>OX592700.1:8470000-9846442 GCA_951361185.1 Ochropacha duplaris
ACAACACGGCGTGAAATAGTGGTGAAGAATTTTTTTGTAGTACCTATTATATTTTTTCGTTTCGTATCTTAATGCAAATTAATTAATGGTAGGTAGGTGTCATTTAATTATTTTATGTAACTTTTTTACTTTTTGCCATAAACATTAAAATTTATTTATTAAAATAAGCTAGTAACAATTGACTTATTAATAATATCAGTTATATTAAAATGAGTTTTTTTTTACAAATTTGTTCAGTTATTTTTTTTCACTTCATTTTGCAACCTTATCCTTTCTTATTACTAACCTCAAAACGTTCTTCAAGAACACCAAAAAAGTTTAATAAATAAGCAAATCTAATTAAAGTAAGGTTGTCGCCACACAACGGCGGACTATGAATGTCATAATTAACATTCAAGTCGAGCTGCTAACTAGCAAAACAGACTTAATTAGACGAGAACGTCTTCATCAACATACCTCAAGGGTTTAGGTTTTCTACGCCGTCGGTTCTCATCTGAGGAGGCTTTATGTTAGACGAAGTACGCAACACCACAGCACATTGCCGATAGGAACCGCAAGGAACGTAACATGGATGTGTGAATTTTGGAAGCATGTTTAAAATTGTGAATTGAATGATAACGACTTGAGAAGATGGTGCTAAAGAAATGAAAGGGCGGCAGACGTATAATATGATGAATCACTTTACAGACATTTTTTTACCTATTCCAAGTCGGCACGTCGCCAAACACTTGCTGTATACACTGATTCATTTAAATTACCTTTATACTAATTGTTCATTATGAAAGCCTTTGTACGGTCTTAATTTGTATTTTAAGTCGGTGCTATAGAGGCAGACATGTCATATGTGTCTTCGAAAGATTATATAGGAAATATTTTTGATGTGTTTGTTAATAGTAAATACTAGCTTTCTGTTTTTCAGTTTCAAGCTCGATCCCCTTTTTACTCCACTCATGCGCCGTTTTAAAAGAAACCCCTATCTTTGTTGACGCTTACTACTTTAAAATAGGAAACTATGAGCAGAATGTAATTTATTCGAAGAGGTTTAGGTTCTACTTTGTTTGGTTTTAGTATACCTAATAGTAGAAAATAATTCTCAAACCCTATAATTCAAGATTGTAAAGCAAAATGTACAACAAATAACACACCTAATTTACTTACATGGAATATTAAATCCGTATAGTCTTGGACCATTTAACTTCAAATTGTTGGGAGTAATGACTTAACTATCATACCAGCACCTGGTAATTGCCTTTGGACTGTTTGATACTTTTACAAAAAAATATTATACCATTCATGGGTGACTGGTGGTCAGTTATCCAGAAATGTTGTTTACATGTCAGCTGCTTGTATAATTCAATAGTAAAGTTGAACTCGACTAACGATAGGGCGTATATTATTATACAAGCAGTTGATGAGAAAGAATAAACTATAATTATTAGCCAATGTTTCTTCTTCCTTGATGCATAATGCTTCTTAGAACGATAAGTTTATGGTAAAACATTATTATATTATTCTGTTTTATTAATATGATTCATAATTTAAATTGTCTTCTAATCTTACTTAAAATTATAAATGTGAAAGTTTGTATCATTAGATGTTTGTGACTCAATCACGCTAAAATGGCTAAACGGATTTTAATGAAACTTGGCACGCAGATAGTCCATATCCTCGAAATAAAACATATACTTTTTATCCCATGAAACGATAAGATCCCTTTGGAACGCGGGTGAAACCACGGGGGACAACTAGTATTAAATAAATATAATTCTAGAGAGCTAAAAAATTGCTTAATAATACAAACAATCATTGTATTTAGTTCGAATACCTGAATAAGAAATTCACGAATTCCATAAAAAATAAAACTTCTCTGCTCAAATATCCTTTGAGCACACTCCTTCTACCATTCATGTAACTTAATAACCACCGAAGAATGTCAGCATTCAAGCAACCTGACGGCGAGTAATTAGTGCTAAAGCTCTTATTAGCAATGAACACCAAATAATAGATTTACTGTGGTGTAAGCTCTGTGCAGTAACTGCAATTCTGGCACCTATATTTTATACTAGTCGTATGGCTGCGTTTTCGAGTAGTAAATTAACTGGAACTTGAGGTTGAAGGATCAATTAATTAATGACAGCTGGTGTGGGGGTAACACTTTAACTCTGACTTGACACAGGTCGTGGGTTCGATTCCCACCTAGGACTAACATTGCGCTGCATGGTCGTGTCTGTTATTTTTGTCTGGGTGTATAAATATATCTAAACTAATATTATAAGGAAAAGATTTTACTTCTGAAGACTGTATAATAATTAATAATGGATAAATTCAATAAAACAAACTTTAATGATTTTAATTTTTTTTTCACTTATAGAAAGCTACATAGGCTATATTTTATTTCAATTCGCCTCGCGAGTGAATCTGCGGCCGGATTGAAATACCTACATAAAAGCAGTGTTTATGTATTACACATTAATGGATAACGTAGTGATTAGCACATGTAGGTACATAATATTATATTGTATCTAGAAAGACCTACGAAGTAATTTGTTTGTGTAAATGTTTGTTTTCCCTCATAAAATAAATAAATAAATTAACAACTTTACATGTATGTTCTAGTTTCGAACCTAACCAAGCAAAAACAAAAAACCACGTACTTAACTATTAATTAATTTAATTAGTTACCGTTATGACCATAGGTAGTCGTGTTATAACAATAAAAGCATGAGAAGCGCTACAAGATCAGGTTGTTAGAAACTAGAGTTAACGCCTCATATTATTATGTTCTAGCTTCATCTAAACATAGTAAAGAAATAATAGTATGTCAACTTAAGCTTCTGGCTAAGATGCAGCTTATAAAAATGTATTGAGAACATTGAGGCGATTTGGGCTGGCTATCTGTAATCTGCAGTAATTGCTAACTTAAGTGTAAGCATAATAAGAGCGAATGTATGAAGTTGATTTACTATTCTGTTTTTACTGCGGTTCTTGCTTCATACGAGCTTAATTAATTAATATTGTATTAACAAGCCACGTTCGTTGTTAGCTGAACTCCTTGGCGTAATAATATTGTTAAATATTTACATGATATTCATAGCAGAACATGTTCATAATTAGTTAAATTTAAACATTGTGCGTAGATGCTTTTTCATGTTGCATCTTTGTTATGAAGTTTGCTATTTGTTATAATTGGCAATGTTTTTTGTCGATATTTATGGGAGTTGATTATTCTTTACTCCTCTTTCTCTTTTATTATTTTAATCAGACAATAGATGTGATTATATCCTAATAACATTAGGGTTTCTCTAATTTCATCATGGTCTGTTGGATGTGACGGTCGGAAAAAACTTTATGACCATGGTACTAAGACGTGGTCGTTCGGCCAATACGACGCAAGATACTGGCCGGTGACAAAATGGTTTGTCTAGTTGCTGATTGCATCCGTTCGGTGCAAGTGAATAGCAGAATTCCATTCCAAATTCAAAACCGTCATGGTACCCAGCAAGGAAGTGCCACACGGTAAAACTAATTTGTAGTTTGCGACGGCATATGAGACGACCAAACAGCTGTCATGTCACACGAGTGGTGCTGACCAGCTACTCGGTTCATCTCGATTTTCGATCGATATTATGTAGTGGGAATTTTTATAGCTAGGTCACTTAATCAGGCAAAAGTGATTAAAATAATTAAAATGGGATTATGAATAAAGCAAACAATATTAATGATGAAAATCCCTCAAAGGTTTATGTCATTGTAAATTTTATACAACGTGTAGGTAAGGGACAATGAGCCGATTCAACTAGTTCCCGGGATTCGCGGGCCAATCCCGCTAATTGTGTCCAAACTTTGGCGTCGAGACGAGGGCTTTTTAATTAAAACTTATTCAATATTATAGAGCTGGATCGAGTTGGTCGGTCACTCGAATAACTTGGACAAAGTTTTAACATAACATTCGGACAAAACGCTTGCCGATTTTTAGTAAATTAATTATTAAAGGAATTTTCGAGTTAAGAAGTTTTCAGACAAAATTATTTATACTTACAAATGAGAAATTGTAATCAAAGCGTTCCTAAGTTCGAAGTTAATTATTATAATTATTTTTTTCAGATTTTTTAAAAATATTTTTTAAGAACCTTATGATATTATGTTTATGAGATAGTTAATTAATTATTATAATGATCTTTCACATATTAGTATGCGAGATATGGCAAAATAATGAAGGATGAAATTAAATGAATAGATTGGACTTCATTTTATTGTATTTTTAATTCAATATAAAATTTTGGCATCAGTCTACTTATATATTTAAATTTCAGGTTTGTGACTCATTCCATTTCGAGTTAGAGACTAGATATACGAAGGGACAGAAAACAAAGTTACAGCAATAGGTCCCCGTTTTGTAAGGGCAAAGGTTTGGTCATCTTTTCCGTTAAAATACGTATAATGATTGTTGGAAAATATTCAAAGTCGTCCAATAATTACTTATAGCAGTCCAAAACTGTGGCTGTAATATTATATAACATGGTCCCATTCGCAGTCATGAAGCTAGAAAAAATTAATTGATTCGAAATATAAATTTTAAAAACTGTATCAAGTTCCAACATAATTCATGACGAAACACTAACAGAGCATGTAATGTAGGTACCTACTGATCAACTACGTAGGTTTATAGCGTAGCGTTGCGCGGCTATCCCATTTATTTTCTGGAAACGGCAAACGACCAATAAGTCTTGCTTCCCAGGGATATTAACACTATCATAGGTTTCTCTCTAGTTTTATGAAGATACATTAGACACTGCGACATTTCCATAAAAGATACTAAAATTGTGTTATTGTAAATTGAATTCCACCTAAGTCGTTAATTTTTGCAAGTTATTAATCTAAAAGTAAAAAATCTGTATAGATGCTTAATATAACCATTTAAATTAATTACCTTTTTGACATAAAATTAAAGTTCAAAGTCATAAGAGTGGTATCAAAATTCATAATTACCATATAAAATGATTTCTAAATTGAACGAGATATCGTTTTGGAAAGGTTGTTAAATTTTGTAATTTAGCATGCCGGCGTTTGTGACCAACTGCGGCACTAAATTAAATTTACATCGAGACCAATAGCCGCTGTGTGTAACGGACTTTATTCGGTGGAAGTGGACGGACCGGGCGGCCAAACACATAGTTAAATGTCCAATAAGTCCCGCACTCGATATTAACTGCGACATAGTTTACTGCACGCGCCGCCTGTTCATTATTACCGAGCTCAGCTTTATGACATTCAAAATTCCAATTTATATAATTGACCAGTTTAAATACTGGAACGCCGTCTAAGGCCTTAATATTGTATATTCATTTTATTTTATTGCTGAAACTGTTAGAATGAATTGCTTTGTAACTGTAATTCGCCAAACAATGCAAAATTGCAAAACTGATCGAAATTTCCAAAATATTTCTAGAGAATAAAAGCTCTGGGATAAAGTAAGATATGCTGAAACATGGGGGTTTTCGTTAGCCACAAGTCTGACAAGACCTTTGATACGTTATTGAGTACAATTTACGTTTTTGTAGCTGACGGTTGGAATGCTCCTTTTCGGAGGTTTTCAGCAATATTCGTATGTCGGGAAAATGTTTTCGAATCTCTATTACTATTTGAATTTGACTTGTAGTGAGCTTCAGTTTTGTATATCAACATGAAAATATGTTGTTACATATCACAACTTTGTTAAATATAAAAAAAATAATAAAAATATAAATAATAAAATAAAATCGTATTAACCTACACACGATAAAAACTCTTTCAACAAACTTACTTAGAAAATAAATTAATCGATACTTTCGTTCAAAATAAATTGATACTTTCGTTCAAAATAATCTTATATTTTTAATAAAAAGTAATTCTTTAACCTTGAAGGAATCACACTGCTGGGAAACACCGTTAAGAAAGAACAAGACCCTTCGAAATCTTGACTATAATTTTCATTTATTTACAAACGCAAAATTGTTGGAAAGATTTTCAAACAAATAGCTTCTAGAAAAGGATTCTCGCTATCTCAGATAAGAAACAAAAGGTGAATAGGTCCTCTCAAGGATTTCGTCAATGATTATTGAAAAGTTTCACCGTAAACCCGGGATAACCCTGTTTGCTGGCACAAAGGCCTTTGGCCGACAATGTTATTATATCCTGATGAAATATAAGATTGACATGAAAAGGCCGGTTTGATTTTTAACGGATTTCTTTTGTTTTGTTTATTTTTAGATAACCGCAATGTACTTAAGTAGGTATATGGGAAAATCCTAACGTAAGTATTGTCGACTACAAACGTGATGAAATATGAATTAAAAAAAACACATCAATATTGGTCCCGCCATTTTAGAGATCTAAAAAGCAGCACAGACACAATATCTATCCGTATCCAAGACGAGAGTACGAGACCAATAATACAGCTGCAGAAAGTTGTAATACAAGGTGATGTAATATCCCCGAAACTCTTTACCACACCAATGAAGTATGACGCGTTAAAGAATACAACTTGAGCATTCGAAATGCTACAGTATTTTCACATCCAAATACCTCAAATAAAATTGCAACCAGTGCGTTTCGTACTAGCGATGACATAAGGAACAAAGACGTGGTATCAGTGAATGAGCATGCGATGATTTCAACCATAGCAGTAAAAGGACACTAATAATAATTTACCAACGTCCCGTTGGGTAGTAACTGATTCCTGAAACAAAACTGACCCTAGTTCAGGAATCAGGACTATTTTGAACTATGTATTTATATTTTGATATCTACATAGATACTTTTTACTTTTATGGAAGTCAAACATTACAAACTCACGATCAAGTCATTAACATCAAGCTAACACAATCTCAATGAACTATCTTAAGACAAATAACTGTTATAAGTCTATGTCTAAGTCCACAAATAGTTGACTATGAGTAGTGTAAACAAATTGCGTGTGCTGTGAATAATTCATCAAAGAAACAGGCGCTGACAAATGAAATCTAATGAATACGATATGAGATGAGGAACATAGGACGAGATTTGTGTGAAAATACTGGGTGTAATTTGGTGCGAAAAATAGCTGGTAGTTTGTTTTTTATGGTACAAGATAAAATTTGTTTGGATCATGTTTTGATAGAGACGTCTCATGTTATTATTAAATTCAATTATTACCTAATTAGATATCCTAAGTCCATAAATATGATAACAGAATTCACTATTATCATAAGTTATGAAATTTATTTATGCGAGAGTTTGTGTCGTTTTAATTTGTTTCAATAGTCAGTTTTTTTTTTTAAATATTAGATTAATGCATTTTATTATTTGATATGAGAAGTTTGACAAACCGGCAGGTCTGATAGTAAGTGACTACTGTCGCCTATGGACATTAGCAATACTACGAGTTTTGCATAGGCACCTGGCTCTCAAGTGCAACTGTCGGCACTTACCAATAGGTGCCGGGTTAGGCAGCCAGTTGAGTTCTACAAAGCACCCTGTCACCGTACTATGGTTTCCTCATCATGTTTTCCTTCACAGAAAGCTCAAGCTCATTGTATGATTCGAACCGAAGAACTTCCCCGAGGTATCTGACGTCACTACCACTGAGTTATCATGGTTTTAAAGGTCTATTATTGTTTTAAAAATACCTTTATTTGAATGTATCCATTAGCATTAAATAAATGAATCTGTACCGTTACAAAGTATAATAGAGATATTGCCTTGAAGTAATCATTACGGCAGATAATACGGTGTTGCATTAACGTGGGGTAAGATCTTAAAATTAAACTCCGTTTATGTTGTTTCGAAAGAGCGATTTTAACGAAATAAATACAAATAAACGTCACGCAGAAACCTAGGGCTTTCGATTCGTGACCATATAACATAACAGAAAGCGTCAAACGGAATGTGGAAATAAAAAAAGTAAATTACTTAATTGTGTGTTTTGAATTATGTCTTGATGATACAATTTGTCAAAATACATATATTTTTAGACTGATAACTATTTAGCTTGGATATTTAAACATCTTAATATTGACTCCAAAAACATTATAGACAGTTATTTACGGCTTGTGACGATATAATTACGAATATTTACTGTGTTATAGTGTTGTATAAATTAGTATGGAATAACTAAACTCGCTATAGCTAAAGCTTGTCACTACGGTAACGGCAGACAGCTTGCTCCACAAACCTACCCCGCGGCATTTCTTTATTGCAGCTCTGTTTTATCATATTTTGATGTGAACTAACACGCATAATTATGATTAACTTTCATACCACGTGGTTTTTTATTTATGAAGAATAGATAGGCTTTTGTTTATCCACGATCTCATAGTACGTGATGATTTGATCGAAGGAGGTAAGCCTTCATTTAATAAGCCTCTATCAATAACGAATAAAAATAAAATATTTGCTCTCATTACAAAATAAGTAAGTAAGAGAAATCCTAACACAAAGTAGGCCAATATAAAAGCAAGTAATACGCGCGTGACACATAAAGAGCTCCAATCCTTTGATATCCTGCCTTCAATACGTTTGTATGTAAGTAGGTACAGATCATTATTATTAGGCCTTCGTACTCTTGCATTTTTTTTTTCATTTTCTTTCATATCCTTCCTTATTGCTTAGTGAGTAATAAAAATTGGTAGAAATGGCGCATAAATATCAATTTCTTTGTATATTGACTTCGGATGTTATTATTTAGCATACCTACTACTACAGTTACCTAATACAACTGGATTGGAACGAAGCTAAAAATTTGATGATTTTTTAGTTAAACAGTAGAATAAAAAGGAAATATAAAAAAGTTTAAGCGTGTTTCTTTTTAGGTATGTTTAGTTTTTCATATTTTTCTTATATCACCTGTTGGTGATATTTATAGCAATATAGGAGGATTGACAACGTGTTGTCGACCCTTTTGCAATGTCTATAAGGTAACTAGCTCTCAAATGTAACTGCGGGGACACACTGGTAATCCTCCTTTTGTCCAGAACTACCAAATTAATGAAAGGTAATATGTCTGTATGGTCGCTGGTCTGTCTTAATAAAAAAAGCTCATTTTAAGATTCGAACCCACGACTTTTTGTTGCATCTCGGAATAATTATTAGTGTCGCAAGTGTAGAAGAGTTACCAGTTCTTTTTTGCGAAACTATTATTTTTCTAAAATAAAAGTAGCCTCATGTAATGTGAGCTATCTGGCAGTGAAAATCCTATCAAATTTGGTAAAGCCGTTTCGGAAATTAGCCGGAACAAACAGACATACAGACAAAAAATAAAATTTATTAGTAAAGAGCCGTTATTTTGAAATTACAAACAGACACATAAATTATATTAATTTGTATAGATAAATAAGTTCTGTATTTATCTTTGTACAAGATGTATTAGTTCTTAATACCCAGTTTACTTACTTAAGTATGTAATATCCAACCAACGTGATACAACTAAAACAAAGTCCAAGACAATAACCTTTGCTAACACTTTACAAATAATAATAGTAACTCAGATGCCGAACTAAACAAACAAGGATCTATCTATACGAGATCGGCAGGAATATTGTCTTGTTTATTACGACCGGACGCACCCCCGCCTCAGGCAAGGATCCAATATAATGGAATACTTCAACGTTATTTGCAGATACAACGGGTACTTACGAGATATGCCCCGGGCCTGTATTAATGTGAGGTATGTGCTTAAATTGTGACGACATGAATAAATACCCTGCTGAGACAAATCCGAGGATTTGTGAGACGTAACAATATGTTACAAAGGTCTTTGTCAGTTTTATAATGGATAGTATTATTTTAATATTGTTTTAGCCCTAAAGGGAGATTCCGAGATATTTTGTTGGTTCGCTTCTGTATAAGTGCCAAGAGACGAATCTTACGCTACATTCATAGTATCAATGAAAATAAAAGTAACAATACGTATTTTAAATTTAAAAAAAAAAAACGTAAAATAACGACTTCAAACAAAACACAAAAGGCATTATAAAAGCGAAAAAATACCGTATAAAGATATAAAATGCGTAACATCGTAAGACAAAAACTTACTTATTTTTGTCTAATTTTGTATTACCGGTGATCCGTAGGTGCCAAACCAAACAGGTTACGTAATCTATTTTATTTATGCAAATATATAAACAACGTGATATAAATGATGCATCAAAATTTAAATATCATTCGAGATTATCAACGACATCTGCCCGCTTTAGCTTGAGTGTTCCTCAACTCCTTTTTTTGAAGTTGGTTTAAAATATACCAGTAATTAGTTTATCATAGATCTGTTATAAATATTAGGAGGAACGACAAAATACTATACGATCAAGACTTGATAAAAAGTTATGGAAATTAAAAAAATACCCTATACAAAAATGAAACTCCAATAGCTTTTTACAACTGTTTAATTTGTCTATCGCTAAAAAAGACAAAACCAATATTTCGTTTCAATTTATACCACCAATAAACTATGTAGAGGACAAATTTATTGTAACTAATAATGTTGGCAAGAGAACTTATTCGAACAGTACAGTGTACAGTGCCCGAGGCGAAATAATAGACAACTTCAACATCGGATATACCCACTGTATTACATTGTAGCCATGTTTCTGCATAGAAGCAGTTAATGTAACTTTGTAATAAGGGTTACTTGAACAGGGGCCCATGTGGTGAAGCCGCTTTGTTGTTTAGACCCGTCTCGTCGTTGCATAATTTTGTTATGCTTTCTCTGGTGAGAAATCTGGTTTTGTTGTATTTTAAACAGAACGTCTATTGTGGTTTATATTAAAATGTACCTACCTATATTTTTGATGTGGTTGAGCAAGAGTCTGGTGTATTTATTCAAAGTTGTCTTAACTCTTTTACTTTATTTGATAAAGGGTCAATTGTTGCTGGCTGGATGTTTTTTTTTTCTTTTAGGTAATTATTTTTATTATATCAATTTAAAAAAACTTCGGAAAATAAATATTTTCCGTAAATACCTAAATTATTTCACATTATAATTATTTATTGATAAATGAATTAAATTTAATAAATAGGTACATAAATTATGCTAATCATTATAAACAAAATGAAACTAAAAAGCTAAACTAATGAATGAACTAATTGTTTTCCGTAATATTATAATTATGATTACTTTAAAAAAAAACTCAGCGCACTTATAGAATAAGTATATGACAGGACTTTTTGGCGGGAACTTGCAGAGTGACGTTGCGTTTTCGTTTTATTTTCATTAAATTCGTGTATTTTGAGTTTTATTGAATAATATCGGCGGTGTTTTGTCCAATAATGATCAATCTAAGTGCACAAGTGAAGTGAAATGAAATGAAAGCGTGTATCGTGACTTTCCAGGTTGTCCCAAAAAGTCCGTGAATGTTTTAGTGGAACAACCGCCAATTTCACTAAAGCCTGACTGGACATGTACGGACGAGGACTAAACATTACAGTGAATTTGAGAATATGACTATAACACAAAAGAAGAAATTAAAACTCAAGAAAATTTATGCGACTGAAAGACTTTGTATTGACTAAAAACTATTAAAAAAAATATTAAAGGAGTGACAAATAGACCAAGACCATTTCCTCGGAACAATAACTAACATGGAAGCCGGGCTAAAATAAGAAATGAAATGCATATACTTTACCTTTTTTTACTTTCGACGTTAATAATGCGTGGGAAAGAGACATATAATACCGTTCTGTTTCGTTATTATGCAGGTTGTCACAAGCTATTTTTTGGCTAGTGATGGGCTTATCATCGACATTGTCGTGTCGATATAAGTCATCAAAGCAAACAAGTAAATATAGTTAGTACTAGCTGTGCCCGCGACTTCGTCCGCGTGGAATAGTGACTTTGGGCATATCTTTTGGTTTATTTTGGATTAACAAATGTTCGACGTGATTCTTTAAATTGACATTACTTTTTTATTTAAGACCCGATAGACATGAAACAAACACTAAATGTTAAGTGAAGCTTACCACAATATATTAGTGAAAACCACATCCGAATACGCCGTTTCTGAGATTAGCTTGCACAAACAGACAAAATTCTAACAATCATTGTTTTGGGTGCTATTGGGTTGATAAAGGACCCAATAATATTTTTTCTCATATATCTTCCATGTACAGATAGCGATCCGTTACATTTTTATTATGTGTACCTATAGATAGAATAGTTTTCTATTATATATTTTTTAATTAATATAGTTTATCCTTTTCTTAACATTCCCATGTTATTATAATTTATTATAAGTATAGGCGCTGGCTGTCGACGGATAATCTGCCAAGTGTGGCTGTGGTTTACTAACAGATTTACCACGATGGAACTTCGGCGTCGGAATATCCGTCAAGTGTGGTAGGAAAGAGACGATAAGAATTTGACACAAGTATAAATGAAACTACAATTATTAATTTAATGTCTTTATTAATAATTAAAATCCATACTAATACTAATTTACTAATTAATATTATAATTATAAAATATTGTAAATGCGAAAGTGTGTCTGTCTGTCTGTCTGTCTGTTACCTATTCACGCTTAAACCGCCGAACCGATTTAGATGAAATTCGGATAGGGATTGTTGGAGTCCCGGGAAAAAACATAGGATAGTTTTTATCCTAGAAATCACCCTTTAAGAGGGTGAAAAGGGGGTGGAAGTTTGTATGAGAAAAACCTATTGATGCACTGACTCCATTTCATTTTCATTTCACCATCATTAGGAAATCTGCAACAGTATTGAAATGATTATCGATAACCATTTTTACATCACTAGTAACCTATACTTGCGACAATTTTATTTTTCAGAAAAATCATAAAATTAAGCAAATACGTGAATTCTTTTGAGTAGATAGGCATAAAGTACTATTTTTATTTATCGTCTATCACTTTTTTTATTTCCAATATTGAAAAATATATCCCTAAACTCACCGATGAAATGTTAACGTTTCGTTCTCATTTTCTTTTCTCGTACTATGGGCTTTACACCCTTCAACAACACAAGACACCTTGTCCAGGGCACTGTACACCTCTCGTATATACTTTCTGGCCACGTTCTCAGACAGAAATTAATAATTAACTCGCTTTTTTCACTTAGTAAATTCGTCAAACTCCCGACTCGTATCAACAAAATATAAAACTACAAAATTAAGTTGATAGCCAACGTAAGTATTTTGACGTCTTGGATAGAACTTTTGTATTTGTTAGCATTATAAGAGGGCCAAAGAGGACCATTTGACATTTTGCTTGTGACACGTTCAAAAATAATAAAAACAAACAGCCATGTTTTGTTTCATTCCCACATTACAATATGCTAATTGACATAAATAAATAAACTGTATAGTACTCGGTTTTTATTTTAGCCCGGCTTCCATGCTAGTTATTGTTCCGAGACCATTTCAAATACTTTGACATTGGCAGAAATATCCTAAAAGGATGATTGCCAGTAACAAAAAAAAAAGTATATGACATTGGTAGTAGTCTCGGAACAATAACTAACATGGAAGCCGGGCTAAAATAAGAAATGAAATGCATATACTTTACCTTTTTTTACTTTCGACGTTAATAATGCGTGGGAAAGAGACATATAATACCGTTCTGTTTCGTTATTATGCAGGTTGTCACAAGCTATTTTTTGGCTAGTGATGGGCTTATCATCGACATTGTCGTGTCGATATAAGTCATCAAAGCAAACAAGTAAATATAGTTAGTACTAGCTGTGCCCGCGACTTCGTCCGCGTGGAATAGTGACTTTGGGCATATCTTTTGGTTTATTTTGGATTAACAAATGTTCGACGTGATTCTTTAAATTGACATAACTTTTTTATTTAAGAACCGATTGACATGAAACAAACACTAAATGTTAAGTGAAGCTTACCACAATATATTAGTGAAAACCACATCCGAATATGCCGTTTCTGAGATTAGCTTGCACAAACAGACAAAATTCTAACAATCATTGTTTTGGGTGCTATTGGGTTGATAAAGGACCCAATAATATTTTTTCTCATATATCTTCCATGTACAGATAGCGATCCGTTACATTTTTATTATTTGTACCTATAGATAGAATAGTTTTCTATTATATATTTTTTAATTAATATAGTTTAACCTTTTCTTAACATTCCCATGTTATTATAATTTATTATCAGTATAGGCGCTGGCTGTCGACGGATAATCTGCCAAGTGTGGCTGTGGTTTACTAACGGATTTACCACGACGGAACTTCGGCGTCGGAATATCAGTCAAGTGTGGTAGGAAAGAGACGATAAGAATTTGACACAAGTATAAATGAAACTACAATTATTAATTTAATGTCTTTATTAATCATTAAAATCCATACTAATACTAATTTACTAATTAATATTATAATGATAAAATATTATAAATGCGAAAGTGTGTTTGTCTGTCTGTCCGTCTGTCTGTCGCCTCTTCACGCTTAAATCGCCGAACCGATTTAGATGAAATTCGGATAGGGATTGTTGGAGTCCCGGGAAAAAACATAGGTTAGTTTTTATCCTAGAAATCACCCTTTAAGGGGGTGAAAAGGGGGTGGCAGTTTTTATGAGAAAAACCTATTGATGCACTGACTCCATTTCATTTTTTATTTCACCATCGATTCATTTCATATCGATAACCATTTTTACATCACTAGTAACCTATACTTGCGACAATTTTATTTTTCAGAAAAATCATAAAATAAAGCAAATACGTGAATTCTTTTGAGTAGATAGGCATAAAGTACTATTTTTATTTATCGTCTATCACTTTTTTTATTTCCAATATTGAAAAATATATCTCTAAACTCACCGATGAAATGTTAACGTTTCGTTCTCATTTTCTTTTCTCGAACTATGGGCTTTACACCCTTCAATAATACAAGACATCTTGTCCAGGGCACTGTACACCTCTCGTATGTACTTTCTGTACGTTCTCAGACAGAAATTAATAATTAACTCACTTTTTTCACTTAGTAAATTCGTCAAACTCCCGACTCGTATCAACAAAACATATCACTACAAAATTAAGTTGATAGCCAACGTAAGTATTTTGACGTCTTGGATAGAACTTTTGTATTTGTTAGCATTAAAAGAGGGCCAAAGAGGACCATTTGACATTTTGCTTGTGACACGTTCAAAAATAATAAAAACAAACAGCCATGTTTTGTTTCATTCCCACATTACGATATGCTAATTGACATAAATGAATAAACTGTATAGTACTCAGTTTTTATTTTAGCCCGGCTTCCATGTTAGTTATTGTTCCGAGGTAGTAGTAAATAAAGTAATAAACGTTGTAGTGACATGTAAAATATTTTTCCTACATCACAAATATCACACATGTTTGTTTGTATGGAATGACTGAGCACGTGTATCGACTTAAACCAGATGTTGCTGAAAAACATTGAACCATTCTCACCAACATTTTTTTTACGCACTACACTTATACTTAATACCAGATTTATGGCTTATTTTATGGCATGAGCTAGTGTCAAAATCTGCACGTTTCAAGTGGCTCTTCTGAGTAAGGGTGACATTATGTCTGCGATTTGTAATATCCTGTTTTTTAATTGCAACTTATTTGATGTTTATTTATATTATGTATATCATATGAAGGACAATATTTATTTACAACAAATGTACAAAATATACAAGCAAATGTACAATTACAATACATAAAAAACTTCTTCGAGGCTGTCGCTGCTGCCGATCGGCAAGGTTCCCAGAAGGCTGGCAGCGTTTCCTCTTTGGATGGCCAAGCTGATGCGTTGGCGGAAAAAGCTCCCCGCCCGCCGGTCACCCGAGGCCTCGATTAATTTTTTACATAAAATATTTGCGAAACGACGAGCTTCAGACCCCCACGGACCCAAGGTCTCAACCGCAAAAGGCATAAATTGATAATTTGGACCAATACAGGCGTACTTTTTGAATTTTGAATTTTCCGCACCTTTCGCAGCCGCTCCCGCGGCTTTACAAGTCACCGGTAAGTGAGATGGCGCAAGTGTATCGACACAAGTGGCATCCCACACCAACGGCTTGCCGACACTCCACGGGATCAAAGTCATACCATCCGGCCTCTTGCCGTCGCCACGCGAAATACCGACTGGTTCGAGTACAGAAGGCAAGCCGGCGACAACAAGAGCCCTACGGATAATATCATTAAGAGCCACGTGGCGTGAAATACGACCGGCGCTTTGAGAACATGAAAGCCCATGATGGCCGAGCTCATTGACAAGATCCCCACAGCGGCAGCGATGAGGATGATTGGACCTGGAACCAAGACGAAGACAAATGCACAAGCTTAATGTTATGCGGTCTAACAAAGTCCCGATATTACTAGATGGAATGGCTTGCAACCAGTGACCTGATTCACTCTGAGAGACAGCTAACAAACGTGCCCGGTCCGAATCAGTAGAAAAATCAGAAAATAAAATTTGCCAAGTTTTTTCGCAAAGAGGTTTGTCCCATTCTCTCTGAGAGTGACTCAAAGTCGGAATATTTGTGCCTGGACAAGCTACCTGCCAAGCATTTCTGGCATCGGATAGGTAAGAAACCTCAACAGATCCAATAGTTGGTTCCAAAACAGATCTGACGAGGTCACTCACACTGTATACCGAGGACAGAAATGCCGGCAGTGATACGCTAGAAATTTTACGCACTCCTAGGCCACCATATCGTACGGGTAGAGACCACACTTTGTTGTCGTCTAGGCAACAATTTAGGATTTTAGAAAGAGAAATTTTGATCATGTTGTCCAAAGTTTCTAATAATTGATCGAATTTGAATAAGTGGGTGCAGCGGAGTAAATACGTAAACTTCGGCACAAAAAGACATAGTCGTACAATAAAAAATGCATAATGCGCATTTATGTCATAAAGTCGATTAGAGGATTCATTAAAATTTTGTATCTTTTGCTCAAAAAACCCAGGAATGGATTCAGAAGAAGAAGCGAATCCCTTGAGATTAATTTAATATTTGGTGCCAAATCATTAAAATCTTGAATAATTTTGGATTTCTCAGATTCAGGAACAGAATCTGAAACTAGGATCTCGCATTTGGAGCAGTTAAAATCAAGACCAATTGTTTAAAAATTTTCAGTTAGAGATTTTAAATCTCTGATAACAGAAGTCGCATCACCTCCAAGAGTTCCATCGTCTAGATACCAAACATTAAATTTAGACTGTAATTTAGATATGATTGGTTGAATGGCCAAACTAAAAATGGCAAGACCGAGAGGATCGCCCTGCTGACAACCCACACCGGAAATGATCGGTTGTGTTTTATAAAAAAGTTTTGTAGGATGGCCATAACATTGCCACAAGTAAGAATATATGTCAGGACAAATATCCCTAATTTGTGTCAACATAGCGGCCCTATCGACAGAGTTAAATGCATTTTTATGTCAACCTTAAGCAGAACATCACCTCCGTTATTTAAAAGAAAGGTCCGAGCCGCATGTACACAACCTCCCTTTGAGCCAAAACCAAGTTGAATTGGTTGAAATAAATCAGTAGCTATCGGGAGAATGTGACGACAGCAAATTTTGGAAGCCATACGACGGATAGTATTACCCACCGCGATCGGTCTTATACCACCGTCTTTTTTGGAAAGGGCGCAAAGGTTGGCCCCATAAATGATCTCGGTGATGGGGCTCGGCACCTTTCCTGCCAACATAAAATTTATAAGAGAGGTTAATCTCGATAACAATTTAGTGCCAGCGTCCCCGGCGGCACCACAAACAAGATCTTTGTAATGCTGTGGTGTAAAACCGTCGAGGCCGCCAGCAGAGCCAGGTTTAAAGGATAAAATTACATTTAGAAGATCTTTGGAGGTACAATTTAGACAGGTTTGGTCAGATGAAGGGGGATCCGGAAAAATTATATTTGGGAGCGGAGGTGGATGTTTAGACCTTAAAGCACAGAGGGTTTCAGGTGTGTCTGCAGCGACAACATCGCTTGAAAATAAAAGCTGCGCTGCTCCCTTGAAATCGCCGTCGTTGGCTTTATTTTCAATTTTTCTAATAGGGTTTGCCTGATTGATAAATTGACTTTTCGAATATATTGGAATTGAGGCCAATTCTGGATGTGAACAATTATTTTTTATTTTTTGAGTTAGAGAGATCTCATTTTGCTGGTGATTAGGAACATGCAGCACCCTGTAAGAAAATGTGAGCAGTTCTTCCCAAGCACTCTGCGAATTCTGGCTAAGAATTTTGTCTATAGATAGACATAAAGCTGAAGCCACACAGAAACGTGCTCCGCGAGGTATTCGCTTTAATACCGGAACATTATTTTTTAAAAAACAAATCCTTTGCCAAAACGGTTGCTCGGAAGTATTTGAATTTGTGGTCGAATTTAAAATGCCAGAATTAGCAGAGCTAGTCTGATTGATTAATACTGAAACAGGTTTATGTACCTTTCCAATATGAATTTTCAGACCACGGTTTCCACGAAAATAGCGAGGATGAGAACACTGCCCACATCTCAGCAAATTTTCATGCGATGTACCACTAACCTGGCTGCAAGGTTGTGGGTCAGAATTGGTGCCAGGACCAACATGTATGCCCAAAGGGAGCATTTATAAAACTAAAACATAGCACTAAAATTATCTTGAGACCGGGTGTGTTGATGGCCGCCTATGCCGATTGCGCAGAAAGAGATGCAGCCCTGGAGGCGGCAGATCACCTCCCGGCAGGATACGAGACGCGCACACCAACCACCGATCTGAAACAAAACGATAAAATTAATATTAAAATAATAAAATATTTATGCCGAGAAATTTTGATGCGTCAAGTTTGACGCTGTCAATTTATTATATTCTGTTTTTTGCTTAATATTTTGTATCAATAAAATATGTAATAATATGAAATGGAATTTTGTAATGTTCATAATATAAGTAGATAAATTGCAGATGTAAAAGTTACACTGAAACCGAGAAAATATAATATGATGTAGGCAGAATAGAGTTAGGTTCAGGCCAGTGAATTGTAAGAAACAGAGTAGGTAGATATACTACTGAGTTCTCTTTATTTAAAAGGATTGAGTTGAAACACAGCTTTACGATAAAAATATTATTTATTGAAACATACAAATAATAAAATCAGTAGAAAAAATCAAATTACTTTTTACATTATTTATGTTGGTGTGTCCCAGACTTTGAAACATTCTGAGTTGCTGAATTGGAATAAATATCATTGTATATTTTTCAACCTACATATTTTTATTATATAGGTAGATAAGATAAATTAGAAAAAACTACGTGAATTGGGGTATTAGCATGAAGATTCACGCCTGCCATTCCTTACTTTCCGGCACGAGACATCACTCAAACTCACTTCGGGAGACTTCTAGTATAAATATTAATATACAAAAAATATTACCACACTTGCAAAGTTGTAAAGCACCGAATCCACTTGTAGCGAGCACATTGAGTGATGTAGCGTTCCCGGAGGAGCTCGGAACAGGAAGCGTCTCTCGCTACAGCGATTCCCGGAACGTTATTGTGTAATAATTACTTATACTACATACTCAAATGTTCCGTTTTAGGAGTCACAAGTGTGAAAACGGCTTCTTAAAATATGTCTCATCATTATGTAGATTTAGAAAGCGACTAAGTTTGGCAAAGGACAACTACAAGCATAAAAATTCGAAAATTACTTAATTTGAATAGGACGTGCGTCGGTTAATTATGTGAAAAAAGATTTTTTAGGGATTTATCCTGCTAAAAATGTTTGTAATTTTTTTTATGGTCGTGGATTCGAATCCTACAATGAGCTTCAGCTTCCGTTGAAGGAAAACACGTAGTAGTGCCCGTCTGGCTGGCTAACACCTTCAAGTCGAAAGTCTGTCGCCAAACACCTATCAGTGTGTTCCGATAGCTGTACTTGAGAGCTAGTTTCCTTCTAGGCTTTGTGTGCTTACCTCCTACGGCCACATCATCTTTTATGTCTTGGTGACATTGCGGTCAAACACAAGCAATTTTATAATCACCTAATTTCGTCAGAGTCAGTCAAAAGGCCTCCATTTTGGCTGATGTTTTTATTAAGCCAAGATAAATAATTTTCAATCATATTTTCAGGTTGATAATGATTGCAAAAATCTGAAACCACTTTCAAGCCAATGTCTCTTTCCATACATTAAAGCATACGCAGAGTGTCGATAGACAGACTATGACCATTCCTAGAGTGGTTTTAAGGCACCCATAATTCCTCGCAAGTGTTTCTCACGTAATAATCGGATAATGTTGTGTGTGCTCATTGCTAAACGTGCAATGCTAAGCGTTAGTGCATTAAATGCATTGTTGGAAAACCATAGAGATACTCATCCCTATGGTTGGGAGAATTGGTGGATTTCGCTGAACTAAAACGCAAATATAATTGTGTAATCCACACAATTCACAATAATCAAGAAAAAATATTTCTACTAAAAAATATACATCATACTTTTAGTTATTATTTTTATATTATTGTTAAGTACTCTATAAAATGTACGTAACCACTAGTACGATCAACCAAAAAATGCAAACATTTGAATGGGCACCCACCGATACAGAAGGGCAGAACACAAAAGAAAAATACGGCTATTTTACACCAGTGCGGTAGATTATATCTTTTATGCTTAAAATCAACAGGAAGTTTCCAAATGGGGCATGTAACCTATACTTATTACTGATGCTGCCACGCTCGCAGCAAGGGTGAATAAATTTTTAAAAGCAAAGGGTTTGTGCAAACAAAAGTAATTTGGTACGTTTTTTTCAACTAATTGTTCACGGTATAGGTTAGATGCTGTTTGGTGGAGAGTTTGGGGAAGTTAAATTTAATTTTGGCGTTAAAACAAAGTTAACACTTAGCGGGACATCCAAAGGTTTGCAGTAAGTTTTAAAGTAGATTAGTGACACGAAGTCCTGAAAAATATTTGGTTTGGTGACAATTTTAAATGGATTTTTTTTAGCGAATGCTATTTTTAACCAAATGTAGTAATGTGCATTATTAAATTCAAACTTAGGTTAGTAACATGTGCACTCTAAAAATTATATTAAATTGATTTATGCTACTGAAGCATTTAACTTAAAAAGCTCTTTTCATTTCCGAATGTCAATTTGATCAATCCTACTTATAGCCTACTATTTATTGTTTATACTTATAGCCTGCAATTATTCATTATTATTATAATTTTTACTGATCTCTAGCTATAACATTATGTATTAAATTACCAAATACCTCTCTGAACGGCGTGTTACTAGCGGTTTCACCTCTCCAATTGCCAGAATATTTCATGAAGTCGACCTGGTGATTCTGAAAAGGAAATTCCAAGTTTCAAGTCGAGTAAAGTTAGTTTTAACAATGATTTATTCATTAACATCCTTATTATCCTCAGTGGAATAGGGAATCGGGATATTCATCTTACAAACTAGCTTTCCTTTATAAACGTACTTGCTCTTGCTTTTAAAGGGAACCGGGAAAGGAAAGAAAAGAAATTTAAAAAAACTATTGGATTCTGAGAATTGCTGTTATACAGAAAGGAAGTATAAACGATGGGCATAAAAATCTCATAACAGTTGAAATACAACTTTGAAGTGCACGTTATAGGAAACTGTTTATAGAGATTTCAATGTATAAAAAATTACTTCTAATCGACTAATTAATTCCTTAGAATCCAGCCGATGAACTGTTGATGTGAACATTTTCTTTTCGTCTCATTTATCTTGTACGTTTTAGTCATGTCACATCTTTGTGATAATGTAAATTTTGTGTGTTGATATAAATGTTAAAATAAAAATGGCAATGTCTATACTACAATCTAATGCGTCTATTTCTAGGTAAAATGGTTGTATAATAATAATTGCATAATGTATTCTTCACGTCAAGTCAAATTAATTGAGAATTATGATTCAAAAGATTAATTTAAAAAAAATCTCAAAAAGTTAAGTATTTTTTATGATACTGATGAAATGCAATGGCGACAGATTGATATAATTACTTTGTTGACACATAAATATTGTGAAAATAACGGATATTACTATCACTAATACGAATTAATCACTTAATTTACCGCTATATAAAACAAAACAAAGTAAATCCCTAGTTCCTTGGGATGGAAATCACGAATTCCATTACGTGCTTACGAAGAAGTTTACATACATCATTGAACAGGGGATAATGAAGATTTGCCGCCAAGTAGCCATGGGACTTATTTCCTTACATAGTATTTTTATGCTATGCATTTAGTAGACAAGAGTGTTGATTTTTTGCCTATCTTGATAATGGGAAATAATGTTGATTAGCTTTTTAAACTGACGTAATAGTCAGAACATTAATGTCCTTGACAAATTATGTTATCATCAAAGGTAATAAAATTGGCATGACAAATTTTATCAAAAGCCTACAAATACATCATAAACCCAATGCGTATGGTAGACCCTACAATCTCGATTCGTGACATATCCGACTCATCTTTGCCACATGTTCAGTATTAGTTATATGCGGTAGTTAAATCCCCTCGATCATAATATACAATGTCGAGGATTATAGGGATTTTGCTGGTTTAGGAGTGCTGTTGGTGGTCTTCGACCCTTGGTGGGAGTTTTTGCATTTATGGGTCGACATGCGTTCGAGTATGTTTTAGAGGTTTAGTTTAGGCATCTGTTAGGGTTTGATACCCGTATATTAAAAACACATTTTAGAGTTTAGAATGAATTTCTTAATTGTATAGTGGAATTTTAATTTTTATGACATTTTGATTTATAGTTATTTTATGTGTATATTTGTCCTGATTGACTACTGACTAAGCATAAACCGCTGGGGCTAGGAACATAAAATGTTGCACAGTAGCTCCTGTTACAACGTAGGCATCAATTTATTAAGAAAAAAATATTTTAATATAACCTCTGCAGGGGTAAAATAGAGACTTTGTCACCTCCTTAGGGGTTGATTAAATAAAAGCTGTAGGGACAAAATTCATAAAAATCTATACCTACAGCTGTTTAGCTGTCGAGAACGAAATGGGCATACAGATAGAGTTAGTTCCGCATCCATTAGTATGGATCAAGGTATATTAAAGCAAAAGGTCTAGTACAATACCTGTAAATTTATTCTCATTTTCTTATATATATCTGGGAACATTTATTTTATATATTACAATAAAATTGTTAACTTAGGCATTGCAGGTTCACAAAAAAATTGTCATTGTGCAGCTATAATTAGTTACATAACTAATAGTTGCTTTGTAATCGAGTGAAGACTATATCGCATTTGGACTAACAAATATACATGACCTAATATTACTATCAATATATTTTATCCAAATGATTATCTCTTTAATTATTTAAATTGAGTTTGAATACCCACAACAATGCATTTGAAATTGATCTTTATGTAGCACACGTTATAGTCTACGGGCATTATTTTTCTATTCTTGTACCTACTTGCCAAAATCCAAAGGGGTGCGTCTTTTATCAACATTTGTTGGATCATTCTGTCACCCCTTCAGCTAATTCGACTCATGTTCATTCATGATTTAGATTATTTTATTGTGTTAACAGTGAAATTAGTATCGAAAGGTGTGACGTAGCTACTCGATGGTTATTCATGCGCACGAATGAAACCAGTTCCTGATATTTTATGGGGTCTATTATACCCTTTGAGTGGGCTATTTTTTAAACGGTTGGCATGAGTGCTTCGTATGACAATACCAATATTTTTGGTAAAAATAATAAATTGTGCGGTGATATTTGAGGGTTGAAATATCATGCTACTAGTTATTGAGGGTTACCATACTATTGTTTAAATCTTATAAGAACAGATGTTTTAAATAAATGATTAAAATATTATACTTTTTAATGTAAGGCGTTACATAACTAATGTATGGAGTATCTTCCCGATTTGGGTTAAAAAAGGTATGATATAGAAGGCCATTTGCATTCTCATAGTTAAATGCAAAAAAATACACTTATCAAAGGGAAAACAAAGTAAAAACATATTATGCAACGTTATTATTAATTTACAACGAAACATAGAATTTGCTTACTTACTAAAGTTAGTTGTCACTTTGTAGATTATCTACATAGCAGTGCTTTGGTCGTTTTAGCCGAAAGGAATTTTGCATGGATAATATGGTTAAACGGTGTTTACGAGTTAAAGCATAGGTCAAGTGCTTTTAGGACCGCCGGTCACCCAAAGCGCATTTTCTTAATTACAACGTGAATGTTTCAGTAGCGGAGATTCCATAGATTCATAGTTGGTGGTTGGATTGAGGATAAGTGATTTTAGGGATACATAATATATGATACTACCAACCATGTGTATTGTACCAAAGTATATTTTTTTTATCGTATTATAATACGATTATTTGGAAGGCCATATGCTTTTGTAGGTTTTTATATTCTGCAAGGTTTCTTTCGTTTTGATGAATATGTTATTAATTTTACAACGATTGATAAACGCCATATTGAATCTCTTCCCATTATCGTTAATTATTCACTCTAAACAAAGCAACTTTTTAAACATTATTTACTAATTGCTTAACCATGTAAAAAAACACCGAAATGACTATATTGAGACTACCATTCGCCCTTTGTCGGACGACAAACTCGATGCGCTTAATGAAAATCGGCTCTCGCGCTTTCTGCATATAGAGAGGCAATTTACTGAAACGGTCGCATGCCTTCGAACTAATGCGAATTATTGCTGCGGGAAGTTCATTTGCTAAGATGAACTTTATGAACATAGAAGTAAGTGTGATAATAACGCGACGAGCAAGACCTATGTTCCATACTTAATGATTATGCAAATGTGACTTCCTAGAGTATTTAGGTTATCTTGTGATAAAGTGCAAACATTTTGGATGTCGTGTTTATTTGGTTTGATCGTTTATTTGAATAAAATAAAACTAAATATGATTAAAACCCTTATTCATTAAACGCTATATAACTGAACAATTTTTATGTCACATATCGATACCTAGGGGCTCAAAGGGCGTAAGCACCAAACCTCGATTTTACAGGAGGGCCAAAAAACAAAAAGAAAGAATATTATTTTCAACATAACTATTTTATTTTTTGGCCTAAAAAAACCATTCTAAGACCAAATGTCTTAAATTTTTTTGATGCAGAAAACTGTAAAATTGTATTTATCGATCATCTGCCAAATTTGTTACGTGACAACAATGTTTCGTTTTACCTTTATTTACGTTTACCACATAAACATTATCTTAATTAAATAACGTTTTATAAGTAAAGGCCTTTATTTAAAGGTATGTAATTATTGACATAAGTACCTACTACTTTACTAAATAACAAAAATGACTACGTTCTTGCATATTAAAATGCATTAGGGACAAAACCAACCTTTGGATTTATATCAATTAAAATTTCCTACGGTCCTCGTTAAAATACCAAAGTTTACGGTTAGCTTAGCTCCGTATACACTTTCGGAGGAATAGAAGCGCTTTTAATTTTTAACTTTAAAATTCCGAATTTTTAGAAAAGCCTTCAAAGCTGAAGCCTATGTCGTAACCACTCTGATGAAATTATTACTTCGCCATTTATGTTCAGAATTTCCAAACTTTTTAACTATGTCGTATTATAAATTCTAACATTCGGTGAACAGAGAGAAAGATTACATAATATATTGACATACTATAATTTCTAGCTAAAATATGAATAATGAAAAATTTTAATGAGTAACAAATTTAAAAGTAATCCGAAAATGCATAAGTTTAACAGTTTCTAAGAAGGTACGAAGGTACAAAAGAAAAATGTTTTAGTAAATTAAGTTTATTAAGCATATTGTAATACCTATAATACAAAATAATTATAATACCTATTGCATTAAACCTCACAAAAAATACGTTTTAAAAGTGGCCATTATCACACTATCGTAAAACTTACTTGCACAAACTCAATAGTTTCTCAACTTTTACGTTTTACGACTATTGAATTTCATTTTGATCATTCAGAAGCTAGAAAGCACTTCATTATAACAACATTAATAATCATAGATATGTAGTAAAAAATGAATAAAATCTTGATTTACACTTTATTTTATATTTAGATACGTTTTATTAAATTCTCTGGCAATAGTGGATTTATGACGGCTATAAATCGACTATATAATTGTTTATCAATTTTATAAAAAAATAATTATACCAAAACACGAACAGTTTTATTACCTGTGCGTAAAATCTTACCACTTAGAGAAATGTATTGGTTTCACTGAAAAAGCTTTTACTGTAAAACTTGTTGATTTGTCCAACAGAGAACATTTATTACTGGGAGTCTACAAAACAAACTGTCAAAGTCCATTAAGGTATTCTTGATAAAGCAAAGCGGTTCAATTTCGAACAAGTTTAATCAGAGCCGATGCAATGCACACACCGACTGAAAGTAACCCGACACCGATCCAACAAATCGGGCAACTTGTCGCGTGGTATCTCTAGACACGTGCGTTCGAGACTACTGACAGAACAACTTCATAAAGTTCGGATTCTGGACTGGATGTTAAATGTAAAATATACGCACATTTATTTTTAAATACTTGATGATAATTCATAGCAAATCATACCAATGGGACCTAAATGGACCTTTATACATAAACATAAAATATTTCTATAGATTCATTATACTAACGCGGTTTTAAGAAGGTGATTAAGGTACATCTTTTTACTTGGCTGGCTGTCACCCTCAAGTTGAAAACCTACCGCAAGCACCTCTCAATGCGACCCAGCAAGCGTTTCAAAACCAGGTTGCCTCTGACGCTGTGTAAAATTGCCAATTATTGACATGGCCAATATCCGTATAGGTCACAGTGGTCAGCGATAATTGGGTGAACCATCTGACTAAAAACAGATGGCTGTAAGTATGGAAACTAAATAACTGATAAAAATATGACGACAATTGAAACGTCAATTATTTTTGACAAATAAGCGACATAGTAATGACATTGCTTCTGTATTATAGAATCGTACGCGTCTTGTCGGTAGCAAAGAAACCCGACACTGCCTCACGTCTACCTCCCGTCTACTAAATAAACACCGACGACTGTATCCGAAATAACATAATAAATCATTTTCCCTGCCATGTGAGATTTTTTCTAATGAAATTTGTTAGTTTCGTGACAATCTGTTCCGCTATTTGCTTAGCGTCACTAAACAGATGGTCGGGGACCACATTCATCACTTTCCAAATATTAATTTTTGAATGTAATGACATTTTGAGTTTGACACGGAACTAATAGCTTCTCTTGAAAATGGAAGCTTCATTAATTTTATTAATTATTACTTAGAAATATTGAATTTCAAATATCATCTTGGTAAATAATTGAAAATAACAGTCAAATACTTGACAATATTCTTTTATTTTACTTATTACATTTTATTTTTGTATTTTGAGGCTCTATAAATATTTATTAGTTTACCTCTAAATTTAATTTCGTGCTAAGCACTATACACAATTCCGAAATTTTGCTTAATAAATGGCAAAATCATAATAACTCAGCATTCAACAATTTGTCGACGGAAACACCAGTGAAAACAACATGAATAAGTATTAGCGAACTTTTTGCAAGAAAACAAGTTCGATTACACTTCGGCGTTCGTATCATGTTCGCAATGCTATTAGAAGTCTGACATTTGCTCTGTCGCTGCACGGGCATTCGGAGAATCTCAAATTTACTCATTCGGTATTTTAGTCACGGCCCGCAATACCAATTCGACGCTGATTTTTACTTCTTTCAATTCCAATTGCACTATTTCACCTGGTAGTCTCCATGTTCCATTAGACAGATGATAGGTATCCTACCTACTTAAATGAATTTAAAAGTTGCTAAACTGTAAAAAAAATATGCAATATTTTAAATATTTTAAAATGCTGACGAACATTTTTACCAGTATGATGACAATTGAAATAAGCAAATTTTAAGTTATTGTTGTAAGCTTGTCAAGATAAATCAAGAGTTTTTCATCTGGTTAATGTTGTACACAAAATTTTGCTTTCGTTGTACTTAAAACAGAATAGTTATGCTTCTTACAATGAGAAAGGTTCCATTGTTTGGGAGCACGTTATCTACGAAATATAAACCGTTAATTATACCAAATAGATATAGGTAAGCATGCCTATTTATTAAACTATGTATTTTAAAACTATTCATTCTGCCTATGTTTGTTTCTCAACACATATTTCTCGTAGACTAATAAAACTAGAATAAAAAGGTATTTTCTGGGTGTATGGTATATTGTAGATCGTCGATCCAAGAGAGAAGACGGCCAACCGTAAGCCCATTTTAATAAAACTTCTACAAGCTATATGAAACAATAGAAGAAAATTACATAACGACTGACCTATGCAAACATACATATATTGATTGTCAATGAAAAAACATAACTCAAAGTCAAATAATAAAATATTCTGTCTAGACCAGGATCAGGGCAAAGGCAAAAACTTTTTAAAGCACCCTTGAGATCAAATTTTGTTAGGAGCGCCGTAAGTTAGTGAATGTCTAGTAAAAGAAAAAAGTCCCGAAACAAATTGTTGGCAAACGAGAGAAGTGTCCAAGAGCGAAAATATGTTGATTGAATAAAGAAAAACTATTAAAAGTTTCTCTCAAAGTTTCTGGTTCAATTGCGACAGACAAAGCAGTGCGTGGAAAGGCGACTGTAACTTTAACTACAAACGCAGCCAAGTCTCAAGATGTCGATATTGTATGTACTCTACCTAATCTTACTTACAGTTACTACAGTTGAAGTCGCAAATATTATTTTTTTACTTTTGTATTTCGTGACCTTTTTACTAACTGTTGAACTGATCGAGTCTCATTGAGTTATAATTTTAAATTTCCTTTTTACCGAATTAACTGATAACTTCAGTAACTCGAACTTCATAATTAGGTACCCTCTCAGGGCCTAAACTGAATTTAAATTTAATCATTTTGGTCCTTCACTCCCGGTGATATTTTTTACAGCATTATCCAATGTAAAAATAGCCATAATTACCAAAACATAATGTGATGGAAAACCAATAGTAAAGTTCATGATACCTACCCTTCGGATTGGTATAACTTTCTTAATACTTCGTCGAGATTATACCCACTCTACCGTATGCCGTACTCAAAGATATATGCGTAGGTATAATAATAAAAACGACAATTCCCTTTTATTTGTTGCATCAACTTCTACGGCAATAGTCGTCTAATACGGCAATATTTCTGGTTGTTAATTCTGGCCAATAAAGCCAAATAATTGTAAGAGATATGTTTTCCCAATAAATATCTCCCAAGTAATAAACTGTCTACTTGATGGATTCTTTTATCAATTTATTAAGATACTTTTATTTTTTACTCGAACAATTTGATTTTATTATTAAGAAACTACTGGCTACTGATATGAAGTTTTAAATGTAAAACGTAATTCGATCAAAATAACATAAAAAGGATTAATGAGAATTTCTAATGTACCTACATAAATATAACCCTAATAGCCACTTTTTATAAAATATCTGTAATCGATTTAAGGATCTATTTACTGTGACAAGAGTCGATAACCTTAAGCGTTGAAACTGTCACGTTGAATTATTTGCGTAGCACAGCCGTGGGCAAGATCCAAATACTTATCATTCCGGTAGCCATCAAATAATTCACTCCGTGGTAGTTTTTTAATGGTAGCCCGACGTCAATTAAAATAAGTCAGTTTTTCGGTTCCCATAAAAAGTGTTGGACGGACCGAGCTTTTGAATCTTTCGGTGCGATAGCGCATTCTACAGGCACTGTGTCTGATGGTGGCCAGCCGTGTCAACGGCGGCATAAATATATTTGCATTTAGAAATATTTGATGATATTCAATTTTGAACGTTATAGTGCTTGAGATAATGAATAACATATTTTTTTCCGTGGGAATATGTAACGTTGTTTTCTAAGTAAAAAAAAATGATAAAGCGTTAAGGTCCTTCTACTGACGCTTATCTTGTTCAACGTGCGATTTCTAGGACGTTTTTTTCTGAAAGAAGATATTTCTACGTTAACTAATAATTTTTATTATTAGGTATAAAAAAATGTTTATTCTAAATGGACATTGTTAAAGGTTATATCGGTTCTCACTCAGGTTTTTTCTAAAGTGGTCGGAATAAATGTCTTAAACTATAAGAAAGAAGGTATATTTTAAATCATGTTGAGTCCATCGTCGCATGGGCGCCACCAGGGTTACTTTCAAGGAGTTGCATCTGCATCTACACACTGTGTAGGTACTATTATCCAATAAAATATCAGGACGAGGAAGACATTATATTTATTGATAACGTGATGAACAAAGGACAGCAATCTAGACGCCTTAATTTTTTATTTCAAACAGTAGCTTAATAGGGATAATATCTTAATTTTACACAAATGCATAAATCTATTCTATCAATACAAATATTATAAAGAGGAAAGATTTGTATGTTTGTAACGAATAAACTCAAAAACTACTGGACCAATGAAAATTCTTTCACCATTAGAATGCTATATTATCTCTGAGTAAAATAGGCTATATTTCTATCCCGGGAAAAGATAAGATCCCACGGGCACGCGGGTGATACCGCGGGGAGAGCTAGTGTATTATATTTTGATAATGTTCTGTGCGCGAATAGACTCGTAATATTACGTTAGTTCGCGAAAGTTTTAAAAGTACAGGTACGGAACCCTGAAAGAGGGTTCATATTGCAGATACTCTGTGGTGTTTGATAAAAATACTAATTTCCCTTGGGGACTATACGCGGTTTATTAATTTTCTAAAAGAGAGCATAATATTCAGTTTACAGTTTTGTTGTAATCTCACTGTATCGCATGCAGTGGTATCATGAGAATATGAAATCGTTTACTTATGATATTGCAAACTTTAGGACAAATATTTATTGGTCCCACTTCATACAGCCTTTCTTCCTTCATACAGACTTCATTTATGATTAAAAAAAACTATACCAAAGCAAAAGCTTTAATCGTAATCGTATCGTAATAAGTAAGTAATTAAGTTGAATTTTGCAAGTTTTAGTTTTTTAAATAGCATTCCAATTTTAATTCACACAAATATTTAACAAAAGCTTATCAAATTCTGTCCCCATGCACATAATTATGTAATTGTGCTATGACAAGAGTCAAAATTCTTAATTTATAATTTAATTCATACCTATAGGTATAGAATTTCAGTAGGGTTCGTCTGAATTTGCATACGTGTACCTATCCCTAAAAATCTATATAAAGACAATATATTATTAATCTTTAATTTACTTTATTAGCGCTACTCCCCTATCTGTAGCCCCCTTACCCTTGGGATTTGTAGGAGAGAGCGAAAATTTAAATTTGAATGACCCTCTGCAACCTATTGCTCGAATTTTAGTACAAATTTACCTATGCTCTACGTAATATTGTTACTGCATGATTTTGTTGACTCAAAGGGTTGTGTAACAAAACCAAACAATAATAATATCCAAGACATTCTCCAAAGCTAAGTACATTACAAAACATATTTATTTATACACAACTCAAACTCAGTGTAAACTACTATGTTCATGCATATAAAAGACACAGTGCAATAAATGAAATCACGACTTGTTAACTTTGCCTAGTTGTACGTCGTTATTACTGAACTTGGCACCTTTTTCACATTTATGTTTTTAGTGGGATAGATATTAAAATAAATTAACTAGAAATCATTATCATATGGTCACTATTTATGTTACCAAATAAATAGAGTAACATGTCTAGTCAAAACGATAGACCAACCACAAAATCTCTACAATTGTAGCCCATAAAACTAACGAAGTAAGCAATTAAGAGGCCACTCCACAACTACATTGCATGCAGTGCATCCAAATGCAAATACCTAGAGAGTAATGAGAGCGTAACTGCATGCAATTTAAAAGAGGCGAGCTTACTCCCTTGCAGATCAGAGTGTGCCAAAAAGATACCTACGTTTGATACCCTGGAAACACAGATTAAGAATAAATTGTCTAACATGCACTTAGCGGTTGCTGCTATGCAAATGTGTTAGAGGTATTTAAACAATGTACGCAAACATTTCTGCTTAGTCATGAGATAGATGCAGTTCGAAGATATGATGCTTGAAATCTTTTCCACTCGTAGCGGTTTTAAAATGTGACATTAACAAATAGGTGGACTTATGTGAATGCTGCAAATATTTTAAAAAAGGAAATATTTTAAATTAAAAATTAAAAAAAAACTGATTTTAAAATAATTGGTAAGAAATGTACTGGATAGATATTCTAAATTCTTGTTGCGATTCAATCCAGATAGAAATTATTTTAGTATTACAGAAAATGTGACATAGACAAATCAGTTTACGTTAAGTTAAAAGTTGGTGGTCCTGTTCCTAAACTAAGCAGAGCTGGAACTATATCCCGTATCCAGCTGTTACTTACTACTTGTGCTACACCTTATTATAGTAAGTACAAATATAAATGTTCACTCTTGGTGTAAATCACACCCATAACATCTGGTCCCCAAATGGCAATTGTGATTTGAATACATTACGTAATACATAATACTGGAATACGCACCAGGTTTAAAATTAATGTATTCAAAACATCGACAAAAAATCATAAATTGGAATGAAGTTTCAAACAAAGAAAAATAAGCCTTTGAAAATTTCGAAGGAAAAATAGCATTGAATTCCTGAACAGCATAAGTTCAAAAGGCAACTCATTAAGTGACGGCCAAAGAAATGTTCGGGTTGTAATCAGCTAGCTGGCGGCGATTAAGACGTACAAACTTGAGCTGGCCCTGAGACAACGATGAACATGAATTAGTAAATCATTTTTGTCGGATAAGCCTAAATATGTACTATGCTGTACAGAATTCTTGGTTACAATTAAGTTCAAAAGTTGCGGATCAAGTTCAAACAGTAATAAATCAATATCGTTATCAAAATAACGAACGGAGTATAGAATAATAAAATTATAAATTTGACAGAAAGTTTTAATCAATCAAAGGATAAATATTAATATTAGTTTACTTTAGGGAAAAAAACATCAGGCGTAATGCATTACAAAATCAGCGATTATTTTACTATTATTATCATAATACGAGTAGTAGGTATTACTAAAAGTCTAGCACGATCATAAAATATTATACCACATCTATCTAGGTGCAAATTATTTCTAGCTCCTCGTCTCCCCCTTCTCCTATTTACCGAAAACTTTTCCGTCGTAGCTAATTTATTTTCCGAGTAAATCTTATAAATTTGGGCTCGCGCGCAGTCCGCACGCAATCTCACTCAAACGTCGACTTTTGATAACGCCATTAAATAATAAGGTAGATTTATTTTCGTCTTATCTACCTTTCTGAATTCAATTTTTATTTCAACTTGAGAAATATTTTATATATTGTATGCTTAGTTCATATTTCTTAATTTATTGTTATTAGCTTCTGACACGTTATACCTACTTACATTGTTATTTTTCTTACGTAGAAAATCAATCTTTCACTCATTTATTTTTTCTTTATTTATTTCATTCAGACATGGTTCATGAATTAGGTAGTACATACACGTTTTGAATTTTTCTACGTAGTAATACATACAAGTAATACTTACAATGCAAACAAGCAATTAAAAAAGAAAACAATAAAGTATAAAATTAATTATTGAATCGAAAAAAGCTGCCAATAAATTTTCAGGAATTCGCCGCCGAAGCAAACCATTTAAATTAGCCCCGATAACTTGAAAATCGAATGAAAGGGTTTAACCAGGAGTGTTCCAATTAGTTTGCTGTTATTTTTCCATTTCGACCGATGGTATCGAAACTGGGTCATTCAAAAACCGATCATTTGTTACGAAACAATTGCATTTCGTTATTATACAAATATTAACTTTGCTCAAATTTACTACAGCTTGCCGTTTTATTTATTTTTACAAATAGGGCATTAAGTTTTTTGGAGTTTTAGAGAATTATTTATCAGTTTTTGCTATCAAATCAATAAAGTATGTCAAATGGGTTGGTTATCATGAATGCATTCAATAAACGTCTTCAGCATAAACCTTTAGGTATAGGATAAATCTAATTCTTATAACTTTTATGTATTCTTAACATTTTTCATTGGTTTTTTTTTAAGTATTTTTGGCACCAATTGTCCTGTCCCACCTGAGAGCCAAGGGTTAAGTTTAATACTTCTAGTAGGTATCTAAGAATTTTTATTTCCAACAATTTCATATTTCAAAATGTTAACAAAATAGATAAATACCAGCCAGTATAATTAAACAAATATTATTGTGAGGTCCTTGAGACAATGGCCCTGAAAGAGGCTTACGTTTAATTTCCCTTCAGTTACTTATAATTTTATAAATGTTACAAAGCTCTATGGAATAGATTCAAGTGTTTTCATTCAATTTATTTCCGGACTAGTTGAATATAATGAAATAAGATTATTATTACGTTTCGTTATCCGATTACATTGTTAGATAGAAGGGTTAACCTCTTAATTAATCTGCATTAATAAAATTGTAGTCCAAAAATATTTAAAATATATTTTGTATTTATTGTTGTAGTTTAAATTGCCGCGTTCCTTTAATCTGTGGAAATGCCAACGTCACTAGGACATTATGTAATCTATTCGCGCCTTTTTAAATTATTAAGTTCAAGCATTTTTAGTAATGGTTATATTCTTTGTAGCCTAAAACGTGCAAGTAAATAAATCGTTAAACATTTTGAATCAAAATAATAAGTACACCTCATAAATATTTAATAAATGACATCATTAAAAGTCCCCTACTTTTAACTAAATGCAAAACTTATCATCAAGTCGACGCTAATACGCACGCAATGCCGAATTTAAAAGTAAAGTTAGGTTATCTTGAGTAATTAAGTCACTTTATTGATATTTCACACCTCTAAATTATGATTCATTGCGTTGGTTTTTAAAGTAATTGTATTATTGCGGGTGAAATATTTAATTTCTTTCGTCGGTCAACACTCTAAGGTTATATTCGATAACTTAGTCGAAACTGAAAGTTGCTCGCAATGGTATAATTATTCAAAATTAAAAGGGATCTATTACATTTCTATTTTGTTAAAGTTACATTCATTTAGAAAAATAGTAGGGAATAGAAGATATTTATATAGTTTTAAACTCCTAATCACCTACTGGGTTGGGTCTTTCTTGCACTACTCATTTCCTTTATACGAGTATTTTCTAAAGAACACAAACTTGTAAAACTGAAAACGAGAGTTAAATTACTTTATACATTATACTCATATAGACAAACTTTAAGACGATAAATTGTTAAGTTTCTTTTAAAGTCGTTTGAAAATAAAGACAAACGGAATGTCCACGTTTAAATGAAAGTTTTTATATTCTTAGGGTTGGTTGAACAATAAAGTAATGAGTGAGGTGGTGAGGTGGTGCGGCGACGCGTCGGCGACAGACCTTATGACACCAGCTTATCAGTGGTCACACGCGATATTTGCTGAGAACTGCATGGGTGGGTAAAGGCAAACAGGAAAGAGAAATAATGTAAAGGTAAATATAGTTGGTTCCATAGTAACTTATAAAGTTTTGACCTTTATTTATGTTTGCTGGAAAATATTGAAGGAAATAGTTAGAATGTTGTAGTTCTTGGACAGAATATTTTGATGATGATGATATTGTACTTAAACAAAAAATCGTAATAGGGGTTTAGAGTGATTAATTAGCGTATTTTTATTAAAACGAGTCAAAGACAATTGTTTATATAGAGTTTTGTATAAAATACTGGCTTGTGACTTTGTGACGTTGTTTTTGTGGCTAGAATGGTAATAAAAAATCATAAAAAGGATAAAGTTTTACTTTTTTTCATTGTTGCCAAGTATTATAACTTTGATACACTGGTTAGTGTCTGATATTTTTCTCAAATACAGGCAAATTCCTATTGGTAAAAATAAAAATGAAATTTACTTTTTTCATTGACCAGTACCACACGTTTTGTCCATTATTATTTGTATGTTTTTCTATCAATCAACAAACTTAATAAAATATCATAAAACTTAAAATCAAAACATTTGGTTAACAATTCAAGTCCAAATACAAAACTAACTCGTATAAATCAGTGTTTATTGCCCATTTAAATATCTACAACGCTAAAACGCGTCACGTAACTCTGTTATACTTTACTTATGATGCTTTTTGTTGAATAAAATTTTAGTAGCTACCATGAAAGTAGGATTTCATTGCCATATTTTAGAATAATCACACACAGAACTCATTGAAATCTTTAATTTTATTTTATTTAAATGTGAATGTACCTTCGTTTATTTTTGTTTCGGGCAACGGGTTCACCAAACGAGACATACTTGTTTTTTTTATTAAAATACTAGCTGTCCCCCGCGGTTTCACCCGCGTTCCCGTCGGATCTAGCGGTATGAAATATACTTTACAACCTATTTTCAAACCCTAACGAATATACACAAATTTCATAAGAATCGGTCAAGTTGTTTCGGAGGAGTTCGGTAACTAGAACTGTGACACGAGAATTTTATATATCAGATTTGTATCTAATTGTCACTGAAAATAGATAAGCATTTGCATCAAAAAGAAGTGTCTCTAAAGATTTTTTTTATATCGTTATTATATATAATATTATTCCTACCTAACAGCCTCAAATATTGGACATGAATTTTCTACAATGGAGATTGTATTTCCCGATCTAAGTATTGATTCTAAAACATTTGAATTATAACCTATCCAAAATAGAAACAGCATATTCCAGGTCACTTAATCGTTCCATGGTGCCAACTTATCTAGCCGTTTTATAGTTGTCGTGCCCCGGGCAAATAATAATAAAGTCCGTCGTGGTATAAACGGACAATGTGCCTACGTTTTGCGGTCTATACAGAAATTTCACGGCTGTAAATTTATTTTTTACTCTCTTTACGTTCTCACTGATGTCTAATGTTTTCTTTTTGCTAAACTGCACTGTTAATATAAGTAGTCAGAAATGCATGTACATTTTTATTTCTTTTAGCTATATTAGTACTGATAATATCTAGAAAGGTTTTAGGGTTCCGTACTTGGGCGTTGTTTTCTATGTATTTTTCTCTTAATATTGAACGTTTTGAAGCAGAAATAATCCCATTACATTTTCAAAGTACCTTCGTAATTGTATCAACTTCTCGTTAGGCCTGAAGCAAAATTTTGTAAATAACACAAATATGGAGCACCAATGAGGGCACAAAAAGCCTATAAACGGCATACTTTTAATTAAATGTAATGTAAACAGACACGGAACCGCCACCGAGTAAATTATGGCCAGGGGTTGTGGAACAAGGACGAGTCGACACGTTAGATCGGGCATAATAAACGACAATTTCTCTGATAAGATTTTGTTTAGCATCATTTTTTCACGGGTTTCACTATCAAAGGTCAGCAATCAAAAGAGAAAGGAGTAAAAGTAAGTGAATATAAGAGGATATTAAAAAATATATTTTATTCAGAATACTCATAAGAACTAACATTTCTATAAACCTTTTTCATCTTTAACCGCTGCCATAAAGGAGAATGAAATATGAATCAAAATATATTGTGAATATACAGGTAAATTTTGGTTAGTAGGCCGAATAATAAAAATGAAAATGTTTATAAAAAAAATGCTAACAATGTTACAAATCGGCCCAGCTCATTTGCAATTAGTAAAACCATCCAGCAGCACAGAACCGGTCGTTGTGGAAAACTTTGGTGATGTCCAGAAGAGTAGATGCACTATCCAGTGAAAATGATGATAGTTTACTGGCTATCTTCACATCGTTGTTACCTTACCATCAGGTGGGCCGTAAGCTTGTTTGCCACCTAGTGGCATAAAAATAACCTGGATAAAACGAAAAATACTTATTTGCTTCGATTTGTTTTCCATTTCCTAACAATTATCCAGATATTTTGTAAACTAGGTAACTCATCCAAATCTTTAATCCATTAATGTTCGTAAAACATGCGTCCAGTGTGCACTGCTTGCAGTATTCCACAGAGCTTGGCAACAGGAAATTGTTATGTTTAATTATGTATCACGTTTCACGAATGATAAATAAGTATTTAATTTGCTTTTTACGCTAACCGAAGCTCATCGAATGAGATGAAATTCCATTAGGGGAATTGAATGGAACTGGAGTGGACGATAGCACTTAAATAAATCTAGGTCTGTAGCTAGGATACAGTAATTGGTTCATTGATTAATAATATGTGTGGCACACGCTGTAGATACGAAAATTCACCCTTTTATTGATAAAAAAATGTTTTAAAGATTTTTTTAAAAGAAAACTATACAAATAAAAATTTCAAGTTTATTAAAAAATGTACCTGAATAAAATATGTCATAAATATACTTATTTTGAATTTCTAGATGCAACTTTACGATATGAGTGTAGATAAAGTTCCATTTCATTTGCGTTTTCTTTTAAACGTGTCGCACGTCACGATTAACGTCAAAACATTTATAACTTCGCCTAAAAAACAAAGATATGCAACCTGGCCCTCATTACACTGCGGGAGTTCACGCTAATGAATTGTTGGAATAATTTATATTCTTCACCTAGGCTGTTTCAAATGTATTGTTTCTTTGGAATTTCATGAGCCATATTATTACTATTTCATGTAATTTTTAGTTGGTTTAAGTATCAAGAAACTACATGTTACTGTGGATATATTACTATATTTAAACTACTATTTTCCTATTTCATGTGAACCAAGTATATTTTAATTTAGATTATTGTATTATATGCTTACTATTTTACAATAGGGTTTGTTTTACACTAAATAAATTTTATCGGCAGTAAATAAAATATCATCATTTCTGATCAAAAAGTTGTAATTCATATTATATTTATAAAAATAGGTAGTCAATATAGTCATATTAACCAAAAATATTTTGAAAATGTTATCTTGCCGAGTTCCTTGTCGGTTCTTTTCAGTTGAAGGCTGACTTCCAAACCTACTAACTTCTATAGCTCTACCGTCATAACTAAATCTTAATCAATTGTTTTGACTTTGACTGTGACATTGATCAGTTATCGAAAAATTGATACCACTTTACATTTACGATCAGATGATCGTGTGTAAAGAATATCCCAGGATATTCATTTATAAAATAAACTGATGAGCAGATCCACCATAGTACCATAGCTCATTGATTATCATGATGATTATAATACCAGCATACTCGGCTCGTTATAATACCAGCTCGTAGGTGAGACATCCGTCCCACAACTATCTATCCAAAATATAGAATTCCAGGAATCACGATTCCAGTTATCATGTTCCCTCAGGGACCCCAAGACGAATCTTACTTAGATTACATTTTATTCCAGTAGCAGAGTTCAAAAATTTATGAAAATGAAAAGTGCACCCACTACGTATTTTACTACAGTGTTTTATTTCAGATACATGCAATAAAATAAAATGTGATGTATTTCATGAGCCCGAAAACATAAAATAAGGTAGCATTACGACTATAGGTATAAAGTACAAAAGCAATTCTCGTTTAGTTTACCAAAGCAGGTACCTACCTATTTATATCGTTAAAATAAGTAACGCTAAAGTAAAAAAAGCTTTTACCTTATCCATAAGGTTCTCACGTGAGCTTTAAGGCCAAGCCAAGTAATGTTAACGAGCTTCAAATAAAAAAAATATCTAGCTAGATTTTATGGAACTTACTTTATTTGCTTTGTAAAATTATGATATTACTAGTTTATGCACAAATATTAGTGGTTTTGAGCTCAAAGTAAAACAAAATTTATAGTGTTTTATTTTGCAATTTCCTTTTATGAACATTATTATTCAATAATATGATTTTTATTCGTTTTGAAAAATAAATCTGTGTAATTCAGTATCATCATTTATTTATTAACTACCAAATATAGACCTAAACCATAAACTACAATTATCTTGAGCAGTTTGTATTAGCGGCTCCCAGCGATTTGCCTCGGTAAACCATAGGGTCACCCGGCTCGGCGTTTCCTAGTTATGTGAATAAATCTATTTATATTTAAAAATACACACATGAGATTTTCATGAAATTTTCATGAAATGATATTTTTAAATTTGCCTCTGAATTTTCAAGAAAAATTTACAAGATTTTCAAAAAATTATAATAAGATGTTCAAAAATTTTATAAAGATCAATGCGTTATTTTCTATATTATTTAATTACAGAATTGCGCCTACAAAAACGCCGTTAAAAGCCATTGCTAGAATTCTCAATATGCCTTAATATGTGGAGAAACGGTCATGCAAATACATAGAACAGTCGACGTGACGGTTATCAACCGCAGTCACTTAGCATATCGCCGGTCGCTACTGCTTTTTGTGTAGCCTAGGCGACGAACAGTGTACATGGCAGCCAGGGTTAAAATAGCCATTCACGTATGGATATTGCGATTAATCGTAGAATCGAGTCACACAGTTTAATTCTCTTCTGCACTATTAATTTTATATTATATATATATAGTATAGCTATATATAGTGATGTTTTCCTTTACCGAAAGCTCAAGGTCGTTTTTAAATCCACCTTCGACCTCCGAACTTAGGATTAAATTTGTTTCTAGCGATGATACTTTGGCCGAAGGTAAACTTATTAGTATAAGTTACACCAAAAAATAAACTAGCTCTCAAGCGTAGCTGCCGGAATTTTTCCTTTCATTGTAAATCAAATAACTATGAGTGAGTATTTTTAAATTTAAATGCTTTAAATTATAGTAATCACCTGAAAATCCAACTTGTGTTACGACTCTATTTGAAAAATCAGTGTTGAATATTTTATTTTATTTATAAATGTATTGATTACTTACAAATCTAAATGTTACTGTGCGGATGGGAATGACGACAGTTGTACTCCGAGTAAAATGCAGTAAGTAACACGTAGCTTTACCGAATATGAAGTGCGTGTATTTCGCAGTGGTAGTAGCCACCTTTATTTCCCTTTCGTGACTACTACCTTTGTTACGTTGGAATGTCATTTGAGGTATGATCGGTATTTTGGAAAAATATTTTATTTATTTCTAATTTTTCACCAATAACGTTGGAAATGATGAAAAACTTTTGCTACTGCTATTTCGGGTTTTAAGTCGGTAATAAACTAAGTAATGAAATGTTGAATAATTTTGATTTTTATGTTCGCTTACGTTTATTGAGACTCAAGAGTAAAAATTTTATCATGTTTACTAAATAAATAAAAAGGTTGAATTAATAAATCGGAAGGTATAAAATTGAAAAAGAAAATATAAGGAAAACACGTTACAGCGCCATAAAAGTAAACGCATGTGTAAAACCAACAAAAATGAAGTCGTTTACATTCAAGGTGTGAACGCACGTAAAAATAATACACCTCTCTTTCAACAGCGTGTCACGAGGCCAAACGTTTACCTAAACGCATAAATCAACCGCTAAAACTTACCTACATAACAAGTATTAACCTAGGGACCGTTTACCCAAAAGTCCTTACAAATGATTAGTTTAGGCAATTAAAACGAATTAGGTTAATGTTTGTAGGTTTGAACGAAAAACCCCTTACTTTTTCCGTGCCGACGCGGCGGCTTCCAGCTTATCAGATGGCATTAATCACAATTTCCACCCCCAATTAAAAACACCGTTGGTTCACAAGAAACTGCTTTTATTTACACATTATTTCCTACTTTACTATGTTCAGTTAGTTCGACAATTGTTTTTATGGCGATTGTAAAACTTAAACTATAAACAAGTGTAGTAAAACAATTTCATGTGTTCTGTATAAAACGACGTAGGTAATAGCGTAACAAAACACAAATACGTATTTTCTGTTAGAGTAAAAACATGACAATGTATCAGCCAATTATGTGGGAAAATAATAATATTGGCAATGCATTACGTTGCCTCTGTCGCTACATTTTGATGTAGATAAAATAATTATAGTTTTATGTATTGAACTTTTCCTCAAATGTTATATTAATAAACACTTCCTATGAACATTTTTATTACTGTTGTAGACAATTTCAGTCGGTGTTTGTCAAAAGCTATGAAGCGGGCAGTTGAGCGTAGTGTAGACCACAAATCATAATAACACCTGACCACAACGCGATATCGCGTCCACGACGTGAAAAATGACCGTCTCCCAAACGCGACGGTAGTCACAGTTTTTCCGCACCAGCAACTAGGGGGCGCCGTCGGTCTTTTAAATAAATTGTTGACGACAACTGGCGCACGAAACTCCAAAGACTCAGCAATAGAACTTTTGTAAATTAAATTGGACTAATTGATACAGTTGCTAAGAGTACTTTATTATTTCAAACGATAATTAATAAAACTTCGCCTTCTAAACTCTTAACTATTTTTGCAGTTAAAATTTAATTTTTATAAATATATTTTTGAATTAAAATCGTTTAATATTATTCTAGTTTGAATATTTTTGCGGGTTCAAAAATTTAGAATAAACTTGCGTCATATCGGAGAGCAAAAAATAAAACAATAACTGATGGATATTTGAGGTTTTAATATTATCCTAAAGTAAATATTAGTAATGGCCCCTAGACAATGAATGACGTTTGATGGCCAGTCTAGATGAACTTATAGTTAGCCAACCATAATAGTGCAAGTTCGAGACGGACCGCAGACCGCAAACTGCAAGTGACACTATTTTGTATGAAAGCGCGGCGATATTGCAGCCTGTGGCTGAGGCACGCTCGGGATCAATTTCATAGAGATTCATAAAAAAATGCGATCTACGGTTCATCTCGGACTTGCACTATTATGGTTGGCTAACTACCAAGTTCATCTAGACTGGCCGTCAAACGTCATTCATTGACTAGGGGCCATTACTAATATTTACTCTTCGTCCAAAGCCGGCCACAGCATTTAGGTACCAAATGTTTCCCTTTGATCACGTAACTCTTTGACTTACAGTAAATTCAACTTGAATAGTATACGACGACGTGTTTGACTCCAATTGAAAGAAACTTCGGCTCGTCTAGTTTTGTCTGTGATAAAAATAGCGACAAAATGTTGTAGGTATGTTAGAAGTGCGTTTTGTATTATCTCGTGCATTTGTATTTCTTATTTTTTTGTTTAGTCAAATTATAAATAGTCAAAAGTAAAATAACATACGAAAAAACACAAGTATAGGTAGTAAACACTGTTCAGATAACCCATGATGAAATTAGGACATAAAAAGGAACAGCAATCTGTCTTATTATTAAAGATATATCTATAAAATAGTTTCTTATCCGTCGTTTGTCTCAGTCATAAACTAAGATATGTTAAACGAATGTCGAATAACGTCGCAAATGAATTTTTCTTTGGGCACAAAGGAAACGGTAAACTGAACTCTAATTTTGGCAAGCATAAGGTTAAATATTAAATGATATTTTATGAAATAAAGTTTTTCATATCGTTCAGGCAGAAAACATTGGCAGGGCGCTTCACCCATCATAAAGGGGGAAACTTTACAAATCTAAGGATTTCTTACTTGCTTTTAGAGACACATAATATATTTATCAGCCCCTCGACACATTTACAATGAAACTTGAGGGATTCATTTGGAATTAACGTAACATCTGATAACACAATTTTATGTCGCGTTAAAAGGTACTACGGAAGTTTTAAATATGTGTTTACATGTACCCGTTTTGTAATTAACGTTGTTTGAATACTGGAAATATATTACATTAATGTTTCAAATACTTAGGAAATAGTTCAATTTGTATGTACAGAGTGCCCGGTAAGTAGTAGGACAAACTTAAGGAGGAGATAGGTGGGGGGATCACCTACCAAATAAATAAAAATAAGTCCAATAAAAAGATCACCATTTTTGAAATATTTCGATATTGCAGATTTTTATGCATTGATTTTTTAAATTTAGATATTGTATATCTCGAAAATGGTGACACTTTTATTGCAGTAATTTTTGTATATTTGATAGGTGACCCGCTCACCTATCTCCCCTTTAGTTTGTCGTATTACTTATCGGACACTTTAAAATTTTACGCTTCTTGTGTGGACATTTCACTTATTTATAGATAAACTTATTTATACACAATTACTGTTAATACATGAAATAAATATCTAGCTACAACAGTATCTTAAGACTTTTCTGCATTTTATCTAATGTCAAATTTTACTTCCACACCATAGTAATATACATGCATATAGCGTGGGCTAAAACGGCGCCGTCTGGAAATGAACTCATAACACTTTTATGGGAGCCGGGTTCACACGAGTACCTCCGAAGATATGATGGCCATTAAAAATGCCCGCCAACTGAGCAATCAGACGTTTTATTCTGTCACTGTCATCTTAATTAAAATCGACTATTTATTGTTGCTGTTTCAGCTTTGATTCGTGCTTGATCTTCGTTGGATATAAAGTTAGCTACGTAGCTACCGTAGAAAATCTGTAGTTATTAAGATGATGATCACATTAGGTTGAAAAAAGGTCCCGTCATATCGAGCAAATATATGTATATAAAACTGAGACAGTTAAAAAATGCATTTATGAAATACCAGACTTTTGCACGATTTGTGTGGTTGCTTTTGCTGAGAAGAGCTGACAAGGAACTCGTAATATTTTTAAATTATTTATAACAATCATAATTAAACATTCAGGACCTAATATTGTGTCTAAATATACTAAAATAGGTAACTAAATTATATATTCATAGCATGAATTCCATGCTACAGTAAGTACCTTAAGTATTTAAATAAAATACCTTTTATATTATTGTAACATCAACATATTATTATAATAATCATCTTGAACAATATCTACACAACATAATATGGTTTTATAGGCCCTTTTTGGGGTATATTACCACAGTTCCTTTAAATTTAACCTGCTAAGTGTTCCGCCTATACATTTAATAAATGAGCTCATATGGTAAAAATATCAAAAACAGGTACCAAATTATAAACATATTTACAACGAGGAGTTTCTCAGAATACTGGTTGAAATCGATTTTTGTTAGGTGACTACCATATTAATTATGCTACTTATAATTTTCTCACAATTTTTACTTCTTTCAAAGCTTAAGCTTCCGAAACGTACTACGTTTTCCGTGGCCATTTATGGTGTTTAAGCTCCACGGATATACCGCTGCGCTAACGTACCAATAACAATTTGTTCTTGTTTGACGCTCATTTCAAAAGGTAAACAGCCGTCTGAACGAGCAATATGGTTGTTTAATGCAAGTATTAACTGTTTATGCTGCCTTTGTGTGTTATTTATCCGTATATTCCATTTACTTAGATACTAATATATCCCGCTATATAGGTATGTCCTGATTAATTTAAAATTCATGTTAGCGTTTCGTACTCAGTCTCAAAATTAATTTATACGTAAATGTATAAATATTTTTTTTGTTGCGTTTTAAAAATACTTATCTGTAAAATTAAGCATGCCTAAAAGTAACGTTAAGTCATATGCTTACGCGCCTACAGTCACATCATCACTTACCACGATGAGATTGTAATAACAATCTTGCTGAGCGTCAAAGTAAAAGAAATATTTGTATTAATTTTTAAAACGTGCTTGACCCAATGTACGTACCTAACATTTTGTATACGTATCTAATAAGAAAAATATATACCTATATCTTAAATGAACAATATTATGTTTTTTTTTCAGCCAATTAAATTGGTTCACATATGTTACATGGCAGAAATACAGCCTCAATTCTACATGACGGTAGTTGAAGCCAAACGGCGCGTAAACATACTGGATTAAACCTAACCAACTATGTAACGAGTATGACTGTCATGGACTTTTTTATTTGCAGAAGCTAATTTTTCTTACGTTAAGTTAGGTAGCATTGAAACATAATATACTAAGCAAATATAAATGTTTTGGAATCGCTTATTAGTTATGTATTAGGTACTATGTAAATAGATACATTGAGATCTACATAGACTATTACCAGCTAGTCTAAAAAGATACGTATATTTACATAGATTACTCGCAAAAATCATAAAAAACACAGTTACTTATATTACTTTTATCGCCCTAAGGAAATCCTCTAAAGACGTATGTATGGGTTTACCACGACGATAACGCATATAATAAAAAGAAACGAATTTCTTGTACCTAAAACATCTGAAATAATCCCCATTGGAGCTTTCTACCTTGAAATATTAAGAATGCGATAACTGATAAACACATTTATTGCTCGCAAGCGGACGCTTCGACCTATAAAATGTCTTTCAGAAATGCTCAAAGAAAATTAAGCTTAATACAAGTAGGAACGGAGTACTCATAGAAGATCAGAAGGAAAATTTTGTTGTAAAAGGACACCTTTTAAAGTCACTCTACGTGTTTATCCACCCCTCAAACGTAGAAGGGACGAAATTTCGTCAATCAAGGGATTTACCTTACACTTGACGCTGACAACGTTCTTATGTTACAATCCTGGAGGCTTAGCAATCTGACACGATAATATTGTATGGAAGCCTGTTAAAACTCACCAGTTATGGCAACAAGCAAAGTGAGAGAAAGTTGATTTAATAATTTTGTAGTCGGAGAAATCTTAAAATATATCTTCTTAAAACTTTTCTTGTAATTTACATTATATGACCTTAACTGATTTTCGAATTAATTATAGGTACTTTTCATGAGTTGGAAAAATATAAAAAGGAGCACTTATTCATTCAAACTAAGTATCTTTGTACAAATGACCTAGATAGTTTAGGCAAATCATCGAGTATATAACTTAATTACTCAATTAACTTGAAAAGATTACGTGCAATAAAAATTTCCCCCGTTTGGCCTTTATCAAATTGGGTCCAATCCCTCAGTTTGTACCCGTATACTCACGGCATCGATCGTGGGCGATAGGCAGTATTTTGTGCAGTTAATTATCCGAAGAGCTGGCGGTTTAATCCGGAGAGTCACGTGACACGCACGCGCCTATTTACAAGGGGTCCTATGTTTGACCCAATCGTTTGTCAAACTGATACAATTGATCCAGTTTGCATATTTATTATGTTGGCCAATATTTTTCCAAAATATGGGTGAATAGATCTAGGCAAGCGATTCCACCTTCGCCCGAGGTAATAGCTCATAAGAGGCCATAAGAGGTTAGAAACGAAACACAAATCTTGATGATTTGTGTTGTTATAGGAAAAATTACACTCGTTTTTGGAATTTTCTTTGTGCTTATACTTTTGATAAAATAGTCATTTTACTCTTTATTTGCCAATTGCGTACAGCATGCTTGTTTCCATAATAATGATGTACCTACACACAAAACATGTTTGCTATAAAAACGTTAACATTTTTTAATTGAATTTATTTACATTAAAATATTTTTTTATTACATAAAATTAATTAGGTTCATTAAACTTCCGTATCATCTTACTTCTGATATTAAACGTATTAATGTCAATGAGATTCAAATGAAACTCATAAAAGCCTACGCAAAACGGCAACTTGCACCCAGTTTACTTATTTCCAAGTTATTTATTTGAACAGATATTCAAATAATTCCAAACAAGTTATTAAAGTTGTTATAGACTATTGCTTATTAATACAAAAAAGAGCTCGTTTTTTTTTTTATTTCAGCTTGAACGAATATGTTTTGTTTAAAGATTGTCTGAATTACGAAAAAAGTGTAATTCTATAGAAAATCAAAAACTCCTAATTGGTGATGAATCTACTGACATGTTACTTTAGTAATTAATATACAGGCCCATCTTTTTTTGCAAAGTATTTCCATGATAATATAAAGGCCATCCAAAGAGGAAACGCTGCCAGCCTTCTGGGAACCTTGCCGATCGGCAGCAGCGGCAGCCTCGAAGAAGTTTTTTATATATGTTTTTTATATATAGTTGTACATTTGTTTGTATATTTTGTACATTTGTTGTAAATAAATTATAATATGTATACATCCGATTGGTAAAAAAAAACATTGCAACTTACTTTTCAGAAAGCGTTCCTTAAGTTACGGTAAAACATCAATGGGTACTTCAACATGCTATTGGGGCTAAAGGAAAGGGGATGTTGCACCCAAACGTATATTTACTAGCATTATAAAATTAAACTCTTAGAAGATAAACAAATATTTTTGTAAACTGCCCGGTTCAAGGATTAAACAAGATCACCCTTAGGACATGTTTTCATATCTCCCTAAAATTACGGAGGCATTATTTTAAATATAAACACATTTGAGGGTTAAAAGTGCGGCTTGAGGCGCTTGTGCCTAACGACTGTAATCTTCATAATACAAGATTTTGTTATGTTTAGAACGCGGTAACATATTTTTTTTTTTAAATATCTATCTTTTGGTTATATTTAAATTTTACGTATCTTTATCACAATTAGTGTCATGAAAAAACATTTCAATAAAAACGTATTTTCAAAACCGTATTATGTATGTCCCATTGTCTTAAATTGTTCAATGCACTTCATATAAAACCGATCCACAGTATCATCCTCATCCAGACAAATGTGACAATCAAAAGTAAACCATAAGAAAGTGTAATATCAAAGTCCTAACATCTTTATTTCAACTTCGACTTAGCAAACGCCATCTCACGGCCAATTTCCTTACCCCTTGCCTTGGATATTATTTTAATGCGTAGCTTGAAGGAAATTTCCACGGAACGGTTATGGTTCCAGTTATAGTAGAAGTTGTGGTCCGCCAATTACTTGAATGGGAAACTGCATTCTTAGTTACAGCAAGTTACAGTTTGTTTTTGAACTGCAAAAGTTTTGAACGGTTTTGCAAATACATAATTTTATTTTTATTTTATTAAACTTGGATAGTCAGTTAGATGCACATTAAGTGAATGACCATTCAGTCAATCAGTTTTCTATTAACTTGGTTAACACACATATTTTGGTCCTTGAGAAGACCTACTACATATGATGATACTGTTTCTGTGGGTATTTTTTTTTTAATAATAAAAAAAGTCTGAATGAAAGGGCAAAATCAATAATGTAGATATTTGTAGTATAAAATTCACTTCTCTATAAAATCACATAGGCAATCAATTTTCAATCCACTCCACACATAAGAAGCCCAATGGTGTTTACAAACGATCGCACATCTTCAAGGGTTGATCGAGTTTCTCTTGGTATATTAAAGACTGTTGCATTCAGAGCTCCTATTTCGAAAGCTCATCTGGTAAATGCAGTGCTGGCATTGCTCGGAGTAGGGCGGCATGCTCGCTTAAGTATTGTTGATATTCTAAACCACCCCAGTAGAACGGTGCTGGCCTCTGTCGCAACCGCACAGTGTCGCGTGGGCTCGCCTGATTGCAAGCATTGGCGAAGTGCGGCCTTTGTGCGACGAATTTTGGTTTTGTTATAAGTATTTGTATGATTTATGGTGATTGTAAATTTTTTTTTGTTTAAATAATTACAAACATAAATAATATAAAAACACACTACTTTAAAATAATCTTAAATAAATGGGAAATCTTTCAAGACATGTAGTTTTTTTTTTAAATGGTCAGAAACCAACATCAACCGGTATATAATTCAAACTATAATACCAATAGACACGCGAAGATTTCCTGTATTCAATTTCATGTCGTGTAATAAATATTTAACATGAGTAAAGAGGTAATAAATTGATTTTTGAGCCAGGATTAACTTACCAAAAAATTTAAAAAAATAAATATTATTTTAAAATAAATAATAACAAATATGACGCAGCAAGACTGTGAAATAATTGAAGTCGTTCCCAGTTGGCGAAGCGTTAAATGCTACATTTTCCGTGGCCATTTGCAATTCGATATCCAGCTAAGCTGAGCGGGATTGAACTCTGTGGATTGCGTGTCTCCTCCTATTTGATATTGTAATAATATTCATCCCTTTTAAATATAGAGTGGATTAGAAACGCTAGCTAGCTTCGTCCGCTTAGTATAACTACTAGATTACGAGATTCTCTACGAGTTAAATATCATTAGTTATGTCGGTTGAATTAACGGATTTGCTCTACGATATTTTAAAATTATAAAATTCTTTATTCGAAACAAATTTAATAATGATATTAAGTAGGTTGCCTGGAAGAAATCGCTTCAGCTATAAGGCCGCCTAATTTTTTTTCACTGTTTTCTGTCCTTTGTAACTTGTATCTATTATCATCTTGTGTCAACAATATAGCATATATTATGAATTCAATTGTAATGGTGAAAAGCTTATAAATGAATTTAACAATTTCTTTTTGATCACATTTCACATTGCAAGCGAACGTTTACTGAATTTCACCCACACACGATCAAATATTTTATTAGCATAACATTAAAGTACTTTGAGATAATCGTAAAGAAATGGTGCTCATGGGAAATTCTTGTATTGTGTCTAGCACGATATTCATATTTTTACACTGGCCATTAAAACTCATTGCAGAAGTCTCGAGAGAAGTTGAGCACTTTCTTAAGCGGAATGATGTACAGAACATACTTAACATAATAAATATTTTCTATACTTTGGATTATACCCTTGACAAAGAGCTCTTGATATTTGAAAGATTCACATTCTGTTACCACTCTTTTGTTTTTTTTTATCCATACACATGTAGAAAATAAAAACTTCCTAAACGTTTATTTGATGATTTTTCTCGAGATTTTGACACAAAATTTTTGCCCTGTTAGATACCGTAGGGATTTAAGATAGTCCATAATTAAATATGCACTGGTCCACTGGACACCTATTTAAAACAAATTGAACAATGTGCAACTATTACTCACCATTATTTAAGTTACATTACTTCTTTACAAACATCTCAATCATTAAACTTTCCATATCCAGTACAATGGTTAGTAATCCAGTTTCATTTCTCGGATTCTCAGCTTCACACAACACATGCTCGTACTTGCTTGAGTTATCTCTAACGCAGACAATCAAGGCAGGCGTGGGTGCTGCCTCTGGCACCTTTTGTTGGCTTGCAACTTATTGCTACAGGGTATCCACACACCTACGTACCCCACATTATGTTCTTACAATAAAATCTTCATCGTTCTCTGTCCAACAGACTATGGCAGTAACAAATTGGTCATTCTTCAAACGCCTACAAAACACAAATATATTGTCTGTGTGCATTTTAATGCGTTTTAATGGTTTAGTACTACTGTATGCAGTGGGATTATGCTCGGATGCAGCCAGACATTTCTAGGCAAGATAAACAGTGGAGGCGTTTACCAAGATTAGTGCTACGTCTTGAACAGTTGAGATTTCCGTTTGTGAATAGCCTAAATGTTTATGTAAGATGTTATGATTGTGCATATTTACCTTGGAGCTTAGTATCGGTAACTAGTGCGTCTGAAGTTTGTACTAAAGTAGTATTTTTAGGTCTATAGTCTATACTTAGATACTTGACTTAATGTGCTTTGCTTCGTGAATTATTACAACCAGCATGTTTTGTTACAGGTTTGGTTATTTTGAAATTAGTTATTTGATCTCTACATTGATCTAAAACCACAATATAAATAAAATTATTAGTTTTATGAAGACTAGTTACTACACACTCTGAAGTTATAGGGGACAGTAAGCGTAAAGAAAAACAACAGAGCTTATCTTAGGCCGTATACTTCCACATTCAGCCACACTTTAATTTCCCCAACAAACCAGCGGACAAAGTAAGAGAAAACATCGCATTGTCATGGCAGCTTGCAGAACTAAGAACGTAATGCAAGTCTTAATCTCACCCGAGAGCTCGCTACGACTGCCCTAATGATATCTCAAGACGCGCTTAAGAGGCCATACATAACACTCTATGAGACGTTTTTAAAATTTAAGTCAACGTTAATGCATTCTACCCTGTTTACTGTAAATATTTATTCAAATTTGTAGGCGAGTCGACAATGGCGAGTCGCTGTTGCCTTTGTGATGCTGCTATATTAGCATAACACGAGGTATTCAATGGACAAAGTAACCGGTATAAAATAAAATTTTACGGTTTACCCTTATATTGAAAAAGGGAGGTCGTGTTAGGGCATAATAAAATGTCTACGTGTTCTTGTGGTTGGGGTTATGGGAATTGAATATTTTACTGGCAATTGACGAGTAAGTATGTTCCACTTGTTTAATATTTTATTAACGTGGTTTCTTGAAAATGAGAATGGACTTACATTTTATATGCTCTAGTAATATGTTCGCATCCCCTCCGAGTAACATGAGACTAGTTTTATACAATATTGGCCGCTGTTCTGGTTTTTTTTGTCGTATATTGAGACACTGTCTTAAATCTTCCTCTAAAACCCCCCTATGAATACTACATTAAAATGCATGTAGTAAATCTTGAGTTATGAGCACACTAACAGATAGAAAGACTTTATAATAAGTAATAAAGATTACTCTATTTTTTTCTGGATAGTTTTGTGTTTGACTACAATCTCACTATGGTAAGTGGTGATGTGACCGATGGTGGTGAGCACACAAAGCCTAATTATTTTACTCCTCAACTACTAAGTGTGCAGATTTACGGAAGAGTAAATAATAGCCCTGTTTGAGCAGTGGCTTCCAATAACTTCAGCTAACGATTACCTAATTTATACTACAATTATAAAAAACGTTGCTTTGCTAATGTAGTGCATCAAAAAGTCAAAGGAGAGTTCTGAACAACAATTTACTTTATTTAATGTTATTTTCATAGCTCCTGATATTAATTAAATAGAGGCTTAATCCGCTCTTACTTCAACAAAAAATTAATAATCGATTCTTAAAGTTTGAGTAACGATAAATTTCATAATAAACTGTGCTCCGCTCTGGTCTAAATACTTTATTTTGTTGAACGCTGCCCGCGGCCATTGCTCCATTATTGAAACGAATTGTTTTCTGAAGTTTTAATATTAAAAGGCTCTGCTGTTGAACTTTACTTTAACTTATTTTTTTCTACTATTGCTTATGAAATTTTGCGCGATTAAAATTATTTTTATTAGTGCTAAAAGGGATTATAGGTAGTAATTTCTTAATTAAGGAAGCCATGCACATGATCCCAATTTTCCTTTGATGAAAGCAAAAACTTTGTTTCCATTTATATTTAAAGTGGATTATTTTTGTCGTATAATTACGATTCTGCTCACTCATTTACTAATGATTTATACAAAATATCTTATAAGACTGTATTAATTACGATCAATTTATGATTTATTGAAACTTAATTTAATAAATTATAAAAGATAGAATGAAGTAAGTACCTTTAAAGTTTATCATTGAACTCTCATGAAAAGATATAAATTAGGCGTCTACTTAGTTCGGATAAAGATTGCCAATTTAATTACAATTCGAGCTTTTCATATGAATTAGTATTCAGTAGACTTCGTTTCTTACATTCAAAGTAGCAATGAATAGGAGCTCCAGTAGGAAAACATTTCTGACGTCTTTTCTACGATTTGTTTTTTTTTATTCTGAGTACTTTTGAGTTGTTTATTTCTTTGATAAAACCCAATTTTGAGTAATTTATTTTCTTTTCTTTCTAGTACCAATGATTCAATTAATATAAGGTTCAAATTTTCTGATGTCAGACGAGAGCTTATTTTCTTCTCCTTTTCATTTCTTTCATAACATTTTGAGCAGTTTCTACTTCAATTACAACTATCTCGTAATGTACGCGTAGTAACCCTATCACTATGCTCGGTAGGCAGAAATCATGTACCAGCCCGGCGACACACTGAAATTATGACTTTGGATGACTTCCAATACATAATGATTCATGACATCGGATATTACTTACTATATACTGGTATATTGTTTCTAAACTTATCATTGTTCAACAGATTATAAACTTAAATTAAATCCTTTATGAAAGGCAGATCAGTTCTAAGGGAATTACAGAAAAATAATAACTATAGATAATTATATTTACATTCATTGTAAGAATATTAAGATTTGTTCCTTTATAACCCAGCTAAAACTCTGAGGCTATTATTGAGGTGCTATTTTTAATGTCGTTTAAAACTTTAAGATGGCGATATAATTATGACATTGAAACGAATGACTGAAAAAGATTGGTACTAAAACTATTTAATCGAACTGATAGTTGCGGAAATACTGCGCTTTATTTCAAAAAGTCTAGAAGTAGCACAGATAATGTATGAAATACTATGATGATAAGTTCCTATGAGAATACCCTAATAATTACAAATTAAATTGACAACTATCAGGTTACTAAAGCAAAGCATTTTAAACAGATAAAAAGGTAGGTACAAAGGTTAGGGCTTTTTAGGCACAATTTCATCAACCAGTTTAAACAGTCACCATTGTTCAAGCTAAACTGTGGTTCTTTTGCACACTAAAATTAAACGTCAATCGTTATGTCACTACCAGTGCAACGTAGTTTGCTATTCCAATTATCGACAAACCCCTACTTGCTTGGAATTTTCTGAAACATGCGTCTTTTGTTGGAATTTTTAATTTTGCCACCCGCCGCTTGCTCAATTTTATAACAACATTTATCGAGGATGAAGTTTTTCAGATTTATAAGGAAATATTATTAACGAAAACTCTGAAGTAGTTGTTAAAATAGTTTCTATGTATTTTATGGGTTATTTAAACTCAAGCGTTCATATGAATTCTTACAAAAAATCTACACCTATAGTCTATCCAGTTCAAAAACTGGAATATAAATAGTCTTTAAATAAATAATTTTCAATAGCTACACTAAAATGTCGCCACCGTATTACAAACTTTAATTTCAATTCAGCAAGAAACGAATCGAAGTCAATTTCCGATACAGAATCGTTTCGACATACGAACATTATTTCCATTCGAACAAACCTTATACAGCTCCATCGGTTTATAATAAAGTCAAGTACAAAATGACTGAACTGAAAACTGGTGTATAAAGCAGAGTATGCAAAATAGTAGAATGACAAAAGTTAGTGGCGTAGTCAGCTAGCCAGTGGCCAGGTCCATTCCGAAGTCCCGATACGGTTTGACAATGCACATGCAAATTAACAACCGGCAAAGAGCAGTTCCGAGCGCAAAGTTTAATAGCAAAGCGAACTTGAGTTCCGCGATCCTTCCAACTATTATTTTGGTAAAGGTATTCTTGTGTATTCTCTATATCGATTAGAAGCAATATAAGGAATAAAAGAACGTTGCCAATTTCGAGGAACTCTAAGGTAGTTTAAGTTTTTTTTTATTCATAATTAATAATATTTAGTCTTTGATCATTAATAATATAATTTATATATTATAGAAAGATGTCTGGAATTCACTTTTTTTTTGTAAAACAAAAGATATTTGTAAGATACTTAATTAAAAATCCAATACCTATCGAAAAAATAAGTTTTTAATTAATTTTCTTTCGGGATTCACATTTAAGGTTTCAGGGCCTCGAGGCAAATTATCCAAAAAAAATATGATATTGAAATACTTTGGAATATTTTTAAGCGTGCTTAAATTTTATACGGAAATTAATTAAAGAATATTTATTAATTCTAGGTACGTACAATTATACGACTAAAACATCATTTTAGCTTTTACCAATAAAATAGCTGTTTAAGTAAAATAAGTGTAAGATTGAAAATTAAGTTGTAGCAATCAAATTCTAAATTCGTAACTGCTCGTTTAATGAGACCACTTGACAGCATCGATAAATACCTGTCCCCTTTTACCATTTATCCAGCAATTGCACAGGATGTGCTAAATTACATATTGTGCTTTAATATATTTTAATGAAATGCGTCCTACTGTCTGCGGGTGATTAGTGAAGCGAGAAATTGCTTAATCAGTCAACTGTGTAATGTGCGTCGATGATTAGTCCAATACAGATATGAAATCGTCTGGAATTTTTTACGCTGCTTGTACATAATTGTTCGAGAAATTGTGGGCAGTTTGCGTTCAAGTATAAAACAAAAGAAAAAGTTTTTTCTGAGAAATACCAGACTCGAGTATATTTTCATTGAAAATTAAACATTGTCTTGGATATATTTATTTTTAATAGAAGGACTTGTCACGTAACTTATTATGTTTTTATTCACCGGTTTTGAAAATGGGGTGTATATTTACATGTTTCTGGAAATTTATATAATTTCACAAAAAAATATGAAACCTTTTAAAACACTCAAGCACTGCAACCGTATTTAAAACACAATTTACAACACAACCCTTTACATATTCGCGCTACGTGAGCCGTAAATTTACCAACAAATGACCCTTGACAATTATCGTGCAGTGAAATGAAGGAAAACAGAATCTACAGTGGTGACCACCCCTATCCGTCAGAACCAAAATATATTGTTCAGCGTTACTCCCGAAGCGCAATGTCAGGGTGATAATAAATGTCCATCCATGCTACACTTTCACCCTTTATATGAATTTAGTATGTCAAAATAGGATACTTTATCAGGTCACGTCGATGATTTGTTATCGTGATTAATGATTCGATATGACGAGTGGTTTATATCAATTATCCGAATTTTCTATACGATTGTTTTCTGTTTCATTGGGCATAGTTTTAATATCGGAATGGATTGAATGAATATATTGTTCACATGTCAAGTTATGTTGTATGTTCAAGTTAGGTATTGGTGTTATATTAAAACATCTGGTGTATTTAAATTAGGTTGTACGTAGGTTTATGGTGCCTGTTTGAAGTTGTTTATTTGAAATTTTGTTTTTAGTGATATTCGCCAAAATGATCACGGAATCTATGGAATTGAAAATATATTTCTAACAAAGCAGTTATTGAAATGACGTGTTTTCACATAACAATTATAACATAAACAACCTTTCAAATTGGTAAAAGACAGCTGATTCACAACTGCTTCCAAAAGCCTGTTTGATTTGATTCTCAATTTCTTACTAATTAAAGTAAGTAAAACTTACTCACGGTCGGTAGGTAGTGCAGTTCCACTTACTCAAAATTTTCCCCATTTACAAGCGTATTGTAGTACCATACCGTATTGAATTCAAGTGTCCAATCCACTGAAAGCTGTTTACAATCACCAGGCAAGTTACACGGCTCGTTTGTGCAGAATAAAAGTCCTGGATACAACCGGCACGTCCAACTGCTGAAATGCTAATAGGGATATAATCCTGGTACGTATAAGGGAGTTGTGTCTACATACTCGTATATGTGTCTGTGTGTTGTTTTTAAGTTTGCAGTGGTGGTTGGTGTTGCAATTCTTACGGAAAGTTTAATCTCATGTCGGAATGTAAAAGCCTTTGGTCGTTTCTACGTTAAGTTTTTAGAAATTGCAATTGAAATGAAGCATGGTAATTTGCAAGGAAGTCTGCGAGTTCTTCCTACCGTTTTTAATATGCATTCGGGTCATTCATCATTTAGTATTCAAAGCGCGAGTTTTTGAAGTGAATCGTAACAGCGACTTTCAATAGCAAAAACATTCCGCAGAAGAGTACTTCCGCCCAAATTATGGGACTTCAATAATTTATTGCTTAAATTATCACAATTTTTTGTGTGTTATAAAAGTAGTATTTTATTAAATTAAAGAGTATTTGGTCCTTTCGACAAGAAAATAGTAAACATATTTTTTTAAAAATTTACGCAGACAATTCGTCATTAGGTAGGTAGGTAGGTAGGTAGGTAGGTAGGTAGGTAGGTAGGTAGGTAGGTAGGTAGGTAGGTAGGTAGGTAGGTAGGTAGGTAGGTATCAAATAGGAATACCTATCAAAAATATTTTAACTTTAATATTGTAGTAAATACTTAATGTATTTATTCTATAGCTACAATATAAAATATCATTACGATATGCATTGCATAGAACAAAGTATCTAATAAAATTTCTATCGCGTTTCACATTCGCGCATATAAATTAGAGTGCAATTGCAAACTATTATTTGCTTGCAAAGTTGAAATGGCTTTTGTGGACTTTTCAACGGAAAAACCAAAGTTTAATCTCATATCGAAATGTAAAGTTTTGACGTCAGGATTTTAATGAAGGTTTTTTTTACAATCAAAGCCAGTCAGTCTGGCTTCGTGATTTTTAGGAATGAAATTAAATATTCGATAATTTTTGAGTAACCTGTGCTGGCTTCAGATAAAAAAAGAAAAAAGCTAATCTATGAGTTTGTACATGAAACATTTTTAATATTTGCACTTATAGAAAATACATTCAAAAATTAGGCAGCATTAAGCATGCAAAGCTTAGAAGTGAACTGACTCTCAAGTGCAGGAAAACACCAGCAAGTACTTGGGCGATATATCTCATACTTAAGAGGTATAGTCAGCTGTACCAGTGGGTACTACCAAAATTACTACCATGCCATATGGTTCTCATTCGAAAACATAATATATACCACTCGATAACACCGCTACCGCTGAAAAATATTATTGTAGGTATATTTCGTTTTAATATCATTTTATCATGTATCTATCTAATTATTGGTTTATAATACATTGAAGTAATTCAAATATTTTTAATAACTAATGTTTATCATAACGTAATGATCTGTCTGTGCCAGTACTTAAAAAAAGGTTAACTATTTTCTTTTTATGATGTTTAAGTAGAAAACTATTTTAAAATAAGGAGAAAAGGTTATAAATATCATGTATTTTTTTATAGAAGAAACAAATAAAAAAAACTCGCTGTGATAGCAAACCGAAGTAAAATGTAAAAGAGTTTGTTCTACACCGAAAGAAATTCTAATTATTCAATAGAATTGAAAAAATGAGGAGCTATATTCGCCATATGTACCATTTCAGCGTCAAACACAAAGCACTAAAAACCTATACATTCAATTCACCTACATCATGAAAGTAAATAAAACTCGTAACTCTTTTGTTACTTACTATAAACACTCAAAGGCTTTCAGAAGTAAACTATCCATTACAAATCTAGAACAGTTTCATAAAAGTGATGATATCACCTCGGTACATAAATCTAGGCTGGGAGTAACGGATGTGATAAAAGAAGTGGGTCGGCTGTATTTAGACATGATACCTACCTACATACCTACTGAATGTAAGTGATAACGTTTCATTACTTTCATTATTATGTACATGATTGTAAATGAAATGATAAGGTATACTCTGTACCATGCAGTGTACTCTTACGTATGTTTTCAGTAGAGTATTTTACGTATGTTTTCAGTAGAGTAGTTGTAGTTTAGACAATTATTTGTATTAACACCGTCGCCTATAGACATTGGCAATACCAGAGGGTTTGCCAATGTATTGTACACCTTTTTACAATGCCTTGAAGGTATTTGCTTGGGTGGTGGCTGCCACACGCGTCATACTTTTGAACAGGTGCTGCTTGTGGGGGCTGGCCTGCTTGAGTTTGTTATTTACTTAGTCAGTCATAATTAAATTCTATTTATTATTATTTTGCCGCCCTATCAGTGAGACTAGATAAATAAATAATGATTAAATGTAATAGGTTTAAGTTGTTTTTTGAAAAGAGTAATTACTGAGTTTATTGCCGGCTCTTCTCAGCAAAAGCAACCTTCCGAACCGAGAATTAGAGTCTAGACTATTCATAAGTGCTTGTAAAGGCCTATTTGAATAAAAAACATTTTTATTTTTAATGCATCTGAAAGACAACAACAGGTGCTTGGCGAAATCTTTTCAACTTGAAGGTGCAATGGTAGCCAGCCAGACGAGTACTACAAAGTAACCTTATCATTGTGCTGTGGTTTGCTCACGATGTTTTCCTTCACCGAAATCTCAAGCTCATAGTAACCGCCGTGGTATCTGACCACTGAGCTATCATCGCATTAAGTAAGTGCTTGCAACTTGAAATATTAAGTATAAATTCCTTATTTAAAATCAAAAATACTAGTTTTCCCATCCAATTTGTAACTCTCACAAAGCCCTGTAAAGTAATCAACTGCATACTGAACTATTGAATAAGAATATTAATACACCCCGGCCTAATAGAACCTAACGAGATTCAGGCGCATAATAACACTGTTACATTAAGTAATGTAATGTTAGCTTTATGTAATAATAATATGACCAAGTTATTTTCTTTTCAACGGATAACTCTAACAAGTTTGACCCTAAATTGTTAAAAGAATATCAATATCATCAAAATTTTATTGATAAAATCCATCACTGTATCTATGTTGATAATAATTTAATAAAATTATTTCTGTCATCTAATCTGATATTAAATTATATTCGTGTGTCTCAAATGATTCGCTTATGTAAACAATAGCGTTTGATCAATATTATTTACTTAATTTTCGATTAAAATATAAAAACGTTGGTCATTCTAGTCATATGCAAAAGGATCGGTGCTGCAAGGCCGGTATAATGTGAAACTACTGCGAGCATATTACTCTTCATAAAATACTAGGCTTGTATGGAAATAGCCTTGCTATTTATCTTTTTATGCTTTCATTCGAATATTGTGAAAAGAATGGTACATGTTATATTTTTCCTACTCTTTCATATAATTTTACAATAAAGTTTTTTTGCCTTTTAGTATTATAACTAACTATCTATAAATTATTTTGCTCGTAAACAGAATAGAACAATATTTTAATATAAAGTACATATTTTCGACTTTTGTTTTCTAATAGTTAAAAAACTTATTAAAATTCTTCAATAACCGTGAACATCCTCAGACACCATTATTTATGTGCCCTTTGATCAATCAGACAGCTGACGACTAACCAAATTATGGCGATATTGAATCAACCCAAACAAATTACTCGTCTTTGATAAGATAATTATTAAACATAATTATTGTTTCGTCACGAACCCCAAGCGTCTTTTGTAGAGACCGCGCGCCGCTCCAAAGGATCGTTTTTGATCATTTAGCTACGTATAAAATAAAAGTTAAGTTACCTTTAGTTTTGTTTATTGCCCAAAAACTTTCTAATGTTCACTCAATTTTTAGTTGCTAAATATGTTTGTATAGGTACCTATTTTATTAATTTAGGGAGGTACACACAATTATTTGAATATTAATTAACATTTTATAGTCTCGACTTTTTAAGTATTTTCAATTTTAATGTAAACTATATAACGAAATTTACTACTTTTGTAAATTATTATAAGTATAATTGTAAAAATGTGTACTTGTCTGTTCTCTCTAATAAATAAATAAATTCTGAATTTGGGCCACGTATTTCAAATAAGTAGTACAACTTATCTGAGAATAAAAATTATATTTCAATTTTTCAGTCAATATTTTGAATTCATTAAACTTATGTAATGTATCAACTGCTCTATACACGGTGTCCCATAAATAACACGCCACAGTGACACTGGAGCTAGATTGGCTTCAGGTCTATCAGATAACATCGACATGACCTTAGTAAAAGTTTTCTGGTTTTCGAGATATTGCCACTTTAAAGCTTTTAAAAAAATCTCTATGAGTAATTTGGCGACAAAAGCCGCCTGCACCATTTATAAAGTATTATTTTTTAACTCTAGTATTTCCCAAGCAGCACGATTTAATGACAAAAATTTGAATTTTTTAAATTTTGGCAAAAAAAAAGTACGAATGTTATACCATTTTCGAAAAAACATTACCTACATAGGCTAGTTTTTAAGATAATTTAGCTGATTCAGTCCAGTACATTTGTTTTTCACAGTAATTAGTCAAACTTTAGTTTAAGTTTACGCATTAACTTAAAATGAAAAAACTTAGTTATTTTTTGAGCATACCTTACTAGTTTCAAATGAAATGATTACTTGATTGTCTCAACCAACTAGGATAATAACCTATAAGTTAGAAGTTATTTATAGCCAAAACGGGCGATATTTTTTTTTAAATGGCAATATCTCGAAAACCAGAAAACTTTTACTAAGGTCATGTTGATATTATCTGATTGACCTGAAGCCAATCTAGCTCCAGTGTCACTGTGGCGTGTTATTTATGGGACACCCTGTATAATTCTGCTGTCACAACGACCTAACTTAATTGGTAAAGACACAGTAGACAGAACGAAATTAAACATGACAAAATTGTTCGGACACAAAGAGAAATTGCCGCTCGCAGACATTTCCACGTCCTAATTATCGCAAATGACGAAGTACAGGCGGACAAATCTACGTGAAATAAACCAAAAATTATATCAAGTTGGTGGAAAATTTGGACAAATTTTATTTCTTCTGTGTCTACTATGTGAATTTTTAAAAATGTTCATTTAAATTACCTACCTTAAAAATTATTGTAATGCGTTTATGAAATACTAGCTGTCCCCCACGGTTTCACCCGCGTTCCCAAGAGATCTTATCCATTCCTGGGATAAAAATTATTCTATGTGTTATTCCAAGGTATGAACTACCTGTGTGCCAAGTTTCATCAAAATCCGTTCGTTCAAATAGTGGGATAACCTTTACCAGCCTGCTACAATTTATCGACAAATTATTCATATTTTACGAATTTAATTTTTAAAAAATGCATGACTGGCCTGCAATCTTCTTAAAATTAATTCAAGGCATTCATGAACCACAGGCAAAGACAAAGCGCTAAATCTGCTGGGAGAGCATAAAGTGGAAAACAGTTTAACTGAATTAATCCAAGAGCGGTTGTCGCGAGATTTCCGTCGTCTGTCTTAGTCGGTAGGTAATGAAGGACATTGTTAACATCGTCATCATGGCGTTTTCATCTTGTTTTTAGCTACAAAAAACTTAATACATACTAGAACCATTAATATAAAAACTGTCCTTTTGAATAAATCATTCGCAGTAAATACATCATTACAATAACATCTATTTGCTGCTAGTTTCCTTTTAATTTTAATGATTCTTATTTTAAAATGAACATTTCCAAAGTAGAAATCCACTTACGAGCCCTACGTGAAACATACTTTTTCTATTCATGTGAATCCGCTTCATTTAATCCGACCATAAACTATAGTTACATACTCTGCTAATGAGCGCGCTTAATTTGGTTTGCTTAGCCCCAAATGTCGTACGTACCTAATGTTGCATACCATAACACAGCATCAAAATGTATGCATGTCATTAGAGGTGTCAGCTGTATAAATTCGTGAAATTTCTGAACGAATGGTATAGAAAGCCATGCATATTATAGATGAACCTAATTTTGTGGTTCTATTTCTCGATTGAGACGTATTGAAATTAAAAAAAAAACAAGGACTTAATAGAAAGAAAAATAATTAAATTTTTGCAATAATAGTAGACGTTAACAATGTTTTCTCTGTTGACTTTGACCTGAAGCTGTTGCCACCAGAATTCGTGGGAACAAATGTTGATTTATTTCCATTAATTTTCTTTTGTAGTGATGAATAAATATTTCATTGTTCCAAAATGAACCTTTAAAACTTTTCTATGTTAAAAAATATGGATAAAATATAGAAAATACAATTTATAGAAAATCTTAATTTTTTTTTTGTTATTTTGTTACTAGATTGTAAATATACAAGTGTTGATGAAGTACTATACAGTAAATAGGTTAATTATTAGATATTATCTAATATTATATTTTCACATTGTCGTTGAAATTTCAACGTTTTAATTAAAACATGTCTAACGATTTATATGAAAAATAACAACCTAATTTTACAAAAGTAACAAAGTATTATAGCTTCCTGGAATCGTCTCGTTAGTGATCAAATGGCCGCGAACATCGTGTGGAATGTTAACGTAGCTTTTCTCTTTCAAAAACTTTTTCTTTTTATTACATCAAAGTCTCGCATAACGAGATTCAGTCGATGAAATTTTGTTCCACTGAAACTGAACAAAGGAATCTCATAGATTTCCACGCAGAGTGAAAAACACAAAAACGCGAGCAAAACAAAGAAAGATAAATCTAGAAATCCCCTTGCAAAACGCCCATCGCATCGATTTGACTAACCCTACTGCTACTACTCTCCCTTCTGATGGGATATGCATTCAGCACCAAAGTAAACAGAATGACCCCGGCCTAAGCAAATAACAAGAAACTCTAATTCATTATACGCGAGAAACAATAAAAGCGGGAACAAACGAGATTACCGATAAATCTGAAAGGGAATTTTTCTACACGGTAGAGGCTTATCTACTTTGCGTCGTTTTGGGAATAAATACCGGGAGTCTTACTGCAATGAAGACGCTGCCGAACTTAAGTCTGCTATTGTCTGTTAGGATAAAAAAGGTACATGGGAGAAAGTAGGCCCAATCCAAGCTTTCGTAATCTCTTTATTTACTACCGTATCTCCTACTGACCTATTCATCCTGGTCAGGGTATTAACAAAAGTAAAGAAATCGAATATACCTAAAGGAGATTAAAATATTATATTTAGGTATGTGTTAGTCAGTATGTATAACTTTGACCTCTGTTTGATGTTTTATTTCACTTCAACTAAGAATTCATTTGGGATGACCAGAAAGGTGATAAAAAATGCACCATTTTGACAGGCAACAGGTTGAGTAGGTAATGTTTAACCCTGGCGCTAAAGTATGAAATAACAAAACAACAAGGAACAAAATCGAATTGAGATTTGAAACCTTGTTCGGAAACTGGGAGATTATTTAATTCACTGACTTAATGTTTTCAAACAGCTTTATCGCGGATGATAAATTAATTTGCTTACTCTGAAAATGTTAAAGATGTGAATTTTATATTTTATTTACAACCATGACTAAAATAAATTGTTTAAATTATATTGTTAACAAATTATGTATGTATGGTATCAATATTATCAGCACTGGTTTAAATGTAAATCAAATAAAAAAACCGAATTATAATTATTATCTTACTAAAAATCACTGAGAGCCTGAGAAATTAATGATTTGTTTATTATTCTATAGTATTATAGGTTGTATAAATCATAATGTAAATATTTCATTGATAGGAATACAAATAATGCCGATTTCAATGGCCACATGATTTATTACCAGTTGGATAGCTGATATTAGATCCACATTCGTCGTGTGCCTAAAACTCATGGGTGAACCGAATTTAATCGTTTGAAGCGCCAGTGCGGATAATAGGTACGACAAATTTTCCGTTCTATCGAGCATTTTCATCTGAATGCACCTACACAATCGACGGTATTGCCTGCAAAATTGTATGCCATTAAGTGACATTCTAAATATAGGGATCCACGCGATGACGTCGAGATAGCCTGGCGCGTTCAACCCTTTGCGTGTTCCATCCGGTGTTACAAATTTTCGATTTGAAACTCTAACTCTAAGTTTGGGATTACAAGATCGATATTTGCTTGATGTTCTTCAGACTTTTATAACTTTTTTAAATCCATGTGGATTTACAACTGATGAAGTGTAACTGTTACACATCTGCCTTTCGACGATTGATTCGTAATGATGATTGCAACGTGCGGTTTGGAAGACAAGACCGCGGAAAGCTGTGTCGTGTTATATCAATGTTTTGACGTTAATAATACGGCAACCGTAGCGAGGTAAAGATGACTTATTACAGACAGTATAATTCAGGGCTCTGACAGGTCGGCAACAGTAGACCCCGTGTTTATATGCCATATCAAGAAATGAGTAATCGAATTTAAATTTCAAAACTGTTTTGTAATCGTCTTATTTTTTATGTCATGGGTATGTTTTATCTTTTCCTTGTAAATAAATTACTGTAAAATTTTAAAATTATATAATGTGACGCAATTAAAGTCAATTATCGAATTTATCGAATTATATATTACTTGACTCCATAAAATAAAACAAAGAAGGAATTTAAAAAAATCTTTAAATTCTATAAATAAAATCGAAGCATGATACGTTGTGTATTTATTATTAACTAGCATACTCTCGGGATTTCACTCGCAATTTCCTATTTGAACCTTCATAATGGAGCTTACAATAGAAAAGTAACTTTTGTGCAATATTTATTATTTTAGCCTGTGCATTAATGGATGGATCAGTTTGGACACTTTTTAATGTACCTATAGAAAATTCTAATAAATAATCTAAAGAAATGCGGCCAAAAGTGAAGTGAACACAGTTGGGCCATAAGAGAACCTGTCTGTCGAAGGTAGCAGCTGATTTATAATAATGAATGCTTTGCAGCAAACCTTTCGTAAGATTGAGCCAGATAGTGGGGTATTAAAAATATTTGATTCATCGAAAGCTCAAGCTCATTATAGAATTTGTAACTTATAACTTCACAACAGGATAAAATATCATTGACTATTGAGCTATCGTTACGTTTATTTTCTGGAACATTCTCATTTCCCTGTCATCAGAAAATAGTAATATAACACGTTACGTAATGCAAGTATCCTCAGAATTTCTAACAACTGTCTATCTGTTATGGTAGTCTAGTAATATTTCCTCTGACGTATTATATACATTTCCTCTAATTAAAAGCAAGCGCGATGAATGCACGGTTGAATGTCTAAACGTGGTTCCAATCAGAGCATGAGTTTTACGACTGTCTGTCTGTTGGATCTCATAAAAGCGGTACTCTCTATAGCGCCGCTTCTCAGATTGATAACACATGTTAGCCTTAAGTTATAGGATTACTTTGTTATGAATAACATTTCCATTGTTGTCTGTTTGCTAGTAGTCCGGGTTATATATACATCTTTATGTACTTCTTTAAATTATAAGCTTGCTTTTTACCTATTCATTTTATATTGTATTGTATGATAAGACGCAATGTGAGTACCCAGACAAACCTTTATAGATTTATAGGGTACAATAAACAAATTGATAGGTATGTATTTCTTTATATTAATAAATAAATAAAAAAATAATTTTATTATTAAACATTAAAAATAATAATAAATACTCTTTATTGTGTACACATTTAAACAAAAATACAACATAACAGAAAAAAAGAAGACGAAACATAGTGATAACAACAGTTTTCCAAAAATATTTTAAAAAATGTTACCTCGCTGAGATTATTGCGTTGCGTTATTGCGTATATCCTACGTTGAATATGCTTAGAAATACTAAAAAAACATATTTTGAAAGTTAAATCACGATATAGTTTTGAACGTAAAGCAATTCGTAAAATAGACTGAAGCATTAGTAGATAACATTATTTTTTGTACAGTCCAAATTTATTCACTAAAATCTCGTGCGTAGATATTCATTGTTTGCTTACCAAGTGTTGTCACCACTTCCATGCCATTAGCGAAAGTAAATTCCGCTTCTCTAGATTTTATGTCGAAAAAGGGTTATCGTTTTATTTATTTTCGCTGTGGTCCATCCTATTCGTGTAATATTACATACGTTTCACATCTTATAACTTTGCTTAGGATACAAGTTCCATCCCTTTCGTGACTATTCTTAATATATATTGACGGGCCGGTTGGCGTGGTTGGTTAACAGACTGCCTATCACACCGCAGGTCGTGGGTTCGATTCCCATCCAGGACAGACATTTGTGTGCATGATCATGTCTGTTTGTCCTGAGTCTGGATGTAATTATCTATTTAAGTATGTATTTAGAAAAAAACAAGTAGTATATGTAGTATATCAGTCATCTGGTTTCCATAGTACAAGCTCTGCTTAGTTTGGGATCAGATAGCCGCGTGTGAAAAATGTCCGATGATATTAAAAAAAAAAAAATATATTCTGAAATGAAATGAAATGAAATTGTTTATTCATCCAAATAGGCCTTCACAGGCACTTATGAATAGTCAGACTCTAAATGCTCGGTTCGGAAGGTTGTTTTTGCTGAGAAGAGCCGGCAATAAACTCAGCAATTACTCTTTTCAAAAACAACTTACACCTATTACATTCAATAATTATTATTTATCTAGTCTCACTGACAATATTTGCGTGTTATGGCGGCAAAAATAGTAATCTATAGAATTTAATTATGACTGACTTAATAAACAACAAACTCAAGCAGACCAGCCCCCACAAGCAGCACCTGTTCACAAGTATGACGCGCGTGGCAGCCATCGCCCTCCTCGCACATTTTATAGGGAAGTGAGCGACCCGCCACACGACGCCGCCGCAAGCAAAGGCCTTAAAGCGAGCATGACTAACTTAAGCTTGCTCCAAACAAAAAGAAACAAAACGAATTAAAACACACAATATGTTATCACTGTTACTACTAACACGGTTTGTAAAATTAGGTAATATAATAGTGTATCTAACATTCCGCGACATAACAATATTCAAACGCACAAATGTTACAAATTTACCAAGCATTATCATCATTAAAATATTCATTTATATTATAGTAAGCCTTTTTTACCAAAACAGTTTTAATACAATCCTTAAATTTTTGCAAAGGCATATCTAAAATTGCAGTTGGGATTTTGTTATAGAAGCGTGCACCCAGTCCTAAAAATGATCCTTGCACTTTCTGAAGTCTATAAGCAGAGGTCACAAGTTGGTGCTTATTTCTAGTATTGATCGAGTGCATATCACTTTTTTTTACAAAAAGATTAATATTTTGATGCACAAATAATATTATTCTTCTTTATACATCAAAGTGTCACCCCTATCAATAATTCCATCTAGTTACCTATTCGTTATTATAATACTTACCTATAGGCCATTATGGCAAAGTTTTAAGGTAATGTGTATATTGATAATTTTGAAAGATGAAAATATATTAAACGATATAGTGGATGTTTTTGCCATTTAAGAAATCTTGAATCATATGACTAATGTTGCTCAGTTGGTCCTCAATATCCAAACACTTCAAACAAACTTTTCATTTGAATTGGATACTACTAGACTTTTTTATGCACGGCGGTAGGATACTTTGTAGTACTCGACTGGCTAACTACCACCCTCAAGTTGAAAATCTGTCGCTAAGCACCTGTTGGTGTTTCGGCAGTTGCACTTGAGAGCAAGTTGCCTTTAGGGCATTGTAATAAGGTGTACAACACATTGGTATTGCTAATGTCTATAGGCGACGGTAGTCACATACCACGTATAAAAAAAGACTTTTGAAATAATCAACTGAACATGTTTATGTTAGCACTTTGTTAAGAGTAACAAGCTTTATAAAATGGTATTCGATCTCAATTCTGTATCGCAAAACAAATAACATTAAACGTTAACGTCACAAAGGCAGGTGAAACGCCCGATGTAGGAAAGCTTACCAAATATTTACAACTGCCTCAAGTGGCTTTAAAACAAATTCTCCAATAATCTCGCCTCCGACTTTGTACCATTGTTTACAATGAATTTTGCTACTGGCTCCCCTTCGCGTGTATTTTTGTGGAACGCCACTCAATTTGTGTTTGATTTCGCCAAACATAAAGCATTTGTAAACATTTAACAGACTTGTATCGGGTTACGCGTTTTCTTTTGTTCGTTGCCATTTGGCCCGTATTTAAAAAAATATAGCAATAGAAATATTGGTATCTATTGATTCTGAATCAGCATTTATTAAGTGATTAATGATCTTTTTAATGGGCTTGAGCCAGCAGAATTTATATTTTATAATGCAAGAATTGTGGTTGTGAAACTTTGCTATCTCTCCTTATTATGGGATCAGCCACAATGCATTTTTGTTAAATCATCGTATTAATTGATACTTCTAGTCAGTATTTCTCACGAGTAATTGGACGTATTTTAATAAGCATAATATTCACCGTATAAACTAGAAATCAATTATCTCTTTATTAATTAAACATCGTATGTATTTATGCGATAATGGTATAAAAATAGTAACTCATTTCAATAATAATGAATAATTTCACGTGTTACTAGCATTACGTGTCGCTGGAAGACGTTTTAGGCTTGGATTATGTTTATCTCTACATTTTAAACTTATACATGAAACATACTAATTTCCCTTCACTTTTTTTTAAAAGAAACCCCTCGTGTTGATTTTGACAGTATCTCCCGCTGAATGTTTACATCGTCACCAGAAAGCCATTAGTCGTCACTTTTAGTATGTAGGCGCATCTGGCAGATGCATACATATAATACATCAACCACGCTACAGTTTTTGTTTCAAATATTTTATAATAAAAAAATATATATATAATTATGTATAATGTAACATGAGCTAAATTAATATTTAACGATATTCAAAATAATTATGTTTTAAAACCAATATATGTAGTTGTTAGCATAGAAAAAGCTTTAATTAAAACCAATGTTATATCAATTTTAAATTTTAAATCACTACGAGAAGAAATTTTAAAGGTTATTTATTTAAGACGTTTTTCAGGCATGAAAATTATATAATACAGATTCACAGACGAAACAAATTATTTTAACACTGAAAGAAATACTGAATGAAACATTTATATGAAGATTCATGTAAGCGAATCCACATTAAAATATTAATTCAAGGACGTCTCCATTACAGAACCTGAATTAAGTCATTCGCTTAATAGAAAATGTTTTACCACCATAATTTGACATTTGAGAAAAAATATGATCAAATTTTGTCTAAAATATTAAATTCCCTTTACATAAAAACAGACACATTATTATAATCGCAAATAGATATCTGAGACAAGAGCGAGCCGACGCTAGAAGTATCAAACGTAATAAATAATTCCTTCTCGCGACAAATGAGGTCATATGTTTCTCCTTTACGTTTTTTCCTCACTTCCCGCGGGATCATGTGTCTTCTATTTCCGTTTCAACGTATCGACTGAACGATTTGCTCCTTTAAAATTAGAACATGTTCGCTGTTTAGTATATTGCGCCTTGGGTATCATTAAATTCAGTAGAGGCAGATGTCAATTTCACTTGTGCATCTGGAAACTTTTAGTTTTTAGTTTTTTGAGTCCACAAATTGATATTTATTGGTGAAGTTTGTTGATGGTTGTTTGGTTTTACTAATGGACTATTATCAAGAACGTTTCATTTAAGGGGGAGAGTAATATGCAGCAATGGATATCTCTAGCAAAACTGAATACAATAATGATGATGATGATTTCATGAAAGTCTTATCTACCTACTGCCCCTTGATGTTTAAAGTAAGCCAGCTAGAATTTATGGAAAATTATTATTTTATTTTAAAAATTATATTTAGATTTATTAAATTCTTTCAAAATGTAATTTCTTACAGCATCAGCTCTACAGATAATATTAAATCATGAAGTCAAGAGCTTAGTAATTAACAAAATGACGCTTTTCATCAAACTAAAATCCTTCTTTGGCTTTAACGACGTGCTTTACTTCAAACGGACTATCCATTCATTTCTAATCCTTTTGTATTTCGACCTATTTAAATCACTTTAAGCAAATAGGAGTTTAACCTCAAAACCGCATTTAGCGCAATCTTTTGTACCTACAACCAGCAACAAATATTTGAACCTATTGTCTAAATTCCTATATCAAATTAAACTTTAATGTAATAGCATAAGATTTAAATTCGAATGTATGTGTATTGCTTTGTATGTTATGTAATTGAGAGTGGTCTTGTGTACGAATGGAACAATCAAACTTAACCTTGGGAACGGTTTAACGAGTTGCTTTCAGCTCGAACTGCAATAAAAATGTCCGCAACAAGTGTCATAGGGATTGTGGTCTACGCACGTGTTTAGTGTCCTACCAGATTTTTTTACTTTTTTATCACAAAGCATAACATGGGAAATAAGAAAATAAAGTTTTGTTATACTGTCGACAAAAAGGGGCAATTGCTGATTTAGATTAAGTATATTTAAAAAAAGTTGGTAATTGTATTAAATTAAATCAAAAAACATATTTTGTTTTTTAAGGTGATGATAGCTCAGTGGTAGTGACGTCGGATACCGTGGCGAAGGTCGTGGGTTCGAATCCTACAATGAGCTTTAGTTTTCGGTGAAGGAAAACATCGTGAGGAAACCATAGCTTGGTGGTAGGGTACTTTGTAGTACCCGACTGGCTGGCTACCACCCTCAAGTTGAAAATCTGTCGCCAAGCACCTATCGGTGTGTTCCGACAGCTGCACTTGAGATACAGTTCCCATCTAGGCTTTGTGTGCTTACCATCTTCGGCCACATCATCACTTAACATGGTGAGATTGTGGTCAAACACAAGCTTATCCAGAATAAATAAAAAAAACTTACAATTCTGTGAAGTAAAAGATTTGATTTCAAAAGAGGATTTGTTTCATTCAGAATTTTCTGTATCCACTAAAAACATGCAGTAAATGAAACTTATATCAAATGAAATAGTAAGAGTTAATTATTACATTACCCGTATTATTATTGTTACAACTAAGAATAGGGACCCGTAAAGTATGATATTCCTCACAGCAGGACATAAATGAGTTAGCGTATAAATAAAGCCAATAGTGCGTCATGACTTTGAAAACGAATATTTTTAGTTCGTTACCAATAAGTAATCGCTGACGTTTTTATTGCTATTGTTAGGAACTCTTTGTAGCTATTTTTTACGCTGAAGATGAGCTCATGACAAGAGATTTTATAAAATCAATAGGCGTTCCTATTGTTGTTTGTAGATTTTAGAGAAACTGTATTGATTCAAAAATGTTACCTACCTATTAGATTTTACAGACAACTTGAATTGCTATTGAATACCAAAACCTTAAAAATATATTTTAAATTAAAATTTGCCTCCTGCAATTTGAATCGAATTAAAATACTTGTCTATTCAAACATAAAATATATTGCTACGTAAAATGAATGTAACGTCTTCGAGATACATTTTCATCTTGGGTAATCGAATTTCATTGCTATGACTCGTACCAATCATCACCGACGATCATTTGTTAACTTTACGACTGCACATATCAATTACCACAAGTGTTATTTTTGGTACTTTCTCGATGCCTGCTGATAAATTACTTTCTCTTATAATAATTCTATGAGTTTCTTCTTGTGATGTAGGTAATAAATTATGGAATTATATTTAGTGTTGTGAATTTTCGTTAACTACTGACGAAAATACAGTGAACTTTATGATCCATAAGCTTTAAATAGAGTTAAATACAGTTCTCAGAATGGTTCTGAAAGCAATGCGACTTAAACAAATTAATTCGAGAATAAAGGTGCAAGTCCGCAGACGGAACGCAGACAGCAGAATGCAAGCGAAACTACTTTCTATGAAAGCGCGTTGACATTGCAGCCTGTGGCTGCGGCAAACTTGGAATCAGTTTCATAGAGATTCATAGAAACTTGTAGGTAATGTAGCTTGCAGTTTGCGGTCTGCGGTCCGTCTCGGACTTGCACCCTAAAGAAAAGTAAATACAAATGAAATAAGAAACTGATTGATTGACGTATCAGCCCACGGCCCAAACTGCTGAGACTAATAACGTGAAATTTTGCGTAAGGCTTCCATTCTTGTGAGCAACAGGTAATGGAGGATTTTGTTTCTATGTCTTTTTTCATATAAGTTAAAAGACTATGATATAAAAGTGATATGTTTCAGAGTTTTTACAAAACCTCTTTTTATGGGGAGAATGGGAGTGATAAATTTGTATTGGTAATATTTATTTTTGGTAAAATTTAATTAAATCATAAGATAGTGATAAATATTATTAAAATACGTTATTATTTAAATTCGGCCTATTCCGAGAATTACGTACCTACCTATTTTTAAATTTAAGCTCAATTTAAATTTAAACTAAATTTAAAAATTCAATCTCTAAGGGGATTCAATCTATGGACGTTTTGTGGTGTCGAGTAAAGAAATACACATTGTATCTTAAAATAGAAGAACGCGGATGAAACCACAGTAGGAGAAGTCTAGTTTACATATAAAATGGTCTAGAACCATACAAATTCTGTGCCATGGCACACAAAATATTTAGCAACTCATAAAACGAACCGGCAGACTTGCATCTTCTTAGAGTCTTCCAAAACGACCAGTGGGCTTTAATTTGCATACTCAATTTCGACGGTACATCAACTTTATGTCTTTTTTATAGTGTTGTGAGCTAAAATATCGCATATAAAATCACTTTAACACTACGTTACATACTGCTATAAACTGCTGCATACACTTCTGTTTGCAACATTAACTACTACTAGTGATTTCACATAGGTACAAAATTTTATATTTAAACTCTACGAATGTACAGTGTACATTTACAAATGGTGTCAACGAATTTCATGAATAAATATACTATCATACACTTTAAGACTAAGAGAGAAGTATATTATTACGTACCTGCAAATTGATTTTTATTGCAAGAAAATTTTCTCATTGTACATTTTTTAAGGACATTCTGAATGTAGCAAGTAAATAATTTAGTAGTTTGAGGGATAATTATTTGTTAATAAGTTTTAATTACTGCTATTATTTTCTGTAATTTATTATTTAATCTCAGCGCATCAATGGATTAACTCAAAACCACCATCACATACCTACTCTATTAATCCATGTATCTAATAACACTTCAATTAATTACCTAATACTAGAGTTTTCATTGTATATAATAGTATCTAATTAGCTCTCAAGTGCCGTAGGTATCTCCTCAATTATATATCTAGACAGTACCTAATTACACAAGGCAAACCATATTGTTCGTAATATTAATTATTCTGGTCTCATGTGAACCACTGCCTTCATATTGCACCATCTTCTAATTAGACAATTCTGTGTACAAATACTTAAGTCCATACTGTTGTTCTAAAATATGTTCTAAATCTACTAAAAGTTAAAATTTACTAATTCACTATTCAAAATCAGATGAGTTTTTATCATTTCAAAACTATGTTCATAAGTAATGCGTTTGTTAAAGTTTTATATTTCATTCAGAAAAGCTTTCTGTTTAAATTCAATATTTTTCATTTTTATCTAGATTGCAGCATGACATCGCTGTAAACTCAATGTACACTACCAGTGTACTATAAAATGTTTTCTTGTATTTCAACTGAAATGGCTGTTGAAATATAAAAGAGTGTGTAAAACAAGGAGTCGTGCTCCATAGTTTTATGAACGCCGCTCGCTGGCTACAATCGAGGCGAGAATAAATAAAAAAATATAAAAAATAAAAGGACATGCACCGTTTAAAGTCACCGGAGCCAACGGAATGATGAATATTACAACTGGGTTGTTCCACGCCAAACAAGAGAGGCATGTTTCGTAAGAAATAAAACAATTGTGGGATAGTGTATTTGGCGTCGGGCTTGGAGATGCTCCTTAATTTTTTATGAGGCGTTACCATACCAGTATTGTGGAAGTGATGCGAATATCACTTTGAAATATTTCTCGGAATAATGAGACTATGAAACATTGTATCTCGCTTAAAGAATTCTGTCTATCTTGAGTCGGATAGTTTATTATTCACGGACCAAAATAAACGTAACTTATATTTACGCCATACTACATGATTATATTACGCACATGCGTTCCTTTAATTTAGTTAAAATAGGAATTTGCAGGTCAAACAGCGGAGCAGAAAGCTAGTTAGTTATTAAGATAGTTTTTAAAAGTGAAATAACTCAAATTTTAGTATTTTTTTGTATACTTGCCAACTGACAGTCTTGTTTACACATGGTTTCGTAACAACTAATGGTTCATTTTGTCAAATACTCACACGTTATATATTCGACGAGCTCTAGTATGAATCACGTTAATGAATCAACCCGTTCGAGATACCGTGATAAATCTACAAACAGTTTATATTAATATTTCACTTTAACGGATTAAGTGTGAGACATAAATAACGTGTTCACATGTCACTTTGTATAATACGTCACTTGATAGTATAATTTATATTTTAATACGAGTTAACTCGAAAACTATTAGGTTATTGAGAAATGTTACTAACTTTGTATTATTACATCATTTTATAAAATTTTTAATATCCCTGAACTATATGACAAGATATTTGTATTTGAAACCAATAAAAGTGTTAGTTTGTTTTTTGTAAACAGTAAAAACAGTAGCAGTCTATTTGAGTAAACACATTCTATTATAGTACAGATTAAAGCTATCTTAAAAAAGATTTTGTTAGTAAAAATTACCGCATCCTTGTGACTAGAGATAGATACCTACCTATATTAATACTCTGGATTACATAAACCAAAACATCGAACCTCGAACGATCTCCTGCCATTCCACACATTTCCCGACTACCGAAAACGACCATAAAAGCGACAAATTTGTGTGCGCGACTCCATAAATTAAAGTTCATTAAAACTTAGCCAACGAGCCCAGCGGAGTTTTCATTTACTCGAAAATGAACTCTAACTCGCTTGGCCGAACGATAAATTCGTGTTTTAATAAATTTATTTTTCACATGAATTCCGTCAGATGGGATTTCTTTTATGCCGACCGCACGGTTATTTTCAACTTTTAGTCGTATTAAATGAAAGTGAACTTTTTCTTAAGACTCCAGTCGAAGCGAGTTGTTTCAATATTATTAATTCTCGGTAATTTAATAAACATTTTCACCACGTTTGCCTAACGAGGTGACACAGACATTACGTATCGATATGCCAACACTTGTGGCTGTCAGCGAGCTTAACGCTCATCATTAAGATGCCACTTGATTCTTTAGAATATATCATTAGAAGTGAAACATACATTGCGTCTCAGCCAACCGTAACCCGTTTAAAATTAGCATTTGCGAGTTTACTGGTTATGGATCACGTGAGATATTTTTCAAATAACCAATCACATAAAATATTTAAAATACCAATCTACATTTTCGACTCTACACCATTTTATTTTAATGTCGACACAACGCAATAGAGAATCCAGGTTTCGTCAGATTTACACGAGTGGGCAGCTGGCGTCTTTTTGTCAAGCTGTTAATGAAGATTTGTATCTGTCCGTTAGCTTTAGTGTGGTCTCAGACAACGTTAAAGAGATTTTCTTCTTTATCCCGACCACTATAAAGAGAATACGAACAGTATAATTTATATCTCTCTTTGAACTTATTTCGCGCCGATGTTCGAACTATTCTCAAAATAATAAACATACGCGATAAGACTTACTTTACAACTTTACAAGGCGATTTAATTTTATGAAGATGTTTGCAATGAAAGCGTTCGTCTCGTCTAGACGTAGACATGCAAGACGTTCGAATTAATAAAACGCCTGGCCCACAGCGCTTAAACTTGATGAGAAACTAACAAGCGTAAACTAAAACACATAAAACAATACAGCACCAACCCCGGGGAGATAACAAACTCAGTCAGCCCCTTGATAGTGCACCTGCGATAATAGATCTCTACTTAACTTAATATTAAAAGCAAAAAACTTTTCAATTTCCCGCGCTTATTACCTCCCGCTTGCTAAACTTCAAGGAGTTTGTATTTTGTTCTGAAACTTTGTCTTGTGTGTTGGTGACACGACACGTTTTTCGCTTTTTCGTGGTGAAAAAAATAATTGAGGCGGCCATCACTGCGTAATTGAAGTGTCAAAAGTTATCTGATTTAACTTGCAAAACGCGTGGCGATATGAAATTTTTCGCGCTACCGAGATCGTTCTGTGGTAAAAAGAGAATTCGATATGAGGAGACTGTCTGCAATCAGCATTCGACCTACATTCCTGTCCACATTATTATGCATGTGAGCATACGTGTATTAGGCGACGTTATGCTGAAAATTGTGCTTCATGCACGCGGAAGTAATTAATATTTAATCTAGCCTACAATGCTTAGTTTTCCGATACAATTGACCCGAATCAAACGTTTTCGAGAATATGAAAGGTTTCATTTATTAGATGAGCGTTAGACCTCTTGAATTTTAGAAATAATAAGCCAAATCACACCAGCCTGTGTGATGCTAACGAACTCAAAAATTTCAAACATGAATTGTGAGAAGATATTTTTTATTAGAACTTCACTGGTTCCGTATCCATAATTGTAGTGCTGATAAGAGTTCGAAATAACTAATACGTGTAAATTTTTCGCCTAATACTTTATCAAAATATGTTTTGGTGTACTGCATTGCTTTATTTATCTATTATATTTATTAGTAAAGTATAGACTTAAATACGGTACCCAAAAAATGAAAAATAAACAAACCGCATTCGCATTGAACTCACCCAATTAAAATTGAAAAAACAACTCATGCTAAATGCTCAAATCAACGTAAAGACGTCGTTACCGATTCACTAACAAGCCGAAGTTGCTCCGGTACAGTTCTAGTTAATTATACAACAAATAGTAATGGAAATGAACGTTTTATGAATGCCGTGTGAAACAGACACCGTGAAATAAATTTATATAATTATTCTGATAATATTGGTATTTTTAACTGTTTGGTGGCCAATAAATGGAGGTAAAGTAAATAGGTAGTTGTTAATTTTTAAACAGTACAGACTTTGAAATCAGAACAAATCTTTGAAATGAAATGAAATACGCCAGAAGGAGGGTTATGTTTTTTAACATTAGTCGAAATTCGAGCATAATATTTTTATTTAAAAACTGACATTGACACAAAAACTCGTCAGTACTAAATAAAAAAAACCGGTCAAGTGCGAGTCGGACTCGCGCACCGAGGGTTCCGTACAAATTTTGTAGTTTTTAATATTTTTGTTATAGCGGCAATAGAAATACATCATCTGTGAAAATTTAAACTGTCTAGCTATCACGGCCTGGTGACAGATAGACGGACAGACAGGTAGACATAGGGACAGTAGAGTCTTAGTAATAGGGTTTCCGTTTTTACCGTTTGGGTACGGAACCCTAAAACAGAAAATCGGTTAACAAATACAGGACTAAATGGGGTACAAAATTGTCTCTTCACGTATTAATATAATGATTTTATTACGTAGTAAAGTAAGCCAAAGGTGGTGAAGATAAAACATCACAAAATTCTCATGTCAAAATGTAGGCAGTACCTACAGGTGAAGGTAAACTAGGCAGAATGTAAAACATGCTGCCGTCAGCTAAGAAAAAAGAGACTCATCAAAAATGCATGTGCCTCGGCATCCAGTTACGAGATCACTGTTGACTTAACTTGTGTGTGCTGGCATGGAGTTGCGATTACAGATACATCCCGTCATGTTTCTTGCGTGTCATTTTATTCATTTTTCCATTTTAGGATTTTTATATTATAAACTCAGGGCTTCACTGATATCTCAAACATTGAACTGAATTTACATTGTTATATTCTGACTAGGTATATCAAAATAAATATTAGAAGTTTTACAATCAGAATATCTATAACCGTTTTGTTCCAAACCTTATTTGTTTATCTTGCTGACCACGACCATGAAGCACCGTCATGTAAATTAATACATCAAAATAGTTCATAGAAAGTTTGAGAACCCATTTGCCACCAACTACTATTAAAATTAACAACAGAAACCTTAAACTGACTACTCGTCCAGAACGTACGTCTGAACAGGCCTCCAGAGGTAATTCCTGCGCCATTGTGCAAAGGACGCACACAGTAATAATGCACGGAAGCAAATATTAGCACAAACCCAGACAGGTCCGACTGCATAGGCAAGAACGAAAAAAGCAATATACAGGACGATTAAACTTTACCCGCTAAGTTTGATTGCAGTTTTATTTTGTTTAGCTAGATGATGATTGGTGGTTAGACTTGAAATACCTATACCCTTGGTACCTAGATCACAATTTAATTCTAAAGACGCACTTCTGCTTTGATTGTTTGTTACTCAAGATGAAATTTTGCTAATAATAGATTCGCATACTGAAAACGAATACCTAATAAAACCTTAAAAATAATTAGGTGTTCTTCAAAATGTTGTATAAGTGATCAATTTATATTGACAGTAATAAACAAAGAAGACAATAGACTTAAAACCCTCAAGCAATTTAATTTTACTGATAGTTCTTTAAAATATCATTATAATAATTATAATGAGATAAAAATAATCTTATTATATTAATTTAGAGTGCAATCAGCTATTGTTGATCGAAGGTGCAATCCATCAATGTTTCGTCAAGATCTGTCAGTGATAATGTTTCTAAAATACAATATTTTATCAGTGAGAATGGGATAAATTCAAATTACAGTCTTTGATTCTGGTATAATTTCTAAAATAAGAATTGAGTAGCTTATCCAATAACTAATATTAGACACAGACGTCATTCAAAACGCCTTGATCTAGTGAAGCTTACAATAACAAATATCTATTGCATTAATGTTACCTACTCAATTCGATTGAGTACTACTCTTCACAGAATATTTTTATTGGATAGATAAATTTATTTGTTTATTGGTTGTTACAATTTATTACTGAACTAGGTACATAACATATAGTTTTATAACTCTTATCCAATTGAAGATGACGATTGATTGAAAGGTAACAAGAATCATAAACTTGACTAAAAACACTATAATTCTAATTAAAGTTTCAAATAAATTAAGTTATAAAAAAACATTATTTTACTGGTTCACATAACTCTGCATTACAACAAATTAACTTATAAGGTCATGTCAATTTTCCTGTATACGAGTACCTACAGTCGAATACAAAAGTTCAATATAAATATTCTTCAAAACAATATCTTAATAAAAAGTCCTTATTTATTAAAAAAATAAAAATAGCTACTCAATCTTAGTAAGTACCCAACATAAGAGAATGAAATAAACCGGGGGAAAAATAAAACCGCTGCTATCCTTAATGAGACGTGGAAAAACGCTTGCAATGTTTAATCTGATGTCATCTCGGATGCAATCTCCGCGTTATTGTTTAGACGGCATGCTTTTCAACTGATAACGCTTCTCTGGGTTTAATTTATAACGTTAATGAATTGAGTTTTATTTAAAGTATGCTTATGCGTTGCAATTGCTTGGGTAATAGTGCTACTTTCTTAGTGATATTTTCTGCATGTAGGCGATGATAGCTCAGTGATAGTGACGTCAGATACCGTGGCGAATTTTCGTGGTTTCGAATCCTACAATGTGCTTAAGCTTTCGGTGAAGGAAAACATCGTAGGGAAACCATAACAAGGTGGTAGAGTACTTTGTAGTAGTCGACTGGCTGACTACCACCGTCAATTTTAAAGTCTGTCACCAATCTATATGTGTCCAGATGTAGCACTTGAGAACCAGTTACTTTTAATAAAAATAATATTTTTTTAGTCAACAGGTTTATGAATCACATAAAAAATCATTTGTCAAATTGTATAATAGATTTTACTAAATCTTAGAAAGATGAAATTCTGTACGCAAAAAAACTAAAAAAAAGTACCCAAAATTTCTCCATGAAGGGGGTTCGGTTTTACATTGTATTTTTAATGTTCTAAAAAGCTGAAAAATAGGTTAAGATTTACAGACAAAAACGAAAAATTAAGAAGTTATGGGTTGTAGAGTCCAGGTCTGGGCTCTACATGAGATCTGATAACTTTTTAACAGTGATAAGCGTACTGGCAACCGGTACTTGTTTTGGTGGGATTTATTTTATTTTTGTTGCACAGAGAAAAATACAAGAACATACCTTGACGCATTATTGGAACACATTTTTCCCATCTGAGAATGTGATAACATGACGCAAAGATTTTATGTTCCAATTTATATTCGTAACTGTACCGACGGTTTTATTATGACCCCTTAAAGTATTAACTTTGTTTTTGTAGACGAATAATAAAAAAATGTGTTACGTAGCTTTATGAAGATTACCAGAAGATTGCAGATAATTATTATATAAAAAAATATCTTATTACATTTTTACTATTGAAAAACCTTAATGAATCTTTTGCACGAACATTTGATATTAGTAAAATTGTGTGCCTTTAAATTCTAACAAAAAACCTTTTGTTCCATATTTTTGAATCTCAAAAGATCTCATCAAAATCATGAAGATTTTTTTGATACCTACTTAAACAATTTTCTTTATTCAGTTAAATCTAACTGGTAATTAAACTAAATGAACTAATTAAACTAAATGATGCCCAGCAACCAGTTGGAAATGGCTCATGATTATTGGTCCTGACATGATGGGGAATCCTACGTTCATCAGTAGCGTCGGTATATTTTGGGTCAATTGACACTCTATTCAGTCACACTCATAACTCTAAAAATATTTGTTGTATAAATAAAAACATTTTACTACCAGAAAACATCAGAAAGAACCAAGCCAACTGTGTCAAAATAATAAAAAATAAAGTTTAATGAAAAATCTTGTCAAAAGTTATGCAAATCATTATAAATATTTCACTGCGTAACTACTTAAATAGCCACCATTGATATAAAAATGACTGGATTCATGCTCTGTAGAATAAAAATAGGCAATTAAAAATATTATACAGGAAAATTTTATTTGGGCCAAATACTGTGTTATGATAGTTTACATCATTATAAATAATGATACAAATTATCAGAAGCCTTAGGTCTATCATTATAAAAGAAGTTTTAGTGTAAAATATTTATTAAATACTAAAAATACAGAAAATGACGTAGCAATGTAGGTATTGTAGTACCTACTAGAGTAAGCCACATGTGCCGTCTTTGTTTATTTAAAATATTTAAATTTATCAAAATATTTTTGTTCTCTTCCATTGTAAAATAATTTTTAATTTGTATGCATCAATGCTTTTTCAGTTTACATTAACTCATGCTATAATACCTATAAAGATTTTTGAATTAAAAAAATTGAAATTATTTTCACTGATTTCCGCATGATTCTATTAATTTCTGCATATTTTTTGTTGGCGGGAATCTTAATACATATTGTGAGTATTACAAAAACATGTCTCACCTATTTAACAGCAGTAGACGGTGCATCGAAAAATTAACGAGAGCATCTTTATAACAATTTTGGCTTGAGTCCAGTGGGATAACGAAGCCCGTCCATTCGTTCAGATGATTGATAGTGTTAGCTTAACACCTCGTTGGACTCTTCTTGATTGAGTGTGGGCTTTTTGTTATGTTTGATCAGCTAACCGATGGTCTACTTGATTGGGTGCCTTCAACGTTAATTCCTAAACAAGATCCCTTTGTGTTTCATTTTTAAGGACACACGAAGAGAAAGAATGCTGAGCTTTAAATTATATATATTTTTTTTTTTATAATTTTTTTTTTTTACCTAAAATGGGTGCTAAACAAATGAAACTGTAACATTAATTTTAAAAGTAAACTTATAAACAAAAATAAATTAGAAGTATTAAATAATATAATCCAAATCCTTCTTTAGTTTTTTTATAAATTGACGATTTAACGATAAAAAGTCTATATTTTAGAAAATAATTGTTCTCTATGTGGCTTGCAGTTATTGGAGACCGTGTGTCTACAACATAAGTAGCTACATATAATAAGTCTGTCAATAAATCATGGCTGGTTTTTTCACGTTCCGCAGTTAATAAAAAGTTTTCGATTGCAAATTGTGCTCATGTCAAATTGGCATGGTTATGATTTAACACGATGTTAAATAAAATTGTCGGTTATTGACTCCACCGTATGCGTAAGAGATGAGATTAATGATTATCAAGTGTATGGTTAGCTTGTATGAACTACCGCCGCTTTTTATGTTCAACAGATTACATCTGTGGCAATCTTTTAATGGCTACTTAGCTCGTTGATATTAAAATTTGACGAACACACACGGTAGTTAGCTTAAAACGTACATAAAATGAAATATTACATTCATTTATTTTAATAAATTACATGAATATTAGTATGCCGTACCTATGCATCAACAAAATATAAATAGAAACCAATATGAAAATAAAGAACTTATCTTATCGCTTAAATTCAGCATCGAAAAAAAAACGTTATGAATGAAAATCCAATCAAACAAAATCATACCTTTACAGCCGTCGCAATCTCTATAAACATTGGGAACGTTTGGAAAACCAATAAAAATAGACGTTGAAAATCAATACTAAATAATAGCAGGCCCGTTTCGAAAAGTTAGCTTTGGAAACTGGGAGCTGGAGCTTTGTTTGATTGATTGCAACACAAACATAGATTTTTTATTCCATTATGGTTGTTTGCTCATCCGGACGCCTCCCCGAGATAAGGGCTTCAGTTACGTAAATCTCAAGAGCACTTCTGATATTTAAATTTCGCTATTTTTTTAATAAAGTTACTGAATATAAAATGATGTTGGTTTTATACTTCAAGGAAGTAGGCAGCATCTGCGCTCCCAAGAAGCCTCGCCCTGAAATTGAAAGTTTTTCTGAAAAAAGTTTTTTAAATATTCTACTGTTTTACTTTGAGGAGTTTTCAAAAGCTTTTTCTTAAGAAATATATTTGGTCGCACTTCAAGAAAAATTAAGATGGATTTGTAACTTTTAAGATAGGTTTAGTTATTTTACTTCAAGAAAAAACTTGAATGTAAAGAAAGACAAAAAAATAACAGAGGCAAACTGAAATGGACTAACACAAATCTCTTTGTATCTACTTACTTAAAAATATTAATGTAATCAAAGCATTTCTGTAATCCTACTACCTATACTAATATTATAAATGAGAAAGTTTGTATTTTTGTGAGTTTGGATGTTTGTTGCTCAATCACGCAAAAACGGCTTAACGGATTATGATGAAACTTGGCACACAAGTAGATCATATTTTGGAATAAAACGTGGGTGAAACCGCGGGGCGGAAAACTAGTAATAACATAAAATTATACTCCCACCTCCCATACGCTTACTGTAGATTTATCTCTGAGCAAAAACAACAGTAGCATTATTGCCGTACATAACGGTTGGTCGCAGTCGCAGTGTTTGTCGGCACTCCAAAAACGTCTTATCATTCGCAATATTTCACATTGTCATGTAAACTTCACATGACCCGTCGAAATTCCTCTTTAAGTAGTGAGATCACATTTGCATCATCGTCATGGAATCTCGGCTATCTTACGTCTGAGTGGGCAATTAAAGAATTTATTGTAATAGCTCTATCTAGGGCGACCATTACACTAACGACCGTTAATTTGAGTGTTCAATCTTGAAAACAAACGGTGACACTGTGACAATAGTTTATAGTGTTCTATTTTAGACCAAGCCACGTTGGTCAAAATATTCATAAATTCTTTGGTTGCCTACGGAAACTAGTCGATTTAATGTCTGAACATCAGATATTTATCAATAGCCGATAAAATCAGGCATTCTTTCAATCATTATTGTTGTTTCCCTTGAATTTAAAATTGAAGCAACCGAGCCTATCTCGTTAAAACACTATACGCAAAGCTACTTACTTACCATAAAGGTACCAAGATCCACTTTGAAAAATATGATATGCGAATATAAAGTAGTCATAGTAAAAAACAATCCAGTACAACAGCTAAGTAACCGACATTATTAAAATTGATTCCGTAAGGCCCTGCCATACAGTGCCTTCACATTCAGATGTGCCTCTGTACATCCACGTTTAAAAGATGATTTGTTTAAAATGCTGCAACCTCAGGCCGCGTGATGAATATCGCAGCCGTATATTGGAATAATGATCCTGCCTTGCACTGCATTCAATGGCATTTTGCATACAATATGGTAGATGGATTTATATTAAAATATGGCCAACGTCAGTGCCGGTTGCTCACAATAAATTATTCATTGCACATAGTCAATTTTCGTTCAAGATAAACAGTCAAGGTATATGTATCTATATCAAATTCACAGATGCGTCTTATAAATATTCAGATTACATAATTGTTATTGTTCGTGGCTTGTCGGTAATTAGATCGCCCACGATAGGAAGCTGCTTAATTAATAGGTTGGCAGCAACAAAGTTCATAAATTACTTGCTCGAGGAAGGTATATTTTCTCAGCTTTCATACATGGACCTAATTAGTGTAGTATTGAGGCATGATACATTTTAGGCGCAGTTTTTATTTTGATGTACATACATAATATTGACTCAAAGCTAATTTGTGCTTGTCAATAGCCAGTTCAAATTGTGTGACGACTAACAAGTTTTACAAGCTGTCTATAACATGACGAATACTGAACATGACCTTACAATCCATATCTCCGAGTCATAAATCAAACTTGAGCGTACAATCTAAACTGACACGGATATCTAATATTATAACCTCTAGAGACATAAGGTACATAGAAATTTAATTGAGTATTAGAAATAGCATTTAAAAGAACTTCGCAAAGGTTTGTATGGAAAATAAAAGACCGATTTCAATAAAATATATGAAAAAGTTTACTAATGAATTAGGTACCTATAGGTGAAAACTTTAAACATTGGTAGTATAGACAACATGATAAATAACCAATCGTAATTTAAGTATTTTTGTACAGAAGCAATGATATAACAACTAAGAGGTTTTTTTTTTTGTCTACAAACAAATTTTCATGCTTGAACTTGTATAACATGCCCCCCCCGTCTTACTTGAAGTTCAGGCTATTGCGGTGATTTTCTAGTGGTATATGGTATATGTTCTGTACTTTACTATTACTCCCATATGTAGTACTGGTGTCATCTGTGGGCGGGGGCATCTAGATACTAGTTTGGGCCCTTTGATGCAGTTCAGAGTACAGCATGTGCTCATCAAGTAGGGCTTTACACGCTAGTGATACTCCTGGTGTTGCAAGCGTCTATACTATGATGCGGTAACATTTATTTATCAGACAGGCTGTAAACTTGTTTGACAGCTTAGTGGTACAAAAATGGTGGTATTTTAGCGTAAAGTATTTCGAGTACATGTTACATTCAAATATTTTAGTTATAGTATTTGCATTAATTTATATTATAGATTCCCAATATTTTTTGCTTAACGAACATTACGCATTCTGATGAAAAATATGAACAGAAGGCAGTTCTAGAATTTATTTAGATTTCTATGACACGATGCGAACAGAACTTTTTTCTCCTGAGCGTAAGTGTTTGCTTCGAATGAATAGCAATAAAAACTTTATGATTATAGCTTTCATGGAAATAAAATTGTGTGATCAGAGAAAGGAGTTATAGGTATGAAAAGGAAACGATCTTCTTCTTCTGATATCATAGATAGATTAGAACATATATTATTATGTTCTTTTCCAGTTTATGTGCTCTTCAAATGTATCTGAAGAAATTATTTGAACTTACAATCAATTTGTTACGGCTATTTCTTTTATATTTCGAAAACGATGTTTGAAATATGGCATTCGTTAATGTAGGTTTAGTTAGTTATATATATAGGTATAGGTAACTTCAAGTAATTCAAGTTTAATAAAGTTATGAAATATTTTTTGCTTTTAAAATTAATTGGTAAGTACCCAAATAAAATCAAGACACTATTATTTTATTAATATTTGATTTGAGATTCAGTCTATATATTATTCCCCTACCTAATTATTGAATTAGGAAAGATAAACTCATTCTTAGGTAGTTCGGAAATGCCTTCCAATATTAAAAACCCAAGTTTCCCAACAAAACTTTCACAAACGATCGCAGATTTGCAATTCCACAATAACAAAAGATTTCCTATAATGTTCGTCTTGCATGCAGCAAACGTGGTATTAGGAATACAAGAGTATAATGACATGAGCTAACAAATTGGCGCGGGCTCTGAGCAGTGATAGATGGGTCTGCGACGTGCGTTCGAAACAAAGCCAAAGTGTTAGCTGCAATCACACAGCCTATTCAACAAAACGTCGATGTATTAAGCGAGCATTTTAACATTGGATGATGATATCTTGCACTCATAACTTGTTCTGCAAAATTTCATGTTAGAAAAAAAAATTATAATTTATCCCACTAAAGGTGAAAGTTTGTATGGATGGATGGATGGATGGATGGATGTTTGTTACTCTTTCACGCAAAAACGGCTGAACGGATTTTGATGATACTTGGCACACAGGTAGATCATATCCTGCAATAACACATAGGATACTTTTTATCCCGGGAAAAGATAAGATCCCTCGGGAACGCGGGCGAAACCGCGGGGGACAGCTAATTTATTTAACTTTTATTTCATTACAAACGATTGATGAATCGTTATTTTCATTTAAAATGAGGAAATAACTATTTTCAGCTTTCTCAGTCAAGTTATTTCAGTTTAGAATTGTATTTATGAGCATTACGCGAATCAAAATTTTATTGTCATTTAATTTTATGGATAAAGTGACGTCCGTAAAAATTGACATGTCCATTTATAAAGTATCATTTCTGGTGAACCGCACTAGCACGCGAGCAAAACTCATTCAGCCAATTAGGCGTAGGCAGTGTTGCAACCAATCATCGTTTGACACAAGTCAAATTGGAGTTTGAGCGATTCGGTTTGATTGATACAAATCGAGGTCATCGACTGATTTATCAGTCTTCCATTTGTGGGATATTGCCGAGGCAGGGTAATTAAGTTTCATTACGTGAACTGTTTGCTTCATGCTGTTTGTTCATTTTGGTGTTTGCTTAAAAAAGAACATCATTTCGTAAAGTAGGTAAATATTGGATAGGACAATGTTTTTTATGAAAAAAATAAAAAATAAAACTGCTATAAAAGTCCTATTAATTATGCGTATAACTATATACTAATTAATATTAAAAAGCTGAAGAGTTTGTTTGAACACGCTTTTTCCGCCAACGCATCAGCTTGGCCATCCAAAGAGGAAACGCTGCCAGCCTTCTGGGAACCTTGCCGATCGGCAGCAGCGGCAGCCTCGAATAAGTTTTTTATATATTATAGATGTACATTTGTTTGTATATTTTGTACATTTGTTGTAAATAAAATTTTAGTGTAGGATAACCCATTATCGAGGAAGGCTAATTAATCTATAGACTATAAACACCACGCTATGTTGCGAAAATCTCACGGGAACGCGCGTGAAACCGCGGGGACAGCTTATATAAATCGCAATTCCCGGAATATTGTTTATATATATTTATCGGACGATCATCCCTATTGCGAGCAATGGGGTAAAATATAAATTATTATTAAATAAACGGTTGAACCGCATATTAATATCAATACATCAAACTACTGCCGCTACTCAATAAGCGAATTCCACACCATATTGAAACCACAAGAGATCACCCTTAGAATTTGACGTGAATGTAAAAATGGCCGTGAAAATATAACGATCCATCATGTTGCCATGTTTTATTGTGCTCAGTGGATGCCAGTAGATTATTTACATTGGATTGATGAGCATCCCAAAGGCTAACACCGCCTGACCTTGCCCCCAGCGGCTTTGTGAAAGTAATTCCGTCTGTGCGTCTAATAAGCGAAAAATATACTACGTATGATGTGAATTGACCTGCATGATCGATGAATAAAAAAAATTCTCGAATTACATTCATAAATTTGTAGTAATCTGTGTGAGAATAGTACCTACCGGGTCTATTCCCGCACAGAATATTATCAAATATATTATATTATTGTATAAAAAAACTTCTTTTTCTTGTTCTTTCCAGAGTCTTCTCAATTTAAATGTATTCTGAACCGATGGTAGAATCAATTCTAACGTTCATAAGTGCTTTACCAGACAGGGCCTAAACTGAATCAATGAATTTTGATTTGATAAAGTTGCATAGATTCGTCGTACGCGCGGATTACGATACGCTAACGACGTGTTATGTTGCATAATTTTTTATTTATGTTACGTTGTAGCGTATATTTTTATATGCTGAAACCAAAGAAATGAATTATTAACATCATTATAACATTCGCTGAGTTTCTTGCCTTACTTTAGGCTAAAGTTCTATCAACATATCGTATTTAATTATAAGGATATTTGAAAGGATAGGTGATAACTTTTTATTTTTAATTTCCTGCATCCATCAGTAAAACAATATTGTAGTTTCATTAACATTTTATTTTAGTTTTCTGATTTTAATGTTCGGATGAACAGTGATGTACAAGTGTCACTTTTGATATAATAATTAAATTACCATAGAGTTCACTGCCACCTCTAATTACTTGTAAGGGTAGTGTAGACATTGATCGTCTAAATTAGAAGAACGTTATTGTTCAACAATTAGTGGTAATAGATGCAATTAAAATTTATCGGTATTAGTTCTGTTATCGTTTTTACTGTGGACGTAATTGCCATAATTATTTCGGCTTTGATTTTGACAGATTGTAATTTACAGGTTTGATTCAGACACAATTATGAACAAAACTATCGATCCACGAATAGGTATGAAAAGAATGATTTTAAAAGAATTAAAATTTTTATTGAGTTTTAAATAGAATATTTTATTTCGTTTCGTCCTTCATTTACATGAAAACCATGAAACCAAATGTCATAATCTTTTTAATGATTTTATAGTTGAAAGAACTGACTTTAATTTCAAATGCTCATTGATTTTGTTATGCAGACAGATCAGTATATCTGTTTTATAAAATAAATATCGTAAATCAAAAGGATAGTATTTAAGATAAGACCTTTGGCCAGTATCGTTGTAGTAATGAACTCACCAGATAAGATATTTGCGTCGGAGCATAATGAATGTCACAACAAGACGTAATCAATTTATATCAATATCGGCAATGGCTCGCTCTGTACTTGTTAGCGAACATTAATATGAATTTTAACGATAGGGTTGTCAAGATTCTTATTATAATATTATAATATAGGTACCTATGTTTGTTGCCTCGTTGGTCTGTTGGACAAACCAACAAGGTTTTTCCACCTTTCACACAGCATGGATCTTCGTAATTTTTATATAGAGATAGTTTATAGACAGGAGAAAGACACAGGCTACTCTTCGCGAGTAAAACCGCGAGGCAATGTCCAGTTTATAATGTTCGACGAAAAACACACTTACCTAAAACATCCTTCTAATCTTTGAAACTAGATAAATGTGTGTTACAATTTTGGCTAACAGGAGTATTCTAAAAAGCCCACATAACAAAGTACAAACAAAGCGTGTAAAAATATCACACATGACGAGAAAATTATATTAAGTTGGTGTCTTCCATGTTTTATTAAATTACTCATCAATTATGAGTTAATCGAGTACAGTCTTTAAATATTTGATGTGTTTCCTGACAAAGCATACTTGAGATATGCTAACGTATAGTGCCAACACTATTGAAATCTTACTTTCTGAAGTCATAGTAAACTTTATTCACAAACAAACACCAATAGGTATATAGCTTCAATTTTATATTATATTCGGACATTTTGTTTAACTATTGTTCTCTTTAATTGTTGTATTATTCGGCTCTTAATAAAATTTAATGATAAATATAATAATGATAACAGAAAATAACTCACTGTACCATAAAAAGGCAAAAGTAAATAATACAATTCGAAATTTCGTAACGTCATGATAACAATCATCGATACTACGAGCCAAATTGTTGATTGAAGCAGAAAATATGTGCTATTATCGTTTGAAATAGTATTGTTATCGATATATTTATAGCGAATTGATCTTGACAATTGTAAGTCAATGTCGTTTGGACTACTGTTACTTTTTCCGAAGGTCATGCTTATTACTATCGTGTTATTATATTCTACATTTTTTTGATTATATTATGATAAAATCCTACTCTGAAAGTTAACTTATTATAATGATACGCGTACACAATCATAATATGATAAGAGTATAAGTTGGTAAATATTAAAGTTTAACATCGTTTTATTTTCTATACAACAACAAAAATAAACTCCAACCCAAAGATGGATTATAAAAGTAATCTTGTTCTACTCTTTTTCTTAACTTATACATACATATGTGGACCCACTTTCATATAAATTTTCTCTATGTACCTAGTCAAAATTTTATAATTATTTTAGAATTGCCAAATTGCGAATGTGACAGCCCTGTTCGTCATCTATTCGAATTAAGGCAGAACATGTGTGGCATCTGCCTATATGCAGGCGGGCTCGTAAATACTCGTGTCTGCTTTAACCGGGACATGTGATCGTAGACCAGTGCTGGCTATGGTAGGAGGATAGGACATGTTGACACTGCTTTATTGTATAATTGGATATCACATTTTTTAAATCATTATCAAATTAGATTATATAATGGTAGTAGCGGTAAGTGACGTCGGATACCGCGGCGAAGGTCGTGGGTTCGAATCCTTACAATGAGCTTGAGCTTTCGGTGAAGGAAAACATCGTGAGGAAACCACAGCACGGTGGTAGGGTACTTTGTAGTACTCGACTGGCTGGCTACCACCCTCAAGTTGAAAATCTGTCGCCAAGCACCTGTTGGTGTGTTCCGGCAATTGCACTTGAGAGCCAGTTCGCCTTTAAGGCATTGTAATAAGGTGTACAACACATTAGCAATCCCCTGGTATTGCCAATGTCTATAGGCGACGGTTGTCACTTACCATCAGGTGACCCGCCTGCCTCGTTGTCACTTGTGACATAAAAAAAAAAAAAAAAAAAAAGCGGGAGTTTCAAGCTTCGTTTTATTATTTTTGAAATAGTAAAGTTTTTCGTTTTATTTCAAATATATATTTTCTATTTCAACTTGCAGGTAATCTCAACTTGCCAACTCATAGAGTTTTAATTATTCTGGACATTATTAGATCAGTGAAGGTAGTATGGTCCGCACACAAATTGGAATTGATCAAGTTAAGTAACCACAGAGAATTAATGGGCCGGTGACCAGATACATTATCTGGAGTTTCGACCTGGCTATCTAATGGTCATTAATCTATTGCCAACGTTTTAGTCCATGGCCCATCAATTATGTTGGGTTGAGGAACATTCGTCAGAGGGGGAGCGGCAACTATTGAAGAGTTTTGAGGACAAGGATTCAAGAATTACAAAACACTTCAATTTTTTTTCTAGAACGATGAATTTTTAATGAGTCGGTTAATGATTAAAATAAAATTGAGCTTTTGGTTAAACTAAGCATCGTGCTCTGGTTTCAGCACGGTAGTAGGGTAGATACCTTGAAGTACATGAGAGGCTGGTGCCTTCTAGACTTTATGTGGTTACCTGATGACTTCTCTAACATTTTCCTTGGTTTATAATATGCATAGGTTATTTATAACACCTAAGATGACGCTGGGTATCACGCTACGTACTTTAATGTCTACTGTATTTACTCATACATCCGTCTACCTGATTGATAGTACATTGGTTGTAGATGATACTTTTGATAAATTATTGACAAATGCATAAACAAACGTAATGTGAATCTACCTACAAATTTAATGAATGAAATCTTCTCGTGTTGCAACTCTTTTGTTCAAGAGAGAATTATTACATTATAAACAAAACGTTAAATTCTCAATTTTTACCATACGATACTTTATCTTCTTGAAACGAAATAAGATGTATTTTAACATGTCTGTTTTGCTTCATGTGATATTGTTATTCTAGAGATGACTCTACGCTTACTACAAACTTGAAATCGATTGGCAAAACTATACTTTAATATAACATAGTAAAGAGAGTCTAAAATAGAATAGCAATTTTATGGTTCTCGAAAGTCCAGTCCAATTTGATTGATCATACGCGATATCTCTTCAAACTATGTTGAATATTAAACGATGTAGACTTAGTACAAATAAATGAGGTACAATAAAATATGCCTTCTTCATACAATATACCTTGTAGAGTTCAATGATTTGTCTATGATTAATTCCTACCTTGTCAACATTTCATGATGCATGTTCTTGTATTATTGGTAACGCCTCTAAATCATTTGTCGATTTGTTTTGGGCGTTTTCGATCGGAATTTCACTGATAAAATATCCTTTACTCACCATTTGAAGTACCGATTGTACATTTATGTTGTTAACTGAATTCAAATAGTTTTTTTATTTATTAGAAAATCGATATTCTTGTAACCCGATAATTCACTTAAGATTTGTTCAGTATCAGCTATATGCACCAAACATCATCACATTATAGTAAGTAAGTTAAATACTTACCAAGACTTAACTTTAGTAACATGGTTACAAGATCCCTCTAAATAAAAGTAGTGTTGTAATAAGATCATCCTCTACCTAAAGCTGTGAATGCTTTCTTAACCAGATTTGTTCTACTTAATTCAGGTAGATACCTACAGTTTTTATACAAAAGAAAGAGTAGGGAAACAAAACAAATTAGTTCCTTATTTATTCAGACATCTTACTAATATTACAAATGTGAAAGTCTGTATGTTTACGAGTAGATGTTGGGATGTTTGTTACTCTATCGCGCCAAAACGGCTACACGGATTTTGATGAAACTTGGAGCACATGTAGATCATATTCTGGAGTAAAACATATAGGATACTATTTATTCCGGATAAGAAAGATAAAATCCTTCAGAAATGCGGGTGAAACCGCGGGGCGGAAAACTATTATTAAAATTTTTGAAAGTTTTATGTTTAAATGTTTGAATATTTGTTACTCAATCACACAAAAATGGCTGAACAGATTTCGATACAAATTGGCATATAGGCCTAAGTACCTAAATATCCAGGAATAAAACATAAAATACTTTTATCCCGAGAAAAGATAAGATCCCTTGGGAATGCGGGCTAGCAGTTACAGCTACCTAGTCTTTTATAAAATTTAGAACCCTGACATCTTTAGTGTCTGTTTAAAACATCTATACATATGTGTGATAAATACCTGCATTCTAATAAGAGTACCAAGTTGTTAGTCATGTTTTTATCCAGCGCCCTGTCTCACCCACACGCTCTTATTGTTCCTCCATATCAGATGAATCTCATGTTTGTCTAACAAGAAACGTGTCTGATTATTACAGTTTTATCTGTATTAAGTTCTTGTTCGTTGGATTTGTATGGATGTTCTAAAAAAAAAAACAGAAAACTTTTTGGGGTCTGCAGACAATTAAAAATACCTTTATAATATTGTCCCTCTATCCTATGTATTTCTATAAATTGAAAGGTCAAGGAATATATTCCTTAATTATACTATGGTAATTATGAAAATATTCGTCACCGTATCTACAATTAAGGGAAAAGGTCATTATAAAATCACCTGCACTATTTTACCTAATGACATTGGCATACAAAAGACATAGGTACCATACTTAGTTGTAAAAATTATTCATATCCGGAAGTAATTTTGTATAATGATCCATTATTTCGGATTAAGGAAACACATAATTTTGGAGTAGTAATTAACTTAATTAGAGTTACAGTTTATACAGCTCTACTATTTTTAAGAGCGCAAATTTTAATTATGTAATGGCAACTATATTTAAGGAAACGCATAGGTGTAGCCAAGTAAGTGCTATCTAAGATGGGGACTAATTTGTGCCCGGTGACTATTCAGTTCGGCCACTGATATAGTAGGTACAGGGTCTGATAATAGATAGACTTGAGTAATTTTGTGAAGTGATGGTGTGATTTTATTTTCTCGTCTATCTTCCAATATGCATAGCATAGGTATAGTGAATGCAATAGACGGGCCGGTTGGCGTGGTTGGTTAACACACTGCCTATCACGCCGCAGGTCGTGGGTTCGATTCCCATCCAGGACAGACATTTGTGTGCATGAACATGTCTGTTTGTCCTGAGTCTGGGTGTAATTATCTATTTAAGTATGTATTTACAAAAAAAAGTAGTATATGTAGTATATCAGTCATCTGGTTTCCATAGTACAAGCTCTGCTTAGATTGGGATAATTAAAAAAAATGGTAAATAGGCTATTATTACTTAAACGCATAATATTTTTCTCTTATTTTTTCAATCATCAAATAATTATTTAACACTTTCGAAAGTACTTTTTTCTTAGAGTATTTATATAATTTAAATTCATCATTAACTCCCATACCTTTAACGTAATGCATCTAAACCATTCCATTCTTAAAAATATCTTACCCTTCAAGAACCTACTAAAAACTAAATTAAATTGAGGCATGGTTTTGTATAATGTAAATTTTGGTTATAAAAGTAAAAGTATATCCACATTAGTCTAACATCTATAGAAACATGATTTAAATAAGATTATAATAATTGTACTTGTCTCGTCCTGTGAGATTGACTAGGCCCAGTCCGCAGTCAGGTGATTGATAAAAACTAAATCTGCTTTTCTTATTATAATATCCTTTACAGTATCAAGGCGTGGACGATATGTTTGCTTTACTAAAACATTATATATCTCAAATTTAATTTATTTTTTGAACATTGTAATTGGAACATTACCAAAATTAAATTAACAATAGATGGACAGGTTATTGTTAAAGTTTGCTTCTTTTTATTTAATAAAATTGATTTTATATTAAATTTCGTATGTGTGCCGAAACCCTTACAATTAATTAAGACTTCCGATGATCTTAATCGTGATCGACACAAAAGTAGCTATTGCGTAATTAAAATCCGCTAAACATTGGTAATTATGTAAATTTTTGTAGCGAACACATCCCAGATAACAGGTTGGACAGAGATTCAGCGTCATGCATAATGCAGCCTACTAATGCAGCTGTTAATTACATGCCCTTAGGGCCATTATTGATTGGCAATTTGTGTTCATGCCATTTCATCTATATTGGATTGCTTAATCGCATTACCACTAAATGTTCAGACATAAGACTATTAGGTAATTTAATTAGGCGATTATAAGGTGTTACACCGTTTACAACAAGTCGAATAAATTAGGCTTCACTAGGTACTCCATTTTAAAGGTCATTTTTTACGATTATAAGTAATATATCAATCTGTACGTGAATCATTATTGAATAGCCTATTTAAATATCTATGGCACGTATTTCGGGGTAATACAAATAACTGGAAACGCACTGTCACAAATATTACTCGTACTAGTTCATCATATATAATGATGACCTAATTTCTGCTATGGGCCTAGATATAAACAGTCTAACATCCCGTAATTATATCACAAAAGAATTGGCAGTCTGTCATTGGTCACATAAAAAGCATTGGCTCACAAAGAACAATGAACACACGTATTTTTAAACTACATGATCGCTGGGAACATAAAAAGAGTAAAATGAGGATTAAGCCTGGACATTTTCTCGAGATACATTTTGTGTAAGCGCCGGATAACGTTTTTATTGTTAACAAGCAGAAAGCCGTGGCCACGACGAGCTACGATGATATCTCCTCGTATGAATGATGACTTCGTGCTAAGCCTCTGGAAGCAGCCTAAGATAGACATGAATACGAGAGACAGGGCACGAATATGGAGATTTGCTATAGAATGCTTCGTTTTCTAGAAATCCTAAGCTAAGCTGAATCACAAAAAATCTATACCTATGTCTGTTTTTCTTTGAAAATTGGTTTTAGATGCCAAGTAATAAAAATATAACGGATATATTCACAAATACCAATGCTGGAGACATTCATACGAATATCAATTAGCTTAATTCAACAACTATCAAATAAGACATGTAGGTAGGTAACTTAGAAAATACCAATTTCGGTCATTAATGTTCAATGATAGTAATATTTTGTTTATCTTCTTGTCTCTATGGTAGCGACCCATCTAAGGAAGATAAGGGGTCGACGTTTTTAGCACAAAGCGTTTTCTGTTTCGGACCCTTTCTTGCAGGTTATTTGACTCGAAACGTGCCTTGGGAGTACCTGTTTACTGAGACCACCTTTATCGAGACTCAAGCAATATTTTGTTCAGATTATCTCTTGAAACGCCTTTAACGTTCATCTTTCGACTCGTAACCGATGCGATGTCTTACTTTACAAATAACAATCACTCTTTTACGACGCAACTCAGAACATGGGCCTTAGAGATAAAAGTGAGAAATTGATAATATACTAATAGTGATAGTGATGATATTTAAAGTCGCACCTGTACCTATGCAGCTAAATTTATCACAGAATGGATAATCAATCTATAAAAAGTTTATTTTAAAATAAGAATGAAAATCTTCGGTTTAATAAATTTGCATCCTGCGTCTATTCTCCTATTTTGATATTTGGGCGTAGATTTCAGTATAATATAACATGTTTAGATATATTTTATCCGTACCTATTAGAACCGTTTGTTTTCTATTGTTTGGTATTATTTAGCTATTCAGGCTATAATAGTTCTATATTTTTTTCTTTATTTCTTTCTTTTTAAAGACCATACTATTATAATTTTAAAGATTCTTTCTGTCACTGTCTCAAGTAAATATTTCTTATGGAACTATATATTTATAAAGAAAGCATTGAACATTGTACTCTTACAAAACAAGTTCAAATATGGTTTGGGAAAGATTTACAATGCACGTATAAAACAACTTCATTTATTTGCGGTGTTGACAACCATGAACTAACCAACGTTGCTTTTACGTACATTTAAACTATTGTCTCAAGTGAATTTATAGTGGCAATAACATAATTGCGGTAGAATTCTTTTGTCTAACCGAGTCGGGCCCTACGTTTATTGCTGGTCATAACTTTCAAAAGATTTTTTGCTTGAGATTCGTGAAACTGCCCATATTGTTAATTCTTCGCTACGGAGATGGCTTTGTTTTTTATCAGTCATTCCAGACATGAAAGGCAGCAAACAGTTTTGAATGCAGCGTAAAGTTTTTTGGTTATGGCTAATAGAATTGTGTTCAATATTACTGTTCTAGTAGCCAGTTTTGGTTTCAATTTGGCTGCCGATTCTCTATTGTCTGATTCCTAGTGTCACGCAGTGAGGTTTCAATAATGATTTCATAGCATCCGTTCGCATTGTCAGTGAAACGTTTACTATATTATATTTTATTAATTTCCGCTCCGCAGTTTTATCTGCGTTCTAAATTAATGTAATAATCACTACGAAAGTGTTTTGTCCAAATGAAAATAATATCAACAAAATGTCTTCACAAATGTAATTTCAAATATTAGTAAATTAAATATTAGGTCCAATATTACCTAATTACAATGTTTCAGTCTTATACTTACTTGATTCATTTCCGTTATGTACTATTAAAGCCTTTAAAGGTTTTATAATCACTTCAGCGATCATCTGTAATTGACAACTGCATTATGTAGGTCGTAGACTCGTTTTCGAACATATAATATGTTTTGTTTATAATATATCATGACTTTTATCAGACGATTCATTACCAAACCACACATGGCTTACAGTTGAAGTACACATTTAAAAGCAATCTGTAATAGATTGAAAAACTCATAAATATTCAGAGATAAACGAGACCTTTATTTCTTTCACATAAAAGTCGTGTTGAACTTAGTCTATCGATATGGGACAAAGTCAACATTCGTTTTGTTATATATAACGTTTCTCAGAGAAGACTGCTATACTATAAGATGTTTTCGGAGACAGTTGTTACGAGATAAGTGGTAATATTGTGTTTGATGTCCTACAGTCAATATTGAGTCATCACATAGGTACGTGAGATATTGACTCTCAATATTGACAGAGTATATCAATAGTTGGACCCCGATGTGACCTTGGTTCGACAAACCTCTTTCTTCGAAAGATATTCGTATATCTTAAAAAAAAACTAAACAAATTATATTTATAAGCAAATTCTTAATTATCAGTACCGTAAATAATTCAAAACTACAGATTATAATAACAACTAATTGAAATAAATTACGATCAATAGAAATACGAAACGTATATGACTACATCCATTTATCTTAAGCTACAAACAGACGTCCATCCGGAATGGATCATAAAATTCCTCTACTGGTAGAGGAATTTTATGATCCATTACAATGTATCCATAAAAAATATACAGCACCTTACAATGTATGGATCCAGCTTCATTTATTCTTTTCTTACTGTACAAATTATAAAACTTATAATTTCACTGTGCTACATGCTACGTAACTTGCTCAGTTCGAAGTTGCTCAAAGGTTCAGTATAATAATTGAAGTCTCGTCTATTATTTTAATCTGTGTCGGTCTGTTAATAAGATCTACCTTAACTGTAATAGCATAGGATATGTTCTGAGGTCTCAGGTCGTATCCCACGGTAGACGCAATTTGACACGCACGTGTTATGGCATTCGATGGCCCGCGATTAGACTTGGCGGTGACGCACGATAGTGCGGCTCTTGAATGGACGTGTTTTTCTACTTAACTAGCTCAGTTTATTTTTAAATGTTCTCAGAGGATACAGAGGAGAAAGGGTGCATATACTTCGTATACAAACAACGAATGAATTCGTTATGATTATATGATTAAAGCATTATTAAAAATAACCATCGCGCTATTTTATTTAAGTTCCTGTTTTAGTAACATCTGTTCTTAAATCACTTAAATAATCCGAAGGAAACACTACAATATCTTTTGTTACAGTTTCTTTTTATTCACTTGGGACTGTCAATCATTTATTTTGTATTGACGGAAAAATGTCCGCCCCCTCATTCCGCGCCATTCTGCAAAAACGTTACCATAAAATGTTGACTTACATTATTATTATTTAATTAGTATTCATTATTATTTATTTGATTGGACGGTTGGTAAGATCACTAACTATCATGCTATAATATCTGTTTGTCTTGTAGTCTGGGTGTAATTATCCATAAAAGTATGTATTTAAAAGGTATCATTCATCTGGTTTCCATAGTGCAAGCTTCGTTTAGTATCAGATGGGCATGTGTGAAAATATATTTATTTATTAATTTGTAATTAAATTTTCAAATCATTTAGTTGAAATATATTAATTTTTGTTTGATTTCAAGTTTTCAAAGTAGATAACTAAGTTTTAAAGTCACGTACTGTAACGTTACTGTTTCAGATCAAACGACCTCCTTTGAGATGAAATATGAGGAGATGCAGCCATCGAATCACGCAGGCCTAAGTCTTCTGCTGCATAACCAATATTTTTGAGTGCTTAAAAAACTCGCGTGCCATCTGTTGTAAGCCGATGCAGTGCGGTGCGGGTCCCACCCGTCGTCATTATGATCTACCTCTCCCCGCGACCGCCTCCCTCCACATCACCCATGCGGCTTTCGTTCGTTCAAACTTCGTAGGTCAGTTACCGCCCGACCGCAGGGGAGCATGGCTGCGTCAAAAGTTTTATCGCGTTCTCGCACTCTCTGTTTACATGCGCTATAAAACGTAGTACGCACAATAACATAAACTTTAATACGTAAACTGTTCAGTGATATAAAGTTTCTAGAAATACTATTAAGTGATATATGAGTGACAAATGTACTGTTTTATTGTGACAAAATGACCAGGAACTTATACGGAATGATTTCGTTAAAAGTTTGGATGTGCTTGCTCGTAGTGGCTGGTGCGCGCGCACGTTCCGCGCCGCCCGCCCCCGTCGGCTGTCAGTGGGACTATTCAGACACAAAGTTGAGTGAATCAAACTTTCTCACATGCAACATCAAAACAATCGGCTCAGTTGACTTTTTATTTAAAAACATAACCACCGCGCAGGCGTATAATGTCAATAAATTGAAGTTGACTTGCACTGATCTTTTATTCTTCGAGAGTTCATTGCACATGAATACCGGCAGTTTTTTGGGGCAGCTGCGGAAACTCGAGGACTTGCGCATTGATTACTGCAAGATCCGTTACGTGCCTGCGACTGTTCTATCTCCGCTACGTGATTTAACTAGTTTGACTCTACGTTCCTTTAATACTGATTGGCCGGCTATGACAATGGAGTTTCATGCTGAAAGTTTTCGTGGTTTAATGGAACTTCGAACATTGGACTTGGGAGATAACAACATTTACATGCTGCCTTCGGAAGTTTTCTGCCCTCTCTTTAGCTTAGAGACTTTGAACTTGACAAATAATAGAATTCAAGACATATCTGAAATTGGGTTCTCTAATTGGGGAAAAGGCCCGATTGCTCCAGGTAAATCATGCAACACTGGCTTAAAAATGCTTGACATATCACATAATAATCTGGCAAGGTTACCAGATAATGGACTTTCTAGCTTAAGATCTTTAGAAGTCTTGAATATCCATAATAACTTGATTAATGAAATAGGCGACAGAGCCTTTGTGGGACTGAATGCATTAAAAAGTCTGAACTTATCTGGAAATAAGTTAGTCGCTGTCCCTCCAGAACTATTTCAATCATCACGAGTTATCAAAGAAATCTCATTAGCGAATAATTCACTTTCTGTATTGGCACCAGGATTACTAGAAGGACTTGATCAGCTTGAGAAATTGGATTTGTCTCGGAATCGCCTTACAAACGATTGGGTTAACAGAGATACATTTTCTGGACTTATTCGTCTAGTTATATTGAATTTATCTTTCAATTCCCTCGTCCGTCTGGACCCCAAGTCATTTCAAGATTTAAATAACTTACAGGTTTTGAATTTAGACAACAATGCTATTGAAATTATAAGTAATGGCGCTTTTGCTGAATTGAAGAATCTTCATATGTTATCTATGACTGATAATAAGCTTAAAATTATAAATGATCAGATTTTTTCTAATTTATTCGTTCTTAGTCAGCTCTACCTTGACAATAATCAATTATCTATAATTCATGAACGCTGTTTCGAAAACATAACTTATTTACAACATTTAGGTCTTAATGGAAATAACCTTAATTTGGTTCCTGAAGGCATAAGAAAATTAAGGTTCTTAAAGTCACTTGACGTTGGGAAGAATAATATATCAATTATTTCGAATACATCGTTTGAAGGATTGGAAGAGCTTTACGGATTACGTCTTGTTGATAACCAAATCGTGAGTATACCCAAAGATACGTTCAACACTTTGCCTTCACTGCAAGTTCTGAATTTAGCCTCTAACAAAATAGAAACTATCGAACAAGATGCATTCTTATCTAATCCCACACTAAAAGCAATCCGTTTAGATGGAAACAAGCTAACTGATATAAGAGGAGTTTTCAATAAATTGAATACACTGGGATGGCTTAATATTTCTGATAACAAACTGATTTACTTTGATTATGGTTATATGCCAGAGAATCTTGAATGGTTGGATATTCACAACAATAATATAACAAAGCTAGAAAATGAACATAATGCGCAACAAAATATTCGAATGCTTGATGTAAGTTTCAATACTTTAGAAAACGTTGACGAACGGTCGATACCTGATTCTATTGAAGTCCTTTTCTTGAATAATAATAAAATTCACACTATTCATCCAGGTACGTTCTTACAAAAAAGAAACTTAGAAAAAGTTATCATGACGGACAATAAATTGAGAACTGTCGAACTATCAGCATTTACTTTGCCCCTTATTCCAAAGCACAGATTATTGCCAAAATTCTTTATTGGAAATAATCCGTTTGTTTGCAACTGTCACATGATTTGGTTGCAAAAAATAAATTTATGGAACCACATGAGACAATACCCAAGATTTATGGATTTAGACCTAGTTATGTGTGAAGTAGTCAATAATAAATATGGTGGAAAGGCCAATCTAATGGAAGTTCCTGAAACACAGTTCCTTTGCTCTTACGAAACTCATTGTTCATCTAGTTGCTTCTGTTGTGATTTTGAGGCATGTGACTGCAAAATGACATGTCCCGAAGGCTGTTCTTGCTTCCATGATAGCAATTGGAACTCAAATGTAATCGATTGTTCCAACGTTGGTTATACAGAAATACCCGAGAAGATACCAATGGATGCCACTGAACTTTATCTCGACGGCAATGACTTTATTGCATTGAACAGTCATCTATTTATTGGCAAGAAGAAATTACATAAACTTTATTTGAATAACAGTAATATTGCCACCATCGATAATGACACCTTTAACGGGTTGCATTCATTAAATGTCCTTCATCTTGAAAACAATCATCTAACTGAATTAACTGGAGGGGAATTTTCGCAAACAAAGCACTTGAGAGAGTTATACTTAAATGATAACCTCTTGACAAGTGTTGCAAACAAGACTTTTGAAAACTTATCATCTTTGAGGGTGGCATATTTACAAGGAAACAAAATACTCGACCTTGACAAAAAATTAACCCATATTATACATCTCGAAAGTGTCAGTGTTCAAGGTAATATATTTACTTGTACTTGTGATAATATAATGCTTATGCAAAACTGGTTTAAAAAGATTTACGAAGACCCTACTGAAATGTACTGTGGCGATAAAAATGGTGTGATTTCAAATATAACTGTGTTTGATATGATTGATAAATGTCGTGATTCTAGTGTAACGGACAATACAGTTCCAACTGAAAATCAACCGTATCAATATGATGAAGTGACTACAATAAAACTGAACTTTGTACCACTTTTGGCTGTAGTATTAATAAGTGTTATTCTTATTTTGTTGTTCGGTGCCTTGGCATTTTCATTTAGGCAGAATGTGCGATTATGGGCGCATTCTAAATATGGAGTGAGATTGTTCAAAAGTGCCTCAATTCAGGAAAGTGAACTTGATAGAGATAGACTGTATGATGGATATGCTGTTTATAGTTTGTTGGATGATGATTTTGTATCTAAAGTTGTAGCTCCTGAAATGGAGCACTCAGGCTATACAATGTGCTTCCATTACAGAGATTTACAACACGCACCAGAAAATTATTTATTAGAACAAATAACTCATGCTGCTGAGTCTTCAAAGAGAATATTAATTTTTGTATCTTTTAATTTCTTGCAAAATGAATGGTCCAAAACTACGTTCAAGGCAGCAATTAAACATGTTATAACTACTATTCACCCCTCAATAAGACGACATAGAGTAGTTTTTATTTTAACAACAGATGTTAGTGCTCTCAATTTAGATTTAGATTTCCAAAATTATTTGAAAACATGCAACGTATTATTATGGGGTGAAAAGAAGTTTTGGGAAAAAATTAGGTTTGTAATGCCAGATATTTCTAATTTGCATTGGAACAAAGACACAATGAATTATAATCATGGCGTATGTCCAAATGGTAGGAGGCATCCGTCTAGATATACGGCCTCGCCTACTGCACCCGAACATTGGTATAAATACGATGCTATCCCTCCACAAACATCCAATCCTGCTAATGTAGGTATACATATCGAGGACGACTCATCCATGTTGACAAACACAACATTGACAAGTCAAATTCAAGAAGGTGAAAATCTTCACCATAGCTACATATCTATTGATACACAAAATTATGAACAACCGTACGGCGGTCGTCCTAGGCCCCCTAATACGTTACGTAAACATCCTGGCCATCAATCCCCCTCAATGTTGGACGAGCAAGGTTACTTACAACCTCGATCATCGGTACACGATTGCTTGCCTCAAACTCATTCAGCCGTGCACAGATGATAAGATGGTTGAAAACTATCTACTACTATCTCACTGAGATATTTTTTAATGGAACTTCACATTCCAAACATATGTGTAGGCTAGACTGCTTTTTAAGTTGGCCATGCCTTATCTAAACGTGATAATTCTACAAAAGTGTTGGTTTCAATTATTTGGCCAAAACGTTAATGACTTCGTTCCTTATTAGATTACACTGAAAACTGTCATATTTTAAGATGAGACTGTATTGTTAAAATTGTATGTTTGTTAGTAAAGTGACGCCTTATTGTAATTTCATTGTATGATGTATACAGTTGTTGTCGATGAAGACTGAATATGAATAAAATTGTATGTAAAAAGCTATCGCCAGTATCAGGTGTGAATATAAAATGTATAATTATTTTGGTATAGTATATTATCTCATTGTTACCAAATATTTTGTAGATAGATTGTGACTTATCAATCATTGTATAAAAAATTGTATAGATTTACTAGTCATTAGTTAGGAATTGAATAGCGTTGAATTATTTGTAGATAGTATTTTGCTGTGTTGTAAATGATATTAACTTTCAATTGGACTTAATTGAAATATTGTGTAAATTATTACTGATGTCGTTCACTACAAAGCTAAATTATGTAATATTATAATAATGTCGACTGTTAAACATAATACTAAATGAAAATAAAATAAAATCATCAAAATAATATGCAGTCTTTTAATTGTTACCTACTCAATAGATATTTTATTAAAATTCGAACATTTTATTTTTCTGATTAGAATAAAAAAACCAACTACCTAATTTAAAACTCACTTATGTTCATAAAATAATTATTTTAAACGTAAACTCATTTATTAGGCACACATTGCGGTCTGTTTGAAGAACCATAGATGTTTTCCGAACTTTTTGTTTTGCCGACAAAGATAACAAAAACTTAGATACTCCGTGTGAAAACCAAATGTCGGCTACATGTATTAACATCGTTGTTTTGAAATCGGAATATTGGAAATTGAAAAAAGTTAAACTCGGAGATCCTAAATGATTTCGGTTCGCCGACAATCATCGTAACCCATAATGACGGTCCCTTTTCAGGTAGAAAATGCACCCAAGTCATATTTCAACCGTCACGGATACTATAGTAGCTATAAAGAAGATTTACAATACATTCTATCTATATTCGTTACTAGTTGAGGTATATTTATGTGACCTTCTGTCGGACACGGTCCGAAGAGCAGTTATTGATTTTTTCATAGATTTCTAAAGCGTAAGTTTCGTATGGCGACATATGGTGTGACATACTTTGAATGACCGCCGCTTGACTGGTTTAATTTTTTCTTGATGAGAGCCATTATGCGTTCCGTTGTTGCACCTGACACTGTTTATTTAATACTTAATGAGAAAGAATGGAATTCTCGACAGCTTTTCGATGCAGAAGTCAGGCGTTCAACTAATAACTGACTTGGAAGGCGAACACGCGGAACGCTAAGTGAGTATTTGTCATCTAAAATTTAATAAATTAATTTATCTGATAGTTTCAAATTAGGTATTACTGAAATAATAAATAAATATCCTGAGACATTTTTCACACACGGGCATCTGTCTGATCCCAAACTAATCAGAACTTATACCTACTATATGGAAACCGGATAACTGATATACTAAATATATTACAGCTTTTTAAAAATACACTTAAATAGATAATTATCTACACCCAGACTCAGGACAAAACAGACATGTTCATTCATGCAAATGTTTGTCCTGGATGGGAATCGAACCCACGTCCTGTAGCGTGATAGGTAGAGTGTGTTAAAATATTACAGGGAAAATTTTAGTAGGCACATAACTACGAACCGCATATTCAAGCTATTAAAAAAAAACTTTCTTTATCTAATGCAACAAGAAAACAATCTGTGGGAAATATATTCTAAACATAACATTATGTAAGTTTAAATTGGTAGGTATAATATAGTATCAGCTGTACTTGGAAATAAAGATAAGGAATAGTGGCTTCCGTTTGATAAATTGTCATGCTTGTTCATAATAAATATACTTCTGTTACAATTATCAAATTGACCAAGAGGCAATGCTGCCAGTATTCTGGGCACGCCACCACCTGACTGCGATCTGGACCAGTTGGCCTATTTAGTTAAGTTTTTTTAGTTAGTAGATATTGAAATATGTAGTATAATTTAAAAATTGAATACAATTTACTTTTTAACCGATTATCATCTGAAATTTAGAATGTAACTTCGCAAAAACTTATATTATTTAAATACTAAATAAAATATGTATATCTCCTGTACTTGAGAATATATAATATAGCCACTGCGTCGCACAGGTACCTAAAGCATATAAACCTAGATTTTTTTCTATCGTAGTGTCGTATTAGGATATACTTATGTACTATTTACGCGGTGCACGCCAGTAAAGCTCCCAGATGGCATGATTTGTTCCAACATCTTCAACAATCATCGTCATATTTCAGCCAATAAACACAAAACCTTAATGAATAATATACCAAACATTTCCAATGAATTACTCAATCTATTATTAGGGAAAAACATATGAAAATCCGTTTAGTAGTTTTTTGAGTTTATCACGAACATACAGATAGACGCGACAGGACTTTGTTGTATACTGTAGGTAACAAGGTAAGGAAATTGGAATTGACCCTCAAATATGGCTGCCGGCGCAATCAAAACTAAATCTTCCTCGGTAATCCTTACTTACAAAAGTTAAGTATAACCTTATAATAAATGTGTCGATAGCAGAAAGTCCGTATCCAATTATTATCTTCAATATACAATTTCAAATAGTATTTCTGGATTCGAGATACCTGCTATCAATATCCGGGGATATCAGACCTATCTGTGGATTTCACGGTTAAACGCACCATTGGGTCCCTCTATCATCCCCAAAACGAGATAAGAAATTGACCAGATATTAAACCGAGATCCTTTAAGTAACCTTTTATGTTTAATGGCATAATACTTATCTTTTGGACGACAATATTCAACGAATTACATTGGTTAGAGATAGCGAATGATTTTGAATGCGGAGAGAGATCTTCAAAATTGACTGCAAAACTAGTTTATTTCAATAAGTATAATAATATTTACACGTTCACTATGTAGAATCGACTTGGTATGAAAATCTGCCAATGAAGGTTCAGCGGACCGGCAAATTGGAAAATATCTAAGAAAGCGAAAAACAAAGTAGGTACCTATACGCTTTCTGTTTATTACTAAATTAATATTAATGCAAATAGTCTGTCAGATCCTATTGCACTATTTTATAAGAATGAGATTTATAAAATATCTCCATCCATTTATTTCTGTGTTGATTTATAATACCTGCAATAAGCCACTCATCCATAACATCAAAACACTCGTCATATTTTTTACATCACACCCAAAAACATCGACCATAACAAAAGGCAATGACTAATCCCAGTTCTCAGGGTCAGATCAAATCATATAGATTTATATTTTCACTGTGACATTGATCGACGTTTGATATCCAAGATGTAAAAGATGTTTCGTACATTAACATTTGTTCGGTTGGTCAACTCACGCCACCCGCTGGTTAGACATGACGTTTCACACTTGAAGTTTGTTCGAATCGGTACAAGGGTCACGTCTCCTCACTCAAATCCCGACCGGGAGCGTTTCGGTCAGAATTGGATCGTGACAACGGAGAGATACTTATCGTGATTTTCTGGCCAATTCCGATGCATAGTTTCGTTGTTAGGACCCCGTAATGGGAGCATGGGAACATAGGCAAACTTGCCACTAACTAAATTATTGTAAGTCAAATAATGTAGTTATATTTGGTAAGCATGAGGTTGGAGCGTAATGTTTGCCTATGAAATTTTGTTATTATGATTGACGTTTAACCTTGCATGTACAATTTAAATTCAAATGCCTAATAATAATACATTGTTTCTATTAGCTCTAGTCTACTTAGCATTTTTCTCTATTGCATGTTTAATTTACAAGTTATGCACATTTCTCTCTAAAGATATTACCGTTAATACAGTTATGGCAGTTTTTATTTTCTAAGAAAACACTTGTACCTTGCGCTATCTAAGATTTTTTATCGTGTCCCTACTTCTACAGTAAACTGTAGAATAATTTATGTAAATTACACATTAACTTCATTGATAACAACCTTTCGTTATTCTGCAGTAACTCTTTTTTATCGCTGTACAAGAAGTTACTGTTTGTTAATAGAGACGCTCAAACACTAAACTCTTTAATTTCTACAACGGTCGGAAGATAATAATTATGATGTCATAAATAGTTTGCCAAGCCAAGATATTATAATTCTAATTTTTGATACAAATTAAACAAGCAATTGTTTAAGTAATTTATGTTAAGTATAAGACTTGAAAAAAAAACTAAACTAAAAACATTCATGTAGTAATTTAAAAAATAAGTAAATATAAGTAATAGTTAAAATTATTTGTAAATGTAAAAACATAATAGATAAATATAGGTACAATAAATAACAAAAATTCTAAACATTGCTAAATTATACTCACCGAAGTAAAATTAGGTCAGGACGATACTAAAACATTTGATAGTTAGGTCACTAAACAAATTAAAATACAAGTAAACATCGATCAAGTATCGAAGAAAAACAAGACAATAATCTACTTTTCATCGAGTTATTATTCTCGCAACACCAAAATGACTCAATAAAGGAAAATAAATTGGGTTATGGGAATCTGAGGCTGGATAAATCACATCGAAAATACTGTCACGACAGGGGTAAAAAATGTGGGAAAACTACGGAACGATTTTGTTATACCAATGTCCCGGCGAGTGAGCATGACCGACTGTGAATGAAAGGCACTGGTTGAACGGAAAATTAAACTATTTTACGCATTCCTTACAAGTTGTTGTTACTATCCTTTTTAACATGATAATTGATTCAAAGTCAATAAGGTAGTAGAAGAAGGTATGGATGGACTGCGTGAAGAATGATATGCGTATGAAAGGTGTGAGTACTGAAATGACTAGTGATAGAGTGGAGTGGAAGAGGAATACATGTTGTGCCGACCACACCTAACGTGGGATAAGGATAGGAAGAAGAATAATTGATTCAAAGTCAAAGCCATTTTTGAAGTTATCACTAGTTTGGAAGTAAACCGCAATGAAGAAACTGCAAAAAATTTATAACAATAAATCTAATTAACTTTTATATTTATCAATTGATTTGAAGACAGTATTAATACTATTACTTAACTGGTGTTTTAGATAGGTTATTTTTAGTATGTAGTTACAGTCTTGGTAACCATATGTTCAAATAGATACAGTAGGTACAATTCGCTATGCCATGAAAGTGGGTCAAATACCTAACTAATAGCGAGATACTACATTCATCATTTGGTAAGCAGAGGATTGTTCAAATAGATTTTAGACTGAAACATATTATCATTGTTTTTTAGATGAAACAAGGTTTTTTTCTATTACAATTCAACATAGCTTAAATGTTGATAATATTTTCAGAAATTTCACTTACTGTCGTTAATAAATAGCAATAAAGCAAAATACAAGAGGCAAACAATTGGGACTACTAAAATCTGATGTTTAAACCACATTCAACTCTAGCTCTACTTTTAGACACCCTCATAATTCGAAAGTTTCTATCATAAATAAACTCATTACAAGTATTTTCCATAGTAGTAGGTACCTTTATGTTTCATAACCTCAATAAAACGAACTTCTAGTCATAAACTCTTAATTCCATATCCTACAAACATTAGCAATGGAGAAAATGTATAGATAATACCTTTACCCTGAACTTTATGTTTCTCTAAATGGCGTTAATAGACTGCGCAGCTCAATGTTCATCACGCCCAAATTTTGAAAAGTTATATAACCGCTCATAATACCATCAATTACAACTTTTACATGCATATAAAAAGTTTAAGTAATACACATAAGAGAACTAACATTATTAGGTCCATATTAAACTCGCTGGCTAGTAGGCAGTCGACATGAAAAGTGATGAGTTCTAACCAACTAGAGCTATGAACGTAAATTTTAACGAGTTCAAAGTTTGACATCGGCCGTATTGTTGTACTGGATCCGTGGAGTGCTTGTAACATAGCGTTTCACTTACAACCTTTTATTTTGTTACGTAGCACTTTTTTCAGCTTTTGTGCTTCAGTGCAACGTGAAATGTTTAATGAAATTTCATAAGCGGTTACGCGTCTGGGTAGGCATGTGTGGTATGTTTTTTATGCATTTATGTCAATTATTATATTGTGATTAATAAAAAAAATAAAAAAAAGGAAGAAACTGCACTCTTCAAAAAACAAATTACATTTTTTTTTAAATATTATCACATTTTTATTAACTTATTTCACTTGTGATTTCTTCCACCTTTTTTAAATTAATATAATCCGAACTCTTTAATTTGTGTTTGTCATGTTGTGTATGATCAGGAACCTAAAAATGAAAAAGTGTACAGTAAAATACTTACAACATTTAAAGACATTTACTTCCAGAAATCGTGATGGTTTATTAAAAAATATCATATCTGTGCCCCATAAAGCCGCCTTTGATTCTTGACTTTAACTTTCCAGTGTTGAAAAACACTATAAAATGATGCTTTATCTAACTTAATTGATAGTAGCACCAATATGCTAGATGAACTAATCTACGTAACTTGCGACACCTGGTACAAAGAGGAGCACATCATTGACAGTTAGGTAGGGTCTCTTTGTGAGAACACGTGCTGTGTTAACAGTTCTCTTGAATGTCACAGATAGTCGAACTGATTTAACTTCTGATAGTTATGACTTGTATATTCAAGCTAAATATTATATGGAAAAAATAATAATAAAAAGTCGTACAATAATTTTAGTAAATACATTTATTTATAAATAAAATTGACATTCTAATAGTGCAAAAATTGTTAACTTTGTCATATCTTATGATGGAAAACATAAACTTATTTACATTTTAAAATTTTCGTTTTTAAAAACGTAGGATTTATAGTTAAGCAGCTATGTAGCAATTGAAATCCATAATATGATTTCTATAGTTTATAATTAGTGTCCGACCGAAATTTCGGTTTCGGTTTCGGTTTCGGCCAGTTTCGGCCAAAAAATCAAGTTTCGGCCCGAGTTTCGGTTTCGGCCAAAAACGGCCGAACCATTCGGCCGCGCCGAAACTTACAACATCGTACCTTCGGGTCGCGCTCGGCTAACGTCGGGCGCGCTCGGCACGGCTGGCAATATGGCGTCACTCGCCTGACTCCGCCGGCAACTACCTAAATCAGTGCGCTTTGCTCGTGTAGACGTGTCAATACGTGTTGTGTTTGTTCCGCGAATAATGGTAAGTAGTTTGATCAAGTATTTTAGTTTGTTTTTGTTGTGAATTCTTCATGTCATAGTTAATGAAAATAAATAAACATAATATATGAGCATCATATTTTAATAATAAATTTGTTTTATTTTATACCACCATTAAAAAATCGCTAACTTTGTATTACAAATAATGTATTTTTTTTTCACTTTATAGGGTAGTTACATTTTCAAACAGAATCTCTGTAACTGTGCTGAAATTTCATTGTGATAAATCTTTGAAAGTAGAAACCTGTAATTATAGGTAGGCGAGATATTAATTTTAGAAAAAAACGGGCTTACTAAAATTTTTTCGACTTTTTAAGGACTTTTATTTTTATAAAAGGTTCGGTTTCGGTTTCGGCCGAAACTACAATGAAACCGAACCTTCGGTTTCGGTTTCGGTTTTGGCAAAATAACATGTTTCGGTCGGTCACTATTTATAATACAAACAAACTTTGCATAGTTTGGGATCATATGGAAGTGTGTGAAGAAAGTCTCAGGATATATTATAGGAATTATATCTTGCCATGTTTTATATTCAACGAATCAGTTTGTAGTATAAATAGAACAACTAGCAATGTTTTCTTTTAAAACAATTGAAGAGGTTTATTTATGAGACGGTCGTCCCAAAAATACCTACAAAATATAAGTGTGGAAACCTACTGTGGAACTTGTCATTCATTCAGATGTCAACTCATTTATCAGCGTGTGATCAATTCCAAACCGTTTGGTATTATTTTGTTAGAATTATACAATAGAATCTCTATTACCGGTTGTAAGACAGTCTATTCATCGAAGCAAAGGCTAGCCCTTTATGCTTCTGTGAATCATAAGATTGATTTAGGTATTTGTGAGCTATTAAAATACTATTATTTACCCAGTCATCATTCCAAATAAAACAAGGTGCCATTAGCAGTGTTGCCTTTGAATCAACGGTACTTAAAAAAAGCAATAGGATAATTTCGCTGAGTCACAACTACCCTCGGGTTTTCGTTGCCAACCGTTGGGTGTTCTGTCTTCAACATTTCTTGCATGTACAACGACTCTGTGGTTTTGATATTTTGTAGGTAACTCGTTGATTTTATAGTATAACCAAATTCATTTATTCCAAATAAATGAAACCTACCCCTTAATTTTATAATTGTTTTAGAACTTAAGTTTTAAAAAAGTGTAATAGTTTTCACCTACATTAAAAAAACTTCCTACCTATTATTTTTACCATGGATCAGCAACATGTCAAAAAATGTTCTAAGCTGCCAAAATAAAGATAACTTTCGCTAAAGAAGATTTATGTTTTCCTCTACACCATGAAAGGTCAAGCTAAATGAAAAATATAATTTACAGTAAAGTATCAAAATTGTTTTTACCCGTCCAAAGCTTATGAAGAGTGACTGAGATGAATGACTTAGATAATTGAAGTGCACGTTCAAAAATTAAAATCTTTTTCAAATGAATTTGTACTGAAGCATACAAGAAGAGTCTATGTTGCAAAAAACAATATTTCATAAGCTAGTAACTACCGCACTTCTGTCTTTTTTTTCTGTGTATTAAAATAGTTTATTTATGAAGTTCTGAGTATTGACTATGTATTCATTTTAAAAGTTATTATCTAGTTTTCCTTAAAAATATTTAATATAAATAATGTCTCGAAGAATTTCAAAAGATGATTACCTAATATAATATTAGGTCTTTACCTATGAAATTGCCTTTTGTATGAAAACATTTAAACGATTTTTTTTCATGTATTTTTTATTTGTATTAATCGAAGTAATCACCCATGCAATCAATGCATCTTAGCCAGCACAGTGGCAGTTTATTGATGCCCTTCTTAAAGAAATCAGCTGGACGGGAGGCAACAAATTCTTCAAAGGCATTTTGTACTGCCTCTCGGGTATTGAATTTTTTTCCCGCCAAGAAGTTATCCAAATTCTGGAAAAAGTAGTAGTCTGTAGGCGCAAGGTCTGGTGAGTAGGGCGGATGACGGAGAGCTTCTAACCCCAGTTCTTGCAACTTGGAGACCGTCTGCTGTGCAGTATGAGGTCGCGCGTTGTCGTGCAGGAGCAGCGGAGACGAGCGATTGACCAATGCTGGTTGGAGATGTGCCAGCATCTCCATCATTGTGTTCAGTTCTTCACAGTACACATCTGCAGTAATGCTCACCCCGTTTGGTAAGAAGCTGTGATGAATCACACCGGCGCTAGACCACCAAACAGTGACCATCACTTTTCTAGGGGTAAGTTTTCGTTTAGGGCATTGTTTAGGTGCTGAACCAGGATCCAACCAACTTGCTGAGCGCTTGCGGTTATCAAACAGAATCCATTTTTCATCGCAGGTAACAATGCGGTTCAAAATTCCTTCATTTGTGTGTCTGTTGAGCAGTGCAAGGCACGTCTCGGCGCGTACTTCGCGCTGGCGATCATTGAGTTCGTGGGGGAAACATTTGTCAAGCTTTTTTACCTTGCCAATTTGACGCAAATGGACCAATATTGTTTTGACGCTAACGTCGAAAGCTGCTGCTAATTCAGCCGTAGATTGTGTATCATCAGCTTCCACAATCGCCTTTAATTCGTCATTGTCGACCAATGTCTTCGGACGACCGCGAGATTCATTTTTCAGGTCGAAATTTCCAGAACGGAAGCGAGCAAACCAATAACAGGTGGTGCGTTGGTTTGTAGTGTTAGCTCCGTAAACGTCGTTGATGTTGCGTGCCGCTTGTGCCGAGTTGCTGCCACGACGGTACTCATATTCCATAATTACTCGAATATTTAACGTATCCATGATGACGAAAAAGATTGAAATGCGATGAAAATGTAACAGTAATCAATAAACAAATGACTACTTTTGGAAAAAAAAACATGTTTTTGAAATAAAATTAATTTGAAATTAGAATTCTTAGCCAAACAAAAATTATTTTGATTTGAAATGGCCAGTACTGCAGAACGGCAATTTCATAGGTAAAGACCTATTTATTAACGCCAGCCATTGAGACACTGTCAATGTTTTTACTATTACTATTCTGTTTCAGATTTGGAGTACTAATAAAAGGATATAATTCATCTACATAGTTTTTTATTTGTACATTTAATGAAAAATAGCCTGTTTACAGTAACATTTTCTGTAATCATTAAACAGCGCCATCTCTTAATAACGGAGGGAACTTTTTTTACTAGTCAGCCCTCGTATAAAGGGAATCAAAACGCCCACCCGCTCCATTCCGTAGTACTTACCTAGTGCGAGTAGATTTTTTTTAATATTATAAATTAGTTATTTATTTATTAAGTAGCGTTCAAGGATTCATTCAGGTACCAAGATTAGTAACTATGTCTTGTATGTATAAGTCATATGAACTTTTGATGATATTGAGCATACGTACAAGAAGTTTCAGAGAGATGTTTAAAATTTTTACAATCCCTTCCTTAGCCGGTTTCTTCGCAAAAAAGCATCGAAAGCACTATCGAAATGCCTACATATTATGGTGTAAAAAATTGTTTTTTTGTGAAAAAATTTTGTTGTTTTGGCTGAAATTAATAGATTTAGGTAGTGATGAAGGTAGGAAAGTTTAAGGGGCAAAGTGTAAAATCTACAAAACTATTACTTAGGTAAAAAATAACATGTTAAATGAATGTTCAAAATTTACACAAGGCCGCATATTAAATGCGTTTTTTAATTAACAGTGCCTATTAATATAATATTAGTAGTAAACGTACAAAAAAAGGCCCGAATAGGTTAAAGTAAGTATTTATTTATTTATTTATATAACTTTACGTTTAGGTGTATTCCGTTTCGGTTTGTAACAAAGAATAAAATTATTATTTTCCAGAATTGGCTTGACCCACTTTGTTTGTACGGTACGCAATCGGATATAACCTATCGATAACACAGAATTTACCTTATATATTAGTTCAATTTTAATTATTATTTTAATCCAGTATTTACCGACAAACATTGAAGATAAGAGTCGTCTTAATTAAAATATCGAAATTGGTAAGCGACTGGATAATATTACCTATTGATAAACAAGAATTTCCTTAAATTAATTATCAAAATATTAAATTAGTTGGAATTATTATTTCAATCCAGTCTTTACCGACAAAACGTAGAAGTAAGATTTCTTAATTATAACATCATCAATGAATCAAAAACTCACTCATTTCTTAATATTCTTACAAAACAGTTTAACCAACCGTAACAAAAACCTACACCATAAAATATCCTTTTATTAGACGCTTAGCGATAAATTGTCTTTAATAACAGAAATATTTTACTGCTTAAATAGCTACAAAAAGCGTTCACTTTTCAATTTTTATGACATAAGTATTTCACTAAAAAATGCCTTCCTTTTAGTGGAATGAGATCCGATCTTTAAGTTTGTGTCAGAATAAAAATGAAGCTGCGATCAACCTAGCGGGTGCCCAATAGGTTTTTTTATAGGGTGCGCGGTCTATTTTTTTCACTGTTAATAATTTCGAAATGACAGTTGAAGTTGACCGGAGCAGCCAAAGAGGTGCGTCACATCCTCTTATGAACACACATTCCGATTTGATATTAGAGTAGATTTATAAACACTTAATAATGTCAAAATTTATCTGACGATTGAAATAACTATTTAAAGACAAATTTCTTCGAATGTCGTGTCATTGTAGTGTATGCCTCGATGTTACCACTTTTATTAATAAGTTATCAATTTTCGAACTAAAAATACCCATAATCGAGAATCTATCTATCTACCTACTCTAAATTGTTATTTCAGCATTTTACAACCTACTTAAGTCTTAATAATTTGTACCAAAATGAAAGTAGGTATAAAAGCCATAAACAAGCTTATTGCTTGGAAAGTACTTTTCTATTCACTTAATTCTTATTATTTCATGACTTCGTCTGACCTGCGTCTCTGCGCTAGAGGTCGGCGCGCGGCGTGGGCGCATTGTATTGTATCTTATCGTGGACGATCATGTCTATTGATGTTACGAATAATGCACTGCAATTTGACTCCGTGTTTATATTTGAAATGGAGCTATTTGTATTGACTTTTGTAGTTAATGTTGGTACTTACACTTTCAGTTTGATTGATATTGTAAGTACGAAGGAAAATTAAAAAATGAAGTGTAGAACATAGCACATGCTCAATATAAAAAAGGGTTTTATTAATGAACTTAAAAAGTTATATACACAAAGTCTCACATGTCTTAATGGTAAAAATCATACAAAGTAGTGAAACCATCATCAATAACTCGGAAAAAGTCATCAATCATTATCATCACAAAAGAAATCCGGAGCAGATGCTGCGATGATCAAAAGAGCTTTTTGATATCAAAAAATATTTTCAAGTTTTATTTTATAAACAAACAAGGTGTTAATACACTCAGATAGGAATCGAAAATAACTCTCCCTTCCTTATTAAATATTAATATTTAATAGTCGCATCACAGCCTGTGTAATGCAGGCAGTCCTGGTATACTTCTGGCATACCAGATTACTACATCAAATATTCCTTTTGGGAAATATCTACAAGCTAAAATAGTTCTATGTTCCCTAAGCTTAAAGTTTAAAATTACAATTCTGAAATGTTAAATAAGTGCAGGTGGCATCGGATGGCATCGCATTGACTTTATCTTAACTATCACATCTTCAAATATTAAACTTTTACTTTTATGGTGCTTTAAAATGCAAGTCGTGTTAGCTAACGGGTAATGGCGTCTAAAAAAAATATAAAAGTTTTTTGTTTTACCCAACGTCACAACGGAAGTGTCAATATGCATAAATAACAAAGCCACGATGATGAATTCCGTCCCTTTAATGATGTTAGTGACCTTATTATCGTTGATAAATATATATACCTAATATTAGTTTTCCGCCCTGCGGTTACATCCGCATCAAAGATGTTTATCATTCATTTGCTCTGTGTGTTTATCTTTTCACGGGATAAGTATCCTATGTTTTATTCAAATTACCTGTGTGCCAAGTTTCATCAAAATCCGTTGAGTCGTTTTTGCGTGACTGAGCAACAAACATCCAAATACCAAACATAGAAACTTTCACACTTATAATGATTCACGCTTACACATAGTTAAGTAACCTACATACTCGTATAATTATGTATAAAAAAATAATTTATAAAAAAAAACAGAAATTTTGATGAGTTTACGCTAATGGCATTATATGCACCTAGCTATTTATTTTACATAAGGGTTAATTTGGAATAATCTCTCTAGAATACAGGTAGATATCTATGCTGTTTTAATAATTTACTTTTAATAACATTTTATTGGTCAACAGATATAACGATTTCATATTTATAATTGTATAATTACATGATATTACCATAAAAATAACATAAGTAACAGTTCGCAATAGCTAATGGTTTTAAAATGACTACCTAGTTAATATGTTACATTGGAATAAAGCCGACGGCTAAACATGTCAATAGAGCCAACGAACTGATTGCATGAACCATTTAATAATTAAAACGGTTTTGTATGTAACAAGGTAAATATTGTACTTAAAACAATGGTTTATAAATAATATTGGAGGTTAAACAAAAGCAACCTTTGAACGGTTTTGTCTAGACCGATCCGTATTATTTGATCTACCTTTTTGAAATAATTTTAGCCTTTGTGTTTCTTTGTTTGTGTATTATAATCCCTTTGGCGCTGCACCATTGTTTTTGGTCGTCCATTTTTATGCTACGATTTTAATTAGTAGCTTCAAAAAAATATTTTAATCTCTTTCAACAAGATTTAATATAATGAATTCGATCATATTATGTGTGTGCCAGACTAAACAATAATTATTAAATAAACTTTTAATATTAATTTTATAATTTGTCGAATATATTGCTAAACTAAATTAAGTTAATATCTTGCTTTTGAAAGTTATTGATTTAATTTAGTTTCTAAACGAAAAGCATCATTATTTACTTTACGATAAAGATCTACTTTGGGTAACGTTTAATTTGAATCGACTGCATAGTTAACCTTGACCGTTATTTGGTTAACGTTACAGTTCCCTAATAATAGAGATAATGCTATCGTTATTGTTATAATATAATACGTTTCGTTCGAGGTCATTTTCACTTGATTACGATCCGTTAGTGGACCTCACGAGTCCAATCGAGACTTAGTAAGGCGTTCCGTGTCTGTAAAGATCACCTTGGAAATGGTCTTTGACAATATAGAATGTGCTACAATAGTATCAGAACAAATTGACTATTTTATCCAACAAATTGTTTTGCATTTGATTAATTAATCGTGATTCTTGGATTGTTTTCATATGTCGTTTTGAGACGACCGTCCCACTAGCGAGTCAAGCCATATTTATTTTGATTGATATGTATAATATGGATATATTTTTATTAATTTATCTATTATTTTTAAGCAACTACGACAAACCAAAGTATTGTAGGTATAATTGTTTTTAATGAATTTCTAAGAATTATATTTTATTACAGTGTTTAGAAATAGAATAATCTAAATATGTACATCAATAGGTACATCCACTTATGCAAGTGTGGTTGGTTATACGGAAGACTCCGACAATAACAGTTAGACTAAATTTAACTTTAACGCTCCGAGTATACCTAAGTAAAACACATAAACAGTCTGGGTTACATCGTCTTTCTCTCAGCACTTATTTCGAATATCCGTTGGTCCATACAAACGAAACTAAGTTTCAAGAGTTCTGTTATCCGAAACTTACGAGTAATATTTTCTTCCTCGTCATTTTCTTGTTACCAAAAAATGGGTTGAGAACGTAACTTGTCTTAATCTTTATATTTGAACGTCTTACTTAAATTGTATGAATTCCTCACACGGATATTACACTTAAAATATCATTAGCTTGAAACAAAGCAATTAGAGGAGTATTTATCCAAGCAAATGAAGGGTTGTGAGGAATAAAGCCAAACGGGAAAAGGTAAAAAACTATCGTCTCGTTCGAACGGCCACCAACACATTGTGGGTGGACTACACGTCAATCATTGTGGCTTTACCTTGCACGGCGCAATCTTCATAAATAGCAGGAGCGTTTATTGAGTTTCTTTATTGAATATTTGCTGATTTACTGTTTCAATTAAACTAACTTAAATTAATATTAATATATTATTATTTTTTTAATACCCTGGAGTAGAGGAAAACCTTTGGTCTGGGATGCAACGTGTGTAGACACACTAGCTCCGTCGCATCTTCAGTCCACCTCCAGGGCATCAGGTGCAGCGGCTTCAACAGCGGAGAGTTCCAAAAGGCGCAAATATGCAGCTCTCAGCAACGGCTACATATTTGTACCTTTTGGAGTAGAAACTATGGGACCGTGGGGGCCTGAAGCACGACAGTTTTTTAAGGAACTGTCGACGCGCCTCATAGATCTGTCTGGTGACCAGAGGGCTGGTTCTTACCTCGGGCAAAGGATAAGCCTTGCTATCCAACGAGGTAACGCTGCCAGCCTTCTGGGCACTTTACCTACGGGCAGCGATTTGAACTCGATATTCTATTTATAATATTATATCGAGTTTAAAATGTATAATAGAATAAGCAAGGTATGTATAATTTGTAAATATTTTTATTTTATTGATTATATTATACATAATTCTAAGTATCAAGCTATATTCCTTCATTTTTAATTTAATTAATATTCTATTTGAAAAGTTATTAGGGAATAATACGTTTTGATATTTTGATTACTGCTGCTATATTTTTTTCATTGCAATCAATATTTTAGATCATTATACCTATGTATTACTAATAATGAAGAAATAACATTTTTTTATATAACCCCTTCTTCTCTGTTTGTCTTTTTTTGAACTGATTTTCTATTTTTTTTGTTTAGTCTAGGAGCAGTAAAAAGTTCAAAATTTCTAAGTCAACACAATCAAAAGATACGGCCGTTTATGCTCCGTTTATGCCGCATATTTTGACTCTCGCAAGGGAATCAAAATCTATAGGGTTACACCCGTTGACCTAGATACATGAATTTTGGCAAGAAACAATATCTGGTAGTACAAAGTGAATTATGTATTTATTTATTCTACAAAAACTACAACAATTATGTATTTATTTATTCTACATCATACTTCAGATACCAGACCACATCATGAATACCCTATGCTTAACCCTGAACAGTTTTTATGGTATAACCAGGGTCGTGCCCCGATAGCCTGATAGTTAAAAGGTTGGGGAACAATCGAGTGGCGCTCGTGAGAACAGTATGCGGCCACTTCAAGCTAATGCACCCGAATCAACAGTTTAAATATTTTTCAGTAGATAAGCTTCATACCACCAATGAATAGGGCCATTTCTAAACACTTACTACAATTTATTTAAGGCGATGATAGCTCAGTGATAGTGACGTGTGACGTCAGACGTCGGATACCGCGGCGAAGGTCGTGGGTTCGAATCCTACAATGAGTGTGAGCTTTTGGTGAAGGAAAAAATCGTGAGGAAACCATAGCACGGTGGTAGGGTACTTTGTAGTACTCGACTGGCTGGCTATCAAGTTGAAAATCTGTCGCCAAGCACCTATCGGTTGCACTTGAGAGCCAGTTCCCATCTAGGCTTTGTGTGCTTACCACCTTCGGCCACATCATCACTTAACCATGGTGAGATTGAAAAAAAAAAGCCTTATCCCTGGGATCGCTGATTGACGTTAGTAGCATATTATCAGGTGACCCACCTGCCTGCTATTTAACTTATGACGTAAAAAAACAGCCCATTTTTTTTTATTGAAATCAAATATGTGGCATAATTTTTCAAACAATTGCAAAGAAAAATTATGTTTCTTTTTGAAATTAAAAACATATGTAATCATATTTACGTACCGGACTTCGCTTATCACAGCAAATGAATTAATGACTTGATTGTAGTTACAGGGATCTGAATACATTCGGCTCAAGACTTCGTAAGAGTAATTTAATATCAGGTTTTTGATCAGAGTAGTACACATAACGTAGTAAATATTTACTGAAAATTAATTTGATTCAGTTATTTTTAGAGTGTTACACTACTGTAACTCATGTATACTTTTACCAAAACTACAAACCTTTCAACAAATAGTAAATAAAGAGAGCATCCTCGATTCCATGTCACGATGTCCTCGGTCAATACGGTTTAAAGGAGCTTCTGATCAATTGTACTTTCATGAGCTACTGCCATTTGCATTGCAATTCAAATAAACATTAAATTGTTATTATAAATTAAGCACCTTTGCCATATTCCCAAAATTCTAAATTGGTGCATTAGCTAGATTTCAGACAACTTATATTTCAATGAAAATATACCGACTTTTATTTTTTTTCGCGGTAACGTCGGATACCGCGGCAAAGATCGTGGGTTCGAATCCTACAATGAGCGCTTTTGGTTTGTTCCATTAGTTGCACTTGAGAGCCAGTTGCCTTTACGGAATTGTAATAAGATGTACAGCACATTGGCAATCCCCCTGGTATTGTTAATGTCTATAGGCGACGGTAGTTACTTACAATCAGGTGACCGGCGGGTCTATTACGTAAAAGTTTGCAGTAGCGACAGCAGTAGCAAAGTGACAGCCGTATTACGGAAGCCTGTCGCACTCCTATCGCAGAATGCACATTGCCCATGGACACTAGCGCCACTAGCGATAGGGTAGCAGTAAATGGAAACAAATAATTTCTCGATTGCTGTTTGCGTTGCTGTTGCTGTTAGCTAATACAAAAGTGACGTTTGACAGCAGCAATCGCGAAATTTACGCCTGTTGCCAACCTGTCGCGAGATACGTAATCGTACCGCCGGTAGTCGGGTAGTCGCTTATGGTATAGAAAATTATTCTAATACTACCAAGATATTGCTATTTCGAATCTTAAATCAACTATTTTCCTAGTTAAAAATTCCATTATAAAATAAAAGTTCTTGACAAATTAGTCACACAGGTTCCCCTACGAAGACTAGCATTCTTCTGTCAAGTCAGACAAGCTTGAGACGTGAGAAACGTTCGAGAGTTCATAGTTACATATCGAGGTCGGTAACCACAGTATCGCTTGAACTTGAATGTCAGCCTGATTTGATACGACGCATCACATATGACGGGCGCATCCTTTGTTGTTGCTGTTATTATAGGTACTATGTAATAATATCGGTGTTTTTACTTTTAATGATAATAATAATATGTTTATCATTAACTCGGTTAGCTGTAATACTCGTATTATGGTCTTTAATTTAGACCTACAGATGTATAGTGTGAATCCTGCACAGAAGTTTTTTTTTTATATTTTAATAATTTCATTAGTCTCGTAAGCTGTATATCTGCTCTTAATTTTTTTTTGTCACTCGTGACAACGAGGCACTGGGACACCTGGGTAAGTTACTACCATGGCCTATAGATATTAGCATTACCAGTGGGATTGCCAACGTGCTGTACACCTTATTACAATGCCTTAAGGGCAACTGGCTCTCAAGTGCAACTGCCGGAACACACCAACAGGTGCTCGGCGACAGATTTTCAACTTGAGGGTGGTAGCAAGCCAATCGAGTACCACATAGTACCCTACCACCGTGCAAAAATATTAAAATAAATAATGGATGTAAAGATTTTTGAGACAGTAGCTCTATAAAAGATAATCTTAAGCAAAATGTTATTAAGTTGAAATCAAGACCAATATTACCTATGTACAGTTAACATCTAAAAGGTTTATATGAATATGAATGTTTATATAAAGTTAATTTTCTTTTAAGCGTTAAAATTAGCGGCCCGTAAATTAAGTGGTTCCTTTTAAGACCACAATTACAAATTCTATAACATCTTAATGCACCGTTTCCATTAAAGGTAATCTCGATGTAGTCTTTAAAAACGGACATTCAAACGTCCGAATATTATTGATGGACATCGCAAAAAAGTATTCGACAGTATAGCACAATGCAATGAACCTGCATTAAAAAAATATTAATACCCATTCAGGAGAAATGTCTCAACGCCGACGGGCCCCCGTACCTTGTAATATGCGCTAAATTCTGCCAAGGTTGCCAAAAGTCAATTCATGTTAAATATTTTCATTTAGTTTGAGTGTGTTACCCAATTTTTTGCCTTAAAATTTTAAATATCGTTGTTCAATAAGCCGCCAACAAAAATCGGACTCAACCCTTATGAAACTTCTACATCTACTAATTTTGCAAAATAAAAATAGAGCTCAGGAAATACAATTAAAAACATATTTAAAAAATTACCTGGATTGAGACTACTCATTTTGCGAGGCATCAATTAATCCAAAACCAAGCGGTAAAGTAGGTATTGAAAAGAGTATAAATAAATGTAAAATCTATGGCAATTTTGATATCAATATCTAGTATTCAAAGATAAAACAAATGATCAGCGTAGAGACTCTATTTTCTTGACGGCCCTGGATTGTGCACACAACTTATGTGAATGAATATAAGCTAAAATTGTTCGTTCCATTTTAAATGCGCGAGTGGAATTTAATATTCGTATTCGAGTCCGCGGGCCGAGTGGGAGGGGCCCAGTTGTTCGTGCCTCACCGGAAAGATTTATATTACATGCATTTTCGTATGCGAGTGATCTGAAATTGTCGAGCGTGGTCCCCGACAAGAGGTCGGTGGATATTGAAGACGACGGGCCGCATTGTGGCCCACGCCCATTGCTCGCTTAACGACTATTCAATACACTCTTCAATGAACTATTGCTCTCGTAAATGTTGCGGTGTAGCGTTGAAATAAGGTCCCGAAACTTGTGGCAATACAATTTAAAATATTTGAAACGTATATTCAGAGATATGATACTCGTAATCAAGCAGCTGCATTTTAGTTGACATTACAAATTATTTTAAAAATAGGTATATACTTTTGGTGAAGAATATACTGGGTTAAATCTTACCGTTATTACCTATTGTAGCACTTTAAAAAAAAATGTATGGGAAAAATAAAGCTTTAATAATAATAATAATAAAAAAGCACTTTTGGCATCATCTTCATTTACTATGGTAGAAAATTTGGTCAAATACAAAGTCTAAAAGAAAGACACTTGGAACACACACAAGACTCTTGGATTACATTGAGCAAAACCTTTCTTAACTAGAAATATCAATAAACTCCGCTTTTCACAATATAACTTCAACATGCTTATAAAATCGGCGTGGACAACGATATTGGAAGTTTTAGTTTCGCTTGATATAAAAAGATTGTAAAGCGATCTCTCGGTGTTATGTTGTTCTGAGGCGAAGCGCTTTATGTCGGCATTATTAATATGATACCACTTGATGAAAGTATGTGATTCTGATTATTGTAGGTAGGTATGTTTATTTATTTACCTTATTATGATGTGTGTGCATTTTTTTGCCAGTGATAAAATATTTAGATTATCATATTTGTATTTTAAATAATTTGTATTTTTGCCAAAATCATTGTTCGTACAGTTTACATTGCACAATAGTGCTGATGTTGCTCTTCTGAATATCACCAAAAAAACATACTATGAAAAATATTACATTTTCGGTATTTGATTGCTTTTCTCTTTCACTCTCATGAATAATCGTTATCAAAACAAGGATCTAAACACTGATGCTCTTTTAAATTCATTGTAAAAACGAGTTATGTAAATATCACTCAATGTCATAGATAAGTAAACAAAATAAAGTTTTAAATATAAAAGAGAGATGATACGATAGTTTGTGGAACTTAAAAAACTAAGCCAACCCTTTCGTTGTCGTGGACTTGAATCTTAGACACTTGACTGAGACAAAAAAAGACATGTGGAATCGAGCTATTGTATAATTTTAAATAAGACCCCGATTTGGGAAGCTTCTGCTTGAACAATGACCCATTTTAATATATTTCATTAAGATTAAAATGCTGATTTAGTTATGTCACCCTTCCATTTCATTTTCAGGTATTTTTTTACGTCATTGTATTACGTTCTGATTATAAGTATGTATATTTATTTAAATGAAATATCTATTGTATATAATATAAGATAGGTAATTAAAAATATATTTAAAAAAATAATAATAAATAACACGTAGAAATAACAAAAAATATTTTGCCTTGATTGAAAAAATACAAACAAAACGGTTAAGCGCTTTCTTTTGTTACAGCTAATTATGTCTTAAAGGAGACTTATATCCAAACAAATTTGCTTTGCGGCAATTGTTTATAGTCTTCCAAAGGAGGATTACTCCAGCTCACTGGATAACAAAAGAGTGCGGTGTTACAGAAAAGGATTAAGCGGGTAGGTAGCCGTATCATCCGCTAAAAGCTTACTTAAGTTTATGGAAAGTGTGTCGGCCTTAAGTAGTTTAAACCATGACTTCCTTATAAAGGGTTGCACTTTTTGTTAAATCACGTTTAGAAGTGTTCTTACAGTTGATGCTATACTGTGGGTAAAGTTTTTTATGTTCTCTATTAGAACGGGTTTAGGCTATCGTCGTGGGGGTTCTAAAAGGTTTTATGAAGGCATTGTTTTGTTTCTTTGTTCTACACTTTAATTAGTGGTCTCTGCCGTTTTACTTGGACCGTGTTTTCGCCCAGGATGTTTTTAATTTTCGTTCTGACAGTTTATTAGGAAATATGTTTAAAATTATACGGACTTGATCAAGTTGTAATCTTAACTTTTGTTTTGTGTAACAAACTCGTTTTATCTTTACTATGTTGTTTCATTAATAGTATCCAAGTGATTGCATTCTCGAAAATGGCTCTAATGATGTGTTAGGATTAACGGGGGCAAAAAACCTATATGGAAAAAATGGTATATCTCGTATTTTTACTCTCAAATTCAACTTTGCCGCGCCTACATCTGTCCTGAACAAAGCTAGTTCCTCCAAGTACTATATACCTATATACGTTGAAAATATACTCACAATCTATCAATTACAACTCAATTTGTATTCCAGAAAAAGGTTCGACAGCAAATACCTTATCGACGAAACTATAATAAAACTTTGAGAATAAATTAATGGTTAAATCTTCTCCCGAAAGCCACATTTATCATTTTTGCTATTAAAATGGAACAACAATACTACGAACCCCGAAGGAGCCGATGGGCCCATCACAATAGCAAATGATACCTCGGGGCCCAAACGGCCTGAATGCGCCTTAATTAACCCTCAACTACTTATTAAAGGAATAATGATCTCTTGTTTATTTTATATTTTTATGTACGGTTAAGGATATCTGGTATTTTAAATCCATACATAGATATACTTCATTTATCACTTTTATGAAAAGAAGATGATGAGAATGCACTTAACAACAAAGTTGCAGTTCGATTTGAAAACGTATGACTATAATAACGCTATATGCATGGTATGGTTATTAGTCTAAAATGTAAATATAGGTAATAAAATTTATTTTGTATCCATGGCCGTATGTGAAAAACCTCTCAGGATATTTATTTACTGGTTTTCTCATTTAACCATTGGTGTTTTTATTTTATTTATACAACAACTTACATCTACTTTATTTACTAAAATTTTCACCATCATCATAACTATTATTTGAGCAAATTGAGAAGCTGTGACATATTTATAGACTAACCTTTTCCCATTACAGCAAGTTGGTCAGTTATAACAAACAAGTATACATATTTTTAATACAAAAAAACTGCTCCTATTGTTAACGATATTATACAAAAACATGTATAAACTTATTTTTTTCGTTTTAATAGCCCCGTCAAAGCAGGTGTATGAGACAGGTGTATAAGACAATTGTTTTAGCCTTTTTTTCTGGCCAAAATATAGGGCAGAAATGCCGTCTTTAGTTATTTTCTTGGATCGTAAGTTTGTTTTAAGTCCGTCACGCTATTGTTTTGTAAATAACGTGAAATGTTTTGCTGGAGGCAGAATTCTTGCTGACGTCACACCAGAGGTCGATTTTAGATTGTTTTTTGTCTAAAGTCGGCATCTATTAAGTCTTTGTTGTTTGCCTAAGGGATCGCCAAGCGGCACGAAGGTACGGTTGGAATAAATGTGATAATTATTTTATCGAGGGGTGTTCCTTATTTGTTTCTCTAATAGGTGCTTTAATGGAAGTCGGAGGTCGGCGGTGCGATTCAGCCTGTATAATGCATAAATTAAGCATGGTATCTGTTTTTCGGATCGGTGTTCTTTGAGCACTTAATTTTTGTTTAACTTTGCATTTGTGATGGTACAATTTAGCAATTTGTTTAAGAGATTTGGGATAATTTAAGCTGATTGAAAGTAAAATGATATGACATGGACCTATATTGTGACTACATCTCTATTAATATTATGTTAGTTAATTAGTGTACAATGAAACATTTAATACAAAACACAGATAGAATAGAACATTTGCATGAAGCACTTCCTATAAAGTATCCATGTTAAAGTGGCATGACATGTAAACCGTTTTGCATTCAACAACATGTCAGCGTTATTGTCCAGCATTGTACACTTTTACAAATACTATTGTAACTTAGGAGACATTTTTACATTCCATTTTCCTTACGTGTTTGTGATTAGGTTTAGTTTAGCTTGTATGCTGTTGTTGGTGACGGCAAATGGTTTTTGGTTTATAATAGGCTGGCATTCGCATTGTGTCGCATCGATATTTTGTATGCACATTTAAATGCGGTCATCTATGTACGTGTTCGGACGTTTTAATACGCAACTGAAATCTCGCGAGTTGGGAAATTTTCAATGTGTGCTAGAGATTGCTTTGGTTTTAGATTTGCATGAATAAATCTACGATATAGCCTCTATTTAACGTAGGTATTAGGTAACAGCGAAGTATCCTAGTATCTATACAAGCCCGTGCTATAATTGAGTCCCACATGCAAACGATTTTGAACTCTGTGATTTCTAAAATAAACCACACTACTTTTTTCAATACACAACAGTATGAAGAATAAGGAGGACCAGTCACCTAAACTATTAAAACATGTCATCTTTTATGAAAGAAAACCATTCCATAATAAATACTAGAGATGTCAAAAGTGAATTTTAGAGAGAACATACTGTCAAAGGACCGAATATTATTCTTGACTAGCGTCTAACATTTTTCACGCCAGAGCTTTGAAATATATTTTTCAGTTTATTTACTACATTTGTTGTTTACTTTAATTATTTACTCTGCAGAGAGAGTTAAAAGCTTTCAGTTATTTTTATATACTCAATATATTAAAAAGCATTTGCAAATTTGCAATAACCAAAATTACAAATATACTTGGTAAAGGCAGAGCTATGACGGAGGTAATATTAGGAGTTATGATAATCCCCAGATCTAATCTGAATAAATAACTAGGTATACTATTAAGACCAATATTGTGTTACAGGTCCTATCTATTGTCCTTAGTCCGATAGTTAATTTGAAACTATCGTTTGAAATATCATTATCTTTTATCAAAATAATCTTCTTGAACTAAAATTTACAAACTAGACACATAAAACGTATCTGTGAAAAGATATATTAAATTGATAATTTTAACGTTATCCATAGCATTTATGAAAGCAGACGGCCATTTGCGTGCTTCCCTTATTAACTTAGTCGCATGCGGTTATTCCGATCGATAAATGAAGCGTAGGTAATTTGTTTTTATGGGCGGTGCAAAAACAAAGTGGATTGACCTGGTGCCGTCGCTCCTGGATCGCGTGTGAAGTTCTACTGAGGATATAGTGGTGAGGAGAAAGTGCAAGCGATATGTACATCTACCATAAGTTTACTCTGGTATCGTAATCGATACTCGCTAGCGAATATCGTAACAAACTTTGTATGAAAAACTGCGATTCCACAACACAGTCCGTCGGAGGTGATGTGCTGAATGTTTGCTAAGTCGCTAGCGAGTATCGATGACATTATTAGAGCAAACTTATAGTAGAGGTACTGATACCTAGTACGAAAATTCGAGTGAAGGTTGATTAGGTATGATGTTGTAAACTTGAGTTGGGTCTTAATATTTGCTTTAGCCCGTGGTTAATTTATTTTAAAAAATTAAGTAAAAAAAAAGCAGACTACTGCAGCATTACACGTTGCATTTAAACCTTTTTGGTTATTTAAAAAAAAACTGGTATGGAAACTTTTTTTTTAAATTGTCAACAATTCAAATTTAAAATGATAGAGAATTTTCTGAAAAAGAGTTTGATGGCTTTTTTTCTTGAGCTGAAATCCGAAGAAGCATGTTAAAATCTCGATATTTTACAACAAAATTTATAAAATCCAAACGTGTTAAATAGCTTCTCTAGTTATTTTTTATCAAATTATTGAAGATTATAATGTAAGAAACATTTTTATATTTTGCCTGGTTTATACCAGTGAAGAGGATCTGATTTGGATCCCCCTCTCCTTTCACCTCCTACTTATGCTTTTGGATCCCGCCACCTTCTGGGCTCCTGTTTCCCCACACGTGGTTCCGCGCGCAGCATAGTCGTTGATAGTCAAAGTGATTTCGTCAGTGGTGACGTTGCTTGATACTGAATAATTGATTATCTCCACTTATGTGATCTTCGGTGTCAAGGTATTATCTAACAGTTATATTTAACGTTGGCAGAGTTCCTCACTTTGTCCTATTCAATATTTCCATTAGTTTTTTTTTAAAGAAGAGATGTTCCAGAATTTTTTATTCTAAATGTTTAAAATATTTTAAAATACTCTGCTCTTTATTTTTTTAAAGAAGGATAAGTGTTAGGTATTTTTTGCTTCGAAGCTTCCTAGCAATAATAACCCCATCATGATCCCATCTCAATATTTAGTTGTTACCAATTTAAGTACTTACAGGAAATTCAGTATTAAGTTGTTTTTAATTTTCAAAACAATTTTATATGTTTGTCTTGTTAAATTAATTTTTTATTTCTCCTGTTAAATATGTTTTGTTTTTCTCTTTTTATTAAATGTTATTTAAAAATCAAGTGGTGTTAAAATATTTTTTTTCTCTCCTGAAACTCTACACTACGTAGACTCGAGTGATCAGATATAAGGGATTCCCTAAATATTATAAAGAGATAAGATTTGATTATTTGTCTCTAACATCGAGTAACATGGGCGATTATATTTATTTTAATTACTTCAGAAACGCGGGTGAAACTGCAGGCGAGAAGCTGGTAATTGTCAGGAAGAAAAATATACTTTTGGTTACGCTTATAGAAATTGTTATAATAAAACGCTTTTATTTCAACACTTAGCTCTAACCCATAAACGGCCAGTCATGTGAACTGATGCACGCAGTCAGATGGACAAGTGAAGATTTACCCACCTACGTAGTGACCCGTCCCCACCCTGCTAACTTTAATAGTTATTAGTTTTACAAAACCAAAAGCGGTAATGATGAAGTACTTTATAAGAAAAAACACCACGAGATTATTTCACATACTTAGTTCACCTAACCTTCGAAATAAACGTATTTGAACGTGACACGGGTTTATAAGCAAAATGACAGCACGCAAAATGTAAAATGTGTCTACAGAATATAAATAAATATAGAGACGCCATATTTAGACGTTACTTTTGCTTTTGTAGGTAAACCAATTAGTTGTCACCAAGTTGCCTCGCGACGAAATGTCTTTGATCGCCTCAGTATCAAAGCAGTTGCTAACAAGGACTAGGACAGATTTATTGCTCTTTTACGAAGAATTCCTTAGCGCTACAATATTTTTTGAGAATTTGATTAAAAATAATTTGCCCGGCAGAGCTTTTTATTGCCTTATTTGGTTGGAATCATTTGGAAAGAATTTAATTTGGATTAGAACAACGTAACTACATATATTGAGGTTTGAGATAACTTTATTTCTCATAAGAATTCTATTCACTTAAAACTGTATGTAAGTTTGTACATATAGGTATCTACGTAAATACTAAATATCTCTTATTGTTACTTACATGTGAATTATTGTAAATTACTTACATCTTAAGTTGCTCCAGAAAATTAAATATAAAAAGAGTAACCTAGCTTATCATGATAATGTACCTACTCATCCTTTGTTTCAATGAATACTTAAAATACAGAAATAACGTTGACAATAACAAAAGAGTTTAGTACCTCCTCTACTCTTTTAAAAAATGACATCTATTCGCGCGTTGCATGCCAATAGGCCTCATAACAGGACACTATCGATCATTTACCGACTGCGGTCATCGTACTCGATGCTCATTGCCTTTTGATTGAGACAATGCATTAGCCCGTTACGCTCTATGGTGAAAACCATGATTCCATTTCCTCGGTCGGTACTATCAACCATAACAAGAATGGCCCAAGCGATTATGACCATGAAAAAGCTCGAGGCAATGATTACTTGTAGTTCATTACCACTTTCGCAATTGTTTTTACGCCTATTTAATTGTGACCAATGGTAAAACTCGTTTCCAGCTCTGTTGTTTATAGAAACAAACGAAAGTAGAGACACAAAGATGCTAGAGTCGCTAGTTTAATTAAATGCATTACCAAAACTAACCTATGTAGGTTGACTTATGAAATGAAATATGACAAACATTAGAAGTGTCAAAATCCTTGCGATTCGACACAATAACACGGGTGGACCTTTCAAATACCGCATGAATACTTTTTAATGCGCCAACGATACGACCAACGCTTTATTGTGTAGAACGATAACAATAGGTGAATTTTTTTTCGTGAGACTTAAATCTTGAGAGCCTATTCTTTTTTGAAGAATTCTCATAAACTACATTTATATGAAGTCGTATCTATAAGAGGACAAAGGCTGGCTGTCGCGGTCCGAGATATGGTTGACAGCTGCAGAGTTTCCAAGCCAGCGCTCCTAACCCACCGTGAAACTTGCACGCGAACCAACAAAGACTCCGTTAGACTTTAACAATTCGATTTTCATTTAAAGTCGGTTCTTGACGTAGCATGTTGATGAAGTAAAACCACACCTACCGTTAAAACGGATGGGAGGCGCCATTGAATTCGTTCGCGGCCTTTTCTGATGTCAAATCGATTACAATACAATACTAGTGTTTCTGTAGCCTTAAGGGATTTTTAATAGTTTTCTACAATTTATGTAGTCACGCTTCATCGATCACACCCACAGGTTCAATAAGTTTCGCAGTCATGGTACCTTTTAAAATGACCACTCATGTAAAAAATCTGACCATTGTAACAATTTTAATATAGCCCACATTCTGATCGGCCATTAATTATATGATGGTACATTTTGTTGCAAAGTTGTGCAAAATAATATTGATTCCAACATTTATTCCTTTAATTTCCTTAAATAAACATATTTTCTTATGACGACAAAAGATTGTCAAAAAATTAAATTTAAGACGTAATTTTTTTTTTTAATATCTTATGAGTGTTTTCATAGGATCACCTATAATATTTTGATGACACTTTGTGCAACCATCTGTACTCTATCGATCATTTTTGATGGACAGTTTTTGATGCCAGCGAATACCTACTTACTTATATCACTCTGTCTTGGACTTTTTTTTTATTTAATACAGGTATCGCGTTTGACCACTATCTCACGTGATGGTAGGTGACCATGTGGTCTACGATGGTGCACGTTTACCTAGAAATGACCTATTCACCCGAGACTTGAAGACTCCCAGGTTGTAACTATCGGGAAACACAGACTCAGGCAAAGAGTTCCACTCTTTAGCAGTACGCATAATAAATGAGGAAGCAAATCGCTTCGTGCGTTACGGCGGAATTTCCACCATGTAACAGTGGCGTATCGCCGTACGTCTGGTCGTTCGATGATGGAAGGGGCTTGGCAGAATTAAATTGTGTGATTCCATCGCACACTCGCCGAAGTGAATTCGATAGAAAACCGATAAACTGGCAACTCTGCGTCGATGCTCAAGGCTCTGAAGTCTTGCCTCGACCAATGCATCGTTGCCAATGGGCCTCTTGGCACGTCTCTCAATTGACTCCAGTGTCTCTAGCTGATATTTGGCCGAACCGTCCCAAAGATGAGAGCAGTACTCCACACACGACCGAACTTGCGATTGGTACAAATTGAGCAGAATAAACCACCTCCGTCTACTTAGAACAAAATTTAAATATGTTTGAATAAGGCATATTAAGTGAATGTTAATTTCGATAAAACATTCATTTAAAAAAATACTCAGAAAAAAAAGAACTTAGAATTTGCGTATTTTTTTATAACTACATTGAATAAGTAAAAAAAACTGTATCAACTTTGTAAAATAATTATTCAAACAGTTGAACTCGATGTTTCGATTGAATGTAATTGAGAGGAAACTTATTAAGCAGCTGAACGTAGGATTTGTATGCGATCGGCTCCTCTGCGACATAGATAAGCTATTTCGAAGCAAGATAATGATCAGTATTCATGTTACACGACCAATTGTACGATTTTTTTTCCCAACAATGATTGTATAACGAAAATATTCGATTGCATTTTTGGTTCAATTTTGTCGTCGTTTTCGTTCACAGATATATACTAAGTTGCATTTGTCCCCACAAAATATAAATTGCGTATTGATACAAGATATACCTGATGTTTTTCTTTATGTTCTCTTTATTGTGTGTGAACACAAAGGTTTTAGATTATCGATTCACTTACAGATATTTTAGTAATGGTATGGTATTTTGGTCAAGCAATAATAACCAGATTTATTATTACCTACATTAATAGTATGAATAAATTTGTTGAAATTAATTACATATACGTACTTAATTACCTAGTATTCATGAAATCTTTGTTTAGTGGGAAGTAAATATCTGCTAAATGCTAATGTAGTTAAAAAAATTATTCTGAAAAGATCTCTGAACCAATTTAAATCTATAGATTATACTAAAACTTAAAAAAAAATTGAAAAAGGAATTATGCAAAATAGATGTTTAACAAAATGACCAAGCAATAGTTACAAAAATCTTTTTTTGAAATCTGATTCTCAGTAGAATTCCATTGTAAATTCCAGTCGAAAACTCATGGGGCTTCAATGACAATATGCCACAGTAGGCCCCAGTCATTATCTTACTCCACGGAAGCTGGACAACGGCTACCCTCATTGTCAAACTCATGTTTTTACTGCAACCATTTGTTTTCTTAAGCAAAACATAATAGGGTTACAAAACCCAAAAATCTATTGTTCACAACTGTTGCTTACCTTTATTGAAAACGGTAGCAAAATATTGTTTATTTTAAATCTACTTGAAATAGCTTTTCAGATGTGACATATGCTGTTTCTGTGAGTGCGTTTTAATTTATGGTACCGTGACCACTAAGGAATTGGGTTATTGTCTAAAATTAGAAAGCTGATTCTTGTTAAAACAATTTGTATAGTTTTCGATTCTTTGACCACACAGCGTTGATAATTTTTAACAAGATTATTTTGGAACTTGTCTGGCGGCTTTATGTATTAGGAACAAATTATTTTCTTTAGGAACAAAGATTGTTGAAAATTATGAACATTTATACTAACGCTGTAACAACAAAAATGAAAGGAGCTATTAAAGTTACCTCTATGACATTCAATTTATTTAACTCAATGAAAAACACAATTATATTTCATTATTAAATAATAAATCGATAAAATAAACAACATTATAAGCCCACGTGATAATAATGAACCGAGTTCATGTAACGGTTGGTTATCACAAATAAAACCTGCTTAAAAACGATAATAAAAACCTCGTTATGTAATCTTTTGGAATAAAAAAATAAAAAATACTAACTCATTAAAATTTGGAAGCTCGTTAAATAATTGTTAAGTGAAATTAGAGAAGGTATACATATAATCTTTATTGGACACATTAGAATCGACAGGCTTTCAACGAGAAAGCCAACATCCAATGAAGCAATTATATAAATGACTGCAATTAAATTCAATGGAGTGCCACATGAAATGTGACTGAGCATCGAATGGCTTTTATTACTGTGAGAAACAATCATTGTCATTATGAATCGTCGATTACTAAATAATATCTGATAAAAATATTGGAGCACTTGATGTAATACGAATTCCTTCCCCAGCGGATGCAGAACAACTCATCAAGTTTAATCACATTCGGAACTCGGATTTAGTAATGGATACAGGACGTACATTAAAAAAAAATTGACAATAATTATTTCAGTAATGTGAGAAATGTCAACATTGGTTCTATTACTTGTTTAGCAGATATTATATTACGCGTGACATCATCTCAAATTATGTAAATTTAAAATTTAATAGAATTTGACTGCAACTTGCTGTAACTGCCGAAACACACTGTTACCAGATTTTCAAATCGTATAATTATGACAGCTTTCTAAGCTGTTAGAGGAAAGAAACCTTATATTTTGCTCTAGTATAAACTTTATGTTTATATATCACTGTAGTATGAGATTCCCATACTACCTGTATGAGAAACTTTGCCTTTAACATAATTATCATTTGAAATAATAATATCGTTATTAAAATCAATAGCTACAGTGTAAGCAATTACTTACAATCAATTTTTCCTAGGATCTGTTTAAATAAAATGAGAACAACAATGTGTTGCATAACTCAAATTTTACAATACGTAAGTAGGTATGTTTTATTTTACCAAATTATATACTTGGACATCGTTTAGGTGGCGATTGCGCATTTCTACTCTGTTTACGACTTATAATGGTACACTTTCAGTACAATAAACATACAAATCACATATGATTAAGGCCTACAACCATAGTCATTATGGGCATAATGTGATGATTTTAAAAAGTTCTAAATAGAAGATGATTGTTTGTTTAACCTACTTGTGAGCTGAAATATTTTAACTGGCTCTACCTTTGCGTTTATTGTAGCTATTTGATTAGTCGATGTATTTATATCTTCTTCTTCTCTAGCCTCTCTCAACCAACTTGGTGTAAGCTTCCTTCAACTGTTTCCACTCTTCGTATTTATATAGTTATTCGAATTCACCAATATTCCATAATGTCATAAGTTATTCCTCAACTATCTACTTTAGAAGTACCTAATCTCTATGATTAGGAATTACGAGCAGTCTATATTATCTTCACTTTAAGTACCTTGTAAGCCAGTTTATTTAAGGCATTTTCATGAAATTTACTGATTTTTTTTTTGTAAAATTGGACAGCCCTGATAAATTACATTTTAAGACTGCAAATTAAACAAAAAAAAATTACGATAGCTAAATACTTCGAAAAGGTAGATTAATTACCTTAACTTGAGATAGACTAACAACACAACCAGCCTTTAAATTTATTACCTGCTTTGAAAATTAATGAAAACCAAACGTTTAAAAAACGAGAAAGCAAAAATATCTATTAAAAATCTGTTTAAATCCTCTGTTTGTTTAAATGCCTATAACCCATAATTATCGACATTGGTGGCTCGGCCAGAACAATAATTATAGATTCAAATTTTTATAAACGGAAATGTTAATATTTACGAATGAGCCTGATTAGACAGGTGATTGCGTACCCAGTTGCGTACCCAATAATTAGTATGTAAAGCTATTTTAATTTTTATATACAACCTATTAGCTTTAGATTAGACCGTTGCTAGATTATTTTGATTAGGGAAGTTCCTATCTAAAATTCTAAAATGTTTGATTTTACGATTAGTTCCCGTTTTATAATACGTGTTTTTTGTATTGTAAAATCTTTATGGACATTATTCAAAACAAATAAACCATTTATTAGTTAGTTTTACTTTTGAGTTTTGTCCCTTTTAGGTACGACTAGTTTTCTGCTCCGTGGTCTGCAACTCGCTTTTTAACCCCCTCAGCGGCTGAATTTCAAAAAACCTTTCGAAAGAATACTGTACAAAACAGGTCACGTGTCGTGACGCGAGTTTAACATTTTTTACCCATCCCAAAAAGTGCACAAGGCCGCTAAAGAAGTTTTCATTTCAAAAAATAAGTTTCTAGCCATGTCTGTGCGTTGATAGATCAGTAAGTCGACTGACTGACTAGTTAATACTTTTTAAGTATTTTTATGTACCTAGAGTAGGCAATGTGATAAAAGTATGATGATTTTTTGACTATGTAAGATAAACTATTAAAACTTATCGAGAGAAAATGATTCACCCCAAAATTTAAGCTCTACGTACCACAAATTACTTGATAGGAATAATTAAATGAACAAAACATGGCAAATGTAAACTTTAAACAGTTTAATGTCTTAATAACAGCGTAGTTTATCACAATACGGCGTTATCTCATCGACACACATTGTGGGAGAGTTAATTAAGTAAATTGCTTTATCTACAGTATGGTACAGAGACAATAGCAATCATGAGGGGAATTTTTATTAACACCATGATCCCTATCTTCCTTCATATACGGGTGGCTGTCCGTTTGTTAAACAAATAGAATTGATTTGTTTGATTTTAATCTTTGCGATTGCTCTATTTTCTTTGATTGTATGAAATACACTTATTGACATTTCAGCATTGGAACCAGTGGAACTAAATTATCTAAGTCAGTCATATGTGTGTGTGTGTGTGTACTTTTTTAATTTAAATATCAGCATTTAAATTATGTGATGTCTTGATTTTTGTTGTGCGGAGTGGATAAAAATAATAAAATGAACATTCAAATCATGACCTATATGAATTCTAATGCTTTTTGCAAAGACTTTGAAAGAATGATCACCTATTGAATTGTAATATTATATTGTATACTTATCATATACCTACATAATTCGAAACAGCATCTTAATGTGAATATTTCATACATATGTAAGTACATACAATTATAAAGGAAGTCACAGAAAAAGGTAGACAGAGCCCCGCGCACTTGAAGTGAAGCACAGTAATGGAAGCCGAATTTGAAAAAGGGAGCCGATCGCGTTAACGTACGTGCAGGTCACGCACACAACTTCGTGTACGTACCGTTGCTTCACTTCATTGCAGATTATTGTTTACGTACGCTCCTTCTACCTTTTTTATTTGTTCTGTGCTCTCATAGGAACATTAGATTTAATAATTATGTTTATATTCCTTATTATATTATCTCAAACATTTGTGTACAAATTTATCAATGTTTACATGATATTCTAGGTTATATTATGATTAGTTACATCATTATTTGTTTCGTTTCCAAACAGATTTATTTACTCTAATCCAATATGCCCCAGTATTATAAACGATAACTAGATAGTCCCATATGACCTTTATGCGTAACTTTCCACTGTTTGATTTAATAGAGGCCGGTTTTGATTCAATAAATTCAATATTATGTCCATATAACTAATATGATATTTAAATTCATATGATTCGTTTCAGTGTGTAATGCTAATGTGGATTCCGTATTCAAGGTGGATTACAAAATTGGTTAGATAGTTAATATAATAAAATAAAATAAAATCCATTTATATGGCACAACTAAGATCCATATTATTTTTAGTAAACATACACCTTACATAGCTATGACAAAATATTTTTTTTTTTAATGTAGAGAAATGACATGAGGAGGATAGTCAAAGAGGTTAGTTAAACAGAAATCCAACTTAATATTATAAATTCGAAAGTAACTCTGTCTATCTATCTATTTATATCTATCTGTCTGTCTGTATGTCTGTCTATTACCTTTTCACGCTTAAACCACTGAACAATATGAATGTTGGTTTAGAGATAGATGGGAATCCGGGCATGAGTGTGAAACCACAGGGTAGCTGTCCCCTGTAAAAGATAAATTTTATTAAAAAAAAAAGTATTATCAAATAATAATAGAATTAGGTATTTCATTTAACTGAAAGAATCCGTGGAACCCTAAAAATCTAAGCATTAATTCAATTTTATTTTGTTCCAAAACTTTCTATTATTCAACAAAAGAGCTAAAGCGATCTATTCATTCGTATTAGACACGTAAACACACTCGGTATGCGGCATTCATATTTATGCAGCAGTAAATATCTATCAGACATAATGTAATAATATTAATTTACATATATTTACTATTACATTTACATTACGAATAAATGAATCGCTTCAATAGAACTTAATAAAAATGCTTTTTATAATCTGTTGCTGCTAAGATATACATAATTAAATCACTGTTCTGTTGAATATCTACTTAAAATAATACAATTATAGTTTAACATATTATGAAATATTTGCCTGAATGCCTTAGCAAAATTGCCTTGACCATGCCGATATTTGATCAAAATCTTCTATAACACCGATTGGTTCTTAAGTGGGACGCGCGTACCAATCAAACAATAGCATAACAATTGATTAGAAATACCTCGCGATTAAAGTTATTAATCTATCTCTTTCAGGTTTTATTTGAAATTCTAACGGTTAGAATCTCTAGTTAGAATCTAGCCAGATAAGTATCCTTCGAAGCATTCTGTGTACGTGTTTTACATGAAAATAAAACATATTACATATTAAAAAAAAAAGTTAACTTCTACGTTTCTTACATCTACTGCATAATGAGACTAAACATGATAGTTACTCCCACATACCCACAAGTACAAAGAAAATTTTTATATTATCATAATAGGCAGCCATTACGAGTCACGACTCCACAATAGTAGAAACTGTGATTTGCATCAAGGCATAAAATTTTGAATGTGATTAGAGGGCTTAATCTTACTATGAAGTAAATAACGGTTGTTTCCGTAATACCATATCTTTTCTCAAGGCTCTACTAGCCTTGTTGTCATTTTTATACAAGTGACATCCATTGCAGGCAGGCGGGTCACCTGATGGTAAGTAAATATAGTCGACTATATACATAAGCAATACCGGGGGGATTGGCAATGTATTGTCGACCATTTTATAATGTCTTAAAGGCAACTGATAGCTGGCCAGGCGATTACTAAAACGTACTCTATGGTTTCTTCATAATGTTTTCTTACACCAAAAGATCAAGCTTATAATAGGATTTGGACTCTCGACCAAACTAATTAATTTTGTAGATAAAACTGCTGTGAAAGTAATATTTGAAATAACGTTAGATTTTCTTTATTTTAGTGTCTTTGACATCGTGAAACTCAAATATCATGATATTAAAAGTTAGCACATAAAACTCAGTAATCACGATCATACATAAAATACAACAGCCCACATAACAGTAAGCTATAAAACTATTTGATATATAATTCGAAATCCATTATAGCTTAATCAAGTCTTTGAGATTTTACTGCAATTTAACGGCAAAAAGCATAAAAATTCCATCGTTATCAGTTAATCTGTTACGCAAGTGGACCGGTAAACGTTAGAAGGTATTTAGATTCATGTTAAACGAATCGTAATAAGATTTGTGTCGGGAGAATGAAGCTGTCAGTGACATTAACCGTAACCATCTTCGACACATTCAGATTGCACCCTGGATCTATTGAATTGATGGCAGTTGTGCATTTCCATTTCTCTTTATTGGACTCTACACTACCTTTATTAATCAACTATGTTTCGCACCTCCATTATTCTGGTGTCCCCGCAAAAAGAGGTCAATGTCACTCTCCGGCTCATATCCGTCATATACGTTTTGAAAAGTGGACGATTTCAATCAAAATTGCTAATTAGCAGCTATTACTGTTCAATGCGAATAATTATTATAATTTATTTTAAATATCAGTTTAAAACTTTCAATTTAATATACTTTTTTTCTTCAAACTCAAAGCTATCAAGCTTTTAAGAAGATGATATCTCAGTGGTAGAGATATCGAACCTTGAGCTTTCTAAGAAAGAAAACATCGTGAGAAGACCATTTTAAGGCGATGATAGCTCAGTGGTAGAGACGTCGAATCCTATAATAAACCTTGAGCTTTCTATGAAAGAAAACATCGTGAGAAAACCATTTTAAGGAGATGATAGCTCAGTGGTAGAGACGTCGAATCCTATAATGAGCTTGAGCTTTCGGTGAAGAAAAACATTGTGAGGAAACCATAGCACGGTGGTTGGGAATTTTGTAGTACCCAACTGGATACTCAAGTTGAAAATCTGTCACCAAGCACCTATCGATGTGTTCCGACAGCTGCACTTGAGAGCCAATTCCCATCTAGGCTTTGTGTGCTTACCACCTTCAGCCACATCATCACGTACAAATGGTGAGATTGCAGTCAAACACAAGCTTATAAATCCTAAAGTAAAAAAAAACTCTGATTAAAAAAATATGCTCTCTTCACCGCATCGACGACATCGTAAGACAATGCAAACGTGCAATCGTAAACCAGTACACGACAAGTACAAGTCCTCACCGCACCGATAACCAAACATAAAATAGTACGTGTGTAATTCAGCGATTAATTAAAACTTATACAACCGTAACTGAAGTAATTACTGGTGGATTTGTGTTACGTTTACTAGTGTAGTTAGTGCATTCGGTTTTATAGGCACAAGAGTAACCGAGTTTATATGACCTTATATTACCTACCTAAGCCGTGCGTGCACGTGTACTAAATAGGTGAATCACCTATGAGACTGCTTGTTTTATAGCTTATGGGAATTGAATTAAGTAATCAATGTGAGTGAGGATAAAATATGAGGACACAAATGATAGCCCAGTGGTAGTGACGTCGAATATCGCGGCTAAGGTTGTGGGTTTCAGCTTGAGATTTTGGTAAATAAAAACAGTTTGAGGAAACTACAACACGGTGGTAGGGTACTTTGTGGTACTCGACTGGCGGGCTAACACCCTCAAGTTGAAAATCTATCGCCAAGCACCTATTGGCAACTGGCTCTAATATAAGTTGCCGGCATTGTAAAAAAGGAAGCGTTTTGGAAATTACCTTGGAACAAAAATACATACATATGTATTTATTTGCTTAACGACAATCTTTTCACCAAAATTATAAGGCATCGCTTGGATCATTATCCCCCTCACTTCCTTCACCTACGGAAAGAAGAGGGTGTGACCTTTATTCTTCTTACATAATATTCTCTATATTGAAATATACCTATTCAGAATTTGCTTGGTGAATTATCTAGTGAACCGGACATGTCGAGATCGGTATCGATATCCTATCGGTAAATTAGCAATGCTGGCATTATTGGAGCGTTAACCAACACAACCTGAATGATCAATTTGCAGTTTTGATGAAATATTATTTTGATATTTTCATGTTGCTAGTTCACTACATAGTACCTAGAATTTGATAGGATCCCATAGGAGAATGATCAATATGTCCGCTATGAAAGGATTTCTGTAGAAAAGAATCATTTGTTTGTTTTTCTCACTACCTTCGGCAATAGAATCACCATCTTTGAGTGTAACATTTGATTTGAAAAGCGAATTGGGAATACATAAAGAAATATCTGCGGTCGAAAGAAAATTGGTTTACTTTTTAAATAATAACTACTGAAAAGCTTCAGAGACCCTCAATATGGACTGTCTAATTTGACTAAGCTTATTAAGAAATAACATCTCAATCAAATTCGGAACGTTCTACTTTAAGACAGATATTTGTCTAACACGCTACCGTTCATCAAATATGACTCAGATATTTGTGAAACTGAGACAATTCAAGAATCACCGCGGGCGTTTACTTAATGAATGCCCAACCCAACGTCCGGTCAATTGTGAGTAAACAGTAGCTATAGCAAACGTTTCGTGGTGGTCTTTGTAGAACAAGTTAACACCTACTCGGCTTGAAACAGTCTCGTTTGATAAATGTTTTTATTGCACTGACCACAAGTGCTACAATTGGAGGTGGAACGTCTGGGTGCATAACTAAATTGCAAACAATGGTCTGTGGTATTGCCGTGTGACGAATCGAGCTTGTTGTCGGGTTAGCTGGTAAAATATTCACGAATTTGGTATCCTTAGTGAACACTGTTGTAAGTCTGATTTTATTTATTTATTTATATGATATGATATTAGTTTTGTAAAACTCGTCAGCTAAGTAATGGTGAATAGCGGTGCATCAACATAAGAAAGGTAAATTATATCGCATATAGCTTCACTAAATGACACGTGATGATATTTGTTACCTTGATATTTGAATCCTCACATTTCATGTACTTTTATACGTAAAAATCTGATGACAGTAGTTCTTCTTGACATTGTCTTATGTTGTCTAAATATAGATAGAACTTCATAGATAGGACTTATTCCTAAATTACTGTGCCTCTCACTGCAAATAAAATTGCATTTTTTATAAATTAGTTACACAGTTTTATATTAATGAAGCGTAAAAAAACGCCTACCTACGTATCACAATGCACCTAACTGCGTGAGCTGCTGACTGCTCGGCGCAAATATGTCAACCATTCGCGACGCTGCACCATAAATTAAAGAGATAAATGGTTCACCAACAATGGCTAAATAAACCGGCCATTTCTTATAACACTCGAAATAAGCATTGTTCGGCGTCATTGTAAAAAGTTGAAATGTCCATACTACAATACCAGATGATATTAAAAGGGAGTTTAATACTCGCACGAGTATTTTGATTGACGCAAAAAAAAAATTATGTCTCCTACAATATTTATGTTTCGAAGATCGGTCTATTAAAATATTCAATAGCACACTATAATAGGAACACGGTCCATATAAAAGTATGGCTGTTGAAATCTCTTTGTAGGTCACATTTTGTTGGCATAATATTTTGCTTTGTACATAATATTCAGATTTTCGCAACATAAACAATATAGACGATCATACCATCAGGTGCACCATCTGCCTGTTTTTTTTACCAAAACTATGTTGACTTATTGAGAGAGAGGGTAGATGTACACTTTTCTCGTTAATTTATTTATCTAAATTACTCAACTGTATCCAAGGCCTTATGGGTCAAGCTGAAAAGCTTACACAAACGTCATATCCCTTGTACACTTCAGAGAACTCTGGCAATTCAACGAGTAAATACTTCACTCGAGCATTTACCTATACACACCCGTAATAACCGCATCCTACCAACGAATTATCTATAAAACCGACTATTTGTAAACTTATGCAGAGATCACAAAGAGTTCTCATAAAAAAGGCGATGTATAAAATAAGTGTTTACTTTGTCGGAAGTATCAAGAGGCCGCTTTGAAGTGGTTTTCATATCTGTTCATGGCATGGCAACCCTTCTACATGCGTAGATAACTATAAAATGTTACTATTTTCTTCATCTTCACTTATGATACTCCCCTCTGAGTTTCAAATTTGAACGAATATTTTACGTATCACTTACCATGAGCGAGGGGCTTAAGTTCAATGGCAGTGGTTGTAAAAGAGAAGGTACGAATAAAATGAAAAGCGAACGAAACATTACATAAAACCTATACGAGTACTATAGCTAAAATGGATTACAACACATACAGACTACTTATTTTTAAAATAAGTACCTATAGCTTTTAAAAGTCATTTATTAAAAATGATTATTTTTTCATACCACAAGTGACAACGAAGCTGACGGGTCACCTGGTGGTAAGTGACTACCGTCGCCTATAGACATCAGCAATACCAAGGGGATTGCCAATGTGTTGTACACCTTATTACAATGCCTTAAAGGCAGCTGGCTCTCAAGTGCAACTGCCAGAACACACCAACAGGTGCTTAACGACTGATTTTCAACATGAGGGTGGTAGCCAGCTAGTCGAGTACTACAAAGTACCCTACCACCGTGCTATGGTTTCCTCACGATGTTTTCCTTCACCGAAAGCTCAAGCCCATTGTAGGATTCGAACCCACGACCTTCGCCGCGGTATCCGACGTCACTACCACTGAGCTATCATCGATTAAATAATCAATTGAATTTTATATAACTAAAGTTCTTGATGCAAGCAGAATCCAGAAATTCTTGTTCTCATAACTATGTTTTCCAGCAAATTACCGCGAAAATGCGTAATGGCTTAACTTATTAACGGCCAAACACCCTGACGGTTACCCTGAGGTCCAAAGATCTGCAGCCCCTTGCCAACAAATTACATAAAGCAATTCTACCCACAATCTTAGCAATGACATTACTGCAACGGAATCTCTCCCACTGTTTGTAGGCGAACTATGAACTTCACTTTGAGTGAAGAATTTGGAGCTTGATTCTGGATAAGGCAGTTTCCTTAAGCTTATTAAGTAGTCACCGAGGTTACCTTATTAAGGACATCGTAATGCTTTAGAAAATAAGGATCCAAATTAAAATATTTTAGATTGTCATTGAAACATTAAGAAAGTATTTTTTAATGAACTGTGAAGAATAATAACCGTAATAAATATTTAGTGAGTTTTTATGTTCAAACATTTGTGTTAAGTTCAAGCGACACAAATCCAATGTTACATAGTTAAGTTTACGCAATCATCCATAAAAAAATTGAATTGTTTGAATTTGTTAATAATTCAAGGTTTTTATAATTAACCATTATGTTTTATAATATACTATTACACCAAATACGTTTTATTTTTTTGGACTCAAACTCAATTACAAAGTAAGATAATAGGTTTAAAATATTTCACTCACGTTTGCCTTTAGCTCATATTTATAGAGAGAGCAGAGAAAACGGTAAAGGTAAGTCTCTTAATTAAAAAAAATACTGATAGTGATACTCAATTAAGCCGGCAACGTGCACCACGAAGATTTCAAAATTGAAATCACAAGAGGCTCGCAAATACCTTGTCAACCTTTAAACTATTTTTCTTTCTCAATGTACATCCCCTAAAAGAATTTTGTCCACGCATCGCGTCCTACCCTCCAAACTATAACCCCCCTTGACTTGAAAGAGAATGCAATCATTCCCTTTGATTCTTCATCCGTCCTATTCAATTAGGAGGCGTCTCTAACTGATTTTAGGAAGAAATAAATCCTTTTATTATGTATTTCGTTCATGTATTTATTTTCAAATTTTGCCATAATCTGTCCTCTTAAAACTATGAAGGTTTTATCAAAAATAATAGCGACAAAAATAAATTTATGATTACTGCCACGTTTTCACAAGCCACCTCTTGACTCGAGGTTGGGACCGTCGTCCCAAAACTACCAACAAAAATTTTTATTCCAGGAATCACGATTCTAGTTATTATGGAAAAAAAGCCAACTAAAAGGCTTTTTGTTGGTTTGACATTTATTTTTTGGCCTACACATACATAATAATCGCACCTAATGGCAAATCTTTCAAGCTTTTAGAAACAAATTGGCGAACATTGTCGTATCTGATTTGTTTCCTTCCGATCATTGACAGACGTGGCAAATGGGCCCAATAATGAGCCTTTGCGTCGCTTTTTACAAATTCTATCCTAACGCAACTTCCTGCTTTCTGTGTGTAAGTATTATCTCAGAGTATACCAAATTGGGTCAATGCAGAGTTAATGCAACCACGTATACTATTCACATTTACCAAAAAATATATAAAATACCCATGTTTGACATCGTATGAAGGCTTGAGGTGAGGTGGTTAGGGAAGATCTCGGTGAAACGGTCCGGTGGAACAGGTCCTGCAGTTCATCGTTTCTTATTGGGAACTTGTATCTATACTTATAATATTATAAAGAGGAAAGATTTGTTTGCTTGTTTGCATTGAATAGGCTCCGAAACTACTGGACCGATTTCAAAAATTCTTTCACCATTGGAAATCTACACTATCCCTGATGAACAAAGGCTATATTTTATCCCGGGATAAGATAAGATCCCACGGGAACGCGGGTGAAACCACACGGAACAGCTAGTATTATATATACTTCACTGGTGCGATGTTGATTATTAGCAACCGTCTTACGCTGTCATACTGATACCCTTTGTAATTTTCTCTATGTACTTACAGACGACCCTACAATTGAATTACCCTTTTAAAACTCTGTGATTCTCGGCTTAATATTTTTAGAGGTCTTTTAGATTTCACATGTGATTTTTCAACTCCACTTACGAAACATCCTGGTATAATTTTTTCAATTTATCAGTAAAATTGTCTGAACTCTAAAGTCTTCTTATTCACTTACACATACAAGTTTGTTCCGGACTAATGAGGCGGCGTCATTCATTGCGCAAGAGTGCCGTTTGCGACGACAGCCGAGCGAGCGTCGGCGCACATTCGTTACGCTCCGGAACAAATCGCACCCGAATACGGGCTGTTTTGATGCATGATAGTGATTTTTTAAATAATAAATTGAAAGAGATTGTGTATCATTTCATAACATAACAAAAGGTACAGTTTTTATTCATGAGTATGGGAAGGTATTTTTTTTATGAAATAATGGTTTTTATATGCCTTTCTTTCTATGTTTGTGCTATTTCCAAGGATCTTACTGTAGACAAAATAAATTCTTATAACATAATTTCAAATGCAATCACTTAACAGACACTTTTTAGACGTTTTCTGTATATTTTTTCAGATGTACCAACTATTAAGTTTCAACTAGCCGCACTGTGGGTTATAGAAGTCTATAAAGCCGTTACAACGCTTAATAGACCTTAATTAGCACAATAACAGTGAAACGATAAGATATTCCAAAAATAAACTCGAGTCAATCAAGTACAGTCGGGCAATCATTTCATATGCACCGGAATATCGATTCTATATGCAAATTAAAACAGCTGTTTATCAGTTTAACGATTACATTAAGTCACTTCGGTTGCTTCAAGTTTAATTACAGCTTTGTGTGGGTGAACTGAGATGTTCAAACGTACGCCAATCTTAAGCCAGATGACAGACTTACGAGTTGTTCGTAATAAAACCGGTATTAATTAATTAAGATGGCACGATAGTGGAAAAAAGGGCTGGTAGCTGCCTAATGGCTGACTGGCTACTGATGGCTTGTCTAGGTTCGCGGTTCTGACTTAATTGTATTGAAACTTAACATGAAAAGCTGGACGAGAATGTTGCTTAGTTATCTCGGTATTCTACATCTTCATTAAGTTCATTTAAAATACGAAATGCTTTATAAAAATGTTCAAACTAATACAGTATCTTTTCACTTATAGGATATTGATTCTTTTTTTTTAACATACGTTTAGTTATACATAAAATATTAACATAGGGGCACTTTATATCAATGAAAGTCCTTTATGATAGGCGTTTAAAAAATATATTTTATTAATAAATAGCATAGTCATCGAGCCCTTCGAGTTTCAATAAATAAATCTCACAACGATTCGTCATACTTTTTACATCTATTATTCACAATTATGATAAATTTATCAAACGGGGATATTTATCATTGAACAAGAAGGGGTAACATAATTATATAACTTGCTTACAGTATGTAAATAAATCTTTGATTTTGTTTTTCTACTACTAAAGCTAATGTAGCCATAATCAAAATGTAGATGTTGCACTAGCTTCAATACCTACTAACAAACGCTAGGGGTGTTTTTTTTTAATAAAAACACATAAAGTAGCTGTTTGACGTCTTCAACTTTGAGGTGTAAGCCTGATAAATCACAGTTCTTTGAGAATACCGGCTAAGTGCATGTAGGATCTAAATCGAAAATGGGTTTTCGATCGAAAAGTTGATCGAATGTATAAGATTTATTTTCCTAAAACTTCAACTCTTGATATAGCGCTGTAGGTTTCTCCAGAAATCCAGTTTTGGCTGTAGGGCGTGGAGATACGTAAATAGTGCGAATCAGGCACTTTTGCCCTTCATATTTCCATTCAACGATATCCCATTTGGAGTGATGATGAAACTGTCATGTAACATTTTTATTACTTTATAGTGGTAATAACTATATTTTAATATATGTGCAAGATTTGAGCGACATTGGCCTTATAGTTATCAAGTTTTGCTGTGACTCATAACATAAAGACGGACGGACGGACATAGGTACTATAAGAAGTTTTTTTATATTATAAATAATAAAAAAATAAGCCTCGAAGAAGTTTTTTATATATTATAAATAAAATAAAATAAAAATCTTTATTTGACCACATAAAAAAACACTACTATAATATTATACTATAAGGGTTACTTGTTTGACTTCGGAACCCTAAAAAAGGTGTTTTCACAAAAGCATTAGAGGTTTATTATATCTAATAGAACAGAATAGGGAAGAGAAGCGTTAGCAGACCAACGGCCTTGTATTTTGACTACATTATTATTTTTATTTTTTATTCTGGATAAGCTTGTGTTTGACCACAATCTCACCATGGTAAGTATTTTATGTACTGACGATACTTGGCCGTCTAACATTTTCTTATTTGCATTTAGAGCTCGACGGGATGCTTCAGAGTTATGATATAGAGCTGATCATAGTGTTATTAGTTATTCTTTATTCTGTTAGAGACTTGGGAGGGGCCCGCTTATCAAGGTCAAATCTATTATGGATAATTCTAATCATATTATCAACACCGTTAGTTGTTAGTGAATTGACTTTGACTTTAATGCGGCGTAATTTAAGAACATCGGCAATGTATTGGCATCTGACATTCAACTAGATTTAGCAAACATCACACGCATCCATACATGGGCGAAGGGCTGAAGCAAATGTTATTTACTCTAACTTCGCGTTAACAGAGGGTGTGCTAAAAGGTTTGTAAATAGAGCGGCTAAGTAACGTGTCAACTTAGACAAAGAGGACTGTTTCTCTAACCAGGCTATGTGACTCACGCATAAGCGTATAGATTGGGTTTGTATAGAAACAATAAATTGTGCTCAGACATATTCTAAACAGGCTAAATTGGCTGAGGCTAGATAATAGATATCTATATTGGAATTTAGAATAATGAATACTAAAGACATAGAACTATTTATGAATGGAAATTTTGTCATTTTTGTATTTAAAATCAGAATACTGAATTTCCTTTCTTAGCTTACATAAATAACAATGTTATTATTGACATAATAAGGTTCAATCGATAAATTATTGTCTTAGATGCGTCATAGCAAGAGTTATATTATGATAAAAACTTATCTCATGTAAACTAATTAGTAAAAACTCAAACAAGTGCTGTCCTAAAACTAATTTAATATATCTGTAAGCAAACAGTTTATTTGTCGATCCGCGTGACTATGGCGCCAGCTGTTTGGACGAGGGTAGCTGCTAGTCATAGATTAGTTAAATAAATAATGCAGATAGGACTTTTCTCGACTTTGGGTTCATAATTTTAATATAGAGAACTGGTCGGGAGCTAGTAAGCTCATTAAGAATACAACTGTCTTTTAACGATAAAGTTGTTGATGATAATTTTTCCATCAACTACATCAAAAAAGTAGAGCTTTTAAAGACAGATGCAAAGAGTCAGTTCCTAAAATTACCACTACTTAAATTATGAACTGTCACATCTGTAATTTTGTGTCATTCTACAAAATATAACAGACACAACTTTTTGCTTGAGCATTGATCGGGCTTCTGAACTGAGGTCGTTCGATTATAATCGATATAGAAAATATATCATGTACGATAAGGTTTGGCTTATTGCAAAACGACTTATAGTATCATCTCGGAAAATAAGTATTATTTCAACGATATTTTTGTGATCCCACAGTATTACTGGTTAAAGTTACTTTCACGGTGAGTAGAAAAAACTTTTTCAGATAATTGTAAGGATGGATAGGTACTGATCCTGTCTTTTATCTCCAATAATAAAGTTACTGGAGATATGTACCTACACAGTTTTGCTATATAGTTCTTTTGGATATTATCTATATCATTACTTCTTGCAGTAGATTAAACCATTTTTTTAATGATTGGAATCAGTTTCTCCTCAAGATTTACCCGTTGCGCTACGATATAGGGCTTTTCGAAAAAAGTGAATGAAGAATCTTTAAGGTTGAAATCATTATTATCAGCAATCCATCAAATATGATATACAATTTTTGTTTACCCATCACAAAACTTGAGTTACGTCCACAAATAACTGAATGTCAAATATTTTATATCTAAATCCAAGCTCAACAATATAGGTACCTGGGTACCTGTATATTCTTTTAAGCCAGCCTTGTCCCGACTATAAACATAAAGGCAGCTAATGCTATCGTTCGGTGAGAGTCAAAGCGATCTAACGGAGATTCGGGCCAATGTCACTGATCGTATATTGTCGCCCGAGATGACTCCGATAGCGTATGATTATGTTAGGTATTAAGCAGAGAGATAAGTGGAAGCGGATTTGAATTTGAAAACTTTCGGTATTATAGAACGTAACATTCTAGAATTAGAAAAAACAATGCTTATAGATTGGATTTGAAATCAGTAGGTAGTCTATATTTTTAATAGAATGTTCTGTTGAGAATATCAGAACGAAATCATATAATTATTTTCGAGTAAAGTTTTGTTGTGTCGTACATTTAATAATAAGCTACCAAATTAATAAAACATAAGAATCATACCTTGCAATGTTAATTCATAGTTATTTAATAAAAAAAACTTTATTCACAACTATAAGTGGTATTTTTAACCGACTTCAAAAAAAAGGAGGAGGTTTTTGTATGTTTGTTACTCGATTTCTCTGCCAATTATGAATAGATTTTGATGATTCTTTTTTTGTTTGGTAGATCCTACTTCAGAGGTGGTCCCATTTAAATTTTGTCGAAATTGATTAAGCACTTTTTGAGAAAATCAACAAAAACGAAAAAAAATCTATCTCGTTTGATAAACCTTAGTGAATCAAACTGAGTCGTTGAGCGTGACTTTTTGGATTTGGATGAAATTTCGTGTGTATACTTCAATGGGTTCTTCGATGGTTTTAAAATACAATTGGACCCGGTAGGTGGCGCTGGAATCGAGTTCCAAGATTTGTTTTAATTTCAGGGCAGGACGACGTTTGCCGGGCCCGCTAGTTATATATTATATTTTACCGGCCAGACCCGATTTCAGGACAAACTAGTTTTGCCTAGGATAACATATAATAAGGAATAAACTTTAAAAATTAAAAAATAAAATTATTTTTAAAAATAAAAAACAAAAACCGACTTCAAAACTGTAACCTATACCTATGTACAAACATAAACTAAAAAGTAAAGAATAATATTTTAATTTCAAAGCAAGAGCCTTAAAGGACAATCAACAAAATTATTGATATTTATATATCTATTTAATATTTATAAACAGTTCTTTTTGGAGTCGGTGCCAGCCAAGAAGGACAGTTTAATTCTGCCTTTGTAATAAACTTTCGAAAAGTAGGGGAGCGACGGCGCAGACCTAAGGAACATTACCGTAAGGAGAGGTGTCGTAAGACGTTTTCTCGTATGAACACTTCGTGTCCAGTTCAAAACTGTCCTTCTTCTTGACTGGCACCGACTCCAAAAAGAACTGTTTATAAATATTAAATAGATATATAAATATCAATAATTTTGTTGATTGTCCTTTAAGGCTCTTGCTTTGAAATTAAAATATTATTCTTTACTTTTTAGTTTATGTTTGTACATAGGTATAGGTTACAGTTTTGAAGTCGGTTTTTGTTTTTTATTTTTAAAAATAATTTTATTAAATATCAAATGGAGGCATGTTTTACTTATTTTATATTCATCTTTGTCAGTACGAATTTTAAGTGGGATTGCAATATTAATAAAAACACAATGAGCTTGGTTTGTAGGTAATCGATGGATGAAAAGAGACTCAGTATCCAGTAATGAGAGTTGAAGTAAAATCAACATTAATTCATGATTTTAATGCCGTAGATAAAATGAGCATAACTAACATGGTCTCTATCTTATCTGATGTCATTTATAGGATTAAGGCTAGATGAGGCAGATACCAATAGATGGGTGGTTGAACATCGAAGAATGTTTCAAGAGAAATCGTTCAATGAATATTTAGCTTTGTTTTTATGTTAATTAGGAGGTAAGTCCAACGGTCCTGGTTCAAACTTCCGCAGCAACATTTTGTTGTTTCTTTGTATACTAATGATAATCATCTCTATCCTTTTATGAAGGATAAAACAGGATAAAACATTTTGAACATACAATGAGACTTTCCATACTTTTTAAACAAACAAAACTCCATCTTCATTCGACGATTGCCTTTCATGGCGCAATGATTAAGAAAAGAAATCGATGCTAATGTATGGTGTAAATTAACATTAGTCTTAAGTAGAGAATGATTAGTCTTCCACAATTGTGATAATCATAGATTAAGAACTACTTACAATATACGATATATTTGGTAATGGTATTAGCAGTAGTACCTACGCGATGGGAGAGAATTGAGATTGTCTTAGTTTATACGAATTACTATCAATAAATTGGTGCACTTTATTTATCATAGCTGTCCTCCGTAGTTTCATCCGCTTTCTATTCCCGGGATAAATATATATCCTATGTTACTCAGGGATAATGTAGCTTTCTAACGTTGAAATAATTTTTAAAATTGGTCGAGTAGTTTTTGAGTTAAATCGTAACAAAACAAACAAACGAAAATTATACTCTACTGTAAGCAGTATAATATTAGTTTAGACTACAAATTAAAAAAAAAACATATTTTACTACTAACTAATCGTAATTTTATTGATTTTTAAATCAAAACCGCTTAAAATTTATCAAAATTTCGAAATAACTGAATTAGATTCCTTCCCAGCATTAGTCATAAAGATTCAAAACGTTATATTATACCTGTTCTTCAAGATAAATTCTCAAAAAGGCCAACAGCTATTGTAAATTCACAGACATACATAAACAAGAAATGCTCTAACAAGTTCTCAATAGCAAACAAACTAATAAAATTTCAAATGACATCCGCCGCTGGCTTGGTGGTCGCAACACTTACAAACCAGTTAAATCACCCAACAAATCAATACTCAAGTGATTTTACGCTGCCTTTCAGACGTAGTGGTGTCTGACCGCAGTCCGCTAACTTGATCGTCAACGATGGGTAACAAAACCGCTACTCCTAGAATTACCATAGTTCTTGCTCATCACGTGACCGAGTATAGTGTTTAGGGTTCCGTACCCAAAGGGTAAAAACGGATACCCTATTACTGTCCGTCTGTCTGTCACCTATTCAAAATTTTCACAGATCATGTTATTTCTGTTGCCGCAATAATAACAAAATTAAATACTAAAAGAAACTGTGGTACTTGTCTGGCTGGCTACCTTCAAGTAGTAGTAAAAATGTATCGCCAAGCACCTGTCGGTGTGTTCCGGCACTTGATAGCCAGTTTTAATACATTGAAATAAGGTGTAGAACCCATTGTCAATCCCCCTGGTATTTCTAATGTCTCTAGGCGACGGTATTCATCATCAGGTGAGCCTGGCTGGTTATCACTTGTGGTTAGAGTTCCATCAAGAGATCTTGAAGATTATGGTTATGAGCTAATATGAATATTTGTAGCTTAATTATGAGCAAGTTAATATTTTATGTAGCATTTTATGATACATACCTGTTATATAAATTCACTCTCCTAAAAAAAAGATAAATAAAAAAATGGTCTGATTTGTATTTCTATCAGATCAGAATCACTCGGCCATGCAGCCACAGTAGCGCGTGTCATCTGGCATCGTTTAAACTTTTGCTCTTTTTCTTTAAACTCTCATAAAAGCGGTTTGAACTATGCAGTGATACTTTGCAGTATTGTGGTATAATTTAGTTTAATTACTTTTATAATACGAAAAATACATTTTTTTTTTACTTTTCATTGAAAATATAATTTCCCACTAATATTATAAATGTGAATGTTTGGATTGATGGGTGGATGGATGGATGTTTGTTACTCTTTCACGCAAAAACGGCTGAACAGATTTTGATGAAACTTGGCACACAAGTAGATCATATCCTGGAATAACACATATAATACTTATTATCCCGGGAAAGGATAAAATCTCTCTAAAACGCGGGTAAAACCGCGGGGGACAGCTAGTTGTCAAATAAAAAAGATGCTTCTATTTTATCTTTAATATGGTCTTATTATTTAATTCACTACAATATGAAGGGATATACAAGTAAACACAAAATTTCAACATTTCCCATATTAAGTGGGAGTGTCAGCCATCATTCATTGTACGTACAATGTCTATACACAGTAATAAAGTGTTGGACGCCTACAGTTGTGACCACTTCACTGACGGATGGAATAACATTTCTAACTCAAACACAATGTTACCACTGTTGTTTAACTATCACTTCGACAGATCTACACGTAGTTTCTTTTTTATAATCAACATGCTTGTCCATTGCTGTAGCGTTAATGATAATAATAAGGTGTTATTAGTTTCTCCAAAGTTCGTTTTAATTAGATTAATTTCGTATTTCCTTTAGAATACATTTTGACTACAAGTTATGATTATTTTCATTACAAAGTATAATATGTTTAATTAGAAGTACCTGATGCATAAAAGACTTAATATCAATGTCTGGCTTTACTTATATCAAATTTTAATTGCTTAGGTCTATCAATTAAACTCCAATTCAAAATGCTGGTGAAATAGAACTAGAATCCTGAGTAAAATCAGCATAAATATTTAATTCAACTCACATTTTCATTTAACTCTATGAAACGGGAATTTCCTTGAATATTCCACGCAATAAGTGTCAGAGATGATATGTGAGAAATGCACTACACCGAAATGGACTCTAGAGTTGTCATATAAAGGTCATATAAGTGATATTTTATTGTGCATTGTGGTAAAACAACTGAATGGGCGAAAGTTGGGCGCGCCGATCACGAGTCACACACAAACCACGTCTGATGTTTTATCATGCGAAGTCACGACATTTGTATGGTTTGTAAGAATTTGATGCCATTTGTGCTATGTAGTTTCCCTTTAGCCTTGATTCATTGCCCAAGTCAAGCTTAAATATTTTACAATGAATCGTCCACTTCCGGTTGTCGATGGATCATACCTACATACATAAATAATTAATTGATTGATTTATTGAAATTGTGATGCAAATACTTTTGGTTCGTTATTTGACGAATGGATTTAATAAAAATACTTAAATATTTTTTACGTTTTTTTAAATATTTGAACTTAATGATGGCTCGGGGAAAATGTATAGTGGCTTTAGTTCTTATTACAGCCAATAATAAATGTTCAAAATTAGTTCCAATTTAAATACCTAACTGTGTCACAATTTCTTCCCAGATTCTGACTACTCTTTCATGCCGACATGTTCATGGAAATATAATAATCGGATCTTCGAATGAGGAAAACCTCAGCGCGGTAAATCTGATAATCATACATTTGATAACATCAAAACATTTACAGTCCTCAGTTTATAATCCCTTTTCGCTGAAAAGGAACGACTCACAAGTTGGCCCGAGAGTGCAGGTGAATCACTATACATGATTTGCTATATCGCTTTAAACCTTTGAATACCATGTTGGCTGTTCGTCTGGTTAGTTTTCAAAGTCGACCGACAATGAGTCATTTGTTTTTTATTGGCTACTTAAGTTATTGGGCGTCAATGAATGCTTTGAATGCAAAATTTCGTACAGGATTTTGCACTGTAACATTGCCTTGAAAGTGTCAAAAAGTATTAGCAAAACTGACACTGAGAATCAAAGAACTGAAGATTGTATATGATTAACCTCATTATAGTTCCAAATATAAGAATATTCTCAAGATAGGCTAAGCAACTTGGCACTCACTAAACTATCATCAAAGATAATAAGGATCAAAACCCTTTGAAAGGGTGCGGGCAAGAGTCAATATTTGCAAATATAAGACGTTATTTAGATGCAAGACACGATCGTCTGGTCCCAGCCTCAACCGTCCGGCCTTCTTATGCAAATTTCGCCATATCTCCGACTATTCACTAAGAGGTTTATTTGGCGACGTCCTTTGAAACTCCTCAAAGTAGGTGTATTCAATTTTTCATAACTGCCCACTCTACTTAAAGTGCATAGCTTTCCGCATTCACTGCTCGTTATTCGATATTTAAAATTGCTGCTTGAAAATTTATTTGCAATTTGATTTGAGGACCAAGAAGTCTATTCTCAATCTATATTTGTAGAGTCAAGTGCCAATTGTTCTTTTTATACATTTTTTTGTTATTGGAGCAAAGAAACAAATTTTGGGATACTTATAATATTATATTTAGGTATTTATTTATCCTGATAACAAAATCTTTAGGTAGGTACCTTCCAATTTGCAAGAATATCTTCTTAAAACCATTAATGAAGAAAATTAAGATAAAGGGTTTCAATTTAAATCTCATTAATGTCTATTATACAGGCATTACCTATGAAAATGAATTTTTGTATGCCAAAAAAATCCCACATGGTAACACACCTTTATCAAAATTGGTTGTATCAAGAGAAAAACACGTACGTTTTTGGTTACCTATCTTGTCAGCACCTTTCAATTAATGCTATGGAAAGCATTTTGATTTGAAAAATGAATTTCAATTTTTCTAATATTTCAGTCACTCTTTTATAAGATTTGAATGTGTTGTTGAATCAGCAAATATTGTTTTTTAATATTTTACTATAGTTGCAATCATCTGATTGTTCATATTCTGTTCTGATATACCTACGTATAAAAAATGTAAATATAAAAAAGCTTAATCTTGCACCATGGACTTATATTGTAATAAATGTTTGACATTGATGCTAATCTATTAACATACATTATAATTATATTGATGTCATCTTAATTGGCCTTATGATCTCAGACATGTCATTTATAGCCATAATTAAAACACTAGTCACAGAAACTCGTGACATGAAGCAACCGCAATGCTAGATTGACAGAGATTGTCCACATTTGCAGATTCCAACATTGCAAAACATGACACAAAGTAATAAAAAAAACAATTGCTACGCCCTCACGTCACAGTAATCTTAGATATTATCATGCTAACGTTTCCACCAGACAAACGGTGTATTACTAAAATTCCCTTTTTTTAAATAACATGGTTCTGACCTGGCACCCCACCTGTTGTTTCTAACGAATTGAATTAAAGTATTGCATGTCAAAATGCAGTAAGCCCAAAAAGAGGCTTCATCCACGAAATAATGATATCAAAATATTTCAACAGCCATTGTTATTGTCAAGGGTGAGAAGATAGGTTAATAATATAATGATGTATTATTGCTCCCTCTATGCCTATTCGACTATTTCCACAATCTTAGCTCTCATAATTTATAATTTTGTTTCTGCTTTTGGAATAACTTCTAATACAGTTGTTTAAGTGTCAAAATCACTTGATTTGACGCCTAATAAGTTTGTTATGTTAAACAATCGTGTTGTCATTATGTTTATGGTATAATGTCAAAATAAAATGTTTATTGTACCTATTCGTACGCGCGTCATTAATTCGATTTTTATTCACATTAGCGATCGTGACTACAATTTTATTTTGGGTTGAAGTGAAATTGTTTCGATAACAGATCTTAATAGGTCATTTCCATGGTGGTATTTTTTATTATTACCCATTGTTTTGATGTTCTTACAGACGGTTAATATAATGTTACTTTTCCAAAGAAACTGTTTGAATCTTTCCGTACGTTTATAAAGAAAGTCCATATCAACAAATGGTTTAATTAAAGTCTCCTTTGAAGCTAGTAGTTACATAAGTAACTGCGACCACACTGATTCACCGAAGCTAAGTATTTTATTTGTTCAGGAAACTAATAAATAACAACAAAACGGGCTTGAGTGCCTAGGAAACCGACTCTAGTCCCACAATACAACGTAAATTGCACCATATCTTTTACAATAAATGTACCTATAGTGTTCATAAGGAATCTTGCATACAAATAAATGAAAGAATCTAGTTTTTTTAAAGACTAATATGAATTCGGTTCCTTAGTAAAGTAATTTTTCATCATAAACTACTTTATTCATAATAAAAAGGGCTGTTTGACGGGTTGGTTAACCCACTACCTATTATCGGTCGTGGGTTCGATTCCCATCCAGGAAAGATATTTGTTTGATAATCTGGGTGTTTTTATTGATATTTACAAAAATCAAATCGTACATGTAGTATATCAGTTATTTGGCTCTCAAAGCACCTCTGATTAGTTTAGGATAAAATCGTCAATCATTCGTTTGAACTTTATATCTTAATTAGTTTTCCGCCCCGCGTTCCTGAGGGATCTTATATTTACCCGGGATAAAAAGTATCCTATGTTCTTCTCCAAGGATCCATCTATCTCTATACCAAATATCATCTAAATCAGTTCAGTGGTTTAAGCGTGAAGAGGTAACAGACAGATAGACACACTTTTGAATTTATAATATTAGTATGGATGGATGTATAAAAATCAACTTAACTGAACTGTAGAAAATAGATGGATATTTTCAGTTATGTAGCGCCCTGAATACATGTTGCTAATATGTACATAGAACAAAGTGTGAGAACGAACTAATTTGACCTCGTGTGGTTTGTATGTGTCATACAATTCCCAAGATAATTATATAGTCAACCACAAAAAGAATCGTAATGAATTTCAAATACGACCTACATTTGCACACCTATGGTGTTAGGTCACACGTGAGTTTTCTCAGAAACTGTTTTTATAGTTCCGAATATAATGAAATAGGATCTACTTAGGAATAGTTCTACATGCATAGTATCTCTTTTATTCTTAATATCTGCTAATAAACTTCCCATGACATCAAAATTTTATAAAATATTTCTGGAAAATATCAAGATTAAAACTAGGTATGTAGTTACTATACGGGATGCTTAAAGGTATTGAATTATAAATCCTTATTACTTAACTAGCTGTCTTCCGCGGTTTCACCCGGGTTCCTGTGGGATTTTATCTTTTCCCGGGATAAAAAGTGTCCTTATTCCGGAATATAAACTATTGTTGCGTAACTTTAACCGTTTACGCGCACGCGTTCTCAAAAGGAATAATTTTTCCCCGTTTTTGATTGATGCTCCACTCCTATTGGTTACAGTGTATACGGCCTATTCCTCGATAAATGGGCTATCGAACACTAAAATTACTTTTAATTTGAACCAGTAGTTCCTGAGATTAGCGCTTTCAAACAAACAAAATCTTCAGCTTTATAATATTAAATATAGTTTAGATAACCATTTCGCTTTGTTGAAATATCATTTGGACCGAAAAAGGACTCAAAATAAACTTAAAATATTTTGTTTAATTTAAATTAAGTCCCAAAACAGTCGAGGCATTTATAGCAAAGTGTTCAAATCATATCGTATGTAAACTCAAAACACACAATTGAAAGATTGATTCATACATAACAAATGAGTGATAGCTGTTATAAACAAGCGGGGCATCGATTGAATACATATTATAGGGCTGGCTATCCAAACATACTTGACCAACATCAATCAATCACAATTCAGTAATCCATTTTTCAGCTTTTATCTGTAAACACTGTAATGTATGCGGGTGACTATACAGCCTGTCAACGCGACTCTGAGAACAATCACGTGCCTGTGATATTACTTTGTTGCGAATACATTGCTTGCCGAAGATATATTAAGTACCTACTATTAATCTTACATATAAATGCGAACAGAGTTGGATGAAACTTAGCAGAGAGATCACATCATGGAATAAAACATAGGATTCTTTTTATTTCGGAAAAATATAAGATATATGTATTATACCTAACTCTCGCAGCTAGAGTGTTATTACATTCTTACGATAGACTGAGAAGCAAATAAAAAGAATTACCAAATGTTTCCGATCTTGAAAAAGTTTAATCAAGAATTACACGACGTTGATGTGCTGCATCAGCATTTCTTATTATGGTTAAGAAATGCTGATGCGGAGAATCGTTTTTATGTTCACTTTTTTAATTATTTATCTACTATATCCCCTAGATTGATCTCTTCCTAGACGCAACTCAGACGCTCGACTCAGGCACAGAATAGATACAATACAGGCGAACCAATTTGATTACTTACTTCTACTACCAGCGCACGTCTGTCCTCACACGTTCTGTGTGTGTGAAAGGGTTGATATGCCAATCACGGCACGGCAGTTCTACTCCACTGTTACGTGTCTGTTGGCGGGGGCAAAGATGAGTGTTTCTTCTTCACGTAGTAATCGTTGGTACACGTTGCCCTAAGTAAGACTTTTCCAGCTTCGAAAGCTAAGTAGCCTAAACTGACATTTTCATGTACGAATGAAATTGAATTTTGTACAGTGAGCATTGTATACAATATGGAGAAAAGTATCGTAATATCGTTTAATGGTACACGATGTGCAGACGTGCTCAGAGCGTATCTCCAGGACATTATCCGGAACCCTTGTTTGAACTAACTTTTTTAATTTTCTTCATGAAACCTATCCTTTTAGGGCGGTCAAGTGGGACGAGAACTTTTAAACATATTTATTTTGTATGGTGCTCAATAAGTCTCCGTATAAAAATAAATCAGCTAATACCTAAACGTATTAGCTGATTTTTGAAGCTAAATAAATTAGGCTTTAATTGACAAAAAAATATATAATTATTTATGTACTCGTTTACACATTATCATACATAGCCATAAGTTATTTTTGAAATAGCTAAAAATAAATTCCTAGTTTAATTTAGGTACCAAAGACATTAATTTGCAAGCAAATTGAACGTTTTCTTACGAATAGTAATAGTTTATTATCAACAACTGTTGCAATTTTAAGCAACATAAAAAAATGTTAAAAATTTTGTAGTAACAATTTAATTGCACTAATAAAAAAAATACTCACCATAGATAAAAAAAATACATACAGTCGAACATAATTATAACCTCCTCCTTTTTTGAAGTCGTTTAAAAAATCATAAATAAAGAAAGAACTTTCACCCTATTACTACTCGATCCAAATTTAAAATTGATATCACGTCGAATGACAACATACAACGATGACGTCACACAATGAACAGCATTGTGCAAAAATGCACCACACACAATGGGAATGCAGCCTCATTTGTATGTGAGGACAGTTCGAGCAGGCGGCTCACAGTCTGTAATACAGCCAGCTCATATTATCACTGAATGCCACACGTACCTATTATAAACCTGTGGACTGAATCGCAAATGTATGAAATGACACCTATAATTTTCTAAAGAATAGACCTCGTGACTTGCCAATTATAGTAGAGTCGCTAATGACTACGTCTTGAAAAGCAAGTAAGGCACAGTGTTAGCAAGTATCTAATATTTGCAACTATAAACAAAAGTTTGCTAACTATGCTTGTCTTTGATAGCTAATTTTTAGGGTTCCGTACCTCAAAAGGTAAAAAAGGAATATAGGATCAGTTTGTTGTCCGTCCGTCCGTCCGTGTGTCAAGACCCATTTTCTCAGGAACGCGAGGAGGTATCAAGCTGAAATTTATATCAAATACTCAAGTCTCAAGTCTACTGTTCCTTGGAGCTGTGAAAAAATCAAACTTTTATGCCAACGCAATCAAAAGATACAGCCGTTTATGCCGCAAATTTCCGCAAATTTTCGAAACTTGCAATCAAAACCTACAGGGTACTTCCCGTGAACTCAGAATCCTTGAAATTTGGTACGAAGCAACGTCTTAAAGCACAAATAATGAAAAAATTCCAAAAACTAAAAAAAAGTTGAAAATGAAAGGGTGTACATACATAGTACATAGTTACCACCAATTAAGATAGGCCTCTAAGTTGTATGGGCGCCTATACAATTAAGAGGTCTGGCTTAATTGCACCAACCCCAAATAAGGTAATCGAAAAAAATAAGATATACGAACTATTTACAAGTTTGTACGGAACCCTCGGTGCGCGAGTCCGACTCGCACTTGACTGGGTTTTTTTTATTGATTCATTTGTTTGTCTCCTTAATGGTTCTTATTTTGAAATAAATTTATATATTTATGTAGGTAGACTTCTTTTATGTCAGAAGTACAGCAACATAGAAGTTTGACAAGTAGGCTAGTGAGTCGCTTGATAGTAAGTTATTACCGTCGCGTATATGGACTGTGGCAGTCTCAGGGGGATTGCCCATGTATTGCTGATATTTTCCAATGCCTTGAAGGCAAATGGTTTTTAATTGCAACTGCCGAAACTAGGCGATATATTTTTAACTTAATCGGCGCGCCTTATAGAAACTTCCGGCGACCAAAGGGCTGGCTCGTACTTTGGACAACGAATAAGCCTCGCTATACAGCGAGGTAACGTAGCCAGTCTTTTGGGCACGTTACCCATAGACAGCGATCTAAATTCTGTGTTTTATTTATAATTTAGTTTTATTTATAGGTATTTTAGTTTTATTTCTAATTTAAGATGATCTGTATAATTCTGTAGATATTAAATAACTAGTTACTTAAAGTTATAACTATAGTTATCAGCTCGGCTAATACTACTGATTTCCTTCACCGAAAGCACAACTTCAAGCTCATTGTAGGAATCAAACCTGCTACCATCTACACGACTATATGGCAGAATTATCTCGTTTAAAATATGGTATTCTAATTGCATATTATATGTAATCATTTCGGAGTTTTTTTATAATTTTTTTTATTAAAAACTTTTTTGCAACTTTACAATTTTTTACTTTATTTGTTCGTACTGGTCGGAATATAAGGTTATTTGCATTTTGTAATGGCATTTCTTGGATGGTGTGCTTTTAGTGAAGGTTTAGTAATTATAGGCAGCAGCCTCTAAACCTCTATATAATATTCAGTATGTATTTAGATAACTAACTATTATTATAATATTTAATGTTAACTAAACACATCGTACAAAGGTTTAATACATGTATAATAACACCATCCAATAATCATAAACAGACTACCTACGTATTTACCAGACGCTTAAAATTGTTAAAATCCTATAAACCTTTTGCACTTTTACTGAGTATTTTAAGCGAGTATTTCCAGTTTCCTTCATAATATTTTACGTCGTATGGAAACGAGGCCCTGAAGTACACTTTTAAAGTGCAGTTAGTTTTAATAAGTTGGGAAGGCAGTTGGATCCTACAAATAGGTGCGAAACTACTAACTTTAGTATTACATTTCGTTTCCTTTCGTTTGAGCGGAAGTTCTATTTACATAAGATGAAAATCCGGCATGAAACTCGTACTTGAGTAGGTACTGCGATCATGAAGTTAATGTTGAAGGAGTGGGAATTATGTAGAGAGTTCTGTTGGTAGTTAAAAAATATTTTATTGATTAAATTATATATTTTGTTCTCTATTATTACGTATCTAAATATACCTATACAACATTTTATATTCTTGTACGTACCACAATGTTGTGTAGTATTTTAATGTTTCTTGTTTAACCTAGATTTACCGAGAACTACTAATCTCATCTTAACACACAAATATATTGATGTCAATAATGCAAGACCAGAAATGGCAGTTTATATTCCAAATACAGCAACCAAGTTGAACTACTAATTTACTATTTACACCCCTCAGGGGTTGAATATTACAAATACCCTTTATTTTAGTTGATGCCTGCGTTATAAAGAAACTTGTGAATTTCTAACTGTGGATTGGTAGGTCCGTCAATCAGCTTATGCATCTTCTTATTATTTACTTTTCTTAAACCTAAAAGCATAAAACGTGATTGAATCTACTTCAACCTATCAACCCAAAACTCATCGCATTCAATCTGTGATTGTCACTTTCTATAATATTAACAAATCTTCCCAAGCCATAAGACGATTCTAATATGCAGTTTACATTCAAACTGCTTATAATCGATGCCTTTATATCGTACATTTCCTAGCTCCTCGATTCAGTTCACACTAGGTGGCATTCCCCATCGTACTCCGTTAAGAGTGTATTGATGTTGTTGGTTGTAGCACTTACCGTGTCCCGTTGAACCGTTATGCAGTTTGACTTACAAATACGGAGTCGAGATGTTTCACTTTGCTCACTAGTTGTGTAAGTACTTTAGTGTTGCTTAAAATCGTATCGATATGTAACAAAATCGATTGTGTTAGCTAAGTTAGTTACACCATGGACATAAGCTGTTTGAGATGTAAATTTATATGTTTTATTGAATTTGAGAATGATCGAGCAAAATTGTTTCTTTGTCTGTCACCAAGGAGTTTATACATTATCGCCTTTTTGAGTAAGCAATTTGACAATGCTTTACCAACGCTACCATATTAGGTAACATTTTTTATTTGTCGACACAAGCGATACGAGCGAAGAAGATAATGACTTGTGTAGGTACATAGGTTTACAAAAAAGAAAATAACGATGAAAATGTTTGATACCCAGCTGAGTGGTTTGATATTTTCTAAAGCGGTATCTAGTTGAACTAAATTACTTCGTTTGTAGATAGATAAATAATGTCTTTATTGGCTTCACTATTGACACCTTTTTATATTCATGACCCAGACGTTCTTGTGACATAGTTTATTTTTTTTAGAAAATTGCTGCAAAAAGTAAAAGTTAGTGAAGTACCTAAGCAATTGATAGATTTGTATATTATTTGCAGCTTCTTCCTATGCTTTGGAGATATATAAATAAAAAAAAGAGTTAAGTTGTATTCTACTTAGATATTTAACTTCCCAAAATAATGTTAAGTGGGTGTTCAATAAAGTAAATCTTCTATAGAGTTTTATATATTCTAGAAGCGAAAATTTGTCTATATGTTTGTTAAGGTTGCTTTGATTAAATTATCGGAGATCATTTTTAAGGCGATGATAGCTCAGTGATAATGATGTCGGATACCGCGGCGAAGGTAGGTACAAATCCTACAATAAGCTTGAGCTTTCGTTGAAGGAAAACATCGTGAGGAAACCATAGCACGGTGTAAGGGTACTTTACCCGACCGGCTGGGTACACCACCCTCCAGTTGAAAATCTGTCGCCAAGCACCTATCGGTTTGTTCCGACAGCTGCACTTGAGAGCCAGTTCCCATCTAGGCTTTTTGTGATGTCCACCTTTGGTTATGGCCAAAGGTAGTAATCACTTACCATGGTGAGCTTGTGGTAAAACATAAGCTTATCCAGAATAAAAAGAGAGGAACTGGCTTTGCCTTGAGATATGCACATTGTTTTTTTTTTATCCTAGTAATGTGATAGTATTACTAAGGATCTAGTTTTAAATATGTGTTTGTAGCGACATCTATCTACAACATAGTTATAGTTCGCACGACTCCTAGATAGATGGCGCCACAATAATCTATATCGCGCTTACAAAGTTTTCCAAGCGATTTGCATAATATATATACAAGCTTCCATCCAACATCTACGGTAAGACCATGGTCCCGATAACTTAGCGTGGCGGAAGATCTGCCCTTTTCAATGGAGGAGTTTAACACCTCGCTCCTCCATATGTTTTTAATTCTAATAAATTACCTACCTAGATATTAAAGGAAAAGTCAAAGCTATTTAGGCCCTGGAAGGACACTTATGAAGGTCAGATTAACTGAAGTTCCATAGCTTGGAAGAAAGGTTTTTATATTTTTATGATGTTACTTTTTGGCATTTTTTAACATTTACAAATAATAATTTTAAGACATAAAACAAAGATACCCTACTAATACAAAGATTTAAAAAAAACCTTTCGTTTTGAGACCATCGTTATCAAGAACATGGAAGCACATGTAATATTTACAAGGGGACATATTATCGGGTCCCCAAAAGCCTTTTCATAAATTTCCCACAACACCTCGGAAGGGCCCATCATTCAAGATAGGATAGTAATAAAATGGCCCTTGTACATATTATAGTGTCATAATAAAGGGAAGGACATCTCATGGGATCCATCGATACTGTTTAACCATTAATACTATTATTATATAATCATGAAGACTCTTGGGCTCCTGTTGATTTGTTTCTAACTAAAGTATGTACATCTGTAACTACGTAGTTTGTTTCATTGCTAGTTTATTATTCACTTTAAAAATGAATGTTATTATCAAAAGTAGTCCTAGCCTGCACAAAAAAATCTATTCCCTAGGAAAGGTTAAGATTTGTAATAAATCTCCAAAATGTGTACTAATAGAAACATCGTTTAATTAGAGCCATAGTTATATTTTTGTGTCTATGATAAAATGTTATGATACAATTTATTAAATTTTAATGATAGAATAAGAATTTTATATTTGCCTCAAACAAATATAATTAAAGTACCAAAGCGTAACTCAAATAAACAATTTAAAAAGAAAAATAAAGTGCCGCCGGCTCAATAAAAAATAAACGATAAAATGAAGATAAAGGTACCTATGCTACTTAAAAATTAACATTTTAAAGGACTGCAGAATAGCATAAAACAGGGGTTGCAAATTACATCTTGAAAAATACACAGGTTTTACAAGATTAACTGAGGCATCACCCCCAGCAATTGCTTTGATATCAGCTGTTTCAGAGATCAAAAAGCTGTTAGATTAAAAAGACTGCAGTACTTTAAAAACGCATCCTTCGGAGTACTTTATAGGATTGATCATATTAAAGAACATGCGTAGAAGAGTGGTAATCTAAGGAATTTAAGATCCATCAGATGATAGAAAGATACAAGGACTTTTAATCGCAAAGTGCCTTCAAATATTGCTGAGATTTGCTTTTAATTAAGTACCTACTGAATATAAATAAACACCTAAATATCCTGTGACATTCTTTATACATAGCGAAAAATTGACTTCTTGACTTGTTCGTTAAATTAAATACGTTTCTCATGATAAATCATAATGTTGATCACAAATAATGTCACGTCATCGTAACTAAGAGCTTTGTTTAAATTATTGTACCACATCCCGCCTTCTATAATGATTTTAATATAAAGTTTATCATAGATAATTTAAAGTAAGTGATGGCTGGGCTTAAGGAATTTTAATTGAATATAGATACGTAGTCAGTCAACTACGAGTTGGTATAATTTTATTCACAGAACTAATAATATTTTTCAGCGAATAATTAAATAGCTTTCCGTTCAATAATACCCAATTTTAATACCCAATGTGCTGGTGGCATAATTTTTTTTATCTCGTATTACTATATCATGCCCGACCCTGGATTATACTCACTCGGTTTCACTCTAGACTGTAGTCTAGCTGACTAGTTAATAGCAATTATAATTTTAGGGGTACTTAAAACCAATCGTTCATCAGCAAATCAAGTGAAAATTACAAATATATTTCTAATACACAAATAGCTTTAGGCCATTATAACCTTTATGAAAAACAAATAAATTATAAATCTAACCAAGCTTATCCTACTAGGCAGGTGCGTTATGCGGCAGCATAAATTTATTTTTTGAATTGTTAATAACGTTTTTTTGAATTACTGACCGTAAAATAGATGTGGATGATCATTAATTATTACTGGGGTAGCAGTTTGTTTTAGCTCGGTCACGGCCTACAAATTTATGTATGAGCAAAACCATTAAGGGATTGTCGCTTCAGGTCATTTTGTTTGTTAAAAGAGAAAAAAAAATATTTTTATAAATTCATGGCACTTGAAAAAATCACCTGAGGCAGTCTAAAATTTTCGATAGTTTGTTTATTCAAAATATCTTAAGTGCTTAAGTCTTACTAAGCAATCTGTCCAAACCAACTTGCTTGGAATGACATCTGTAGCATTATCATGTATCAGAATTTATAATGACAGGTGTAGTACTTTTTATATCATTTACGTATCATCTGGTCGATGAATAAAAATCCATGCATTATCACCTGCTCTATGTGACACATTTTGTGTTTGGAACACCTGATCAATTGACATAACAAGGACGTTTGTTTTTATTTAATAAGCTTAACCAGATAAAGTTACCAATCTTCTGCCTTTAAGACTCATATTTTGCATAACTTTCCCACACTAATGATTGACATGAGAATCATGTAAGTAAACCGTGTGTCGAATTGCATTCTACAAAGTATCGAGGATTATTGCACTTTCACTTTATAAATACGACTATTGAATTTTGTACCTGGATAATCTTTTATATTGTAAAGTGACGCAACAGATTTTGGTTGCACTTTTGGGTCACTTTTTGTCATTTCCAGTCACACACCTACACGTGTGCATAATGCAAAAAAGGCATAACAATAAGATTCGTTCGTTGCCAATGTTGTGGCGAGACGAATTCATTGTGCTACATTCTCGTGACCTAATGACTTGTTTTGCACAACGTATCAGGTAACCAGTGACAGATGCACCAAAGCCGGATAGTGGGAAAGTATGAGATGCAAACTAAGGCAGACGTGACTTCGACGGACTTTCTACTGTAATAGTGTTCCGGGGTGCACTTAGCTTGTCATTCGTGGGAATATGAATGAAAGGTATGACAGTGTCTAGTGTCATCAACAAAACAGTAAGAAAGTTGAGATTTTGCGTGACCACGTTTCTGAAGTAATCATAGTTCAATTTAATTGATTTTATTTAAAGGTTCGTGTTCAAGTGATGATTAGTAAAGCACTCATCCTATCTTAAAATTCCTAAACTGCGTTCCCTATTAATACGGATTTGAATGTCCGCTGGACAATTTAATCAGTAATAGATGAAGAGTATGGTTTAACACGGACTGTGGGCAATTATGGTCGTCCAATTGCACCGGGCGTATAGTGTTAACGTATGTATATTTTAAATTGTAGCTGTATGTAAAACATGTTGTGGGAAAGCTGGTACAAAATGTATGTTTTATACTTAAATTTTGTCGCTACATTTAAATTGATCATTATTTTAGCGATATTTGTTAAATTTTGAAACAACATTCCTTTGTGCTGGCTCTAACTAATTTAAATGAACAAATTTAACTTCAATTATTTTGAAGTGAGCCGGGTCGTACCATATCCTTTTCACGTTCACCCTTCCCCTCATTACAATCCACAATCCTCCATTTCTACATCTAGATAAGGGGCACCCATCTTTATTTTCTGCCGCACTCCCTCGTGTTTATTTCGCTTTTTAGGGGTTACGTTCATTTCATTTGGATTCAATTCGTAGCAAACGAATTCATTTTTTCATAGTCAATGCAGGAAACTTTTGATGAACTTGCTGATAAAACATTAATCTGTTATTTGTGACGGCGGGATATGCCTTTATAATACATTTCTTTGAAATAGATAATAATAGACGATGTGAATGATGAAGTGAAAGAGGTAAGTTAATTTAAATATGATTTACAATAGATTTTAAAGAACAGCTGAGTTGAATTTTCTTACACGATCTTGATTAGGAAATTATTTTATTTCTATGATCTTCTTCCGACTTTTTCATTCACATTATAAAAAAGAGCTTTGATAATTATCTAGTTATAACTAGGCTTAGTTTACTGTAAATTCTTGAGTGAAAAATGTTTGATAATTATTTTGATTACAATATTGAACACGTTTTTTACTTTTGCCAAGGCCTTTTTTTTCGTATGAATGTGATTCTAAATATGGTGCTGTTTCCAATTGGATTTATATTCTTACACATATTCTTTGTGCCAACCAAATGAGTCGTTTGTATTATTTCTCTGGAATAATTCCACTTTTTGTACAATATCGGTTTTCTCTAACAATTCACATGTTATCTCAAGAACGTCACACTTGGTAGGTAACTCTATTACTATTACGTAATAAGGGGTACAAAAAAATCTCATATAAAAAATAAACCATCAAATTTCGCCCTAATAACAATCATTTTTATGAAATAGTGCATACACCCATACACTGGAGGTACTCGTCACCGATCTATTTGGCGAGTGTTGTGAAGGAAATGAAATAACGTACCGTCTGACCCAGTTCCTTGTACTGCTTAAAATTTATTTAGAACTTCTATTATTATATGCATTAGGGTGTAATTCTTTTTTTGTGCCAGCAAGTTTACCGTTGTTTAAGTTTGTTGCATCGTCAGCTTTCTCCCCAGTGTTGCCAGTTGCACCCTAATCGAATTGCTGTAATGGTGGTTCCCGTCTTGTGGGTCCGACCCTTGTCCGGAACATCAGAGGTCGTATTGCGAAAAATAAATACGCATCCAAATCAAATGGCAATGCTCTAATTGGACCTTGTTCCGGTCGTCTTTGAGGATTACTTAATTTGGTATTGCTAGTATCAATTTGTTAAACTAAATATATTTTTTTATGTATTATTGATATGCATCGTTTCTATAAATACTCCTATTAGACTAAAATATTTTCATATTAGAATAAAAGATTGTCAATAAATCTAAGATATAGAAATCATTTATTCAAACTGGAGTATTTGTTTTGATTTATGTGGCAGATTTAAAAAAAATAGGTATTGAACAATTCTATGAAAAAAAGGTTTACAATTTTCTCACTCAACTCATCCGAAGTCCTTGCACTGCTTCATCATTATTTTATCATCAATCTATACTTCATCTCCGATGAACAGTTATTTTTCGTTGCTTCTCCATTCTTCAACTATTTCAAATTACACTTTTCTATTTCTCTATTTAAAGTTGATTTTCTTGTGATTACTTATTAAATTTAACTGAAAGCACGCGTAGAGTACTTGACAGCGCGCGCGCCGGTATTTCGTCACGCTTGCGTGGAACAAATTGTCTAGACAGGGAGAAACTGTGTGCGTTATACTTGCAGTACTATATGAACCAATTTATATATTTTTTTCTACAGCTACCAGATAACTTTGATCGAATCATTATCTATATTAATAATTTATTCATATCTCAATAATTTTTTTTCTTATGTCACAAGTGACAACGAGGCAGGCGGGTCACCTGATGGTAAGTGACAACCGTCGCCTATAGACATTGGCAACACCAGGGGATTGCCAACGTGTTGTACACCTTATTACAATGCCTTAAAGGCGAACTGGCTCTCAAGTGCAATTGCCGGAACACACCAACAGGCTTGGCGACAGATTTTCAACTTGAGGGTGGTAGCCAGCCAGTCGAGTACTACAAAGTACCCTACCACCGTGCTGTGGTTTCCTGACGATGTTTTCCTTCACCGAAAGCTCAAGCTCATTGTAAGGATTCGAACCCACGACCTTCGCCGCGGTATCCAACATCACTTACCACTGAGCTATCATCGCCTTACATAGCAAGTTTCATCGTCATGTCGGCTGGAAGACGTCCACTGCTGGCAAAGGCCTAGGATCTCAGCGGTGGCCAGTACGGATCTTGCGCTACCCGCATCCAGTGGCATACAACATAGCAACATAATATGTTTACTATTACATCTATTCAGTTTTATAATATTTTTATTTCATGTAGCCTGTAAAAGCATAACATTTTCATCTTAAAAATCATCTAATTGAATATAAATTCCATTCATAATTTCTTTTTTGGTTTTTTTCTCTTCTGGCCTTGCTAGCTTAACGTACATTTCACTCCAATTGTATGACAAATGCAACGTCCGGAAGAGAAAATCAAACACCCCTTTTAAAGGGTCCCCAAATCAGTTCCATTAAGTGAACTTTGTCACATGTCCGAAACAATATACGATATTGTATTGCTTTTATATTACATCGACTTATACAATATTAAGAAATAAAGTGTGAGCTATAAACAATTTTGATTAGTGTCGTATCCTTTTTTGAATTGAATTTTCGACAGAAATAATGATTTTAATGTTCTAAAAGCAAAAACAAGCAGTACTTCTGTACTACGTTCATAAGTTAAATTGAACTTAACTTAGTATGGTAAATTTATGGAAGGTGAATAATCAATTTGTCCTCGAACCTTAAGTAATATCTTACTAATATTATAATGTGAAAGTTTGTATAGATGTATGTTTGTTGCTCAATCATGCAAAAACGGCTGAACAGATTTTGATAAAATTTGGCATACAGGTAGATCATATCTTGGATTTTATTATTCCGGGAAAAGATAAGATCCCTCGGAAACGCGGGTGAAACTGCGGGTGGAAAACCAGTTACTTAATATCAGAGAAAAAATAAAAAGTGTATATATTATAAATTTTACTTTTCTAAGGTTTTTTTTTATATATGCATATTATTTTATATATAAAAAATAAGCTTCTGTATGTTTGTGGCCAAAACTCAAAAGTCTAGGGATTGGCTTAATTTTTTTATGTTTTTGTTGCATGTCAATAGGAAAGTGTTTTTATAAATGGAAATCTCAAGACAAAGCCACAGGTATTTATTTAGCTAGTTTCTAATAAGAACATATTTTATTGTCATGATTAAATCTTGATTAATTATAGACACTTAGAGACACACACACTAACTTATAAAAACCAAATAAATACGAGTATAATGAATAAAAATAATGTCTATGTTAGGTATGGATATTTTCATTCAAAAATTGTTGCTTGATATTTATAAAGGATCCGTTATTGCACAGAACAACAATAACGTCTTTGTTCTTGTAGATAATTGTAATTTTCCACGTCACTGCATAAAAAGGAAAACAACAACTCAGTTTTTCTGGCCAAAGGGAGATTTTTATTTTTTTATGACGTCATTAACTAGAGGAAGCTGGGGCAAATAGAGCCTGCGGTTAGGCCCTCTATTTTAAACTGTTGATTGCGTACATAGTGGGTGAGGGTTTATTTACATCCGGATATTATGATTAAATTCTACTTAATTCTTGGATTTATATTTATCAAGAAAGTTTGAATGTTTGTGACTATATCACGCATAAACTAGTGAAGAAATTTTGGATGGAATTTAGCATAAAACTAGATCACATCCCGAAATACACCCTGAAAAAAGACACTTCAGGTCTCATGATAATCCGAGAAAACCGGTGGGCGGAAGCAAGTGTGTGTGTATGTAACGATTAAACACAATAACTACTGGGCTGATTTCAAAAATTCTTTCACCATTTGAATGCTACATTATTCCAGATTAACATAGGCTATATTTTTATCCCGGGATAAGATATAATCCCACGGGAACGCGGGTGAAATTATAATATATAAAATTGTGTTACGCACGATGTTTGTCCGCGATGAACTCCGAAATTAACCAACCTTTATGAAACTTGGCACACAAATATACCTACTTATTATATGCTGGAATAAAAAAATTGATACTTTTTATCCCGGGAAAAGATAAGATTCCACGGGAACGCGGATAAAACCGCGGGGTACGGCTATAAATCAAATAGGACTTATTGTTTAAAAAGTGTTGAAAGCAAGTAGAAAACACGTGGATTACTTTAAAAAAAATCTTATTTGACTTTTTCTGACATAGAAAAAATATGGCACCTTTTAATAATTATTCCTATAAGACTTACCTACAAGAAAACAAATATTTAAATCGAGACAAATTTTCTGGAAATAATATTAATTACATCAATCTTTTCGAGCTAAAATAAACATGAACAGATCAAAACACCCAAACTTCTTGTTCCCCGAAAAACTTTACACCTCAACACCCTCCAAGCACGTCCACAGCGGGAGACTAAACTGAAAAATAAATCCCAAACCTTAGAAACATGTAATTTTAATAACATCCTTACCTCGACGGGGGGCGCCACTGTCACCCGATCCATGCGGCTACTGTTTACGCCGTCAGCTCCCATGAGTTCAGAGCTGTAAACTATCGGATTTCATACTTGATAGATTTAACATGACTCGATTGTGAATTGAATCGAGTGACAATTTTAACGTGTTGGATATTTTTAAATTAACTTCAAAAAGACGAGATTCCTAATTCCTATTCCATTTTTTTTTGTGTTGAGCATACTAACTCCTTTTTCAAGATGCTTTTTTAAGTTTTGTACAGCTCCAAGGTTGACGGCTCAATTTGAAGATAAAAGAACGAGGTTTGAAGGAACGCCTCAAAATTAAAAGGATAGGTGTGGGGTTTCGCCTTCATTCAAATAAAACTCCTTGCCAAAGTGATAATAGTGGACTGTATTTCTTTCTTCATATGGTGTTTACAACTGTGACGTAGTTCACTATGCTAATACTTAAAAGTACGATTACAATTTTTCAGCTTGAGAGCAGCACGTAGATCAGGATGAATTCGAGGAGTGATTTTACAAAACAGACAAGCCTTCTTATCTGCAATTCTAATCCTCGCAAACGTGTACTAATTCAATTTCGATTTCCAGCGCTGTGATTGGCTGATCGACTTGTTTACAAAAATGATATTTATCTACGTCATCGATTTATATTCGTGACGTCATTTTGGTTAGGAAATAACTATTTTAGGTACATAACATCTATTTTACATGGTTCTATGTGTTTCTAAACATTTCTAATCAGTAATTCGACTGTATTTACATGGTTTTACTGAGTTATATTTTGGTATACATTTTTCACCAAAAAACACCTGTTTTACATGCAATATGGCTTGGCTACCTATTTAGTCATCTGCCTGCCATTATTCTTGTGTGGTTTACAATAGTACATAACGTATCCACTTAATGTATATAGGGAAAATAAGCATATTTCAGTTTCACAACAAACTTTTTGTTAGTGACTGGATATGAGAATAGTGATTCATTCCATATCGTATTAATGTATATAAACCTCATCAGGTACTTGTACATAACAAATATATAAGGAATTAGCCAGGAAAACAGAAAATAAACATCAAAATTGGTACCCTCGGCGCAAGGCATTACCTTATCGAGAGCCGTTCCATGGTTTTAGCATAATTCCTTCTATTTACCTTATTTACTTTGCTTATTTACTTTGTTTATTTACTACATAACGTTTCGTATGCAATGGCTACGTTGTGGTTGGCAACGGTATACGTTCTCGCCACTTAAAACCACGAGATACAAGAATCTATAGACAAATTAATTTTACTTTAATTCACCTCATATTTCTATGCGATACATACAGGTAGGTTCGCATAGCAGACTTTGTTTACTTTATTTTCAATACATAATATTTTATTTTGCAGAGGCCAGTTTACGGCTTGCAACAGTATGTGATTTCGCTACTAAAGGAAAAATAACATAACATTCAAATTTCTTTATTGAAATGTCTCATTGTCCGTAACATCCTCCCCCCGGCGAAGACCTTCGGAGCCTACACCCTTTACTGGGAGGACAATGAGACGCCTAACTGGTCGGCGGAAGACTCCCCCGCGCGTCCGCACATCCACGCTTCGTACCACATTATCGGGCCCTACAATTACATTTTCAACTTGGCCCCGTGGCCATACGTTACGTGGCAATAATCCATCCGCAATTAAAACGATATCACCCGTTTTAATATTTTCATACAGTTTCCGAGTGTCACCTCTAGGTGTCAGTGTTGGCAAGTACTCTTTTACCCATCGAGTCCAGAACATATCGGCTAACGCTTGCGATGCCCGCCACGTTTGTTTATCGGCGATTTCACACTCCCCCGCATAGGGTAGACCTGATGCTGTCCCTAGTAAAAAGTGATTTGGCGTCAAAGCCTCGGCGTCCTCTGGTTCTACGGGTACGTGTGTGAGTGGGCGTGCGTTTATTGTGTTCTCTATTTCGGCCATTAAAGTGAGTAATATCTCCTCCTTCGGTGCCCGCTCGTTTAATACTGTATACAATGCGGTTTTTACGCTTTTGATCATTCTTTCCCAGGCTCCCCCTTGGTTGGGTGCTCCGGGGTCAATGAACTTCCATTTTATTTGTTTGGCCATCGTGTAGTCTTTCATCGCGGTGGTCCATTCTACAAATACTTTTTGTAATTCCGCCTCGGCTCCGTGAAAATTTGTACCGTTATCTGACAGAATCTTCTCTGGCCACCCCCGCCTAGCCGCCATCCTCCGCAATGCCATTATGGCGGAGTCGGTACTGAGACTTGCTACTAGTTCTATATGAATGGCTCTTATGACCAAGCAAGTAAATAACATGCCCCAGCGTTTCTCTCGGCGGCGGCCTATTGTTACCCACATAGGGCCGAAACAATCTATTCCACAGTGAGTGAACGGTCTGGTGAAAGCTCCCAGGCGGATTTGAGGCAAATTCCCTTTAATTGGTACTTTGGGATTTGCCTTTCTTAATTGACATCGAACACAATTTCTTAGTATAGTTTTCACTGTCGGTCTCACTCTAAGAACCCAATAGCTCTGTCTCAAGTTATTGACTAGCTGTTCTTTTCCCGCATGGTGTCGATCTGCGTGCTCTTGTTTTATTATGAGATGCGTAAGGATATGAGATCCATCCAATATAGGCGGCTCCTTCATACAATTTGGTACGGTGGCTGCGTTTATTCGTCCATTTAAACGAATAATTCCCTCGGAGCTCCATCTAGGATCTAACTTATATAATCGGCTAGTGCGATCCACGTTATTTCCTTTCTTCAGTCGACTTATTTCTTCCGGAAAACTATCTTTTTGAGCTTGTTTTATCAAAATGTGTTCAGCCCTTTTTACGTGTTCGGTGTTTAAACAGTCGGCGCGACGTCGGCATTTATCTATGAAGGCTATTACAACGGCAACCGTTCGTAGTAGTCGCTGATACGATGAGAACCTTGTGATATCTATGAGGTCAGATTTCTCTCGTGTATGAGCTGTAGTTTGAACCTCTAAGGTCTCGTTCTGCTCGCTATCAGAGTCGACTTCCTTCGGCCATTGGTCCTGTGGTTCCCTTAGAAACTGAGGGCCAGTAAACCATCGATCGCTGCTTTTTAGACGCGTGTTTCCTGACCGTGTGGCGTCATCGGCTACGTTATGCGCTGTCGGTATCCAGCGCCACTGGTTGACATCGGTCAGTTCGGCTATTTCACTCAGTCTGTGCGATACATACGGCGTGTATTTGGCTGAATCGTTTCTAATCCAATGCAATACTGTTTTCGAATCGCTCCACAGGATTACTTCGGCTTCGGTTTGATGATGTTGTCTGACTATCTCCTTCGCTAATCTGGCGCCTATCAAGCCCGCTTGCAGCTCCATTCGTGGCATGCTCTGAGCTTTCATTGGTGCGACCTTGGCCTTTCCGGCTACCAAGATAATGCTGACTTTCCCATCCTTGTGTGTGTTACGCCAATACGCGGCTGTCGCGTAGGCCTGTTCACTGGCGTCACAGAACACGTGTAGTTGTTGATTGGTACTTTCCTCGTGGTCATAGCATCTCGGCAGCCGGAGATTGCTTATGTATTTAAGGTCGTCGTACCAATCATCGAAAATGTTGGCTTCTTCATATGGCAAGAAGTCTTCCCATTCGATCCCTTTTCTCCATAACTCTTGGAGCATGATCTTAGCTGTGATGGTATACGGGCTCAACAGTCCTAGCGGGTCAAAGATAGACATGACTGTTCCGAGAGCCTCTCGTTTCGTGGGCGTTCGCCACTTTTGCTTGACTTCGTCAGGAACTCTGGGCATGGCAGTGTTAAATGCCAACTCATCCTTGGTTTGCTCCCAAAGTATTCCTAATGCCTTACTGTGCTCGTATGCATTCGCGCCGAGCTCTTTGGGTATTCGTGATTGATTCTGTTCCGGAATCGACTCTAATAAACTCGGTCTATTAGAACTCCAACTGGCCAACTCGAAGCCCGCTTTCCTATGTACTTCTTGTACCTCTTTCATCGCTCTGGCGGCAATCTCCTCGCCACTGAAACTATCCAGCCAATCGTCCATGTAATGGTTCTGCTGGATGGCCTGACAGGCGAGTGGGTGTGACTCCGCGCAGATGACAGCGTTTTCATTCCTAACACTGTGCGCCAGGAATGGAGAGCTCCGTGCTCCGAATATCATAGAGGTCATCGCGTACTTTTGAGGTGGCTCAGTTCGGTTATCTCCACGCCATAAGAAGTGCTGTGCTACGCGATCTTCCGGTCGTATTTTGACCTGTAAGAACATCTCACGTATATCCGCTGTTATGGCAACCGGTTTCTTCCTGAATCTAAACAGTATACCGCAAAGTGATTGCAAAAGGTCCGGCCCGTCGAGCAGCGCGTCGTTTAAACACATTCCATTCGTGCGTGCGGCTGCGTCGAATACCATTCTCACTTTACCCGGTTTGTTCGGGTTAGTCACGGCAAAGTGAGGTAAGAACCATAGATGGCTGTTACCCACATGATCTTGCCGACACCGTTCCGCATACCCCTTTTGTAACAATCCATTTACTTGTAGAGTGTATGCTTCTTTGAACTGTGGTGATTTATCCATTTTTCGCTCGATACCACGGAGCCTGCTCAAGGCCATATCGTAACTCGGTGGTAGCGTGACGTCATCACTTTTCCAGGGTAATCCCACCTGGTAGTGCCCATCGACCAATTTCGCGGTTCTTTTGAATATTTGTATTGCTTGCTCATCTTTTGCTATAGGTTTCTTTTTCATAGATATTCCTAGAGCATCTATCTCGAAGTGTGCCTTCACTAAATCGTTCAACTCGTCGTCCTCGTAGGTTACTGACGAGTCGCGCTTGATTTCTTGAGATGTGCGTGTATGCAATATTAATTCTCTATCCTTGGTAACCACGTTGTTTGGCATAGATCCGTGTATCACCCATCCTAGCTGAGTGAGTGATGCGGCCGGCTGATTCTTCTTTCCGATCAGCAATCTCCTCGTGATAATTAATTCCCAATTATCCGATCCAATGAGGATTCGCGGTCGCCCGTACTCATAACAAACATCTTCCTCTCGGAGCTTGCTAAGATGTGATAACTTCAATACATCGGATTTTATAGTTTGGTTTCCCAACGTTAGGTTTTTAACCGTTCGCGCTTTGAAGTGGTGGAATTCAGTCTGACTTTTGCCTCTTAACTCAAGACTGATTTGACGGCTGTCTGGTTCTCGTTGACTCGACGTAGCCCCGTGAATGTGCAGAGCCCGGGTTGGGCCGTCTGCTCCGATCATTCTGGCTGTTTCCTCGTCTATTAGTGAGATGGTGGATCCCTCATCGAACAGCGCGTATGTATTTATTTCCGGTCCGGTTCTCGTTTTTATAACGATTGGACACACTTTCAAGAGCACTTGACGATTCTCTGATGATGCGTGTGTTGATGCCGTGAGTACTGGTTGATCAGTCTCCACTGGTTTACTTAGATTTCCGGCTTTTGTCATGTGCAGCAGCGTGTGGTGCACGTGACGACATTCATCTATTCCGCATTTCTTTGCTTTACATGCAAACTTCTTGTGTTTGCTGTTCATACATCGGTAGCACATACGAGTTTCCTTCGCCCATGCCCACCTTTCAGGTACTGACATGGCTTCGAGCTTGGGACATTTGCACGTATCGTGTTCCGCTCCACAACAGTAGCACTCCTTTTTCTTGGTAGAAGTCTCTGTTGTCGCGTAGACTGGAGCCTTGTGGCCACGATCCATCGTCTTACGTGAATATTCACGTTTATTCTCCGTGCGCGTCGTTCCCGCCGAACTTTTAACCGTATATGTGTGCTTAATGGCGCGTTCCGCCTCTCGCATAAGAAATCGTGATAATGTAATAATTTCCGGCTCCGATCTAGTTCCGTGTTCTTCGGCATAGTCACACCATCTTGATCGAATGTGTGGGCTTAGCTTTTCTACTACTAGCCGCGTTAACATAGGATTTTGCAGGTATCCCTTTTCGTCCACACAATTGATGACTGCTGCTGTGTTTTGTAATTTGATAGCAAAACTGTTCATCTCGTCGGCGGAGGTGCCCAGGCGCGGTAACTTCTTCAATTCTTCGAGCGCGTGATCTATAATCATCTCTGGACGTCCATAACATTGTTCCAATGTTGACATAATTTCCGACGGTTCAGTAGCCGTGTGTAGAAGGGCGGATACTGCCTTCCGTGCTTCGCCTCGTAAGCACGTCCTCAATCTGGCTAAGTTCTCTGCAGTAGAAAATCCGTGTAAACTAGTGGACTCCTTCATGGCCGCCTTGAATGGTAGCCATTCCTCAGTGGCGCCGCTAAAGATGGGTAGATCTTGAGTCTGCCTCGGCGGCTTCCTGCCTCTGACCATTCGTTCCAAGGTTTCCGCTAGTTTGTCGATCGCATTATCCTTCGATCGCGGTGGGGTCGGTGATCTAGGTTTTCGTGTTTCTTTTTCGACAATAGGAGGGGGCGGCTCCAATCTGTCCCTTTTGGTGGGCGAGCGGCTCCTCCGTCGTTCCATGCCCGGTTGGTCTTCTGTCTCCCCCCGTAAAGCGCGATATTTCAGCCAATCTTGAACTCTATCTTCCGCGGAAATAGTTTCTTCCACGCACGCGCTATCCCGGTCGGTCTCGTCCCTTATAGTCGCCACGTCGACGGCGAGTCGCTTCTTGATAAGCATGGCTTGAAGCTGCAACTCTTCTCTGCGAATCTCGGTCAACCGTTCTTCTGCATCTAGCTCCGCCCGTCTGATACGTACTATGGTGCTCGCGTTTGACTGTTGTGATCGTACTGACGCTGCTTGCTGTCTACTCTCCGTGATGGTGGTGATCGGACGCGGTGGTATCTTCTCGCGTGCGGATGGATCGGTCACGGAAGTCGTTGTCGGTACGGTCGCGGTGGTTACAGTCGCGATGTTCGCCGGCGCGGTTGTTATACTCGTAGATGTGGTTGCTGATTCGCGGATTGGTGCGTTGACGGTGGACGGAGACGCGGGGGAATCCTCAAACACTCGAGGCATTTTGTCGATTGTTCGGCGTGTGCGAATAGGACTCCTTGGTGTAGTCATATCCACAAACGAAAAACAAAACACAAAATAAACTATCCCTACCTAAACTTACCTTATGACCCTAATTAACCTACTTAACTTAACTATCCTACCTCCCTAACTATCCCTACGTGTCCCTACCTCCCTAATCGTCCCTATCAGACCGTCAGGAGGGCCCGTGGTTAAACGGGATATGCTCCTTCAGGGATGGAAAGTAAGGAATGGAAATAGGGGGAACTACCCAGCAGAGGGAAGTACAAGGTAACGGGGCGCTCGGAAGTCGGCTGGAATGTCCGACCCCATTGGCAGTGCCTACAGTCTGGCCCCCGCACCGAGATACGACCTTACCGGCGTAGTGCGCTGTTTCAGTCCGCGCTATGCGCTAGGATATAGACTGGTGGCTTCGCACACCACCACACCGCCTTAAAAGGCGTTAACCTCTGACTCCAACCGTTTGACACCGTTAGGTGGTTGGAAGTACAGGGCCACGGATAAACCGCGTTGGGTTTCTTCAACAATCGTCGACCAGGTGCACCGTCCGTGCTGGCTGATCTTGAACCCCTTGGCTTGAGCTCCTTTGCTTGAACTCCTTTGCTTGAGCTCCTTTGCTTGAGCTCCTTTGCTTGAACTCCTTTGCTTGAGCTCCCTATTGACTCCCCGTTGCACCGTTCGGTGTTCTTCCCTCGCTGACTCGTGCTGCACTCGTTGCACCGTTCGGTGTTCTTCCCACGTCGAGTTGTGTACTTGATCTGTCTGACGTGGTATATGACTGATACCCCGTCAAACCGCCGATGTGTGATGACTCTTCAATAGCCCTTGCAACCCCATCAACGTATACACAGCCCTGGACTCGATGGGACGACGAACGGCACCCCCTTGGCTTCAAAATATCTCCAATCGCTGCAAACAGGAACGTCCGGCTTCCAAAACACCACGGCTTGAGCTGCTTCAATAAACCGGTGACGACAGGACCACAACTTGTGAGGTGGTCCCGTAATTCTGCTTGAATGCACTCAAAACTTGCAGGCTGGCAGCTATCCGGCGACGACAGGACCACAACTTGTGGGGTTTCGCCTTCATTCAAATAAAACTCCTTGCCAAAGTGATAATAGTGGACTGTATTTCTTTCTTCATATGGTGTTTACAACTGTGACGTAGTTCACTATGCTAATACTTAAAAGTACGATTACAATTTTTCAGCTTGAGAGCAGCACGTAGATCAGGATGAATTCGAGGAGTGATTTTACAAAACAGACAAGCCTTCTTATCTGCAATTCTAATCCTCGCAAACGTGTACTAATTCAATTTCGATTTCCAGCGCTGTGATTGGCTGATCGACTTGTTTACAAAAATGATATTTATCTACGTCATCGATTTATATTCGTGACGTCATTTTGGTTAGGAAATAACTATTTTAGGTACATAACATCTATTTTACATGGTTCTATGTGTTTCTAAACATTTCTAATCAGTAATTCGACTGTATTTACATGGTTTTACTGAGTTATATTTTGGTATACATTTTTCACCAAAAAACACCTGTTTTACATGCAATATGGCTTGGCTACCTATTTAGTCATCTGCCTGCCATTATTCTTGTGTGGTTTACAATAGTACATAACGTATCCACTTAATGTATATAGGGAAAATAAGCATATTTCAGTTTCACAACAAACTTTTTGTTAGTGACTGGATATGAGAATAGTGATTCATTCCATATCGTATTAATGTATATAAACCTCATCAGGTACTTGTACATAACAAATATATAAGGAATTAGCCAGGAAAACAGAAAATAAACATCAAAATTGGTAGCCTCGGCGCAAGGCATTACCTTATCGAGAGCCGTTCCATGGTTTTAGCATAATTCCTTCTATTTACCTTATTTACTTTGCTTATTTACTTTGTTTATTTACTACATAACGTTTCGTATGCAATGGCTACGTTGTGGTTGGCAACGGTATACGTTCTCGCCACTTAAAACCACGAGATACAAGAATCTATAGACAAATTAATTTTACTTTAATTCACCTCATATTTCTATGCGATACATACAGGTAGGTTCGCATAGCAGACTTTGTTTACTTTATTTTCAATACATAATATTTTATTTTGCAGAGGCCAGTTTACGGCTTGCAACAGTATGTGATTTCGCTACTAAAGGAAAAATAACATAACATTCAAATTTCTTTATTGAAATGTCTCATTGTCCGTAACAATAGGCTTTTTAAGTTTATGATGATCCCAGAACAAGGTTGGTACTTAATTATGGTCAAGGACGCACTAGCTTAAACTAGAATTGGACTTGACTACAAAAACAAACAACGGAACTGCTTATCGATAAGCAGCACCGCTTATAGTTTAAATTATCGTATGTTATATGTCATTCCTATAAGACTTCAAAAACGGTACTTACAGTTTTTACTTTACTATTTTATACTTCTAAGCTTAAACATATTTTTGGTATCGTTTTTCACAAAGAACCACTGTTACTGTTCTTGGTGTTTTAGAGAGCAATAAAACAATTGATTTAGAACCTTCATTGATTTTTGAGCCAATTGACATGTATTGCAAATGAAATGCAAAAATGTAACAACATGATTTCTTGAACTGATAATAGCGAAAATAAAAAAAAAACTCTTTTTTTATTTAAACATTAGGTCAAAGCAAAGCATTTGCAATGTTAATGATAAATGATCTCGCAAAAACAAGATTGTGAGCATCCGTTACTCGCAATTTACGATAATCACTGTGCAAAGAAAGCTTTACCCCTCGAATTTGATTCCGAAACTCATTTGCGGTCTATGTTTTTGATCTTCACCGTTTCTCTGCGTCCATTGACTACGGTGACTCAAACTTAAATTTACAAAACAGGATTTAAAAACACTTGTGCTGTAAAAGCTACAAATATGATGATTGCATATGATAGTTAATAAAAATCCATTAAATATTTGTTAGCACAAGAAACGATTTTCAAAAAGTTTAAATGCGTTTTAGGTCCGAAGTTATTAAAAAAGCATATTTGACAGCTAGTAGGTAATACGCAACTACGCGTTAAAAAACGATCACACAAAATAGATTTCCAGAAAAGCAATTTCAAATTAACAGGACAGTCCAATTCCACCAACACATATATCGCCACTCTACCCACGTCTCATTACAAGAGGTGCTCAAGCGCATAATTCTGCGGTCGCCACCAAACGAGACGAGGTCGCAGTGGTTAGCAGCCACGAGCTACCTGTTCTTTCAACGCTTTAACTTGAGTCTTAGTAAAAAAAATGGAGAAATGAGATGGAAAAGAATATAATTATTTTAGTACTGGTCGCAGTAAAGGTGTATTTTGGTATAACGCATTATATAGGCATGAAAACATTCAAATGATATTCAAATACTATAAAAAACTAGGGATTAGTAATATCGTTGTGGAAGTACTTATTATTAAATAAAACAGAGAGACTCTGTGGTGTGGTTGAGTAAAGTGAGTTGATGTAGGAAATATTTTCATAATCATGTTTATTTTTTCTATAGATAACTTTTTTTTTTGAGCAAGGTGCTTTATAAAGAGGTAATGGGCAGAAGATGGTAAGCATAAAAACCCTAGAAGGTAACAGACTGTCAAGTGCATCTGTCGAAACACCTCGGAATCCAATCATGAACTTGCATATAAGATTCTTCTCCGATCATAACATAAATCAAAAGCATAATAAACGTACTACAAAAACATATTACTTTCAATGAACTTTATGCATACGAACAAAATAAAACGGTATACACATAATCTATTGTACTATCAATGTGACCGATTTTTCACGGTCCCGCCATGCCATGGACGATGAGTTCAATTGTAACCGATTTAGAGCTCATTGAGTCAAAACCGTGCGTGAGACATCGCATTGAAGTTTTATAGTTGGTTTTATTACTTATAAATGAGACTATTAAATTTATGGTCTCTATGATTAACTTTACGATATACCGGTTTCAGTTTAGTGTAGTAACACACAGATTTGCCGTATCTCCCTGATTGTCCAAAACGCCGCCTCTTTATGCCACAGTAAACATTAATTAAGCAGTAAACTGAGAATGTTAAGAAATAGGTAGATATCATCGCTTGTTTTATATCTGTCGTCAACCTGATAAGCAAAATATTTTAGAAATTAGGTAAATTTTATTATTTCCTGCTTTTGACTTGAGAAATAAAGAGATATTATAGTGTATTGAAATAAGACTGCATTAAACTTAACAGATAAAATGTAAAATATACTGAAGTTAATTGTGAGCAACCTATTGTTGTATTTGTTTAAATCGACTGCAGTGAGCGCTCGTGAAGAGAAATAAATATGACAAGGTCATAACAAAAAAACAATAACTTTTCGGTAATCGCAACATCCAACTTTCATGCTTCCAATGTTGATATTAATTTTGAAACTTAATGAACTCTCAAAAGTAAAGTCGTGACAACTATCAATCGTTACACTAACAAGCATAATAATAGCAAATCTAAGATATCAAGTAGGTATTATGACTGTTTACACAATATCATCGTCTAATTCCAATGTAAATAAACAGAATAGAGATATTTTGAAATACCGTATCCATATTGTTATGAGTTTTGAAGCAGGCCAAGGTTCAGCAACAACGGTTATTGTTAAAATAACATTTCGACGATGAAAAGATCAGATGAGTTATATTTTCACTAAAATTTCAAAGTGCTCTTATAATAAAGCTTTTCGAAAATATAACTGAGTTTACATAAATGCATGAGTGTAAATAATCAATGGTATGTGGAACGATGTGGCTGTAGACGATGATTACGTAAGTCAAGATAATTTGCAATTTCATATTATTAGTACAGATGTGAAGATGAGATAGAATATTGATAAACTTATGACGTATGAAAGAGTAAGAAAGAGTCAAATCACTTAACCTTAGATTCCTTACAACAATCAGCGTGCGAAGTCAAGTCTTGTTGGTCCTGACACTCTTGTTAAAGATGAAATTCAAGCCATATTTAATCAAACAAACCTACATAAACGTATGCATTGAAAATAAAGCTCTATTTAAATTAGTAGAGTAAGAGTTTTTTATACATGTTACAAGGAATGATGGCACTAAACAAATGGTGCTTTTAATCATTGCTCAGAAATGTTAATGAAATCACTGTAAATATTTCGTCGGAAGTTGTGGCGAGAGAGACGTAAAATTGTCATTAATACACGACAAGCCCGCGCTAATGATTTGGGGTGTTCAAACGGAGTGTAACACAAAGTAAGTTAAATGTATAATTTCAAAACGGAAACATTCTAAACTGAAATAAACATTTTCTGACGTCATCGTAGAGCATAATGAACTAACAAAGGAAATTAAAGCTAATCAAAATACTGGAATAGAAGAAAGGCATGATATATTGTAGTGCTTGTGAAGGATTTGTTAACCACTAAAATGCAAAAAGATATATATTTTACTTCTACTAAATGAATGGTAGAAACTGGTAGATTTCGAACTGTAAAAGAAGTATTTCTAATTATCTTGGAAAATGCGTAACAAAGAGTTGCACAAAATTTTTGCTTAAAATGATAAAACTAAGAATTAAAAACTCTGCTGCAACTTTGGTTAAAATAAGGTGCAAGAAAATGAAACTGACTCTAAAAATAGCTATTTGTCGCAACGAGTAACATTTTTAGTCGCTTGGTCAGATATGATTTAATGGAGTGGCGAGAGGTTCGTTAACATTAATAAATTCAGTTCCCCTACCACGGGTTGTTTATTATAATCGCTCCTGTGAATTTATTTTCATGAGCGTAACTTTTAAATTTTGTCGCCGTAAAAGTTACGTTATTTTTGAACTCTGTTAATTCTAAAACGATTTCAAGCAATCAATTTACATGTTATTAAATAAATTTCAAAGGTATTTCCATATCGTTTGCACTTTTCGCGTTATTGAACAAAATATTTATCTCTTTTGTACTGGCTTTCAACGTCAAACTGTCAGATCAGGATCTAGGAGAAGTAAAATTACTGATATTTAGATTGATAAATGAAAGACCGTAATTTTTTTACAGAAAACTGTAAGTATAACAGATAGCCAATAAATTAACAAAAAATATTTCTATACTTTTGCAGTTTTAGAACTCACTAAAAAATCACCGCACCTAGTGAATATCGAAACATTACATGGTAGCATCTTAACTCCTTCCTTACCAGACGCTTTTAACTTTCCTTCGGCACTTCGTTAGCTGTGTTTGTATTTATTTAGAACGTGATAAGTTACCCCGGTGACTGAGAGGAGAAGGGGGTATGTTCCTACAAAGTCTCAGAATTCATTTCCCATTTTCTTGCCTAATCTAGATTTTATTTGATGCCTGAAAAATACATATATATTTTCGTAGAAACAAAGCATTATTTTTATACCACTAGGTGGCAAACAAGCTTACGACCCACCTGATGGTAAGCGGTTACCGTAGCCTATGGACGCTTGCAATACCAGAGGCGTCACGAGCGCGTTGCCGACCTTGCATAAACCTTCTTACTCCTCTTTTGAAGAACCCCATGCTTTAGTCTCTAGGGAAAACCTCTACAGAGAGCTCATTCCACAACCTGATCGTTCTATATTGGTATGTTATAAAATATCAAGGGAATAGTTTGATACTTTGATACCAAGGTCATCACTTTTGTCCATGGGAAAAAATTACAATGAATAATATGCATAAAAACAGGGGTATACCTAAAACCGAAAAACATAGTAAGTGGTCTACAAGACAATTGTGAACCTTTGGTTTAATGCTATAATTGTAATTAGTTATACTATTATTCATCAAGGTTCGGTCCATATTAAGGGATGTCATGTCAGGTTTCAATTCTGCTGTGAAATCGAAGCAAAATCGAATCTTAATTAATCTCAAAGACTATAGACGCGAAATTTCCGAAAATGGAATGTTAATAAAAAGATAAAATCAGGCCATTTCAATTCCACAAGAACACTAAAGTGCACCTTTAGTATCGGGTATTATATTATTCATTTACGACACAATACATTATAATGTATAAAAGTTGGCGGTTTATTTTAAAAGTGTGCAAGTTTAAACAATGCTCACCAGAGCGTGTCGGCCAACAGCAGAAAGAAATTGAATTTGTAACATGAGCATTCCAGCTCGTAAAGTTGTTATTAATATCCTTAGTTATTCCTTTTCTTTGTAATAATATACTTATTGTAGAATAAACAAATTCAAGAAATAGCCTGGGTTTACTGTATAATAAAGTAAGAGTTATTTCTGATAATGAAATAAATCCTGGGTCTTCACATCGTATTATGGAAATCAGACAACTGTTCTACATCCTATTTGTGAAGAACTTATATTACATCCAAAAGAAAGAAAGAAGTAAAAGCCAGTGTGACATGTAACTGTTATTAAAAAACAGTTACATGCCATGATAATAATAAATTTTCCTTTCAATCGGAGATATTGAATAATGTTCAGTTTATGTTGAATGTCACAACGTATTACTAGTATTTTTGTTTTAATTTCGTCAAGATATGATCATGCAAATTAATCTTTACACACAAAGTAAGACTTTCGCGATATCTGATAATCACCAAAGAATGTGACAAAATTTAAAAGTAGAATGTGACTGAAAAGGTCAAATTATTCATCATTGTAGGATTACAGTACGAATTAGTGCGGCACCACGACCTGCATGCAGGTCTCTTTGGAAAATGTCACAGCACAAAATGTCGGTGGCATTAATTAACGCGATTACTCTATTCGTGATTGGGGGCTAATGGCAGGGCTGTTTGAACTGTCGACCTATTTGCCAGACATTTGCTTTAGTAATTAAAAGTACATATGTGTTTAATTGGTGGAGTAAATAGGATTGTAAGCTTGTGGTCTGATTAAGATATATTGTTGAAAGTGTTGCGCATTTTTTATTCAGGTGAGGTTTAAACTAAATAATGTTTGCTACAGTAATGATGAAATTGCTTATACAGTGAGTAAACAACGTAATAATTAGACTCAAAAGCAACCTAATAAATACAATGATGGCTAAAGCAAGATTTTGAAATATCCCCTTATAGGATTCACTTTGGAACCTTTACCGTTAATGTAATAAGAAGAAACGAATTGTACCTACTTACTCTATACGGTAGAATCTATACCTAGTTCCAGTAATTTTGACCGTGCGTTGATATGTCAGTCGGCAGACAGTTTCTCCTTTTATATAATGTAGATATTCTTAATGTAATATTAATCATTACGATCATCACCACAAGTTATATCATCACGACTGGTCCAATGAAGTCTTTTTCTATAATATCTATCTTCTCCAATCTACTTTATGTATCTAAAATCAATTAGTGTCATATTTCCAACTCTTCTAATTACGCAATAAATGAAAACATGACCAACTCATGCCGTAATTACTTAGTAAGTCCCTACAATCTTAATTTTATGACTAGTTGATATCATAATCAACTCATAGCCATTCGACAAATCGTAACGAGAAGCTCAGAGTTCTAATTTCGTCCATCCATTGAGGACCCTAGTGTCCACTCGATCATTCTCAAATTCGTGAGCGTTCTGTTTCAAAGGCGAATAACTCTCTTAATGCAGTCATCCGATATGTTTGGGTCTTTGGGAGTTTGCGTGATAGTTCATAATGTATTCCATCTATAGCCATTATGTGTTATATCCTTATCATAATGTGCAAAATGATTCATAATTTTATTCAGCAAAACAGAAATGTATAGTTTTAAAATCTATTCTCATCATCAAAAGAACTAGAATAGAATAACTAGTTTTTTGTACTAAATTTGCGTGTTGAATAACAATAATAATTTGATATTGCAGACCTGCAGGTTACCTAATTTTTTTTTTATGTCACAAGTGACAACGAGGCAGGCGGGTCACCTGATGGTAAATGACAACCGTCGCCTATAGATTTATTGTACACCTTATTACAATCCACATCTCTTTCCACTTCATGATGTGGTGATGGTCAAAAAAAGCAACAGTAGAGATCCATATAAGCTTTATGTACCCCAACAAAGATTGCAGTTATACAGTAAAAATGTTTATTGTATAGCAATTAAAATTTATAATAAATTACCCATAGCATTAAGGAAATTGACATTATATAAATTTAAATCAGAGTTATTTAATTGGTTATTAGACATGTGTTTCTATTCTCTTCAAGAATTTATTGACCATAAAATGTGAATATGATTATAATTTGATAAGATACAATTGGATTTAGGCATAAGACTGTTATTTAATTTAAGCTGAATTTTATCATTTGTAATTTAATTAATTAATAAATAACATAAATAATTTCTACACCATCAATAATGGTAGAATACGTCGTCGGCCGCTTTATTACTTTATCAACAAAATATATACCGTATTCTTTGAAATAAATTATTATTATTATGCCTTAAAGGCGAACTGGCTTTTAAGTGAAATTTCCGGAACACACCAACAGGTAGGTGCTTGGCGACAGATTTTCAACTTGAGGGTGGCAGCCAGCCAGTCGAGAACTACAAAACACCCTACCACCGTGCTGTGGTTTCCTCACGAATGTTTTCCTTCACCGAAAGCTCAAGCTCATTGTAGGATTCGAACCCACGATCTTCGCCGCGGTATCCGACGTCACTTACCACTGAGCTATCATCGCCTTATGTTAAGTGTCCACATTCGCCTATAGAAATAAGCAGTATCAGAGTATTTCCGAGCCGAATGCTTTGAAGGCAACTGACTCTTGAGTTCAATTAATTGTCAGAACACGCCGATAGGTGGTGGTGGTAAGTTTGGCGACAGATTTTCAACTTCAAGACCGTACTGATTAAGAATTAAAAGGTTCATCCATACTATACTAATATTATAAATGCGAAAAAGTGTCTGTCTGTCTGTCTGTCTGTTACCTCTTCACGCTTAAACCGCCGAACCGATTTAGAAGAAATTTGGTATAGGGATATTTTGAGTCCCGGGAAAAAACATAGGATAGTTTTTATCCTAGAAATCACCCTTTAAGGGGGTGAAAAGGGGGCTGGAAGTTTGTATGGGAAATCCCCAATTACCGCTGAACCAATTTCTTTTTGTCCGTCTGTTACTTCTTTACGCATAAACCGCCGAACCGATTTAGATGAAATTTGGTATAAAGTTAGTTTGGATTGCGGGAAAAAACACAGGATAGTTTTTATCCCAGAAATCACCCTTTAAAGCGGTGAAAAGGGGGGTGGATGTTTGTATGGGAAATCAATTACCGCTGAACTAATTTCTGTCTGTCTGGCTGTCTGTTACCTCTTCACGCTTAAACCGCCGAACCGATTTAGATGAAATTTGGTATAGGGATAGTTCGAGTCTCGGGAAAGAACATAGGATAGTTTTTATCCCAGAAATCACCCTTTAAGGGGGGTGAAAGTTTGTATGGGGAATCAAATTGATAGAATTCTCATTGGTTTTCCTGTAATCTACAAGCAATTAACTAAATTTTGTATTTTTATTTTAGTTTCGGAGATCAAGGGGGGAATGGACAATTTTCGTCTTCTTTCATGAATAAAATCAAAACTATTTGTTTTACATTAATAACAAAAATATGGTTAAGGTAAAGAAAACGAGCCCTTTCATTTGATGTATGACACAGTAAGGTTTTCAAATCATTGTTTTTAAATTTCCTAATTTGTCCCCCGAAAATTACCTTTATTTAAAAACATATTATTTACTTTGGGTCATAGAATTACACCATCCTACCAAATTTCACCTGATTTGGTTCAGTAGATTCGGAGCAAATGTCTGTGACATGTCCGGACAGACAGACGCACGAGTGGTCCTATAAAGGTCCGTTTTTTTGTACAGAACCCTAAAAAGCAGATTGTATAAAAAATAAGCTACGCAAATTCCTAATTCCACGCGGACGGAGTCGCGGGCAAAAGCTAGTAAGATATATTTATCTCCTAATGCTATTAAAAATAGAAACCAAATAATTAAAGAGCTTCTAATTACTTTATATTGGAGAAGATAGCACCATTGATTTATTACTATAGCGGCGTTGTTATTAAAATTGAGATAACACATAAAATGTACGATGTTTGATTACATATATAACCAACTTTATAAGTAATTGTTACGTTTTGACATTTTCATCGTGCACAAAATAATATGCTCTAATGAAATATTGTCGTTGAAAATTGATACTGATTTATGGTAAATTCAAAACAATGCGTGAGTGATGACTATTATTTTCGACGTAACAATCAATTACCGATAATAAAACATTCGTTTATTTTGTAATTGAATTTTGGACGAACTGCCAGAGTATTTTCACATTTCATGGAAAGGTATTCCAATTAACTCTAGTATGAAATAAAAAATATAAGAATTTATCTGTTCATTATGTCTTTCCAACATCGAAATATAATATCGATAGCTTACGCAGTATCAGCTTATACGGTACATAGATAACACAAATTTCCTTAGTATTTAGCTGTTTTATAGCGGAGTCTCAAAACATTTCCTTTTTCCTACCTCGTTGCTTTCTCAAGCTCCTTAACAGTTACAATTCGGAGCTATATCCGAGCAAACTCAAGGTTATAATATCTTAATGGAGCAAGTTTAGCACAAACAGCTGTCTGGAGGGCACTATTCTTCGTTAGCAGCGGAGAGCCCCTGGTAAATTATTCTTCGGGTCACTTTGGTGCTATTTAAGTTAATTTAATCCTAACTTTGCACACTTCTCACGTACTTGTACGTTGTTTCAACTAATATTATTAGTAAGTTTGTATCCAAATACGTTGTTTTAATTTTAATTGCTAGATAATATTATGTTATATTTTTATTTAACGAACTTTTGTAATTTACCCGAGGTTTTTATTGGTTAGCTTTTTTCGCTTAGTTTTTGAACATTAAATAACAAAAGAATCAGTAGTAATGTGCCATATTTTTTACTAAAGCTTGTCCATCATAGAATTTTCTAAATTTACGGCCAAAACTACTGTATTGTCCTATTATCATACTAATATTATAAATGTGAAAGTTTGTAAATTTGGATGTTTGGATATTTGTGAGTTTGGATGTTCCAATTACACAAAAACGGCTGAACAGATTTTAATCAAACTTGGCACACAGGTAAATCATCCTGGAATAAAACATAGAATACTTTTTATACTGGGAAAAGATAAGAGTCCTCGGGAACGCGGGTGAAACTGCGGGGAGAAAAACTAGTAACCTAATAAATGGTATAGTTATCCCACTCAGTGAATCTGAACCAGGCTATATTTACGATAATACAAGAATCCTTTGAATTGTAATCTTATGAGTAATAAGAATAAAGAACAAAATCAATTTCCTTCAAACGCTTACTCCAATAAGAAAAGCTTAGCTTGGTGGCGTTCACGTGTTTATACATTACGCGTGTTAACTTTTATTCAATTCAGGTTGTGCGTGCACGTAGTACACCACTAGGATCAAAGATGGCGTTACTAGTAGTTGTTATTAAGTTGTAAAAAGTTTCGAAATAATATCAAATTATCTAAAATAATGCAGCGGTTCTCTATCAGTATTTAGCAAAATAATTTAAATGATTCTCGGAGAATTGGATTAGTGTCTACGTACGGACAACCTGACATATTAATTAAATACGTATAAAAAATACTCAAGATATATAATTTCCATACATTGTGTTCCTGATAAAGTAAAAAAATATACCTAAATATTTTAAAGTTTTCGTAGGTAATAATTTTGATCTTATTGCAAATAATAAAGACATAATTAAATAACACTAAAGATAATAAAATCAAAACTTTACTACCCGAGCTAAACCTAAAACGACTAAGAACTACGGGTGGCCTCCTCAGGCAAATTCTTTTTGGCCTATACTCATACTTAATTATTTTTATAGACCCCTTAAGTTAACAAGCATTTATTTATTGTGAAACAAACGTAATAAATCGAGTTTGAAGCAATAATAACATGTATAGTGAACGAGTTTGTTTTTCTTTCTTTTTCGTACATTTATCAAGAACGCGTCGATAGGTGTATAAATTTTGAATATTTGTTAACAGGTAGTAATAAATAACCACGTTTTGAAGATAATGATGCCAGAATAGAGCCGGTTTACTAAGAATTTGATTGGTTAATAAATTGTATCCCTATGTTTAATATATTTGAAGCTAATCGAAATATCAAAACAACGGATTGATTGCGTAAAAGGTTTCAGAATCATGACATTGATTAATATAAATGCAATTAAATTATAATTTCTCTAGCTTAGTAAGTTTTTACCTACATATACCTATTATTAGTAGTAATTGATAGATATATTATTAGATAAATAATTTGTTAGTTTCACTTGAATTCCTGAAATAAATAATAACCTACTCTATGTCTTATTATATTCCATGAAATTCCGTTCCGCCATACGGAAACCTATTCAGATATTAAATTATTGTTTAGCTTTATTATTGATTTGTGTGGCTACAAAACTACCACAGCTCTCTATCATATAAAAAATAGTATAGAACAAAAAGCAGCGTGAAAATTCAACCTAACCCTTTTTAAACCGTAAAACGTGCCGATTCATCGCACCGAATTTATATATTTCAACGGATGCCAGAACAAAAGGGAATCTATTGGCTGAAATTTGGCACAGAAGTCACAGAACCAATATAAATTAGAAACGCGTATTGCCAGAAAAGAGCAAAGAGTAAACAATGGTTGACTCGACACGAGTCCCACCGTCCCACCACAACTATTGATTCCTATTGAATTGGTGAGCCGTGACTAACGAGCCGTGATATACACATTCTTGTGGTCGCAATATCGGTTAAAAAAATCTGATACAACAAATATGGTGGAACCACCCACACATTTGTTTTTTTTTTAACACACATAATTTTACGTTTGACCACCAACTCGCCTGATGGTAAGCGGTAACGATGTGGCCGAAGATGAAGCACGCAAACTTAGAAGATACCTGTTCACCCTGACCTTGAATAGATCCAGTACATTGAAATTATACAGTACAGTTTCCTATGATTTTACTATAAAAATTGCTTATTGAGAACTAAATAGAGTCAATTATGTACTCTAGTTGGCGCTTCTGAGATTCTTTATTGATATTTACGTTTTTTTAATTTATTTATTTAGCTTTAGGTTTCGTAGCAACATCGTCAAAATACACAATTCAGAATAAAATACGAACTAATCTCCACATAAAAAAAATAATGTATAAACAACAGACAAGTTTGGTAAAAGATTTCATCAAACGTTGTTGCTTGTCTCTCAAAGTACAGACCCAACAATGGTAACTGCACTTGAACATTTAGAGATAGAAATGATAAAATATAACAGCGGTAAATAAAACGGTAAGTCGGCATCAAAATCACCTAAAGGAGTGTTTTGTCAACGATAGAGATATTATTATAATATTAAGTTTGTTAGCCATATACGGGATCATTAAGATAGTGGTTCGTTGAAAATATTTACCAAAATCTGGTAAATGAGTATCTTATAAGATAAGGTAAGATTACGCCTAATTCAACCCACATTCGGTAGTGCTTTATGAATTTTAAGTGATTCATGGACTGTCGTTTTTGTCTCAAATGTTTATCTTAATGGTTTCTGCGGGTGATTTATCATCATAATCCTACTGTAAACGAATATAAACGATACATATTTAGTGTCCCTTGGAATAGGTTTTTTTTTACCAAATCTATAAGATAAAAATAAAAAACAAAAACCGACTTCAAAACTGTAACCTATACCTATGTACAAACATAAACTAAAAAGTAAAGAATAATATTTTAATTTCAAAGCAAGAGCCTTAAAGGACAATCAACAAAATTATTGATATTTATATATCTATTTAATATTTATAAACAGTTCTTTTTGGAGTCGGTGCCAGTCAAGAAGAAGGACAGTTTTGAACTGGACACGAAGTGTTCATACGAGAAAACGTCTTACGACACCTCTCCTTACGGTAATGTTTCTTAGGTCTGCGCCGTCGCTCCCCTACTTTTCGAAAGTTTGTTACAAAGGCAGAATTAAACTGTCCTTCTTGGCTGGCACCGACTCCAAAAAGAACTGTTTATAAATATTAAATAGATATATAAATATCAATAATTTTGTTGATTGTCCTTTAAGGCTCTTGCTTTGAAATTAAAATATTATTCTTTACTTTTTAGTTTATGTTTGTACATAGGTATAGGTTACAGTTTTGAAGTCGGTTTTTGTTTTTTATTTTTAAAAATAATTTTATTTTTTAATTTTTAAAGTTTATTCCTTATTATATGTTATCCTAGGCAAAACTAGTTTGTCCTGAAATCGGGTCTGGCCGGTAAAATATAATATATAACTAGCGGGCCCGGCAGACGTCGTCCTGCCCTGAAATTAAAACAAATCTTGGAACTCGATTCCAGCGCCACCTACCGGGTCCAATTGTATTTTAAAACCATCGAAGAACCCATTGAAGTATACACACGAAATTTCATCCAAATCCAAAAAGTCACGCTCAACGACTCAGTTTGATTCACTAAGGTTTATCAAACGAGATAGAATTTTTTTCGTTTTTGTTGATTTTCTCAAAAAGTGCTTAATCAATTTCGATAAAATTTAAATGGGACCACCTCTGAAGTAGGATCTACCAAACAAAAAAAGAATCATCAAAATCTATTCATAATTGGCAGAGAAATCGAGTAACAAACATACAAAAAAAAAAAAAAACATACAGACGAATTGAGAACCTCCTCCTTTTTTTTGAAGTCGGTTAAAAATTTAACACTGTTCATACCAATTTCTACTTTTCTACTTGTGTATAGTCCAGGAATATTATGAGTTTCACCTCAGAATGGGAGATAGTCAGCTATTAACTTGTATAAACCTTTATTTTGACACCCTAAAACTTGTCTCAAAAGCTACTTATGGGTGCCCGCGACTACTGATTTTTCAAGGTCAAAGGTCAAAAAATCATTTATTGCAAATATCTTGTTTCCTATGGGTTTTTGGTATATGTATTCAAAATAAATATTGTAGAAGATTAAATTTTCTACAACTTTTGTACAAACATTTTTTCGATATCTTGGACCATTTTCGAGATTTCGATATTTTTTATATATATATTTTTTCAAACCGTCAGATTAAGGAAATTCCTCAACATAATTGTCAGATTATGGGTCAGTACAACAAGGCCATCAAGAAAAACCGCCTGTATAAAAATCTGACGCGCTCGAGTAAATCAAGGTCACGTTTTTTTTTTGCATTTTCAAGAATCGGCCCTGACTGATGGTCGCGTCCAAATCGTCAGTCTTTAAAATAGGAGCTACTGGAGGGTTCACTTAACATCCCTCATCAATGTCTGACGCGCTCGAGTAAATTTTTTTTTTAAATATTTTCGACCCCTTCGTACGGCCACCCCCACCACGCAAAACGGCAGATTATTATTTTTCCGTTATCAGACAGACGTGGCGCGACTACCCTATTAATATCTGACGCGCTCGAGTATTTCTTGGTGACTGTTTTTTTTTACATTTTTGAAACCCTGTAGACGCTCCCCCCACCGCTGAAGGGGAAAATATCATATAACCTTTTTTTCTTTATTTCACCTAATCTTCAAATTCCAGTAGGTCCCAAAGACGCTTGAGTAACTACAAATTTAGCATCATTGCCTCCCCTACTATAATGCGTGTGGTATTCTACAAGGGTAGCTATGGGAAGGGCTAATGAAACAACGTCTGTACGTAAACGAGGTGTAATCCGAACTGAGCGGTATAGCTGTCAACTACCTACATAATAACAATATATAATTTATGTAGGTACTTCTTACTCTATACATTACAATTTTCCTACCATGTTTAATTTAGATTCAATTTATAGTACCTAAATTCCTTGATAATTTATTGACTTGCTTTCTTGAACTACCTCTAATTATGCAAGTCATATTTTTTTACTTGATATGTACCTTTTTATAACACATCAGTCTGCCTCCTGTACTTTTAAAAAATAAATGAACGCTAACCAAGTAACAAACTGTAGTGTTTGCAGGTTTGCAGTTCATATTCCGAGTACAAGACCAATATTTGCAAGCGTATTGACATAGCGTGGGATGAGACTTAATGAGCCATCATCGAGAATGACTGTGTCAACCTTCGCAGCTTCTTCAACAGCTTTTGAGATACCTACCTAATGTTCTCGTTGTTTTGATTTTTATGATTTTATTTCATGAGATTTACTTCAATCCATCAGTAAAGTTACAAGTTTTTGTCTTGCTTTTTTTTCCTTCCAGAGTCTATTTTTTGTATCTTTTCTTTCCATTAATGTTATGTTTCTAACAAGTAATCATTTATTTTGAGAGATGTAGCTAAAACACCGATTTTATTCGACATATTCCATACTTTACTCTCTGCAACAATAAAAATAAAAACTATTTGACTGTCCTATTTAATAACAATAATTATTTAAAGGCCTGTCATTCATATTCATCTTCAATCTTTAAAATTTTGTATGTAATACCTATTATATTTTTGGTAACTTTATTAGCAAATATTTCCTCCATTCTATTTGGTTCAAAAACCTTATAGAACTAAATTCTGTAAAGAATCATTTTCAAACCTTTCATCACATTTTTCATATTTAGGTAGTAGTTACTCGTATGTATAATACCTAAAAAGATTTCTAACAATGCACTCCCCAAAGGCGTCAGATATAAAACATTCTAATATCCTCACAAATCGGTCATAAAGCCTGTACTCGGAGATAGTGATCCCGATAAGGCTCTATTCAGTTCCACACTATCAATCATAGTTTATTGAAGGTTACCAATATCGCGAACTTGCACACTCACGCTGTCTTTTATGAGCGTTTCGTGGGTCGTTTGTATTAAGCTTTGAAGAGGGAAATGTCAATCAAGGTATGGTTAGGGGTTGAGATAGAATTTTCTTAAATTTATTTTGGGTAAAAGGCTTTATCAAATTTATACTCAAAAGAAAATTCAGTCACCTTCAATATTGAATTTAATAAAGAAGCAGTACCTAAATAGAATATTTCTCCAACTCATTTATCGTATAGACAGTATAAGATCATGAATGAAATACATATGAGTCCTTCCTACAATACATGTGTAATAAAAAAGTGTAGATAGGTTACCTATTAAATAAAAAAAAGAATCCTACAGTATTCGCTCTTCAAAATTACACTATATTATTACAAGATTTATTATTTAAGGCGATGATAGCTCATTGGTAGTGATGTCAGATACCGCGGCGAAGCTTTCGGTGACGGAAAACTTCGTGAGGAAACGATAACACGGTGGTAGGATACTTTGTAGTAGGTACCCGACTGGCTGGCTACCACCCTCAAGTTGAAATTCTGTTGCCAAGCACCTATCGGTGTGTTCCAACAGCTGCACTTAAGAGCCAGTTACCATGATGAGATTGTGGTCAAACACAAGCCTATACAGAATTTTAAAAAGAGATTACGATATCTCATAACACACGACTGCTTTTTTGGTTATTTCGTGTCACTTTTACATTTAATTGCATCCATCCATGGACACGCGGCGACGACGCGACATTTATAACCTATCTACACTTTTTACTTAAAATATCATTGTGTATAGGTAGGTACACCCACTTCAAAATAGTAAATTATAAAACATTACTTAAAACAATAAAAGTTTTCTGAATGAAGATGTTCTTTTCTTATGGCCATTATTGACCATAAAACGTGACCATTTCTCTCGTACGTTAACCAAATATTGGCCATCGGTTTTGTTTACTAATACTTAAGTACTGGTCGCGTGCCGTGATCCATCATATTTAACTTTCAAATGACATTTTAAGTTTCATTAGTTAGTAGGTACTCGAAATATTTGTTTTTATGAGATATTCTCTTGAAACTTTTTTATTTGCATACTTCTTTTCTTTGGCAGTTGCGAAATGGTTATAGAGGGGGATTAATAAAATCATACGATAAAACTTTTTGGTAAGTTAAGGCAAGGTCGCGAGATCGTGCTTAGGGGCTTTTAAGGTTTAACTAAGATAAAAATAAAACTTTTTGACTGTCTTTGTGAAGTTAGCTAGGGAAGGTTATTTTAATCGTTATATTTTACGTTGTAGTTATTTTAATGACTATCGTTAAGTGCACACAGGACACAGTTATATGCACACTTCGTTTTAATATCCTTCTCCTAACTTTCCACTACTCAGCCAGCACAACAGCATGTGTTTGCATAAGCTATGTACTTTATTCTACGGATGACCTTAACATTTTTATTTTCAAGCATTCAAAGCTATTTTTAGGTCATTGCAAAACTCATTACCATTTCCACCAGCCAGTTTCATTTTGTAAAGTATTTTAAGTGGAGTGAACCTTTTGATCTTTTGTGATCAGGCTACTTTATGCAGGTGTATTGCGTGCAAAGGGTGCTTTTGTTTCCCGCTGTCTTTTATGTTCGATTATTATAACCAGCTAGTTGTTACGTCAAATTATAATTGCATGCAAAACAAAAAATAATAAAGAAGAAAAATTATACTTTAAAATAAAATTCAATAGGCTGGCAAGCTCGTATATGGAGGATTGACAACGTGTTACCATCCTTTACAAAGCCTAGAAGATTCCGTAAAATATTTAACGTATTCACCAAATTGATTTAAGGACTCTTGTTTTTCTATAAAATTCGATTACCTTATTTTCATTTCCCATTCCATCTCGAAAGTAAATTAAAAACCTGCACTCCAACATAAATAGGCATATTTTATCTGCCCACGGTTATCGATGAAATTGCACAGATCCAGAATAATGCAGTTTAATTAAGCCTCACAATCAGCAGCCGTTACCAAAGGAACGCCCCAAACGTGGAATAAATTCTTGAGGGGCTACAATCAATCCTACTATCTCTGGCAACAACTTACCAAATTATTGCTCCGGAAACATTTACGAAATCAGCTCTTATTTCGTTTCTAATAAATGTCTGAAAAGTGCATAATAAGTTTGGCGTAAAATTTTCCATTTTGCCATCAGTCCCTAAACGTTTAATTTTCTTTTAATCCCAAATGCTGCGATCCTTATCATTGGAGGGTTGCCATGGAACGAATTAAACGGATTGCGATGGTGTCTCAAATGAGGCTATTTTGTTCCTCCTGAGATATGCCTCATTGAATAGAGGGGCGCTAAACGTGATTGTTTGTGTTTACGTTTCACTAGTAAATTATCGGCATAGGAAACCGGGTAAACTGGACCCTGATTTAATATATGTATATATATCTTGGATTTTACAAGTAAACATTAAAATTATGTTTCTTTTAAAAAATCGGCTTTATCGGTCACTTTGATTCGTCTTCATTTCTGATTCGATCTCGCAGGGAAACTCCGAGCATGAGGGCTATGCTCCAGTGCTTTTTGGGTAGCCTTGAGCCTTCGTAGGAGGCCCACAGTATTTGATTTACTATTTACGTAATTTTAAGTGTTAACGAGATCATTTTGGATGAGTTCATATCACGTTCACAGCCAAATCTACCGCACTAGATAAAAAACTACAATTACAAAGAAAACTATCACGTCCAATGAGAATTTTGAACAACTTTGCGTTTGAAAATAAATTTTCTCAAAAAGCACTCCCTCATAACTTTAGAAACCTATGGTATGGTCCTACATGCACTCTGTTTGATGAACGTAGTATCAAACAATATATTACTTAACCAAGTTGCCGAGCTGCACAAAGTCAATACCGTCATGAAGAAGTAAAACAAAACCATAACACACAATGCATTTCAGAGAGTAAGAAAGGTTTTCAAAGTACTTCTAAGATAGTCTAGAGCGCTTTACGATTTGCGAACAAAAGCCAAACAATCCATTGTCTATCGATTGTAGCCTCGAGTGCAGTTTGTCGTCAAAGGCCTTAAGTTGCTCTTTTCAGTGCCTTTACTATGTGTTACCGGTTATCATTCACTTTCGAACAACGTGAATGAAGCACAAACATAAAAGACGCCCATCAATGTACACAGTAGCATACCACTAACTGTAATAGATCATAAACAAGTTTTAAAGATCCTTTTCAAATCGACGTAAACAATAAAATCTGACTACCTCCAAATAGACTAGGCTAGAATGCTTATATACAATGTTTTGGAAATGTTTTAGCTGTATCTTCTCTCTTTAAAATACATTATGTTTAATAGTAGCTACTAATGGTTTCCATTCAACATGAATTAGAAAAGGTTGTGATTTCAAGACCAAGCAAATGAAAAATAATATTAGGATATACGTAATTGTTACAGAAATGAGTAGACAATGAGTACTTATAGTAGACTCGTATGTCTCTATAGAGAACATGCTTAAAGCCTACGACGTTCTTTACAATGTTTGAAGTCTTTACCATTACCGTGTAGTTGTTGAAACAACTGTTGAGTTTACTTAAACTTGTAAGATAGCATTCGATAAAACACTGTTGATTTATAAAGCTTAAATATTATTCCTCTAATATAATAAGTTATTTGTCTTTGTTACTCGTATATCTTGCAACAGTTGCTCAGAAGTTTCTTTGAGTGCCAACAATCCTGATAAATGTGCAACATTTGGAATTTCTAAGAGCGATTTTTGTTTAAATTTCCAACTATTATTATTTGAGATTAAAAAGTTTAGTAAATGTGTTAGTAATGTAATTATTTTATTGAATTTCATTTTTGTATTTTTAGGACATGAAGTCGGTTAAAAAGGACCACTTATCTACCTAAGGAGGATAATATGAACAAAAATTTCAAGAGTAATTAACATTATGCAAATTAAATTTGTTACATCAAGCGTACGTAATGTAATGTTATATAATTCTAATACAAGAGATGCCGTTTTATCTTTACCTTTAATTATAAGATGAAAGGCTTAATTTAACAGTGAAGATAACATATTTCACTGAAATGCGTGCTTTTTCTGTAATTTAATCATTTTGAAACGATTGATGGTCAACGACATTTTATTCCTTCTTTATCGGGGTTTTCAACTTGTTTAGCCATTTAAGGGTTAATTTTAAGCTATATCAAAGTTCATCAAACTCTATCAAGCTGTTTTGGCGGGAAAACCAGCAGATGAACAAACATAATTTTAAATGCTTCCTTAAGTTTAAATCAGTCGATCAGTTGTATTGTAAAATGGAATACTTGTCTTGATGTGGCAGTCTTGGTTACTTTGGATCCTTGAAAGACGATGGATTTTAAGGCAATAATTTAACAAATCTACAAAAAATTTTGAGATGCAAACTACAATTGTAGCTACAAAATACACCCTAAAAGATAATTATACAAAGCCATACACACGGAAATGTATGCATGAACATACATTACCGCACACCGTTATTTGGATGGACCGTCAACTCTACGATTCGCCCGTGGGCTTGCATAAACATTTACGGTTCCGGATCACCGGCTTAGATGATTGCATTAAATGCGCACACAAAATATACATCGAGCCGGACTGGAACGAAATCGATAGGTGGAATCTTCCTAGGGTTTTGTTTACTGGTTGTTCAGGTTCTATACCAAACCTCAACCAAGATATGCCTCGCTTTTTCGATGCTTTTTAGTAAAAAATATCGTGTTACTTAACTGTTGGGTACAGTCAGCCGCAAAAGTAAATAATAACTTGAATACCATGTGACATAGCGTACATCAAGAGATTATTATTGATTTCGGTTCAAAAGAATATCGATGTTCTAAATCTAAATTGATGTCAAAGTCAAAGTCAAAGTCAAAACCATTTATTCAGTTTAGGCCCTAGAAGGGCACTTATGAAGGTCGAATTACAGAAGTTACCACCGGTTCGGAAGTCAGCCTTCAACTGAGAAGAACCGGCAAGAAACTCAGCAAGGTTACATTTTTTAAATATTTTTGGACCATCTGACTATATTGGCTTTTTTTTTCAAATGTTTAACAATTTTATTCTTAAAGTAATACAAAAATACATAAAAAATTATAACCCGCATTAGTTACCTACATAGTAAACTAAAACAAAAAATACCAAGCTAATAACAGCGTATTAAAAAAAAATGGTAATTAACAGTAAAAAAAACAAAAACAATGTGTAGGTACTTGTACAGAGTGCAGCTACCTCCAGACATCTTTATCCTCAATATATTGGGCTACCTTGTAATAAGCTTTTTCTTTCAAAACTTTTTTTATGTACGATTTGAATCTAGAATCAGTCATCTTGGTAACAGATGCTGGTAATTTATTATAAAAGCGAACACTATTCCCAAGAAATGACTTTTTAACTCTAGCTAATCTAAAATACGGAACAACTAATTTATCTTTTTGTCTTGTATTGAAATTATGAATCTCTACATTTGATTTATACAAATCTACATTTTTTCGAATGAACATAATATTTTCATATATATACAGTGAAGGTAAAGTCATTACGTTTATTTCCTTAAATATTTCCTTTAATGATTCACGTGGACCCATATTGTAGATTGCACGAATGGCTCTTTTTTGTAATACAAAAATTGTTTCAATATCTGCAGCAGCTCCCCACAGTAAAACGCAATATGATAAAAGACTATGGAAATATGCAAAATAAACTAATCTGGCCGTCTCAACATTCGTCAATTGTCTAATTTTTTTAACAGCAAATACAGCAGAACTCAATTTACTAGCTAAAGATTGTACATGAGAACCCCACTGTAGTTTAATATCAAGTGTTATACCCAAAAATACAGTTTTATCAACTAGTCCCAGGCTGCTGTCATCTATTAATACCCTACTGTCTACTTGCGGTACGTTTGGAAGAGCGAATCTTAAACATTTTGTTTTCTTTGAGTTTAATAAAAGATTATTTACAGCAAACCATTTAGAAACTATTGACAAAGTATCATTTACTCTAGTAAGTTCTTTGTCTTTTCTATCTACTTTAAAAATGAATGAAGTATCGTCAGCAAACAAGACTACATCTGAGAGACCATTTACGACCGACGGTAAGTCATTAATATATACTAGAAATAGAAATGGCCCAAGTATGGAACCTTGAGGTACCCCCATTTTGACTACAGAACCATTGGACGTTGTACCTTCAACTCGTACCTTTTGTTGGCGATTAGTTAAATAAGACAAAACAAGTTCATGAGCAGTTCCACGAATACCATAATAATTAAGCTTTAGGAGCAGAGTACGGTGGTCAACGCAGTCAAACGCCTTTGATAGATCACAAAAAATGCCTATGGCATCCTGTGAGTTTTCCCAGGCTTCATAGATGTGCTTCAATAATTTTGCTGCCGCATCTGATGTAGATCTCCCCTTCGTGAAACCGAACTGATGACCATGCAGTATCTCACAACTATTGAAATGACCTAACATTTGATTGAGCAACAGTTTTTCAAAGATTTTACTAAGTGCAGGAAGCACAGATACCGGTCTATAATCAGAAGGATTATCTTTACAGCCTGATTTAAATATTGGAACTATTTTACTATACTTCATTAGGTCAGGAAAAGAACCCTGATCAATACATTCATTGAAAATATCCGATAAAATAGGTGCAATTACTGTTATTATTGATTTTAAAATCGTTACTGACAATCCCCATAAGTCTTCTGTATTTTTTAAATTAAGGCTATTAAATAATTTTAAAATATCACTAGAAGTGACGTGACAAAATTTAAAACTGGGAAAAGATTTTTGAATATGTTGCCTAAGAAGTGCTTCAGCCGCTTCGGGACACGAGTTAAGGCTTTTAGTGGTTTCCTCTGGTATACTTGTGAAGAAATCTTCAAAAGCAGTGGCTACTTCCAACTTATCTGACACAATTTTATCATTAATTTTTAACGTGAGCTGCTCGTTTTTATTGTTAATTTTACCAGATTCCGTATTTATGACATTCCAAACTGCCTTGATTTTATTGGTAGCCTTACCTATTTTATTACTTAAGTATATTGATTTTGCCTGATGACATACTAATTTAAATAATTTTGAATAATTTCTAACATATTTATGGAATGCCTCGTCACGAGTGAATGATCTTAAATGATAAATTTCATACAACTTATCTCTGCTTTTCCGAATTCCTTTAGTGGCCCAATCACTAAACTCCTAGTTTACCGTTTACCTTCACTTTTTTGATAGGACAGGTTTTATTTAGTTCTTCGCAAATACTAGTTAATAAATTTCCATATAAAACATTGGGCTCATTACTATTTTTTGTCTTACAGTTTAGTCTGAACTCTAAGTTATTTTTTAAGTTATCTAATCGCACCTTTGTAATAGGTCGAATTTCCTTTACTTTCTTAGAAACATTTAGTTCATAGGGTAATTTTACTATTTGAGCCATATGATCAGAGCGAACACCACTTATAATTGATTTACCTAATATACTGCTATTACTTATTATATTATCTATGCAAGTAGACGAAGTGGGTGTTGACCGTGTTGGCTCATTGAACAACAAATCTAAGTTAAATGATTTTAATAAAGCAATAAAGTTACATTTTTCATTTGAGTTGGTTAGAATATCAATATTAAAATCTCCACATAAAACTATGGACTTCTGAGAATTAAATAATTTGTGGAGAATATTTTCCATTATATTAAAGAAAAGTGTTAAATTTGATGCTGGAGGTCTATACACACAAACAATTATGTAGCTATCCAACTCTGCACAAGACACCTCACAAACGCGCTCAACCGAGAGACTACAAATATCTTTCCGTTCTTTGAATTTAATATTATTATTCAAAAGAATAATTGAGCCACCGCCTACAGCGGATAATCTGTTGAATACACTGGCTACTACAAAGTTTTTAATATTAAAAAGCATAGTTTCTGGTTTGAGCCATGTCTCCGTAAAACATAAAATATCTAGATTAATTTTATCTAATAATAAATCAATATCAAGAATTTTGCCAAAGAAGCGATTAATATTCTGGTGAATTAGTACAATGGAACTACTAGGCTTCTCTGTTGTCGAAACTAACCGTTTAAATTATTATTTATATTAATGGAAATTGTATTATTAATTAATACTGTACCATTCCTTAACCTATTAATATTATATGCTACAAGGGTAGCAATAAGTTTTTTACATTTTTTAGGAATTATTAAAGTATCCCGAGTCATTTGTATATTACTAACAAACTTGTTAGAATCAAAAAAAGTAAAAACGTCACTATGACGAAATGTCACGTTGTACATTAAATTATTTAAATTCCATATATAATTATTATCTTTTTCAGAGTACTTAGAACAGTATGGAAAAGCACATAACATTACATTCATTACCCCTAGTTTCATCAAGGAATTATAACTATTAATTAAATCTTTTTTACTTATATTTATTGCTTGGCCAATTAATATTACAATAATAGTTTGCCTATCAAATTTAGTTGCTAATATTTTATTTATTATTTGGGAATAAGATGCTCCCGGCATACAATAGTTTGTAAGAGAATGGTTGAGGTGATTAGACATAATTGAGCCAAAGTCAGTCCCTATTTCATCTGAAAACACCACGGTATTTACAATTTTTCAAACTCAAACTCAAAATGTTTTATTCAATTTTGGGACACTTAAGGAACACTTATTGAACGTCTTATTGCTATTTTTAAAGCTATTGTAACTGTTACCACCATTTCCAAATAAAGACCTGTCAGGAGAAGAAACGGCGAAACAAACTCCCCGGTTTTTTTTTTACAATAGTCCCTCTTTTCTCTTTTAAATATAATAATGGATACATTGTATAATATCGTTTAAGAGGAGCAACTCATTGCCATGCTTTGCCATCATTCATATATTCTGCTACTGTATAGTAAGCTTTTAGACATAATTTGTGTTTGATGACACGTTTAAAATTTAAAAAAGGTAATTCTGTAATTTCTCGAGGTAGCTTATTAAAAAAACGTATACTTTGCCCCACAAAAGAATTGTTAGTTTTATGTAATCTTACAGTAGGAACATAAAGTTTGTCCTTCTTTCGAGTATTAATATTATGCAAATCGCTATTCTTTTTTAAGCTCTTAATATTCTTTCTTACATATATTAAATTTTCAAATATAAATTGGCACGGTACAGTCAATATATCAATTTCTTTGAACTTTTCCCTAAGTGAATCTTTAGATTTCATATTATAATTTGCACGAATAGCCCGCTTCTGCAACACAAAGATCGAGCCAATGTCAGCAGCATTACCCCATAGAAGAATACCATAGGACATTACGCTATGAAAATAACTAAAGTATACTAAACGGGCTGTATTAATATCAGTTAGGTGTCTAATTTTCCACACCGCAAATGCTGCAGAGCTTAGTCTATTCGACAACTTATCTATGTGAGGGCCCCACTGCAGTTTGTGATCCAATGTAACTCCTAGGAAAACTGTTGATTCCACAAGGTCCAACACTTCATTATTTATCAGTATATTGGTTTGTGCTTGTTTAACATTAGGCATTGTAAATTTTATGCATTTCGTTTTCTTACTATTAAGTACTAGATTATTAGCACTAAACCAGTGCACGACGTCCGAGAGAGCATTATTTACATCGTCAAAGTTACATTTTTGTCTATCTATCTTAAATAAAAGAGAGGTATCATCTGCAAATAATACAATATCATGTTTATTATTTACCAAATGAGGCAGATCATTGATATATACTAAAAATAGGAATGGACCAAGAATTGAACCCTGTGGAACGCCCATAGTTACGGGGCACCCTGGAGATGTTTTCCCATGTATATCAACTGTTTGTAATCTCTTGCACAGATATGATGATATAAGGCTTAGGGCTAGGTCTCTTATACCATAATGATCTAACTTCCTGATCAATGTTTCATTATGTACACAATCAAAAGCCTTGGATAGGTCACAGAAAACACCTAGCGCATCCTGTGAGTTCTCCCACGCTTCAAAAACTTTCTTGATAAGCTCGATACCTGCATCGGTTGTCGAGCAACCCCTAGTGAAACCGAATTGCTTACTATGCATCAACTTATGTTCCTCAAAAAAGGCTAGCATTTGATTAAGAAGGAGTTTTTCAAAAATTTTACTGAAAATAGGCAGTATTGAGATAGGTCTAAAATTGGAGGGATCAGTTGTACTACCAGATTTAAATAATGGAATTATTTTACTGTATTTCATTTGATCAGGAAATTCACCATTTTCAATACATGAATTAAAAATTAAAGCTAAATCTGTAGCAACAATATCAATAATGCTATTGAGTACTTTGACGGAGAGTCCCCATAAATCAGCAGACTTTTTCATTTTCAATGTTTTAAAAACTTTCAAAATATCTCCAGGGGTAACAGCTACAAAATTAAATTTAGTACTACATTTTTCAACATGAGATTTTAGAATGAATTCAGCTAATGAAGGTGACGAATTTAAGGATTTAGTTAGAGAGACTGGCATATCAGCAAAGAATGATTCGAATGCTGTGGCTACTGCAATATCATCTTCAATTACATCATTATTTATTTTCAAAATTATTTTATCATTTCTAGTTGTTGTTTTTCCAGTCTCAGAGTTTATAATATTCCACGTTGTTTTAGTTACATTAGATGACTGCACAATTTTATTTCTCACTGCAATAGATTTGGCGCTAGAACAAACCTTTTTAAATAATTTTGAGTAGAGTTTTACATAATTAATAAATGCTGAATTAAAATTATATGATTTTTCATGGTAAAGTTCATATAGCCTTCGTCTACTTATGTGGATGCCAGTGGTGGCCCAATCACTAAATGCCATACAGTTTCTAATTTGAACAGTCTTAGGGGTAAATATGCGCGCATGTTCACTATGTACTACCTCAAAAAGTGAATTGTACATGCGGTTTGAGTCCTGGTGTTTATTCATCAAAGGAAGTTTATTCAGCACATTACCTCGAAAACTGTTCAGGCGATTTGCATTTACAGGAACACATGTAACATACTTTTTGGGAGCTTTTACATTTTGTCTTTTTAGAGTTACTAATTGGCCACAATGATCAGATTCAATTTTACTTATGATTTCTTTGCTAACAGGCTCAAAATTTGTAAATATGTTATCAATACATGTTGCTGATGTGCTTGTTATTCGTGTTGGCTCGGAAAAAAGATAATTAAGATTGGAAGATTTAAAGAGGCATTTAAAACGGCTACACATGGATGTGTTTTCTAAAATATTGATATTAAAGTCTCCGCATATAATCAATTTCTTTCCTGATTTGCAAATTTTTACTAAAACTTCTTCCATTGCATTTTCAAAATATTCATAAGCTCCACTTGGGGGTCGGTATACACACATGACAATGTATTGCTCTAACTCTATACATGACAATTCAATATTACATTCCACCGAAAAATGCACAATATCCAAACGGTTTTTGAACTTAATATTTTTCTCTAATATAATCATGGACCCCCCTCGAATTGCATTTTTCCTGCTGAAAGCACTAGCAACCTGGTGGTTGTTGAAGTTGAACATGACCTGCTCGTCCTTCAGCCAATGCTCAGTTATACATAAAATATGAATATTATTACAGTTCATGAACAACTCCAATTCTAATTCCTTATTTAATACACCTTGTATATTCTGATGTACCAGGTTAAAAACATGTTTAATATTCAAATTTTTGCCAGAGATGGTCTCTGTTGTCTTACTATCTAATTTAAATTATTTGGAACAGATTCCAAAAGGTTACTAAAAATATCTGTACTTGACTGCTCAATAGAAGCAGTCTTGTTAGCCAATAATTGGTGGAGAAGAGCAAATTGATTTGTCACTGCCACCCTGCTCAGCACCCTGGCCACAAGAAAACACTGGAAGCGACCCACCAGCAGACAAATGGTTACAGTCACATATCTTGTGAGTGTTTGTTATAGAAACAAGTCTCTCCTCATTGTACTTGCATAGGTCAACAAGTTGGGTCGCTGCCAGTATATGCTCATTGATTTCTTTTTGAGCATTTTCATATCTGGAAAATAAGTCCTTAAGACATTTTTCTTTGTACTCAAGGTCAGAGAGCAGTTGCTGAGTGTCAGTTTCATACTTGTTTTGTGTATTTATTAAGTTTTTATTACATTCTTTTAATTTTCCTAGAAGATTCAAACGCTCTTTTCTCAATCCTAAATTTTTATTAAGACATTTTTGTTTTTTAATGTAATTTTTTGTTTTCTTAATAAACTTATTGAGTTTTAGGTATTTTTTTATTTTATTATGGCTTGATAATTTATTATTTATTTGCTGTGGTATCAAGCTTTCATTAGTTAAATCAATAGTAACCAAAGAAGAACCAACTGATTGATGACAAGAATTACTCCCAATCAGCTCATCATACAGGGACATGGTGTTATTAGATTGGTGACAGCTGATGTCAGATTGTAGACAGTTAATTTGGTCATTGGCCTGATTTAGACTAATCTCTAATTTGGAGATCCGAGTAAGAGCCCTCTCATGAGCGTCACTGCAATCATTAAACGATGTTACTATGTCCTGAAGTTGATCGCGCTGATTGAGGACTTCAGTGTATTTGTGATGAAGCTCAGCCAGTTCCTTCTTCAGTTGACTATTCCTATCAACAATATTTTTGACCTCCACCTCGCTTTCCTCACGCTCCTGGTTGAGTTTATTGCATAGATGTTGGGATGCCTTAAGCTCTTGCAGAGTGTTTTTAAGCTTGTCCTCCAAGTCACGTGCACAGGCCTTGCGAGTCATCATGTTTATGGACATAATTCCACAAGACCTGAGAATAAACACAGAAAACTGAGTAGCGAAGAGAAGGTTAACTACTATATAATTATTAGTAAACTACCGGTGACAATGTTATTGATTTATAAAATTAAACTGGCTGTATAGGTACTTTTTACTATTGTGAATAATACTATATTACAATAAGGTACTATAAGTTGAAATTATGTGCTAAGTAAATGAATGAGATATAAGTAATGCAATAAACAATTATTTATTTGGGGTCTTTGAAATGCTATATTATTTTTGATAAAAAGTATATTATATATTACTTGTACAGTGTCAAATGTCTGTAATTTGTGTGGGATAGTTATATTTAATTTTATTATCAACTTTGTTTCCACAAATTATGTCAAACAAAGGGAGATTGATATGGTGAGTATGTGAGTACAGTACGTTGTTCAAAGTATCTACTGAGCTTTAAAGTGTTCGCATATACCTGTATAGGTTAATTTAAAGGTTTTAGATTAGAATATACAATATAATTATCACAATACTCCCCAGGTTTTACGGTGAATTTCAAACTCGTCCGTTAGTTGACAGGTCCACTTTGAATGAGATTTTTCTCCGCAAATATCGATATGATTAATCCACAAACACTGGAGGTGGTTATTTAATTATTGATTTAATGATTTTATGGTTTTGAACTTTGAATATTAAAGAAAATATATTATTTTATATTATATAAAATTACTTAGAGATTATTGACATATTAACGCTGGGTTGCCAGCCGCGGAAAAAACAAAATGATGATGAACAAAAGATATCATAAATTGCCTTGCCAGTGTTCACTAGTCGTTTGCTAGAGTTTATTAATTAGAAATTGTTTTTTAAGCAACAGGATTAAAATCTAACAACCTGTACTTTCAACCATGGATTAATGAAATGCAAAATATCCGAGGGGTCAGACATCAGGGAATGTTGATTGCTCGTCCTCTCCTTCTCGCCTTACTCCATTTGATTTATTACACCTCTGAACACGTGCATATCCCAGAGATATACAATTAAATTTAAACTTTAATTCACTAACAATAAAGTTGTTAAGGAAAGGTATTACTGGCGATGTTTACACTAATTAAGCTATATTTCATTTGGCGACGCGTGGCGCCGGCTGCTAAACGCCTTGACGAAATAATCGCTGGGAAATGAGTCTCTTTGATATCTAGTTATTTTTGTTTTCTATGTTAGCGTGACATTTATAATCAGCTATGTCAATTAAATTTATTAAATTGGCTAGATCTTGCTCTACATATCGAACTTTAGTAGGACTTCTTATTTATGTCTTTCCTTTCCTAATACAGCAACATACAGCGATGATAGCGATGATACCGCGGCAAAGGTCGTAGGTTCGAATCCCACAATGAGCTTGAGCTTTCAGTGAAGGCGAAAATCGTGAGGTAACCATAGGACCACCACTCTGAAGTTGAAGATCTGTCACCAAGCACCACGGTTCACGAGATACAGCCTAGTGACTGAAAGATAGACAAACAGACAGATAGACAGACGGACAGTACAGTCTTAATACCTAATAGGGTTTCCGTATTTACCCTTTGGGTTCGGAACCCTAATAATTAGGTCCTCTATAGTATTAACGACTCAATAAGTACCTCCCAATAAAGGTTATTGTCTCGTCTGAATATTAATTCGAAATATTTTTTTGATAGAGCTCTCTCCGCTGTCTTAGTAGTATTCCATTTTTCAGTCTTACTTTAATATAAGTATAATTTATTTGTTTACAACAAATGTACAAAATATACAAACAAATATAAAACTATAATATATAAAAAAAAACTTCTTCGAGGCTGCCGCTGCTGTCGATCGGCAAGGTTCCCAGCAGGCTGGCAGCGTTTGATCTTGGGATGGCTAAGCTGATGCGTTAGCGGAAAAAGCTCTCCGCCCGCCAGTCTCCCGAGGCCTCGGTTAATTTTTTACATATACTTAATAAATATTGAGTCAAATATTTTCATCGCTGGTTTAATTAATGTTTAACAGATTTGTTTGGATATTGTTAGAATACATAATTAATTAACGATTTTCAAATGTACACTAAGTTGGGTTTGGGTTGATAATTATAATTTTGTGATTTGCCAATTCAAATGGCAATAACCAAGCTTATTTGAAAATCCATTCCAAAATTTGTTTCAAATACGAGTAGCACAACAGTTCCGCTAAATTGGATTGTGATTCGATTGCTACGTAGCTGAAAATAACTATTTCCACTAAAATTCAAATCATAAACAATTATGTTATATTGCTTGGAATCGGGTCTATTTGATTGGAAAAGTGCTGGTATATCCAAATCATTTTGATAACAAGCTTATATTTAAACACTATATTTAGATAGGTGATTAAACATATAAGTAGGTTCGCACTAATAAGTATTATGAATGCCAAAGTTTATATTGTTGATTATTGCGTATTGCTCAATCACGCTGTAACTGATTTAGATTAAAGCTTTATAAATTGTAAACATATAAATTGCGCGACAGTAAAACAATTGCTCAAAAATACAAAAAGTTTATATTAGAATATTGATTACCAATCTATTTCACAGATAAAAGTTCATCCTAAGCTTGTTTACAAAATATACACCATTTTATGAACAAATACGACCAAAACAACCTTATTTCGCAACCGTTCTCACGCTGCCGATTTACGCCGCGGTAGCAGTAACAGGAAAAATCTCTCACGTCGCCTTTTATCAGATCGGGGACTGTCATCGCGACACTAAACGCCCCGAAACATCCCCAATCGTGTCAATCTCTAGTGAGTGCGAATACTCATCATTTATCACGGCTCGCGTGCGAGACGAAACCGGGCTGAATGAAAGAATAAGGATATAGAGGAGTCGTTGTGTTGTATAGGGGATAAAGTTCTTTACGTATTTTAGAGTTTTAGTTTTTGCTGACTAGCTTTGATTACGAGCACAAACATGGGTATGTTTGTTCTACAAAAGTATTCACTATTTGTTAGCTTCAGATAGTTCTACCAGTAAAATTAATTAATATTTATTATTATATAAAAGCGAAACACTCACTGATTAATCACAAAATCTCAGAAAGTATAAATGCTAAAAAGCATTACAGGAAGATAGAGAGTAGTATCTCGGGTAGGCTAAGAAAAGATTTTCAAAATATCAGCTCCTAAAGAGTTCCCTCGGGAACGCGGGGGACAGTTTTAATATTATGAATTTCATATTTACGTAAAAACATGATATTTGTAATCTCTGATAAACTTTTCGTTTTTTTTACTAAGTTGTGTAATAATTTTGAAATCATGATTTTTATTAATTTTATCAAACATCCTTTGTTTTCCTTCTAAATAAATCTGTCAATCCAGTAAGCGATCTGCCAATATATTGCAAAATACCCATGTCTATCATGACCCCGATATACTATTCATCAATCTATCGTCACAGCATGACAACAACGCTATTCCGAGAATTCTATAAAAATGGATGATATATTTCTTTTACCTACATATTCTATTTTCGTATAAGAAGCATCTAAAAGAATAACGTGTCTTTATCGTGGATTCTGATTCCAAATTATTTTGGTACCAAAATCAAAACGAATCATAAAAAAATAATAATTAAAAATACTTATATGTATTTCTAAGTACATTATAAAATGTCAAGATTTTTTATTAAAAAATTTAATGATTTCAGAAGCTCAATGTCAATTATAGAGTCATTCAAGATTTTAAATCTTTGTCATTATCATTTGGGAGACATTTTAATCAATCTTCTCAATTTGACTTCATAAGCCAGTTGTTACAGCGTGAATATTAGTTTCTTCATGAAAAAACTTTGTACCCCTTTCTCCTCTCTTAGTCAATTGATTTTAGTTTTTTGTTTGCTTCGTTACTATTGACGAGTTAATTTTTTGTCTTAAAAAATGTATGATTTAATTTCGACCACTGGGCTAACCCTAGTATTATGTACAGCTACTTACTCCTTAGTAATTAACTGTTATTGATTTTAAATACTATTAATATCGGGTACTTGATATATCGCACATTGTAGCAAATACCGCACACGAAGTTTAACATGAAACCCCTAACTTTAGAATAAAGTTTACGACATCCAACACTCCCGTTGACTCATCATAACTCTCGATCGCACCCGGGCACCTTCCATTCAAAACAAAACACACGAGAAGCGTCATTCACTTGTTTATTCGGTCTTGTTTTCGTCAATTTTAGTGATGTTTGTTATATGAAAATATAACGAATTTGTTTGGGATGATACGGAGACAAGTGAAATGTGTTCGTGGTTCTCTGTTAGAGTGTAATCTTTATAATATTCTCTCTCTTAACGATCATAAGGATTTTGCTATGAAAAACGATGGTTTTGCTGTCTAAAAAAACATGTTAAAAATATTTTAGATATCGTATGAATTACCTACACTATTACCTACTAGGTATATCAAAACATCATTTTGACCTAAGATCTTTTTAATATTATTATTTGAAAGAGTAAAGATAATATTATAGTTTAATATAATAATATTATAGGTTTAACGAAGGTGATTGGGCCAGTTGGCGTGGTAGGTAAATTACACAATACCTGTCACAGGTTCGAGTCCCACATAGGACAGACAAATCGTACTCGTATGTACATGAACTGTATGTTTCTCCTGAGTCTGGTTATAACTACATAAGTACGTATTAAAAAAAATGTATATAGTTCATCAGTTATTTGGTTTCCATTATGAGCTTTCCTTATATCATTATATTCATGAGTAAAGAATATCTGAGTTAGAGTTTGTTTTATAAATTTTAGCGTACATTAACTACTTAGATTTGAGTACCTAAATCAGCTCAAGTCAAAACAATATCACATCACTACTTCGATACCGAACTTTCAAACGCACGAGTGACCGTCGACGCGAACGTACCGCATGCGGGAACGATTTACAGCACCAATTAGTTATGTAGCCGGTCGGACGCACGACAAACGATGTCGCCTGACTAATGGTGCTGGCCAGTTGGCCTGGGTGCCTCCACTGCCTCGCCAGTATGCCACAGACAATGAACGGCGAATGCTTGGACCATTCAATCATTCAGTCTTGGATTATAAACACTGATTTGTACGTCGATACGTTTTAATATTTGTGATTTAGATATGCCTACTGTTACAATGATGCAAAGTATTACGAATGAAATAAGCTGAAGTTACTTATAAAAACCTGTAGATATATTTTTTTAATCAGTAATAGAATCTGTGTCATATTTGCCTCAAAATGGAATTACCGCAATAAAATTAGCTATATTTTAAGAGCTTGATTTTGCATTTCACTATTTTAATTAAAAAAAACTTTCTCTTTTGACAATGTAAGGGCTTTTATATAAGATAAAAGATAGCATTGTAGGTATATTCAAATTTCAAGCAGTTTCAAAAACGGAATAAATTTTATTATCCTATACAGTAGGCATTGCTGTGGCTTTATCAAGTTTTTCTCAGCCTTGTACGAGAATCAAAAATAATATAAAATAATTTTACTCGTAGTCAATAACCATAATACATGAGTTTCGTCATATCAACGTCAAACCGCATTAAAAATTATAATCCTTACTAAGCCTACATACATTTCCTCAATGAACACGCTATACTTGTACATCTACTTAATACCCTACCGCATATAATTAAATATAGGCCACATTCACACCACAATATTCGGCTCGCACACATTGACCGTATAATCCGACTAAGTTTAGTTCCATGTATGAACCACTTGTAAATTAGTGGAACCACTCCAATTAGTTAGTAACTATGTAGTGGCTACATGACACGTTGGGCTAATCCCAGCTTACATGCGAAACTGTACTAAACAGTTGAAATCCTCGACAATGCACTACAGTCGTGCCTTTGAAGCCTATGACGGGATCAAAAGGACCTGCAAGCACGGATTACATTGTGAGGTTATATTGCACTGGAGTATCTAGCGAATGACCAACGCTATGAAGCAAAGAGAAATATTGTCGACGTTGTTAATATAAGTTTTATGAACTAAGCGTAACTTTACCACTTTGATGGAAGTCTTAAAGTTGTTTGTTATAAAGCAAATACCTATTGAAGTTAGGTAGTTTCATATCACCTTCAAACAACTTATTCTTGATCCTTAATATGTACTCAAAGCAGTGGTTTCAAAATTAGAATATCTCAAGGTTTCCAGCTTGTAATATTCCAAGGTTTGTGTTTAGCTATAACTTCATTTATCGTAGCGATCCCGTTTCTCCATACAAACTTTGGACCCCCGTTTCACCCCCTTAGGGGTTGAATTTCGGAAAATCCTTTTTACCAGATACTACATCATAATAATAATCTATCTGCCCATCAAATTTCAGCGCAATCCGTTCAGTGGTTTGAGCTGTGTGTTAATAGATCAGTCAGTCTGGCAGTCAGTAACAATTGCCGAGGTGGGGAGTATCTAAACTAATATTATTACAACTTAATCGATTTAAAAAAATTGTTCACCTATAGTATGCTACATTATCAATGAGTCTCTATATAGTAGGCTATAGGTATTTTATCTTAATTCTCGAAAAGCTAGTATGTAATTTTCCGCATTTAATTTTGGTGATTTTTGACATACAAGCCCATGAAGTATAGAACGATGAAGTTATAATCAAATTATATAACTCAGAAAACTTGCTATTCTACTAGTAGTGTTACACACTTGCAATTTAACTACACACTACACAAACAATTTTGCCACATACCAACAGCACTTACAAGTCCGAATTCTTATTATTCCCATAGGAACTTATGGATACTGAAATAGTCCGGGCGTCGTTATGCATTTTGCTTTACGATGAAACGGATTCGAGGCAGGAAATGAGTTGTATTGTATTATTTCCACTATGCGCATAAGTTAACAAGCCACAAATAATATAATGGAATTATATATTTAATAAATAAATAAGCTGATATTTTACTTTTGATATTTATCATTACTTCAAGTTCTTGGGTGGGACGTACCTAAAAATATTCATATACATATTTACGTTGCGTTGACAACTTGCACAAAGACGTACAATTCATGTTATTTACTTTTTAAGTAGTCATTATATGCAAATGACTGAATCGGTGTCTGTCTCGGTAGACGGAACGTGTTCTAAGATCATCAAACAATTTTATTTGAGTAAAACAGACAAGTAAACAGTTAAATATAATTTATCAGTTAATTTCAGAAGGTACAGTCAGCAACGACGAACCGGAAGACGCAGCGTGGGCAGGCCTACAACACGGTGGACCGACGATCTTGTGAGGGTCGCGGGGAGCCACTGGATGCGAGTAGCGCAAGACCGGTCATTGTGGAGATTTGGGGGAGGCCTTTGTCCAGCAGAGGACGTCTTCCGGCTGACTTGATGATGATGATGACAGTCAGCAACTAAACAAATCTAAATTTATCAAACACAGAAATTATAAATGTACCAAAAAACATAATAAAAATACTGTCTAAGTTGTCACACAATATCGGTCATCGTAGTGTCTCATCTTGGCCCGTGGATGGGACGGTCGTCCCATAACTACATACAAATGAAAAAACTTATTAAATTACGATTCAAGTTATGTAAGTATTCATAACTGTTCCTGTAATTCACGCCAGAGGTATTGTTAATTAAACTTCTGAACTATAGGTAGGTACATACGAATATATGGTGCACCAAGAAGTGGAAATGTAATTGTCTGGAAAGTACTTAACTGACAGTTAAGACCTGTGCATGTCGGCAGCTATGGCCAGTCCAAAATGCGCAATTCAGCAAATGTTTGCACGAAACTACCTTCACACGAAACTCGATAGGTATTCCTTTAATAATCTCCATTAATGGTAAGTACCGAGCGAGATATGCTAAGTGTATGCTTGACTTGAAACTGGTGGTATCAGATCGTTTAGGTGAAAGGTTTTTGTGTTAATTTATGTGCTTGTATTGTGTTGGACGAAACATGGATTGAACTTTTAACACTGCGTAGTTTAACTTTAAAGAACTTTTTATACCATAAGTGAAAATCAGGTAGGCGGGTCACCTAATGGTAAGCGACTACCGTCGTCTAGAGACATTAGAAATACCAAGGCGATTGCCAATGTGTTGTATACCCTATTACAATGTTTTAAAGGCAAAATTAAATTAAATTGTTTAGTGCTTATATTAGATTAGGTTAGGTGGACAATGTAGGGGAAAGGTGTAAAAGTGTTCAATTTAGATGAAGCATGCAGTGACGTCAGATGGTGCGATGACGATCACGATTTTAAATCCTATAATAGCTCTACAGAAGGCACTCAAAAGATATTGGAAACAATAAAAGAATTCCTATAAAATATAATAAATAAAAAAGAAAAACAAAATGACATAAAAACATCAACCCTTTCGTAATAAATAAATAAATCTCAGCTTTCGATTAGTTTTCCCATAGTTATTAAAGTCGAGCAATAATTTATTTGTTGCTGTAGATTTTTATCGTTCTCCCAATAATATCTGCGGGCGGGACGTACGATTGCGATCAGCAAATCTAAAATCAAATACTCATTTGGGGATGGTTTTGATTTAAAACAGAAGGGGATAGGGATGAACTGGAAATATAAATTGAATTCTTATCTTGAATCTGATTGAAGTGAATTTTCATGCACACTCTATTATTCAATTGTTAATGGTTTTATATAATTTGGAAGCTATTGTTAACGAGACCTTTATCATGAAGCAAATTCGCGTGCTTTGTAGATGAAATATACTCAAATTTAATTGTTACAAATTTTAAAACACCGTACACTGTAAATTGTGTTACAATGATTTTATTTGCGCTTTTCAAAGTTAAATTACCACACCTACTGTAAATATATATATACACATATATGTATGTCATATTATACTCATTCACTAATCAAGATAGGTAGGGAATAGTATTTACAACATATTAAGTACAAAATTAAGTACAAAATATACAAGCTATTTATGTATAAAAAAGGCTCCTCGATGCTGCCGCTGCTGCTGATCGGCAAGGTTCCTAGCAGACTGGCAGCGTTTCCTCTTTGGATGGCCACGCTGATGCGTTGGCAGAAAAAGCTCCCCGCCAACAATACCTATGCTTAAATGTGAAAATTTGTATGTTTAAATATTTGTAAGTATAAACGTCTAGACGAATTTTAATGAAACTTAGTACAAAGGTCGATCATATCCTGGAATACATAGGATACTTTTTATCTCGAGAAAGGATAAGATCCCATTGAAACGCGCATAGTTATAAATAATGGCTTCACAATAACAGCGCCTAATGACTATAGTCCTAATGATAATGATGACGAATTCCCTGCCAAACATTAGTCAGCCTATGAATACGTACCAACTCGGTATGCAAACAGGTGTAAATAGATTAGCACACTGAGATTTCACTTCATGAATATTACCTGGGTACTAAGGGAGAGAGGAAACGTAAGAGAATATTAATTGATAAAGATACGTTGGTACTGGAATATTATATTAGTGTATTTGTGCAGTTGCGTTCTAGTTGACTAATTTTCGATTGAAACGGATAAATATTTTACAATAAATAGAGTAATGTATGAAATATTAAACTATTCACCATACCTACATATTCGAATTGATTATTAGAATTGACACATCGTAATCGTAGTTTATTCTTCACTTAAAAAGTCAGAACAAAATTTTACTATGCAACACAAAGTAAAATTTAAAAAAATGTGCAATGGGATATCAAACTTTTAACCTAACTTTCCGTTTTTTTTCTTTTCGATTAAAATTGCAATTTTAAGAGCGTGACTCGAGTCTTCGTAACACTGTCTGAATAAGTAGAAGAGTCAATATTAGCCTATATAAGTAGCAATTCACATGCCCAACGCGGCCAAGAGCTTTCATCCCTGCCCATTCAAACTTCTTATGCAAATTACATAATGTTCTTTACGACATGAGGATGGCGAACTTTACTTAAGGAGTAAATATTTATGTGGGTACATGTATATTTTTTAAGGAAAACATTTTTGTGAGAAAAGGGATGGTTTTAGGACGGTTTCAAATGAGCCGGTGATGGTTTGGGTACCATGTTTATTTTCGATGCTTTCACATCACATCCCGACTTAAGTAAAAAGAAAAAAATATTCAACAAACAAGACAAAATACATACTTTCCCGAATCAGTATAATTTCTTCTCTAACGATAAGAGACAACAATCTATATCTATCTCTATCTGTAAAATAATTTGGTTTCGCACAAAAATCTTTACACGGGCAGTTGTGTATCGACTGCATTATTTCGAACATAGCCTAACACTTTAGTATTTACTTGAATATACATAAACTACCAAAATCAGAACATTCTTACTCATAATTGGTTAGAAGTTTATGATAACATTAGCCAAATATTTCACAGGCCAATGTAAAAGTTTCAGGCGTGTGTGTGCATGACAGCTGCTCCCATCAGATAACTTGCCAAATTCGATAGAGACCAGTTGGAGACACTCCAACTTGGCACTTGATGTTACATGACCCGTATTAATAAGCGGCTATACGGCTGGCCGATAGTTGGTTAAGTATACAATTATCGGGGTAATGTAGAATATGTTAGATGATTTTGCTGTCGGATAATTGAGTATTTCCGTGAAAACGCTTACGTTCATTAGCTGCCTAAATACATAAATATTGCTGAAGCCTCATATTAAAATAAAAAAGTATAACCCTAAGATAAATTAACTTAATATAAATTTGTACTCCTAAGCACATAAGTTCTTCACACTGATAACTTAATCTATAATAAAATTGTTGGATACTGTTTGATCTGCTTAGATATAAAAATATCTAATTCGATATTATTTGCATGAAATATATTATACAAATAAAAGTATTATTAGATAAAGATGAGAGTACTGTTGCTACCGTCATTAATCACGCCAATGGCTATATTACTCCAAAACACATTTATTATACCAAAAAGATCATTCAATTTTACACGCTCAAATACCGCCCCTACTATTTACTAATATAATAAGAACAAATCAAATACCAATTTCGTAAATATTTTTACCAGAAATATCACAACGGATAGGGGAGTTACCCAATAATCTCTGACTTCAATTTCCCCTGACTCTAACGAGTATGGAATAAGCAATGAAGCCTCAATTATCTTAGTAGATCAACGATTAAATTAACATTCAATATTTCATCAGAATTTATCGGTGTAACCGATGAATGAAACGGTTTATTTTGATTATAGATTGATTTTATAGTGAAATATGTTAAACAGCTAAAAAAACGTACTTTGGAGTTGGGACACGTCATCAGTTACATACCATTGTTGTCACATACAGGACTATTATTGTAATAAAAATACTCTATTATTATTATCAGAAAAACATGGTTATACATAAAAGTGACTATATTTTATCTGCTATAGTTAAAAAATATGTTTTATTACACAAGGCAAGCCCTAAGCTTAGTAGAGTTGATTAAAAATAAATGCTGTTAGTTGTTAACCGCGTCACTTGAGAATGTCTGGACCGATGTGATTATTTTGGCAATATTTGCCCGGCAAAAATGAAAATTTTTTAAAAGAAAAAATAACAAGAAGACGTTTACCTTTGGGATTTTTTTAACAGAACATTCTGTTGGTCGGCTAAAAAATAATAAAAACTAAGATGAATAAAATCTGCGTTTAAAACATAAGCATTTAACTAAGAAAAGCTTTCAAAGTTGAAAAATTCTGACTAGTTTGAATGCAGCTCACGAAACCTCTCCGTCACATTTCTGTAGAATCACTTTGATGAAACCGAGTCACCCTCAGCAGTGGCCAGGTTATTTTTACAAGTTTAATACGAAATGTCTCTTACTACTATTTATACGTCTTATATTATATTTCCTCTCATAAATGTTACGACGATAGAGGTCGAACCATTATTGTATCTAAAGGTTTGGTCAGAAAAACATATAAAGTTGTGCTCATCTTAACCTGTTGAATTGCGAACAAACCTGTCATTATAAAAACATGCACAACATATTTAATTGGATAAGACGATACTGAAAAAAAAATACAGAATAATTTAGAAAGTTGCAACTCAATTGATTACACCAACTCAATTATAACTTTAATAAGCCCAACCAAATGAGCTTAGAATTTAACGCCTATAAAATATGTCCCGACAAAGTAATTTGCAAGCCTATAATATAAGCGATACAATCTCGGTTTTCATTATTAATTTACCGATAAAATGTACCGAAGTCTATTAAAGTAACAATTCAATTATTTATAGCGAGCTTTGTTGACGATAAGTTATGGATAATATTATTGCTATCAACTTTACTGCAATTACGGTACTAAATCATTTTATAGTTACCTCTATTTTACTACATTAATCAAACATATCTTTGTCGTCATTTAATTCATCAATATTATTGCATCATTTGATTTATCATCAGTATTCATCTCATCTTCGATTAGTCAGTTAGTGAAGACATATTTTCTTTTAAATATGAAACAATTCTTACTTACGTATTCTCTTCTAAGAAGATGTGTGGCAACTACCAGGCTGGAACCAAGATAATGTTCAAAGTGGATATAAAACACTTGCAAGTGATAATGTCCGGTGATTTTGTCCCACAATTCGTGTAATGGAACGTCCTTTGCAAAAGCGTGGGTATTATGCACCCATAAAACAGGATTGTCTGTAAACTGTGCTCTGTGCTAGGCATGCAATATAAATCTCGACAGTTCTGCTGCGGGGTATAATGTCAGGAGTGAGACGTTAAGACCCGCGCTCGAAGATTGTTATTGGTTTGAATGTGAATACAAATTATAAAAAATACATGAAGTTCCATAAATATTAATATTTCTGGATTCGGATCATGTTTACAGGATGTCCGGTAAATAGCACGACAAACTTAAGGGGGAGATGGGTGGGTTGGTCACTTAGCAAATATACAAAAATTACCTTAGTAAAAGTGTCATCAATTAAAAAAAAAATAGAAATATCGAAATATCTCGAAAATGGTGACACATTTATTAAGGTCATTGTAGGTCATTGGTAGGTGACACGCCCACTTATCTCCCCCTTAAGTTTGTCGTACTACTTACCGGTCATCCTGTATACAGCTTTAATTTTAAACATTTCAAAACCAGTAAAATAAGAAATGCTTGTGAAATAGATTGCTAAAATGATTAAATTTTCAACAAAACGCTGCAACTAAGCAACCGTGCGATTAACCACAACACTTCAGTAATTAACGAGAGACGCATCACAATTGGAACTGACAAATTAATAGAGAGCATTCGACACAACTCAACGCTAACTACTAATCACCACTTGAATGGTGAAATTGGTGAAATGGTGTGAAAATTGAATACGACGCGAAACGCGACCAGCGCTTCAAGGATTATAAATGGGATTCACGCTTCACGATAATGCTCCTGATCGATGTATGACATGAAATACCGACGCATCTGTTTCTATTATTATCACGTGTACTTATGCTGCGTGTACGTGAATAACTCAACAGCTTTTCCTCCACTTTCCAAAAGGTATCATAGAAAGACAAAATAGCTAATATGTAAGGCAAAATCTGTTTGAAAATTTTGCCGTAAAGATAGATGCTATAAGCTATAAAGCATCTTAAAAAATACTCTAAACCATACATTCAGCTTATTTTACAAAAAAAAATCATCCCCAGAAAAAACATCTTATTTTCATGCACACTTATGTATGTGGAATCAAAGCCACACCCTCTGGCATGGTAGTCAAAGTACTACCCCACATCAACTGGCCCGAGCATTGATAACATTCTATACCATGCTACTATTATTTTACTATTAGCTTCGATAAACTTCCTACCTGTCACTGAGATCAGGATTAACAAAAATTCCAGGGAAAAAAACAGACAACTTTTAAACTCTAAAATTAGGCTTAAAATCCATTACAAAAATAAAAACCCATTTTATAATAAAGGACATGCATCCATTTCTATATTCAGTTCATATGATTAAGAGCAGACGCTTAGTTAAGGATAATTAATTCAAACGACACCCATGGTCCCTGTTTTAAAGCGTTCTTTACTTTTAACTCCCCTCGAAGCATTTAATTTAAAAGCAGAGGAAAGAAGACATAAGTTCACGTTAGAGCGGTATAAGAAGGTTAATTGCCCGATTTATAATAGGTCGTTATATTAAAAGTTTCTGTGTGACAGTTATTCTTAATGTGCCTTTTTAGGCCGTAAAAGACTCGTGTTTTGAGTTAGGCGTCTCCTGTTTTAGAGTGAGCGACGATAATAACTAAGCAAAAAGCTTTAATGATTATGAAAATTATTGTGTTTTCAGCTTATAAAATGTATTTTATATAAAAAAAAATAGGGAATTGATTAAAAAATGTGATTCGAACCGTTTCAATACATTTGAACTTAAACAAATAAACGACAAACAACTCTATAGCTAATTGAACCTAAACTCTTGTAACAACTTGTTAAGCAAATGTTAAAACTGTTAAATAATGATTACCTTTACTTGATAATCTCTCTAGACTTAACTATTAGCCACTATTCAAGAAATATTATTGCTAAATTATCATGTTTGAGCCATAAATCAATTTCAATATGAAACTTTGCTTAACAATCACAATCATTCCTGAAATTTTGAAACTTGAATAAATATTCACTATTTCTTCAAGAATTAATAATATGGAAAGCATAAAAATTAAAAGCCATGTTGGTAAAAGTTATTCCAAACTTTTTGACTTCTGTAACGCCATCTAGCGGCAACTAAAGAAAGTTGTTGACAAATTACTTTAACAAGATGCCGCTGTGGGTATTATTCACGTTTGAAATGTTATTTTAGAATTTTATTTACATACCTTTTTTATGATATATAATTGTAATGACTGTCTTTTTTAAATGAATGTTAAACATTTATAAAAACTCTTATGTTAGTTAGTGGTGATAAGCACAAAACTTCATTGGAATTTCACTAATTTGAAATTGGTTCTTATTTCAAAGTATTGAAAACATTTGAAGTCACGCAAGAATAATTGGAATCAATTCTGTTCAAACTAATCATTCTACGAGTATTATTTATATAAAACCAGACTTTGTCGTGATAAAATGTTTATTCAATCAGTTGTTATAGATTTAGTGATATCAAAAAGATTCTTTTTTTAACTCCTTTTAAAATTAACAGGATAGAAAAATGTATCGTAAAATCATAAATGAAAGTTATGTATCCAAATGTTTTATTTACTAATTAGATTCGATAAAATCTTTCATTGATAGAAGTACCTTAGAGACATCATTTTATTATATTTTTGATCAAGTTTCATGTGGCAAAGTCTCTAATTAGGTATGAGATCTTTTGAAGTAGGTACACTTCTTATTAGTATAATATCATATTTTATTGCCATATTTCAATAGCTTCTTATTTTATTGTAGGTACACAGTGCTTGTGTGTCGCCATTTGGAAACTTTTTATGTCGGGAAAAGATAAACCTATGAGATTGTCTCCTAAATACATATCGATATTTGAATGATCAATTAAATATCATATTTATAAAAGACTAGTTTTCCGCCCCGCGGTTTCACCCGCATTCCCGAGGGATCTTATCTTTTCCTCGGATAAAAAGTATCTAATATCCTTCTCTAAAGTTCCATCTATCTCTGTACCAAATTTCATCTAAATCGGTTCGGCGGTTTAAGCGTGAAAAGGTAACAGACAGACACACTTTCGCAATTATAATATTAAAGTATATTAAGTATGGATGGATTAAATTCAAGTAAATGGTATAGATGAGTATTTACGCCACCTATGTGCAAATTCTGTTTACTAATTATACCCTAATATTATTATGACATAACAAAAGCATACAACTGGTGAAACACAAACTGAAGATTAAATTAGTACTCTCACAAACATTGTAGCCATCCAACATTACGCGTGTAATTCGGGCTGGATATACGAGCAAATTACCGCTGTAGGTACTGTGGCGCAGAATTCTGGCTTCCGTTAATTTGGCAGGACACCCGGACAGAGACTTTAACCATAGGAAATCCAGATTACAGACTGTTGGATAAAGCTCGTATTACTTTGGCAATGTTCGATGTATGCCTTTTAAAATTATTTTAACTTCATAGAGATCCACTTCAGAAATTGTCAACATGTTTTTAAAATGTACATTAGTTGTTGTTAAATATTTTACAGTTTTCTTTTATTTGATGGGTTAGATAAGATACTGGAATAATTCGCAATTATATTTCTCGATGCGAAGCTTCTCTGAAGTGGATTATTTTTTAACCACACTTTGTTGCACGCCTACAATGCACATTTAATTGACAAAAATTAAAATATAAATAACGCTTATAGTCATTTATCATATTACTAAATTTAAAAATTAATATACAAGCTTACATCTATAAAGGTACCTATAAATTATTCAAAGTTGCAGGTTCCCAGCATACTGGCAGCGTTCCCTTTTTCGACCAAGCTAATGCGTTGGCGGAAAGGAAAACTCTCCCTGTCTATATGTATATTGAAAATATATTTCATCTTGATAAGTTGAATCGCGACCTATTTCTTATAAGTACCTATAGGTACCTATGCAGATTGCGGGCGGCTGGTCTGGACATTCAAGAGGTTAAAATACCTAGGCTACTATATATAGTCGTATGTATATGGTAGAACGAACACAACAAGCTCATTTCACAGGATTGCGAGATAGAGAGCTAATCCTAGTTAATTAGAGACTATAGGTAGTGTTAGACAAGTCTGGCTGGACCTAGTTCTGTACATCGACTGTCTGTGAGAGAATATTAGAGCAGCGACGTGGATGTCTTGTTTAGAGCTTGTTGACAACAGCGCAGGTATAAATCTATATAGCATTCTATTAACTACCCTTTCTACTTTAGTTACAGTTTTGGATAGTATATTAATTGTACAGTCACGCAGGTTTTAGATTTTTTAATATAGGTATGAATATATAATTTAGATAGACGTGTGTGATTGGTTAACACACTAAGTATCACGTCGCAGGTCGTGGGAATCGCCATACAGGACAGACTTTTGTGTCCATGGACAATGGACATGTCTTTTTGTCCTGAGTGTGCCCGGTGTAATTATCTATTTAAGAAGATATTTACAAAAATAGAAGTAGTATATTATGTAGTATATCAGTCATCTGGTTTCCATATTACAAGCTCTGCTTAGTTTGGGATCAGATAGCCGTGTGTGAACAAATATCCCAGGATATTTATTCATTATATTGTATTTTCTTGATAAAATGTTATCTTATGGTTTTTGTTTCTGTCTACAAATAAAGCGCTTAATAGATAAAGAACAGTCTTGTTTTATTGGTATCCGTAGTTAGGCTTGAAGCGAATGTAGGAAGTCTGCACTTTACGAGCGTTGTGTTGGGATAAACATAAACACGTGTAATTACCTAACTGGGGGTGTGTGTACCTTGAACTTGATGCTAGAATTCCAGATGCCTGCTATCATCATGCCGGTCATTGTGAAAATCTTTTGAGTTACCGAAAAAAAATACGTAAGTATAATTTTGCCAAGTAACACTATAATATCACTACTTATTATAAGAATAAATAGTAAATTTAAAAAGTTGGAAAAAAAATTACATAAATATATTTACCCAGACCATAATGCAGTTCTTTGTAAAGCGTGGAACAGTGAAATTATCCATAATTTACTTAAATAACAGTAGAAAAAAATAATACATCATAATCCGCGAGCGATGGCGGTCGGTTACTGGTAAAACTGGTTCGACTTCGTTGGAAATGCGGTGACCATAAATAAATTAACCATAAATGTCTAGAAAATACTTTATAAATGTCTATTTAAAATTTTATTCTTTGTTCTACTTTGGATAAGCTTGTGTTTGACCGCAATCACACCATGGTAAGTGATAACTTGACCGTAAGTGGTAAGCCTAGAAGGAAACTGGCTCTCAAGTGCAGCCTACCACCGTTGACCGTACCTAGGGGTAGGTAGCTACCTCATGATATTGTCCTTCACCGAAAATACAAGCTTATTATAGGATTGAAACCCACGACATCATCATTTGGAGCATATAGCTTACATAATATCAACGTTTATCATTTTAAATCTACATCACATACCAAATATTAATCTCAACTGAATATACCTATAACAGAGATATCCCTTAAAACTGGACAAAGAAAAGAGGTGCAGTCATTAATTCCACAGTCAAGTAACATCATGGTCATACTACACTGGAATGATTACGTCACACACAAGCATCTCGATCCCATCAGTGGATCAATGAAAAATGAGTTTATTTACTGCCTGTTTAACATTACTTTTGTTTTTTTCCTGCCATTACTGCGATATGACTGAGACAAAAAGTTGTACATCATTATTGACATTAAATATTAAAATTATAGCAAAGAAATTAAGTTAACTATATCCTTTTAATAATACTACCATTTCTTTATGAACCTGGCAAACACGTGACGAGTTTTGTATCTAAAATCATAATAATTAATATTATTATGTATAGTATTTATTTCAGAACGAAATTATAAGACAAGCAGTGCTTTAATTTTGTATCCACACAACGAATGGTTGGTTCAAAAATGTTATTACTTTATAATAAATATAAAATGGCATATTTGGCTATAAAGGTTACAGATTTATTTATTTTATTTGAACAGTTGCCTGACGGTTGTTTTACGTCATCAAACACAATATGATTCGAACCCACGATTTGATATGGTATTCTTCAACCTACATCACTCTACCATGCCTTGGTATATCCAAATAATGCGACTCCTTGACCAGATTAACTTTATACGACCATCTAGGAGTCTTAATGCGCAGTATCTTCCAAGTCCTCCCAAACAGGTTATCGTTCTGCAAATATACGCAGATCTATTCACCCTCGAGTCGAGTAGTAATTATATCATTTAAATTGTAGAAATGGCGTAAACGCTATGCACAGAGGCGGAAAGTAATAAGTCCCTTGACACACTGTGATTAGTATGTCATAGCGCTGAGGGGGCATTGTAATCAGATTCGCGGGGCAAGCGTCGAGGATTGTGTAACTCCACACTTGTGTTAAGCAGTTATTATTGTGAGGAGGATATAGCGGACATGGAAATAACAGATTTTTTATTCAGTGGTTTAAATATCTTTATGGTTGTTACTCAATAATATATGAATTTGAAACTGTTGCATAGAAGTGGTTGTAAAAATACGAGTGCCAAATTCCCGTGTCAAGATGTTGGTCCGCGATGAACTTCAAAACTACTAAACCGAACTTGATGAAACTTGGCACACAAATAAATTATATTCTGGAATAAGAGATAGAATACTTTTTATCCCGGGAAAAGATAATATACCTAGATAATAATATATATAGATTCAAGGCGATGATAGCTCAATGGTAAGTGACGTCGGATACCGCGGCGAAGGTCGTGGGTTCGAATCCTACAATGAGCCTGAGCTTTCGGTGAAGGAAAACATCGTGAGGAAACCATAGTACGGTGGTAGGGTACTTTGTAGTACCCGAATGGCTGGCTACCACCCTCAAGTTTAAAAGCCAAGCACCTATTGGTGTGTTCCGACAGCTGCACTTGAGAGCCAGTTCCCATATAGGCTTTGTGTGCTTACCACCTTCGGCCACATCATCACTTACCATAGTGAGATTGTAGTCAAACACAAGGCTATCCAGAATTTAAAAAAAAAACTACGGGAATGCGCGTGAAACCGCGGGAGACAGCAAATATGTTACATAATATTTTTTTCGTTAGCTTTAAATTTTTTTTGGATGTTAAATTAATTTATGATTTTGTTTTCTTTTATCAGTTCAAGCTTGACTTTGTTTGAAAATAAAGCATTATTAAGGTTACAGTCACCTGCTAAATCAAAACGAATCTTAAATGTGAAAAAAATAATTATAATACCTACTTAATTCGCTTTTGCCCTCTTCCATATACATACCTTTATAGGGGAACAAAGGTTTTTTATAACCAGTGCACCTCAGAGACAGTCCAAGGGGTCTATTTACATAACTGCCTTATTTTATTTAAGGACTCGCTCTCACTTAGTAAAAGACACGGATATCTTTATGCAGTTTCATTTAGCGGATGTTTTATTTCTGTTTTATATTAATTGTGAAACTCCTCGCTTTAAGCCACGTTACTCGAATAAGACATAATAAATATAAAGTACAATTTTATTTAGTTAAAGGGATTGTTTTAATTATAATTTAGGCTAAATTCTGATAAATTATTTATCACGTCCATGCTGTCATTTTTAGTTCAAGAAAATTCGCTTGCAGACACAATATACCTATAGATAATATTCCCTTCAGCACAATTTGCGAAAATATAACACATTCAATGCAAACATATAAATTATTTCCGTACATTTCTTAACATTTTCGAACACTTCCTTATTAACCATCAGGCAATAATAGTGCCCCACTTTACAAGTGACTTGGTATATTGAAAACTAATGGTATGGACGTAGTTTTGTAACCTTTCGCTTTCTATTTACCTACATGAAGTTATGGTAGTGATCAGGAAATCCATGTAATATTATGAATGAACTCTGTCTATAGGAACAATATGTTACCTACTTTCGAATTTTCACTTTGTATTAGTAACAAGATAGTTTTTTTTTTATGTCACAAGTGACAGCGAGGCAGGCGGGTCACCTGATGGTAAGTGACAACCGTCGCCTATAGACATTGGCAATACCAGGTCCCGATATACTTACTTTACACAACATATTGGCATTCATTCAATAATTTTTTTTGAAGTTTTTTTTTATACAGATGGCTAACTGATGAATGCATGTGCTGTATCGATTGCCTGCCAATTTTTTGTGTGTTCAATCGACTGTGTTAATTGTCGCAATCGATGAAGCAACGATAGAACAAATAGTTGTTATGTATCAATTACTTGGAACATTTATGTCCCCATACAATAACTGTATTGGAAATAGCTAGAGTAAACATAGATCCTTGTCTAAAATAATTTCAAACATTAAAGTTATATTCAAATAAATAATAACAATAAACATTAATGATATTTAATAGTTTACACAAAATAATAAATAATTTAATATAGAAAAGCAATTTAGTGATTTTTCATTTAAGTGTTACATTTTCCCTGTTCAGGTCTCTGTCCATACACCATAAAATCATTTCAAAAATGGTTCAACATGTCAAGCTAACCCTCCAATGTGCCCGCGGCTTCATACAACCTGTGCAATGTACCGAATCATTTGTAGCAGATGAAATGTAAATGCACACTCGTTACGCGGCGCCCGGCCCGCCGCCCGCCGCCCGCTCCGTATTCATGAGAATGCTGGATAAGGTAAAGGATGTTAGCGGTTAGGAGGTTCGGGCATTTGGTAATGATTTTTTTTTTAGCAGTAGACAGGCAGAAATGTCATCAGATAATAAATTAATACCGCCGCCAGTAGCAGTAGGGTGATTATTAATGTTTTTTGATGCATAGAGGTACTGATTTTTTCGTAGCATAGGGCTTATTTTACTTATTTATTTAATACGCATTTCATTATAAGTAATGCGTTTTATTTTATTCTACTAATATTATACATGTGAATGTTTGTATGTTTGGATGTTTGTTGCTCAATCACGCATATTACGGCTGAACGGACTTTGACGATACATAGTACCTACACAGGTGGATCATATCCTGGAATAAAACATAGGATACTTTTTAACTCGGTAAAAATCAAGATCCTCGGGAACATCGGTGAAGCAGAGGCAGAAAACTAGTGTTTAAAAACGAATCGTTCATTTGGAATCATTTTTTGTTAATAAGAAATAAGTATAGCTAAAGTGTTCAGCAGTACCTATATTTATTTTTAAATTGGTGTCCAGTTTTAATACCGTATACCATTCCATTAAAATCGTTAAAATTACAATTAATATACTAAAACTACCTTTTGATCACTTCAATTGACTCCAAGGATACCTACTTATTAGCATGTGAAGAAAATTAAGAATCTACGTTGTAACCAAATTATGCCATGATGATGTATAATGATGAAACAGTATTTATCAGCCTTATTTTGTAGATAACTAAATAAAGCTATCGATCAAATATTATAGCAGATTCGGTCTTGAACAGGGATTTTATCTTCTTGGATATTCGCTTTCAACTTGGACCCGTCTGCTGTCACAGAAGCATGCGCACATTATCTTCAAATGTGTCAACGGCTCACGTTCTTTCTGGTTTACTTGGTACTATCTGTCTATTGTGACTTTTTGACTTATTTATGCACAACTTATTGACTATTATACCCATATTTGGACATGTATATAATATGTACGTACCTTGTACAAAGGTATTCGTATCAGCAGAACTTGAATAAAGCTGAAATATTATTGAATATGTAGAAACTACTTTCATAAGCATATTTTATCAAATCAAACGTTTTTTATCCGCTTTTAGTGTTGGGAGAAAGAAACAGTGAGAAGAAGTACATTACTCGTATTATGCTAACTAGATAATCCATTCGAAAGATACAAATGTAAATCAGTAGTTCACCTACCGGTTACGAGTTAACGTATGACCTTGAACATAAAAGTTCGTATTTTTTGTCATTTTAAAATAAAATAACGCTGTTCCTCACTGCGCTTGACTTGTCACAATTAATGAACGAGAAATAAATCTCATGATTTATGCGTTAATAAGATATGGTTGCGAAATTATAAAACAAAGTGCCACAGGGTCCAATTCTCAGCTCAAAATTTATGCGTTCCATACAGTCGGGCGATGCATCTCCTTTCCGTGTCACCCGGCCGGGGTCCAATTAAGTTCAACTCACGACCTCCAAGATAGGCTATGGAATGAGCGATTTTTTACATGTTGCTTTTAAACTTTTTTATAAAATTTGCGTGTGATCACAAGCTTATAGTGGTGGTCAGGAATTATGTGATCGATGCAAGCAAGCATAGAGCTTAGAATGCAACTATTTCGGTTCTGAAGCTGCTAACGACCTCCGAGATAGGCTATGGAATGAGAATTTAGTGCATATTTTTATTTAAGTTAAATTCTTCGCATTTTCTAAATTAAAAAAATATGCACTTGTCACTTGTTAAATTGGATATAGAAGAGTTCATATAAAAATCATAGTAACGTTCTATTAAAAATGCTGTATTCTTGAGTTAAAAATCGTATATTTTATTCATTCATATTATTTTTTTATTGATTGGCCGTTTAGATCAACATTTATTGCGTGGCCACAAACTAGCCTTAGTCAGGAGTTCGTGCGGGAGAAAGCGGAAAGCGGGTCGAAGCCAGATTACAACTATTAGATTGTCATGTATGTTGGAGGAGGTAATTAATTGTGACAGACAATTTTGCTACACTTGAATCATACGTACGTGTAACTTATTGCAGCCATCCAGATATGCGAACATATTTCTGAGTCGTGTTCAATTCATTTGGTTCGATCCAGTTCGAGTATTAGTTAGTAAGTAAGTAATCTAGAAACTTTAGGCAAAAGAAAATGTCCTATTGAAGATTAGAAACTCTCTTTTCATCCCCATCTTTCTTTTTAAATAAACTGAAGTTGGTAGTCAATGCGATGCAAGTAATTTAATACATCATCATCAAGGAATTGTATTTTTTTTATTTCAAAAAAGAAGTTACCCTTTTAATAGGTACTTATATTACAGAAAACAATTAATTTCTTTAGATGCAAGTGCAATCAAATTTTAAATGTTACTTCCGATAATAAATAAGAGACCAACCGTAAGCACCTCTTGTGAACTGAATATTCCGATCTACTTCAAAATCTAAACTAATATCCAATTCCAGTTTTCTTTCCTCCATAAATAGATAGTGTTTATCAAATGGTTCTTTGATCTAATCTTATACAATTTATTTTACATTACCGTTCTAATATAACTGATACGAACTGACAGAATACTATAAACATTTACTTATGTACGATCTGCATTTAAGATAAATATTCTTATGTTGACTAGATGCTGCATCGTAATTATTATTATATATCATAGGTACTTTTTATTGACAAACTAACTGCCCCCGCGGTTTCTCCCGGGATTCCTTAAAAAGTCTTTAGAGCTTAGGAGCTGCATTTTCAAAAAGCATTTCTGTCAAATTTCGAGTATTTAGCATTTATACTTTCCGAGATTTTGTATTAATCAGTGTTTCCCTTTTAAATATCGATTATTTCGTGGATTACTTTTAAGATCATTCTAAAAAGACTTGTCTTGGCCGACTGGCTGCCTGGCATCTACAGGGAAAGAGATTTAAAAAAAAACCCTCATTTGTCCTCCTTTCACCAGCGTCACTTCCGGAAGCCTTCGGTAGTCTACAAAGGCTGCTAGCCTTCTGGAATGACCTGGGCTGGTTGGAGTGAGAAGACACAGAAGCTTAAATACGTACAATGGCCCAATCAAGAGGCTAAGTGCGGAAATAGCCCTGCCAGAACAAACAAACAAACCCCTCAAGTGGTCCTTTTTAGCTCTTATGTATCTATTTTTCGAGCGATGTAGCGTTCTTTACCATTAAAAACGTAGTATATTCGTTATAACTTATATTGCTCTAAATTACCAATGAAATTTAACAAGGTTGCTTATTATCTGCACTTGATATGAGATTGGATGCAATTTGTACCGATCGCAATTATTTTTAAGATTCAATATGCAATGTCATTCGATTATAATGATCATTCATAAAAAGTAATGTAGGTGAAATTGAATGCCCAAGTAATCTCATCATTTTGCCGTCTTTCTTTATTTGTTAAACCACCTACGGAGTAAGGCAGACAAGTTTATGTAGACTTGGTAAAGACATGATGATAATTTTTTTGTAATACCTATGAAAATTTATATCGAATTACTTTTACCTCAGCCTTTATTTTCATGGTATATGAATTTTATTAAAAAAAGTAAGCGCAAATGCGTCGCGGTAACGAACGTTAAAACTGTGGTATTAGGGGGGATCCTTAAGAGTTCATGTAACATTCTGTTAAATAATCTAAAAATAACATTGTCTAAACCTATATACAATAAAGCTGCTTTACCTACGTACCTAAACTTCACAAACACAAAGCTTAACCGTTCATGCAAAAATAAGTTTAATTTTCTGTATGTGAAAGTTCAAAAACTTTTGTAGAAGGGATCATTGTAGCTATTCCATTGTAGTCCCAGAACAAAACGACACAATACAGTCTCTGATTGATTAATTGACTGAATTCCAGTAGTTTGTTGATGTAATATTTAATGATACGGTTTGTTCGTATTCAAAGTTACTAAAGGGGCTAGGTACGGTTAAAGGGCTTTTCATAGGTATTTGGAGCTTTGGAGAAAACGTCTATATTACGCCATCGATCGTGTTTCAATTAATACGGAAATGGTACATACAATTTCTCTTTGCTTACAAAATAAATATCCTGAAACATACTTCATACCAAGCAAAGCTTATTCTATGGAAATAAGATAACAGATATACTTTTTCTTAAATATGTAAATACTTTTATAGATATTTACCTACATCCAGACTCAGAAAACCAACAATCTGTTCAAGCACACATTTTCCACGATCTAAAGCGTGACAGGTAGTGTAGGTATCTTACTTAACACGCCAATTTACCTACCCGTTAAAAATATGAAAGTAAAGGCAGGCATCTATCAAATTTTAATGTTATATAATTTTAGATCAAACAAACTTTTACAATTACAAATCATCACCCAACTCAAATATTGCATCATAAAAAAAAAACAAAAAATACGAATAAAAAAACAAAGTTGAAAGACGTCCTTTATAAAGCCATACATTTTCTAAACACATACGTTAACGAGTTGAAATTAATGACCGATGACGGACAAATCGATATGTTCATTTGTCACAGATCCTTCATCCAGAGAGCCAGCGTGTGCGCCGCTATTTTAATTCATTCTATCAAACGGTATACTCGCACGTTATAAATAAAGCGGCGGACAGACTGTCGCGACGATTCCACTCGCAATATTTCAGAAGCGAACGCAACGGGTGCTCCTTACACAGATTTTGTATGGGTGGATATGGTATATGGTATTTTAGTGACTTTGGATAGTCAAAAGAAAAAAGTTTGTTTTGATGCACTATATTTGTGTTTTTTGTTGCTTTTTGTATATTTATTATATTTGTATGGGTGGATAGATGTAGTCGAAAATTAAATGGCATTCATATTTTATTAGTACTTAATTTATACTTATTTTGTTCTTATTTTTGAATTCGTTACGAAATCAAAGTTATGCATTTTAAAACTAAATAATAAATCAATTTAAACCATAATCATAAATACCGATACCTACTTAGTTGTTTTTTATGATGCGGTTGTACGTTTTTTGGAAAAAATCTTACTTTTCCAATTTTGTTTCTACTAAAAGATAAGAATATCGGTTCGGTTGAAAAACAGAAGAGAAAAACGGGTACCAAGTAATTTTTTGTACCCACGTTTTTACATACAAGATGAACAAAAATTCTTTATTATGTAATTGGCTTTAAATTGTATCTAACAGTAATAATATTCCGTTTAAGGACAAAAACCTCAACAATACGCTTTTTTCCACTTAACTATAACTATTTTACAGTGAATGCAATTTTTTAGTTATGATTGATCTGCCAGACATTTTACAATACTTAACGGTACAAAATAGATCAAGTTTTACCTATCCAGTTTTCTTGTAATCTATGAAGCGAACGCATCGTGAGTCCTTTGATGACTGCTTATGAATATCGTGAGCTGGCTTTTGTGACAGCGTAGCGGGAATACGAACCCAGCCGAACGGAATGTTCGGAATATCTTTGTAGAATCTTGATTTGTCTATTTACTGTAATGTTGTTTGTATATTTTGACGGGGGGGAGTTGAAAGCGAAACGTCGGAAGTTATGTTTTAGTGACTTTGGATAGTCAAAACAAAAAAGTTGGTTTTGATGTTATGCACTATATTTGTGATTTTTGTTGCCTTTTCTTGTTTTTATGCATTTTTATTTATCAGTTAGATATGTACCCTAAGCGGTATTGTTAAAGATTTTTTGACGTTACCAGAGTTTCCTTTTTGTGAAATGAGACTAACCATTTACAAAATAAATAAAATATAAAAATGTAAAAAAAATAACCAAGGCTTTATAAAATAAGTGATGATGCGGCGGAACGTGGTAAGCCGTAGTAATCAACCACACAAAGCCTAAAAGGGAACTGGCTTGGATAACAAAGGACAGCCATGCGGATACTATTAATTATTACCCTACCAATTGCAAACAAGACTTTTATGAAGCACTACTAAATATAAACATAAATTTTCATTCAAAGTATCTTAAAAAAGTTAACGTTCTATAATATTACAATATTTTCTTCCCAGCGTAATAACAGTAGCCTACCAACAAAAAATAAACGGATCTCCTACATAGAACGATGCTTAAAAAAAACAATCAAAGGGTAAATTGTCCCCCTTAACAAGATGTCGGAAAGGTTGCGGTGGCGAAGATAATGTTCGAAGACCGCAAGATGATGGGTGCTGAGTGCTGAGTGCGGAGTGCTGAGTCAAACGAGATGTAAACCAGGAACCTTGTTAAGTAAGAGTAATAGTTTGTGTATTTAGATGTGTCTAGGATTTGTGATGCCATTTAACTGAGACAGTTTTATACTTTTTTTTAAATAACTAGCATCCGCCCCGAAGATTGCCTCCTACATCCAAACCTACAAACTTTACCTTTTTATAATGTTGGTATGAATTTGATACTGATTTTTTTTACTCTTGAGCTTTTGACCTTATTCATATTTTTAAGCGTGCAAAATGTCTTATATATTCAGATTTTAAAGCATAACTTCCAGATTAAAATGAAAAATTTTAAAATTATTGGATTCTATGTTATGTTTAAAAAGTCACGTAGCAATGAGACTATGCCAGTGGTCAATAGTCGCCGACCCTATAATAGTTTGGGCAAACCAGTTTTAAAGTGGGGACCACCTACTGGTAGTGTATGCATCCCGTTGCAATGATGATTGGAAGATTGGTTGAGGTTGGGAACCTGAAATAAATATTGTTTTGTTATTGCGAAGCTCGCTGTATAAAATGAAATAATACTAATAAATACTGTCTACTTAGTTGACATCCGCCTCACCGAACTTAAACGCTTAATTAAAAAAAAAAAATACTTTTTCAAAATTCGAACTACCTACTCGACAATCCTTGGTCAAACCTTTATACCTAACAGCCTTAATGAGGTCATTAAGGCTGCGTTTCCAACGAAAATGTGTAGCGAAGGATGAGTTTGAGGTCACCAATAGGATCGCTACATTATTTCTTTTACGTGAAAACGAAACGTTATCAACTGCCGTCTGTGGTGGAAACACAGCCTGAAAAGTGCAAGAACTCCTTAATTTTTCTGTTTTTTTTTTGTGACAATAATGTTAAATAACAGTACAATAACAGTTGCAAGAACAATTTATTTTATGATCATTGAATAAATAAGAACAGGGATAACTGTTGAACACCAACCAACTTAATACCAAGCTGACGATAAACCATGCATTATTAAACTTAAATACAGAAGTGAATAATAATTATTCGATATTAAAAACTAAGAAGTATGTTGTAAACAAAATTGCGCTGATTACTATAATTGCGAACGCAGCGCAGGCATGCACGGAAAATGGCAAGGACATATCGAATTACGTTTAAAACCTTCTGCTTTTAATAAAATTACTGGTTAAGTGTGTGCCTTCGCAGCTTCTTCTGACAAAGTTTCAGATAGACTCACGTAGAAGATGCAGCTCGGATGAAATGTTGAAGGCGATTTAGCAGGGAGTGATAGTCTTGGCACCGTTCATGTACTTACTTTATTTGTTTGATAGGATTACACAACGCCCTTCTGTAGAGAGTTCCATTGTTACTTTGAAGGGTATGCTCATGGAGGCAACTACCCAATAACCATATAAATAGCCAGGAACTCCTCGTGGGCCCACAACACAAACTATTTTAAGGAATTAAAAAGTTTAAACAACCACTGGATGTCAATTTTACGTACAATCTTGATCATAGACATATTTTATCTTGATAGAAATCGTTTTAATCTTGAACCTTCATATAGAAATGCTTTATCACGCAATAAAATTTTATTTTGCCCTTATTGCGATGAAATCATTCGTTAACTGAAGTTATTTAAGTAAGTTTGATAACTAAAACTGTTTTTATATACATTTTTTTCGAACTCGTATCGTAACTATTTTGTTGTTTCTTTTTATACAGTAAATAAAAACCTAATTGGTTATTTTCAAATATTCTTTTCATACAGTGCATATTTATAATATTTATGTTATGCGATACTTCAATGAAATAAAATCTCTTCACTGATAACATCATTTTGCATACTAACGACTGATTATTGATTTGAAGTCATCATATCCTTAAACTTCAATAAATAGCTTAATTTACAGCAAAAATGCGAAATCATATTCATATTTTATTATCACATCAGATTAGGCGCTCGATTGTACGATACAAAAGGCACATTTTAAACATTTGCCTCTTTTAGTCACAACCACAGATTTATGTACTACCACAGATCAAATAAAAAAAGTAGAAGGAGCGTACGTAAACAATAGTCTTCAATGAAGTGAAGCAACGTGCATGAAGTTGTGTGCATGGCTTGCACGTACGTTTTTCAAATTCGGCTTCCTATACTGAGCTTGTGTGCGCGGGGCTCTGTCTACAATTATTTGGTCTGAGTGTAGTACTTAATTACTAATCACATCAGATTTTTGGCAGTTTAATCATGATTAACTTATATAGACACCGTTCGTGCTGCTTGATTTTATTTTACGTTAGAAGTTATATGTCTAAGAAAGGTGTGAGTACTGTGATGTCAAGTGATAGAGCGGAATGAAAGAGGAAAACACGTTGTGCCGACCCCATCTAGCGTGGGATTAGGACAAGAAGAAAGAAAAGTGATGAAATGATAATAAGGCCAAAAAAAGACATCCCTAGAATACTACTATAGCGTTTTTAGCGTAGGTATAATGTTGTAGCGCCACTGCTTAAATTAGGTATAAATAGGCAATAAAGCTAAAAATGTAGGCCTTACGTTTAAGTTTTCAGCTTTAAATAGCTCAATGCAATGCTGGATGGCAGATGACTTTATTATTTTAAACTTTTTTTATTTCTCGAGAGTGCAATGTAAATAGCTCGCGCTGCGTTTGCGCACTGCAGCCAGGTGCAATTTCTGCAATTTGTGTCTGAGCGATGGACCCAGTCTCGCTTGCAATTACTACGTCTCGACAAAGAAAAATTGATTTTTCAATGTTGGTTTAAGGTGGTCTTATTATCGATGTTGCGAAGAATGCGTTTGTGTGCGTAATTACTTTATTATAATAGTTCTATATATTATTCACATTTATGATAACTTCGAGCCTGTTCCCTTCTAAACTTTGTATAGGTAGGTATCAAACTATTGGCCACATCACTTACCACGGTGAAATTATGGTAAATACAAACTTATCCATGTCACCATGTCATGAACCATAGGGTTTACCCAGACTCGAAACAAACAGACAAGTTCATGCGCACAATTTTTTCCCTTAAGATCAAAATAAAATAGCAATTCATCATTTTTTTCAGTATCTACATAGGTATAGTAGGAATAAAGATATTGCAAACAACGTCAGAACATTTTCGCTCGATGCAATACGTTTTTTGTTCATTTTAAATAACCCCACTTGAATTTTAATAATCCAAGTGCATTTCCTAAGGGGCTTTATACGAAGGCATTTTACATACGGCTCTTGTAATTGGATAGCCTCCTTCAGACAGGCGCTCGGTCGACAGATGGCATGTTCAAATTAAATTAACAAGGGTATGCGAAACGCTAGGCCTTTGCTTTGGACCCAAATCACTTGTACAATGTCTCAGCTTGACCTTTTCTATACATATAACGGTTGTGGACGATCGGAAAATTAAATGCACAGTTGTAATTTTGGGTAACAAACGCTACATCTTCAAGAGGCTCTATTGCTGATAAATTGTAGGCTGTGATTTATTTGTTTATTTAAGTAGAATATGAGAATATCACACGCAATACCTATAAGAGTTTTACTTTTGTTTGCTATTAATGTCTGACATTAATTTAGGAGTCTCAACTGCTGTGTCTCCACAGGTTTCTCTTATGTGAGGTAAAGCACACGCCGATTTTATAGAAATTATTTCAAGGTTTTTTGTTTAATTTTAATGTATATTGTGTATTAGAACTAAAAAATCTAAGTCTAAAGTGGAGTCCACTACCACAGATCGCTACGAAAGATTTGAAGTCAAAATCAGTTTCATTTCTTTTACGTTATGTTTTCAAGGATCTAATATCAAATTCAAACGGTTATCGCTGGCCAGCACTGCACCCAAATTGCTAAGTAAACTCTAATGGCTTTGCGTACGTTACTAACTGTTCTACTACTCTATTATCGTCAAGAGTTCAGTTATTACTTGAAGTTGCACTTCATAATGTGGACTTACAACTAAAAAGCAGGTCGCGTTTTTGTTATCCACAATTATAAGTAAACACAGCGTTTGTAGGGTGTTCACTGTAGCAGGAATACTATAATTTTTATGACTTACCAATGCAATTTAAATGTAAGTTATGTCTACTTAATAATAACTTAAAGGCACCTATATTTAAAGTGACCCCCGCTTGTAATTTTGTCTTTATGTGTGCTAACGATACAATTTTGATGTAATTTTATGGTGTATATTTTGACATTATGATTGTACCAATAATAAATAAAAATATACATTCCATCAAAAAAGGAATACTAAATAGCAAACAAAAATCATGCATACCTTAATATTATAACTTTTTAAAAGCACGAAAAACGTTTATTTCACTTCGATTGTGGATTACGTTGGTAAAGAATAATTAGAAATAACCCCTAAATCATTAAACATGTTGATATTATGTTTGCCCATGGAGTAAAGAATTCTTTACTTCATGTGTTTGCCTTATGCACTTACCAGAATATACAAAAGTAAGCAGAAACCGCTATTTCTAACAGAAATTTAATCCAATTCAGGCATTAACTACCTTATACTGAGTTTTAGTTACCTCATATTTATCTTCATCAAAAAGCACAAGCTCACAGTTGTATATGAACCCATCAGCGCGGTGTCCAACGTCATGTTTCTATCAACGTATATGTTTCTAGCCGGAACGCACCACCTATCACGCCTAAGGTCGGGGGTTGGATTCCCATCTTTGACAGTTTGAGTGCATGATTCATGAACATGTCTGTTTGAGTGTGCGTATAATTATTTATTTACGTATGAATTTAAAAAGTAGTAAATCAGTTATCTGGTTTTCATAGTACAAACTCAGCTTAGTTTGGAATTGAAAGATGGCCGTGAAAATTTTCCCAGGATATTTATTGGAACGAAGTTCCTTATCGCGCGTTGTGAAAGCGGGCTAGACGGAAAAAATTCTTACGAAATTTCTACTACATTTCTAATTCTACATTTCTATTTATAGAAACGAAAATATCTAGAAAAAAAATATATAAAAAAAAAACTGGAAATAGATTTTATATATATATATATATATATATATATATAAAATCTATTTCCAGAGGGAGTATATATATATATACTCCCTCGACTTAATATAACTTGTTATAACTTCGTTCCATCCGGGTGTCCCTTGACACCTCTCAAGTTTTTTATACTAACTTTTCGCCGCAAGATATTGCCTGTGTTACTTACTGATAGTGTAGTTTTCTATAGGTGTAAGAATAATACTAACTACTACAGTCACTGAGGTAATTTTTGTAGATTTGGTAGGTGACCCGCCCACATATCTCTCCTGAAGTTTGTCGTGCTACCTACTGGGTAACCTGTATATTCAAGGGTGACCTATATCATTCATAAAATATAGGGGCACTATAACACTATTCTAATTATAGGAAACGATGTAATTATCTAATAAAACTCATATAAACGGAACCGTTACCACTGCTTCATAAAGGGGTAGTTAAGAAATTACGCCGAATGAGAATTTATTGAATTAGTGTATCGCATGTCGACAGGCAATCGTGGAGGTAATAACACTGGTATAGCAAAAGCGACCCTAAAATTACTGATGTTTAGCATTCGATGTTTAAACGCCACGGAACGCCACGGAACTGTGAGGGAGGTGAAACAAAGTAATCTGACTATCAATATGATCAACGGGTTCATTTGCATGGTGACTGACAGGGTACTTTGTAGCAGCTGCCGGTGTATTCTGGTATCACAGTTTCAAGCCAATTTTTAGCTTTGTAATAGTTTTTTAAAGGACTGACAGACAACAGACAGGCGCGTGGTCATCGCTAAAGGGGCCCCGGAAGGGAAACTGCCTAAGGCGATGATAGCTCAGTGAATCAATGAGGTTTCGGTGAAAGAAAACATCGTGAGGAGACCATAGCACGGTGGTATTATCCATAATTTACTTAAATAACAGTAGAAAAAAATAATACATCATAATCCGCGAGCGATGGCGGTCGGTTACTGGTAAAACTGGTTCGACTTCGTTGGAAATGCGGTGACCATAAATAAATTAACCATAAATGTCTGGGTTCGAATCCTACAATGAGCTTGAGCTTTCGGTGAAGGAAAACATCGTGAGGAAACCATAGCACGGTGGTAGGGTACTTTATAGTACCCGCCTGGCTGGCTACCACCTTCAAGTTGAAAATCTGTCGCCAAGCACCTATGAGTGTGTTCCTACGGCTGGACTTGAGAGCTAGTTTCCATCTAGGCTTTGTGTGCTTACCACCTTCGGCCACATCATCACTTACCATGGTGAGATTGTGGAGAAACACAAGCTTATCCAGAATAATATGAAAATGCCCTAGAGTTTTTTTTTAACCAAATACAAATCAACCAAAGTCCTGAGTCCTCTCACTTGACTCGCTGCAGGCAGAAGTAGAAAGACTGGCACTACAAACAAGTATACCTAAAGCTTCACGTGCTCTTGGATGTCCTTTTAATTCATACTTTTCCCATTCTTCATATATTTGCCCTCTCTTGCTCCTTTTACATTTTACATTATAATTTATAATACATTCATCACCAAACAAAAGCCTGAGAAGCTTATTTGCCCGGTGAGAGTTCAGTTATAAGAAAATATTTAAACAAACTTATAAAATACTAACACAAATAATTATATTGTCCCCCTTCCATTCCCAGCATATACCTTTTTATTGACTTTACAGTTTTAGCATTTTGCATATATTTTGTTTGCAGTTCGTTAGGTAAGCTATTAATTATCTTGCGCTGCCCAAGCTGTACATAAAGTTTCTCATTCCATAAAAAATATTAAATCTAGGAAGTAAGTACATTTTAGCATCCTTGATACTCTTGATAGTCTTAAACTTAGATTTCTTTCACACATTTTTAAGTTGCTGACATTGCAATGCTCAAGGCAACTGACTCTCAAGTAGGTACATTTGCCGTAACACACCGATCTAGACACGCGGAAGCGTGTCAAGCCGAGTTCAAGAAACAGAACTGGCGAGCCGCACCGCAATAAAAAACTGGCAATTTTTAAATAATTAGATTCTATTATGAACGCTTAACATAAATACCTAATATTACTTAGGGTACCTACGTTATTAACTGGGATTAATTATTATTTTTTTATTTAGCGCACATCAATAGTGTACAATCATTACCTACTCATAAATAATGATAAAATAATAGGCATTTAGATTTTCGGTATATACACGACGCTCACGCGCCGAGTGACGCCGGAGCGGCGCGGGCGGGGTGGGTGGTGCGCTGTGACAACCGAATCGAACCGTTGACGCGAACGTGGCCGAGTGAGCGGCAGCCGCGCTCATAAGCGTGAGCGCCGTCTTGCTGTCCGGTCGAGAGACACAATATCTGACCTATAAGGTTGCGATTTATGCTGCGAAATTGCTAAGTTTTCTTAAGGATCCTTTTAAAAGGACCCACGGCGTTACGAGGATATGTACTTACCTACAAAAAGTAATGATATCCCACCAAAAACATAAATGTAAAAAAGGAGAGCCAAGTTCAATACAAAAATTATTCTCTGCTGTGGGCTTCGCCGCAAAAAGAATGGAGATCTGAGTCTGAGATTGAGTGCCAAGTTCTATGCAAAATCCAAATATGTAGGCTGACTTGGCTGGTTTTCCCATACGAATTATATAGCCTTCGCATGTTCTAAACCTGTTACCTTTCGGTTCTTATTTTAGTATTCCGAAAATTTGGCTTGCTGGTAGAAACTACCCATCGAACATAAGGCTCTTCCATGACTGTGTAAAAGTAGGTACTTAATAATAATTCGTATGGGAAAACCAGCCAAGTCAGCCCTTAGACTACATTTATGTTTTAGGTGGGTAGGTTCTAAGCGACAGATTTTCAGATTGCGGATGATAGCTGGCCAGTCGAGTGCTACAAAGTTCCCTACAACCATGCTATGGTTCCTCACGATATTTTCCTTCATCGAAAGCTTAAGCTCGTTATTGGATTCGAACCCACGACCATTGCCGCGGTATCCGTCATCACTACCATTGAGCCAACGTTGGCAAATAATTGGCACTCCTTCTCATATTGCCAACGTACATAATAAAATGACAGTGGGCACTTAACAGAAAATTCTGAAGGATTATTTATATTCTTCAATTCATTTTGCAAACTAAAGTCTTGAAGTTGAAAATAGACAAAAAATTGCAAACGCTGGAAACATTTTGAACAACAACTGTAAACACTTAATGACACTTGAATGAGTATTTAAATTTAATCGACATTATCAAAACAATACGTAATGTTAGAGATGAACTCTCCTTAATGACCCGAGTGAACGAGCTGGCAAACAATACCAACATTACCATTAAATGCTAAAACATCTCTTGGGGATAAAATTTTATCGTCTGAAACGTCTACACTAAGATTGAAATATACGATACACTTGGTGTAATAGTAAAGTTTATACAAAAATCATTAGAATACCCTTTATAAGCACAATTTTATTATTATTTACGATTATTAAAAACTATCTAGTCTATGTTACTCAAGCTTTCTATGGATGAAATAATTTTTAAAATCGGATAAGTATTTTTTTTAGTCGATTACAAAGAATCGTACAAAAAAAAAACAATAATATAATATTTGTTTAGATTAGCTCCTATTCATGGTTACATCCAAGTTTTAGAAATGAAAAGTAGTCTTATAGGCTTCTGTGTATTATGCTCAGGGATAATGTACCTTTCTATTACTTTCGGAGATTACCTCCTGAACCAACTACTAAACACATCAAAAAAAGTTTGCAATCACTTTGAAAAATCGAAATCATCATTATGATTAATTACCTACTCAATTTTGTTTTTATAAAAAATAAAAAGAGTTTCATTTTTTAATATCAAACAAGGTACCTACCTATTTCTATATAAAGAAAACACATAACAAAGATTTTTTTCTTGACAAAGTTCAATCTAAGAAATTATATCAGCTTATGTTAGTGATCACAAACTTTTTTTTTATGTGTGTGTGTCAATTAAAGAACTTATGCATTTAGCAATTAATTGTTACAAAATAAATCCGAGCTGCTTATATTTTGCATAAAGACAGAACTCCCAATGACCCAATTCACTTGGTAGGTATTTAAACGTCAATTTTATGATAATACGCATACAATACAAGTTGTGAAGTTGAATAATCAGTGTTATCTTGTCATCTATCGGTGAGGCCGATTTATTTCATCGGTGGCTCATTTGCACGATGTGCTCGTAAATTCTCGTTTGCGGCATCCTCATGACACTTTTATGATAGTGCTCGATATAAAGAGGATACAAGCCTATTTATATTGCAACGGTCCGCGTATCAAGAGTATTTGTATCGCCGATTCAAATTGTTCCGTAGCTGTTTGAAATTGTATTTAAGTGCTGTCGTTGTACAGTAATTTAATGTAGATATATATTTTATAATTTTCATTTTTTTTTATTAATTAGACGTCCTAATTGGTCGCTGACTGTGATTTTACTGGTTTCGTTCGATTCGCTCCAAGGATAGAACTTGCGTACGTATGTGCAATTACTTCTTTTAATTCTGATTAGTTTTCTTCTTGAATTTAAGTACCATTCAGAGAATAATATCCCTGACTTACCTATATTATAATAATACTTAATATTTCTCAAATAACTAAATACAACAATAATATTCGAAAAGACAAATACGAATGCTGTAGTAACTAAATCAACATTTAAAATTATATTTTGCCTCTATAAAAGGTCCTTACAGTGAGAAATTTGAAAAGGAACCCAACAAACGATAAATAACAAAGTGATTCCTTATGGTAACAAGAACGTTCATAAATATCACAGTATTGATTCATGGGATTAATAATTGCCTCTTCTTCAATAGAGAGACAATTTGTAGTTTTAACTTGTTAGCATTTCTTCTTTTATCTTCTTGTATTTGAATGGTGTGTTTGTTCAGTCTTATTATTATATCCTACTAGCTTTCCGCCCCGCGGTTTCACCCGCGATCCCGTTTCTCTATACTACCTTTGCATCCCCATTTCATTCCTTTAGGGGCAGAATTTTGGAAAATCCTTTCTTAGCGGTTACTTACGTCATAATAACTATCTGTGTGCCGAATTTAAACACAATCCATTCAGTGGTTTGAGCAGTCAGTAAAGATTTCCTTTTATATGGTATATACAAATTTCCAGGTAATTGTTACTTCTTAGCACTTGCATGATAGCAATATCAGGAAATAAAATAAATATATTTTATGTTATCATTAAAGTTATCTAAATGTTTGTTTGTTATACAATCAAACCTCTTGGCTCGCTCATTAGCGATAATCGTCCCATTGGAAGGTCATCCCAAAATTACATTTTTATAAAATAAAGTTCAAATATTCACACCGGAACAGTTGCTCAATTTGTACCAAGCACAAGTTCGGTCGTGTATGGAGTACTGCTCTCATCTTTGGGACGGTTCGGCCAAATACCAGCTAGAGGCACTGGACTCAATTGAGAAACGTGCCAAGAGGCTCATTGGCAACGATGCATTGGTCAAGGTAAAACTTCAGAGCCTTGAGCATCGACGCAGAGTTGCCAGCCTGTCGGTTTTCTATCGGATTCACTTCGGTGAGTGTGCGATGGAATTACACAATTTAATTCCGCGAAGCCCCTTCTATCATCGTACAACCAGACGTACGGCGATACGCCACCGTGACATGGTGGAAATTCTACCCTTACGCACGAAGCGATTTGCTTCCTCATTTATTATGCGTACTGTCAATTGTAACGTTAATAAGTGCCTTACCAGGGCCTAAACTGAATAAATGAGTTTGAGTTTGACTGCTAAGGAGTTCACTCCTTGCCTGAGTCTGTACTTCCTGATACTTTCAACCTGGGAGTCTTCAAATCTCGGGTGAATAGGTTATTTCTAGGTAAGCGTGCACCATTGTAGATCACATCGTCACCTATCAAGTAAGATAGTGGTCAAACGCGATACCATAATCTAAAAAAAAAATTGCATTCCTCTTAATTTTTCAAAATATGTTACAATAGGTCAACTTGTCATTTAAATCTTTCAAGTTAATATTGGAAGCGATGCGTGCACGTTCTTTGTCCAACAAAATAACCAACAAATACTTAATTGACTTACCTGCAATTTTGCCAGTAGCAACCACACGATACTCTGGTGTCATGACTGTGCTGTCCGTCCATCAATGATGAATGATCCCTTAACGAATGCTGTTGTTATTTCAAGTTACTTGTTACTCTCCGCTTGTAGAAACGTGAATTCAATAGAATGGATGAGTTAATCGAAAATACCAATTAAGTGGATAATACAGAAGGAAATATCATTCATATTCTCTAGGCAATACAATTAAAATTTGTTTATTGACATTCATCAATAGTAGTGGTAGTTTTTTATAATTCTCTGGATTTATCTGATTAAGTTTTATTATCTTAATGTTAACCTATCCGAAAGAAAGGACAACAATTCTGTGCTATTATTTTTAACCTGTTAAAAAAGTTGAAATGTGGTCGCCAAGCACCTATAGCTGCATTTGAGAGCCAGTTCCCATCAAGGCGTTGTGTGCTTACCACCTTCGGCCATATCATCACATACCGTGGTGAGATTGCGGTCAAACACAAGCTTATTCTAAAGTAAAAAAATGGTATTGATGGTAAGACAAATAAAATCTTATATTTACAATTAGCAATAACAATAAGTATACAGTTGCAACTCTTGAAGCGGACTGACGTTTACATCTGTTATCTTGTGTTTCGCCTTAATAGTCAGTTTCCGAGCTACAGCAAAACAAACACACAGGCAGTAATGATCCACTCGGAGGTAGGTATTATCCGTAACGAGTAATACGCCCAGCCAATGATATTATAAGTAAAAAAGTGTAGATAGGTTACCTACACAATATTCGGTGTTAAAAAATGCCAGTTTGTAGCCTTTCGGAGCACTTATATCTGTACATTTTTACTTATATTTTCATTGCGGCCAGCAGGTTTTTAGCTGTCTATATTGAAATGTGGAATGTTCAAAAATGGTATTACATTGTTATGTAGTAGTCGAGAGTACCTAAGTATAATACTTAAGTATAACTTTCACTCCTCATTGTTTTTGTAATGAATCATATTTTTTTTTTATATAATAGTAACGACTTCAAGCTCACATTATTATGTATCTAACTGCAAGGACCTTTAATTGGCTTACCTAATTTTACTGGTATATTGTAAACATTTTTGAAAGCTGTTGATCCCCCAATAAAAATAAAATTTAATCCAGATGAACCTACATAATTTGAAGAACTAAACTATGATACCTTCTGAATATGGGCCATGCTAAATTGCAATAAATTCATTAACACTGATAAGTATATAAATAAAGTTACTCATCTAATTAAGTCTCGAATATATAAGTGCGATTTCATAATTAAATTAAAAACTTACGATATAATTAATATCCTCACGATGTTTTATTATGACTTTCAAATCAAAATCATGGGTTTTATTAAGAGTTGCAGATTAATATTAGTTGTTATAAATAACTTGAACCAATATAAACCATAATAGCAAGTGATTTAAGAATAAAAATGCAATGTTCTTTATACTGTCTAATCAATAGTAGCATAGTCTATTGAAATTTAATGAAATATTGCTCACGATAATAATCTTAATAAATTTATTGTTCATTGCTTTGAACATTGCCTATTTGTTTGAGCAAGAACAAAAAACCAATACTCAATTACTTACATAGTTCTTCTTTAGTTTAGCTTCACTTCATACATTTTCATTTTCATTGTTTTCTATTACCAATAAATCTTCTTCTTCTTTTCCTTATCCCACGCTAGGTGTGTTCGGCACAACATGTTTTCCTCTTCCACTCCGCTCTATCACTAGTCATCTCAGTACTCCCACCATTCATATTCATATCATTCTTCACGCAGTCCTATTACCAATAAATATCTTAAATTATTAATCAAATGTGTTTTATGAATATGTCAATTCTGATGGTAAGACCTCATCATCATCAACATCATCATGTGCCTTCCCTGTTCCCAGTTATTTGAAATCTTGAACTCATTTCATCTCGCACACAATCTCTCTTTCGGTCTTCTTCTACCCGCATATTCAACCTCTTTCATATTCAATACTCTTTTGGTTATAATACTAAGGAGGTAATGATGCTAAATTTGTAGTTACTCGAGCGTCTTTGGGACCTACTGGAATTTGAAGATTAGGTGGAATAAAGAAAAAAAGGTTATGTGATATTTTCCCCTTCAGCGGTGGGGGGAGCGTCTACAGGGTTTCAAAAATGTAAAAAAAAACAGTCACCAAGAAATACTCTAGCGCGTCACATATTAATAGGGTAGTCGCGCCACGTCTGTCTGATAACGGAAAAATAATAATCTGCCGTTTTGCATGGTGGGGGTGGCCGTACGAAGGGGTCGAAAATATTTAAAAAAAAAATTACTCGAGCGCGTCAGACATTGATAAGGGATGTTAAGTGAACCCTCCAGTAGCTCCTATTTTAAAGACTGACGATTTGGGCCGATTTTTGAAAATGCAAAAAAAAATCTTGACCTTGATTTACTCGAGCGCGTCAGATTTTTATACAGGCGGTTCTTCTTGATGGCCTTGTTGTACTGACCATTATGTTGAGGAATTTACTTAATCTAACGGTTTGAAAAAAATATATATAAAAAATATCGAAATCTCGAAAATGGTTCAAGATATCGAAAAAATGTTTGCACAAAAGTTGTAGAGAATTTAATCTTCTACAATATTTATTATGAATACATACACCAAAAAACCCATAGGAAACGAGATATTTGCATTAAATGATTTTTTGACCTTTGACCTTGAAAAATCAGTAGTCGCGGGCACCCTAAGATAAGTAGCTTTTGAGACACGTTTTAGGGTGTCAAAATAAAGGTTTATACAAGTTAATAGCTGACTATCTCTCATTCTGAGGTGAAACTCATAATATTCCTGGACTATACACTTAATAATGATTTTAGCTACTTCGGCTTGTGCAAATCGGCAGATTAAGATATTTCCGTGATTCGTGTCTAATTTCCTTCAAAATAAAAAAAAACTAATCGCGCTCGAGAAAATCCAGGTCAGGTTTTTTTGCAATTTTGCGAGTCTCCAATTTTCTTTCGTCACGCCCAAATTGTCAGATTATTGAAATGTACACTATTTTGCATGTAACTAACTTACCTTACCTTAATCTGACGCGCTCGAGTATTTCAAACCATCGTTTTTTTTTTACTAATCTGACGGGCTACCCTAGACGTTCGACACTATATAGAGGGCTCAGATTTGGTGGGAGTACTTATCAAGATGCAAGGTTGCCCCCCTTATGTTAATCTGCCGCGCTCGAGTAAATCCCGAAATCCCCTATTCGCCTCCCCTACCACTACAATTCCTTCCTCATAACATGTCCATACCGTCTGAACTTTTTAGTCATAATCAAAAGTATTAATTAATGGTAAGGCTGTATTTTATTATTCTTTCTTCAGAAAGACACTCACATAAAAAGGTAAAGCCCATCAAAATAAGTAAAATCGCAGCATAAATTATACAGCTTAAAATTCGCACTATAAAATTTTATCAAGTCAATAAAGGATAAAACATTTTAATTAACTATAAAATCCTTTAGTACTGAAATAGTACTGTAATAACACTAAGGCTTGTAAATTGAAACTGGTGTTACATACAAACATACCGCATTTAAGTGTTAATTTTGTAAATTTAATATATCGAGAAAGAGATTTTTTATAGATATTGATCTGGCACTAATTAAACGTGCAAGCAACGGGCTTTACTGGAAAAACCTTCTAGTGTCCCGTATTGTTACCGTAAACGTATTGTATTTTTTTATACCACCTGGAAGGCGGGGGCCACCTGATGGTAATTTTAAGTGACTACCGTCGCCTATAGACATAAGCAATACTAGGGGGTTTGCCAATTAACTACCGAAACACATCATCAGGTGCCTGGGAACTGAACTTGAAGGTGGTAACCAGCCAGTCGAGTACTACAAAGTACCCAACCGTGCAATGGTTTCCTCACGATGATTTCCTTCACTGAAAGTTATATACATACATAAACTGCCTTCCTATCGGCACAACATTTTCCTCTTCCACTCTGCTGTATTACTACAACTCTATTACCCCTACAACATAAAACTATCCATCAGCTACAAGTTCAGATTTAAAATTATATCTCCTAAAGTCTCTTAGCAGCAAATTGCAATGTATTTTCTTCCGACCCACTTGGAAACTTGCCCAATACGAAATGTGTATCATAGTTATCAGGAAACAAATTAGCTGTTTAATTAATTCTGCCCCCGTCTCTCATTTGAACCTACGATAACTATAATTCTTCATCGGTATACACTAAATTATTCTCTCCCCTTTAGGAGGCCGCTGTACGTCGATCCATTTTAATTGAATCTGAGTAAAACCCACTAGTGCCACTAAATGCTTTATTGCTAATTGATCGAGAGCTGAACGGAAATGGGGAATTGTGACTATGACTGCGATGATATGGTAAGCTTAACATTGAACAAATATTTGAATAGTAACAGGTCATAAATTGATTATTTTCTAGAATGAAATTAGATGTGATTATATATATTCCATTCAAGGAAAAAGACGAACACTATATTTATGATATTTGGTACCTACATTTAATCTGATAAATAGGCTTTAACGATCAAACCATATTCATCCTTACCTAAATGAAATAGCTACTAAAATCAATAAACTATATTTATTGATAATAGTCTATACGCAAATAGAGCGTTTGCAAGTGAAGCATCTTAATAACACTGAAGTACCCTTAGAATTATCACATAAATCAAGGTAGCTAATGATTAATACGATGGTACACCATGAGAATTGGCTAGTTCTCGGTATAACGGTTAAATGTAATTAAATTGAGCTTCCGTGCACCGTAAGGCGGCTCTGTGACCGGTGCGGTAATAGAGGATTGCTTTGATACTTTGATAGTCTTAATACAAGTGTTATATAGATTGGAAAATTGAGTTTTATACGCCAACAATGTAATCTTAGAGATTTATATGATAGGTCAAGTATCACAACTTTAAGGTAGTTATGAGAGGCAATCAGGAACTCGATAAGAAAAATTGTTGGCAAAGGTTTGAAATAATGAGTCAATAATTTCTGAGTAAACAACCTTTAGGTTATAATTTAATGCAATCAACTATAAGTAATGCAGTTTGTTGTGGATATAATATTATATTGTATGATCAATATGAAAACGGTTTGGTAGCTTGTAGAGAGATGAAAAATTATGAGGTATAATTATTTGCTAAAGTTTAACTTCTTTAAGTAAGCTTGTTTTAAGAATGCAATAATAGATACTTAAACTCATACATACTTGAAATTTATTACAAAAATAAGAAGTATTACAAAATTTTAATCACTAGTATAATTTTCTATTACGCCACTAGTATAATTTACTATAATAATTAATTATTTGTTATTTAAATACTAGTTTTATATAAACAACAGGATATAAACTTTATGGAATAATCCATCCAAAACAATACGTACCTAGGTATTTTTTTATTTTATTGACTTTGGAAACGGATTACAACAAAAAGAAGGAAATTCATACTAGATAGGTATTGTATTTATGTTCAAAGACAAAAAATCACTCAATTAATAATAATTATAGGTTTCTTATACCTACTCAATAGGTATAAGAACACTAATTAAATACGATATTCATTGTAGTGATCAGAGCTAAATACAAATACCTGCAATTTCAATTAGCTCGTAGTTTTATTGATATTATTATATGGTTACAACAAGAATAATGGACTCGTTGCAATAAACTACAAAATTGCAAGGACATAAGAAATGGTGAAATTTTAATTAAGAAAAAAATCGTGTGTATTTTGAAACGACCTAAAGGTAGCAAAAACTATTTTTTATCAGGAAGAAAGTAATAATAAACATTTTGAAATAGTTCTATCTATATAATTTAAACATAGAAATATCAACAGAACGTGACTGTTAAGTAAAATACATTATATTTTGATATTAACATTCTAAAAGCGCAGATTCATATCAACACGAGTAACATAAAACAAACTGTGTTATTATTTTTGATGAGAATCCAGATCTTACATCATTATGATGTGGAAAATTGAGTGCTAGAGATAAAGATTGGAAAAACTTGTTTCAAAAATTTCATTATATCAATAATTACTTTGATGATGTTTTTAATAAAATGCATGAATACAATCTAATATAATTTAAGATTTTACAGTAGACTAGTTGTCTTTTATATATTAGCGGTTTCACTCGCGTTCCCACTGGATCTTATCTTTTACAGGGATAAAAAGTATCCTGCGTAAAAGTATTCAGAATATGATATATCTGTGTGCCAATTCGTTTTCATCAAAATTCATTCAACCGTTTTTGCGTGATTGAGTAACAAACTTCTTCACATTTATAATATTAAGTAGAATACCTTACATGAACTAAATTTAAAAAAATCTAGTATAGTACAATGTATGAAATGTAATAAATAATCCTTGCGAGTATGTATGCACTCCGCTGGCGTTAAGCGACTCTACTATGGTGGTCCGAGAACAAGGCACGTTTGTTGTATTTCACGAAGTTAATTTTAAAATTAGCATCAGTAAACAAATTGCTGCAAATTGTTTGCTTTCCCTTCCGACAAAAGAGACCTCAAAGACTTATGTTTACTATACCCTGCTAATGAAGTTCACGATCATATTATTATTATCCGTAATAAAATCGACAGATGATGACTTTATCAAATTGCTAGTTTCTTTCTCATTACCGTCCACTTCATTATGTTTGATAGCTTTCAATATTCAATATATGGAAATATTTGTTTCGGTAGCGGACCACACAAGGATGAAATTGGTAGCTCGTCGCATCTCGTTTTGCATATTTTCTGCATTACTGAGCAAAAGTCTTTTGTCAATATTGTCTCCTCGAGTCATTGAGTAAATGACGTTGTCTGTCTACTAAAATACAAAATGTAAATTAAGTTTTGCCTTGGCGTCTTCTTACTTTTTTGCTTTGTTTCTTTAATATCTACTTTAATATTGTATGAGCGTATAAAGTTTCAGTTTTATGACGCACGACCGCAAAGATTTTTAATGATGTCCCGGCAATAAATTTCATTCTAGCGAAAAATAAAGAAGCACCGACACAATCCCTAATTATATGTAAGCAACGTCTGCATTTCAGTTCGTAATTAAGGTGATTTTTATTTTCCCTTGACCATGATTACGAAGTCTCCAAAGTAAATACAGAGTGCATTCGTTAATAATTTGATTGGTTCTCAAAATTATTCGGACGCAACAAATAATTTTGATTTTTATCTCGTGGTCTTTGGATTGTTTTTAAGCATGTTTTAAATCTGGATATTTATTAGGTACCTTTAACATTTATTCAAGACGTAATGATAGATATTCATCATAACCTAGTGCCACAGTCTGAGAGTCAAGACTTTTACCACAATAAAAGATCCAATGTTTCTTACTCACACATCTCAAGAAAAAAATATGTGACGTTAAAAATCACAAACTACTTTAATACATAAAACATACGTCAACATGAAGACCTTGGCAGAAGCCGTTACGTCTGGTAGCAAGACAAGATAGCCGGACGCTCTGCAGCCTCAACAAAGGTTTTAATATCAGCACACACCCCGAGGCAGGAAGGGGTTATTTACATAAAAGCCACGTAGTTATTTAAAAACAATCCAGTGTACATACCTACTGGTCCGACAACACGACTCTGTCTCGAATATTGTTATGCTAACTGCCTTCGTTAGTTTGTTCCCGGGAATTGTTTCCCTTTGTTAAAAAGACTCGCCGGTACGTGCGCTCAGATTTGCACTGTGATCTCTGTAAACGTGCGCGCTTCGAACTAATTTGCTTGAATTTAATTAAGATTTTGTGTGTGCGAAAATACATAAAGAAGTTTTTATGCCACGGTTACACGCTAAGGCGTTTAGAGTGAGCGCTAACAGTGTCAGAATTTATATTTAAGCTTGTGCTTCTTTCAAAACCCTTTCTGATATTCTGATCACACTTAAATCTCAAAAATTACTCTTGATTAAATGCTTTATAGAGAACAGTAATAATACAAGCTTATTCTCTACACTTGGAATACTAAAGTTGACTTTCATATACAAAAAAACCGGCCAAGGCCTTAAATTTTAATTTAATTTTATTATTTATTATTAAAGTAAATATACAACTGTGTATTTTGTGAATATTTCAAGTGCCTACCAGTTGCCATTATTGATATCGAGCAAAAAGGGCATAAAAATAGCGTTTGTTGTATGGGAGCCCCCCTTAAATATTTATATTATTTTGTTTTTAGTATTTGTTGTTATAGCGGCAACAGAAATACATAATTTGTGAAAATTTCAACTGTCTAGCTATCGCGGTTCTTGTGGTGACAGACAGCGAAGTCTTAGTAATAGGGTCCAGTTTTAACCCTTTGGGTACGGAACCCTAAAAACTAAGCTTTTATTGGCATACCGTGGGCATACCTAATGCAGAACTATGACTCGAAAATAAAATCATGAAATATTTACATCTAGCTAGGCTCTCTGCCTCTGTGTATTAATCATATCCTACGTCATACTAATATCATAAATGTAAAAAGGTGTGTTTTTTCTGTTTGTTGGTTTGTCCTTCGTTTATGCAGCAACGGATCAACGGAGATTTTTTAGTAACAGGTTAGTCTACAGATCGAAGAGTGACAGAAGAAAACCGCGGAGCGAAACCTAGTAATTTTTGCTATCCTGCTGGAACTATTTTGAGATGCCATAATGGCAGTTGGATTCACAGTAGAAGTTGTTAAACAATACAAACGCTCGATGCGGACAAATCGAACAAAAGTTGTTGTACGAGTATGTTCCATAATCATAATATCTTTGCATAAATACCTAAATTTATTGAAGCGAACAGCTGTCGATATTCCATAGACGATCATCGTTAATGTTTATGATTACAGGCTCTTATACCTTACGCTTCGCAAGAAGTACGCACAATGTTGAACGGGTGCTTATTCTGTTAAAAATATACCTACCAAATAAGTGCCCCTTTTTTAGTACGTTATAGGAGGAACTTGTGTGAAAAAATTAAAATTTCTATCTTCAGTGGTTTAGAATTCCTGTTGATAGGTCAGACAGTCAGGACAAGTCTTCGTATATTTATAGATGAATAAGGTAGTACAAAATAATACAAAGAGCTTAGAAACCTTGGCAGCCAGATTTACTAGTACATTTTTAATACAAATGAATTGAATAGAAAGTAGTTCAACACTGGTAATTATTATTTATTTCTGAAAATCTAATAGCCACTTTCATTTATAACTTAACTAGACAGAGGCAGTCTAAAATTCGTAGTAAAATACGTCTAACTGCAGATGAAATCGTAACAGTTATCGTTATAAATATATTAAATAAGTCAAGTAGACACATAGAACTACCGTTTATATTAATTAACTTAAGACCAAAACCTCCGATATCAGACGCTATCATCAGCTATTTTTTGTTTAGTCAATATCACTCCTACCCGGCACTTTTAATTAGACTTAATCTCGAGTTTATCTCGACGAATGTCTTCCACCGTCCACGTAATTTCGTATTTAGTAAATATTTCCGTTGATGACTTGTCCGGGACGTAGATAAGAACGAATTTACATTGTAGGCGTGTGACGAAGATTAAAACCACTAGATGTAGCGTTCACTTTAATTTTCTATTAGGCCTTCATTTACTTTAAATGTGTTCAAAACTAATTCATCTTAAAGAAGTAGGTAATCCTTTATCGCCATCTAGCGACAAGTTTAGTTTTTTTAGAGACACAAATATCAGTTAATATCATCGATGATACTAAACTATAAACTATTTTGAAATGGTTTAAGAAAATCATGTTAATTGTATCTATTTTATTACACGTAAACTAAAGTCACCACGTTGGCATATTTTGACAGCACAATTACTTTCATGTCCAAAAGAGACAAACAGTGAGTCTAAACGAGACACCTCTAGTCAAAACTTAATATTTGATTACATATGATGACTTTAGATGCCTTTGCACAATTAGGGAAGGAAGGATATGTTAACTAAAAATATTATTATCTTTATTTACAACATATAGTTGTACATATAATATATAAAAACTTCTTCGAGGCTGCCGCTGCTGCCGATCGGCAAGGTTCCCAGCAGGCTGGCAGCGTTTCCTCTTTGGATGGCCAAGCTGATGCGTTGGCGGAAAAAGCTCCCCGCCCGCCGGTCACCCGAGGCCTCGATTAATTAATTATTATGTTAACTTATATTATTATTATACCTCAAGAAAATTTTGAAATTTGTATTTTTATCATTCAGCCAATAGAATTTCACTAGAAAAAGCCCAAAAGCTCACAGTCATAGAAATCCTGAATAAAAGCACTAAAAGTTTGTGTGAGATTGTGATCAGACGTGAACAGAAAAACAATTGTAAATTTACTTAAATTTTATAAACATTGTTTTTTTCTTAACTAACGTTGCGTTAAAACTAACTTCACGTCAAAATGAGTGAGAGGATTATGTTTTATCAACTGTGTAAAGAACCAGTGATTTTTGTGAACAAATGTCTAAGAATTTCCACATTAAAATTACTTTTGAATGGGACGGAATGCTATCACACGGGGATTATTCCATAATGGTTAGGATAAGTTAGATAAGTGTGATAGTTTTATCCAAAGGTTTTATCTTTAACGTAAGTCGATTATCAAAATAAATAAAGGAAGTAAGTGATTATTTACAAATGAACATTTAATTTTAAAACAGTGCCTACACTTTATTAAAAAAAGTATTCTAATTGGGAACCTCCTCCTTTTTGTGAAGTCATACATAATATTCTTCTATATAAATAAAATTGAGTTTTTCTTTATATGTTTGTCCTCCTTAGATTCCTAAACCTTTTTTCCTTACATGGCATTGCAGCGCTTACTATAATCTAATTTGACAGTAAATTTGATAAAAATGTAAAAAAAAATAAAAAAAATGGAACCTTTGTCTTGCCTTATCTCTAGTATTTTCACAACATTACGTAACAAAAGCAAATAGGTACGAGCTTAGCATTTCATTTTGCATTTTCATTAACACGTTCTAAACTTTACGTTCAAACTACGTCATTTAGGACTAAAGCTAAGCGTTAAAGCGTACGTGATACATTACCGGTTACGCATTGAAACTTTTATCCCCACACGTACGTAGTATTGCCATGGAATTGAGTCACGTGCTTCGTACACGCGAACCCACTTTGCTCTTCTCCAAATTTATGCAACTTTCCGCCCCAATGTAAAAACTGTTATAACCCCTTCTGTGGTATAGTTATTTCTATATATTTTTTTTATAACAGCAATATTCCTAGTTGTCCAAAACACATACATCGAATGGCTTACGCATGGTCGATCGTATGTACGTCGCAAAGTCGAGTGCTGTGCGCGGTGCACATCGGATCGCATTACCCCATTCTTTCTTATTTACAAGGAAACCTCTTGTATGGACATTCGTTAACTCCATTGGGAATTTAGAAAGACTGCGGCTTTGTTTCGTGATTTTTGCATTTCTCTTTCTGAAACTTTTCTACTCTCCTTTTGCAAGTGAGTTACGTTTTACATGCCGTCTACTATCAATATTTTATTTATAGTTTTCATAATAATCTTATTTTAAAATTCCATAGATGTCCATCGGCTGCATTTTAGAGCTTCTAAAAATATGTGCGATAACCATTTTAATGTAACGGTGCCAGCTTATCCAAATAAGAAACAATCAAAAAGAAACAAAAAAAATGAGCAATATATTGTCAAAATTAAACAGATATTTTAAATAAGTTACGTATGTAATGATTGTCTAATAATTTCCCTTGACGGTCCAAATTAAATCATAAACGTATAAACACAGGGTTGATGAAGCTATGGCAACAATTTCCAATAACATTATACTATATCTATACCGATACTAGCTAAGTGCCGATGTACCAGGTGAGATGGGTTCTACGAGGCAGAGGCCTAGGATTGGGAAATCGCGGCTTGATTGGATTACTCACGTTAAGGCTCCATCATAGATTAAATGGTTTATGAATAATAGAAGTTGTTATATTGTCGCAGAGCAAATTTTTTACTGTATGGATTCCTTAAGTTTCAAGATCATCATCATCATATCAGCCAGAAGTCGTCTAGTGCTGGACAAAGGCCTCCCCCAAGGATCTCCAAGATGTCTTCTTATCTTTTTATTTGATACCTAATGAAACAATACAGCAAGCAAAATTATGCATCAAATCGAATTAAAATTCATAAATTTAGAATAAACAAAATAAGAAGATTGGAAGAATTAAGAGATAATACAGCAAAAAATCAACTCTACTGAATATCATCCTTATTCGTTCATATTAGAATTTTTCCTATTAAGAATAGTGCTCTTTCTGTTCCATATTCTAAATATCACCTCTATACTAATTTATTCTTTGTTGTTCAGCCTTATTGCATGCTGCAATATAGCCTTATTAATGAACGACAAATACTAATTTCGCATGCCTTTGTGTCTACCAGGATGATCGGTCGACGGGTTTGCTTGAACGTAGGCAATAATCCGTTTGGGACTGACATTTATGACTAAACGTACGATACTTCGCCTTGTGTGGTTATTGATGTAATCCTTTGTGATTCACCTAAAGGAATACCTAACCTGCTATAGCGTATAAATGATTGTGTAAGTTTATATTCAAATAGTTGTTAAACACATTTTTATTTATCGTAACTTTAACTAAACCAGCTGACTGCATATTTCCCACGATTTTCTATTGTACTCAAAGATTGCCTTCCTCCAAATCTCTAGGTCTAAGTCTAATATCTAAGTCCACTAGTTTAGGCTTTGTTTTGCCATTGCGGCATGGTTTATTTGTTTTTGGAAATTTCTTCGTAACAATTTATAAACAACTAGTTTTTTGGCCTGCGGTTTCACTCGCATTCCTGAGTCTTACCTTTTCCCGGGATAAAAAGTATCCTATGATTTGGTTCCCGTTGTTGCATGATTGAGAAACAAACATACAAAAATTCATATTTATAATATTCGTAGAATTCATTCTGCTTGTTGAATATTAATCAATCAAGTTTAATACTTGATTGATTAATATCCCTTCCCACTGTTAAAATAAAAAAGGTTTAATTTATTTACAACAACCTTAAATACGTTATGAATTTCTACTTTTCTACCAATAAACTGATACACTTAACTGACCGAAACATCATTAACAATATGTTGCAATCTACGAATAAATAATAAGTATTTATTCGTAGGTTACAATGTAATCAGCGTGTCATTCGTTCACAGTTTGATTAACTTCGTATTACTCGACATTAATTAGGTTTCAGCATATAAAACAACCAATCTGCACTCATTTATAAATGCTTCCCATGCATTAACACCATATGCCGTAAACGTGGTGTAATTAATTGTAGCGGCTTCCATTTTTGCAATCAATTCATGTAGGAACTCGAGTATAGCAAATTGGTTATATTTCAGTATCATTTAAGTTTATCAGTTCGTATATTCTCCTCAATTTGTTGAATAAAAATTTTTACAAGAAAACGTTCTAAAGAGTTCACTACTTGGGAAACGTCAAACAAAATACTTATAATAGCGTTAGTTTTAATACAATTGGTATGTATCCTTGTCCTGTTTTCTATTTTTATTACTTACTAGCTGTTCCACGCGGTTTCAACCACAAAACCAATTTGAATGGGATTTTGTTCACAATTTCATGGGTTTAATTTTTTTACGCGGAACCCTAATTATTTTTCTTGAAATAAAGCTAAGTTCCTCCTTATGACATCAGCTGCTATCTACCAGTGAATGTCCAATCAAAATCAGTTCATCCGTTTCGGAGATCAACAAGAACAGAAAGACACACAGACAAAAAAAATAAAAAAATCTTTTGTAAAAGTTCCTTATATTCAAACAGAAGCTTTAATTTTACTTATTTATATAAATAGGACATAGATGTAAAGATACAGTTTTCAATTGTACGTTCTAATTGATAAAAGTGAGTTTTTCTTCTCTTAATCATAAACTATTTCTGTAAGAATCAAGAGCTGGAGAACTCATCGCTAACCATTCAACACTTGAATCGGCTCCATTGATTACAGTGCGCGTACGTCGATTTATAACGGCAATTAGTCGGCGACGCGTGCCAACGACGACAACTGACAAATCGCAGGCGACTGCTGACTGTAGCACGTGGGCGTTGCATTGCTTGATGTGTAATGCATGTGGTGGATTCCTTTTATAAATTTGCTACCGTTTAGAGGATATGAATACAAGTTTTACTTAGTCACTTCAAATTATTTAGAAATATGTTATCTTTTTTACGGATGGACTTACAAACTGCATTGATTATGAGTACCTATGTACTTAGGTCCTAAAAATGTAATAACTATATAGTGTACGTACATTAAAAAATCTGAGCTTAAATAAATATCAAAGAAAAATTGAAAGTCCTACTAATCGTAATATTATAAATGTGAAAGTTTGATGCTCGATCACGCAAACACGGCTGAACGGATTATGATGAAACTAAACGCACAGGTAGACCATATCTTTTTAAAAAACATAGAATACTTTTATCAATGGTAATGGATAAGATTCTTCGGGTACTCAGGTAAAACCGCGAGGCGGAAAACTAATAATAATTAATAATTTGCACGCGGTTTAATCAAGTCGTGTAAACTTGTTGAACAACTATCCAAGACTTAGTTGCAATGTAATTATAGGTATTTTACTTTAGAAAATGAATAATAAAAATAATTAATTGAATCTCTCGGTATATTATTATAGAACTTTAGAATTATCATAATTACTGTGTAAAGTCACGGTTGTAATTGGTTTGTGATTGTTGACAATTTGTTATTGCGATTAAATTCAGCCGTGATATCTCTGACTACATTAAAGTCAGTAAGCACTTTTATGTTATTGTTGTAATTTTGTATATTTTTAATTTATCTTTTTTTACCTCTTTGTGCATGCGGTGTACCTTAAATGGTTGTACTTACATTCACAAATGATATGTTTGTTTTATGTTAGCATAAGTAAAATGTAACAACTACTGGTAGACCATAAAATAATAAAATAAATATGGTATTTACTGATTTGACCGAATTTTATGACAAAAATAAAACACAATTGAGAACCTCCTCCTTTTTTTTGAAGTCACTTAAAAATCAATAAGTAGGTAGGTACTTAATTAGATAAAATCACTTCTTCCACAAAAAATTTAAAGAATAATTAGAAATGAATTCTCAATAAATATAGTTAGTTTAAAACAATAAATATAATTTCATTTTCAATACATCAGTAGAAACAAAGTCGGGCGTGAAAAGCTCGCAAATGGCGGGAAAAATTAATGAATCCTTTCCCATTTTCCAGATTTAACGGCAGGCAGTCAATCTAGGGTTGTCAATTACTTTAACTTTCACTTTTTTATTTTTTATTTATGCAGTCATTGCATTGGCCTTAATATTACAAAGTCAGACAATTAAAGAAGCTTAAGCTATTTTTTGGTAATTTTCCTCAAACACTATTGACGATAACAATATCAACCTAATCTAGTCTAATATCTTCAAGTCACTTTACAGAAATGGAGGTAATGAAACTCGTCTTTTTCATAAGTATTGTTGTTGTTTGTTTCCAATAACGATGGGTGCCATCCCTGTGGATGCAGAATATTTTTAACACAGATAGTGGATTATTCAAGGGGAGGCCTGAAGCGCGTCACGACACGATAGGCGGTTTAAGCGGTCTGTGTGGCCTGAGCAATTTAAAATTTAATCATACGTTACGAACCGATAGAACGGGAAAGTTTTTAAAGCCTATATAGTGCACATGATGTTTAGGATGAACTAGGGATAGTTTTTGGTAATCTTTGATGAGATTTGTTAGGTTTGATATCCACATTTTTTTTTCTATTAACAAAACGTTAAAACAAAATAAATTGGTTTTAAACAATGACAACGTCTCTTTAAATTTTAATCACAAATATTCACAATTTTTTTTAAACAGATTCAATAATGGTTTTTACAAAGTTTCTGTATTAAAATAACATCATTAATCGTAGCTCATTTGTAGATGAGAAAAAGTCTCCAACAAAAACAATGTTAATTAAACTAAATTTTATCTTGGCCATCGTTTACGCCTTCATTTATATGCTAACTATACAAGTTACCTAGTAAGTTACTTATTACCTCTCATTATCCTCAAATAAACCGTAGGGAGCGAGCGCATGAGTTAATTTGATCAAGCTAAGATTACGCGTTACGAGCCACTTAAAATCTGATTTGTTAAATTGCTTATTTACTTAACGATTAACAATCTTCTGGATGGCCGGTGTGAGGGAACAATGTGCAATAAATAATTCTCACGGAATTCTCGGTACTTGCTCTCGATAATGGGTATCAGCAAAAAGTTGTAACAAATAATATCTATAACAGGTTGTTAAGATACTCGTTAGTAAGGGAATCAAGATATAATATCATTACATATATACAATATTTCTTGAAGAAATACATACTAGGTATTTTTCCTTATTATATTACAAAAAAATGGCGCAGTAATATTGATTTACATAACAGAGGAAGAGGATCATAACAACCATGCATTCAAAAATACTACAAATAAGTTAATTAGATTATCACAAACCGCTCCGCAAGTTTCAATATGGACTATACCTGTGTTTAAATATTCTTCATTCTTCATCTTTTATCTTCCGCAGTCGGATAATCCGGTGTTAAATTATAAACCATATGTTTATCAAGTGTACAAATATTGAATAACACCTTGTTTCAACATTTGAATGACAGTATGTAAGATAAAGTGGATGAAAACTTCATTTAAAAAGCTTATCGGATTCTCAACTGTTTTAAAATGTTACCACAGTTTAATAATTCAAAATAAGAAAATCTCATGTTGTTTGTTCGTATCTTTATGAAGATTTGTTTATAGATAAACTCCCCTAAGCAGGAAACAAAATATTTAATACCTACAAATGAATAATACAGAAATCATATGGGTATATAGGAGAAATTATATAGGTACATAGGTCAACTAGGTTTCACCCACGTTCCCGTAGGATCTTATCTTTTTCCGGGATAAAAAGTATCTTATCTCTTATTCCAGGATATGAACTATTTGTGTGCAAAGTTTCATCAAGATCCGTTAAGTAGTTCCGGAGTTCATCACGGATCAACATCGTAACACGGGTTTTTTTTATATTAAAATGATGACAATTATAACAATACATCATTAAAAAAAACTTACTTAGGTAGAAAGTAAAACCGTCATTAAAATATATTATGTACTAATTAAAAACTCTATGAAAGTGTCCCTAAACAAGATAAAAATGCAATAACTTAAAACGTTTATGATCAAGTTTATGAGCGAAATTAATTGCGTCGAATATTTTATGGACGTATGGTAGTGAATTGATAAAATTTAGTTTGCGTGGCGGCATGCAGATGTAGCTTCAAGGCGGTTTTATCTGGTTAAAATCGTTGGAATTGAGATTGTTATCATTTATTATCTAGTGCAGTCAATATATTGAATATAACATGGTAGAGAGTTTACTAAAAAGATTAAGAAGCAAACCACTATGGATCTATGGAGGAGTAAGACAAACTGCGAAAAATATTTACGAGAATAATTAATTCTGCTAATTATAAAAGTTGTTCAATTACCATCTGACATAAAATATTTTCAAACATAGGTATGGCCTACCTAGGCAAATGATTTAATTACTTAAATACAGAAGATAAAATCACAACTAAAAACTTCAAAGACTTAAAAACTGATTTAAATCATATTTTAATTACAACAGAAGAACATTGATTTAAATCCACATAAAAATCTTAGTAAGGCTCTAGGCCGGTTACTTGATTTAAATATTTATTTGTTCGGAACCGGATAAAGATGGATGTCACTCGGCCATTACCCACGTACGCTCGATGGACTTAAATAAGATAGATCGCCCCGAAGCGATTTATATCAATTCAATGTAAACGATTTCTCACTATCCTTTACTGTTTAATTTAAATACTATTACGCAGTAAGTCATGCCTATTTTGAGACGACTAGGACTGTGTGTGAGAAGTAGGATGAGTTGTGTTTTGTTTTACAATTTTTAATAATTTGACACGCGTTCAAAATCATTAAATAGATTCATGTTCACCCATAATCGTACATAGTATTTCAATTTAAGTTATGTCATTAGTTTATCACCCTATTCCTGTTTTTCCACCAACACACACGCGTACCTCGTTTCCTCCAGCTGCACATCAAATACCTACTGATCACTTCTTAGATATACTAATAATAATTTTTAAATCCTTAAAAACTTGAATCGCTTAGGATATACTAGATTCTATTGGTATCTTATGGTTTTCTCTTCTTCGTTATCCATCTGTCCCTATTATAGCCAACGATTTGTATTATTTAATAAATGTTTTTGTTTTTTTTTATGTATGTAGATTGTGGTGGGCCGTCCGTCTCGACTTTCAAAAGATGAGCTGTGGATTTTATTATAAATAAATAAGTAAGTACATAGATTGTCAATTATTAATAAACGGTTGATTATTATTTTACCTATCACAAATAATATTTTGCAGAATATTCGCAGTGTATTCACGCATCAAAATAACAATTACTATGAGGCACTAGATGCTATTCCACGTAACGTTCAGTGCGTATTGCACGCACGAACTATTAGTGCAGACATACAATTGCACATTTGATGCACGCTTTGTACACGTGCATAAGTGCGTACAACGCCAAGACAATGTCGCACGTCGCCACAAAGTGCAGTGGAGTCGAAGCTCAAACCTAATGACCTCACGAGCGCAGTTCAGTTGGAGCACTCTGATTTTACGTATTGAGACCGTAAATTGTAATTAGAGAACCATATCAGCTTTTTCTGTGATTTCAGTTTTAATAATTATAAACTTTAAAAAAACAACACTCCGTAGTAATGATTTTATTCAAAAAATTACGGAATTTAATTTGCGTCTTACAGGCTGAACGTTTTATGAATTTCCAATTCATAGAGAAACGATTAATAAGATCCAAAGTATCGGATTCAGCTCACGCTAGAGCTAACAATAAACCGACTAAAGTTCTCGTTCAATTCACAACGGAATACACTTAATAAGGTTTTCTTTTTTATCTACATAATCTACGTAGGCATACAGAAGCTAGCCTGAGTCGGATCATGGAGTGCAAAATGTTGTTTAGATGGACAAAATGGCGAGTGCAGCAGCGGGGTGCCGCGTCGCGACGCTCCCAGCACTTTGCCAAATGCTTCTAGGATTCGGATTTGTTCGGATATAAGGCGCCTATGCTCACACCACTTGAATTTTTGTCCTTTTTTGCAAAATTATATTTATATTGGTCAGTCTTACTAAGGAAGACTGTTAGTGCATCTTTTACACATTACTGAAAAATGTATCTCACTATATTTCTAACAAAATTTCGTCATGAAGGAATTTCAATGAAACTTGGCACATCCGCAGGTTTTTTAATGCTTGGGAAACAAAAATATAAAATTTTACTCATGCATCATTTTATACCAAAAAATTCTCCATGCGTTTCGATCTCCATGCAATTCTGATACGCAACGGTGTAACAGGCAGTATTGTAAATCTTTAAGGATTCAGGAAGTCGCTTTGGTAGCGCAGAGTACAGCACTGTTTATGAGTCAGGGACAACGAAACTCTCTTACGTGATTGATTACTGTTATGTTTATAACTAACGAATATCATAAAGATAAAACTCGATATCAAAATAGAAAACTTGAGAAGGCTAATAAACGATCTTAGATAAAAGACACGGATAGTCGTGGTATTCAATACCTTCATTAAATTAGCCTAAACCATAAACAACATGTCTTCTATATCGTTGTTTTATTGCTTTAAATCTCGTATATTCTGGGAAGTTGGTCTGAAACACAATAAATACCTCAGAGCAAAATATTCGGCGAACGATCGGAATACTTCGGATGGTTCGCTGCTCGTCGACACGAACACTCCTGCGCAGGTAAGTGAAGTTGCGTGTAGCGCTGTCAAATGGGCCTATTTTATTGTGGTTTTTGTACAAATAACAATTTGAATTTAAATAAGAGCACTTTAAAAATTCTTAAACTAAGTGTAGTTGGGCTTTCATTGTTTACATTAAATACTGCTGTTTATATTTGCATTTTGCATGTAATTTAAATTAATGTTTGATTTGCTAAAATGAACGCTGTTTTACTTATTCCAAAAATAACATTATAAAAACGAATTGGTCCTCGAGGTTTCACCTGCGTTTTGGGGATGAATTTTCAAAGATATTTATTATTAGTATTAATTTATTAGGAGTATTAATCAGTAAGTAATACACATCTATACTAGTATTAATGCTTATTTGGATGAATAAACATTTCATTTCATTTATTATAAAGACGTAAAATTTGTAAGGTTGTTGTTAGGGGTAATCTCTGGATCTACTGAACTGATTTTGAAAATTATTTTACCAATAGAAAGCCACATTAATTGTAATCACATAGGCTTTAGGCTTTTAACCCGAAATATGAAAAAATCCCACGGGAAAGCGGGTGAAACCGCGGGGGACAGCTAGTATAACATAGGTTTTGTATATAAATTAACAGGGTTAACTAAAATAAAGTCTTAAAACATGGTCATGTTTACTTACTAACCCCAAATCAAACTTCTGTGTTGGCTCGGAATGTTTTAAGTGTAGTAGATAGTGTAACTTGGACGGTCGCCTTGTCTATTACGATAAGAGGTTCTTTATAGTCCACAATCCGTCTGTCATTGTAGTGGATATTTTAACATAATTAATTTCCGTCTCAAGAAAAAGTGCTTTTAAATGTAAATGTGCACTGATTAAAAACTCTGAGAAATTACATTTAAATGAAGTAGTTAAAATGCGACTGAGATACGATACAGTTTTATGAGTTCTTTGGGATTTGACAAAGGATCTAATTAAAACTCGAAAATATTATAACATAAATAAAAAAGAAAAACGCATAAGGATATTGTATTGTCAAAACAATATGAAACTTTCGTTCCATTCTTGTTTATGTTCCCAATCCTAGAGAACTAACAAAAACGCTTCCCAAAAAATACTTATATCTATTTTAGAATTCCGGTCCTATTCAAAACGAATATTGTTTTACATTGAAGTCACGTAGCATTCCGGTGGACGGTAACATCTGTCAAAGAGAGCGGTTCTAAAACCGATATGTTGTTGAAACCAAAGAATGCACTCCCTTACATACATTTCTAATACAAACAGCTTGAATTGCAGACACTCTTGACACTACTAGACACAAGATAGAGCATTCCTCTGCTCTGGGACATATTGTCTTGAGTTTCAACACTAAACGCAATACAATAAAGTTTGTCTTTTTTATTTTGGTTTCACTTTTGTTATCAATGTGTCTTGAAATAAATCGAAGTATTGTTCAAAATCTTTACAAGCAGCAAATTGGATAGCTTTAGCTCTAGTATCTACAATCACACCTCCGCTTATATCCACTTTGTAATTTACATTTATTTGATCCTTACAAATTTCACCCTTTTCTCTGCATTCGCTACCGGGACCGTCATATTTATTTGGATAGGTCTTATTAGTTAGACCAATACATTAGATACCTAGTCTTCTTTCTTCCTATATCTTCCTTCATTACTTTTCCCACGGTCAACCGACTATCGAACAGGGGTATCTCATGTTGCTTTTACGCGTTTTTTTATAAACAAATCATCACTCTTTAATTATTTTAATGGTAGCATAATACATTCAAATTCCTTACATATTTAGAAATTACACGAATTATATAAATGCAAAAGTGTGTTTGTTGGTTTGTCTTTCTTTCACCTAGTAATGGAGCAACGGATCGACGAGATATTTGTTAGGCCTGAGTGTGATATTTGCTACATTTTATACCTGGAAAGCTAGTAAAATCACTGGGCGGAACCTAGTCGTTTATAAATATGACAAACGGCCGTATAAAAAGATAAACAAAGACATTTCACTCAAGACTACAGTTAGAATTAAGTATTCACGGAATACAAGATCCATTATCAAAGACATAAGCTTTTGGCTCACCCACTTGGCTTATGTCCGCCCCAGACTGATAAATCAACAAATAAACAATGATGCTCCTATTACGCTTTAAGAGTGATCATTAAAACCTAACAAAAAGCTAATGGTTATCAAACGGGCCCACCCAAGTAGATGAATTTAGGAACGTGTATTTTATGTAACACGTTGTAAATTGCTATAGTTTGCTTCGCGTGCCCTGGATGGATCTGAACATTTCTAAGAATAAAATCCAACGCATAGCGTACAGCTCAAAGACATTTTTTTGTCAAAACGAAACGAAGAAAGTATTACTACGGGGACGACATGAATTTTTTCCCCGAACTGTTGGAATTTAAATTCTTCAACTTACGCGATCGCGTGTGGTCTAATTATGAATACGGCACAATAACATTAACCTTTTTCAATGAAAAAATTCCTCCAGCGGTTTCCCGGTGAAAATGGAATAAAAGCACGGATAAGGAAAACTTCTAGAGCTGTTAAGTGGCGATACCCTACTTGTCGACCCCATTACTTTGCATTTTAGATGCCGTCGGTTGTACTGAAACTTTGTACTTTACAGCGAAATACTTACAAAAACTTAACAAGTCTTAGTTACATGGAATAAGTCGATTTAAGGTGCAGATCTATACTTTAATCTATACATCTAAACCAATATCTAAAGTAGTTTAATAAAAAATGTCACTCGTGGTTTCACCCGCGTTCCCGAGGAATATGAGGAATATGAGGAATCTAGATGTAAAATTTCAAGTTCGTACCATTACACTTTCTGAGATTTCCAGATTAATCAGTGAGTGGTATTTCGCTTTTATATAGGTAGGTACATAGATAGATTAAAGTATATTTGTATCTCCAGCACCTTAAACTTTTTTTACATTTGCTTTACTTCAAAAAGATTACATAAAGTCGAAGCATCAGTAATTTAAGTCGGAAATAAAATAAATGCTTATCCAATGAAACAGAAGAATTTATGAGGTCTCGTAAACCACTCTCATGAATAATACCTTATTGAATTTCCTAATCCATAAATGTTAAAGTACAAAGTTACTTAATTAAAGCTAGGTCAATAGGTGGTATTTTTTAAACAGCAGTCTTATAAAATATTGTGCAGAATGGAGTCGTGCGTCGTTTTCGAGGGCTAGAATTTGCGCCCACTTTCTACTTTTCGGATAATTTCTTGGCAGTAAAATACCCGAAAAACCAGCTGACTTTAAGAAGAGGATCGATAAAAAGGCATCAATAGCATGCGAATACTTTGATTAATAGAAATAAAAACATTGAGTATAAAGAAATGAAAATGACTAACTTTCAACCCAGATGGTGTTTTAAAAATCCCATAGCTTTTAAAAAATACCACAATTAGCCAGATAAAATCCTATCCATCTGAACCCAAACTAAACATAGCTTGAACTATGGAACCTGCTAACTGATATACTGTACACACAAATGCCTGTCCTGGATGGGAATCGAATGACAGATAGTGATCTAACCAACTACGGCAAATGACGCTTCTCCATGTCTCCATATTTTTGATTTTCTAATAAATATTTATTTCAGTATCCTATAATTTCTTTAACTTTCATATATTTCTATTAGCTGCCTTCCATAATGCATGCAGGCAGCGCCATTTAGCTATCATGATTTATAGATAATAAAAAAACGTTGATGCTTTTATAAAAAAAAACACTTGTGCCTCAATAAACCAGTTGCTGCCAAACAATACAAATATTTACATTATTTTTTATGAAGATAAATTTCTTAGATAAGAATTTAACTGGCCACATAACACCCAATTAGTGATAAATTTGTAATTCTAATGCAATGTCAACGACTCGATAAGTATTGTAATGGCCATTTAAATCAAAGACTAATAAATATTAACAAAGAATCCTAATATATTATTTGTGTGACATGTGATACGGTAGCTTAATCATTGGACCACGGTCACACCGTACAAACAAGATTAAAAATAATCACCAACTTTTAGTTTATTTTACAATTCCGAAATTTTCTTTAATTTATTAGCCTTAGGTATTTCGCTATACGAATATGAAATTAATACAGCAGGAAATTAAAATTGAAATTGTTATAATTTAAGGCGATGATAGCTCAGCGGTAGTGACGTCAGATACCGTGGCGAAGGTCGTAGGTTCCAATCCTACAATGAGCTTGAGCTTTCGGTGAAGGAAAACATCGTGTGGAAACCATAGCACGGTGGTAGGGTACTTTGTAATACCCGACTATCTGGCTACCACCCTCAAGTTGAAAATCTTTCGCCAAGCTCCAGTTCCCATCTAGGCCTTGTGTGCTTACCACCCTTGACCACATCATCACTTACCAGGTGAGATTGCGGTCCAACACAAGCATACCCAAAAGAAAAAAAAAAGATGATTGATACATATTTTGGCATTTCAATAACTTTTGATATAACTATGGGTTGAACAACAACCTATTTTCGAAATTACACGATCTCTTGTTATTTTATTTACATAAAATACATTCTCTGTAATAAATCACTACGCCTACTTTTATTTTTAAAATATATTAATACACTGACCTTTTGTATTGGATCAGCGTTACTCAGTGAGGTATACTGAATGCAGGGCTTAGTACAATCGTGAGAACAATGAGCCATAAATAAGTGGTCATATCAACGCATAATGCTATCCCATGCCGAATAAATAATCTTTTTATTTCATTAATACACTTAAATGGTACGGTGTAAAATTACTGGACTTATTCTGTGCACGACTGGATAAAATTTTATTCTTACTGAAATATAAGTTTACTTTTAATCATTTATATTTTTGCATGGCCTTAAAACATAAAGGAATCTGCCATACGGATAGCCACGCTACTTGCCTACTAAAACTGTCTCCTAAAATTGAGAAAGCAAAGAAAAACCAGAATTGATATTTGTTTCATAATTATTATTTTCAATCATCACCCAGGTATCGAAAATAATCCCACTACCCCACTAATATTATAAATGTGAAAGTTTAGATGGATGGATGTTTGTTACTCTTTCGGGCAAAAACTACGTGGATTTTGATTAAACCTGGCACACAGGTAGATCATATCCTAACATAAATATGACTGTATAGTTGCAAACATCAGTAATAAATATCAAAATATTGTACGCAGGAGACGCACACGATGCCTTCGCGCTTCCTTGTCACGGATGTTCTCAATTATTAACATTACAGGAGGCGCGCATAAGGCACTTGTTACATAAATAATAAAATACTAGAATACGCCGTGAAAACGGCAAAGAAACTGCAAAGGGTGCAACACAATGGCGTTATAAAAGCAACACTGTATCTTTATATGCGTTGACAATGTGCATTGTGCTTAAGGCCAACAGCGCTCCTTCGTGAAGAATTTTAATATTCTCAAGCCCGGAGATACAGTCTCATCCAGGTTCACAGCCAGTTTGCACTACACGAAATTCTTTAAGAATTCATGTCGGTTATTCACCCTTATCTAGAAATGGGAGTAAAACTAGCGCAATGGGTTTCCTACTTATTTTCACTTTGCACAGGAATTTGGGTGAAACGTGGGTTTCGTGAGATAGAGTTTTAGTGGTTATTCGCTTATTATGCGGAACGAGCTACTCGTGAGGAAATCTTTGTGAGTTCTCGCGTTTCAGCTTCAACAATTTATGTAATTCAACGATATGTAATCGGGTTTTAAGAGTTTTTGGGATTTGATTACCGTAGTATGCAACACATATACGTATATGTGATTGCGACGACCATATTTAATATCTCTGCATTGTTTACTTATGGCAAAATAACTACTTTATTAGTAAGTATATCATAGAAATAACAGTCCTTCATCAATTAAGATGAAGTAAATAATATAAATGAAGTGGTATTAGGCCCAAGGGGATCGATGCTACTGGTTATACTGACCATTTCTGGAATATAATATTCATTGAATAACCATATTAATATGCATCATACATTTTATAATCTAAACCACTCACATACAAACGAGTTTTAAAAACAAGAGTTTAACGTTAAATAGCACAAAACTAATTTCACACCACTAGGTATGCGCATTTGGTTCTAAAGAAGATCTTGCATTACTTACCATACTCTGGAAGCGTATCTTTTTGCTCTCATCTGTAATGAGTTTTATATTTATTTCAGTAGCTACATTACCTTGAACATTGCCGGAGACTAAGACTTGTAAGACTGAATAATTTGGTATTCAAGGTAGCCGTGTCTCTTGCAGTATTAAGAAATTAATCTACTACAGTCCGTGCGCTGAAGGTGTGCTTTAGCAACACTATGTTTTTTTAACCATATTTTGTGAATTTTCACTAGTTTACTTACAAACTATTTCAAAAATCTTTTTTATTTATTAAATAATAATATCCGTCATAAAGACACTAATTTTATTTCAGCAATGGAGCAGTGGATAGACATGATATTTATCTCGAGAAAGCCTAACAATCCCACTGGTATTCCTATAGCTTTATTACCATCAGGAGACCCACCTGTCAAGTTGTCAAAAAAATCAAAACCTTGTATCTATATCATTATCAATTGAGCAATCTCATAAATTACCAGGTGTCACACGCATCATATGCAGTTGCAGTCAAGCATCAACACCACAGATATTTTGATACAACAGCTTTCTTTACGTCAAAATTTTAGTTTTAACCACTGCAATCAGTGAATCATATTTCTACTCAATCAAAACTTACTACTATTTAAATAATAAAATAACAATGGCCGTGCGTCTTCAAAACTAACGTTAAAGTCTTCATTTGAGGCATTCAATATTTATGATAAACACGGCAGCGCAAGCGCAACAAAAGCAGTGTAGGTGGACAACCTATTCCTTATCGCATCATCAGGCGGTGAATCAGCTATTTTAAACTAATTAAAGATAAACAGTTGAAGCGCGCTCATCTTGGTAAGTTCGTCCGCCTGGAGGTCTTCGATTCTTTCGGAAGGTTTTTTTAATAAGTAAATTAAGTGCACGGGAAAATTAACTCTTCTTGGAGCAGTGACGGGGCAGCGACAGCGGAGTGACGTGACCGGCCATTACTGAAGCTTCGGAGGTCGATGAACTCACGACTGATGCAGTCGTATGTTTTACTACCTAATAAACTTTCATTTTGTATAGTAAAATTATTTGGTGAAACTGTTTGGCTTAAATGTAGGTTCTTTATGAGAACAGAGATACTAAATATAAACTGCAAATGTTTAAAATCACTCATGAGCATGATTTTCAAAAATAAAAGTTACGCTACTTATTTGGGTCTCGACCATAGTAAACAAATATCATCAAAGTTGTCAGACTGTCTATCCCCAAACTCATTGATATGAAATTTCAACCCACCCCAGTAATTTAATAAACTTATCGAATAACGATATTGAGACAGCTACGATATACATTAAATGTAGATTCTTGTCCTGTTTTCATTAAGCATACCCTCTAATGCTAATAGAATAGGGAATAAGTAGAGTAGAATATTTTTTTACGAATTTGTGTTTATCGGTTAGTTGGTTTGCCTGGATTGACATGATTTTTTTGCACTGAAATATTCTATGGACTGGACCGGGAACACGGGTGAAACCAAGGAGAGGAACCAAGTAAGAATTGAATTGATAATTAACTGTAGAAAAATGTTGCTGCAACTCATCATTTTCCGTACAGTTTCTTTTTTTCAGAACTTGACTGACATGAGTGTTTCCTACGTGTTATACAAATAAATATTGTTTAATGAGAGATCAATGGCATCACAAATGTATGAAATCTCAAACATCAGGTAGAACGCAAAGCTCAAGAAAGCTATCATGTTAAACATAACATTTCGTCCTTCAACTCCGTAGCTTTCTATGTTAACAGATTAACATGGATGTTTAATAAAAGGGCGGGCGCCCGTATATCCACTAGACAGACCCATAGACAAACCACAGATAAGATCATAGACATAAACACGAATAAAAGCTATACTCTGTGGCTATACTCAACCAATTGGCCGATACCCTTTCATACCAATTCTCTTTTATTGAACACACCCGAATAACCGCTTTAATAGAAATAAGCAAGTTTAATTGAATTGGACTAACTGTAAGGGTGACAAGAATATTATGAAACGCAATTTCGATTAACTGTATAATCTTATACGGCCATCTCTACTTTTACTTGAATTTATTCAATGTCCAACATTCAGCTAATCTAAAATACTAGTCCTGACTGACTGGCCAACGCGCAGTTTAAACAGCTGGTGTTAGAAACTAGATTTTTGTTTATTTTTATTCTACCCCTGTGGAGATGTACCAGAGTTCGAAAGCCCCGCTATTATGGCGAGAGATCCCGCCTCCCACAGGGTGCTTGGGTATCCATGAGGATTTCCCCACTTAAAAAGAAAAGGTTTCAATAGCTAGTTTTATTATAATGTAGTTTGTGGATATTTATATCGCATAAACTCTAAATATTTTTATACTCTAAAATTATAACTTTATATAATTTTCATATTTCACTTTATATAATTTTGTTTTTTTATTAAATTAATCATCATATCATAACAAGTTATTGTTACATAGCTAATAATTATCAAGATCGAGAAAAAAAAACAGTTTATCGATTAGAAATAGTTGAATACTATTAAAGTTGATTGTACCGCGGCATTAATAATTTTTGTTTGATCAGGAAAATATTTTTTATGAATATTTATTATAACATACATTCTAATATTCGTTTTAATCTAAAAATACCTACTTAACCCAAATTGAAAGAAATTTACGTTTCATTTGGATTATAATTAAATATGTAAATCAAAAGACCTTTAAGCCTTGTAGAAGAATTTCAAAAAATAATTTAAGGAATAAGTCGTCAGAGTATTTCCACTGTATGGAGATCGCGTTTATTTAGATTTTTAATTTGCATTAGCACAAAATATATGTGAATAAAATGTGACGTCACATGACACAAATACGTAGCTCAGCTAGATAAAATACCTCTTAAGTATTTTATTTAGCATGCTGCTTGACCTGTTTGAAAGCGAGCCGTGTCTTACCGAAATCATTTATATAAATATGAATTCCGCTAGAAATATAGGCACCACGCTGTGCGTACAATCAATTTATCGCGCTATAGGAGACAAATTGCGGAGCTCCCAGTATGTGTTGTTATCCCACACGCCGATATAGATGCCGTGTCTATATTAGTTCCTTGTATACTAGGATATTTAGGGTACAAAAACAAGGAAAGGGTGGTGGAGGGAATGTAACTTAAATATTAATTCTAGGAAATTTTACTCAAAGGAAACATTAAAAATACGAGCGAGCCTTACAGTAGTCGTATATGATGTGTAATATCTGACAAAGCGATGATAGCTCAGGACGTTGGATACCGCGGCGAAGGTCGTGGGTTCGAATCCTACAATGAGTTTAAGCTTTCAGTGAAGGAAAACATCGTGTGGAAACCATAGCACGGTGGTAGGGTACTTTATAAAAAAAATCTCACCTTGTTAAAAAAAATTATAAAATTCATTCAAATATATTGAATGAATTCAAAGTACCTACGTACAAAATGACATACACGAACAATATGACGCAGGCATCATATTCCAAATTCTATCGCTTCTAGCCCACCGCAGTCAACTACATCACCACGTGACCTTACCGGCTTAGCGTCTACTTTTTAGTACAGCTAGTATTAAAAAATACTTTATTTCCCAAGTTTAATATGAAATACTTAATATGAAATAATTAATGTTAAGATTTATGCACCACTTCCTGTTAATAAAGATGTTTTCCAGTAATAAGATAAGGGTTGCTATAAACAAAGCTATTACGAGCTTATTAGCGTTGCAACAAAACCATGAAATTGGGAATTTTATGTTGCTACATATATTTTATTAATTATATTGTAAATATTTATAACTTGTATAGGGTCTTATTGGCATCGGAATGTCACGGGGGTTGACACTGAAAACCAGTGCTGCGACAGAATACATTTCTGACGCAGCAAAATGCTGAGATGGCAACCTCATTTGTCGAAAATGCGGCGTACAGTTTCCTGAAACTTTTTTGTTTTGTTTTTAATTTTCTTTCTTTTAATTTGTTTTTATCATATGTTTAGCTTATAGGTCTTATATTATGTGTTATTATTAAGTATATTGTCATATTTTACTGTTTATTTGGTGTGTTAGTACGTCGTAATTTTTGATAAATAAATATTTTCTTTCTTTTCTTTCTTTCTTTCATATTGTGAAATGTCGAGACAAAGTTACCTAGGTACCTACTGATAATACTTTTATGATTATCTTTTGTTTTTGGGTTTTGTCTGACTGCCTGCACACATTCTTTTTTTATTGTCACATAAATAGACAGAATTGAAGATATGATTTCAATTAAACCTACTTATATTGTTTAAGTAGGATCTTTGGATAATAAAATAAGATACAAATAATAAATAATCTTAACAATATTCAATCTGTAAGCATGAATACTAATGTTATTATGACTACCCAGGAGCCGAATCAACAATAACATATTACAATGAGTCAATAAAAAATAATTGGGCTGTGATTAAGAGCAAATCAAAGAGAACCAACTATAAAATCATGAAAAAGATTTAGCTCGATGAAAATCTGGGTTATTTACAGATCTTCGTCGCTACATAATCAAACCCTAATAATAAAGCCGGGGGGGGGGGGGGGGGGGGCTGCAAAAATACACCTGTATTGGTCAAAATTATAAATGTATGCCTTTTGCGGTTGAGTCCGTGGGGGTCTGAATCTCGTCGTTTCAAGCATTTTATCTAAAAAAATATTCGAGGCCTTGGGAGACCAGTGGACAGCAGTTTTTTCCGCCAACGCATCAGCCTGGCCATCCAAAAAGGAAACGCTGCCAGCCTGCTAGGAACCTTGCCGATCGGCAGCAGCGGCAGCCTCGAGGAAGTTTTTTATATATTACAGTTTGTATATTTTTTACATTTGTTGCAAATAAATTATAAAACTTTTTATAATATAATCTGTATATGTATATTGGCGAGATGGCGTGTAAATAGCCAACACCAGAATTGTACATAGTACGAAACTAAACGACACACCCTCTTAATCCCAAATATCCTGACGCGCAGAGAATGAAAAAGAAGGCCCACAGTCCGCGTCGTCTGGGCAGATTCCTCTTCTACATGCACCAGTAGTTTATTTAGGGTTCTGAGGATCCTCAGTTAATTTGCGGAGCGGGTTTTAAGCGGTATATTGATATTATTATATATTTTAGTTGTCAAAATATGGACAAAATGCGGTTGTCAACGAAGACATATTTTTATGAATATTATTTTTTTCAAATGCGGTTGACAGTTTAGAAAAGAAACAACTTCACGGAGGCGCGTCACGAAGGAAATCTTATTTTCCTCGCAGATCGACGCTACTAATTCCCTCTAACCAAAGCATTAGGCCACCCAAGGAAACGTGAACCTTTCTGCGTGATATTTAAGAAAAGATGGCATATCAGTCAGTCCTAGATGTTACAATTCTAACATTGACGCTTCACCATGCACCCCGCCTTGGAAGGTTGCAAGAGCTTTCAAAAGAAGAAGCTATAGATGCAAAGTAAAGTTATACTAATATAAAAATTTAAGTAGCCTAAACGTATGACTAATCAGAAATTAATTAGAAATTCAATAAAATAAATAAAACAAGTAAAGTAATTATTGCGTTGGAATAGGAAATAATTTTGTAACAGCGCGTTTAAATGTACCAAATTTAGTTTTAACCATGGCAACGCGAACTGTATTATAGACCTCTGTCTTTATAGACCTCTGTCATAAAACCTAGAGGCCGAGACAGAAGCGTTGAATCGTCCTGTCCCACATGTACGACAGTACCGAATTCAACCGGTTTGTCCGGAGTAACCAATTTATGTCTGACTTACAGCGTATGCAGATACTCTAAGCGCAATTTCTTCCAAAGTGACTGTATCATACTATCCAACAACTGTTTCCGCTTGATCGGATGATCAGACTGATCGGACAAGTCAGCAGCAGGCAAATACTGCAACGGAGTGGACATCAAAAAATGAGCGGGAGTAATAACCTTTGGATATGGATCCGAAGCTATTACACAAAGCGGGCGTGAGTTCATAATGCACTCTATTTGCACCAGCACTTTGGTATATACAATTACAAGCGCGACTAAGCCGAATAAATCATTTTTCGGGAGTATAAAAAGACGAGACAAAGAAATGATCCTCTGTAGGATTCCAAAAAAGACGGAAGATGGAAGCGCTACACCCCACATCAAATTCAAACGATTTGCGGTGCGAGTCAGGAAGACTACGCAAAAGAGTAGATGAGTTACTTAACCATTTAACCCGGTCAAAATCACCTGAACTAAACATTCTTGTAAGATCCTGTGAAAGATGCATGGCGGTTTCTTCATTTGGTACAGAATAAACCAAGTCATCCATATACGAGTAAAGACTAGTTTCTGCTATCTTAGCAGCTTCAGGGCAACATGGACTGTCGGAAACCAGCTGTGGCACAGTGCGCATAGCTAAAAAAGGGTTCGACTTAAGTCCGAAAGGTAAAATATTAAAAGCGAAAGTATGTACAAATTCGTTCTCATTAAAACGAAATGGAATGCGGAGATATTTACGCTGGTCAACTTGTACACCAATACGTAAATACATTTGTTTTATATCAGCGTTCATAGCAACGGGAAATAATCTAAAACCTAATAACAATAAAAACAAGTCAGCCTGCAGATTGGGCCCAAGGTACAAAATATCATTTAATGACAACCCAGTATGTGTCTTAGCGCTTGCGTCTAGAACTATTCGGGGCATCGGTTTTTCAGGATGAACGACAGCGTGATGTGGTATATAATATCCTACATCCGATATCTCTGAATCATCCACTTGACTAAGATAACCGTTATCTATATACTCCTGAATTACCTTATTATAGTTTTCGCGTAACATTGGAGTTTGGCGAAATTTACGTTCCAACGCCATAAAACGTCGATAAGCGACGGTGCGTGAATTTCCAAGCTCAGAAGGATCTTTACATAAAGGTAATGAAACTGTATACCGACCTACATCATCGCGAGACACTGTAGAACTGAAAATATTTTCACATTCCGTGTCTTCGGGTGATAATCGACGCATTGTAGGTAGTTCCTCTAGTTCCCAAAATTTCTGAACTATGTCATTAAGAGCTAACGCGGTAAAAGACCTAGTGGGAATAACGTCACTATGTGGGAAATCTCCCATCAGAACGTATCCAAAAGAAGTCAATAAAGCGGGCGGTTGACGCGGACCAAAATCGACATTATTACCCATATAAACATACGGAAAAAGTTGAGCACCCAACACAACATCAATGTCTCCGGGTCTATTCCAACTTAAATCGGCGAGCGGCAGTTTATGATAATTTAAACTATTATCTAATTCAATAAATTGCGACGGTAATTGATCAGAAATACACTCCACTACTAATGCGTGTATAGTGAATTTCTGATTTACGTAAGCTCGGGATTCAATATCCAAGTATACATATCCAATTATTGGACGTGAAATTAAATCAACACCTTTGACAAAAGAATTACTCAAAGGTATTATAGGTAGATTTAATTTGCAACAACAATTCAATGTAATTAAATTATTTTGCGAGCCGTTGTCAATTAAACATCTGACTATCGATCTGCGCCCGGTACTATCCTTAGGTCGCGCATATACTTGTGCAGTTGACAACAAGACAACCGACTTCGACTTCGTTGCGGCCGAAAGTAACACCGAGGCATTATGGGACTGCGATGCAGAAATTGTATTGGGAGTGCTGTACGACGCGACTTGTGTGCAAATATCGTCCTTATTGCAAGAAGCGTAAGGGAAATGCGACGAAGTGGCTATCGGAGCGGGAGAAGGCCCGTCCGCAGTCAGCGGAGAAGGCGCGGGCGGCGAGAAAGGAGCGGGACGCGATGCGGGCATATGAGTCTCAGCAGTGAGCGTATGCGTTGTATTTTCATATTTACTATCAAAATGTAATAAAGTATGGTGACGTTTCTCACACAGCCGACAAACAGATGACGAATTACAATTGCTTGAATTATGAGTAATACTCAAGCAATTCACGCATCCACGTTTGGATTTTATAAAATTAAATCGTAATTTTGAATCTTGTAAAGATTTAAATTGTGTACAATTATACAAAGTACGTGAGCGGTATCATTACAATACGCACAACGCGATGCAACTGGCACGGGTGCGGGCGCGGACGGTAGAGCAGAAGAGGTAGCAACCGGTGTACGTATAGGTACCTCCCTGACGACGAAAGACTTGGAAGTCTGATGCGTGCGAACATCGCGCGGCATAGAAGCGGGTGACTTAATTGCGTTCCCCATTCGTGGGTTCGAATACGAATTAGACGGATTCGAGCGTTCTAATATTTTCGCCTGATCTTGAACAAAACAGATCAACTCTTTTATGTTCGGTATTTCGACGTCTCGCACTGAGAGTTCGAAAGCTTGTGCAGTTTGCGAATCCATTCGCCTTAATGCACAATGTAAAATAATAAAATCAGTCAGATCGGGAATATCTAATTGTTTTAAAGCAGAAACTGAGGCAGAAAAGCTATCAATAAACGAGTCTAAGCTATTCGCGTTATGTGAACATGCCTTTATATCAATAATGTTATTTAAGTAATGAGTACCCAAGGAACGTTTATCCTGGTACTTTTTTACCAAACTATCCCATATAATTTTGTAAGTATCGCCTGTTGGAACTATGCCAGCGGTCACCTTCAAAGCATTGTGAGTAAGTGTACCCACAAGATATTGCACGCGCTGCGAGTCAGTCAGCTGAGTATTGTTATGAATGTTCGATTTGAATGACTCGTAGAAGACGGGCCAATTCTCAGTTTTGCCATCAAAACTCGGTAGTTTAATCGGTGGCAATTTAACAACATGCGCGGCACTACTATTTTTATTAATTAATTAGATGGTAAAACTGTCGTCGAACTATTTATTTTATTCCGTGTGTATTTTACACAGATATACAAATCCTCAAATGACTCTAGACATGCGTAATCAGGAGGTAAATCAGGCTTTAAAACGAATCCTATATGGTTTATTTGATCAACAATAGACTCAAACTTGTCTCGAATATCATCAATTGTTTCTGACTCAATCATAAAATTTACATTCGATTTTGTAGTTGCCTCGAAAGAAATTATATTTTTTGATGCATTATATAAACGATTGATACGAGCAAATAATAACTCTTTCTTTCTTTCTAACACAATCAACAAATTTTCTTGCGTAACTTGCGTCATTGTTATAAAATATTTTTATTAATGGCGGAAAATGAATAAGAATTTTACCAATAATTACGTAAAATATTTTTTATTGATGGCGGAAAATGAATTAGAATTTTACCAAGAATTACGTAAAATCTATCTTCAAATTAAAATGCGGTATATGAACTTATTAGAATTTTACCAATAATTACGTAAAATCTATTAAAACTGGACAGAATATCCGGCTCGAATTAGGACCAAAACTATGGCGAGATGGCGTGTAAATAGCCAACACCAGAATTGTACCAACACGAAACTAACCGACACACCCTCTTAAACCCAAATATCAAAAATAAATAAATAAATAAAATGAAAAAGAAGGCCCACGTACCTGGTATTCCTGCAGCCTCTTCAAGAGGGATTCACAGTCCGCGTCGTCTGGGCAGATTCCTCTTCTACATGCACCAGCAGTTTATTTAGGGTTCTGAGGATCCTCAGTTAATTTGCGGAGCGGGTTTTAAGCGGTATATTGATATTATTATATATTTTAGTTGTCAAAATATGGACAAAATGCGGTTGTCAACGAAGACATATTTTTATGAATATTATTTTTTTCAAATGCGGTTGACAGTTTAGAAAAGAAACAACTTCACGGAGGCGCGTCACGAAGGAAATCTTATTTTCCTCGCAGATCGACGCTACTAATTCCCTCTAACCAAAGCATTAGGCCACCCAAGGAAACGTGAACCTTTCTGCGTGATATTTAAGAAAAGAGGGCATATCAGTCAGTCCTAGATGTTACAATTCTAACATTGACGCTTCACCATATATAAAAATCAATGCCACTTTTCGTTATAATTTTATAACTCAAAATGGTTGTGTGGGTGGATGGTTTATGTGAAGATTGCACAAAATCGGTCGAGCGGTTCTTCATTTATCACATTTTTATTATTTTACTTTATACGTAACGAAGCACGTACTGGTCCGCTAGTAAATAATAAATTCAATTAATAAAGGTCCCGCCTGGAGACGCACTCCGCCGTCGCGCGTCGAGCGCACGTCACGCTGTCCGAAAGACGTGACGCGGCCAGTCATGTGTCGATCACGTCATTGACCGAGTCCATGCAGACAGCTGGGACGTGTTGTGTCGTTTGGAAATTGTGGAATGTCAAGCGTGACAGGTTTGATGTGGCTTGCCTATCATTATTTTAGGTGGAAAAAACAATGTCGCAGATTTTTTGTTGGTTGATGTTTGCATATAATTTTTGTGCTAGATATAAGAACCTGTTTCAAATATTATTTCATACTTAAATTCATGCCATGAAAAGGGTTTTTTTCCTTCGTAACAATGAGACATCGTGAGGTAAAATAAGTAAGTATATGAAATCAATAAACAAACTCATTAAATTACGTATTTATTCGTATTTTCCAATGTCTAAAGTCAAGAAGCTCTACAAGAAAAATCAAGTATCAGATTAGGTATTATTCAATTTAATAAAGCCATCAAATCCCTTCCAAGCTCGTTATCTTGTAATAACAGATTTGCATATGAATGCGATACGTCAATCTGCCTTAAGCAAATAAAGAAACCCTCCTTATTCGGATAACAGCTGTTAGCGAGCTCGATCTTTTGACCGGAACAGTTACAAAGGAAATACTTCTCACAAATCCTAAAGCTCCCTTGAAATAACATTATCGTGAGAAAATAAATTATATCATAGAAGTAATAAAGTTGATTTTAGTTTGTGCAAAGCTGTAGTGCAACTCAAAGAAATGCGACATGTTTATTTTGCAAAATCCAATTTTCTGCTGACATCTCATCTGTCAAAATGTAAACGTACGGTGTTATAAGTGTCTAAGCGATACTCGGGCCTGCCCATGATGTATCTTTGAAGTAATTTAATCAACTTGTAATACGAAAGTAAAATAGCTTTGCAGATTTCTTATAAGTTGAACTCTATCCACGTGATGAAGATATTAGTATGATTTAAGATTAGTTATAATTATCAGTTATTCCCCGAGTCTAAATTTTCAATGCAAATTATAATAACTATGTATTGTGAACATTAACCTATAAGAATATACAACATGACTTCCGACAAACGACATTGAAAAATAATTAACTTGAATAAATATTTACATCTGTACCGAAGGAAAGCAGTATATGAAACCAATCCACTACATCAAACAGAAGCTAACAAAACATAGCCTGCCGATGTCAGCGATTAATCACAGTGAAGAGCAATAGCATCAGTCATGTGACGTCATCTCGAGCCGCGAACATGTTCTCCGTAGCCTCGATCCAGTGTCACAATACTGCCGATTATCTTCAATCTTTGCCTTGACATTGTGCCTATCTGTTATTGTCAGACTATCTGATATTGGAACAATAGAGATTAAAGGAACTTTTTATAATCAGGACTTTACAAATTCTTGTCACTTTACTGAATTATTAAATAAATTAGTTTGATGCCATGTTCCCAATCTTAATTTTCTGAATATGGTTCTACTATGTCTGCTTGATCCAAGGATATATGAATTAATTAAATTCGAAGGATGTTTTTCACATGGCCAATTCATCAAACTGGGATAATAATATTGTCCCAAAGCGCGCCACTCTTCTTCCACTTCGCGTTTTCCACATCCCGTTCAAGCGTACATATGCACGTCAACACTATTTATAACTGAAGCCTAAAAGACAACAAGCAAAATTAAGACGTGATTATTATTCAGGAAGGCGTCCTGAATGCGTACTCACTTCAAATAATGTGTTCTACCTCATAAACTGCTCTCAAGATCCGCATACTTACCATCGCGAAATACCCACAAACCAACCGACGAAACGTTCAGAACTTAAACGAGTAATTACAGTGCTTATCCAATTTGGCAGGGCAGAAAAACGCGACCCCCCTTGTACAGGAAATTTGTTTTAAATTTTCGACAAACAATGGGGAGATCGCGAATCGGATAATTGCGTACGGGAACAGGCCGTGACGCCAGATATGGTATAAATCCAACAGCATGAACGGTTAATAACAGCGTGTTCAGGTTAAACAAGCCTTGCAATGGGACCTCATGTCAGCAATCTGTAAATCAGCAATTGGGTATTGCATGCTTTGTACCACTTAACCCGCCGTTAACGCAAATAAATATTTAAATTACAACACGAGAAGAGATGATGTGTGCGAATGTACACGACAAAAACGCAAAACAAAAACTGTCGTAAATATTTCGCTATAAGTAATAGACGGGAGATATAAAAAGTTTTACTATGTCAATAAATCATGAAGATTATAAATCTGTTTTACAACCTTATAGGTGATCGAAAACTATCATAAATCATAAGCGAAATAGGGGTTGTTCACTAGTGGGAGTCCCAGCACAGCCATTAAAGAATTCCTGTAAACACTATTATAAAGTTGAGATCGAGATTTTTATATAAAACGAAAAAGTTTTTAATTAACCATGATTTAATACTGCCGCAATAAAACTATATGACTTCAATCAAAACATATCAACAGTTATAATGATCGTCATTAATCATTATAAAAATTCTCTATCGCCACCGCAAATAAAAAACTTATATCTACAATCTCGGGTTTGGTTACATTATGACTATCATTGGCCATTAAAGTAGGTGCAAGTCAACATCAAATCATACGTGGCATCGATAAATTGCCAAATTATTTAAATCATGTGTGGTCCACGAGGAAATATCATACCCACTAATAAACATTTACATGACCGTAACATTTTTTGTGAAAGCCGATATGCATAATTGCATTTTATTTTTAAATACAAGAAAATAATGAGTTTTGAAAGTTTTTTACTACGTCATATTTTATTTTAATTGAAGGACAGATTACAATATAACTTGTCGCATGCTTTTAGTATTTGTTTTATGTCGTTGTTGGAGTAAACATTCTCGTTTCATCTTACGTGCTCTTCTTTGAATATGTCTGGAGACATGCTAGCAGTGAAACTTAGTATCTTTCACACATCCTCCCTTCTTAATGGAAACTTTAATTAATCTTTAGAAGTTTCGCCCTGAAATTGTTGGCTAGAGACCACTAGTCTTCATTATAACTTTTTGTTAGTGTCATAATAAATACATTATCTGTGACGGTTCACGTCTCACGTGAGACATTAATAACTGGTAGTACAATGGTTATTACAATAACAATCGGTACAGGAAGCCTGTAAACCGATTATGTTGATCGGTCGTCAGTCAATATGACATGTACACAATCGATTGCAACAAATTTATGAATAAGATATCGCCGTTCCGATTTTTATCATACGGTACTCAGTGATAGATATGTGAATAAAATTACATTCTCAACTATTCTAACGGTGTTACAATTAGTCGCGGCATTAAAAATAACGACGAAGAAGATTATGTTCAGTTTATTAATGATCATCAGACCAAATTACTTGGAACTATGGAGAGAAGATGTTTAAAGAGGATACAACAAATTTGCGAATCATGTCATGAATCAACTTAGTACCTTAATTCCTTTACGACAGTAATTTACTAACTTTGTAATGATGCGTAAATTTCCCGATACAATTTCCTATAGTAAAATAATACGATCAAATAAAAGGTGTGATAAATTGCAGTCCCCGTGGACTGCAATTTATCTGTTGACTGTTGGATAGCAATCGAGAGTTGAAGATAAAAGTTAAAGCGACGGGAACAATAACTGATGCACTTCCTTTGACAATAGTGGCGGTTGGACCGGCCAGGTTGTGCTGGCTAGTAATTTATACGACGCCTCGAGATCGCAACGATACGCCTCACTAAATCGATCAATAATCCCAAGAAAGTGATAAGGAAATCCAATAGGAACTATCAAATTGAAATGTCAGCAGGGTATAATCAAGGGCCATACACAATTTATTATATGGTGGGAAGCTTGCACGAGAGTAAAGTGGTCGGTAATAATTATGACGTTGTTGCATGTCTAGATTCAGCGCTGGTGGTCTCTAGTCGCCCGCGGACTTGATTTTCCTTTCTGTTTCAGAGATAAACAAACTATGGATAAGGCATTGTCTCAAGAAGAATACATTATCAAATTATTGAATGCTGGCGAAACAAAAAACAGAAAGAAACATAAACCTCAATGTTAGGTATCATGTAATAAATTCACAGTAAAATTCAGTAACAGAATCAAATTGCATGGAAGATTGAATCATGAAAATTAAAATAATATCTCCAAAAAAAGCAGCTCCAAATTAAATATTCTGGGACATACTTTAGAACCATTTTATCCCAAACTAAGCTGAGCTTGTACTATGGTAACAGATAACTGATTTCTACGGATAACTACTTACAACTTTTTTGAAATACAGGACAAACAGACATGTTTATGCACACAAATGCCTGTCCTAGATAAGAAACGTACCCACGACCGGCGTAATAGGTAGTGATTTATTTTTTATGTATTTTTATTTTGAGCATAAAATAATTAAACATCTATATATATAAAAGGGGAATCTAAGCATAAAATTATTAAACATTTGAATTAAAAAAGTCAATTATAGTCAGATGGTCCAAAAATATTAAATGTAAACTTCCTGAGTTTCTTGCCGGTTCTTCTCAGTTGAAGGCTGACTCGAACCGGTAACTTCTGTAGCTCGACCTTCATAAGCGCCTTCCTAGGGCAGGGCCTAAACTGAATAAATAGTTTTTGACTTTGACATTGAAACGAACTTCGCCAACCGGTCCGACATCTTATTAATACTATACAATTTTTATAACTGCAACCACACACTTGGTATCAACTCGTGACCCGATCCACATCCAATGTTAATAACATGACTATCATTATAACATGAATATGGTCGACAACAAGACACCAGGCACGCTCAGTTTGTCTTGGGCGACAAACACAAATATTAGACTCGAACAAGCAACGGAACGGAATAGCAAATCACAGTGTATTTGTATAAGAAGCGTACTTTGAAGCAGGTTTGTATTTGTAAACAGAGCAGTGAATGATCAATACAGTTAGCTGAAGAGGCTGTGGGAGGGTGATGACAAAATAAACCTATTATATTATTAGCTGGAGGTCGGGACAAAGCTTGAGAAAAAATCTTCATATTAATATTTATTTAATAACTACATAACATCTATCATTACAGGCTTAACCCTAATGCGATAGAATTGCAAATAAACATGTCTCAAAATACAAAGGATAAAAAAAAGAATTAAACAATAACATACTTAACAAAAAAAATAAACAACAATTAACATTTTTACATATGAATAGAATTAAAAACAAATTGAATATTATTGCTCACCTACTAACAAATTAAATAAAAAAATAACATAAATTAAATTAATAAGTAACCTATGAGTAAGCAATGACATTCGGTAGGACCTTTGCTAATTAACTTAATGACATGAAAATAAATATTGTCTTAGATCCGCTTGTACCGCTTAAATTACTCTTCGTTGACTTAGCTATCAAAACTTGCCTCGTAAACAAATTGGTAAAGGTCATAAATTAAACAATTGATTGTAATGGTAAGTGCTCCATGACTTGGTAGTTGGTTCACCAGCACTCATCTACCAATTACCAGTAACAAGCGAGTTATAACATAAAATGCAAGAATACTAGCCGCGTATAAGGTGTGTGTGGTAAAAACTTTCCTTCTTAGGGTTATCACAAAAATGTATGCTGCGTATAAGTTTATAGCAAACGTAACCATAAAAAAGCAGTTCCATCAGAGTCTCGCCCCTGCATGCCTTTGCTTGACTCACCTGAGACTCACGGCGACGAAAAAAAAATGAATTTTATTCATGGAAGAAACGTTAACATCGAGTTTATGTTAAAATTCGTAGTGTAATGGAAACAATGCATTATGCATCGGATCGGTTTGACACAATGACGTATGGAGTAACTTCTGTTTGACGTTAGGGACGGGAATGTTAAAATGTCAAATGCAAGCGAGCCGCTATACGTTTTCCACAGTTTTTCTTATGACGACTTTGTGAATATTTTTTTGCAATTGTTTGCAATTTTTGCGTTCAATTTATTTCTATAAAACGAAGGCAATGTTTGGCTTTAAGTGGAAGCTGCGTTTACGCATAATTGGAACTCCTTTTTGCGATCGACTCGAATACGAAATGATTTCTACATTAATTCAGTTTTTTTTATCCATCGGTACTTCTGTACTTTGTATTTCATTAGAGTTAAAGAAAAGACGTTCCAGTTTCTTTAGTTCAATGGTTGCCAAATAACCACAGACTGCCAGTGCAGGAAAATAAAACCAGATACATAAAGATACATTTTCTCGCAGATGGGTACCTTCCAAATAAGGATTTCCAACGTTATGGTACCATATCATCCTCTATAATATTTTACTACCTACCGATCTATCCTTCATAATTTTCAGGCAACAATAAAATAAAGCTGAAATAATTTACAAATGCTATACTTTGTGTAAAAAGATTATTTTTTCAGGCAGAATTGATTTCCTTAAAATTCTCTCATCATTGCAAATGAAAAATAAATTCATCATTGACATAGTACTATAATATTATAACACAATGCAACTAAATTTGTCACGTATAACAATTTCCTTTGTAATGTTACCTTTGACGCTTCGACGGCTATCAATTTGTGCATTCCTCAATACTCATTGATGGTGAGATAGTGTCGATACACGGAAGAGTATAAAAACAATATGTGAGATCGTTAGGGGCGTGACCTGCGCGTGGGCAAAGCGTCGGTGGACATTGTTTAAGAATTATACCATAGATTATGTAAATGTGCAGAGTTATCATATTTATTAATCTAATAAGTAAATATTAGAAGACGAAATAATATTAGTGAATTAGTGTCAAAAATATTTTAATTTAGTTCCTAAGCACTTAATTGAAGTCAGAGCTTCAAACCAAAAATTTGTTTGAATTAATATATATTTTTTATTTATAGCTCTTTCCCCTTAGTGGATATTTGGGTCTGTTATAATTTTTTTTGATATTATATTGCGAATATGACACTTTATTTTATATTTATTTTCTATAGCAATTTATTATCATATACTTACTACACCTGAAAAGGAATTATACTATTAGAATAATAGATTAAAATATATGGCGTCCTTTGTAGTACTGTGTGAAGAATGTCCCAGGATATTTATTTATTTACTACTTTGTATTGCTACTAGTAGTAGGTGTCTTCTGTTACAATTTGATTACAGAAGTATGACACCTTTAGATATTAAGAACACTAAGAAACTGGCTAATTTGTTAGCGAGGCGGCTTAACCGACACATATTCATAGCCATCCTCACTCACAACATTTCACACAAGCTATTATTTATTAGTTTGGGAGATCAAGGCGATATTATAGCCCAAACATAGAGGCCGAGATGTTATCGTAATTATAATGTTTTCTTATTGTTATTTACACAAGTACTTATACTCATATAGGGGGTATCGGGAACGTGATCTGTAGTTTGGAAATACCTCAGTTATGACAGGCTTACGATACTTTTCATCATGACATACCTATAAATTTAAGATAACATTTTTATTTATAGGGTTATAACATTTGAATTAAAAAATTTAATATAGTCAGATGGTCCAAAAGTATTTTAAAAAAAACTTGAGAGGTGTCAAGGGACACCCGGATGGAATGAAGTTATATAAGTCGAGAGAGTATATATATATAAAAAAACTATTTATATATATATATAAATAGAAATGAAAATATCTGGCTTGCTTTCTATAAGAGAGAGAGAGAGAGAGACAGACAGACAGAGAAACATGCGCACGCCGCACAGCGGTCGGTGACTTTTGTGTCGGTGACACAAAAGTCAAGACAGAAAAGTGTCGGTGATTTTCGTAAGATTTTTTTCCGTCTAGCCCCCTTTCACAACGCGCGATAAGGAACTTCGTTCCAAATGCAACCTTTTTTTTTTTTTTTTTTTATGTCACAAGTGCCAACGAGGCAGGCGGGTCACCTGATGGTAAGTGACAACCGTCGCCTATGGACATTGGCAATACCAGGGGATTGCTAATGTGTTGTACACCTTATTAAGGCGAACTGGCTCTCAAGTGCAATTGCCGGAACACACCAACAGGTGCTTGGCGACAGATTTTCAACTTGAGGGTGGTAGCCAGCCAGTCGAGTACTACAAAGTACCCTACCACCGTGCTGTGGTTTCCTCACGATGTTTTCCTTCACCGAAAGCTCAAGCTCATTGTAAGGATTCGAACCCACGACCTTCGCCGCGGTATCCGACGTCACTTACCACTGAGCTATCATCGCTTATTGCTGAGTCTTGCTGGTTCTTCTCAGTTGAAGGCTGACTTCCGAACCAGTGGTAACTTCTGTAATTCTACCTTCATAATTGTCCTTCTAGGGCCTAAACTGAATAAATGCTTTTGACCTTTAAAGTGAATTTAAACAGTAAAATATTTCGAAATGTAATAAATTGTAATGAATTAAAAACTAAAAAGTTATCAACAGATTTTGAAGCAAAACATACATACCTAGAAACAAAAAAAAATAGTTTCAGACCTATGTGGCGTGGTTCAGGTAAATTTTACATAATAATATAAAATCTTAATACCGATAATATCTGTTGCCTCACGTGTAGTTTCCAACGAGCAATAAAAATTATTTCCCAAAAAAGCGTGTTAGTAAAAATGGTCTGCATTTTATTGGCTGTTGAAGCTCAAACTGAACTAAGTAAACCATATTGTTTGTACCTACATACACGAAGTCAGCGTCACGATGGGGCATGGTTCAGGGCTAATTAAGCTGAGCACGATACAGGACAGCCATGTCATGTGTGTCATGACAGTTTACACAGTACATTGGTATATAGGTAGTAGGTTAATTTAGTAGTCTTATCTACAGAATTTTAGAAAGAAAGAAATACATTTATTTACACACATAATAAACACAATATTATGAATATATTTAGTTGAAATTGCGCGGTGTGTATTGATAAATTGGCCGCCAGTTCAGCATGATGCTATGACCATCAAGGTCATACCGCTTATTTTCAGCTGTAGTCAGTGTGACCACAGACTGTTGTTGACTGTTTTACTACTATACACATGAAATATACTATACTATACATGTGAAAGTTTGTTTGTTGCTCTTTCACGCAAAAACTGAATGGACTTTAATTAAACTTTAGTCAAGTAAATCATATCCTGGAATAAAGGGCAGAAGACAGGTGGAGCCGCGGGGGACTGCTAGTTAAGTTATTAAATAAATATCCTGAGACATTCTTCACACACGCATGGCTATATGATCCCAAAATTAATAGAATTTGCACCTACTTATGGCAACCAGACAACTGATATACCTACCTACTACATTATTTTAGACGTTTATTTTGAAATACATAATTAGACTCAGGACAAACAGACATGTTCATGCATACAAATGTCTGTACTAGATGAAAATCTAAATAAATATAAAAAATAAGTGACTTGAGCTACTGCACATATCTACACTAGTTAAGATTCTTCACGACGCAAGAGAAAGCAAATGAGAACTATTAGTATACGCCATAAAGAGAATCTGCGAGACGCCCGGCTCCCATCTTGTTACTGCCCGCAGCATATTAGGTGTGCCGATTAATTATGTACAGTCACAGTGAAAAGTGTATTGTCGTTATCCTATGTTATTATATTATTACGAGTTACATTTGTAATCACGATCTTGAAAACAGCTCCGGCGTCTTCGATAAAATTTACAATAAGTAAGTATATGGTTTACCAGGGCGAAATATCGATTCTCGAATTTTCACAAAAATAACGTTTTCCCTGATTTTCACGCACAAAGCAACTATCTGTCAAGATCATAGCTCGGTCGCTCAGGGACCTACTGCTTTTAATAAGAGAATCGATAAATAGTACATTATGGTACAAGTGTGTAAAGTTGGTCATTACCGCTGAGGCGCAATTGAGACCCGAGCCGTTAGGTGAGGGTCGTAAGAGAGCCGAGGACGGTAATCATCAATACACACGAGTATCATACGACGCTTTTAAAAACACTTGTGAAGAAAATAATAAAAAATATCGGATCGGCCAGACTTTTTCTTTTTTTTTTACAAGTACATACACCGGGTGCAAGAATTCTACTCTAGAATCCCTCACTTCGCTCTGGATTCAAAAAAGCGCCCTCGCCGTAAAAATATTATTTTCCCTTATGATACAATCTACTATTATAACTCACTTTGTGAATAATAGTAATGAAAAAGTCACAGTTTGATTATAGGTGTCATTATGTGCCTAATTCCGGTGAAATTAGAGCCACTTTATGAGCAAGTGTGTTGAAAAATAAGTTATATAATAATTACAACTTTATAGTTTATAGTTGAAGAAATAACGCACATAGAAAAATAAATAATTTCCCGGAGTCTGAGTCCAAAGTGCTTTAGGTACTACACGAAACTCAATATAGAATATGTTAGTTTATGAATGAAAATGTTTAACTAATGATCTTAACTTTAAATTAAATGGAGTGTTAACCGAACCATTAAAGTCATATTACAAAACATGCATCGTTGGTGTTAAATCGCGGCAGTGATTAATTTCCCAGATTGTTGATCAAAAACGCGAGCTGTTAAAAAATATTTCAAAAATGCTTAAATGGACCGTGGGAATGAAACTAAAGATCTTTCTGTAGCCACAAAAAATACCCTACCATAATAAGATTAAATAAATGTGCTGCTTCTAGGCTTTTTGCACCTTTTTGCACAGGCGTAGGTAATCTACGTTTAAAAACAATACTTATTACGTCTGAATATGTTGACTAGATAGATCACTGGACAAACAAATTTGAATTTACATGATTATTTTGTCACCAAATACTAAAAGTGTGTGCAAAATTTCAGCTCAGTTGTTTACAATTGATTTAAAATAACAAATTCGTAAGTTTAGACTCTTAAGACACTAATTAACAGATGAAGTTATTAAAAGTGATACCACTGGGCAAGTAGATAATTTATCTGTCCTTTCAGAGATTTAAAAAGTACTGTATTTATAAACAAAATTACTAGATAGTGAAAGTAATCTAGTATAATCTAGGGTTATCGTTATCCCGAACTTTCCAACCAAATCTTGTAGGTTCTAAATCAAATCAAATCCAATCATAGTTCTATATATTAGATTGAGTTAATATTATTTCTTAACCGGTTGGTTTTGAAAGAGTACGATTGTCCCACTTAAACAATAATCCAAAAATTCCGCGAGCCAACTAATCAATATTCTGTACTTCATCAGTGCCATTCTGTCGTCAATATGATCCACATTTCTTTGGTGCAACCAAATTTTGTTACAATATTGTTGTTCTCTAATAATAATCGTATCATGCTTCATTCTCCGCCATCAAAATTCTCTCCCTATTTTCTTGCAAAGGCAAAGGTCTTAAATCTCTACATTCAGCCTCTTTATCAATACCAAATGCTAACATAAGTAATATGTAGGTAATTTCCTTGTCTTCTCGATAATACTTTTCGGTTGACGTCATTCCAACATATCGTAATTGAATTAAACATGACATAGTACAGTTGAAGTTGTAATTGTAAATCTTATTGTAAGTCACGAGTGAGACACGACCACGCATAGTTTGTCTACTTAGTCTGGAACGCCATTACAGTTTCATTACGAAGTCACAAAATAATTTACTTGAACAAGTCTTTTGTATAAAATAACATCTCAGAAAGACGCTAATCTTGATTGACATTTTTCTTTATTTTGTTTAGAAATTCTTCAAAATAATTAATGAAGTTGTTCTTTGTAGTTATTAAGTTCTTATCTATATTGACAGCGTTTTACTTGGTACCATTTAATAATCATGTTTTTTTAGTTAATAGTACCTACTTCAAAATATTATACAATAAACATCCTAAATAATCTTTGTGAAGATATGTCTCTCAACTACCTTGAATTTCTATGGATGAAAATTAAAGTTATCACAAAATTGAATTAACCAGTAAACTGCAATCAAAATTGAGCATTTATATTTTCAAATTGACACAAGAATAGTTAGGTACCAGTATATTTTGAGTACCAACACTTGATTGCAACTATAAAATTTTGCCACAAGAACTCAACAGATTAAGCCGGAGCGTGTGATGGAATATAAATATTTTCTAAGTAATACCCGGAACCCATTCAGTATTTTATGAGCTATCATAGTTTATGGTACTTGCATCGCCTATTCCTTTCTATATGAACGAGGGATCACCAACAAATAGAAATTCTAGTTTCCTTGTATCACCGTTACTAGAATCTATAAAACGTCTAATCACTACGATTTCGAAGTGACATGTGTCATTTCACATCAAAAGCACCAGTACCGTTAGTTCTCTTGGTAGTTTGTGCACCAGTACACAATAGCACGCTTGTTGTGATAGGCGCATACGCCCTTTTAAATTATGTTTTTATACATACCTACCAAAGCAAAAAGTCATAAGTGACATTTTGCTATAAGAAGCCTATTGATGTGAATAATATGCCGTAAATCTTCAAGGATATTGCTAAAATGGAGAGCTTATTATTATATTAAATTCAGGCATAAAGTTAATCTTTAAGAAATTGACATTCACGGCAGCAAGATTTACTACTTAGACAGTTTAGAATCACACTAAAAACGACAACCTCTTTTTTTATGACAGAAGAGAAATCTATTTTGATATTTAATTTAACTAGGTATTTTTATTAGGTTTAGCTTAATTATAGAATGTAAAATAAGCATGATTAAAGTATATTCGATTAAAGTATCCAAAAGTTAATTCTATTTTCTATTCTCCGTTTTGCCGAAACGTTTGATACCGACCTTTTTCATTTGTGTAATAAATAATCCAACTCTAAAATAGTGAATATTTCACGACTGAATCAACTAATAGCACTCTTGTTACTAATGAATACCTAGTCTGAAACTAACCGCACGCAAATCGTGACGTACCTAGCTCTGATCTATTAAATTAAAATATTTAAAGGCACTCTACCAAAATTCGTGCAGCTATTAAATCTAACCTCATAACGGATTCAGTAATTTGCCCATACGTCTTGTTATGGTCGTTTCACAAGATTAAAACCCCTAGCCACCCTTCATAAATCGTACCCCGCACACCTTGCGTAATATATTATTCACAGCCCAAGATATACGTAAAAACGAATCCAAGTACCACCGAATTGTCAATAGGTACTGGTAGGTAGAGGTGCGTGCGTCTTTACTGCATTTTCGAATTGAACCTCAAATAAAATGGACTCAATGCATAATATAGTAACATCATATGGAAGAATCGGTGGTTTATTTGTCACTAGGGTCGCATTTTCACGCCGCTTTTATTGGAATGAGTACCAATAGTAAAAACCCAATGTGGTCATTTGTAACAAACGAACAAAATACGTAAATGCCCCTTGGGATAGTATTGGAATAAAATGTTTTCAATTTTTAAATTACCGAGATACCTACTGTAAATTTATATAATAAAAAATAATGAAAGCAGTAATCAAAAATGAACTACGAATTTATTATTAGGTCTTTCGAGTTTATTTTTTTGATAATTTTGAAGCCATGCATCTTGAATCAGCTTCATTACCAATTTTAGAGGCAAATTATATTTTCTTTTGACTAAAAAAGCAAAGCGCTTATTACAATACCCAAACATGAGTAAGTAAGTCTTATATCCGTGACATAAGCCACATGTAAGCGCTAAGCACACAATAAAATTCAATCATGTTCGCGGGCGGTACATTTCTGTCCACAATAATGTTTTATGGTGACGTTGCTCCCACGCTGGCCACGAATCAACAGTGTAGATTCCGCTTAAAGATGAATGGACCTAGATTTTGAACATTAAATATATCGGACATAGTTCGAAGTCTTAGACAGTGTGGAAATCAGTTGATGGACGCGTTCAGTTGAGATATTTATTATCTGGACGGTATTGATAATCAAAATTATTATAAATTAAATTATTGTTACTTTGTAAATGATGGTGAACTGTTACTGATGAAACGCCCTCTTAACCGTCAGACTAAAACAAGCATTTCGTTCATTTTCTTAAAGACATTTATTTAATATAAATTATTTATTAAATAGATGATCTAATAGATCATCTCAAAGCTATAATGAAATGAAATTAAATGTAATATTTTTTCATCCAAATTAGCCTGACATTCGTACAACTCAGCAGTTACTCTTTTAAAAAAAACTTGAGAGGTGTCAAGGGACACCCGGATGGAACGAAGTTATATAAGTTATATAAGTCGAGAGAGTATATGTATAAACATTTCTATTTATTTATTTATATATATATGAAAATATCTGGCTTGCTTTCTATAAGAGAGAGAGAGAGACAGACAGAGAAACATGCGCACGCCGCACAGCTTAATAAACATACATAGTGACATAAAAAGTGTTGGGACAATTTTTCGTAAGATTTTTTTCCGTCTAGCCCCCTTTCACAACGCGCGATAAGGAACTTCGTTTAAGACAAACTTAGAGTAAGATAATAAGATAAGATATGTCCTACAAGAACAAGATCTAGTCTTGACACGTTTATAGGCAAATTTTTCAAGTGCCGGAGGGATCTTATTTTAGAGAAGGAACCTACTCAGAAGTGTTCACAAAGTAACACGATTATTAAAGGTAGAAGATATAATATATTATAAATCAACATGCTCCAAATAATTTAAAGCAGCTGATTTAAATCACGTTAGGTATAATAGTCTTCGTAATATCATTGTTGATATCTTCATACTCAAATTAATTAATTTTAGACGAGTAGACATCCCTATTCAAATTAGTAGGTGCACAATTATTAAACCCTTTACACACCGAAATATCAAAATCGTGACGTTAAAATTTATATAATTATTATGTTTAAGTACCAAAATTAGTCTTAATTAATTTCCCAAATAATAAATAAACATATTATCAACAGTGATCGATTTTACGTACATGAAAAAATTGGATCAATACATAAATAAAGTGTATTTATTTGTCAAGGTAAATGTAAATTTAATGAATGATTTATTAATTTAGTTTAAGATTATAATTAAAATAGTACTTAAGAATATAGATTATGTTATATTTTTATTCATATATCCTAAATTTATACTGCTAATCACTCAATATCCACGAAAACAAATAACCCCAATTTATAATGTTTATCACATTTAATTTTACAAATTGGCATGTTTACTTTGACTTATGTATGGATACGCAAACGTAAGGTTTGTCTGGACGGCCCTTTAGTTTATAATCGGTCGCATCAATCAAACCGCCCCTAATGAATTGTCCTTTTGCTTAAGGGTGAGCTTCGATAATCTTATAACGATAGGGTTACACAATAGGTGGTTTCATATGTCTATTTTTTATCGTAGACAAGTTTTAGGCGTCAGGCGGAAACTGGTGACAGGCAAGGGTTCCGTTTTTTAGGTAAAATGTAAAAAAGTGTTAAGTTTGTCGAAGGTTGAAGGGAGAAGAGGTCTAAAATGACCACTCAAGCAATGTTACTGAAAATTATTAATTTTTCAATCTCATAGCGATGAGCGAGAAGCGCGTAGAGCTAGAAACTAGAATCGAGCTGGCGAGCAACGAGAAGCGAGGTTTTGTCGATGAGCTATAGCGAGTGTGCGAGTACGGGGCGGGCGATTAAGGTCGTAGCTCACTTACACGACTCCGCTCCCACCAGACAAATAAAATTTTGATTTTGATGAAACTTGGAATCATAAACTGGAATGAGAAAAAGAGTTCCCTTTTCCTTTTGATCTACTAAACCTTAATAATACATTTGCGATTGATGTAATGCAGAAAAAAAACGTAACGTCTATGCTATTGTGATTTTATACACCATATAGAGAACAATAACGTTAGTCCCTAGGGCATCCTATCCAATTATACTTAGAGACACTTTGATGAAATCAATACCATCAATACCTCAAGCAATTACTGTCATGTATTATAATTTCTATACTTCACGTTCTGGTAATGAAATCAGATATTTCACGTTCAAATTATCATATTATTTCCTTACACAAACATTTAATCGTCTATTAAAGACGCCATAAACTATTAATAGTAAACAGTTTCGATATTATCATTAGAAGTTTGTTTTATATTAACTCCCACAGTAAGCTCTGAATGATGAATGAACTGAGTTGATTTTTATCGATCGCCGTGTCGGTTGGTCTCATCTACTTCATTGTTAATACACCATTGTCATATTAAATTTATAATAGATTCGTATCATGTGAATGTTTGTCCATCACGCAGCGGTCCAAAAGTCCACTTTCTAATAATATTATACCGGTTTTAATAACAATTTGCCATACAAGATGAGTAATTACGAAGAGTCAGTGGTCTTGACAAATGTTTTGTGAAATATGTACCGTATCAATTTGATTGGACTCGGTCTACGTTTGACATTGATTCATAAATCATAGTTAACTAGAAGCGTTGAACAAAAATTATGTTATCCCATACGAGACTACAACAAAATACGTCTGATACACAAAGTCCATGCGAAAAATATCTCTTAACAAATATTTTAGTCTCAGATGGCTTTTATACCCTTACGTGGTCAAATAAGGAAATACAAACCAACGTTAATTCTAGAGACTGTTCATAATTTCTTAGATCGTTGTAGCGGCATTCCAACGTTGGAAGTGGGGCATCCAAATCTTAGATCACGAGTCTCCCCGGTGTAAACACAATTGCTGGCACACACATGCATTATTTGATTAGTGGGCTGTACCCGTACGTGCGTTTAGCGGAATTTGTCGAGACCATTTGACCGCATTGTCATTCATAATTTGATAGGTTAAGCATATAATATTTTTCAACTGATTGTTTTTAATTTAAAAGTCTGTTAAAATTTTAATTAATTGTAATCTTGATACAGATTCTTAATCCCATTAGTGGTGTGTAGTATACAAAAAAATCTTTAAAAAAAATTAAGTTTTTAATTGTTAGTATTACCTGTTATGTTTTTTTATTGTTAGTTTTAGAAGTATTTACGGAGCGACATTGTCCTGCATTGGCAATCCCTGCTGTATATCTTTAATTTAGTGGAAACACTCAACTTTAATGGAAAGGATAGTTTGAAAAACAAATCATCCGAAAAGGGAACGCTGCCAGTCTGGTAGGCCGATCTACAGCAGCGGCAGCTTTGAGGAAATTTTCTTCATATTTTCTTCTTCTTCTTCATTTTATCAGGAGTATTGTAGAGTACACGTAGAAGAAAGCTGGAAGACAAATATAGCCCATAAATATATCGGAATGAGTCAATCAATGACAACTATATATCTTTTAAACACAATGAAGTGAAAACGTTATAGTGAACAACGCGTCCCAATTCGCAGTAATTGTTTTAAATTGAGTCTATGAAACACTTGCGGACAGTTAATGGGAGTGATTGTTTTTGAGTAGTTCACGACTATTGTACCTACGCTGTAGACAACTAAAATGCACTAACGACATATTTATTTAGTTGAATTATATCACTAATAAAATTTACCGGTAGAAAGTGCTATACAAAAGTAAGTTTTTAATCATACAGCTACAACGGAAAATCCACTTTATTTGAATGATATTTAGTTTATCTTTATTAGACATCTTGCATATTTCACTTGATAATCGTAAAAAATCGCAAACGCATTTAATTATCGTGTCGTGCAAAAGAGGAAAACTTTGATAAAGAACCTGCAGAAAGGTTTTAAATAAACAATGAATTTTACATTCAAAGAATCAGATATTTAATACAAAATAAATATTTTTTAATTCTTTAGCAGAATACGTTAAATTACTTGATGTCACTAGTAGCAACAGGAACCGCTAGATAACCATTTCAAGCTTTTCATACAGGAACTTTTTTTTTTGTTATTAGCTTTATCTGCAATGTATTTGGGTACTATTGTTCGATTTCTACTGTTGAATTGAGGGTAGTTGTAAATTCACAACAAACCCGATTCGACGGTCGTCGTAGCTTGTGAGCTGCGACGTGACTAGGTTGCTTCTAGACGTTGAGAAGGAAGGATGTTTCTCTCCATCTCCTCTCGATTGTGATCCTCAATTCAGACGTTCTGAACTCTATGTGTTTTTACTCATTGCCGTGCAGTGTGTGACTATTAAGACTATTAAAATAAGGTTAACTGTGCCGCAATCGTATACCTGGACTCCCTGTGCTGTGTCGTGGATACCTAAAGCCGATCATCAGACCTTGGAAGTCGTTAGAGGTAAGTGGTGTACAATTTGCCTTCATGAAAACTGTGGGAACGAATTTTGCCTCCCAAACATACATACAAACATTATTAAAATTCACAAAATACTGCCAGCATAATTTCTCTTAAAAAAGATTGTTAAAACCGCACAACTATATTATAAACTTTTATAAGTGTACATTTGTTTAAATTAGCAAAACGGTACCCAAGATACAGGTATTACCTAGTTTGGGGACCACCGATCTTGTACTATGTAAATAGAATTATTACTGTTAGCAGATGTGTGATGTGTACAGCATCCAGTTACTGTTTATAATTAACGTGTATCTTCTAGAGGTGGATATTTATGATTACAAATCTTTTATGTGTTCTAATGCTAAGCAAATGTCACAACGTTAAACAACAGATGTGCTCATAAAATCTGCTTTGAAAATAGTATCTTCTTTGATTATTGTTCTCTAATCTATAACTAGAAATAATACAAAGAAATAACATTCACATACGTAATTCAAGTGGATAATAGACATATTTTAATACAGGTTATTACTTATTATCTTGCTACATGATCAGACACAAATATGTCTTGTGTTAGATACGTGTCATCGTAAACGTTCAAATAAAAGAATAAAACACTTGAAACAATATCACGTAAAACAATCCATTCAATATTAACCTTTATTGCTACGTCTTGAAGAGCGTGGGTGTATTATATTTTGGAAAGTAAAAGAGCGCCACCTTCTCACTAGCTTTGCATACAAATTTGGCATAGCACAGCCACCATACCTTGATATTTATAATTTTATCAAGAGCACAATCATAAGAGCCCGTCAAATATCATTATCATCGTATGATGGATGGCTAATTCTTAAACTATCTGATTAAGACCGGTATAAATGCGTGGGATCCGACTCACAATGCATCGTTTGGAACCGTTTGCCTATATCGTAATATCGATCCCTATAATATTCAGGAAATGAGCTTAGGCCTTTAAAGGTCATAGGAAAATCATTTAGTTTGTAATTGAACTAACTGTAATCGCATTTTTTATAGACTTGTGTTTGACTACAATTTCATCATGGTAAGTGATGATGTGGCCAAACGTGGTAAGGCGATGATAGCTCAGTGGTAGAGAAATTTGAAACCGCAGCAGAGGTCGCGGGTCTGAATCCTACAATGAGCTTGAGCTTTCGGTGAAGGAAAACATCGTGAGAAAACAAAACACGGTGGTGGTAGGGTACTTTCTAGTACTTGACTAGCTAGCTACCACCCTCAAGTTAAAAGTCTGACACCAAGCACCTATCTGTGTGTTCCGACAGCTGCACTTGAGAGCCAGCTTCCTTCTAGGCTTTGTGTGCTTACCACCTACGGCCACATCACTTACTATGGTGAGATTGCGGTCAAATACAAGCTTATCCAAAGTAAAAGGAACTTGACTCTTTAGCTCCGCTATCAGAACACACTAGTAGATGCTTGGTGACATATGTTAGGTACAACTATTGGGTAGCCAGCCAAACAAAGGACCCTACCATCAATACAAAATTTCGATTCGATAATTGATTTATCGCCAAGAAAGAACTGATGAACAACAAGCAAACCTGTTATAAAAATATGTAAAATAATAACAGTGTAGCGCTGTGGGCTGTGGGACTCATAAAACTTGCGGATCGACATCCACTCATACACTCGGACACTCGCAATTATTGTTATTTAATAACGCATCCATAACTCCACGGACGTTAATGCTCAAACAAAACCCGGTACAAGCAAACAAATTTACCGAAATTGTTCCACCGAACGGCGAATAAAAATAACGACCGGTTCTGCGCCCGCGGCATGTGTGCCTATTCAAAAATCACTCGAATTATTTTTTGCTTATTTTGAATATTTCTAAATTCTTCATTTTTGAGTCACTTTATGCATCATGTTTGTTTATTCACTTAACTAATTCTTATTTAGAAATCAAATTCAATACGATTTATTTACTGTTTAATATATATTTTGATAGAAAAAATGACTTAAGAACTGAACTATAAAGTAAATTGACGGACAGGTAAACATTATTTCTTAGTAAAATCCGCATTTATGAATATTAATTTTCAAACGGTCGATATCTCAACGACTGCTTTGAGAATAATCATCCTGCGCCAGAGTAGGCTCAATGTCGGCCATCCTCCGATATTTATGCCCACATAAAATTCGAACACGCTTCGAAATCCAAACGGTCACAAAACGAACGATGTTTGTATCCTTCGATCAAATGCAATGGAATAATAAAAAAATTGCTTGTAGCTTTAGATTAAATTATTTCGATTATAATGTTACGATTGATCGTTGTGTTTATGATAATTGTAAAACATTGCATCGATTCCTTGAAATGGTTTTTATGTATGGTAAACGAAATTATATGGTAGTGAGCTAAAACACAAATACAACGTGATACTGTGTTGCTTTACGAAATCACTAATTGAAAACCACTTCTCAATTATGGCAGGTTTTCATAAATATGTATGGAACGAAAGCAAAATAGCATTTAAGGTTTCCTTGTAGTTGTAACATTTCATCGGGAGGTGAAATACAGCTAGCTAAAACGTGCCAACAGCCTTTCCCATGTTCTTGCAATCGTGCAAGCTTAATTAATTTAGTTTGATTCCGCAATGAAATAGAAATATTTTCAATCATCATGAATTCTACATCCAATTAACGTAATTCTAAAGGATATTAGTTAGCTGCAGCAGCGCCATGTATAGCGATCAATTGGCCAATGACATCATCCCCGAAAACCCAGCTTCATTTTTTCTCTCTTCACTCATTGTTACTTAATTAATCGCATATAAAGATTCAATACAAAAACATGCCGCCAGACTTAAACAAAAATACAATAAGGCTAAATCAAAGTTTTATAGTGATGTAACGACAGGACGCCGATCACAGCGAGCGCATGCGTGATTAATTTTTTGTCAATTCAAACTAGCGTTAATTAAGAATTGAGAAATTGAAACGTATATCATAGTTAAAACGAAAAATTAATTCAGAGCTTTATTTTATGTGTAACGATAAAATAATACGATCGAACCAAAATGTTTCCGATCAATTTACTATATTGCCTGGGTTTATTCGGTGTTTGACAACTTAATGGTATTTTCAGTGCCGATCGGTCTTAATTAGATAGTCACTATGCCCGGAGCTGGTCAAATATTTTAATTTGTATGCGCCACCCACAAATCTATTCGCAATCATTGTCATGAGGGGCAACATTGTTATTATGTTGCAATTTTTCTACTGAAAGGTATCTACGGGCAAAGCTGCGGGCGTCATGGCATAAAAAAGCTATAGGTATTTCTTTCTTCATAATATTTTGGTGCCATAACTAATTGTATAACCAAAGATTTCATCAGATCGTCATCAATTTAATAATTTAACAAAACTTCATTAAACATAAAAGCAAAAAACATAAAATCTTTATCATTACCCACTAATTAAATTAAAGCTACCGGCAAATCACATGAAACCACATCCTTCCTCAGCTAACAAAAACATCTGTTATCTCAAATCTATATTTATTAATTAATATTCAAATTAGTATTTTTATGTGGGTACTGTGTCCATAAAATATTAATAAAGTCATACTGGTTGTAGTAACGAAGATTAACGCGGATTCTGACCGGGTGACAGCCGGCGGGTGCCCGTCAGGCCCCCCGTAAAATAAAATGCAGACGACAGATTACCGGACTGCTTGTCGGCTACCGATGTCATCTGACGATAACGTCTGATCGGGATGATGAGTTAATTCGATAGGCACTGCGCTTTATATCACTTCCAAATACAAATATGAACTGACGTCTCGGACAAATGTTAGTTAGATGACGGTCGACCTTGCGCGGTTATGTTTAGTATCGATAATTGGTTATGTCGAAAGACAGGACGTGGCTCTAGATCTATACAGATACCTTTATATATACCGATGACATTTTGAAAGTTAAGCGTGAAACATTGTACTTTAATTTTATTTAAATATTATAATTCAAGATAATATATCATAACTAGCTTCGGGCCCACGATTGTCAGATGAAAAGTAGTCTATAGCACTCATGAATAACGTAGCTTGCTATCAACGAAAGAATTTTCAAAATCGGTACAATAGTTTTGGAGATTACCTCCTATATCCAAACATTATGATGATGAATCAGAGCTTGGTGAGTATTTGGATAGCCCTAGATAGATTTTTGGGCATAAAATAAATCGCACAATGAAGTCTAACTGTGTAGCTCCAATTAAACCACAACGTTGAACATTTAAAGTTACGGAAAGTGTCTAAAGCTTATCTCAAGAACTACAAATAGCATTATAATGCCACAACTAACACGGCAACAAATCAAATCAAGAATAAAAGAAATAAAATATACAGTATCCATTAACACATACTGTGTTAGCACGGCATGATATTGCGTGCAACCAAAAATGCATTGCACCATGCATGCACAGGCATGCCACCCAACCATGCAATGCAATGCACCTGTACTGTCCCAACATGCTCACAACGCCTTATGAGATCGAACAAAATAGGAAGTCAAGGTCTTCTTGTACATTCATGAACATTGACTTTAACATCGGCAGGAGAGGGTTAGGTATGTTAATAGAGTCTCATAATTATGGGAGCGAATATCACAGTAAAAACTTTGTAATTAATTAAGATTTTCATAGGTACTTCTTCAAATACGTGTCCAATTAAAAAAGCTTAATTTGTTTTTTAATGATATATGTATTTTCTGCCAATTAACCTCTTGCTAAAATATACTTAGAGGCTTTTTTAGAATTTATACTAGAATTATAGCGATAGATTATGAATAATGTAATATATGATGTTATGTTGCTTATTTATTATAAGGTAGGAACCTACATAATATGTAACAAATACATAAAGTAGGTATAATATAGAAAAAAAAACATTCGTAATAAAGAGTGCTATAATAATTTATTGTTTCATAACATAGGTACTGCTACTTTCAAATACTCTTCAAGATTTAATAAGTCTATTTAAAGTACTAGAAACATTCAATGCCATGCTCATACAGAATAGAGTAACAGTAAGAAAATATGTATATAAATAAATACCTACATTGCAATAATAAATGCGTCTTTCACGATCTAAAGTTATACCTCCAATTAAACTTGTACAAACTAATAAAAACATTAAATGCTCATTTGAGCTTGCGTGTCTGGATCCTTTTATGGGCTATTATTGATTGTAAACTGTATGAAAATGGGCATTAAAACCCTCCATGACAAATATCTTGTCGATTTTTAATACCAACTCGTGCCAGTAGGGGGCTAAAATTAATTGCATCTCCCATCTCTGATAGTACTTTATCATCGATTGCAATTGGTTCTTATTTATTAAATTTATTGGGCTTTTTATCATTAATGAAATTTAATATGATTGGAAACTTTATAGTTATATACTTCTTTGACAAAATGTACCTGGGTAGGTATATTTTCTTCATCATCTTTAAATTCTATGTACCTTTCAAACTGGTAAAATTATGCCAAACAACATTCGTGATGCGTATTTCTTTAATCGATATTTAATCGCCAAAAATACCACTATAAGTCTCAGAGTCAGCAATGATTTATATATTTTAACGCGCAAGTAGACTACTCAAGTCTACGATTCTACAACAATATCACTTTCCTTTATGATAAATGAAAATTACTTTCTGAAATGAAAGCGAGCGTGATTATGAGAAAATTGGATATTCAATCAATTCCGATATTAGATCCGCGAGTCCGCGAGTATAAAATTAATGAAATGGCCTCTTAAAATTCCATTACACGATTCTCATCAACAATAACACCACCACTCATAACTCAGTAAGTTAATAACAATAATCTGAAATAGTGAGCGAATCTCACCAATTATTATAAATTATGATTGATACCATTATTTAGTTAACGGTAAACCACGAGGTGAAATGGAAAAGCCTTAATGCGATGTACGAATGTATCTAATTGAATACCTCGAGAATGGTTCCAATAAGTAATATTTTTACTATTGGAAAGTCCGATATAGGTACTACATACCGGTGCATTTGTACAGCTTATGATAATTTAAAGAACAGCTTACATTTAGTAAGCCAACATAAGTAGATAGTCGTCGACCATGTGGTGAGCAAACTGTTAGATTAGACGACAATTCTACTTGACAAACGTTTGTCTATAACGATGCTTAGCATCTTTCTTAGTGTAGATTAGGGTTAGTAAAACGTACAGTAGTGACTAGTACGACCAGGATGCGCTCTCGAGGAGGACGATACCCATCGTGCGATAGCAGAGCGAGGGTGCGGGGGGAGGTATCACGCTTTCCCCAGGATGGCCTATCTCAGTGCCGCGAGTGGAAGAGGGTCGACCCCTCTACAGTGCAGCTGGCGACCACCGTGAGGTTTTAGTCAGTAAGAGTCTGACAAAATCAGCTGCCTCCTTGGGCTACCGGGTATCCTAAAAGGATTAGCCCCATGTAAAAAAATGCAACTAAAATAAGTGAAAATAATTAGCACAAGCAACAAAGATTTTAATCAAAGGAAGTTTTGTTATGAACGACAAAAAAAACATAATGAACATGAATGATAAATGACAATAGACATAGGTGAAATATTATTATGTCTATACCAGTCGCCATAGGAATTCAAGTTGCAAAAAATAAATGACATCAGCAAATCACTATTGAATAACTCTGAATACAAAAGGTATAATCAGTAATAAATTGAAAATAAATAATAATTTTCTTAGAAACAAAATCGCAACATGATTCTATGATGGAATTCGCACATCCAGCCAATTAAGACAAGGAACCATCATTAATTAATAAGAAAGATATAAAAATATACGATAAATAATCAATTAACAAGGATGAAATAGTAATGACGAAAATCAAATTTATTTAAAGAATATTTCTGTCATAATGTTACTATGAATAATGGATATTTTTTATTTCGAAGTATATTAGGATCCCGCTGGTATTGCACTTACCATCAGGTGACCCGCCTACCTGGTTGTCACTAGTGGTATAAAGTACCTACTCTACCACCATGCTATGGTTCACAATGTCTTCAAAACTCGAGCTAATTGTTGAGTTCAAATACATAGGCTGCATTTGAGATGCTTATAGTTTTTATGTCATCACTTCGTTCTTAAAGTTTCCGCAACATTTCACAGATTTTTAATTAAAAATATTTTCCTGTTTCAATAAACCAGTGATTCTTCTACGTCACTTAGGTTGAACCCCTCAGGATAAAAAGCTGTTATTAAAATGTTGGTTTAAGGTATTTCAATCAATTTACTAGACCGCAATGTTATCAAAGGCTTGATGAAACAGTTTTGCAATATCATGTTATGCTTATTTTTACGTTGTCCATGAGTTCAACAAAAGTTTGATATGCATAGGAAATTATTATAGGACTTTGTATGGCAATATTGACATTGTTTGGAACATAAACTAATATCCTAGAACTATCTTCACATGTTTGAATTGTAGTAAATAGCACAACTTAAATCTATAATCATAATATGTATATGAATAAAGATTTAAAATTTATCTCAACAGTCTTGAAAATATTAGTCACCCTATTAGTGATCAGCGCCGAGGTCTAGAACAAACAAGTTTTATTTATTCAGACCCTGTGGCATAACGGTAGAATAATTAATTTGGAAACTAGTCAACGGTTGCCGTCTTTTAGAACTTCCGTCTACCACTGTATTTAAACGAGCTTGCGATCCCATTACACGCAGAAGAGTGTCTACCAAGGTCGGAAAAAAGGGCAACGCATCTTATGCATGTAATATTTTTGTAGTAGAAAATAGAAAAGCCAGCAAAGTTTTTCAAATACAATGTATTGACTATTAAAACTTGCCACCTTATACATTCAATATCAATTACGATGGAGGAGAACGGATCGCGAGCACAAAGTTTTGCGAAGTTTAACTATCTAGTGTCGGCATGTTTTTAGTAGATGGTTACTCAGCTGATTATGTAATAACATAAAACACTAAAGTTTTTTAAGGATTCCTTGAAGAAAATTTTGATTATTTACCTACATATATCATTGTGCTGTAATTAACCGGAGCCGAGCAGTAACCATTCAAGTGGGGTGAAGCTGCAAGCAAATGCAGTCCTTCCATATTTTAAAACGCAACGTCTCTAAATCTATCTATCTGCCCAGGAAATAACTTATTCCTCGAGACTACTACGACACGGATTTCGATTTCTGAGTGGTTTTTTTAGGACGAATTTAGGGAATAATATCGTAGCTATAGTACGCTGCATGTCGGGCTCATAATCATAGGCTAGTATTATAACAAAACTGTGTATTCCGTATGGAACCCATTAACCCATTACTGTAACCGATGCCTGTTAATCCGAAACGTACCTGGAATTTGCATGCTTTTAAATGCCTATACCACTTATCTGAATCACAATCAAGATCAGATCAAAATCCATATCCACTACAAAACAAGCCGTTATCTTCATTGAAGGCAGTTTACATAGCATTACGTGAATTTTATAGATCAGTATTCGCATTCCGTATGCAATCTAAAACTGGTTTTATAAGCGTAAAATTGAAAGACCCTCAATGTTTCTCTTCTCTTGTAATCTCTACAAGTAAGCCACTCAGCTATAGCGATAAGGCTGACACTATGACCATATCAGAACTACATAAAAATGGTAATTAGCTCCACTCACATTAATAATGTTGTTTATTTTATCTCCTCATTAGTGTTTCAGTCGTATATTAACTTGAATTTATATGTTTCGTCTTTATCTTTTCAAGTCTTGTCTTTTAGTTTATATACATCTATGATGGGTTTATTTGCAAATGGATATTATTAATACAGCAAATATTACTACTTGTTCTTTTCTTTAGTATAATCATCATATTTACATAAAGGTATTTCTAGAGCTGATTATCAGTTTCCATTTGTCTACTGATGTACGATGGGTTTTTCGAAGCATGCCGCTAATCTTGATCCTCATCTAGAAAAGCTAATTAACTCCAGCAAATCTCTCTACTATGGATATCCTCATCCCTTTTACCACTACCTACATACATGGTATAGGTACTCAATATTTTTTTGCGCTTTTTAACTACATATAATTGAACTTAGCTAACGTTTTAACCACATCTTAATTCCCACAAATTTTATCTGGCCCTTTTCAAACTACAAATCACGAAGCGTAACCCGGTAGACATCGCACGATTGCTTCCCTCAGGATTCCATCATGTACCGCGTCATCTCCACGATTAATTGCTCTCAATGCTCGAGACCAATCAACTCGTTACGGAAGTAACTTTTTGTACGGTTGACTCAGTTATCAGCAGCGTGGCCCAAAACGAGTTGCTTCGATGTTTTGGTTGGCTAACTCACAAAGATTTGGTTTATGGTTTTTACTTTTGATACAGTAATGAAATAATCGTATATTAAACCTAAAATATATAAAATCTAGTAGATAGTTCTTCCTATTTACTGAGCATATTGCAACAGCAAGATAACTACATTCAATGTCATAAAGCGGTCACTGTATTAGGAAAGGATCTTGTTCATAAAAGGGCATCAAAAGGTTGAAGGTACATAAGAATACATGAATACATACATACTATAGGAAAATATATCAGTTGCAAATAGGTTATATAAGGCACGCAACAAGAGAAGTTCTCTTTATTAAACAGCGTAGGCGATAAATTGACAAGAAGGTCGTATAACTCGGGACAAAGTAAACGCGGAGGATTCATCGAATAATTGTACTGCCAATAGTTTAACGCGGCTTTATTTTTTCCGCTGCGGTGTGAAGTAGCTACGGGCATTTTAATGTGACAGCTGAACACATAACCGCACTTAATTTTGTCCTAATGCGAGTGGTCGAGCATAAGAATCCTGGACTTTAGTTTGCTCTGTTTTTCTCTCAAGAATATCTGTGAACGGAATCACCGATGAGCCAGATAAGGCATGTATTTCTTTAAATATGCAAAGTGCAAACTTTGTGGTAGTCTTTCAACAGGATGCTGAATAATTTTACACGTTCTTAATGGTTCGCGTGTCGTTTTAATTCGATCTTTTTGGTTTGTGCCGACACGCTTTAATGCGAAATTTATTTTAATCGCTTTGATTGGCCAAAAAGATGTGATCAGATACTCAAATCGATAAAAGCAATCAGAGACAATAAAGTCAATCTAAGATTAATACGGTAGCAATAAATCGAATCCATTGTTTCCGCCTAAGGCAATAAAGCGTACTTATAAGACGACTAGATAATGAACTAGGATGTTCGAGCTCCCTCGGCAGTTCTTCGTGTCTTTGTCAAGGGGCGGTGTTGCCAACATCGTTCCGACATAATTTAGCGCCCGAGCTCTGGAGTAAGGCATTTTTCTAAAGACAATACAAGCCCCTCAGCCAATGGAATATTCAGAGTGCCTGAAGAATTCTCATTCTCGCACCCGCTAATGAATAGCTATTCTTTGAGCATTTTAACTATGGCCCTCGGAATGGAATTCGAGTGTACAGGTTTCTTAAAAGGTCCCTCGATATGCGTCGGACCCTTTCCGCTTCGTTTAATTTATGGTCACTCATATATTTTTATTTTATTTGTATTAATTATAGACCGTATTAAAGTTTCGCGCGTCGCTTGTTTTGGGAATGTTTGTTCCTTATTACCAATCCCTGGATTAGAACTTTTTAGAATTAGGTAACTTTTTAGCAGCAAAAGTTTACAATTTCCTCAATTTTAAAAATTTAAAGATTCTCTAAATTCTTTTTTCAATATTTTCCTTACCTATACTAATGACAAAAAAACACAAACAAAATCGAAGTAAGGACATCAATCACATAAATTGTTAGACGCATAAAAATTCCGACCCCAAAATAACTAGAAATAGACAAAGTATAAGACCGCATCGTATCTAATTCCAACGATTACTCACCTAAAAAACATAGGTTTTATTGTTTCTTAATAGGAAACAATTGTAATAAGGCAATAAATCCAATTCAGATACGGCTGTCCATCTTTTTGTTACTATACGTTTGAAGTTTGTTGCTAATTTATATTCAAAGTATGTAGGACCGCTATTATGTTGAGTGTTTAGGATTAGTTTTTTTTTTGTAACTTTTTAAGGGGAGTTGTAGCTGTTGCGTCGCTGTCATCTTTGAGGACTTAAAGGTGGAGGTCTGAGGGACCATAGACACCCTTACGCGGACTTTTCGGTGAGCGCTTAGGGCTCTCAACCGAGTTTACAAATTTTAGACGACTGACCGCTGAGGGCGCCCCAGTTGGGGCACGAACCTCGGCTCAGGGCGTCGTCGGGGGGCACAAAATAGTGGGACGGACTTCGCCTAAGCGATTTAGAGGAGTTTTAAGGGACGGTCGGATTACTGGTACGGCTCGGGCCAACTACTGGGGACGAGACTGACTGAGTGAGCGTCGCTGTCGTCGTGGCCAGAATACATAAATACTAATTAGATTTTGTGTGTATAATTATTGAGTGAGCCCTTCTTATTTAAAAGCATTTTGTTATGAAGTAAGTAGTTAGTGACCTGTGACATGTCAACGCTTCCTGTTAACAACAAGTAATGCTTTTGAATAAGATTATCAACATTATTGTTTTGTCTTTTTACTATCATTGATATTGATACAATATCTTTAAAAGCTACAATCTCTTTCAGCTCTATAACTAAAGCATTTTTCGCGATAAACGTTCTTGGCTTGCCTTTATATACGAAGAGCTCGGATCTCAGAGTTTAAGCTCCAATTTATTTTGGTGCATATTTTTTATAATTTTTTCGACTGTTCCTACACGCAAAAATTCGAATTTATTACTTTAAAGATGTTTTTTGTGAGAACTGATAACTCCTTGGGAGCTCATACAAAGCGTTTTATGAAATATTGCAATGGTCACAAGCAACAATGAGCCGTAAAGTGAAGTGAATGAAACCAAACAATGTAATCTCTTGGACGAAGCCGCCGCATGATTTATTAATTTAATACAAAATCCATATTCGAAATTCGTCTTTCTTAACGGCACCGCAGATTCCGCAGAAATCTAGACTCAACAATCTCGTTGTTAATTTAAAATTTACTTATTTTACAATCGCTTTTTGATATCCGACATCCCATTATATTAAGTTCACTTAAAAACGAATCCATTTAGCATTTTAGCAACTACGAAGTCAGACTTTTAATTGCAACTTACTCGGAATTTTTTTTTTTTATCGTAACTGTGCTATGTTAACCAGGTAACTGATATACTTATGTAGTATACAACTTTTTTGGTGAATACATACTTAAATAGATAATTTCACCCAGACTCGGAACAAACAGACTGTTCTTGCACACAACACACAAACTTTCAACAACAATGTATATTGTTCATATATTGTCGCTGAAAGTTTGATTGTAATGTAACGTTATATTCTAAATTAATCGAGGTCTCAGGAGACCGGCGGGCGGGAAGCTTTTTCCGCCAACGCATCAGCCTGGCCATGCAAAGAGAAAACGCTGCCAGTTTGCTAGCAACCTTGCCGATCGGCAGCAGCGGCAGCCTCGAGGAAATTCTTTATTTATACATGTATTTTTTGTACATTTTGTTGCAAAATAAATAAGTAGTTATACTTGTATAGCTATTATACCAATAAAATTACTAATTCTAAGGGTTCGCCAATGATAAATTGTTAGCCTCAGTTGTACCAAAAATATTCCACGCTACTAAATATTAATGAGTCTATTAAATTTGCTAACGATTCGTATTCACATGTTTTATAAAGGCATTTATTACCGCCTATGAATTATAGCTTTAATTATTATCAACCAATTAATAGACAAATTAGAGGCAGTAAAGTTTAAAAAAGATTTTATTTTAATTAAACGGAGTCAGTGTATCGGAACTAATAATCCATCATAAAATCTGATACAAATCATTATTAATAGTTATTAGTTTAACGTTTAAAAAAAATAAAAATTCTATAAGACACCCAAACTTTAATGGGTTCTTGAATAATTTAATTCGTGAATGCATTAGTAACAAAATCTCTAACCCCATTTTTATACCACTAAGATCACTTCACATCCCACTCAAAGAACCTTATGATGATTATGTACTCCTTACATAAGGAAGAACGGAGAGCGAGCTGACCGATAGCGGTAGGAACCGTAAACTTATATCAATATTCAGGTACCAAAAACTTAATAATTTTATCCAGGCTTAATAATTTTATCACGCGTGCTGTCTATTTGGTATTCAAATTGAAAGACCGGATGCCCCGTAAGTACCTATAAACGTTCAATGCAACCGCGTAACCGCCGTTTAAAATCAACAAATAACCCATTCACTTCAAGATAATTTATAAACAATCCTCCCGACTGCATTATATCGGTATGAAAGCATGAAATATAATAAAATTATTTTTAAAAATAAAAAACAAAAACCGACTTCAAAACTGTAACCTATACCTATGTACAAACATAAACTAAAAAGTAAAGAATAATATTTTAATTTCAAAGCAAGAGCCTTAAAGGACAATCAACAAAATTATTGATATTTATATATCTATTTAATATTTATAAACAGTTCTTTTTGGAGTCGGTGCCAGCCAAGAAGAAGGACAGTTTTGAACTGGACACGAAGTGTTCATACGAGAAAACGTCTTACGACACCTCTCCTTACGGTAATGTTCCTTAGGTCTGCGCCGTCGCTCCCCTACTTTTCGAAAGTTTGTTACAAAGGCAGAATTAAACTGTCCTTCTTGGCTGGCACCGACTCCAAAAAGAACTGTTTATAAATATTAAATAGATATATAAATATCAATAATTTTGTTGATTGTCCTTTAAGGCTCTTGCTTTGAAATTAAAATATTATTCTTTACTTTTTAGTTTATGTTTGTACATAGGTATAGGTTACAGTTTTGAAGTCGGTTTTTGTTTTTTATTTTTAAAAATAATTTTATTTTTTAATTTTTAAAGTTTATTCCTTATTATATGTTATCCTAGGCAAAACTAGTTTGTCCTGAAATCGGGTCTGGCCGGTAAAATATAATATATAACTAGCGGGCCCGGCAGACGTCGTCCTGCCCTGAAATTAAAACAAATCTTGGAACTCGATTCCAGCGCCACCTACCGGGTCCAATTGTATTTTAAAACCATCGAAGAACCCATTGAAGTATACACACGAAATTTCATCCAAATCCAAAAAGTCACGCTCAACGACTCAGTTTGATTCACTAAGGTTTATCAAACGAGATAGATTTTTTTTCGTTTTTGTTGATTTTCTCAAAAAGTGCTTAATCAATTTCGACAAAATTTAAATGGGACCACCTCTGAAGTAAGATCTACCAAACAAAAAAAGAATCATCAAAATCTATTCATAATTGGCAGAGAAATCGAGTAACAAACATACAAAAAAAAAAAAAAAAAAAAAAAAACATACAGACGAATTGAGAACCTCCTCCTTTTTTTTGAAGTCGGTTAAAAATACGAACCCTGTCTCTCTTTATATGTAAGGAACACCTCATTAAATGTTTGTCATACAATTTACTTATCTGCATGAACAAGCCTATACAATGGGTTAAAAAATATACAAAGGTAGCCGCCTGATGTCAAGTAAATTTATGAACAGTAATAAAACAGAAGTATTTATCATTATTTCATATTTTTTACCAGAAGTAAATCTCATTTCAAATCAATAATAGGATGTGTTAATCTTTGATTTATTGGTAGGTAATTATTTTATTATCTTCAATTATTTATAATTTCTATAATTTACACCTATAACGAACATTGTCATATTTGCTTTTAGTTACATAATTATAATGGATATTCTTACAAAAAAAAGCACCAGACATATTAATTGACGCCATTGAATTTCAGTTATACTACTGCTCAAAACGTACTACAGGAATTTAAAGCAATACAGCGTCGTAGTCGCATGTTGGAGAATGAGTTATTTAAATGAACTTACACACGTTACACTATACGACTTTAGACATATTCAATAATTTACACAAGAACGCAATAAAATCCAACAACTTAATGACTATTTGTTGAAGCAACATCCTAAGAAAGATTGCGTAAGTGTATGTTCTCGACGGGCAAGATTTTTTGCAACTTGTAGAACAAGTACCTAGACTCTATTGAAATTATCCATAGAATCTGCTTGAATTGTTACTTGCCTATCCAAGCTTGTTACTGTAATGATACTAAAAATATTGATTGCTTTTTAAATCTTAAAATTTAAAATTTAAAATATAATACCGAATAACTTGTAACATTTCTAAAATAATTTCAAACATTTCTTCTACCAAAAAATTGTTAAATACAACATAATTAAATTTATTTGGGGAGCTTTTTCCGCCAACTCATCAGCCTGGCCATCCAAAGAGGAAACGCTGTCAGCCTGCTAGGAACCTTGCCGATCGGCAGCAGCGGCAGCTTCGAAGACGTTTTATATATATTATAGTTTGTATATTTTGTACATTTGTTGTAAATAAATTAAAATAATAAAAACGTAAAAAACAATAAAAAATACACAAATATAAATATTACAACAAAATACAACTATTCGAATTTAATAAACTAAGTATATTTATAAATTTGTACACATAAACTATTAAATTATCTTCATAGTACGCTTCGTAAACTAACGAGACAAAACAAATTAACTATTGTAAGCAATGCGAGCAAAATGTCACAGTTATCACCCATCTTACTCTTCTAACGAATGCCATTTAGCATTTTGCAATGAAACTAGGTCCAACGGTTTAGCATGGCCGAAGTAGGTACTGAGATTCAAATTAACCAAGCAATCTTTCATCGAGGTATCGCTCGCGACATCTCCTCTAACCTCGTGATCTACCAAAGAACGCGGAATAACGGACATAACTGCATTCCCTAGAGTTCACTTTGTTTTTTATGTCACAAGTCTGGCAAACAGGCAGGCCGGTCACCTGATGGCAATTGATAGTCACCTTTAGACTGCAATACTAGGGGCATTGCCAATGTTTTGTGACTTTTACATTGCCTTGAAGGCCTAACTGTCTCTCAAGTGCAACTGTCGGAACATACTGATAGCTAGGTATGTGATGGCGACAGATTTACATCAATCAATTTTCAACCTGAGGGTGATAGCTAGCCAGTTGGAAACAACAAAGTACCATATCACCGTAAAAGTACGTAACCATATTGCAGTTTGTTTTCAAAAATACGTCATTATATAATGAAAGAAATAAATAATCACTTTTATCTAAGCGACTACGCTTTATTATGTTTGGAATTTTTATACTTTGTTTTTAAGCTTAGATAAAGTTACCTATATAATATACTAGCCGTCCCCCACGGTTTCACCCGCATTCCCAAGGGATCTTATCTTTTCCCGGGATAAAAAGTATCCTATGTGTTACTCCAAGATATAATCTACCTTTGTGCAAAATTTCATTAAAATCCATTCGGTAATTTTTGCGTGAAAGAGTAAAAAACATCTATACATCCAAACATACTTTCACATTTATAATATTAGTAGGATATAGAATATATGTGCTCATACTTATATTATTTTGTTTATCTCATAACATGTTGTATTTAACAATAACTCTAAAGCTATCCATCTAATATGCCAGTAAATTCAACTAGACAATACTAGAGCTTGTTAATTGTGTCCGAGCGAATCCCGGAGCAATGCCGGGATTACAATCCGGACCTTCGTTAACGCGGGATTTAGCTCGTTGATACACACCCAAATACCCTATAGTTCGGTAAATACGGAACTAAGCTTTGTGTAAATAGATTTTTCTAGTTATTCAACAACGTCGAACTGAGCTAAATAATATTGTTTTATAACTTTTTGTATCTACGGTGATTACTTACAAATTACTTCATAAAAACGGAAATTCGTTTCTACACCGCATAAAATACAAATAATAAGAAATTACATACAGAATAAAGTCGATAACACAGTTAAAGCAATTATTACATTTATAATTCTCTCATCCAATTTCACATTCAGAATAACATGCCCTAATTAGAAAAGCCGCAGCCATTTCTGTCCAACAATAATCACACCGTATACGTATACGGATACGTATCCGTGGACAAGAAATTGTCACATGAACAAATCACTTCCAAATTAACCTGACACGTTCAAAAGCTTATGAGTGGCCATTGGAAGTGATTAAGGTTTAACATTGTACGTTCACGAATCGTCGGGCTGAGCGTCCGTCTGTCCATCTCTCCTCACGTTCGCTCTGTGACATCTAATTACTCGCCAAATTAAGTCCGAGCTATGAAACTTTCTTTACTATCGGGGTCTATTCTTAAAGCTGTTCGAATAGAAACGAATTCGAGTTTGGAATATTGTTTGGATTAAATACACGCAGGTCATTTTTTATACGCTGACATTTTAAGGTCAGTAAAATATCGAATATAGCAGTAGGAAACTTTAATGTCAATAATAATACCTACTTATAATGCCAATATAGTCAGATTGTTAAAAAAAATAAAAATGAAACATTTCTGAGTTTCTTGCCGGTTTTTCTCTGTTGAAGGCTGACTTCTGTTGCTCGACCTTCATAACTGCTCTGCTCTCCGAGGGTAAGCTGAATAAAAGGCTCTGACTTTGCCTGTAAGTCTCATTTGACTCAACGAATTTTTTCTTAACTTTAAGAATATCCCCCAAAACAAAGTCACGTTGTCAAAAACGAACGAACCCATAAATGGGAAACAAACTAAACGTTTTCATTTTGTATATCTGTCATCTGACACTTATCTAATTAGAAAATCTCTTATAAGCTGCATATGAATTTGAAAATTAAGCTTGACTCACATGTTATTAAACTAAACAAATTGCTATCGCGACCTTGCTGCGGCGACCGGTAGTTTTATTAAAGTTTCATAAAGTTATACATACATATAAAGTTTCTCGGGTAGTCGCAACATCAGCTTAGCATATTATACTATAATACCTAATCATGGATTTGAAGGAATTTAGACAGTAGTTAGTAAAGTACCTAAAATAATAATATATTTAGCAATACGGGTTCATTTCTACTAAACATTACTATTGTCTTCAAAAATCTGAGGAACCATACAAACAATCGGATCAAACACAATCTAAAACATTACTATCTCAACAATCAGCATTTGTGAAAACATAGATAGAATCTCCATAGATAGATTAACGTCTAAGCAAAGGTGCAACCACGAAAATTTCATCTTATCTCAACCACTGGCGTTGTTCGCCTTCTCTAATTGGCTAATTGGCATACGAAGGATAGATCAAGGGCCAAGATCTCTTCCTACTCGGATAGATAATGCCGTCGCAGCCCTGAAATGCTAGCTGATCGATATCAATACCCATTGAAATACGCTTCGCAAACGTTAATTGTAGTATATTTTATGTTTTTCCTTTACAGAATAATGAATGAGAAACTTGAATGCTGTATTGAAGATCAATTTGTCATTATCTAAACAACAATCACGTCTCTAATTTTTCTAATTTGTTTGGAAGTAAATAAATTTATCGAAGCCACAGTTCTTAACATGAGTTATAAAAGTTGCAAGCGTTTTAGTTCATTAACGTATAACAGTTCGGTGTTAGTATTAGTAGGCGCAAAAACTGCGCCGCGTGTGGTCGTACAGAAGATTGTATGTATTGATAACGCGTGTAAGGTTCACTTGAGATGATATGTTGTATGTTTGATTAAAAATATATTGTTAAATGTTTTGTCCAACTGCGCTGTTAGGGATTAGTAGATTTCGTACCTAGATTGTCATGGCCGGTTGCGTTTTAAATCGTAGATTTAACTTGAATTGAAGGCTCAGAGGATGTGGGATTTTTGGTAAAGGAAAATATAGCACGGTAGTAAATACCTATGTACTTATTGGTTACAACAATTAAGTTGAAAATCTATGGTCAGGAACTTGCCGGAGTGTTCTCGCAGTTGCATTTGAGTGCCAGTTTCTAGTCTTTGTACCTAAAGGTTGACTATTCACTGGCAACATGGTACTGCCAGAGTGTAAAAGTACCTGAATCCTGATTTATTATTAATTTTTGACGCTACATAGCAATTGAATCCTGAAACCATTTGCGATATAAAACACTATTATTATTTTTTATCTTATCTTTATCTTTTTTATTTCTTACTTCAACAAAATTCAAAATCCTTAAAAGATATTGTACAAATATCTAAAATAGTAATCCCAAGGCATCTTGAATAATTCCTTTACACATCTTCGTATCGCCAAAGCCCACCCCTAACTGCGAATACATTTTTAAAGCTGTGCGCACATAAAAGGGAATACAGGAGTGTTATTCGAAAGTGCGGAAATGCGTCCCATACATCAAGTGAGGAAAATAGAAAAACAGAGGCAAGATAAAATGTGAGTACATTGCCGTGAAATGTTGCTACCATTTTGAAAGAGACAGATAGCCCTTTGACATCAACGGCATATTTTATTATGCAACTTGTTAGTTTGCAATGCATGCAATTTGAAGTTGTTCACGCTTTTGCGAAAAAGTAATATTTTTGAATAAATGTCGTCAGCTAACGCATTTAGTTTAGCACACAATTCTTGAAACACCCACTTAAAAAAACACAGTTAAAAGAATTTAATCAGTAACATGCCGATCTTTCAGCCATTTACAATCATGCCACAGCGGTACCAATGTTCATTCCGTATCTCGCCAACAATTCTCGTTTTGAATTTTCCATGTGTCTAACGTCTATAAACGGAATGCACTTACCTCCAATAAAACAGTTGAGAGTACTTTTTACCGGATAAAAATAAAGTGACACCCACGTGTGTATTCGCTCCTCTCACTTAATGTTTGGTTCCCTATTCCTTTGCCCCGTATTTCTGTCTCGTCGATCAAATTGTTCAGGACAGTTCACTCGACCGTATACTTGCGCGACACCAACTCACTTTGAACTCACTTAATTATGTCGATTCCGTGGAGTGTCACCTGTGATATATCGAACACTGAGGGGCGCAAAACCTCCTTTGTTAGATAGTTAAGCCGAATGGGGATGCAGTCAAACGAATGTACTGTACACTCGTATCAATTGACGAGCCAGTTGGCGTGGTTGGTTAACAACCTATCACACCACAGTTCGTGGGTTCGATTCCCATCCAGGACAGACATTTGTGTGCATAAACATGTCTGTCTGGTGTAATGTATTCAAAAAATGTACCTACTTAGGTATATCAGTTTCCATAGAACAAACTGCTTAGTTTGGGTACAGATAGCCATGTGTGAATAATGTGGTGAAAAAAGGAGGTTTATTTATTTACAAATTAAATATTTCATTTTAAAAAAAGTTTGATGTTTTAGTTAAAAAATACATATTTAACTAGGTTGTACCCCGCAGCATTACCCACGACCCTGCGATAAAAATATAGCTTATTTTCTCTCGGGCTCATAGACATCGATCTGTTGCAGATCTGACAGAAGGACAAATCTGTTGATTTGTTAAATCAGCATACCAACAAACTGACAAACACACTTCAAGTTATAATATTACTGGATATATTAATGGATTGTTATAAAGAATTAGTTAAACATTTAAAATATTTAACACATCTATCCTTTTCAGAATTCCTAAAATACATCCAGAGACTAGATTTTGAATCTCCATTATTCAAACAGATTGTTTAATTTTTCAATCTCACCATGGTAAGTGAAGATGTGGCTGAAGGTGGTAAGCACACAACGCCTAAATTGGAACTGGCTCTCAAGTGCAGCCGTCAGGACACACCGATAGGTGTTTGGCGACAAATTTTCATGAGGGTGAGCCAGCCAAACGGGTACTACAAAATAGTGCCACTGTGCAAAACTGTATTACATAATCCAAATTAACACACACGTAGGCCACAAGTAAACTGAAGCTAACATTTATATCGTCACGCATTAAAAAAACAATTTAATACATTGTCCATGAAATATTGCAAACGCCAGTTATTGCAAGATCACGAATAGCCACCTACAGCGATATGTTACCAAATACTGTATATAATTATAGTATACGTTAATCGCAATAGATCGAGCATCGAAACCAAAACATTATGTTTTATATTATTTGCGAATCTCAAATATTATGATATGATAGCCGTCGGCTAGTCCCCGAGCCACTAGGATAATATTGTTTTACGATATTATATTTTGTTCAAAATTCTTAAATAAAATTGACTGGCGATCTTTCTATAAGACATATGCAAGCGATATTACAAATACACCAATCATCATCTTTCACAGCTTTTACATAATATCCAAAATGTATTTGATTTGTATAATCCTAGTTTTCCGCCCGCGGTTTCATCCGCGTTCCCGAGTGATCTTATCTTCTTCCGGAATAAAAAGTATCCTATGTCCTTTCCCAAGGTTCCATCAATTTTTGTACCAAATTTCATCTAAATTTATTTAGCGGTTTAAGTGTGAGGAGGTAACAGACAGACACACTTTCGCATTTATAATATTAATATGGATAGTATGGATGGATGAACATTAAAAAAATATTATGTTCGTTTTATTCTTTATATCGGTTAAATTAAATAGAATAAAATAAATTTGCTAACCCGACATTACAATGTACCTCCTAAACCGTTTATCCTCGACACTTATACTAGTACGAGAAGTGTTGTAGAAACATCGCATATTTTGCGATCAGATGTAATGAATCTCTTAATGAATGTCTTTGAATATTATTAATAAATAATATAATAAATAAATATCCTCGAACATTTGTCACACACGGCTATCTGATCCCAAACTAAGCAGAGCTTGTACTATGGAAACCAGATGACTGATATACTACATATACTACTTGTTTTTTTCTAAATACATACTTAAATAGATAATTACACCCAGACTCAGGACAAACAGACATGTTCATGCACACAAATGTCTGTCCTGGATGGGAATCGAACCCACGACCTGCAGCGTGATAGGCAGTGTGTTAACCAACCACGCCAACCGGCCCGTCAAAATATTCTAAATATTCATTATAAACCACGTTCTATCTCGCGAAGTGTAATGTTTTCTAGGAATATGATTAGGTATACATACATGTGCCAAATTCCAACTCATTCCTTACGAAGTGATTGAATTGCATACACACAAACATAAACATTCGCAGCTATAATATTAGAAGGATTGCTAACCATAGAAACGTATGCAAATCATCATAGTGGATGGTTTACCTGTGAATCTAATAGATTGAGCAAGCACAGCTGATTGTTCGAACCGTAAGTTACGCAACGCGCAATTAGATATGCAGCCTCAAACAATAATTCCTTAGTCAAGGTCGGCGAAAGTAGCCTGTGGATTTCGATTTCATTATGTAGGTACATGGCTTGTTCTGATATCTTGTAGATGCTAAGACGTTTTCAGTATAAAGTATTTTGTTTCTTCTGATAAATACCTATGTACATTAAAAAAGTGTATTACGAACCGGTGGTAGAGCCAATTGTAATGTTCAGAAGTGCTTTCATTACCAGGGCCTAAACTTAATAAATGAGTTTTGAGTTTGAGTTTGAAAAAAATGTTACATAAACTCAAGATTAAGAAAACTTTGTCTTTTTATAACACGAGTGACAACCATGCAAGAGGGTCACCTCATGGTAAGTGAATACCGTTACCTATAGACATTAGCAATACCAGCGGAAATGCCAATGTGTTATACGCCCTATTACAATACCTTAAATTTTCAACTTGAGGGTGGTAGCCAGCCAGACGAGTACTACACAGTACCCTACCGCCGTGCTGTGGATTGCTCACGATGTTTGATTCACCGAAAGCTCAATCTCATTTTATTGAACGACACTACCACTGAGCTATCGACGCCTTGAATGAAACCCAATAAATTTTTAAATACAATATTTAGTTCTAGAAGACTACAACCTACGACTGATACATACACAGGGTGGAATTTGGTTATGCCACCTGGAGGGAAAGTACTCTTAATACTGTAGATAGAAAATTTTACTCAAAGAAAACTTTCCTTTATTTTTGAAAAGAAACAAAACGGCATTCAAATATTTTCGAAATTTGCTTGCCACACCCGGGAATCGAACCGACTAAAATCTGTAAAAAATACAGCCTGTACTTTTATTGCTTAAATCGTTAAGGTCAATTATAAGGATGAAATCGTGCTAACAAACTTGATAAATTAAAATAAGGAAAACCAAGAAATCTTTATTATTTACAAAAAATGGTAAACTAACTAATTAGTTGCTTGAAATGGGCTCCTTTTTCTTGAATACAAAATTCCACCCTGTATATCTAAATAAGTGACTTACTGTAGTAGCATATTATGGTCCCATGTGAAACAGTTCCGAACAACAAAACAAACGGTCGGTCGGTAGCCGCGGTCGCGTGTTTCCGTTTCCTTCCACTAACTCACCACAGAGTTCCGTCTATTGCACCACGCGACGCATGCTGATGTATCGTACATTTTATATCTATTGCTAGGAAGTATAGGGTTTGATATTATGCGTCTTTTATTTGCTAGTTGAAAAAATGCGAGCAGGGCGGTCTTTTTACACATAGACTACCAACCAACCTAGAGTTTTTATTTTTTGATCTCCAAACTACAGCAGTATTGCAGCCAAAAAAATATATTCTGATTCATGCACATACCGCTAGCTCCAAAAATACAGTAACGAATGGTTTTAAATAAAAATTACTCTTATTAAATATATTTTTTGTTGCAATTATTTACGTGTCACGCCACTGGTCGTGGTTTTTCCACCCAGGACAGACAGAATGCATGAACATGTCCGTTTGTCTTGAGTCTAGGTGTAATTATCTACATGTATATATATATTTAAAAGTAGTTAGTATAGTATGTAGTTTATCAGGTTTCCATACTATAAGCTCTGCATGTTTTGTGTGAAGGGATCAGATGGTTGTGTGTGAAGAATGTCGCACGATAATCAATTTGTGGCGAAATAATGTTTGTATAAGATTTTGACTAATTGAAGGCGCCCAAAGAATTAATTAAATGCCCTTAAATTAAGTATTTACTACAATTAATCTTCAAAGTATATAATTTATAAACACAAAAGCAATTGTTTTGGATAAAAATAAAAATGAGTTCTGTCGACTCTTGTACTTACTTAAAATATTCTTATTGGAGTTACCTTTTTCAAACAAGGGTTCAGAATGAAGATACATTTATTGGTCTCCTTCCACATGTAACATAACAACATGACATATAAATCACTGCCGTAATAAAATACAATTTAATACATTCAGACAATCATGCTTGGAAACCATTAAAAAGTGATCGGAGTTCATAATATACCTTCTCAGTATTTTACGTTGTTTTAACAAGCTGCATTATTTAACTAACTAATTATTTTTCTTTATATTAAGTCATCTATTATATATATGAATTCTGGTACCTTGCTTCTAAAAAATGTTTTAAAAAATAAAAAGTTTATATTCGGTCCAAATATTTTACTGTAATCTAGTTTTTATTTCGCATCACAATATGAACTCTACTATGTGCTACAAGGAAAATATTACACACAAAGACAAATATCACATTAAAAAGATTCTAATAAGAACTCAATAAATTACGATGACGTATTAATAGCTTTTCGTATTAGTAACGTGAACACACGTTTTACAATCTGTGAATCCGTATTTTAGGGAGATGGGCGTAGGTGTGCGACATTATTTCCGTAACCATTTCGTAAGATCCAGTTTTATTAGCTTAGCTTGCATTCTTTCGATCACTTAGCGGGTATCTACGAAAGCCAATCTCAGATATTAAACTTTTTGAGCAGCCATCAACAAATTCGTGCGAAATTCGACCACACCTCGAGTGTGATAATAAGCTTATACGATGTGATACTTATTAGTGACTTTTTATGCCGCCATAAAAGGGGATGGCGCATAATTCTGTGACCGTAATTTATTTAACGTGGATGAATATTTGGACCATTAAGGCAATTAAATGAATAAATTAAGCAGTAGAATTAGTAATTTCATATAAAAATTACTTTTCAGTAACATTGTAAGTATCTAACATTAAAAAAGGTACCAAATAAATAATTTACTAAATAAATCTACCATTATGATAACAAAACACAGATTTCTTAATTCAGAAAAATAGTGCACTTAGAGCATTAGATGAATGTTTCATACTTAATCAAACAGATACAAGAAATTTTCAAATGGATATTTAGAATTAGAATAGCGAAATAACAAAAACAGATTATGTGACAAAAGTAAAAGTAAAATCGAGAATGGAGAGGATAAAGACGTGGAATTAGGAACAATTAACAAGGAAACTGTGCACAATGGTGACGACACAATACATCAAAGGCACAGGTTTACCGGATTAACGTTTGAACAAAGAGAAACAAAAGGATTAAACGCGGCTTTCGTCTCAATTTGGCAATACTAAGGTTAAATTAAATACGTGAAAGTGTCATTCAAATATGTAACGAGGCTCAGCCCTCACCGGGTGACGTCAATTGTTGCAAAATTAATCCCTACAAATAAAAAAGGAATTGCGAAAAAAATACAAAGTCTCGCCCAACACAGTGGACATATCTTTTGTGAGCACAAAAATCGCACTTAAAATTAACTTTTCGTCAAATCTTCTTGAACGACGACTTAGCATTCGATACTAAACCCTATCTTGTGAAGTATAAGGATTAGTTCATAAGAAATACAGTTAATTCAAAAGTGAATGCGACATATTTATTTTACGAAATCCAATTTTCTGCTGACATCTCATCTGTCGACTTTAAACGTTCGGGACTATGGGACTGTCTACACGGTTTCACGCTTATTCTTTGCATATCGTCTTTGGTTCACGTAAGTGTTTTTTAAATTAAAATATTTAATTTTAAATTGCAATGTCAAGTTATTTATTCAAAAGGACTTTGACGCCTTTGGTTTTATCGCAATTTTTTGGTTAAAAGCTAAAAAAAGCTTCAGAATAGAATAATGTACTTAAAAAAAGAAACAACTACTAAATAAGACAAGAGATACAAACAAGATATTAGCAAATGTATTACAATGTTACCCAGAACTGATGACGTATGTAGGTGTCACAATAACGGTACATTTATTTATGGCGCCATAACTCACATAAAACTCTAAGCTCCCGGTACAATGATACCATCTTGAATTCCTACCGGCCCCCGGTAGAGTCCGATAGATATTTTATACAGGGTATTGACTTTATAACACGGCAAAACAGTCTATTAAATGACTAATATGGCGGTGAAATTATGTGATTTTTTTAATTACAAACTGTAAATTCCGGGAACTACGTTTAATTGAGTATTTAGTTAGGTCTGTGCTAGTAGCTAAGCGATAAGGATATGAGCTTTGTTAGTAATATATTTTTATAACATAGGTAAGTGACAAACAGGCTTAACCGTATGCATGTATGCCACTTAGTATTATAAAAAGAAAGTCTAATGGCGAGCCTTATGTCGGTAACTGCATTGTTATTTAGTTAAAACATTTTTAAGCATTAGGCATTATTGTAGCATTTTAATAAAAGCTAAATCCTATAATTAGGTAATATGTATATACATTTCATAAATTAAAGCTAAAGTGGTAAGATTTTACGATTCTACGACGGGACGGTCCAAAAACTAGCTACAAAAGCATGCAGGAATCGCGGAATTAATTACTCATTAAATAAGAAAAGTAAAAAATATTATATGACCATTGCCAACTCTCTCTCTCTCTCTCGTCTTGAATAGCCCAAAAAAATATCATCCTGTACATATACATATTTTAGGGAATGAAAATATTTCAAACGTCAAAGCCGCTTAACTTTAAGGTTAACGATACTGTTGTGATTGTGGTTCACATATTTAAAATTAATATTCAAATTAGTGTATTAAAATATATTCTTATTTACCTTAAATGGAGTTTAGGAACCAGCATCGCCAGGGAGGAGTTTAGTTCTTGTAAATAGATAAAAAGATGAAAATATGTGCTAGACCACGATTTGTTTGAGCTTATGAAACGTGGCAAAAGAAAAGAAAATCGTGGTAAAAGGTATCTTGGTCGACACGCACATAAGGTAATTTTTTTAACGAAAGCATTCGCTTAGTCGGTTCGGTTAATCCGCTCTATACTTTTACCATCACGCTAGTCTTGTCTAAAATCAGGATTACATCTGATTCACGATTCTAATAATTAAGCCGTTATTAAAAAAAACTAGTGCCTACTTACTTATTAATCTACAATTAGAATTTAATTCGTCTTACAAAACCTACTGCTAAGCTTCACATTGACGCGCGGGACATGTTAGGTCGTGTCTACATAACAGCCTTTTAACTTAATCCGTTGTAGTAGTAATAAGAAGATTGTAATTGAACGTCAAAGGGGCCGACTATGGGCAGATTACGACGGCCCAAGACAGATTATAAGCGACAATTTCATATCTGTTGTGGTGATTGATAGCTGATAGAGAATCGGTTTGTTATGGGTGTGTCCAATTGGTTGTTTTGGAAGCGTGACGGTGATTATTAGTGTAGAAATTATTTTATGATTTTATTGTAGATTAACACTAACAAAGATATTGTAATATGAATATATTTTTCACATGGATACTGTTTGGGGATTGCTGATCTTGTGAAATCTTCACACAAATCACGTCTCACAAAATATTTTTAGTAAAAGTAATTTAATTGGATTGTTTCATGTCAAATTTCATTTATTTTTAAGTCGCACTTTGAATATGTAGAGAAAACACTTAACCCCATCCAATACTGCGTCAATTGAAACTGAAAATCTTTAACAACCCACCATCGTCTTCATTCCTTTGTTATGAAATAACGTTAGGTACATAAAAGAACACAATTTGAAAATCTAATAATCGTACTGCTCTCAAACACTAACAACATACTCGTATAAGTTTCGAAAAGCGAAAAACACTTTGTTTCCCCTACAATTTAAAAAGTTCTGAAGACGCAGATGACGGCGGGGTGTACTCCGCATACCAATTGGACATAAAAATACAATGATGCATATTTGGGAGCGTAAATACAGTTAGATGTGTGGTCAAGGTTGGCACCGCCATTTTTTTAGAATTAAAGTTCGCCAATAAACTTTTTAATCACTGCAATACATAATTCACGATCCCATCACAAAAAACTTACAAAGTCGAAATTTATCATGCTATGATTGTTTACCAAATAGATAATAATAATAAATACAACCAATTTCAATTTTTCTAAAGTAATTTTGAAAATGCGTTAAACATTTAAATATTTATTTAATATGATTGTGCCACCCCTAAGAAACAGAAGGCTCAAACTCCTTCAATTTGTGTATCGCGTGCCTATCAGTAACACATCCCGTAGGAAACACGTGATGGGAATAGAGACAGGAGGAGCACAGATTCACAGGAATAAGGCGCGACGGGGATGATGCGTCGCGCATAACCTTCCATATGCCCCATCTATAAAGATTTGCTTATCTATATTCTATGTCTCAAAGTTTTCTCAGAAACACGTCGGAGCGAAGGTGTGATATTTGGTTTTCAAGCGAATATTGCTTTCTAGGAATGATAAATCAGGTTTTCCTAACTACAATATGACTGCTATTTCAGTAGATAATTTCGTAATTTTATGTAGATAATATTACCTCAACATATCTTTCTGGAAAGTATAAAAATAGTAATCTCGTAATAACTTTGTCGGTATTGGAAGTACCTAGACCGAGAAAATTATGACATGATTAAGTATCTTGCATAATAACAAACTAGCAATTCTCATCAATTAGTTATAATAACCAACTCATTCAATAAATATACTCAATTATTGTCCATTAACAATCGATTACCCATCCTAGCAAATGGTATCAGTACGCCATAAATAAGACCATACGTTTTGTAAGGCATAATTACGCGTATAATACAAATGAAAAGCGCAACTGGGCACACGTTCCGCCAACGTCTTGGCCAGATTATTTATTGCCGCTTTATCTTACAGCAAACCGTCCGCGATAAAATAAAAGAAATGTCAGAAGGCCGTGATCGCGATTATCACGAGACGATCACTGAATCGCCCCTGCGTAACTTCTCTGCACCCTTGTATACTCCTTCATCGAAATAACCTACCAACGCTCCACGCGAAGACTCTCTGTGCTAAAAAAGTTACTGTAAAACGGCAATGGACACCGTTCAAAAAAATTATATCGAACAAAATCAAGAAAGCGGTAAAACAAAATACACAGTGAAAAGACTTTAAAAGCCTACTTTACAACGTGGTAGTATTGGTAGTCAGTCATTGACTGGGAAGAAAGGCTTGCTTGCATGCCGTGCCTTCATGTTCGCTGGAGGGACAGTCGCGATCATTGTATAAGGGAATGTCCTTTAATTAGCACATGTAGAGCAAGATTATCAAGCCGACAATGTCAGCCACCGGTGACAACTGAATAATGACGTCGCTATTTATGTCGAGGTAATTATTGTGGAAGCAAATGGAGCAGATCTTTAATACACGTTGATTTATCAAAGGTTGGATTGCGGACGAATTAAAATTAACGGTTATAACTTACAAGCATACGTTGTCAGCAGTTTTATCATAAAATTGTAATCGTCACTAACCGGCTCTAGTAATTACCTAAACTAAATCCATAAAATAGCAGTTAGAAGATTAAATCCAGAAATCCACACAAAAATGTGAATATAAACGCAATTGTAAGTGGGATATCCCATTTTTAATTATACGTCTACAATTAAGAAGTGCCGTAGATGTTATTTTGCCAACATAATTTAGCTTGGGGTTGCAGCCAAACTGTCTTGTGACAAGAGAGCCAAATAAGCTCCGGCCGGCACCTGGCCGCATCGGAAACAAGCCAAATCCTGGATTGGTTAAAACGCCAAGTTTGAGCCAAGTTTTGAATTAACCATCGTATCCAGCCATGCTGATAATGTTTGAGTTTGTAAAAAAGTAAGTGGAGTAGGTACTAATAGATAGAGTAACTTTGCTCTAACATATAATAAACAAAGCTGAGCACATGCCTAATATAATTCCTAAGCGAATGCTAGTTTGTTTCAAAAGCAACATCATACTCGATTGCAAAGCCAATAAACCAACTCTAATCAAAGCAAACAACAAAAGCCAAGACTAATAAACGCAGATCCCATCATTTATTATCACGGTAATAATAACGTCATGTCCACTTGTATACATCCATCCATACTATTATAATAAAACCCCCGACGCAAAAAAGAAAAGCGGACATTTAAAAAGCCAAAAATAATACCTATCGTTGAGCCATCAAATTCGATTGAGTAATACCTATACATATTTTAATTATAGAAGTTGATGGATGGCACGATAAGGTTTGCTCATTGAAATGGCGCTATAATGTCACGGCGGGGTACCGCACGTAAGTAAGTCAGACCCTTCACTTGATTGACTATCTTTGGTTTGTCTTCTGTTTGGTAGTCGTAATTATTGGTTTTTACATACTTTTCGGTCGAAAAACACGTTGTTTGACCAAAACACAAAATTTTTTTCGGCATAAAATCTAATAACTACATAGGTCGCTAGCCCTTATGGAGACGGGTATTGTGACACCTCGCACGTGCGCCTAGCGCATATAGAACTTCATAAACATATTTTTCAAGTAAATTCATCAACTTACAAAATCTACCTTAGGTGTACATCAGAAACATAAAATCGTTATAACTTTGCATCCAGGTGACGAATTTTGAAGCTGTTTTTAGCTAATTTGATCTTAATTTCAAGAGTGTTCTAGTGTTCTGGATATCCTGGCTGCAGCATCAGCTCATCGTGTTGCCACTGTTGCATTGTATGTAGAATCAAATACTGATCAAAACGAATCCAAACACGACATATCTGCTATTATTTTTTCAAGAGTGTTCTATTTTTCTGGATATCCTGGCTGCAGCATCAGCTCATCGTCTTGCCACCGTTGCATTGTATGTAGAATCAAATACTGATCAAAACGAATCCAAACACGACATACCTGCTATTATTTTTTCAAGAGTGTACTAGTGTGCTGGATTTCCTGGCTGCAGCATCAGACCAAAAATTCCATAATCTTGCATAGTTATATAGCATACATGGATGTTTCAAATTTTAGGTCACATCTAGGTTTGAAAGTAAAGTAAATACCCATTACGCGTCTAAGATCCCTACCACAGTTAACAAAAGAGCGGATAACTTTGAAACGGCTGAACCGATTTTGATAAAACATATCTAAGAACCATCGCTGGAAAACCTGCTTTTAAATAAAAAAACCGCATCCAAATCGGTTCGCCCGTTTAAGAGCTACGGTGCCACAGACAGACACACAGACACACACACACACATAGCGGTCAAACTTATAACACCCCTCTTTTTGCGTCGGGGGTTAATAAATACAAAAGTTTGTCTGTCTGTCTGTTACCTCTTCACGCTTAAACCGTTGAACCGATTTAGATTAAATTTGGTATAGAGAAAGGACATATGATAGTTTTTATCCCAGAAATCATCCATTAAGGGGGTGAAAAGGGAGGTAGAAGTTTGTATGGGGAATCAATAACTGCTGAACCGATATAAATGTTTGGTATAGAGATAGTTTGAGTTGTGGGAAAGGATATATAATAGTTTTTATCCCTGAAATCATCTCTTAAGGGTGTAAAAAGGGGGGTGGTGAATTTGTAAAGGAATCAATAAAAAAGGACTATAAGACTATGAGACAGACAGATTGATGAAAAAGCTGATTGTATAAAAAATAAGCTACCCAAATTACTAATTCCATGCGGGCAAAAGTTAGTTATTTATAAAACCATACGGTAGCCGTATACAGACATAATGCATATAAAACTTGGAATTCATGGAAACGTGTCTCTAAAAGATCACGTTTATGAAATATTAAATCTAGTTATATCTGTAGAGAGAATCTCATAGGACACGTCTGTTACTGGGAAGGTTTTATGCGGGCAGGTGCGCCGGAGTCAGCACCCACACGCTCAGTGGTGAAGTTTAGAAACAATTATCATTCCGTGTGGTTGCGAAACATGCTTCGTCACTATCATTCTGGCCATCATCACGTCTCCACTATTTACATATAATGACTATTCAACAATAAACAACGAAATGTGCAGGCGCCCGAAGCTTGCCTCTAGCTTACGACATAATTTCATATTTTTAAAGTCTTATCAAAATGATCCGGAAACCGCATTGTTTCTTTGTCAAATTAAATATTCACGACGCATTGTTTGAACATTATCTAAGATAAAAAACATACTATAATATATTTTGTTTTTTTATACATATTTTATTTTATATAAATTTGAAGTTTCAATATCTTAAGTGACAGACATAAATTAAACAGACAAACTTTCCGAACATCTAATAATAATAAATCCATATTCCAACTACAATGGAACAAACTATCTAATGTTTACTTAGTTCACGGAGGAAGATAAAACTTGTGAAATACACAGTATTTGTTTACTGTAACTCTGATGGATTGCCACCTAAATCTTTAGCTTGACGTGTCCAATTAACTTTAAGTTAAAGTTAAATGCATACATAAGATGAGCCATGCAAGTGAAGCTTTTTAGACATTTTCATTGAAATACCTGTAAAATTCTATGTTTATTTCGAGATATCTGTGTATGATGAGGGTTTTCAAAGGTAAAGAAGCTAAAAAAGCATCATAGAATTTACCTACCGCGTAACTTACCTCCATAAAAATACTGCTCTAAAAGATTGTGGCCTTGGATATATTTGCGCACCTTGTACAGATCCACAATTTACTGCATCCACAAATATTAATAGTGTTCACCTATAATCGGCCTTGTCTGACAATGCGCTTAAGGCTTACTAAATAATTTAAAGGCAACATGTTTTACGTTTCATGAGGCCATGTTCAGTGACAATGTCCCTAAATAAAATGGACACATAATGTTGTTCGTTAACTGACTTAAGGCGAGCCAGCTAAAGGGCCTTCCTTGTAGCGACGCGTCCACCGAAGAAATAAATTAAGTTTGACCCTACAATAGCAGTTGTAAACATGTAGTTTTATGTATGACGAGCTCAAAGTTACGATTCTTCAGCAAACTTTCTAGTGCTACTTTGTCTTCTGAGATGAGCTTTAAATATTAGCTTAGGAACTAGTTGTGTGAGACAACGTTTAGAGATCTTCGACAATATTAGCAACAACTCATTATGGAGCTCAAAACTATAATAACAAAAATAATGCTTCCTAGAATCATAAACAATTGTAAAGAAAAACGTATTAATAAATCATGTATCCAGTAACATTTAAAGAACACTAAAGAAACACAATTAATATTACGTAAACTTCTGAATTAGTTATCTAGGTATTTCTTTAATGTTACTCTTAAGTGGACAAGACTCCAGTCAAGTGACCCAATTACATTTAAATAGGGACAAAACCATTTATAATCCCGCTGGGATCAAGGCTACTTTATCTTTATAACGAATACTTAAGACTATAACTTAGGTTACCTAAAATAACAAACTCAATTAAGGATAATATATTAGACAAATATCCGAACTTTTATAACTTTGTGAGGGCTCAGAAGCATAAAAATTCAATCTCCTATTTTCTATTAAAAATCACTATATCGTAGTTGGTTCATTTAATCATTTAGGCCCCTAGTATTACATAAGAGAAATAAATTCCGTCAATTTTAACTTTAACGCTTTCAAAATCTTGTAAACATGTACAAAATGTAGCTTATTTGCTCAGATTGTAACGCTTTCTCTATGCAAGCTTGGACCAAGCGTATAAAATTTACATCAAACAAAACGCGCCACTATTTGTTTGGTAGCGAGTGTAAAAACTGAGTTTATGTCATTGTACTCATTTCCGAGTGCTTCTATTAACAAATATCATGAAGTAAAATAAATATAAAAACATGAGAAACCTTTCATGTTAAGAGTACCCAAGATCCTACTGTATTGTGTTTGAAGAAAAACTGATACATTTACACAAGAATAAAAACGGAATTAAGTATAGTAAGTGGAATCCGGGCTCCTTGCCGCCTAATTATCATCTTAATTCGTCATAATGAGATAGCCTTTGCTACCGTTCTAACTAAAATACCATCCACATTCGAAAAATGTAAAGTAGTCTCTTCGTATTCGCTAAATAACATCGGCCTAATATGCATACCGCGCCACATAAATTACTATCAATATAAGTCATAATTTCCAAACTGAATTCGTACCTCGCGGTAGCTATTAATGAAGATAAACCGCTCGTAGAAATCAATATTCTATACAAACGCCGGGCACAAATATAATGCGGGTAACATAAATTTGTAAATTTATACATACTTAATCCATCGATCCAAACACTATTACATATAAAGGCAATTCCTATTCACAATCGATTAATATAGAATCGTTTATTAAAGCCGACTGTAATAATAAGATCGAAGTATTGAGATACGGCCCATAAAAAATATTCTTGTTTGAATATAAATTAAATTTAAGCAAATATTTTAAAATCCTAATTCGGATTAACAGATTTTATATGTTCTTATGATGATAATGCTAGAAAATATTGACGTAAGCTTGCCCGATTGTTGCATGTATTGATGGAATGTTTACCATTAAATTTGTAAAATTGGAAATTTGTGAAAATCACGTTTATTAGTCAAAAAGTCAGATATGCCTAACATATTATTAAATGTCTATAATTTAATGGGAGTTTTTATTAGTATTGTATATCTTTTATTATCAGATCTATATAATATGGATTATAAATATTCAATTATACGAAAGGCAAACTTTTTAAAAGATATTTTTAAAACATTTAGATTATTAGAGTACAAAAACAAATCTGTAGGAATCACCGATATTGAATATATTAAGAGATATGGTGATTATCGTTACTATAATACATTGTGTACTAACTTACTATATTTTATTTTAAATATAAATTCAACAAACAAATAAAAGTCAATTCGAAACTAAAAACTAAGTTATTACTATAAAGAATTTTCTATAAAGAAACCAATTTTTATTCGACGAAGGCCAATAATTATTTAATTTCTCAACCCCACATCCTTTCAGTTCATTAACTAGATAAATGTAGCATCGTCGAGCCTCTACTCGTTAACTTTTTTTCCATTTCGTTACCAAAATAAAAAAGATGGTTACCGGTTAATAACGGTTCTGGAGGAATTACTCTTAAACATACGGACCTTTCGTCATAACTTGATACAAATTACGTCAAATCATGTGGATATTATTTTTTATAGTACACGAGAGCTCCATGTGGTAAATTAGGGTCCCTATAGCATGTTGAAAATAAACAACGTAACGACTCCACACAGTTTATAGAGTATGGAAAAAACTGTAACAACTTCCCAAAATGGATGTCGCGCGCTTCACAAATTATCGGTTTCTGGAAACTAGTTTGCTTTCAATATTTTTTGTCTTGTTTATTTTTTATCGATAAATAAGAAGGTTTCTTAAGAATGTTACGAAAGTGAAAGTATACTTATTTTATATTATCATAGAAGTCAATTTTATAAGTGATATAAAACATTTATTATTTAATGATTATCAAATCAATTATCCGCATAGTAGACCAACAGCTTATAGAAATAATATAAAGTAACGTAATATAGTAATAAAGGAAATAGATAAAGCCAGGATAAACTATAACTTGGTAAGGAAATAGAATCCCGATTGGTGATCAATCATGAATGATTGCTTATTAAGCTAACAAGTTTTTTTGCTACATATAAGATACGATTTATACAATGTGTTGATTTAAAATCAGTTTAAGAAGATAATTATTTTATTTTGTAATTTTTTTATTTGTGCATTTAGTTTGTTACTTTTTAGTTACAAAACTGTATTGGTAAGCTTGTGTTTGACCACAATCTCACCACACAAAGCACACAAAGCCTAGATAGGAACTGGCTCTCAAGTGCAGCTTTCGGAACCCACCGATAGGTGTTTGGCGACAGATTTTCAACTTGAGGGTGGTAGCCAGCCAGTCAGGTACTACAAAGTACTCTACCACCGTACTATGATTTCCTCACGATGTTTTCCTTCACCGAAAGCTCAAGCTCATTGTAGGATTCGAACCCTCGACCTTCGCCGCGGTATCCGACGTCACTTACCACTAAGTTATCATCGCCTTATAGACAAGTTAGAAGAAGATACATAATGTTTGTATAGTAATTTTACATCTATGTTATGATTACTAACTTCAAAGCTATGAGGCGGTAACATATCTAACAGTAGGAATTCCTAGGAAGCCAATAGAAACACTAAATACCTAATGTACCTATAAAAGTTCGCAAATACAAAATCAATGGCAATAAAATTGATATTACGTACAGTTATGCGTGAATGGCTACTAACACATTGACAAGGATTACGTTTGCGTAGTGCCGTAACAAGGACATAGTGTTTTGGTTTTACTGGATAGAATCATATTAAATTTATTTTTCCCTTGTGTATAATAATGAATTAATTTGTTTTCATATATTCTACTGGATACTCCATATAACTACACTAGTAATAATGTCCAAGAATGAATTCGATATTTTATCCAAAGCAACTATAATAAGATTTCTTTCTCTATGCTTTATTTGAGATTACTGGTGTATTATTTGGACAAAGTATATTTGTTAAATATTTAATAACTAGCGAATGTTTATTAAGTTACAAGCTGTTCCCCGCGGCTTCGTCTTCATCCACGAGGGATCTTGGGTTTTCCCGGGATAAAAAGTATCATATGTCCATGTTTCACCAAGGTCTCATCTATCTCTCTATATCTCAAAATTCATAAAAATTGGTTCAGCAGTTTAGACGTGAAAAGGTAACAAACAGAGTTACTTTTGCATTTATAACATTAGTTAGTATCGATTGTCAATATTCCACGCTGTTGCCACTTCCAGCATCTCTAAATGTTCGTGTCAGATAGATTTGCAGAGAGCGGTCGTCTGTAGGATTAGTGATGCTGTGTTATCACTTGGTTGCAGTCAGCTGAAACTTCAGCCGGTTTGGTTCGGAATCCAGGAGGGAAGTATAAAAATAACACTGCAAAAATATTTTAGACTTATCTATAAAAAAAATTACGATTTTTGTCCCATTTATAACGTAGCTCGTAGCTAACAATGATTTTGACAATTTGTATTTTTATTAAACTACAATACGTATCAATTTTCTTTTTTATGTTGCTAACAGTCATGGAGGCTATATAAGCTGATGAGATGTCGGCTTGGTTACTCCAAACGAATCAGCCCTATTTTTGTTTTGTCAGTCTTCCTGCTAGCTGTCTTGAACGAAAATATACCGCCGCTTTTTACATTTAATTCTTAGAAATCAGATGTTGGTAATAGCAGAATTGAGGATAACAAGGAAGGAGGAGGTGACAAGGAAATGTACACAATATTTAATTGGGAAATTAAACCAATATAGCACACTAATCCTTATCTACAATGATTACAAGTCCTTTCAAGTCCATTGAAATGCGTGATTGTTTATCTCAATCATAACGCAAATCGTCCACAATTTGTACCACATTACAACAAGTCACGATATCGACTCGGTGACCAAGCGGCACTACCCGCTTGACCGTGGCAACTCATTGTTTCACAATTCTACTTAGTGCGCTTTTACACTGTCTTCGATTCAACTTTAAAAATATATAGTTTATGGGCTAGCAATTTGTTCACTGGCTGACTGATAAACTTAGCTGATAACTTATACACTGTTATAGGTCAGGTAAAGGATACTTCTAAAAAGAATATCCACATGGAATCAAATCAAACAAATTAATTTAATCTCATAAGATAGTTTAAGGCAAATCGGACTCACTGGAATAGCGCCCTTGCAGATAGTGCTCGCTCACCGTTATGTAAGTGCAACTGCCATCTGGATAATTACTCCGATTCATTGTTTAGACGTTCCGCTTGATACTTAACAAATTTATCTACGATTGAGACCAAAAACTAAATGTAACTGTTCTACGTGCTATTATGGTAACTCGTGCCTACAGTAAAATTGTTGAGATAGTTATTTTCTTCTTAATTTTATCGCTTCTCTGGAATGAGTAAATAAAAATCCGGGACATTCTCCACACATGGTCATGTAATTTCAAACTAAGCAGAGATTGTACTGCAGAAACCAGATAAGTAATTTACTATGTACCTACCTATGCTACTTTTAAATACATCCTTGATTAGATAATTTCACCCGGGTTCAGGACAAATGTCGATCCCTGGACATGTGGTGACAAGTTATGTATCTTACCTGCTACTTCAGGCGATGATAGCTCAGTGGTAAGTGACGTCGAATACCGCGACGAAGGTCGTGGGTTCGAATCCTACAATGAGCTTGAGCCTTCGGTGAAGGAAAACATCGTGAGGAAACCATAGCACGGTGGTAGGGTACTTTGTAGTACCCGACTGGCTGGCTACCACCCTCAAGTTGAAAATCTGTCGCCAACCACCTATCGGTGTGTTCCGACAGCTGCACCTGAGAGCCAGTTCCCATCTAGGCTTTGTGTGCTTACCACCTTCGGCCACATCATCACTTACCATGGTGAGATTGTGGTCAAACACAAGCTTATGCAGTATAAAAAAAAAAACTTACAAACCGGCCCATAATACTCAAAACAGTTTGGTCCAAATACTGTTTAGACCCATATAAAGAATTACAAACAGCCATTTATTGTGTTGCAACATAAAATAATCAACCACTCATGTCAACATTACTCTCATTACACATTATTGAAAAAAAAAGGCACGTTCGCCGCTCTAAATTTCAAACAAAATTACTGACAACAAACTTACAACGTCAATCACTTTGGCTAATGGCGCACAAAGCGATCTTATCTGAGGAACCATAAGCTCAGTTGTCAGCGAAGGCTGTGCGGCCGTGCTGTACAAAAAGTCTCATTGAAAAATTATATGATTGTACCAGTAGCGACGCAGACCGGTCCGCGGGCAAACAAATGATCCATCTCGCTCTAAGATATGGACATCCGTGGCTTGAGGCCTCTAACTTAGAGTTGACCAGCACCGTTAACTAACTAGATATTAATCATAATTTCCACTGACGCGATCCGTTCAAGTGTTTTAGATGGCCGCCATTATCTAAGACACTCAAAGCTAACTTTCGAGTCCAAGTGCATACGATGATAGATGGCGCAACGTTAAAATTGCCCGCGAAATATCCGATATGTACCTACGCGGTTTTTTAAGGTTGTAGCTTACTTTGGTGGTAGTTTTTATGAAGAACTAGCCAGTTTCACTCGCATTCCCCAGGGATCTTATTTTTTCCCGAGATAATAAGTATCTTATGTGCTATTTCAGACTATAAGCTATCTCTGTGCCAAATTTCATCCAGATCCGTTCAGCCTTTCTGGCCTGATTGAGTAACACACATCCATCCAAACTTTTACATTTATAATACTAGTTGTTCCGCGCGGTTTCACCAGCGTTCCCGAGGGATCTTATCTTTTCCCGCAAAACTGCTAGTCCTACTATATAAAATTATAAATGTGAAAGTTTGGATGGATGGATGTATGTTTTGTAACTAATTTACGCCAGAACGGCTGAATGGATCTGGATGAAATTTGGCATGGAGATAGATGGAATATATATATATTGGTAATATTACTAGCTGTTCCCGCGTTCCCGAGGGATCTTATCTCTTCCCGGGATAAAAAGTAGTCTTTGTGCTATTCCAGACTATAATATATCTCCATGCCAAATTTCATCCAGATCCTTTCAGCCGTTCTGGCGTAAAAGAGAAACAAACATCCAAACTTTCACATTTATAATATTACTAAGATTAGTAAGATTATTTGCTAAATAATTCTTCGCTACGAATGTGCTGTGACCCTAGCCCGAACAAAGTACTTGTCGAAAGATTCTTATGATCAAACATACAAGCTTGTTGAAAATTGGATAATGACCGCACCATTCCCACGCAATGATCAAGTGCAAATATTTATGGCAAGATTCACCAGTAAATTTTGTTAATAACAATTTGCCATGTTTACAATCTATACTCGTACATTGGATATTGATCGTTATTATCATTTACATTGAAGTCCATTTTAATATTTTGTAAAAATATTACTTGTGTAATAAGGAACTTTAATAAATTATAGTGTGTAGGTATATTTGGATAAGATGATATATAAATTGGGTACAATAAAATTATAGAGCAGATTTTGGAAGGTGAGTCATATTGTTATACAAGCCTATTAGGTGGCTTCCAACTTAGGCTACGTATAGACGAACGTGGTTGCGGTCGTCTATACGCAATTTTAGGTTAAGTAAGACATGTCTACCCTCGGACTACGTAAGTTGCAGTCAGTTTCAATTAAAATATTACAATGGCAAAAATTGATTGTATTTGTAGTTACTAGGTTGTAAAAATAAAACAGAAAACTATTTCGATAAATCGTTTTCCAAATTGAAACTGATTGCAACAAATTGTGATGTCACAATTGTCAGGTAATTACAATATGCATTCATTACTGTTCATTCATAGGTTGGTAAAAAAAATAGTTAGAGAAAGAAAAATCTCGTCTCTACATTACATAATTTATAGTATTTTAAATATAAGACCAAAAGAGAAGGTAAAGTTTCAAACATTCAAATAAATAATAAAATATAATTCTTTATTTAAGTATGCTACACAAATTATTACAAAATAAAAAAAATACAAATAAACATTAAAATAAAGAAGTAAACTCCAAGATACTTCAACTCTTTCAATTGTCAAAATAAAATTAATTGGATTCACCAAAAACAAACAAGTCCCTTCAATGGGAACCTTATTGGGTCGATACAAAAATACGGCGATTTATAAAAAATCATTAGCTCCTATTGAATACTTGATTGACGGTTGGTTGGTACGAACGACCGAATTGTTCCGACAATGCGACATAAGGGCACTTGTATAACTCTCGCGACGTCATCATGACTGTGTGTGTACCCCTTTAATTTAATTATGATAATGTATAATTTCGATAAGAACTTTGTCACTTTTCCCTGAAAATCCATAAGTATCTATACTAATCCATACTAATATTATAAATGCGAAAGTGTGTCTGTCTGTTACCTCTTCACGCTTAAACCATTAAACCGATTTAGATGAAATTTGGTATAGATATAGATGAAACCTTGGAGAAGGATAAAAAAAAATTATCTCAGGAAAAGATAAGATCCGTCGAGAATGCGGGTGAAACCGCGGGGGACAACTAGTAAACCATAAATGCTATACTAGACTGATTTAGATATATATTTTTCTGAATATCTTGCTATTAATACCAATGAGCGTATTTTTTGCGTAAACCTTTCCCAAATCGAGCGTCACCAAGTCTCAAGTCTCCTATCGGCCGTTCAGTTGTCAGTTCTGGAAACCTTGTTCCTTTGTTATCTGGTGGAAAAGTTGTCGAAGTTTGGTAACAAACCTAATGAATCATTAGCTAATCTAACAATAGGCCGAGTGTTCGAAGAGGAAGAGATAAGATGTCGGTAGTGCACCGAACCCAAAAACGAATCATTGTTACATTACATTGTGGATATCTTATCATGTGCTAGTTGCCGCATGAATAGTCAAGTGTGTGTTTCCGACAAGGCAGCTCGACGCGAGATGAAACTTGCAATGATGGACAAAAAGTTTTCTTTTAATGTTACATTTAAATACGTCGTACACGTGAAAAGTGTTAGGTATTTATTGGCTCGATCTATTATTTTTGTTTTTCATTATTTTTTAAGGTTTTCATCATGTCAGCCGGAAGACGTCCACTGATGGACAAAGGCCTCCCCCAAGGATCTCCACAATGGCTGATCCAGTGGCTTCCCGTGACCCTCACAAGATCGTCGGTCCACCGTGTTGGAGGCCTGCCTACGCTGCGTCTTCCGGTTAAGGTTTTACGTAAAGTAAAAAAGCAAAGCAAACAAAAGATTATCCTAAAAAAGTACAATCTTAAAGAGTAGTAATTAGATTTTGAGAAATACGAAATCGTGTTAATTTTTCAATTGACAGCAACAGAATATAAATTGTACTTTTATGTCACTTTTACCTTGTATCGCATTGTACTTTCATTTTAAAAATAAACGATGACGCTAAATGCGTTAAATGCTTTAAGAATAATGGTGTCTATTGTTATCTGGTTATCATATTAGAGACAAGTGCTTAACAATTGTTTACTTTTCTCCTATAGTTTTTTATATGAGGAATTTCTATGGTATAAAAAATGTGTATTCAAATAATTCAAGCGCAAAGTATTATGTAATTTCACTTTTCTTTTCCATCATCTGAGTCCTGTCCTGTCGTTGCAAGGTAGCGTACAAAAACCGAGACTGGCACACGTTACACATATTTAATGACGTCATTAACTGCAGGAGACAGTCTAACACGATGCCTCCGGCGCCCCATCGCTCGCTTTGTCGCTAACACGAATATGAATTAGCTTCGCCGATACCTGGATGAGGTTTTCACTTACAAATTGGTAGCCAGTTTCAAATAATTAAAGGTTTGGTATGCGATTGTAGTCAATTTTACCAACTTACATGAGTTAGTTAACTTGAAGTATTTCTCAAATTGGTTTAAAATTTGATATAATTTAAATACAATATATAATATCTTTGATCCTTTATTATTGTATGTGAGACTATTAAATATATATAATGGGCCTGAGCTTATACTTAGTTCGTAGATAAATTTAATTTATTTTGTCGCTAATTAAAGCTGATGGAAAATATATAAATTTTTATTTAGGTACAACTTTCCACTAATATCAAAGGCTAAGCTAAGCTAAGTTTAACTGCAACAAACAAATCATTTTCAGTTACAATTTTATAACAAGAATTAATCATTTGAGTAGGTGTGGCAAAGTGTAGGCAGTTTATAGATAAATTTCGAAACAAAAGAATGGAATAAGCTGCAAATATGATAACGTCCAACGTTGATAAACTTTAGCCCATTTTACGGGTTTGTTACGTAACTCCCATAAAGTGCATTCCATAGTTATCGCTTCTTTTGTATTCAATTAGCCTTGCATTTAGATTACTGATGCCTTTCACGACGACAGTGGTAACGAGCACGGTCAGCTGTCAAAATGTCCAAACAATCAGCCAGGTGATCCCCCAACCAAACTGCCATTCAAATTTCCGATTTAGCAATTACGTCACTATGTGGAACATACATTGAAAGATCTATTTGATGTTTTCCTTCGAGGAACTTGTAAGAGCAGCAATGGAATAAACTTAAGCGAGGAGATCTTTAAATTTGGGTGATTCTAGTGCAGGTGTTGCCGGTAGAGTTCGATTCGGGGCACATTGTTCAGTCTATTAAAGTCTTTCAGAGGTGGGTCAATTTGGACAAGGCGTGATCAGATTGCGCAATGAAATAAATTTCGTATCCATACCATGTGCATGTGACATGAATGTATGTATTTATGTTAACAAGGAACGCTTTAATGTGACACTAGGGGCTTTTAATGATATACCAATTTGGTATTGAACTGTAGCATTTCCTCACATACTTGCTTGTAATGATGTGTGGTGTCAATTTCAAAATAATGTGGCTATAATAGCTCAGAATAGTTTCTGGGGAGAAATATTGTATTACATACGATGAAATTCCTTTTGGGAAACTAAGAAGATGTCGCTTTGACCTTTACGTTTTAGTTTTCACAAGCCTTTTTCAAAGCTTTGCAGGCAGGGGTCTCTTTTAAGAAGTTCTTCAATGATTACCTCTATAGGAGTCAAATCTATGTAGTAACATTATAGCCAATAGTTTCCATAATCGCACTACACATCTGTACAAGTTATATCAATTGCCCAACATGAATACGTAATGCGTTACAGTCGAATGATCGGCCGATTCGACAGGCCAGCCGACGAAGATAGGTATCGGACATTACCACAATCCACAACATGGTTTGCGGTGTCCAAGAACCAATGGCCAGTCAAGAACAGATGGTGCGCTCGGTAACAAAACTGCCAACATAAATAATGTATGTGTAGTTCTACCTAATTCATACAATAGATAGAGTAAAACGTGAAGGTAATATAAATTGAGTAAAAGAGTGCAAATAAGGTAACGCTCGAAATTTTTCTGAAAGTTTTTTTTTTTATTCTGGATAAGCTTGTGTTTGAACACAATCTCACCATGGTAAGTGATGATGTGGCCGAAGGTGGTAAGCACACAAAGCCTACATGGGAACTGGCTGCCAAGTGCAGCTGTCGGAATACACCAATTGGTGCTTGGCGACAGATTTCAACTTGAGGGTGGTAGCCAGCCAGTCAGGTACTACAAAGTACCCTACCACCGTGCTATAATTTCCTCACGATGTTTTCCTTCACCGAAAGCTCAAGCTCATTATAAGATTGGAACCCACGACCTTCGCCGCGGTATCCGACGTCACTTACCACTGAACTATCATCGCAAGTCATCACAGTTATTATCAATAGCTTTTAAAAATCTTCTTCTATCTATCTTCGTATCGATAACAAAAACTACCATCATGATGGGAACGTGGTACTCATAGTTACTGATGCTTATATCATACCTACTATGGTTGATACTAATGTGGTGAATGGACTATCTCTTCCAATTTATTCTGTGATAGTCTTTTACGAGTTCGATTGAATCGGGTAATCAAAGCGCCATGTCTATATCGATTCAACAACTGCTACGGCTATCTTATGGACGATCGATATTTGTTACATTCAATTCAACAAACGCTTTTTTGCTCTTCCCAAATTTAATTCGACATCTTCTTACATCCCAATTTGTGTCTTAAGCATATTGTATTAAAGCGTTGAATTACGTTTTCAACTTGATTTGATTAGGTTGTAATTTAGTTTGTTATTTAGAGCATTTCAAATTGATTCTCTGTCAAAATCGACACAAACGATTCAATGTCAAATGTTTGCGAGTGTATTCGATTCTTTTATTGTGTTAACCTTTAAAGTGACTTCCATAAAATTACTGATGGAGTGTTAACTATGCAGATGTAGTAAACACACTTTTCAATGAGTAACAACAACTATACTTTCATAAAAGACAATTTATTCTTACATATTTATTACAAGCCTCATCATTATCATCATCAACCCGTCATGGTCCACTGCTGGCATCTTCTAAGGCGCGCCACTGAGCTGAGATTATGTCCTCAGGATAGGTTAATATAAATTTTCTGGCTCAGTCATAATTAAATTCATTGAATACTATTTTTGCCGCCATAACACGAAAATATTATCAGTGAGACCTAATAAATAATTATTGAATGTAATAAGTTTAACTGGTTTTAAAAAGAGTAATTGCTGTGTTTATACCGGCTCTTCTCAGCAAAAGCAACCTTCCGATGAATCTGACTATTTATATGTAACTGTGAATCAGAATGATGAAATTAAATGTTTATTCATCCAAATAGGACACTATTTGGATGAATAAACATTTCATTTCATGTCATAAAAGCAATAAAAATGGATAAAAAGATAAGTAGGTAACCAATTGTCCTATCCATACGTCGAGCCGAGCCAAGACAAATGAGGTCATATACAACCTGGCGTTAAAATAAAGCTTTTCTGATAGGTGCGTAAGAAAACCCTCACTTCTTTTATGACCTTTTACCTCTCTTTTAATTACACGAGTCGTATAGGTACCTACTGAACATTATAAAATGTAGCCATGTTTTGTCTATATTAAAAAGTGCTTCGTCATTATCATAATTAACGTCGCCTTCTTCAATCTCTAAGCAAACACAATCAAAACATTCATGACCGGTCGGTTAGTAAGTTTCTAATTAAATAAATCTAATCAAGACTCTATACAGTAGTAAATACACACTAGTCGACAAACTTTCTATTTCATATCAATAGGTATGCCAAATAAATGCTACCGAAAAACTGTACCTACTTAGGGTAAGTAACTAAACAATGTTGACTTAAAAGCAAAGGTATGCCACCATGCTATAGTTTCTTTATATCTGAAAACCCTGACCTTTAAAGATACAACTGGATTACAGGTAGCTACCTACCCTATATTTTACTAGGCCCATCTAGTTCTTCGATTAGCTTTAATTGAAATATACTTTTGATGAAATATGACATTTTGTAATTGTCCGTAAAAGAAACAGTCTTTGCTTCATTAATATTTACAAAAACATAATCAATCGACATGAGAATTAGGGTTACCTTGGCTACCTTGGTGCCTTGGGACTCGTTTTTTTTCTTCACTCTTATTAATGTTATATAGCTGACAAATAAGCAGGCAGTCTACCTGATGGTAAGTGACCACCATCGTCTTTGGATATCATTAAACATTTTCAGTAGGTACTAGAGACCTTTACAAAGCATATAAAGCTGCCGGTAGGCAACCAAAGTATTCACGTACTACGTATACTTAAATTTACGCATGTACGTACATACTTGCTCCAAAATACTTTCACCCGCAAATAGGAAATATAAAATGAGATGTGTTGATACGCACTGCGCTGGTGAATGTTCACTTACCCAGTACGTGCGTATCGAGCAAAAAAACGCAAGAAACGCGTTGCGTATTTTAATCGATTTCATCATGAACAAATTCGTCATGGGCTCATTGTCTTGATTGTGATGACTATCTATAGATCATTATTAAGCAACGTTCATTTTTGTAGTAATTTATTGTAGCTTCGCGGTAGGTAGATACAACGATTAATCTGACAATATTGTTGGGTGATGGTTTTTATTTTAACTAGAAGATGCTCACAACTCCTCTTTAGAGAATCGATTACTAGTATTCCAGGTGTTCTAATTGATCCTTAATTTGAGGGTAGTTAACATTTTATTTTTAAGGCATGTAGATACTCATAGTTTAATATAATATTATTCTAAAAACCTCATTGCGAAAACTATCTAAATAAATAAGTAAGTAATTAGAGAAAATAAGTACGTTCAACGAAGAAACATAGAACATAGTAATTATTTGTAACTTAAATGTAGGTACATCCAGAACACTAATATATCATTGACAACAAAAGCTGAAATCATCGCTATTGTCATGTTTATTAATAACAATGCTATTTGTAATAGTAACCAAAAACATTTCACGATAATTAATGATGTAAACTTGTTTCCTACGCAAAATGTGCTCATATTTTACTATGACAAATTACAATAATGTTCATACCTACTATGTAATTTACTCAAGTAACTGTTTGATTCAATGCTTTAAGTTTTACTAGGAGATTAGTGAAACGGCTAGCAGGATTGACGTTTACCTAAGGGGAGAAAGATTGTATTTGGGAAATGATTTTCTGGTCTTTACTTAAAACTTTATACTTCACGGGCTAAGAAGATAAATAGGGTAACGCAGGCGAAACCACAGGAATAACTAGTTCTCTCATATGAAACTCCTTTAACTTCTAATGACAACGGCTACCAAAGGTTGACAACTGGCAGTCGACTACAACAGTAGACGATATACGAGTAACTTCAGATAAACTTTGTATCTATTAGGTTTTGAGCCAAAAGTCGTCCTTTGGAAAATACTTTTTCAACCCCACGAATATGTTTTGAATTTCAATTCTGAACACATATTTCTCTAAAAAAACACTGAGAAATTTTCTGACTTTTCTGAATACGGTCATTTATTCAAATTTAACTAAGACCAAAGGCTCGCTTATCTTTCTTAATTATAATAGTTCAAAAACACATCTATAATAATCTTAACTGCTTATACAAAATGCTTGTTGATTCATCTGTAACACTTCTGCGTGATGAGCATCTTGTGATATTCCCACAGATTAGCATCAACGGACAACTTTATGTTATAATTTAATATTAAATATATTCAAAATTCTTCCACGTTGCCTGTCTTGGCGAGCATATGCAATGGATCTGCACAAAATTCCGTTAAACTGTACTTAAGAAGCATTTATCGTTTTAACTGCACCATGCTTTTGAATACGGTGGGAATTCTTACTTGCATGTTGCCTACATTTATCCCGACGACGATGCGCAATATTGTTTAATGTAGACCCTTCTAAGCAATAGCAATCGTGTTAGAGTCTGACAATTCGTAAGCCCCTTAAAAATATTTCATTATAGTTCATGTGTCTTATGTAGATAAGGTAGATTTTTTATACCACAAGTGGCACTGTATGCCACACCAGGCATCTGGCTCTGGCAAATGCAACTACCGGAAAACACATATAGGAGCTTGGTGGCAGACTTTCAACTTGAGGGTGGTAGTCAGCCAGTCGAGTACTACAAAGTACCCTAACAACGTGCTATGGTTTCTCACGATTTGGCTGCTCTTTTTTTAACCTCAAGCTCTTGTAGGATTCGAACACACGACCTTCGCCATAGTGTCCAACGTCACTACCACTGAGATATAATTGCCTTAACATGTACTTACGATCAATATGCTTATCTTATCATATAGCCTTGTGGCTGAGGGCCTCCGATCGATCTCTGTTCGACACCAACATGTACTGAGTTGCCATATGAACAAAACGATAATCACTTAATGGTGAAACATTTTAGTTATTACATTAGAAAATACATCACGGGTTTTTTGTATTTTGAAATTTGTGAATATTGTGTTATTATCTAATACAAAGGTGAACATTTTAGGGTCGTATAAATAAAATCTGTTAAATACTCCTTTTATATACATTAGTAGGTCAATATGTAACGATTTCACATAATAATATTATGCACAATAATAGGAAATATTTTAAAGTTCTTTTCGCTTAAGGAGTTCAAAAAACTCACGAATGTATGAAAATGTATGGTAAAGTACCAAGTCTGTCTGCACGGAAACATGGTAATATTATCGTGCATTACCTCATAAACGGTAAACTTGTATATTCAATGCTGAATGTAAAGGATTAAAACCACTTAAAGCTATGGGTTCCGTATGAGTTGTGATAGTCTATTACTAAGACTATAGATATTATTAAAATTTAAAAATGACTTTTCCTGATATAACCCACCGTACAAATAGACATCAAAAGCAAAAACTCTCCGACCATACTCTCGACATCATGGTTGACCAACGCTCCATGACGCTACAGTTTTTAGAAAATTATGATGCATATCGGCAGCTCAATAGAGAAATATGGAAGTCCTTGCGATACAACATCCGTACCTATAATACAAATTGTATAAGGGAAACGATAGAGCAAAATAGAGGCTCCAAAGTTTTCGTTCAAATCTGAGAACGGTGGCATAGCGTCGACTAAAACAGAGGTATTGAGAACGATTGAGAAGTTATGTGGACAGCTGGTACACCTCGGTAGCCAAACTAGTGCGACCAAGGATCCCAGAGCCACATTGACCCAACACTATACCGAAGATATCCCGAACATCAGCTTGTATGAGCTCAAGATGTCTCTCAGTTTAAAAACAACAAGACACCGAGAGATGATGGAATTACCACAGCTAAAAAATAGGTACTCATATAGGATACATTTAGGACTTTTTATTACCCTCGAGCTTCATTAAACCCAGAAATTTTCCAATGGCATTAGGCGCGTGTCCCACTTACTATTCTACATGGAGTAGGTACTTCTTAGCAGCAACCCCGAAAGTTTGTCTTAAGGCAAGCTAGAGAGCAATCCGAGTAAAATTCAAAACAGGCTCACGTGCGCAGTACATGTAAATCTACTTATACTCGTGACAGGACTCCTAACTTTGTTTAGTGTACACTATCGCTTTAATACGATTTGAGGTATTATTACATTTACTTAGTCTTAAGGGCATGAGAGAATTGAACACGTTTTTTAGAATAACAAATTTTAAGGTCATGTTATTTGACCGCGTCATTTATTGACCTAAAAGTTAAATCAGAATACTAAATAACTTTTATATCATTAAATAACACACTAGTTAGTTTTAATTCAACAACTTTTTGCCAAAGTCATAGGTTTTAGAGACGATCAAACATCATATCTGCAATCTCCCAATCTTTTACACACGTTATAGCGGAGCAAGCTAGTGAAATTAAAACTTTTATATTATTTTTATAAGTAGTTTATCTTTTAGTTAGAGGATCAAAGAGAACGAACAGTACAATTTAAAGGAGAACATTTGAGACGTGTAAAAAGATAACACGTATATACACATATAACAAGACTTATTCTGACTGACCATCTGAGTGATCAAAACACAGCCTAAACCGATGGGGTTAGATTCTTGAAATTTTGCACAGAGATTCCTTTTAGAAAGCGTTTTTTTTTTCAAACAAATTCAAACTCTGAGGAAGTAAAATGTCCTATTTTACGCGGGTGAAAAGACTAAACTGAAAGCTAGTATACATTGTACGTACCTACAAAGCTAAGTTTAAGGCTAAGATTATAGCTCAGTTGTAGAGACGTCGGAGGAACCCTACAATAAGCTTGAGCTTTTGTTGAAGAAAAACATCGTGAGGTTTCCTCACACATAGCACGGTGGTAGGGTACTTTATTGTACTCGACTGGCTGGCTACCACCCTGGCTGGCCTTGAGAGCTAGTTACCTTAAAGGTATTGTAAAAGGATGACAACACATTGGCATTCCCCCTGGTATTGCTAATGCATACCTATAGGCGACGGTAGTCACTTACTATTAGACGACCTGCTAGTCTGACTTCTGGCGTAAAAAGCTAGAACTCATTTAGCGGGATAAAAATATAGAATAATGTAGCATTCAAATGGTGAAAGAATTTTTGAAATCGGCCCAGTAGTTTTTGAATTTATTCGTTACATACATACATACAAAACTTTCCTCTTTATAATAATAGAAAGTTTAAACTGAGCGTGCGTCTGTTTTAATTACCGAACATTCAATCTTATTACTTTTTAGAGTATACATAAAATTATTTTAAATTATTAAAATTTGGTAATGTTTGTACAATATCCCGCTATTAACTCTAATGGTACCATTAGATGATGAATAATGAATAAATGATGGACTTGACCTTACAAATAATAAAGGTAAATGGAGATGGGGAATTAAAAAAAACCCGGTCAAGTGCGAGCCGAAGCCGAGCTACTCCGACTGATGAAGGGTTTTACTATTGAACAAGACTCGCGACCTAAGTATTGCCACTTAGGTACATACATCATTTTGAGGCAGCAATAGTTTATTGTACAAACTGAGTCAGTCAGTTCGTGCATTAGTATGACTGTTCATAAGTGCATGTTAAGGCTGTTCGTTTCATTTAATTAATCGTAATAATGTAGATGAGAAAACTATCCATATAATGTACGTTCTAAATCCTCTGTCAAACTTTGAGTATAATATGTGAAGTACATATTTTTAAAGTTCTTAAAAAAACTAAAGCCATTTATAGCACAAGTTCCTCCATAAAAGCAATACATCAAAGTTCAAAAAAACCGCGAGCGGCGTTGCCGCTCCGCACTAGTGAAATATAATGTATAGCATACTTTATTAATATTCATTGGAAGCCATTTGTTAATATACACATGGCTGACAGCTCAATTTCACTGGCAACATAACCAACCATACAGTTCTCATAGAAACTATCCCGACCAATTAATACTGAAATGAGAAGTTACGTCGCATGTTAAATTAATTTCTTCACTTTTTTAAAATATGTTTTATTCGTTTTCTTTCGAAAGGTTGACAACCAATCAAAATGGTTTATCTGATTGTAGTATATATTTTAAGGAGTGATTTAATAAAGAAAACCGCTGTTCTGGATTATTTCAATGTACAAATTTTTCTCTCAGTAATTAAGTTTAGGATATCATTGATAGATACCGCGTCTTATTTCATGGCAAAAATTATTAAAAAAAAAAAACAATATAAAGTGTTTTTTTTATAAGAAAAGCAATACTGTACTTTGTTGGGTAGGTACTTTAGTTCATTAGTAGGTACATATACTAGAATAATGCAGCAAAGCTCTTGTATTATTACTAAAACTTTGCACATGCATACACTAGGCTTCTAATAAAACATTTAGATAGATATCTACCAAAAAAGGGAATCTTCACTTGCTCTCTATATTCTTTCCCATTTATTTTGAAAACATGACGTAAAATTTCACGGTCAAAGATCTATTGATATTTTTTGCGATCGCGATCTTTTACGGGGCAAAGTGTAACGGCAAAATCAACGAGATCAAACGGAATTGGAAATGTGTTCACGTAACCCCGACAGTTATCTCATTCTCATAAAAAGTTGCGAGTAATAGTTTCAGGTGCGGCTTTTTGTAAATTAAATTCTTTCTTATTTGTTTTCAGTGTCCGGTTCATTCCCAATGCATTCTGTGTTTAATTTAAAACTTAATTAAATATCAATAAGCTTTTGCAATTTTAGCCACTAGGTACTACATTTTATTTTTTATTTGTAACGTATTAGAAGATGGTAGATGGCCCAGATGACCGTTACACCCTTATGCTGATTATACATACATATTTATCAAGTCCAATTTAGGAAATTAATTTTGAAACGTTATAAATTTTAATATATCAAAATTTTCATTGGTTGAAACTATCGAATCATTCATCTTATCAAATGTTGACATCCTAGAGGGTTAAATTTACATACAATCCAAAGAAAAAATTAGGATAAACGAAAAACTTTGATTTTACTTGATGAGACAAGAAGTTCATGTCCAAAGTAAACAGTAACTTATCCGCGAACGATTGCGTTACTTCTCAATCCTAATCCAATCTCTGCACTCGGATCCATCAGTTATGCTTTTTGGTATTACTTTAATAGATTTTTTTGCGTTACGAATCGCGTCTACAAAACCCAATTTCAATTTCTCACTACGTTTACATTGTGTCTATTCTATGTGAATGTCATTTACAAATCATAAAAAAGGATCTCATCTAAAGTACGGCTTATCAAAATGGGATTTAAAAAGAGAAGTATTTTCTTTCACAATCCGAAGCAATTTCTTACCGAGTCATTTTTTAATTGCTTTTTTGGTCACAACAATCGGCGAAGTCGGCGCTGACAGCGGGTGGCTGCCGGCTCCTTTGCCCTCTCATATAATTATAATTATTCCATTAACTTGTACCACTGCAATTATTACGTGAAATTCCTTTTCATTCCGAGCCGTAACACTAATTTTTAGTATTTTTTGCGTCCACTCTCAAAATCAACAAAACGTATAATTAGTAAAGTTTACGAGCGATTTGTTTACCTTATTGATTTTCGTTCATTTGTAATGTCACATATTTTTATTTTATTAAAATAAAATTATATTCAAGCGTAATTTTACTGGCGCTACCTTCATTTAGCTTGCGGTCCGCCTGGCTCTACCCAACTAGCTGAACGCTGCTATTTCAAGGAAAGCTAACTTTAACTTATACTCTGAAAATACTAAATCCCGGAGGATATTTATGATTTCCCGGGATAGTTGTTATTATAGTACCGCTATACATTTAATCTAGAATCCATATCTTATTCACCCACGATTACCCTGCTTTAATTATAATCAAGTAAGCATCAAGATATCTACTATTTCTTCTTCATATTCCTCTCTTCTCTCTTTTAACATCGTGGAGAATATGCTCCAATGAGTTATAAGGTAATACTTGTAAGTACCTTACTAGCTCTGGACCTAAGTAAAGTAAGGTAATAACACCCTTATGGTCAATTATAATTTAATCCATCAACGATTACGTATGGAATAGTCGACCAGATTCGATCATCGCTGTTCATGAAAGCCAGTTCCCTTTAAAGTTCTACAAAGATATTGTGGCCAATCACAATTTAAAAAATAAAAATGTTATAGCACTAGGATATATCGAATTTTCTTGTCTAGTCTTGGTATAATTTTTTCTCATAAGTAGAGATATAATAGTGATTAGATCCAACTCTACTGTTGAGAATTAAATCGTCTTAGTAGACATCATAAATAAGTTTAAACAAAGCAACCAAAAAAGTCAAACCCAAAACCATCGTTATTAATTTACCGGCCTCCTCTTAAAAAAAACGCTAAGCGCATATAAAAATCATCAAATCATGTTAGTGCAACCAATCATTATAAATTTTATGACTGTTGTAAAAACTGAGCAATGCAAAAAATCATCTTAATTTTTTTTAACAAACCTATAAACAAAGACAAATTCGTATCGGTCGCCCGCCATATGACGTCCCTTCGCCGCCCTCGTCACCTGATTTATAGTATCACGTTTAACATACATTGCTTTGTAGCTTAATAAAATGATGTCAGTGGTAATAAGAACAAACCAGCAGTGTATTGCTAACTCAAAATAATGGTATTGTTACACTGTAGGCAGATCTGCAACATTTCTCTTCATTGGTTCCCTGCCGTGTGCTCAGGTATCACAAACATTTGTTATCAGAAATTATTCTATTTATGATATTGGAATAAAATAAAATATTCATGAAAGGAAATTACTACTTCATTGGGTTTGTAGCTAATAGGTAAGACAATAGTCGTTTTGATTGTATATACGTTTCTACTATGTATTAAAAAAAATATAGAGTTTAATTTGAAATATAACTATAATTTTAATTGTATGTTTATAGCATGATGTCTAATACTTTTAAATGAACAAAATTACGAGACTAAAAAAAAATCTCGTTGGTATTTAATATACTAACATTTTTTCTTCTTCTTGTCCTTATCTTGACTATTTTTAGAATAAAAATATACTTTCAGAAACCGAAATTGAATATTATAATTTACGCGAATTAATTATTCAACAGGACATTTCAAAGCACAAAGATTACCAACCCCTGGAAGGTAAGTTTTATGTTTGTTGCCGCACAAAAACAATGTTTGCGGTGAGCATCAATTTTTTTCCAAAACCGAAATTCCGAAAATCCGCACTCGAGCGCAGGTAGCAATCGAATTTTAAAACTATTTGTATTTCCTAAAAAAAATGGAACAATAGACAGTATACGTTTTACCTGACGCTGTTTATAATAAGGTATAAGAAATATGACGACATCCATATGTTGTTTTGAAAAAAAAAATGTTTAGCAGTCTTCGTCTATCGCAGTGTTTGGTGAGTGAATTATTCGTTATTAGTTGTTTGGTCGGATCGTTAGAAATACGATTACTATTTTGTGGATGTGGTCTTTTTTGTTGTTCCGCCACGTGGAAAAGGAGTTTCTACATCGTTTGGCTACTTGAATCGGATTTGGTACAATTAGGGGTATTAGACATCATGCTATACGCAATGAACTGAGGGTAGGGGCGGTTTTTATGCTATGTTTTTATGATTTGCTATTTCCGAATCTAGTTTCTTTGAAGATTTTTCAATGTGAAGCTTAAAGCTTTGTTACACTGAATATTTATACTAATAATTAGCTATTACGACACGTTTGTCGTGTAAATAAAATCATACGTTTTAGTTTAATACAAAAAAATATATTATGTAGATATTAATACAATTTTAAAGTTACTATTGAATGAACACACAACGAATGAATTCACACACACAATAACTATCTTAAACAGTGATCATAGTCAGTTTTAAATCCTGCTATTATTATTAATGTGAAAGTTTGTTAAATCACGTAAAAATTGCTGATTGCATTTGATGATCATAACACAGGATACTTATAATCCTGGGAAAAGATAAGATCCCTAGGGAACGCGGGTAAAACCGCGGGGTGGAAAACTAGTAGTAAAATAATGAACAAATGTGAGCACATCCTCTCTATGTCCAAATGAAATCCTCATTAGTGGTAGGCCTGTGCCTCAACCGGCAACAGTCAATGATAATAATGAGCCATTATTATTTCTCTCAACTCTATATAATTATAAACATTTTTTCCGTCGTTTCCGTCCAAACAACACGTCTACAAGTGAACCGGCTCGGTAAGCCGTTACGTGTAATTACCAAATAAGATGTTTATAGAACGTGATTTAAATTAATCAACAGTGTAATAACTTCATTTTTGAAGTCTAAGGTTTCCCGCGATGAGTTGTTGACAGGTTTAGTGTTACCCAAATCTATTAGATGACTCGATACCGATATAAAATTGATTATAAAATACCCAGACTATATTTAGTACGAGTAGTTTTGCATCAAAACGGTTTTTCCTTCATGTAAAGTTTTGGGTCGATAAAAATATGTTAATATATATATAGTTAAACAAATTGTTAATATTCGTTTCAACCTAAACACATTGTACTTAATTGTAATTAGTCAAAGTCAAAACCATTTGGGTATTCTATTTAGGCCCTAGGAGGGCACTTAAGAAGGTCGAGCTATCAATGTTCCCGGTTCAGAAGTCGGACTTCAACTAAGAAGAACCGACAAGAAACTCAGCAAGGTTACGATTTTTTTTATACTTTTTAGAGATAGTAAGTAGCCTGTGTCAATCCGATCCATATGAATTATATCTATGCCAAAAATGTTGTCGATCCATTGTTTCGTAGCAGTGTGAAAGAAGGACAAATTAATATAATAATTAAACATGACCATCAGATCCAAAACTAAGCAGAACTTGTGCAACGGAAACTAGTTTAATTTATATCTACTACATGAACTACAAGTAGATACTATGTACAATATTAGTAGATCAGTCAGAACATTCATTGAGGTGATGTGATGCCCGTGTGAGAAGCAATGTCCCAGGATATGTATTTATCAACTATCTTTACGAACTACAGTCAGCTGTACGCAGGGATCCTTCTTTATATTAACTAAAGGAAATGCGCTTGACTGCGCAATGCAATTATTAAACTCCTTTCATTATTAAAGCCATTTGAAACGCCAGCCATTCATTGAATCCCTTACATCCTCCTACATGGCTCTTTGAACCTTATATTTTTGAAATATTTTAACGTCGGTCAAATGTTAATAAATCCTGTCTATAATACTGACAACTTTATTAACTGAGCGTCATGTTTTACGATAAATTGTCAGTTTGGGTAACATCAGACAGAAACAGTTTTTCCGATAATCAAATTTGATTCGGCGCACATAAATCACTTCAACACATTTGCTGTTGCGATTACATACGATTAATAAAACCGGTCAGTGCACGCTCATGATTAATTATTAACAGAATCTCTCAGGCTCCAATCAAAATAATTATAACCAATCGCGATCCGCATTCAGTGCTATTGTTTGGGACTGGGTCGTGCATAAGTGAGGCAGCCTTTTTTTAATTTATTATTACGTTCGTTATCTAACCGTTTATTAATACATAGCATACTCATTGAATAGATTGCGCATGTAGATTAGAAATTGTAGCCATGTCTACACAATATTACTACTTAACTAGTACATGCATGTAATGCATGGATAGAGAATCCACCTAACTCGAACCTAATTAAAAAAATTGTGACAAATATTTTTATTAATATAAGGCCCGTATAAATAAGTCTTTCCAAGAATTTATTATCACTCTTGAAAATAGTCCGACTCTTCTATCAGAAGGCTGAGTGAGACTTAGATTGATTACATGCATCTGAAAATGTTATATTAGCAAGTCAACGTTTAATAGTATCGTTCAGTCACTTTTCATCAATATCTACGTCAAAAACTTCTACTAAACAGAAGCCAAAACTATTGTAAAATAACCTTTCAACTTTTACGAGTCCAACCTACAATATTTTTAGTAAAGGTTACGTATCATTACGAGTCATTTGGTGTAATTTAATATTTTAACAGCGGTCATAATCTCCGTTTCACATTCACTCTATACGCCATAAGCTCTATGGTCAAATGTAATAGGAAAGGTCGTATTGAGCTTGATTTGATTGCACAATATCACGATCAACTTTCATGTAACTCGTAATTCGAGGCGTGAATTTTGTTCATTGTGTAATATCCAAGTCAAAAGCGGAGGGACCTTTGCCCTCTGTATGGACACACGCCCTACCCGTCAATTGTAAATTAAATACCTAAGGAACGTAACTAGATAATTGGTAGTAGTAGATAATAATACTGATACAGTTGTACATTTTCTGAACAAATTTGACCAACAAACTTTGAAATGCATTTTTGCTCCACACATTTTTTTACTAGAATAATAGGTAGGTACCAATAGTTTCTTTTCTTCGTAAGCTGGCAACACTTTTGATTAGGTCACAGTCTAGTTTTATTAATAGTGTAATTAAAAAAATATAGAAAAGAAAGATATAAATTATTAAATGGAGTAGCATAGAACCTCCTTTTATATTACTATACTACTATTAATAGGCAGGTAAAGTTATATAAACAAAAAGTCTTACATGCTTTGCATTTTTTATTCAGGATAACCCTTTAAAATTGGCAATTATAAGTGGAATGCTACAAATTTTATTAATTACCTTGATTCATCGCCTTATCGCGAGATTGAAAGTAGGCCTAAGTAAGATAAAGGTCGCTTCCAAGAATAAGCTATTATTTTACACTAATATATTGCTGGGAGTGACTTTACGATTATATATAGGTATGAGTTAAAACGAATCACGTTCTTAAAGGATCCACAGTGACTCCATAACGGAAGTTCCTTGATTCTTAACAGTCACGACTGCATATTTACTACCGTATTAGATTATTAATGCGTAGGCTCAATAAATATTATGTAATTTGTAATATTACTACAAAAAAATATATGAAAAAATACCAAAAATGTATCGGATTAGCAACTTCAAAGTCAAATTGGAGGAAATAGTGCGAAACACAATTTATTTGAGGTAAAACTTAAAGTTCCGTTTTTTTTTTACTTTTTGGATAAGCTTGTGTCTTGATATGGCACTTATGTATGTACGCTACAAAATGAATCTAGGTACTACCGGTTCGTTATTTATGTAACAAAACTGCAACATATCATAATGGATAGGTTCTTCTTGTTCAAGGCTGTTTTCGATGTTGGTAGTGATTTTTTTCTAAGCCAGAGTTCCATTTAAATTAATAAGTTTCTGATTAGATTTTTTCATTCTTGTATTGATAAATTAATGTTTTATTATAATATGGCCGACTTATAGTAAAATATTTTTGGTGAGTGTTATATAGTCAGTGTATAGTAGTTAAATAATCTTATATCATAATATCTCATACCAGTACAAGTAACGTGTGGGTGAGTGAGATAGGTTTAGCCGAGATTTAGATGTAGCGACCACGAATGTCAAAACATGTAGAATATAGCGTCCAATCTAAAGAACTCTATTACCATATCATTATGATATGAGACTTTAAAATTTAAATTAAGTAATTATTTATAAACATCTATTAAATAAGTCACTAGTGTATAAGGATATTAAAATGCGCTCTATGCTGAGTGAGTGGATACTAAATATGGCATATTTATTTTCAAAAGATATAGTCTTTTCAAGATTTCAAGGTTCAAGTCAAACATGGGTTTCAAAAATCTGCCATATCAAAAGGTCCGCTCAGTACAATGTTTATTTAATACGGATAGAGCTTCAAATAATATAGGGTTCTTCAACATCTTCAAAAGAGGAGTAAGAAGGTTTATGCAAGGTCGGCAACGCGCTCGTGACGCCTCTGGTGTTGCAAGCGTCCATCGTCTACGGTAACGCTTACCAGGTGGGCCGTAAGCTTGTTTGCCACCTAGTGGCTTAAAAAAAAACTTTGACATAACAACCTTGTAGTATAATAATATAATGTACGGTATTTAAATAGAAATCTTGTTCAACATACGATTCGCGGTATTTCTATAAACTTTAACAATTTTATACAGGTAATTAATACAAATGAACTAAACGCATTTTTTGTAACCGTACACATCCATGAGCGCGTCTAAACCAATAATTCATATTTCTCATCGAGAACCTAATTTAAAGAAATAGTAAAATTAAAGTTTTTGCTGTATTCGGCCACCAACCAACCGAAAAACAACAATTAATAAATAAATAAAAAAATAAAACCCCAGTGTTTCAATTCATTCGTGAGGCGGGGTCGTTTTACATTCAAGGGGAGGGTATCTCTCCAAATCATTAGTCCCGGAATGCTTCGGAAAGTGAACACAGTCCATAATTTTCGGTGCCCTTCAAGTTGTGTCTGACTTCGTGGGCGGATATTGCCTTTGTCTTTAGTTACAAAACGACGAAAAAAACTCAATCCAAATGTCAGTTAAAAATATTTATTTGCCGGTCAATAGGTATGGAACGCATGTAATTTTGCGGGTATTGTACAGGCACCGTGTTATTGTCCAGCAGGGTGATGTATTCACGACAACACATTCATTATTCAAAATTATATGCCAGTCGATATTGAAAGGAGTGGGAAGAATCAAAAAAGAGAATTAGTATGATTTATTTAGGCCATCGGACAATCCGAACATACCTAAAAATAATTTTGGGAAATGAAAGACTTTATAATGATGCACTCTGTTCTTATGAAATAAGTCCGCCGGTTTATGATTTAAAACTCGACGCGGAAATTGTAGAGTTATAATTAAATCGACGCATTCTAGACATATATTTGCTTTTGTTTGGTTTATTCAGAGGCCATAATTTTATTAAAAATCAATAAAGATCACAAAGCTAGAATTTACAAATTGGTCAACCACGCCTATTGAACATCACCTGCACCTATGAGAACCACATGGCTGTTAAGATCCGGTTTTCTGTGCTAATTATAAATCAAGTCTGCAACGTGCCAAGAATCACTAGTAGTTTTTATTAAACTTTACTAACGCGGTGCTATAGGGACAGGTCTATGCCTCTACATACCCCAGTGCGGTCCAATTCAAATATCTTTTGTACCAAGCGTGCTCCATCTTAGGCTTCGTCTTCGTCCTTCATGGACGGGTCAGTGGCCAAATGCAAGCCCACTCAATGTAAAAAAAATATACGTCCAGGTCGAACAATGTCTTCACATCTCAATTAGATACCTCCATATTGATTTTGGTTATTATGATAGATAACCATCATCATCCTTAAAACCATCTTCACTCGAATTGCAACAAATCCCACTAATATAATAAATGTGAAAGTTTGGATGGATGGATGTTTGTTACTGTTTCACGCAATGTAATGGCTGAATGGATTTTATGAACATGGCACACAGGTAGATCATATCCTGGAATAATACATAAGATACTTTTTATCCCGGGAAAGGATAAGGTCCCTCGGTAACGCGGGTGAAACTGCGGGGAACAGCTAGTAAATGAATAAATTACAAATATCCCTTGACATTATTTTAGAAAAGCTATTCCCAAACACAGCAGACTTAGGTAGTCTATGGAAACTATAACATTATACAAATAGGATTTGTTCTTTTCAGCATATCTAACCTCTACTTATTTCAGTACGTATCAGTTACTGCATCAAAAAAAAACAGAATTCCAGGAATCGCGATTCAAGTTATCATATCTTTAAGGTTTGTTTTAAAGTGAATCGTTTCCCACCTTCGTAAATTCATCTGACCCATATCTCCATTGACTGTATACACATGCGAGAATTTAGAACAATTAGAATATTTTATAGCCCTTTTTTCTTTTATATCTCTCATTATATCTTGTCATGAATTAAGATAAACTCAAGTCGTGGGGTTATTAGTCTCGAACTTCTTGTTTGTACAATAACACAATAATATCATTAGTGCCTTTACTGCTGCTGTGTCCGTAAAATTATGCGCTTTAGTTTTTAAGTGCATCTTTATAGTTGTATGACTTGTTTAGGTTAAGATAAGCGTTGAATTTAAGTCACTTTTTAACGTTAAATAGCTTTCACTTTAATTGACCGTTGATACTTAAAAAGTAATTTAAGGTTTTAACTTAAATGGTGTCCTGATCGTAAACTAAATGAAACCATAATCTATGTACAGACAGACAGTTAAAGTTTACGACTATCTACTTGTATGTAGATGTACAAACTTACCTAATTTAGGTAATTTAGTTTAGAAAATCTCTTAAAAGGTCTTATAGTATAACTAAACTTTGAATCAAATACATACTCTACCTATTGTAACTTGATTGGTAAAATAGCCAATTAGCTTATATTTATAGAAACGTAAATCAACAACAAGAATGTGGATAATTTAATCTATTCCTATTTTCTAATAAAAGCGTGGCAAAAATGCGAATAATAAATAAAACATAGAATTATTTTTTCTAGTAACTTTTTATTCTTGTTTGTCACAGTCTTCTAAACGGACAATTGCTTAGATAAAAAAAGTCAAGACTAGGGGCTATCATTGATTTATTATTAAATAAAAAATACCCATTGATTAAAATTAGATTAACTAGATTTACTATAAATTATTTGAAGATTCATATTTTCATACTGTTTTGAAGTTCATGACTTTAATTGCATCATAAAAGAAACCTCAAGTCGAATACACTGTTGTTTCATACAGTGAAATTAATAATAAAATACGCTCATTTTCAACTAATTATTTATGCCGCCGCTTCTGTATCAGTACAATTAGCAACACAAATTTGACATATGCGTTTTGATATTGATCTTTATCGCTTGGTTAACAAGAGCCGCGTTGTGCCCTGCTGTGTGACCGTATGTACAAAACGCAAATAGAATCAAGAAGCTAATGATTATAAATTTACATGAATACACTATTATGGTATGAATGATGGTCGTCTTATGTAAACTCTGGTGCTTTTTAGCGGCTACACGGATGCAAGCCGATTTTTTTTATAGCCTATTATGGTACAAACCGGCTTTTTTTGTATTTGACGTTCAAACGCCTACGCTTTCGACATTTTTGTAAATTAACTTCGTATAATGCAACCGGAATAAATAAATTTGTTCTTATATTAACGCCTTCTATAAAAAAAAGTTACTTCAAATTATCATCTCGACTTTTTAATTTAAACATTGAGTTTAGGGAAAAGGATTTATCTAGATAAAACATCTACATGGATTTCCATAATGATCATCGGTGAGAAGTTTTTTTGCTAAAATATTCGACGTTTTTGCGAAGATCTTAATACAAATACACCTACACAGAGCCGATGACAAGCGACAAGATTCATTTAAATCTGAAATCGCTTACAGACAAAATCTCTAAAGCGTAGTCCATACTCTTGATGTAGGTGAGATATTTATATTATATTTTTATTATTATTTATCAATTATTCATCAATATATTATTATTTTATCAATAAGTGACCCATACTACATATAATAACTATACAAAAGTCGTGTAGTAATAAAAATAATGTAGTAAACTACATGTATATTAAATTGATTATCAATTGCATAACATTGTTATAACATTTGTTAATTAATAAACAACACGAATAATCTCCAAATCTCGTGGCAAAATACCTCTAAACAACATACAAAAAATGTCCCAGATTAATACACAAAATAGAAGAATGTATGTTTAGTAACGAAAGGCACTTTTGACGCTTAGATTTGTGGAAATGTATGCGTTGATATAAATTAATCTCATTAAAACTAACTAAGCTTCTTTCCTTACCGATCCTTTAAATATAATCTAAACTTTTTTATTCTTCTGGTAAGTGATGATGTGACCGAAAGTGGTAAGCACACAAAGCCTAGATGGGATCTGGCTCTCAAGTGCAGCTGTCGGAACACACCGATAGGTGTTTGGTGACAGATTTGATTCAGCTTGAGGGTACTGCAAAGTACTCTACCACCGTGCTATGGTTTCCTCACGATGTTTTCCTTCACCGAAAGCTCAAGCTCATTGTAGGATTCGAACCCACGACCTTCACCGCGATATCCGACGTCACTACCACTGAGATATCATCGCCTTAAAAACTAGAAATTAAATAGTTTATTATTAACGCACGTTTATCAGTCGTATGCACCATAATAAATACAAACTTTCGCTCAACCTTCGCGAACAAGGCACGACAGATCGTCCAGTATTTATACCCTCATAAAGGTGCTCGAGATTCAAACAAGCGATCACACAGACAGACAACGAGTACGATCACAAAACAAACAAGACAATGCTGTGACTGTATTACCATTTATATCTCTTTAGCACTGGAATAGTATTAGAGATTTGTAACTCCACTTTAACACTCGCCAAAAGTTTAGTAACGAAAACCAGGGCTTAAATATGGATCATAATTTCTAACCAGATGGATGGGCTTAAATACAGTTAAATTACCAAATACATAACGTGTAGAATAAAAGAGCAGATTTTTAGCAATATGAAAAACTTTAGTGAGATAAATTAATATCAAAATGTAGCAATATTATTATGTGGAATAACGAGTCGGCAGTTCCCGACAAAAAAGGTATTCGTCTGGAGGACGCTCTCAAGCACTGACTATGATTTCTAATATGCGATCAATTAAGAATCTTATTATGCAATTGGGTTATCAACAATGTTTAATGTAGTAAGTATATATACATATAAAAACTGAACATTTTGAAGACGAACAATCAAGTTGACAACCTTAGCTGCAAGCGCAGTAATTTTTTATGAAACGTATATTTATGGCAGGTATTCTAAACGCTAAATGAGACGCTAAAAGCTTCATTTATTAATTTCTAATCTACGCCAATTTCACACCTATGTCATAAACAAGATATTTAATATTTTATAGCAAATAAAATTTATGATGATTACGCAATAAATAAGTAAATGAGTAATACAAACTTCATGTTTTAATGGTAACACATACTCGCAAATAAACAAATAAGCACACAAACTCTATCCCCAAACGATTATATCTTCACAATACCGTCTTCGTTACGGTATCGCCTGGGTAAAAAGGAAATATGAAAACTGGAGTGCCTTAACCACACTTGTTAATAATTGTTCAGGAGGGTTAATATCGCCATATTTGCAGCTTCATTCCTTTAACTGTTATCCAAGTGAACTATTTTTGAAGTCAAGTCATAGCAAAACCTGGCTTCAGATATATCTGAAGCTGCAAAAGTGGTGTAAGAACTGCTGGTGAAATTACCCCTCCAGGACTTTCTATTAACTGACTTAACTTTAGGTTTAAATCATTTACCTTCAATGTACCTAAACATAGTGTTTAGTCCCATAAAAATCCCTTGTGAGATCCGAAAATACTCGGGAGCGAAAACACGAAGTGCATTCTGGACATTTTATAGCCACAATATTTACTGCCTGTAAATATTACTGCGGCGAACAAAATTAACAAATGAATGACTGTTCATTGAATACCAACTTTAGCCACACGAAATTTTGATGCAGCAATCACTCCAACTCGTAATAAATCAGTTTTACAACTGCTTTTAATGATCCATCGTAAAATATTATGTATAGTAAACCGCTTACAATCGCGAATTGTTCAAAATGGCTGAATGTGACCCACATTGGATGAGTCCTGTGTGTATAAAATTAAATAATGTTTGCAGTTTCCAATGAACGTTGCGTGTTTGCTGTCCTTTACGAGCTCGCCAAATGTAAACAAAACATCGGTTACATTGTTCGCTAACATATTTGGGAATAAAACAAAACATGTACACCTAAATAGCAATCGAATAAACCACTATTCATATTTATTAATAGTATGACTATGTACATATTTGAATATATAATTGGACTACAATCTTACCATTTTTATTAATTTTGTGGGTGAAAGTAGTAAACTTAGGGCACAGATTACTAAATAGTTACTACGTAACTTAGGTGTAAGTTCAGCTATTTTGGGAAGGCGCTCTCAAGTGCCTTCCAACTTGTCAACAGATTTTTTACTTCAGGCTCCAACCAGCGATACCAGCGTGTTATTATTTCTTAAAGCTCATGGTAGGATTCTTACCCGCGGCATTTGCGATGCCATTGCGATCTCTCTAGCACTGAGCTATCATTGCATTAAAGTAGTTTGCTTGATCATCATTATTTAACCCATTGCTAACAACAGCGGCTACTCCTAATAGACCTTATTCGCTTAACCCTTTTTCCAAAACTATTTACAATGTGTAAAAGCATGGGGTTCTTCAAAAGAGGAGTAAGAAGAGGAGACGCCTCTGGTGTTGCAAGCGTCCATAGGCTACGGTAACCGCTTCCCATTGTTTGCCACCTAATGGTATAAAAAACAAAAACTATCTGGAGTTAAAACCATTTAGTATATTCCAAGTAAATATGTACATTCAAAACATCTCCTAGAGTACTACTACTACAAACTATCGGATTCTTTTTGTCTAACGGCTTGCAATGACTCCGCTGCCTTTGACATGACTTATTTTTTGTAAAACTCCATAACAATCGAACACAAATACCTACACATGAGCAATCGATCAAAATCGGTCATCTCTGCCATTTCAAACATGCTTAAATTACAGTGCTCAAGTCGTAAACAAAGATTATGCTTGTTAAAATTGATCTAAGTATTAGATTACAAATAGGCAGAATTATTCTAAGCCACAACAGTCGATACCTCCCACAAGTATACATAAATAGTTCCTCACGAGGTATACGACTCCGTGACCAATAAAAAACGATTAACTCACTGCTTCAGCATGCGAAGAATTAATATTTGTATAGAGACGATCAAAGGTCGTCATGTTATGGTGATCTATCTCGTCACAAAAAAAGCACGACTGAAACGATATGACTCGATATATTGTGGATTCTGTATCATAAAATGCTGATACGTACGTTCATTATTTTACCAGCCATTGTTTATTTGGGTGTTTTAAATCATCACTAAAGCAGCTATTGCATGTGCTTTTAGTGTTATAGTTCAATTTATAAACAAATTATTTTCAAGCTTCAATTAATTTGACGAATAACAGCACATATTATGTATAAATAACTGTACGTATATTATAGAAAAACATAGAGGAAAGTCCAGCAAAATATTTAATTTTATTAAAATAACTTTTTCAGCTGCGGAATCCTAAAGCACAGTTTTTGCCTCTAGCGAAGACTGCACAATAAAAGTGCTGGTATGTTCTTACAAACGAGAATTTATGTTAGCTTTATGCAAATTACTGATGAGGATCACAGGCGATTACTTCCTTTTCCATCAATACCATTGCGCGTTTTTGATGGAAGTTTCTCAGATGATAGAGAGCTGCACGCAATGTATGATACATTTTTATTATGTGTCGCTTTGAAGGACGGTGTGTCGACGCAATTCGACACAGAATTTTTGTGGCTATTTTGGTGTAATACGGCGATCTGTGATTTACTACTGCGCTTCTATGGGAACAATGTCGTTAGGTTTTTAAAATCAACTAGAATTTGTGATAAAAAGTTTGCATGTTTTCACGCTTAAACGAACCTAATCTGACTGTTTCGGCTTCCATACCTCTCAGATCTTTAAAATATTTTAGGCTAGGTTGTTTTTACTTTACCGTTAATTCTCTTAAAGTTATAGTAAAGTCATTGATGTTGATACTAAATATTCTACTAATTTAATTCCTACGTAAATATAATCTCAAACATTTACGTTTATTACTTACTAACAGTAAGTATTTATTTATATTGTAATCACGAACAAGCTATACACGATCGTAATAAGTAGAAACGAGCTTTTTATCTCCATACATTTCTAACTGCCTAGTAAATTATCGGGACATTTCTTGCGAAATAAAATCAACGTCAGCTATAACATTTTCATAGATTATAAACTCAAGTTTACCACAGTGCATTTTGTAACAAGAGCAGTAACTTAAGTCGTAACTTGAGATTAAGTTATAAAATGTGCCACAAATTGCCCGAAATTGCGAGCAAGGTACAACCACTAATGTTAATTGTAAGGATGGCAGAAGCTAGACTTAATCAACAGACTATTAGAGAGTGAAAAAGAAAACATACATTTATCTACTGTGTTAGTTTTATTTTACTGTGGTGTTACAGGTGCAGACAGGTCAAAAGGTTTCCTGTAGTAAAATAGCTATATTTCAAGACTGACAAGTTTATGTCTATAGAAGACATATTTATACATTGTCATGTCAAAGATTATATTTATGAAATCTTTTGTTTTTTTTATCTTTTTTAAAGTTAATTTTTTACAATAAACTAGATTCGAATTGGACTAAACCATAACATAAATCGATGGAAACAGAATCTTTATTTCAATTCGTAAACAAATCATTCCATGTTATATTCGATTTCATACTTGGCTTATCGATAAATCGATAATCTCTTCGAAACAGAATTGATGCCGTTGAAAAACTGAACACAAATATTACAAAAATAAATTGCTAAGATATTATGCACAAGATCATAGATACCGCTTCTTCGGCTTAATGTGGCACGGCACTACGCTTACAAATGAAATATTTTCATCGATACGTTCATATCGGGTACCTGCTATGCCTATCTTATCTCAGATGTATTTTCTATGATTTAATTTATTACAACATATTTTTTTTGATAATGCATTAGAGTATCAAGATTTTTATAAGAAAGGTAAAACCTTTGGCTAGGTCATACCTACTTATGAAATCGATAAAGCAAGCAGTTGCACTAATGATGGTATAGTGTTTCAAGTGATCTAGTATAGATCTTTTAAATATGACTACTCTAAAACATTTTAATTTGCCGCTATGTACAAATATAAGTTAGGTAGTAACATAAGAATTTGAATATTCAATTTTGAAGTAGTTACACTTATTTACAGTGAGAATTCTAAACGAAAACACGTATTTACGATACTTTACACTGAAAAAGCTGAGATCCTACTAATATTATAGGAGTGTGAAAGTTTGGATGAATGGATGGACGGATCTGGATGAAATTTGGCATAAATATAGATTATAGTCTGGAATAGCACATAGGCAACTTTTTATCCCGGGAAAAGATAAGATCCCTCAGAAACACGGGTGAAACCGCGTGGCGGAAATAAATATCTGATTAATACTTGAACAATATAAAACGAATAAAAATATTTTACATTTGCAAGGCATGCAATTTAGTGTCGGCAAATTGTCTGAATGCAATTCAAAAATGCATCCTAGCCGTGTCTTTGTAGTCGTTGTTCAATCACTAAAAGGAGCTTGTTTAATGGATTTCTACCATTACTGAGCAAATAATCGTACTGGACTTGTAAGGGTGCTCGTTTGTTGTTGCCCTATTATCATAAACTAAACAATTGTAGGAGAAGTGTATAGACAAGGGATTGAAAAGCGTTTGACGATTTTACAATAATAAGGAATTAGTGGTTTTTAGTCCAATATAACCTTAACAGTTTCGGGCAGGTACTGGTTTGGATTGATACAGTATAGCTTAACCAACTTGAGATTAGAATAGTATTTTTTACTGCTAAATAAATCTAAAAGTATTTATCATTTGCTACCAAATAATAGTGCTTCCATATTTAAATTATCAGCTCCCTCAAGTAAGCACTTAAAATATAGATTTTGTTGTTTATAGTTTTATGGAGCATCGAGGTGTTAGACTCCTCCATTGAAAAGGGAAGATCTTCCGCCTGGCTAGGTCATCGTGCCTGGGGACCGCGGTTCAACTGTAGATGTTGGGATCTTGTATACATGCAGATCGCATAGAAAACTTCGTAAGCGCGATGTAGGTTATTGAAGCGCCATCTATCTAGGAGTCGTGCAAACTATATCTATGTGTAGATAAATGTCGCTACAGTTTTAAATTTTTTTTTCAGATATAGGTTTTTGAAACCTGAAGATGAGTCCCCGCTGCCCGCTCCGCTATGCCGCATATCCGCACCTCGCATCAGCCCGCGGCGCGCTCGCGCAGTCACGACGTGCTCGTCTCGCTGAACCGCCAATTTGTGGCCGCCCCGTGTTGGTTTTGTTGAAGCCAGCGTCTTCATACCTACATGAGATGCTTTTTACACTTTTTGCCACCTCAATACGCCTTGAACGTGAAAAAATGCAATGTATTGTGTTGCATCGCAATATGATTTGAGCACAATAGATATTTGAATTACCATCGTACACTGTGCTGGTAGCGCTACTTTTACTTCTTTTGTATTGGTGTTGCTTCTTTGCGTTATTTATTCTATATACAAGAATTATAAAAACCTGCTCCAATAACGTGCGTTTCAACGTGCCGATTCGATCGTTTTCATTAGCAAATTTAATACGAAAATGTAATAAGGTTTTATAAATTGCCAATGTGTTTGTTAATTTTAAAATAAACAAGGTGAACGCTTATTAACTCCGGGCCAAAATTAACGGAACATGAGACAATAATTAATAATTAGGTAATAAATATTTACCGCATGCACCGTCAACTACAAAATTTCCAAAACATACAATAACACCAGCTCCAGTTGACCTTTGACTGCACGTTGGGTTTGCCTGCGGTCATAATTTGATAGATATGCCGCATGGGGCATCGAGGGTCGAGCTACAGTGGTCGCTCTTCATAATGACGGGCCCATCACTCGGGCCGTCAGTCAGCGAGTCCAAGGAATGAGTTCATTTCCTTCGAACACGCGAGATACGATTTTTAATTAAGTTTTTGTTAAAAATTCATTAAAGCGACGATGGCCCGGGCGGGTCCCGAAGCTCAGCCCTACATGCATAAATGACTACGTAATTAATGAGCATAGAACACGGCCACTTTACTCGATGTAATGTCGAATTTTAAAATGTTACGCAACCATTATTTACCCGTCAACTTTTTAAATTAAATTTCCATGTAAAAAATATACGGTAGACGTGCAATCTGTTGTCGTCTGTTGAGTATGGGTAGGGGACGCGATTTAAATTGTAAAATACGAGAAACAACGATGCGATCGCGATGGGGCAAATATGACTCGATGGTATGTAAATTGCTACTTATTTATACTGGCTCCTGAATGTCAATTCGTACGGTCAAGTTAGTTTTTATTCATGGGAATGAAGCTAAATGTGTCAGCACTTTGTGGTAACCTTGCATTTGTTACATTGTTTCAATTTGTGTTTTATTACCGTAGCTCGTTGGAATTGACTTTAAGGTTATATGTTAGACATTCAGAGCTGACAGACCTTTTTATTTGCCAACTCTAAAGTCGCACAGTGTCTAATAAGAGCTTAGGGCTGGGAAATTCACTTTTTTTATTTTATATAATAAGTCTGACAATCAAGCATGTGGATCACCTGATGGTATGTGACTACCATCGCCTATAGACATTAGCATACCAACTATTGTCAATTGCCAATGTATTGTCGACCTTTTTACAATGCCTTAAAGGCAACTGGCTCTCAAGTGCAACAGCTGGAACACACCAACGGGTTAGGTTAGGCTTCAACTTGAGGGTGGTAGCCAGCCAGTTAATTACGGTGATGTGGCTTCCTCACAATGTTTTCCTTCACCGAAAGCTCAAGCTCTTGTAGGATTCGAACCCATGACCTTCGCCGCGGTATCCAACATCACTACCACTGAGCTACCATCAAACATTTAAATAAATATTGAACTGGATTTTGTGAAAAAAATTAATAACTATATTTTTAGTACACTTGGTTGATACGTTTAATCTTATATGGCTCTTTTATTTGAGTTAATTGAAATATCATCGAGACCAATTATGCATATCAAAATACAATAACCGTCAAAAACGTTATCAACTAGAACCGATTGACTATATCCGCATTATATTTAGTCGCTAACGAGTCAAGCGCAGCTGCGACAATGCGTCTGCGCAGATAGAACGCGCTGTCACCTCGAAGCGCCGACATCATTTGTAAATTTATCTTCAAAGTGAGAGCCAGCCCTAACATATTGTCCGACGGATCGAACCGAACGTCGCCGAATCGTTTATTTGGATCTAAACTAAAATGAGAACGTTTTTAAATGAATGTTTAACGTCTCACTTGAAATAGATCACTATTGTGTTCTTGTTTATGTCGATCTATTTTCTTGCGTGTTATTTTAATTCTTATGTAAATTCTTATACCTATAGAAGACAAGCAAAAGTTAATTACACAATACTTTGGATGAAAGAATAAGGGATCACTCGCAATTTTTCTAAGAAAAGACTTCAACGCACTCCGTCTTACGCATAATTCTAATATCAAGATGAAGATGTTGAAGACGAACGTTTAGTCTTGGCCTCTGGGGACTTGAAATCCAGAGACTTGATCGTTCAGTGCTACGTTTCCAGCATCATGCACTCATGGAAAATACACAGGGTGTCTGTCCAGTAAGTAGTACAGCAAACTTAAGGAGTTCGAAATGTTAGAAGAAGAAGAGAAATGTTATTGGTGGGTTTTATTTTCCCTCAGATGAAGATTTTCTACTCTTATAAATGACAATATATAGGTTTTTTTTTTATTGTAGATAAGCTTGTGTTTGACCACAATCTCACTATGGTAAGTGATGATGTGGCCGAATGTGGTAAGCTCACAAAACCTAGATGGTTTTTTACGCCTGTATTGGTCCAAATTATCGATTTATGCCTTTTTCGGTTGAGACCATGGGTCCGTGAACGTCGAAAGCTCGTCGTTTCACAAGTATTTTATGTAAAAAATTAATCGAAACCTCGGGTTGGCGGGGAGCTTTTTCCGCCAACGCATCAGCCTGGCCATCCAAAGATCAAACGCTGCCAGCCTGTTGGGAACCTTGCCGATCGACAGCAGCGGCAGCCTCGAAGAAGTTTTTTATATATTATAGTTGTACATTTTTTTGTATATTTTGTACATTTGTTGTAAATTAATTAATTATGTAGTTAAATTCTACACTATAATTATGTTTATTATTACACTGAATAATATTGTGTGTTTATTAAAGGAACAAAATTATGCAGTAACTTACTTTACTTAAATCTTATCTTGTTTAGAAGTCAATCTGCAATAACAAGATTATTTTAATAGTTGCCGACACAACCTTTTCAAATAATATTATGTAATAACAATAAACGACTTACCAATCAGATATTCACCTGACATTTACGCAGAATAAAATTTATGCCCAACGAGTGCCAGACGTATTTATATCTTCATTTTGGATATATAATGAGGTGTTTCCTTTAAATATCGTTTATAATCGTAACTCGTTAGATTTTATTACACTTATTAAATTCAATATCAGTAAAAATCATAGTAAAAATCCAACATAAAAACGCATGTTTTGAAATGATCGTATGCAAATATAATATTAATTGTCTGAGAGTAATTTATAGTGTTACTGTTTAAATTTTTTAACACTCGTATTAATACTGAATTGGAAAAGCTATTAATATATTAACGAATATTTTATGCTGAACGTTTTTTATTATCTTTGAAAATGGCGATATTTATCTCGAAACTGGAGCAATAAATATTTTTAACGATATGAATTCGTTTATTTTCTGCCTATTAATAAAACGAATTTTAGAAAATTTATATTGTTTTTGCTAAAGTATTAAGATATTAAATTACAAACACAAGTTTCAACTGTTACTTTTAAAAAGACTAGAATTTTTATTTTTTTGCTTTTAAAAACCTTGTGTTTGACACAAACTCACCGTGGTAAGTGATGATGTGACCGTAGGTGCTAAGCACACAAAGCCTAGAAAGAAACTGGCTTTCAAGTGAACGCACCGACATCAGGTGCTTCGCGACAGATTTTCAACGACCTTCGCCGCGGCATCCGACGTCACTACCACTGAGCTATCATCGCCTTAGATAGATCTATCTATTTATCAAAATTATGAATTTCTTCGATTAATGTAGGTACATTTATTTTACAGATGACGAGTGGCAAATTATTTATTTTCAAAGGTACCTAATGCAGCTATATAGATTGTGTAGGCGATAAATATTTTAGGATACCGGTGTCAATGGAAGCCGTGTCGTTTTATTTCTCTCAGGTTGATGTGGACTAGCTTTATGACCGCAATATTGCTTGGGTTCTGGCCGATTGTATAGGGTTGCCATTATTGTAAAAGAAACTTAAAAAAAATGTTAAGTGCTTCAAAAACACGAAACACTTATATGACTGTCTATCTGTCATACACAGAAATTATGATTTGTTATGTGTGATTTTTTATCAGTCTATTGAATTATCCTACTAATATTATAATTGTGAAAGTATGTTTGGATGTGTGTGAAGATGTATGTGAAGATATTTATTAAGTACTCTTTCACGCACGGATTTTGATGAAACATAGGTAGTTCATATCCTGGAATAAAACATAGGATACTTTTTATTCCGGGAAAAGATAAGATCCCACGGGAACGCGGGTGAAACCGCGAGGCGGAAAACTAGTATAAATATAAAAAGCTGGACTATATGTTTGAGGTCATCAATGAAACGATGATAATGGCGAGTTTGTTATTATAATACTCGGAATAAAACTTTATTATATAGAAAATATCAAATTTTAAATTCTATCTATATTCTGAATTGTGGTAGCCCTATCCATAGGAAACAATTCATCTATTTAGCATGTCTATGCAAGAGGCACTTCTATCCAACATTCTCTTGCGCGGGGTCTCGGGGTGAGTACTAGACCCTGAAGATACTATACGTACTTATTTCATATCTATTTGGAAAAAAGTAAATAATAAAGGGACTGTAACATATAAAAACCTTAAAGATTTAAATAATATTAACTTTTGTTCTTCGTAACTTAGATATGTCACGTCAATTTAAAGGTTACCATGTTTCACACATTTTGAAAATAATTTACTTACTAAAGATGTAATATAATGTCAAAGTTTCTATGTTTGGATGTTTGTTGCTCAATCATGCAAAAACGGCTGTACGGATTTCGATGAAATTTGGCACACAGGTAGATCATATCCTGGAATAAAATATAGGATACCTTTTATCTCTAAAAAAATAAGATTCCTCGGGTGAAACCGCGGGGTGGAAAACTACTCTAAAAATAATAAACATTTTATTGACTGTGACTGGTAATAATCTACTGCTTCTCTTACTACCCACAATTTAACAATATATTGTCAATGGTATAGCCCACCCGCTAATGCATCGACCTTTAGATAAAAAACATTAAAGGCACCTCGCGACTACCGTACAAAACAAACACACTGAAATGTTTTATGACCGCGATAATTAATGTGCGATCAATTCGGTATCGTACGCTGACACGCCGCCGATGTCGGCGTATCAAAACACCGACAAAATTCCAAAACAACACTTTAATACAGGGCAACAATGGACGCGTATTCAAACCTAATTCCAATAACGAAAACAGTACACATCGGCACTCCTGTTGTCTAAACGCATTTTTCTCCGAAGCGAAGGTCAATATTTACCCTTTCCATGAGCAACAAAGCCTAATGTTTGTCCCAACGTTGCACTTCGGGTCCTGTGTAAACTCGCCCTAACAAATTGTATGGAGTTTCCTCTGTCAATCACATCGTAATATAATTCCTAGCTACATTAATTTTAAGTTCAATATCAAACAGTGCCAATATCATGTAGTAAAGATACAACAACCATTATATTTTATGTCTATAGTAGCATTTAGAAGCTTAAGGCGATTCTGCGGTTACATTGTGAAGAACTTTATAAGAAAAAGGCTACATCGCCTCTAGATCTTTGGAGATAAACTATAACGCAATGTCTAAAGATATAATTATATTGATTTAATACCGAACTTTGGGGACGTTTTTATTGATTACATGTGCGTTTCGGTTGTAGAACTGGTTATTTCATTATAAATTCTTGAATACACCGCGCCTACTATTAAAAATGAATGACTATTTTTTTTAGACCTATGTTTATTCAATACTATATGGTAATTTAGTATTTAGTACATCAACCGGGATTTAGGCGATGCCGGCTCAGTCGGTAGTAATGTCGAAAACCATCTATGAACGAGGAAACCATCGTGAAAAAAACATAGTATGTTGGTAGCATGCTTGTGGTAGGTACCCGCCTGATAATAGCGATGATAGCTCAGTGGTCATGGAGTCTTACAATGAGCTTGAGCTTTCGATGAAGGAAAACATCGTGAGGAAACCATAGCACGGTGGTAGAGTAGGTACTTTATGATACTCGACTGGCTGGTTAGTGTGTTCCGGGAGTTGCGGTAGTAATCCGACGTTGCCATAAAAAAAGCACCTTCAAGCTGATTTTTAGCTTAGCAAGCACCTGCCTGTGTTTTCTGGCAGTTCTTGAGAGCCAATTATACATTTTATTCATTGCACCCTTTTGTACCTATAAAGGTGGGCGTTGTCAGGCCCCTTGGTATTACCATCATACGCTTTCCTGCGTCAGATATTAAAAAAAGCCGTAGCCGTTCGACTTTTGATTCGATGATATAATCGAAAACAAGTCTTTGAAAATATTTTAGATATTTTAGAGTTTAGTTATAAAAGTATAAGTAAAATAATAACTACAATAGTTTGTTTATAACATTAGTATTACACTAACATCAAACTATACAGATAATAACACAGGAAACCGAGTGACTAACTCACATAATTATACATTCAACAGGGGACCGTATTAGCTAGCTCAGTGCTCGCTTTCCAACTGAATTGAATAGCTACTGACTGCGAGCGAATACACACAATAAATAGACTGAGGTCACAATTGAACATACTCTTGTTTTCATTCAATACTGAACTAGAAATTCATGCATTAATCAATATTTATATGAATACATCTGTGACTCCTTTTAATTTAAATCTCCTTCTCTTAAAACCTCGGACCTTTCAGTGAAAGCAAACATGGTGAGGAAACCACAGCACGGTACTTCGTCGTTCGTAGTACTAGCTGGCTACCACCTTCAAGTGGAAAATCGGTCGCCAAGCATCTGTTAGTGAGTTCCAGCAGTTGCACTTGAGAGCCAGTTGCCTTTAAGGCATTGAAATATGGTGTACAACACATTGGCAATCCCGCTGGTATTATGGCGATGGTATTCACTTACCATCAGGTGACCCGACTGGCTGGTTTTCACCTATGGTATAAAAAAAGCATATCTTGGATCTAAAGGTACAATACTCTTATATTATAGGAAAATGATTCAATCGTCATGACCTCAACAACTTCTTTAAGAGTCAATTGATAGGGTAGTTAATAAATATAAAGAGTTGTTCTTTTTTTTTATATATTTCATTTGCATTCCACAATAAAATTATTTTCTCTGCCCAATATACCAATTGTTTCAATTTCAATAGAGCTCGTTGCAACAGAAGCAGTAGAAATAACGCTGTGTTTACTTTGCAACTAGCCAGGCAGGATGACAAGTTATTACGTTCAAATCCGGTTCAATTGTAGGCGCCTTGTTGCATTTCGGAAATCCTCGCACCTAACGAAGTCGCCAATTTAGGAGCTGAGTCACAATTGAACTCCGCCGACTCGAATGTCGATTGCATTGTGAACTTACGACATTCCAACATGTAAATATAATTGGCATACAACATAGGTATATTCAATTCAATCATATCACTAGTTTTAATCAAGAAAGGGAAGGGAACACTGGAAAAACTACTTATATAACTCGAGTTCAAGTCAAGCAACCTTTTAAACTTCTCGATATAACAGTAACTTTTGAGTACCTTTTAACTAGCACCCATTAGTCAAGTAGACACGATAAACATCTACCGACATTATTTTTGAGTTGAATTTTGAATGACACCAATAAAAGAACCCATATATTCACAGTTCACTCACAAATCTCGAATAACACAATAAAACTAACGGCACAACTCTTTATTACAGACCAATCCTACGTTTTTCGATGCGAATTCGCAAAATCACCCTTTTGGAGATGGCAATTTCTCATTTTGCCTTGGAAGCAATAGCAATAAACATTTTCCAGTTAAAATTTCATTGTTCTACATCACAAAACAAAGGGTTACCAAACTCGTAAACAATAACATAAATAGTGGTAGATCTTTGACAATTAACTACAATGTCTTTGTTACAGTACTGGGACCCTTTGGAACTTTACGCAATGACTGATGACTCAGTAACCTATTCAATGAACAACTGTTTCAGCGATAGCTAAATAAATATTTACTGTTAGCTTAACTCACGCACCGTTAAAATTGAATTGTAGGAACGATCATTATTAAGTTATTCGAATTAACCTTTAACATTCGACCGACTATCATAACGTCTCTCTTAAGTTTATATTGAAGCGTGTTTTTGATAAGATACGAGTATATCAGTGAATTAATTTTACTTATTCTTTTTGTTACGGAACCCCTAATTCCCGTTAGCATGGCTACGATACTGCGCGTGACGTCATAAAGCATTCGAGTAAAACCTAAATTGCCTACAAACGATATAATCTTGAATTGTTACGACTCCAATTTACGAGTATGGTTACCTCAAAGCATTCTTTGTACTTAAGAACGATAGGCATTTTCGTTGAGCACAATATTCTTATGAGTTTCTAAACATGACCATTCCATTTAAATCCGAGTTTCGTCTCTGAATATATTTAACGTTTTATTGCGCTATTATTCTTTATAGATGGACTTAGAAATAATTCTGAACGTCAAAAACAGTCAACTTTTCTATAAATATGTGTAAAATATAGCATGCTCAACTAATTTGCTTAGCTAAGGTGTGGACTATTATTTCAGTTAGAAAATCTCAAGTGTATATAAAATAGAAATAATTCTTAATACCCTACAGGTTATTCGAGATAGAATTAGATGGGAATTTAATAAGGATGGAACAATGGTGGTATTCTGTTGAACGCATCGACTTTGTATATTGTCTGATGCAACGCCAATGCAAGGATGTCGGTATTAATCCGACAGTGTCGCGGGCTCTCGGGATTCCTAATGGCGATTCAAACATGCCGCCTATAAACGCATTAACCGACTGTCGGATCACGCATCTCACCCACAACACTGCATCCCTATAACTTAATCCTTCGATCGATAGCCGCATCGAATAATAAGCTTTCCTTACATAAACACACATTCCGTTATTCTTATACGGCCACGTGACATTTCTTTATTTTATCTACCATAATTCAGTCCCCGACCGCTTAAATAACATTATCCAAAGGTCGTAAATATCGCCCATTATCGAGGACCCTTCAAAATTCCACGCGGCGTTTTTGAACGAGAGAATGACGCGTCAACTCCATCCACCAAGAAAAATATTGAGACAACAGGCTCGGTGGAGTGCCCTCCGCGGCGACATAATGGCTTTTCATTGAATTCCTCTTGGTTTCTTTTGTTTATATCCCATAATGTTTCGATTGGAGCATGATGGAGGGCGGCCGTGATTACTTTAATAACAATGACGAGCAGGCACAAAGGACGAGACCACTAAAATTATGTGCGGGGTCGATCTGTATGGTTCTCATGCCCCTCACGTACCTACGCTGTAGCTACAGCCGACAGCCGGTCGCTGCGCCCGCTCCCTGACGTTTACCTGACGTTACTCACATTTAAATATTATCAACTCAAAATAATGATGCTTTCATAGAAATCCATTAACTTTATTACCTGATTGCAGATAGCCCATGTAAAAACGTCCAATTACCGAAAATGTATGCGTTTGATCAATCTATTCTGAAAACTAGTTGACTGATCAGATAAGATAATCTCTAATCTCGACGATAAATGTATTTTTCGCAAGTGAAATAGGAACAAATAAAGGCAAGGAAAAGTAACAGATAAATACTAACCAAATGTGGAAATATAAGGGTGAAATCATACCAATCTCGGTTACGTCTATTTGTGAACACGTCAGGTATTCTCGAGCCGTGCTCGGTAAAGCATTAGGTATGGAAGCCTCGCCCCAACGGAAACAAAACGCATTTCTTTACTTATTTTAATATAGAATAAAGGCGCTGCGTAGCTTGTACCCGGCGATATGTATGCGACACGGCAAAGGGACACGCTGTTTGATATGGTTATTACGTCCTTTGTGGAAAGGATAAAGAAGCCGGTGAGAGCGGTCTCTAGGACCCGTAGTGAGATTTGTCTTCATGATACGCTAAAATTTAAAAAGGACCCTTCTAAATAGGATACATGGTCGGTCTCCTTGGTAATGGAAATGGCTCTTCAGAAACGGAACCTGTTCTGCAGAATATATTAAAAAATAATAAATTTGGTGTGACAGAACTAGATGCCATACGTCTTCGTGTCATCCATTCATGAAAATGAATCATCTGTTGTATACACCCTTCTTAGGTCTAGACAGAAGATTCCCAAGGAGTCAATTAACACTATAGATCTAAATATATCAAGTAATAAGGAAATACCACGAACAATATACATATACTCATCAACTACACGAACATTTCACGTATCCTTAGAATGGAAAGCTTTTACCAACGTCTTTAGTCTTTACTACCACAGCAAAGAAACTTCCCGAGACCACCACTTCAAATGTGAAGTATAATAGTTGTTTACTGTCTTCTCCCCATAGCGAGGCATATTTTATGGGGTTATGTATGCACGTCCCGCTCCAGCGCGCATGGCTGCAAGCGATTCCGACACGATAATCGCAACACGGGAGGATGTCTCGACATTTCTTTTCTTCGCCGGGATATGAGGCAGTAAATAAGCTAGCCTGGACACGTTGACACCGTGCTATTATATTGTTTGCGTAATTACACCCCGCGACCTGATACAACTGTACGTTCAACATGCTCCAACTTGAAATGCTAATGCATGCGAAGCGCTCGAAAATTAGTCATTGTGATATAGGACACAAAGGTATGCTGGTACCGAAGCGGCTATGTTAGATGACAGATGAAAGGCTCATTATTCCCTCTCTAATTATTATTAGGTACTTGATATTTAAGATTATTATGCTTCATCGTTACCTATATGTTTCGGAAGGTTCGCAAAAGAGATTTTCTTCCCTTTGAAAGCGTAGATAATAAAGCCGACAAGACTTGTTATTTTTTTATTCACACAAAGATTAGTAAGAAAGAAGAAATCCAACAATGTGGAACTATGGATATTTGATGTGTGGAGATAGTCATCATCATATACAAACAGAGGTTTGGTATAAACTTAATGAAGCGTCTAATGTCTACAAAGAGAGTAAACGAGCATCCGAAGTATTTGGAAAACATACGCCTCAAAGATGCTTCTACAAGTACTTTTTCTATGTAATTGCCGATTGTTTGTCATCCTTCGGAAATGGAAGAACTTTGAAATACCTTCACTAGATGGGATTATAATTATTTTGCCGTAAAGAAATTTTAGGTCAACTTTACTTTTTTATATACCACAAGTGACAACGAGGCTGGCGAGTCACCTTCACTACACCTTACTACAATGCCTTAAAGGCTAGTCTATGCCTTGACTAATTCTGGTTAACTGTGATGTTTCAAAATGTTGATAATTGTAGAATTTTGCTCTTCTAAATAGATTAGGCGACACGAGCACTTACTATATTGCTTGTTAAGAGACAAACAAGAAAAGCAATGCACTATGAAACAGTTCACATATTTGTGCTCATGATCGTACAAAAGCATTTAATAAACTTCCATAGAACAAGAACCTTCGCCTTAACCTGCTCCAAAACAAGTACTATAGAGATCAAAATCTAATCTGTTTGATCTGCGCTTATTCCATGGGTCGACGGGCGTAAGTCACATAGGGCCGGTACACCTAACACCCTTGTTGCGGGCTCGTTGTCAATTCGCAATGAATCTCAGAAAGCCGCATGTGTCCATCGCTTTATCAAAAAGATCTGACGCCGCATTCTTGATCAAAAGCGATACTATGAATCTGCGCCATTTGAATAAAGCCCGAGTTTATTGGAGAAAATGTTTTAATGGTAGGTTTACAGGTTTAAATGGTGGTACGAATTTATTTAAAGCACATTCGGGATAGGGACAAAAATTATAGAAGAATATTTTAATATTTCACTTTTGTCAGAAGTCCCACGACATCTCACTAGATTTTTTTATATTGATTCGGGTATAATATTATATTAACACCATTATTACAGTAAAATTTTATCTGACTCATTGCAAATTTCACTACCTATATAGAAAGTTTGCAAATTTACTGTCCGGTTCTAAAAATAAACAAACAAAACTTTATTCTTTGACTTTATTTAAAATACACCGTAATTTTTCAACAGTTTTAAAGGAGCCGACTTTTATTACGGTCCGTTATTCGACATTAAAACTAGACGAAGGGTTCGCCAAAAGAGTTGCAAATAACAAAAACAATGCTCTAAACACAAAAGAAAGGACCATTCTGGATCTATGCAAACATGACGCAGTGACCGTTAGGACCGTGAGGTATAGGTTTGAGCAGTTTGGACAGTTAAGGGCTTATTTTATTGCCGTAAATAAATTGTATTCGCATAATTCGGCGAAAAGAAAGCTGTCGCCAATTAGTCAGACTTGTAAAACTCAGTAACGGTATCAGACGCAAAATTTTAAGAAAACTGTAAACACTGTATCTATTGTTTATAACAATAAACGAAGGAGTTAATATTGTTTCATTGTCAAAATCTAAGTTTACACAGAAGCTTGACTGGTCTCTTTTGTTAAGAATCGCAAGAAAGTCATATTTATTCTGCAAAATGACAAGAATGTTGTCAGTATTTATTCTTAGAAATAATAGTCACTACTAAATTGCCATCGTTATACCGACTCAATTGATTGAGATTGATAATAAGTATAATATTAGGACGTATGAATAAAATAAACAGTATCAGTCATCACCGAGTTAATAATCACCAACCACACCAAGTTTTACGACATCTGTTTTATTACCGAAGCCATTCACGTTGATGAATTAAAGATATTCATAAACGTACCAACATGTTATGTTTCTCGTAGAGCCAATTATAAAATTGATACTAAAACAATCGCGAGTTATTGATTTTAATTGCTTGAAAATTTGAATCTTGAAATGCACCGTCTTGAATGACAAAACTGGTTTTCCAATTAGCTTTCAAATAAGCACAATTATTGTTTTATTGTTTCGAACTCAACTAGAACAAATAATGATTTAACAATAAAAACGACCACTTTAATAATTACTCCTCATACTTCGGAGTCTGTTCCAACAATATCCCCGAGGTTCCATATAAACACATGGTTTTATGCATGACAACGAAATTTAGTGTTGTAAAGGTCGCTAAAGTCTCTGACAAAGAGCTACATTGTCATGCATTTAAAGCACACGTCCGAATGAGGCGCTTTGAGTGACAGGCAAATAAAAGTAGACAAAAGGATGATCGCACCGCGGCGACGCCACTCTCAATACTGGCTGGCTATCGGCTCCAGGTAATTCTCACACTCTACTTAAAATCTACGGCCGAGTTGGTTTAGAACTAGGACTAGATTATTTTCACAATAATTCTTGAAACAAACAATTAACAATAATGCTCTACAACATTTTGAAGTTTAAAAGTGATACTTATAACTGACAGTGTACGAGTGACCGGCCGTGAGTTCCCAGGTGTAGAGGAGCTTTTCTATAGAGCAGAGCGAGTACAGAGGAGTGGCGCGGGAAGGGGGCGGACCACCAGCGCTGCGCCCGCGCCGCGATCCGCCGCATAATTACTGTGTACAGACGCACACACACACACCTGCACATCCATCGATAAAACATTAAATTACATTTTATCTGCCTTGTAAATTTCATGGGCATTGATTGAGTTTTTGGTATATAGACTCGCACGCCACGATTTCGGCTCGAAAAATAGTAGAAGCGTTCCACGGTAGCGATATTATAATCGGTTGCGGTCGCTTTCTGGTCGGTTTTACGACTCTCTCGTAAGCCGATGATACCCTCACCCGTGTGACGTTGGTAAAATGATAATAAAAAATGGTACACTAACTGTTAAATTTTATCATCGAATCTCTATAAGCATGCATGTGACCTTTTAATCCCGTAGCTTCATATATGAGTGGCATTGTCGAAACCAGTAGAAGAGCGATAGATATTTGCATTCTTCGCATATTTGATGTTACGATCAAAAATGGCTTCTATATTTGTTCAAAGAAATGTCAAAATATGTCGTGAGAATATCAGAGGAGGAGCGTATGATAGGCGCAAGCGTCGTGTTGGACCGGTCACGCGAGCGCGTCGCTACACTTGCAGTTGAAGTTGTATGTACAATCTTCGACCCTGAATTGTATTTAAGCAACCAATTTCAGCCTCAGGGATATTGAGACTTCATTGTAGAGAAAAAATTTAAAAAACACGGCTGAAGCTCGAATATATGGATTCTTCTGCATGGGTAGGTGCCTAGCTCTCAAGCTAACATACAAAGATGTTACAAAATAAAGTAAAAGTACCAACCTAAAAGTTTTACGAATGATGTAATTAATGGCAATACTGAAGAAAATATTTATTAATGCAAAACATTAATACTTAGTCATTTCATTAGTAACAGATGAAATACATTTGAGGTTAATGAACTCATCACTCAATATATTATAAAGGAAAACGATTATGGCTGAGGAAGGACCGTCATAAATTTCTCGATGATCCATAATTGAGACTTGTAAGAGTTCTAAATCAATAGATAACTACGAAACATGATCTCATAATTACTGTCCAGCAAACGTCCGCGTCGGTACAAAACCAACAAAGCGAACGGGAAGACTGTAATTCAAAGACCCATCTGTGGAGGCGACCCAGTAATGGCCATCTAAATCACTGGACGTAATCGCAACAGTGATTTTAAACAGAGGTCACGAAGCACTCTTATTGGGAAATATTTATGAAGACAAAAAATACAAAGACTCTCTGAATGCCATTTATAACATAACTTTTTTTTTGTCAATTATATCGTCACATCATCCACCAAATTTCGGTACTGCGACATCGATTGTTTTTATGTCCAACGATCGTTTTATATGAGGGCTTTATCCGATGATGGCGCATTCGGTTCTTGAATAAAAGGATCGTTAGAAAAAAATCGGAGCCTTTCGGTTTTGAAATTTCGTATCTGACCGACGTGTCTTAAAACACATTAGTTAGATAATGCTGACAATATTTAACACATAAATTGTTTAAACAGCTCCAAAGATCTAAGTGTGGATTGGAGGATTGGTTGTCAGGGCTACTAATAATGACTGCGTATCCTTATCAGTAGCGTCTGGTGTGATGATGTCACACCAGATTTAAGATCAAAAATAATTATTTTATATCCATCATAATATATCTGGCACATTCTTCTGGTATAAATATCGTTAGGTTTTCATTTTTAATTGGAGTAGAATACGCGCTCCTTTTATATACTGCGTGTTTGGTTTCCATAAAATTGATTGTAATCGCGTTCATGTGTTTTGTCTATAAAGTCAATTTTTAAGCGCGCGGCATTCCAAAGGTACTATAAATCGAGGTTCATTACAGAAATCGCCGTAAAATACCTGAGCGATTCGACATCGATGTGAAGGCAGAGCGCGCGGGCCGCTTCGTGCGTGCGAGCTGGTTACTGTGTGCGTGCGCGCACCTCACCCACCAACCACACCTCGCCGCGCGCCCGCGCCCTCGCCGGTCGAAGCGTCGGGAACAGGTAGTGTTGTGTATAAACAAATAACAAAATCGACTTGTCTTACGGAGAGCGCCAAGGTCGAGCCCGTGAGCCTCACCGCCTGCCTCCGAAGCCGCGCCCGCACCAGTCATCCATCCAGAGACTACAACTTTTATATTTTTTTCTTTTCAAAAGCCCTTATTTATTGTGATGGCTGAGTATTTGGGCGCACAGTTTGTATAAGCAATCAATTTTATTCATTTAGACGGAACGAGTTCCCTTATACAAATAAATGAGTGAATATAAAATATATTCTAGTGGCCGGGAGAATCTTTCGAGTGCGAAGCTACGTTATGTATGACGGTAAAATGTTTTGCTTTTCTAACTTCTTATGACATTCAACGGTACAAACGGAACTATTAAAATATTGTATTCAGTCCGCAGTTAGAACTTAATGGGGACAACTCAACGCAATAAACCTTCGGCTCGTAAACGTGTCCGTGAAATCGATATCTCAAACATTGAATTCTTCTATCGATTTCGTGATGAATGGGGAATGATATTCGATACCCGATCGATTCATGAATGGCGGGCGGAAGTCCCCATGCCGATCGCGTCTACAAAGTCCAACCGTGGAACGGTGTACGGCCACGGGAAGGGACTCAGCCACGATTCCTGTAACTGTGACAAATCGCTGCGTGCCATCACTCTTTCTAATCGTTCTGCTCTGGGTCGACAATGATCTCGATTTAATTTAATTAACGCTCCAATGCACTTGGAGCTATGTGAACGAACTTATGAGAATAAAAACTTTATCCTTTTTCTCGGTAGCTTAATAGTTAATAATTGGTTCGAGCGTTATAAGTTTTTTTTTTATTCGAGTTCAAGGCCTGCAGACATTCGTATCTTCAAATGAGTTCGTATCTGCACGTAGAGTGAGTTTGTTCCTCTGTCAATAGGACAGCTTTAATAAAAAAAAATGATAACATTACAGAATAAAATAGCAGTAGATAGGTACTTAGTACTAGAGTCGTATCATTAACATTTTCTGATTTAAATTTAAGACAAGTCAATAATCACTATACTTAATACGCCGCGAATATACAATGTAGCGCAGTCTGCAGTTACAGGTGACAAAAGAGATATAACGTTACATAAAATACCGCAAAGTTCCCAAGACCAATAAAACTAGGGTACTTGCAAGTGCAAGTACTTACACTTTCCCATACATTCTGCATTATTCTAAGAAATCATACAAGAATTGTAAAACTAGTAGGTACAAACACATAATTATTATGCAATAACGAAGAACTTTTCAAAACAATTAGTAGTCGATGCAAGACTACATTTCAAATATAGGTTGCACCAGTTTACTTACTGGTGATCTGGGTAAAGAATATTTCTAATTTAATGATAATAAATATTAGGATCAAAATCTATTCATGTGTGTAAGAAAGGTCACGGTAAGAAAGGTGAAATGGTTAATGTGAATTCAGTACATATAAAAAGTAGTGGGATGTGATGGGAACTAGGATAAGAAAAGCATATTAGGTTTTTAATTAAGTTAGGTGCTCTTATAGGGAGAGATAGAGTAGAGAAAAAGTGGTGTCAAGAGCCGTAGCAAACGTACTGCTCGAGCTTTTGGCATAGTGCTAGAATTGCATGGTGGTAGGATACTTTATTCTACCTGCCTGGCTGACTACCATTCTCAAGGTGACGATCTGACGCCAAGTACCAATTAGTGTGTTCTGGTATTTAATATTGAGAGCGAGTTTCGTTCTAAACTTCGTGAGCTTAACTAGAGACTATTTGAAGCAAAAGAAACCATTTTTTTTATGTCACTAGTGACAACGAGGCAGGCGGGTCACCTGGTGGTAAGTGACTACCGTCGCCTATAGACATAAGCAATACCAGGGGGACTGCCGACGTGTTGTACACCTTATTACAATGCCTAAAGAGCAAGGGCAACTGGCTCTCAAGTGCAACTGCCGGAACGCAACAGGTGCTTAGCGACAGATTTTTCAACTTGAGGGTGGTAGCCAGCCAGTCGAGTACCACACACTACCCTACCACCGTGCTGCGGTTTCCTCACGATGTTTTCCTTCACCGAAAGCTTCAATGACATCGCTGAAATAATAGAAGTTATAAATACGTTAAGCAGTAAACGATATAGGCTGATGTTGATGATGGATGAATAGATGAAGGAAGCATAGATTCGAATTCTACAATATGTGATAGAGAAACCAATATAATTTATTGAGATCACTGCATCAGTTGAAGGTAGTACTACTCGTTGAAAAGTAGGCGAATGTAGATGATTATTGTCAATTACATAAACAAAGAAATTAATTCAAAAATATATGCTTATGCATAGACGATACAAAAACACACACTGCTCCTCAAAGTAGTTAACGTATTTATAAAAAAAACTGTAATGTCAAGAATGTCTTTCATAAGTAATAACAGAGCCCATATTTATGTCTCATTATCAAGTAAAAAACCACTTGGTCGGTGTAACAAGACAGTAGCAAGCCAGCATTAGACCCTCTCAAAAAAAACATGTAAATCGATCCACGACACGCAACGCTTACATGCCATGTGTAACTGTATCATATTCTTCTATTTTTCATTATATTTGCTACTTATTTTTAGAGAAACGAATGTAATTTTTAGGCACTATTTGTTGTGTAATAATAAATCTATAAGATGCTTTAAATTTTTTTAGCGATATGTAGTGAGGTTCCAGAAATGGATTTTATACCGGATTTAAACAATGTTTTTGAAACCTATATCTTTTACTATTGAACTAGCTATGAAATCTCAAACATAATTCAAACTTTTCATATATTAGGTCAACTTTATTGGTAAAAAAAATCTATTTCTTTTTCGAGTCAATTTGTGCCATATTAAAAGCTGTTCGACATGACTAATCCAACTAAGTTGTGCATTGTATTTAAAGTTACTACGGTTACGTACCAACTGTGGTTTAACTACATCATCAACGTTTCCAAGATACGATTAAGTCATTTTATCATTACGCCGCAATGTGAAGTATAGCAAAAACAAAAGTCGGCACGTAAACTAAGCAAACGTCAATTACCACATTACGAGAAGTATCGTCCGTTCAATCGTAGTCACATGCAAAGAGCTAACATGGTACGCTTATGAGTATACAATTACAATCCATTATATCCAGATAAGAGACCTTTTAGGGCTGAACCAAGCGACCGGCTTTCAGCAATGTTTAACAGTCGGCAGACGTTTGGTACACAGGAGTGCGTGTCGAGGCAAAGCCAGGGCACAACATTATGTCCCCCGTCGTGTATTGTTTGTCACTCAGAAGGATTTCACGGCGACAAATGGCCACTGAGCTGAGATACGCCAGCACAAAGCAACTCGGATAGAATTAAAACAACCAGTTGATACGGTTTTAGCAGATCGTTTGTTTGCTTTATGTATTTCTCCAAAGACCTTTTCTCCAAGATACTTGATAAAAGATGTAGGTTGGCTAAATAATAATCTAATATTAGATTTTTAAATAGATAATGTGATCGAGCTTTTCTTTTTGTGAATTTATAAGTTGTATGTACTTCTTGTATAAGATATATGTATGAATATTAATACACAAAGATCTAATATCTTGTTTATTAACAATTCGAAAGTGTGTCTAAAAACACGTTCACTGTCAAATTGAACCGTGAATGTTAAAGTGTATCAAATTGCAAAACTTCATCATTATAGGTAAGAAACAACCAGCACACGAGAGATTGTTCAATCTTCTGGTATAAATTAGTGTATTAGTGTATGTAGATGCATAATATATGCATTCAAATGGCCTTTTCCCTGTCACCTTGTTACGTAATAAACCGTGACGATTTGCAGCCTAAAGGGCAAAAGAGTGCGTACGAAATTGCGTCCAATTTTCCTCTCACACAATTGTAGGATTAGAGCAAAATTTATATGTCTGGCTTTTTCAAATTAGAGCGCTTCGTAAGGCTTAATTCCGTCTGAGGGCAGCAGCCATTCCATTTGTCGTCTAACCCAAGGCTATTGGTAACAATACAGCATTGCTCTAAGGTAGGTAAGCTGTTGCCGCTTAAGCCGATTCAAGCGTTCTTAGAGGACCATCGTTGAGAAGCCACGCTTCTTCGTTCCTAACGTGGGCATGTAAGTATTGTAACTTTCTGTATTCTTGTTTACTCTAAACTGTGTAGTATGACGTGGTCTCTTATTCAAGCTTGGGTGTAATACTCAACTATGGGACAAGAATATGTTGCCAACAATGCAGAGAATATCACGATATTTCACCTCAGATAGTTTGCTAAAGTTAGGTAAGCTGACCACCCGTCTAGATTTCAGCCTCTGCTAGTGGGTGCAACAAACTACAAAACATTCGCCCACTATCATATCTATATTATCTTAATATAGACAGTTCAAGAATAAATAAAATTAGTGCAGATCTACTGTAGATAAAGAAGGTATACATGGTATTAAGAGGCTGATAACCTCTATCTGAACCATATAATTATTGGAGATACCATTTGCCAAGACGACTAATGTTTAACTATAAACGATCAGTGTTCAATGTAAAATGAACTGTAATTCCATGGGATAAGATGGAATTGGGTGTCATAATGTTACGTGGCCCGTCAAGTCTCCGTTGGCACGAAGCCTGCGTCGCCGCCACGAATTGGTCTATAATTAAGAAATAAGTTAAGATACGGTTTTTAGCTGACTTTTTACAAAGCATCTTACGGGCCAACGCAATTAACCCGCCTTGTAAATTGAATGTTTGCTTTATAGTGATTAGTAATTAACTTTTAAGTTTTTATAGGACGCACGACGGCATCGATCTTATTGATGCTTATTTGTTTGCCTCGACGCAAATCAATTTTGTATTGTTGTAAAAAGTGTATTAATTTGAAACAGGCTTTTATTTTTTATTATATGATCTAACAATGTAGTACAACACTTTGTTACTATTTATCGCTACATACTGTTTTTATAGCACTTATTTTTTTATCACTATCGTATTTTATCTCGTAGACGGTACACAACGATTTCACTTATCATTTGGCGTTTTATTTTTTATGTTTCTAAATTTCAATATCTAATATATTTCCGAACGTGCAATTTTCCTTATACATACTTTTATTTTATACCTTATATTTGAGTATCAATATTTCATTTTTTTTTTTCACGGTAGTCACTTACCATCAGGTGACCCGCCTGCCTCGTTGTCACTAGTGACATAAAATATATATATATATATACAAACGGAGAATCAGGCTTCGGGATTTCGCTTAAACTTACTAAAGTAGAGTATTTTTTTTAGACCGCAGCTTCATACACGACAGGACGAGGTCGGTCTACCTAATGGTAAGTGGTTGCTGTCGCCCATGGAGATTTTCAATACCAACGCGATTTTTGATTTATTGCTAACCTTGAAAAGCAAGCCTTTTTGCGCCTTCAGTTAAGTTCATAACATTAGTAGGTTACATAATATGCATATTATGTAGGTACTCAATATTAACAAAATATTAAAACACCACCAGCCTTAACCATCTTAATTATAAGTATATGACTTTTATTAATTCTTTTTTGTTTTATAATAACAAATTTTATCTAATAAACACAGTATAGACACAGTGGCACTTCAGATAGAATAGTTTAAACAAGTCCCAGTTTGTACAAAATATACAAATAAATGTACAACTATAAGACATATTATTTTTATTGGCAACACTTAATTTTTACTATACAACAAAAAATTAAAAAATGCACTAATTATATACATACTAAATTAGAAATAAAACTAAAATACCAATCCCAGTTTGTTAATAAAATATATTCACAACAATTTTACTAACAAGCGTACTATAAGTAAAATAGTAACAAGGTAAAGAAACATTTCATAACATACCTCTGATCCAATATTCGATCAATTAGTAATAAACCATTTTGTCGCATGGCGATCGCAATCCTGCATAAATTCAATTAGGCTTGACCTAGCCTAGCTACTAGCCTATCCTAGTCGCCTTCACAGGCATTACCACATGGAATAATTGATTTGTAGATTGCCTATCCCTGCAGGAATTGATCTTAAGCTCAAATTATGAAAATATAAAGTCATTTCTGAAACACACAGGTAGACGGAACTTTATTCAGTTGAAAACAAAGCTTTCGTTTATCTCTACTTATCACTTTAGAGATATTAAGAGAGGAAAATCTGAAAAGGCATATTAAATAACTGATTAACTCAATTTTGGCTACTAACTAAGGATTTTACGAAATTCCAATAAGGTTAAAATAAAGAATTGGTGCGTAAAAGCGCGAGTTGGAAAGCTAGTAACATAATTATTTTGTGTATTCCAGAAGTGTTTTTATCTACCGAAATACACAATATGTAGATCTAGAAAATGTCCAAACAAAACTAACATTACTTTATTTATTGTGTGATATTAGTCAGACATCGGTATGCAATTGAAATATTACCGCATAAACCCCGCGGTTTCACGCATGTTTTAGAGTTCAACTCAAATATAATTTTGACCTCAAGATAAAAATTAATTTAAACATTTTATGTGGCCATACCCAACAGCTTTCAATTCAGTTGTAAATAAGAAATAGGTTTTATGATACAAATATAATTTTAGCAACAAAACCAAGTTCTTAATACAAATACGCTTAAAGTCGAATTCAAATGTGCATATATTCATTTGTACAACAGCTATTGTCCTATAAATAGTTGGATAACAATAGCGAATAGGCATTTATATTACAAATATATTCAAATTCAGTAGTAAATGTGAGAGGTTAGTAAATAAGGTAGAGCATATTATGGCATAACGTTTGGAATATTTTCCGCTTCAATGATTTTAGCAAGCACCAGTGGGCGGCGCGCCGCGGTGCGGTCAATTCGCCTTTGCTTCCTTTACTGACCGTGTAGGTATTTGCATATAAATGTGTTTAACTTGATAGCGTGATTTGGGAATGCCCTATACCCACTGGCGATGATGATATCAATTTTGTTTAGATAACGTTACTTTTTAAATTTAAAATAATAGCTAAAATACTGACAGATAAAGAGAATAAACAAAACAGAAATGAGAAGCAAATCTACACAATTAATCCGCCATTCCTATAATAATAAATAAATAATTCTTCGACATTAAAATCTAATTATTTTCAATAGAATAGAATTAGGTATCATCTAAAACTGCGGTGAAGTCATCTAATAAAACATAACCATTAAAGAAACTAGGGATTCTTGAGCTCCCGCAACACAACATAATCCCAACCGCCCAAGCCGACCGCTCCATTTATTTATTTATGGAGATTATTATCGTGCGTAATAATTCACTAAGTTTCAATTGCATAATGACGGCAGACTGAGCTACCAGCTACGAAGAGAGCGCTCAAGGCGGATGAGCAACCTCTGTGTATCTACAAGCTAGCTACAAGGTACAACTACAGATAATCTTCGCGAGAACTATTATTAAATAGTGTGCTGTCAGTGAAACTGCAGGCCGCCTCCTAGCTAGGCCATGTTCCCAGACAGGCATCGATATAACGTTCAACGTAAACTCGTAGCTTTACAATGTTAAGTGTTTAAACTTGATTAACTGTTTTCCCTCTCTACGTGTGTTTAAGTGTAGGTACTTAATTCGATGAATACTGTTAAGATTATCGATATGTGAAAGTAGCGATAGAATTTTGATATGAGCACGTTCACTCCAATACAATAGAGGAAGTTGAATGTAATGGTGATAGACATTCAGGTGTATTAATCTCGGAGACTATTACGTCTATCTGACGATGGCAATAAAGTACTAATAATATTTGCCCATTCAAGTGCTCTAGATCTTTCAATGTCGTTAAAGACTTTATTATTGTATAATAGAAATAATAGAACTTGCAGCATAACAATAGTTAGAGACGAGCCAATTAAATCTATTAAGATAGTAATTTTACAACATAAAAGGAATGAAAATTACATAATAACAGAAATTATGATTGATAATAATAGTATACTATAACAAAGAGATTTTTTCAACACTACATAAAACAGGGACAAATATTGGGGAGCCTATATGCATATACATAGAGCCTATATTACAGTAAAAGATAAGAGTGAGATACGTATTGGAAATTATGAACATTTGCAAAACCAAAACTGTCTAAGTAAAGAGTGTATGATTATTATTCTATTATTTGTTCAAATACAGAGGAACAGATAAGATGTTTGGTAATCTCGTTGAAAAGAGCGCAAGATGAATGTATGCTAATAGTACTGGTCTCAAATCCATCATTGATATCCGTAGGTTTATCAACAGATTGAGGCCGTTCTAAAATATCAGATATCAAATGCTCAGTTTTATATGTACTTGTCTTCTGCCTTCCGTATTCAGTTACTGCTTTGATATAAATTCAAATCCAATAAAACACGTTTCTTATGGGTACTATAATTTTAATGAACATGCTTTGCTCCCTGTAGTTTTGATTTCGCACCTAAGACCAAGATATTATTATGTTAGAAGATGGCGCTTGTTAAGACAACCTTTGTAGAGTACCTACGAGTATATTATTGTTTTCTATTTTTGGTGCATCCTTTCAATAGACATTTCCCTTAACTTTAACTAAAATAAAAACTAACATAGATAGATATTTACATTATATACTTAGATACAAATTTAAAAAAACTAATCTAATGTAAAACCTACCTAAAATAAACTATAAAAGTGCGTCGAAGAATTCCTCGGCATCGCCGTCGACTGGTAACGTTCCCAAAAGACTGGCAGCATTGCCACGTTGAATGGCAATGCTTAATCTTTGGCCACTTTCTACCTTGCAAAAAAAATTACGTAGGTATGTCGTCAAATTCTGACTAATCAAGCAGACTGATGAAAACAACTTAAAATTGCGTGATGTGTAGTCGTAAATACCTTCACATTTAAACTTATTTACGAACAGGTGAATTTAGCGGACTCAATAGAAGCGTGACTCATTCAGCTATAAACATTAGCCCATAGCAAATCATTCTTATTGCCGTAAATAGTTGGAATTGCGACGAACAAAGAAATTGCGAGAACCCGTGAACGATAGAAAGTTTATGTTTTACACATCAACCTCTCATCAACGCATCAACCGTATACAGATACGGATCAAATAATTGATGCCCTTGAAAATATTTCCACAGTTGTAGTTTGGTCGACGTGTCTATCACTTAATGTAAATAGATTTATTTTTGTTTATCTGCGAGATTCGACTACAACTGATCGTAGAAAAACTTAAAGTTATTGATAAGTCACAGGCATTAATTCTAATAAATAATGTGAGAATAAAAAATGTTATACTCTTTGTTCAATCGAAGCTTCTGTCTCTTGTCATAGTCTTAAGGTAGCAGTCATTAATTATTATTTATAAAAAGGTTGCAACGGTTGTATCGGAGAGGTAAATTGCCAGTGGTTTTGTTTAATCGGTGATCTCCGTTAGAGTTTTAATCAACCATCGCCATAAGAGTAAATAAATTGATACGCAACCTACGAATAAGTAACTTATCACTTATTCGTAGTACGCAACAGACAAAGCGCGCTTCTTCGTAACAGTTTCCCATCGTAGTAAGCGCCAGCGCATACCCGTCGCCCTCAAAATGTACCGTTAACTAAACAGATATTAATCATAATTTTCACTGACGTGGCCTGCTCAACTATTTTAGATAATAGTTATTAGCTCTTTTTGACTTTACAGTGCTGCGTGTGGGCGACATCGAAGCGGGCAGCTACTGGAAAATTGCCGTGTGACATCGACGGATAATGGATTTAAAACTGCTTCTCAACGAAGACACCTTTGAATAGCAAAATAATCACTTCCTGTGCAATTACCCGGAGGTGCATTTAGAGCAAGTTGTCTTGGTATTTTACTGTGGTTTGACAATTTTGCTAGAGCACCTCTAAGTGATGTTGTGAGGGAAATTATCTTTAAACTTCTTTACTCGGTAAGTCCTTACAACCTGAGAATTATAATCAACCTCTGTAATTTTATTAGATATTGTACTTTATTCATACTATATTGTATGAGTGTGTATATTAAACTCTTTCAAGCAAAAAATACTGAACGAATAATGAAATTTTGATGTACTTTGCCCACAGGTAGATCATATCCTTGAATAAAACATAGGATACTTTCAGTTCCGGGAAAAGTTTAGATCCTTCGGGAACCCAAGTTAAACCACTGCACAGCTAGTAGTCCATAGAACATTTATATTAAACATTAAACATTTGACGACTAATTGATAGGAACAACATATGTAACTGAATATGCACAAGGCATGTCCCAGTTATTACTGTGATTTATTCGGGATCAATTATGAGACGACAGAGGTTGTCATCCTCTAATAGATACAATCGCAAGTCATCTAGAAATGGGACGACGATGCGGCCACTTGATTTAATTCAGACAATCTAGCTGGTTCGCTATGGAGGGTTGGGTTGGTCAATTTGTTACATACAATACGCGTGTTGGAATCACATAATATCTACTAGAAAAATCATAGGGTTCTCGTCGAATCTCGATAACAAACAATGAACTAGGTTTGAAAAATCTTACTCTAGTTAAAATACACTATGCAGTGTTAAATTTATCAACATTCAATTACGTATTTTGATTCCAATTTTGAAAGATCATAAAAATAGATAAAATTATACGAGTATGTGACTAATTTCAGACAGTTATTTTAATTACAGTTTAATTGCCGGAACTGCGATCAAAACAAGTCAAATCAGTCCCCAACTTGAATTGTGTAAGTCATTAAAACTATTAATTATATTTTATGGTTTAGGGGTACCACATGATTTTCGGATATCTTTGATATATTAACTAATATAAATGTGTACATATAAAATGCATGGAATAAATCTTTGCCCTTTTATAAAGTACATAAATACAAAGCTCTATGATCTAAAAATTACACATTGATCTCTTATGGAAAAATAAACATGCTGTTTCAACGTAAGATGATGTTTTGAACATCTAAAAATAATAGTTCACAGAATCGCGTACTTTATACAATGTTTTCAGTAGCATTATTTTCTAGACGCTAAGAATCTAAAAATAATGCACTAACTCACTCAATGCCAAATAAAACAACTTGCACTTTTGCTCGAATTCAATTACTTCATACGCACAACAAATATTTCACGACAGTGTAACAACTTATTCGCGGGCCGTGAGTTCTTGTTGGCTTTTTAATACCCCCGAGGCACTAATACTGGTGCCCGTACCGAAGCTACGTCGACTCAGGCAGCTGCTTTGCCTTATAATTGCTCACATTTCAATCCCACAAAATATAAGTGCCACCTGAAACATCCTCTACTTATAAACTACACCGCACCGACTTTGAACGTTAATTTATTTCATCTTAATAAAAACACAAGTTTTCACCTTTATTGCTGCATGTGCTTCATTTATAGAATAAATAAAACATCTTACGACAAAATTACTATATCAATAAACTTTTAAAAGTGATACTAATGCATAATCGAAGAAATTGCCACATTCGGTCCCTTAAATCTACCCGATAAAAACATTACTCGACGCTCCCAATAAATACACATTAATGTCCTGAAGCATTCTGGTTTACATTCCGTGCGGTTTCCAACGAGTTTTATAAAAGCTCCGTTCGGCCGCACACGCAATTACAAGCGCCTCTTTGTGGTTCAATCAATATTTATCTTCTTGCGAGACAATGCTGGTAACACTGTTACATTACCGCATCGGTTCTGAGCCAAGAACGCGCCATGTTCACCAAGCCGGCGATCAATTGACGGCTCTAAGCATCATTCACGAAGCCAGCGCAGCGATTTTGTGTAAAGGTGGACGCACACCGGCTGCGCGTCCGACCGAGGATTTTGTGTTCGTGCATAAATAACAAACCGTGCAATCTTCCAACTTAATGATATTGCGATGTATTATCATTTCAGTCATTTGAAATAGCCGATTAGCAAATCGATTTCGATTCGAAATTATCGCAGGCAGATATTATAGTATTTTTAAACGCTCCCAAAAATATTCAATCAATTAAGAATACGATCGTTTTCATTTTCAATTAATATCGAATTAATGACTCAACCTGGGTAGGTAACTACGTTATAAAGACAAAACCAAAAAAGCAGATTAATTGCATCGACAAGACAGAATAAAAGCAATCATAAAATAAGCGGACCAATTTTATAGCGCGGAAAACAATGCGCTCGATTCGAACAATCGAAACCGCCGATGCAATCCGAAGGGATGTTGAAGTGAAAGCGCATGCACTGATACAAGAAAAAGCCTTGCGAGCCAACCAGTTATTACACTAATCGTTGCGATATAATTCCCGAGTCAACTTAAACACAGGTTCCTTGCGGATCGAAATGCAAACATGGCGGGCGCTTTGAGCTCGCGAGCGTTGGAACAGATGCGTACCGCTTCTAAACGACGAACATTGTAAATCAACATGATGTATCATTACACTATCCTACACAGTACACACCCTACTGTTAACATTTTTAGGATAACATTTTATAGAAAGCTAAGGCACAGCTAGTAATATTTCTACGAAGCTTCTTAAGCTATGCAATCATGTACATACGAGTATATGAATATTGATTATTAAATTTATAAATAAACTAGTTTTCCGCCCCGCGGTTTAACCCGCGTTCCCATGGGATCTTATCTTTTTCAGGGATTAAATGTATCCTATGTGTTATTCCAGGATATAATCTACCTGTATGCCAAGTTTCATCAAAATCAGTTCTGCCGTTTTTGCGTGATTGAGCAACAAACATCCAAACTTTCACATTTATAATACTGTTCCGCGCGGTTTCATCCCTGATCCCGAGGGATCTTATCTTTTCCCGGAATAAAAAGCCTATGTGCTATTCCAGACTATAATCTGTCTCCATGCCAAATTTCATCCAGATCCATTCAGCCGTTCTGGCGGAAATAAGTAACAAACATCCATCCATCCAAACTTTCACATTTATAATATTAGTAAGATTAGTAGGATACACATGAATGGTGAACATAGAAAATGTTTCACCTATGATTATGATAATTATAGGATTCTTACGACTTATACTTGAGCTACTATAAAACATCAGTATTTTTTTTTTAAGCAGCGGAACCTACAACCATTTTCGTGACCAATTTTAATAAAATTTTCCTTTGAACTGGATTACTTGTACACATACCGTATCAAACAGACATCACTGATTACTATATAAAATATTACAATAGAAAAGCTAAACACAGATATTATATAAAGTAATTTTGCACCAATAAGACAGTACTGCTATCCGCGCCCGTCCCGTTTCGGTCCATCAAAACCGAGCGCCAAAGTCGCAAGTTTCGTTTTATCGCGTTCGCGCCGGAATTATCTCTCAATGCGCCAACGCATGCGCGATACAAAACGGTTGCTCCCAACATCTCTTTATATCCCTTTAAACGTTTAACATGTTATTTATCACGATCTTAGTGGGTGACCCGCTTTATTTATGGCGATAAAATATGATAATAGTGTTTCGTAAGTTTACCCAAATGATTATCATCTGAAATATGTAAAGAAAGATGTTATTGCTATCATTATTATAGATAACTTACGGAAGTCAAGGGATTTAATTTTCTACATGTTTTCTGATGGTGACCCAGAACAATTCCTTACAACTAGCTTTCAAGTGCAACTGCCAGAACATACCAACAGGTGCTTGAAGACAGATTTTCAACTTGAGGGTGGTAGCCGCCAGTCGAGTAGGTACTACAAAGTACCCATCCACCGTGCTATGGTACCGGCCCATTGTAGGATTCGAACCCACGACCTTCGTCATTACGACTGAGCTGTCATCGCTTCAAATTAGTTAATTATTCTTATATCGATAGAGCCCGAAATCACTTTTTATATAAAAACTGTGATTTGGTTTTCACGTTTTTATACTAAAAGTCATAATATAGTAAAATAAAGTTTTTGAAATTCGCTAAATAGTTGTATGTTATAATAAACCCGTATTAGGAATAACAAAATTATCAGCAAATTAAATTTAAATATCTTGGCGGAGTATTAAATAATGATATTATAGATCTTTCAATAAAGATGCAAAGGCGGAGCTCCACCGACATCATTGTGCGGAATTCTACAAATTATTCTCAGCACTTCCAAATTCGTCGGCTTTTATTATTTATTGATACGCTTATAAATTGAAAATGCAAATACATCGCGTATTCATAACACCCAGCTAGTAAAGTCGACGTTTACGACCCATGAGATACCCAAATATTTATTGGCTTAGAACAAATTAAAAGTATAAATTTAAATATTAGGGAACTAAAACCATTCTCATTTTGACACGTGACAACGAAATCCTGTTTATTATTAGTGTAGGCCTTCATGTCACACACAGTCACCCGGAGAGAATCTTAATGAAATTCACCTTTTATGTGTCGTATAATTTCTTCAATGTCTGACTATACAAGCAGTTAATACCATTTCAATAATCATCTTACCATTTTTATGGTAAATATTAATTTTATAATGCTTTTTGATTGTACATAATATAAGAACACCCAAACTTTAAAATATACACGATTGTTTACCTATGTTGTAATATACATTACAGGAAAATTGTTTGTTCAGAGTCTATTATTCGATTTAACATGTTTTAATTAATTTGGATTGAAATATTGCAATGTGTCTTATAGTATAAGCTTGAAAAATCCTAGGTATTAAATATACTTGGAGATGGTTAAAACAATGGGTGTTATTATAAAATGTATCATCGTTCGGACCTCCAGTCCTGAACGTAAAAGATTAAGTAATTAAAAGAGTGTTCATTTAAGGGTAGCTATTAAAGAGTAATAAAATGGCCGGGGAGGCACCGCACAATTATTTGCTAAACCCCCCACCAAGCGGTAAAACTCATTGAGCGCCTGCGCACACTATATTTTAAATTTATCACTTGGATATTAAATGTCGTCCCACATATAAATTACTGTCCATAATAAGCTAGCGAAACGCGATTGCCGCTCGGTGTGTTTTGTTCATGAGTTAATTGGAAATATTAATTTTAAATTGCCATTTTCAATATAATGTAGCGTACTCGATTACCTTTTGTGTGTATTTGGTGTTGTTGATTTCGTCTCATTTATTATTGATCGTGTTTTACTAATTTTATAAAATACTTACACAATTATTGGTAATCTTTTAAACGTGATATACCTATGTACCTACTTTTGCAATAGAATGTTTAATTAACCAAATACTAAATAAATAAATTAATTAATAATACTTAACTAAATAAATAATAGTTAAATCGGTCATGCAGTTTTGTAATCAAGGTGGTAAAAAAAAGAATATTTATGCAGTACAATATGCTAATCAAAAAATTAAAGGAACAACTCAAACTGACTTTCTAGGTATTGTTTTAGACGCAAACTGTAACTGGCAAGCGCATGTGAATAAAGTATGCAGTAAATTAAATAGATTTGTCTATGTTCTTCATAGGCTAAGGAAATGTGCTGAAAAAAAAATAATTCTTGCAGCTTACTATGGTTATGTGGCCTCTATTCTTAATTACGGACTGCTAGTGTGGGGAAACTCTAATCATATGAATAGAGCTTTCCTAGTTCAAAAAAAATGCATTCGTGCTATGGTTGGAATACCCCCTTTCGAATCTTGTAAACCCCTATTTAAAGATCTTGGAATTCTGCCACTTCCCTGCATGTACATCTTTGAACTGGCAATGTTTGTCAAAAGATATCCATACTTCTTCAAAAAAGCATCAAGCATCTTTCCTAGAAACACAAGAAATCCCGATAGATTGGTTCTGGACAAAATTCCCACGACTATTCTATATCATAAAAATTGTTTCGCTATGTGTACTAAAATATTTAATGCAATTCCCGATAATATTAAGGGCCTACCCTTCAATCGGTTTAAGTATGCGCTACGTAAATGGTTGCTGAAATGTAATTTCTACAATATTATGGAGTTACTAAAATCTTAACTTCTATATGTAGGTATACAATGTAAGAATGACTTCTTGGATGAAATGTATGTAGTACTTAATTTTGTAGTTTTAATTATGCATATTTGTGATGTAAATAATATGATTTATTATTTTTTTTAGTAGAATTTAATTGAATGTTTAAAAATAATCTTAATTATTAATATTATAAGTCACTCCATCATCTTCGAGTTCAGATAACTTTTTTTTAAATAATACAACTACAACTAAAACTTATTTCTTATTCCATTTAATTTAAATAAATCTAAATAAAAAAGTCGTTGTCAGTAGGCAACGTACCCAGAATGCTGGCAGCATTGCCACGTTGGATGGCAATGCTGATTCGTTGAGCGAGGTATATGCCAGCATTCTGGTCACGAGATGCGTCGACCAGTCGTTTTGACATTTCTCGGAAAAGGTGGTGTGCACTCTGCCCCCACGGACCCAGAGTTTCAACCCCAAACGGCTCAAACATGTAACTTGTATCTAAGTTACTGTATTTTCGCCGCTTGAGGCTCTCTGCTGACATGGCTGCACCACCGGCCCTATCCACTGTCTCTGGAAGATGAGACGGTGCTAAGGTATCAACACACGTGGCATCCCATACCAAAGGCCGACCCATCTTCCAGGGTATAAGTGTCATTCCATCGGGTCTCTTACCATCGTCACGAAACAAGCCATTTGGTTCTAAAATAGCTGTTACGTTGGCGCTGGTAAAGGCCCGACGGATGACATCATTAAGGCAAGCAAGTCATGTAAATTGTATTTGTGACATAATAACTAATATTCATACGCCATTATTGGCAGTCTTACAAGGAACTAATAATTATTTTAACATATTTGTAATACCTGAGATTTATTGAATAAACTATTTTGATTTTGATTTGATTTGATTTGTCAATGTGGAGATCCTTGGTGGAGCCCTTTGTCCAGCCGTGGACGTCTTCTAGCTAGCATGATGATGACTCTGATATTTACTTGTACTATTGTTTTGTAATAAATCCTCAGCTGATTTCTCTAAATATCCTTAGTAATAAAATTTACAATAATTATTTTAGTTATTTAATATCTTACCTGACGCTCATACAAATCTGAGAATACAACTTCGCAAAAAATATATTGGAGCCACAAACCTATCGAACAAATAGCCTAATAATAATTGTAACGCCCTCTCGCGTTAGCTTTCAGTACAAAATGGTTGAGTGAAAACTGGTTCGTATATAAACACTGGCACTGAATGCCGGCCGCAATTGAGTTTTCAGCCGACTCCCGGGCCCCTACAACGCAAATGCGAATTATGCTTCAACTGGCGAGTTTACTGGTAGCGCCAATTTGTAGCTTTATTTTATAACTTACAATTACTTTTATTAACTATTAAAGTGTTTTCTCTCATGTTTTTATACTTATGTTTTTCTTTTAAGGCAGGTAATGGTTCAATTGGTGGTGTTTAAATGGAAACGTTTAAATTACACACAAATATGTTTTATTTCTTTGTTTGTTCCTACCTGCAAATCTGCAATACCTTTAAGCAGTTTTTAAATTACTAGAGAAATATTGTAGAGCTTATTTTTGGCTTTTTTGTTAGTATTTTTAATGCAGTCGGGCTTTTTGTTCCAATGAATAAAATATTCTTTGAATCATTATTTGTTCTTGTTTAATAAGTAGAAATAAGTAGTTCTTTAAAGTAATAAATAAGTGCTCCTGTATCTGTTTTCTTTATTGTTTTGAGTATATTTTATTTATTAAATAAATAAATAAACCTTTTTTTTATTATAGCTTTATTTTGTGTTTATCAATATTAACCTATGTGTGTTTATATTTTATAACTTAACTATGCTTAACTATGCTATTAATTATTGATCGGTAAGATTGCGTTTGTAACAGGTACTATTATAACCAACATTTTTTTATGTTTTTTATGTCACATCTTTCATGAATGTAAATGTAGTTGCAAACATGATTTTCGAACTATTATCAACCTACACAAATATATAACGTAGATGTTTGTGTCTGTATCACTAATTAGTTAGGTGCCACCCACTGTGACCTAACCAGACCGCGACAAAATCACCCCACCCCGCTGGGATTTGGACTTGCTATCACCTTCTTCTCAGCATATAAATAAGACTAAAAATACGAAACAAGTTTAGACAAATCTTAAATTATAATCACATCAAAATCAAATTAATTTCGCTTTTAAATTCTCTTTTACAGTGTATGAATTATGATCTTGTCCCAATGTAACGGAACGGTTTGCGTGGTTGGTTAAACCGCCACAGGTCGTGGATTCAATTCCCATCCACGACAGACATTGGTGCATGATTCTGAGTCTGAAAAAATATATCTACGATCAAATATCTAGTTTCCATATTAGGCCTAAGCTCTACTCTACCTTAGGATATTTATTATTTAATTATAGCCAACTTAAGCATTTTTTTATTTCTCTCTTAGGTCATAAATACTCTAGCCTTTCATAAATTTTAGACAAATTCGAATTATACCATCACAAACTTATATATAAATAATAATGTATTATTATATATTTATTATTATTTTTATATAAGTTTGTGATGGTATAATTAATAATAATAAATTATTTATATAGTGGTCTACATTGGAACCAATTGCCTGATGAAGTCTCCGCTACCTCGATGAACTCTTATAACATGAAACTGGACAAATGGACAAGGACCAACAAACTTTAAACGTGCACTGATATGCAAAAATCCAGCTACCATGCTGCTGTATAAACAAATAAAAAAATATTTTGCATAGCCCCAAAACATTTAATTAATATTATTAAGTACTCTATCGCCAATAAAGGACATCGCTTGATACAGGTGGCTCGATCCTCGCACGGTATCGTATTTCAACTCGATTGTGCATCGCAATCGAACCTTTCCGGTCGGAACTGTGCAACACGCCCATCATACCACCATTGTACAACCATTGTACGATTCACATTAATTGGCCTCAGCCGCAGTTATTTAATATCTCTTAATGTGCACCAAAAAACACAAAAAGGCGCCCCTAAATCTCCCAAAGCTATACATCCGTATACTATACAAAACTACAAACTGTAACGTGATATTTTTGTAAACGATTTGTTAGCAAGCAGATGGGTTTGGTACAGGAAATAATTCCCAACTTGTTACTATCCTCATATTTGTATTTTGAGTTCTTTTTTCGCACTGCTACATGATTATTGTACGAGTATGCTTTGCTTAATCGCAGGTGCAGTTCAGTTCAGTACAGTATACATACACTGTATGCATGTATGGTGTAGATAGGTATTGTGTTTCAAACCTAAACAACACCTGGTTAGCGCAGTTAGAGTATTACGTTTATGATTCATAGAATTATAATTGTGTTGATCGTATTACTACTTTCTTAAAATTTAAAATCATTTAATCTATGACATGATTACATCTAATTTTTATGTTAAAAAAACGTACAATGCACCGAAAAAGATTGCGTATAACAGGCAGAACTAAGTGATGATGTGGCCTACCACCGTTTAGTTCCTACTAAGAACCCTACCACCGTTTAGATTCCTCGCGATGTTTTCCCTCACTGAAATCTCAAGCTTATTAATATTAAACCCACGATCATCGCCAAGGCATCCGACGACACTAATAATATGAGCTATCATATTAGTTAAATAAAATAAGCAAGGAAACCTTAAATATATACTATTAAATAAGTAACAAAGTAGCCTTAGTACATTTTTGTAAACATAACCTAACTAAGCAACCTACCAATTACTAGCAAAACATCGACTTACTTATTTTTATACATCCCTAAAAAAACAATTCGAAAAAGTATTCCCTCTATTTGTGTAACGGAACAAATCCATACTGTCTTTAGCTTACCGTTCAGGTAGAGAAAATATTTTTTCATCACAATCCGGTCTCCGTGTCGATACGTTGCGAGGAGGGATTATTATTTCTGTAACATCTGTACATGTAACTCTAACTAGATACTAATAGATAACCGCGGATGTTTTTTATGCGATCCCGTTTTTTAATCTTTTGTGTTGAGGCCGATACCAAATGTGCATTTTATTTATTAGGGTCCGTGAGTACAATGCGTAGGGCCACGGCAGTAGGGTAACAATAAAACGAATGATATAGGTCGCACTTGTGTCCACTTGTTATTAATAGACTTTTTTATTAAAGCAATATCAACAAGTGTTGCTACGATATTAATAATGCACATCGTTAAATTACGTTTTGACGTTTATCTGAAACTCAACTCCTCTCTATACTCAAGTTGTTTCCCTACAGAATCATCCAGACCAAGCCATCGGGGATTTCATTTACGTCGAATCGTCGTATTGTTTTCTAATAACGTTGGCTTACTAATAACAATGAATCCAGCACCTATTTGAAATTATATGGACAGTTCATAGGCGTGCTAATTTTACGTGAAAGAACTCATTTGTTTCGATAACAGCTTCAATGATTTGAGAAACTGTTGGAGTGCGCCGTAAAGAAATCAATATGATCCATATGTCAAATTAAAAAAAACTACAAAAATTCTGTAAAAAGGATCCCATTTTCATAATTAAAAAAATGCTGTAACAGGAAATTTAAAGCAGGTCAATTACGCGTGACATAAATTTCTCCACTTTATTATTCCGCGTAGCGTCTAATCACATTTGAAAGCGACAGGACGCCCCTGAAGTTCCAATAAGCTACCGCTAATTACGTAATTCAAGCACCGTGACCAAAATAAAAAGCTAGAATAACTCAGGAGCATTGTGGCGGCGAGACGCAAAGGGAATGAGTTCGCGTGGGGAGATGGCCGGCTCGGGGTTTCCGATAGAACAGGAGCCTATGGAGTAGAACATTTCTACTAGAATTATTTTAAAGGGAAGTGCATTTATAGGTGATCAAAACATTTATTACTTTTATGCTACTGAAGTCACCACCATCGCCCATGTTAAGGTGGACGTAGCTTGTGGCGCAGGACGAGAAGTGGGTTTTAAAAACAAGAGTGTGACTAAAACAGTTTATTGAACTGCATATATTCTAACAAATTTATTAAAAAAACCTAGACTTGTGCATGTAAATACTCGGAAATGTAGAGAACATTATTTTTATTTCGCAACACCAACAACGTTTTATAAATCTTCAAGGAAACAAAGCATAGTTAAAAATCCATAAACTGTCATATTATTACCCACCAACAAATCATAAAAAATCTAAACTTGTGCATGTCTACAAAATTTGTACATTTGGAAATGTAGAGAACATTTTTATTTCGTAGATACCAACAACGTGTAATAAATCTTCTCCCAGTAATTTTGCTACTTACTGCAATTTCAAATAAAACCAAATTATAATATTATTGTTGAGCTCCATGCCACCTCTATTCTCTTACAACTACTACGGGGTCGATTTTAACGAACTAGGTATTGTGGTGCACTGCTACCCGCGACATTCTGTTCTCTAATCACCATATTCAATTTCATCCACTTATTATTTTTTTCGACAAGTGCAACCCCTATCTATACGCATGTGCCATATTTTTGGCAAACTGTTTAGAGTTTGGTTTATTGATCAACACTTTAAACCTGAAGTGCCAGATGTCTAATATTCCCATAAACTTTTTTTATGAAATGTCTGTCACTGAGAAAGAAGTCTTACAATAAACATTATGATTGTACTCCATTACATTATCACGTAGGTATGTGTTTGCCATTGAACCCAAGATTCTACAAATACCTATTTAGCTACGCGGTGTGATTAGTAATAAGATAATTTAGCTACTGCCCCGTGAGTCATATACAAAATATTTACTATATTTACTTAGATAAGTGCACATTATCTACAGACATCCGTCTCATGCACGTCTTAGGGATTATCTACGCAAATCTAAGCTCGGTACAATCACACATTCCAGTTCATTCCTCACTTGAATAAAAAAAAGTTTAACTTTTAACTTAATACCTGGGATTTTGTATGAGTAATAGCCCGCAGATGTAACTCAACTAAAATAGAAATTAGGGGTTACATGCGCGCTCTGATCAATGATAATAATTAAAATTAAATTTTTTATCGGATCCGATCTATGTTACCACCCAAGAAATGTTATGGTGGTTTGACGGATATGAAATATGTAATTTTTTTTGTGTATCAGTTAAAGTATTTAAATACACGTTTATTTTTACAGATTTATTATAAATTTGTGCATTAGTATTATTTAATAGCATTTATGTTGATTTAACAGTGTAATGTTTTGAGAGTTTAAATATTTATAACAATTTATAGATTCTCCAAAGATAAGTTGCTAATATAAAACAATATTTCAAACAGCGGATACAAATGTTACCGTTAACCTATCCGACGTTAAAAAAGTCAACATTTTATGTACAAAAATGAAAATTAACGACCAACTCCGATCGAAAACAGATGCGATACATTCTTTTCCTTCAACACAGACTATTCCCTTGGCGAATTTAAAATTGTAAATTCCGTGTACCTTTACCTACAACAGTGGAAGTTTTATAAAAACCCGCCCTGACTCCGCCCAGCCACGGAAACAGCTGCAGACCTAATTATTACAAACATCGTTTCTTGAACATTCGTCGTTATTATAGATAACTATTTCTGTGCGTCTGTTGTTAATTTATTCTTTATTCTTTTAATCTAGACAAGCCATTTTTTTACACGAGAACTTGCTGTTGTGACTAATTCAGTTATACTTAACTAAAAAGTATTGTATTTAAAAATTAAGTTTCATATTATTAACGATTGTATAGAAGTGATGAAACGTTACCGAGAATATTTTAATAATTTATACTGTTTAGAGAAAAAAATTATCAGCAATAAATTATTTAACAACTTTAATATATTTAACGACTTCTTTAAAAAATACAAACTGAAAAGCTTAAAACAAGCTCTATAACTAAAATGCTGGAAATGGAATTGCAGGTAGAGCCATACTAGTAGTCCATGTGGTGGTTTATGAAATAAATTTAGTTTATTTCACACCAGACCAGTTTTATTTATAATTACTTTGTTTTTTTCGCTACACCATATAAAACATTTTACCAAGTAATTAATTTTAAGAGGAATCTAATTACACATCATACATTAAAAGCCATTAAACTGTAAAGGCTACAGAAATAGACATTCGGTTCAAATATACGGGTTGGACTGTCAGTATAAATAAACCATTGTTATACAGTTTATTCCGCTGTTTAATATATAACCTTCTAAGTACTAATAAATAGAAGAATGTCTGAAATGAAGAATTATTAATATTTTTAACAAATAAGGACGACAACCAAGCAGTAAGTGCCCACTATCGCCTATGGATATAAGTAACACCAAGGGGATACCTACCTAGTTGCCTATTTTTACAATAATTTACGGTACGTTATATTCTAACTGTTACTATACATATAATAATGTAACAAGCCGAAAATTATACATGAACTTCAAGAAAACAAAGCCATTCGCATAGCTAGCAATCCATAAACTATTATTATCAAACCATTTGGCTTGTTAAGTAGTAAGACTTTTTCCACAAGTATCAATTACAGGTACCTTAGTATTCGTTTTTAATTACTTCATTTAGTGTCCTATTATTTGCCGTCACCCGCATCAATGATACCTGATGGTTAAATTCTTTTCGTACTTTATAATCAAACTAATTATAGGTACACCATAACAGTCTAGGAAGAAACAGTTTTTATGTCTTTCTACATTGGAATATATCATCAAATGTATTTGTTTATACAAATAAAGCTATAATCGAAAGGTTGTACTATGACATCCCATCGTCCTACGCGGTCCTCTTGTATTTAAATATTATTTCAAACATTTCATTAACTTGCATGGAGGTATTTATGGTATAGCTATGGGCGGTCACGACTGGTCGTATAATGTAAAAAATATACTTTAATTTTATCGGTTATTGATACAATTTTCGTTTCCCTTTATTCATGTTTTTTGTAGAACTCGAGTGTAAGTATATTGTATAAACACATTATAAATGGTTAATCTAAAAACTTAACATATAAATGTTAATAGTCGTTACCTTATTTTATTAAATAATCACTTTTTAATAACTTGCTCTAGATTTTCTAATCTTTATACAGTACCTATAAAATTAGCTTTTGTTTGGTTTTATAACATGGTAGTTGAAATGTTTAGCGTGTAATTTGTATAAAATACTCCATAGGTAATAAAATAACGACTTCAATAAAATGTCGCGTGCTAACGTTCTTTTTATATTCTGGATATACTTAAAAAATGTTGAAACTAAAGAATTTTTGCCGCAATCATTAAAATACTCAAAAAAAACAATAAATGTTGTGTATGCCTGTAAAAACCATATTTTGGTTTGGTGATGAACGACGTTTGAATATGTATAACTTATCTTTGCATTATCACCCTTTATCTTATTAACATGCGGTTATCAACATATATGATGCAAAACGTCTTAAAACTCTGCTACATTTTATTATACCATTTTCATAAGCGCTGCCATCAACACTTTCGTAATAAACCTGTCTAGAGACCGATAACATCACAATCTCCACTTCACCAAAAGCTAAAAGGTCGTTTATAGGAACATAAACGTTTATAGAATCATAAAGCAGAACCAATCTATTGTTTCCACTCTGCCTACGCGCCCCGGCGACATAACTAATCGAACGATTCAGCTTTTTGTCTATACGAGGGACATAATCAATTGTCACCTCGCCATTGAATATTTCCCACCTAAGTTCGAGTTGTCTCGAATCCATTTGGAACGGGTTTGGAATAGTGTGTCTACAATAAACGATCGAATATCGTATTGCACGGGAAAAAAGGTGATGAGTTGCCGGCGTCCGAGTGTTGGCGCAAATAGATGACCCTCCTCTTGGAGACATCGCTTGTGATGGCGACGATTTAGATTCCTACGACAACAGACATTAGAATTTCTATACGGCACGGTGTAATGTTACATGAGTTATTCAATTAATATATTTTGCTTGTTCTGTTTGTAAAGTTACACTTGATATGCGACTTAATGATTATATAAACAGTAATAAAAACATTCAAACATAAGTGGCTATATTTAATAGCAGCTTCTCCTAACGATTCATAGAATTTTTCGGAAATTTGGATGTAGAAATATTTTATGATGTAAACGTAGAACTTATTAGGAGTCTTCGATCGCTTATCTATGTAATTAAGCTGTCAACTGAGTACATTACCGCGTCGAGGCTGTACAGTCTCATTTATTTTATCAGTTACAGAGATGCAGTTCATAAATCCTGACATGTGTGTACAGAAGGCATAATGGATCGTTCCACTTACTTGCAAGGGTACTTAACAATAAAGAGACATCGCAGTGCAATCAAAAGTCAATTAAAATGCTGTTTATTCATCATCGAGTGGGCTCAGCGGATGATTTATAGTTTCGCGGCGGGCAATCGGCGCGCGCGCACTGTCGCGGCCGCTTTTTAAATTAAAATCGTACCGGGCCACGCGCGATCTTATCCGATTCGATCAATTTAGATAAAATAAATATTTATACATGGACCTATGGATGGGCGAACAAAGCGCTCCAGTAAATTGATTATGTCAATGAAAAACGTTTTCGACGTTCATCCCTATTCAATCACCTGTCATGATGCTAGATAATGTGTGTTGCGATAAAAATATCGTATTATAAGCATTATATTCATTCAAATTAATTTAAGTCTTTTTGAACAAACTGTTTGAAGATATTGACAACCATAACATTAGTTTAATTTTTATCGATGTCCAGAAATGAGCATAATATTTGAAGAGATAAAGTATAACTTGAACAATTACCTAATGTTTTAAGCAAATATTAGGATGAAAAATTAAATGTACATCAAGTGTCCAAACTGTACATTGAGGTCAAATAGTGAATACCACCTGTTCAAAATCTACTAGTTATTTATTATCATCGTCTCGTGAACTCGATTTCGACACATTACTTATGTTATTGACTATTTGACAGGTGGTTGTTAAGTTAAACTCTTGTGAGGTAATGATTTTTTTCAAATGAAAGCCGTCATGGTAGATAAAAATATTATTTTATTCATACTCTGAGTTTGGAAGCGTAATAAATACGAAAAACTTTTCATGTTCTAGCTAAATGTTACATCACAAAATTATGTACTTATTAATATTATCTTATTATTAAGCTATTTACAATTGACTAGGGTACATTTCAGTTCTGTGATAACTTTTACTTAAATCTATTATTTACAATCATTCACATTTCGTTTTAAGGTGAGATTCCACTCGATTTTGTTATTTAAAATAGTATTACCGATATTTCGCTTTTTTTTTAATTTAGTTTTGATGGTAATCAAAATCGAGTAAATTTCCCAACTTAACTCATTTCACTCCAATATAAATTCAAAATAAGTAGCTAACATTATCACATTACAAATATTACATCTTGTCAGGACTTAAAATAATCAGGAACCTCACGAGTACCAGCTACATGGCTCATGGCATCTAAATACAACCATGCAGTATCATACATTGTCAGCGAATACGGAATGTAATATTATAAATGTATACAAAAACATATCGGTGTAATCTTCAAAATGGCGCTTAGAACAGGTACAATATATGCCATAATAAGATTAATTAATGAATTTAACATCCATTTTTGCTAATAAGTACTTAAAGTACAGTAATTACCTACTCATAAATAGAAACAATGACAGTATTGGTAGGATAGATACAGTAAAAATTAATATACATAGCTGCATTCCTAGCATAACAGCACCAACATAACTTAAGCATATATATGTATTAAATGTTCAATATAGATACATATTTACTATAATATATACACTTAACAATACATCACATTGATCGTAATATATTAAACAAAATAAGTCTTTCGTGCATGCGCCGTATTAGACATGGGTATCTGTTGCGGGGGCCTGAGGGGTCGCTCCTCGCACTGGTGATTGTCTATGGAAACGTAGCTATGGTGGTGAGGCAGCCGGTCGTCTGGACGACCTTCGCTGCTCGCCACCGAGCACGTTTCGTCCTCAGTGCTGCGCGCTGACACCTCCGCACTCGCACTGGTCGAGTGCAAGGGGCTCGACATCATTAGATTCGGCGGGGCCATCCCATATTTGTACCACGGGTCGTGGGACGTCGGCGGCGCGGTATACCTTAAGTTCCCGTGCCTTCCGAACGCCTCTCTATTACCACTTTTCAAATTATTTGCGTTATGAAGCGTCCGATTGGGCAATGTCACGTCCACATCCGGTAAACGAAAATTTAGCTTTTCCCAACAGTTCCGTTCTCCCCATACAATCACAGTACACGTTTTAAGTAACACCTTTAAGTCTGGGTCTATGTTTATGGCACTAAGGTCCGTCGTCACGAGAAATATAATTTTTTGACGTCTATGCCTAACGTTCACTGAATTTATAGCACTTTGTACGGCCGCCTTTAACTCTGGCGCGTACCACTCTTGATGCAAGAACTTTGTCGATAGCACTATAATGAGTCTTTTAGAACATTCTGATGCACTCACTAAACAATTACTGGAACGCCCCTCGATAAGTTGCACATCTCTATGTTGTAAACATAGCGAATGTCCCATGTTTTCTAACTCTGAGCTGACTGCCCGAGTCACGAAGTCTTCGTCACCTAGGTTGTAGACGAAAAAGGCATCAAAACGTTTATTTTTGTTGTCGTTCATATCTTTAGGTGCAGAATTGAATACTCTGACGCCGTATCTCGAATGCATCCACAGTTTAAAATCTTCTCTGAACATAAAGAGCAAAGCACACATTAGTAAAAGTATAATTGCTATTATCAGCACCGCTGCAATATACGGGATGTAATTTTCGACACCGTCATTCGATTCGATGAATAATCGTTTCAAAGTCTCGGTCCCGGTCTCCTCGGTAGTGGCCTCTGTTTTACATTCCTTCGCCACAGTTGCTATGGTTTTATTCATCGGTTGCCCATGAGCCAAGTAGCACATTATAGTATCGGTATCTTTTGATTTTTTTATCAACCACTGATTCAGCTGCGCTACATCTTTACAATCACATATCCAGTTGTTCCCATCGACGGAGACACGCGTACGAGGATCGCTGTCAGTAATGACTCTCCACGGCATGTAATCAACGTAGCCGTTATTGTCAAGCCCTAAGAATTCCAGTGAAGGCAGATAATTAAAAGTGTCATTCTCTATAACTTTGATTTTATTGTCACTCAAATAAAGTTCATTAAGATTGGGCACTCTCGTAAACTGAGTATTTCTCAATATCTCCAAGTTGTTGTTTTCCAAATGAAGTATCCTCAATGATTCGATCCCGTTAAATGTTCTATTTTGTATTGTGTTGATGTTGCTGTTATTGAGATACAAAACTTGTAGCTTCTTTTTACCAATGAAAACGTGATTTCCTAATTCTATTAGATCGTTTCCATCCAAGTATATTTCGGTCGCGTCCATCGGTATTCTGTCCGGCACGTGATCGTAGCCGGCATTCGAACAATCGACCACGTTGGTGGTGGTCCAGGTCTGATCATGATAACACGAACATTTATCTGGACAAGTCATCTTACAATCACAAGCGTCAAAATCACAACAATGGCACACTGCAAAACAATGTGAATCGTACTCGCACAGGAATTCGGAAGATTTAACTTCTAGCAAAAGCATATCCGATTTACTACGAGAATGAGTTAGAGAGCACCTTACACTTTCTAAATCCATTACTCTCGGGCGCTGCCTGAGGTCACTTAATTGGTTAATTGTCTGCAGCCATTCCATTGTGCAATCACACACAAATGGATTTTCACTTATATAGAATTCTGGTAGATCCTTGTCATCTGGAACGGTTGATATCGCGAAAGTACCAAGCTCCAATGTTTTTATTTTATTTGAATACAACATAACTTTATTCAGGTTGTATTTTTGTAGGAATGTTCCGGGATTAACTTTCTCAATGTTGTTATCATTCAATATGACTGTCTCTATACTACTCGGAAATGAGAATTCGTCGATACTTCTTAATTTGTTGTAACTGACATCAAGCATTTTAACCGCACAAGACTCTTTTAATCCATAAGTGTCTTCAAGTTTTTCTACTTTATTCTCATGCATATCCAGCCATTCGAGGTTTGATGGTATGTGATTATAATCAAACCAAAGTAACTCATTGTTGGAAACATTCAACCAAACGAGCGGTTGCGTCTTTGTAAATATGCCCTTCAAATCAACGAGTTTATTGCCATCTAATCCTATTGCTTTTAATTGTTGGTTGGGTGCAAAAGCTCCGTCATCTATTTGATCAATATTGTTTGATGCCAAATTCAATATCTGTAATGATGGTAACGCTGCAAATGTATCTTTAGATATTTTTTCAATTTTGTTTCCCACGAGACGTAAACCATACAAGTCATCTAATCCTTCAAATTGTGTAGTAGTTACTTTCGTTATCCTATTCATGCCTAAGTCCAGGGATGTCAGGAATCTTAGCGTTTTTATAGCTTCCGGCACTTCTGATAACTGGTTTCCACTAAGTCCCAAATCATGAAGTTTTGTTATATTTTCGAAAGAGCGTAAGTCTACTTTCGTTATTCTATTTCCATCGAGGAATAACTGGTTTAGTACATAGAGATTTGAGAAATGACTGCTGTCCACTTCAATAATATTGTTATGAGCTAACGACAGCGAGTGTAAGTTTTTCAAATTAGAAAATGCACCGTCGGCAATTCTTGCTATTCTATTATATTCCATACTCAAAAACTGTAAATTATTTAAATCTTGAAATAGCAATGCATCTATTTTAGTTATTCTATTATGAGATAAGTTTAAAACTATGAGGCGGACAAGTCCTGAGAACGTATCTCTATTCACCCATTCACTTGTTAATTCATTGACCGATAAATCTAATATTTGTAACTGGTCTAAGCCTTCCAGCAATCCCGGGGCAAGAACACTCAGTGAATTATTATTCAAATATATTTGCTTGATATCTCTCGAAGATTGAAACATTTCAGGCGGTAAAGCAGTCAAAGCATTAGTAGACAAATTTAGCATTTGCAAATCACTCAGTCCAACGAAAGCACGGTCCGCAACAGCTGATATTCTGTTATTTTGTAAGAACAACTTCTGAAGTGCGCGTAAACTTGACAGACCGTTATCGGGTAGGCCACTTATTTCGTTATACGACATATCTAACGTTTCCAATACTGTATTGCATGATTTTCCAGGTGCAGTTGGGCCATTGCCCCAATCCGAAAATCCTAAATTTGATATGTCCTGTAATCTATTCTGTGTCACGTTCAATTCTTTCAAATTATATAATAGGCAAAATATCTCAGATGGTAAAATCCAGATATTATTATCGCCCAGATCTAGGCTTCGTAAGTCTGTGAGACCTCGAAATGAATCTCTATGAAACTCCATTGACATTGCTGACCAATCTGTATTATGTGTTCGAATAGTTAAGCTTCGTAGTCCACTTAGAGGCGATAAAACCGCGGATGGCACATATCGTATTTTACACGACTCTATTCTTAGCTCTCTCAGGTTATGAAATCGAGATAAAAGTTGCGTGCCCTCTTCTTTCCGCCTGCCAAAGTCTAGGGAGCTTTCAAAGAAGAGCACGTCTGTGCAATGAAGATCTAGGACGGTGATGCGCTGAGCCTGAGAAGTACTGAGGCCAGCTAGCAAATCCGTTGCACCAGCAGCCGTTCGCAGTGAGCATGCCAGCTGCACGCGAGTGGTCTCGCTAGCATCGCCTGATACGCGCTGCCATTCACACTCCTGCGGAGCCTCCGACACTCGGCTCGTCAACGAAGCTCCACCGGCGCCGAGGTACATCCAACACCATGCCGCATACCACAACGCCAATAATCCCATCGATAACATCTTGAATAACTCACTTTTAAACTGTCACTTAATTTAAATCGTCACCATTTGGTTCGCTATTGTCGCGCACATCGCTACGTTAGTCCGCAAGCACACGGAAAACTTCACAAATTTCCCGTCAAACTTGTTTCGAAGTACGACACATAACGGCTTGAGTGCGACAAGTTGAATGAAACGCAGCGAACGCCACTCTCGAGCACGTATGAGGAGCGACTGAGTGACGGCGCGAGGTAAGTTGACCGACCGGTGGCTCCGGCACGCTCCCCGCGCACGTATGCTCCTCCCCCGACAGAGAGATCAGACATACACCTCTCTTTCGTTTAAAAAGTTCACAACGGCAACAAGTTGCTCGCCACAAGATTGGCATGAACAGGAGCGCGCTTCGCGAGCTTTTATAAACATGGCCCTGCTTACTTTGTTTGTTTTATCTAATCATAAAGTTTCAATAGCGTCTTGCGAAACTGAAAGCGTGTGAACTGCATATTTCGACTATTTTATTAAAAAAATATTGTAATTTTAGGTAAGTAGTATTAAAATAGCTAGGAAATAGTTAAACTGTTGACCTATTACTAGATGCAGGTACGTACACTTTATACATAAAACGCATTGCTATTATTCACACGATCATCAAACAGCATATAACATTTGGTATATAAAATCAGTTGAGATTTATTGATATCCATTGTTTTCCGATAAAACAATGCGTCGATCTTTCCCTCGTTATCTTCGGTGGTGTGAATTATTTTGTCAATTCCTGTGAAACCATTTGCGTGTGACTGATTACTTATGTTCTAGAAATGGAAACTACCTGTGTCGTGCGTGACGCATTTCCGATAACCCGCGCTTATCTCTAGGACTTGTCAAATTACTCACTTGATGACATCATCTATGTAAATGGTTCCTTTTACCTCTATAATGCAACTTAAACCCGAGATAGTTAGAATTTCTTGGAGATCCATGGAAAAATTATTGCAATACAATTTGTCATAGTTAACCGATGCAATCATGCCTTCAGAAACTGAGCAATGCGTTTTTAATGGCAGTGTACAATCCTAAACAAGCTGAGGAAGTTTACGGATATTATAAAGTAATCAATTTAAACTTAATTGTTTTACTTTCGTATCAAATGTGTAAGTTTCTTGCATAAACAGCGTTTGTATTTTTCACACGGTGTGCGAAAGAAGCAAGAAGCTTGACAAATTGTTATTTTATTTTCACTTGTGAACATACTGTAAAATTCTATACTCAATTATCTTTACATTTCTAATTCAAAAGGTCACCCTTTACCCACATTAAAGTCTGTTATATTTTGTTTTATTTTCTATCTCAAGTCCCTGCATTTATTTGTAGTATCTCCGTCTAGGTTATTCAGACTGCCAGCGTGCGGAACCGCGCGACATTTTTTATTCAGATTGGCAGATAGGTACTTTATCATACAATCAACGCTAAGCGAATATGCATTCCAGTGCATAACATAAAAGCCGTCGGGGACATGAAAAGGGCTTTATTGGCATACTCGGCGGCGAAACACAAAAATTGTCCCGCAAAGAGTTAACTGATCTAAACGAGTGCACTTTTGCGTGCGCTGCGATGGAATAACATGGATCTAAAATCTCTTCATTTTTTGCATTAAATAGTTAATAACATATTATAATAATATTTTACCTTGCCGATCGGAAGCCTTGAGGAAATTTTATGTTTTCTGTAATTTTTTATAAGTAGAGCTATATCTTAGTTATAAAATTAACATTATTTATTTGCACATATAACTAAACAGTCACTTTGCCTTTACGGTATTGTAATAAGGTGTATAACACATTGGTAATCCCCTGGTATTGACTAATGTCTATAGGCGATGGTAGTCACTTACCATCAGGTGACCCGCCTGCCTCGTGGTCACTTGTGGTATAATAAAAAAAATGAAATCTTATACATACAGCGTTGATTTATTTACTTGTGTTACTGTAAGTGATTGTACCTATATATATAAAGAAACACAATTTAAGTTATTTATAGTTCAAATTACCTTTTGTACAAAATAAACCGTTGGGAAGCTTAAGAGAAAACCAAGAAACACCCAACTAAAAATAAATAACTCCATGGCAAAAACACATCCAGCGTTTTTTCTCAATCTTTTTCGTCTCTAATTAGGCATTATAAAGAGAAAATCTAATTAAGGAAGAGGAAGTCGAAGTAAAGATTTAGCTTTGTTATGCTTCTACATAGTAAGTAAATACTTGACAAAAACACAATAGGTAATTAAGTGAAGCCAAAATATGAAAGTAATTAATGTAAAAGAAGGTTTGTTAATTAGTTTAATGATCACGCTTGCTTCTAGTTGTTAATTAGAGATAATTATGTTAATATTGGTCCAAAACGTGTATTTTGAATAATATTTGCTTTAAGGACTGTTATTTTTATGTGTAGAAGAAACAAACGCTTATAATGTTGTACAAGTTAACCAATTTGTTTTATATATTAAGGGAAACAAACTTAAATATAAATTAAGACATTTGTGTGCTATTTATTAATAAAATGTATTGTGTAAATTAGCAATAATTTGTTCACCTTTTTTTATCGATTACGATGTACAGATAGATGGTGGATAAAAACAGTAAAGATGCTATTTAATCTTACAATAAAAAGGTGACTCTGAAATAATATTTTTAAAAAACTTACAAAAAACAATTTTATATTGATCAAAATGTCTGTAAAAAATGCGACAGTATGACGAACCTAACTTTGGTTTCGCAAATGACATCTTTATAGATTCAGAATAAAATCTATTTACTTACTATTTATCTAGGGTAATTAAATACCGCTGATTAAGTGCAAAATATGCCTTTCATCCATTCATCACAAGTGCATCAACATTAATATAAATCCGTCCAATATGTACCTACTCGAGTTTCTATTTCAGTTGAATTTCCCTAAACAGTTCCTGAAGCTGCAATTCCAATTACGCCTTTGATGATGTTAATTAAGAATTATGGATCATGCACTTTGTGACATCTTATTCTAATTGGATCACAGGTTTTAAAAATAAATATGTTTCATGAAACAATGTGACAGTCCCATCAAGTGCAGTGCTAACGTGCCGCCCGCGCACTCAGGAAGTTGTAAATCACAATGCTCTACCAACTCGTCACTCGATTTCTATATACCACACCAGAATAACAAGGACTGCCCTGCCTCTACAACTCCCAACTTTATTGACGACGGAATCAAAAGTGTTTATATTGATAGAGGTCTCGCTTAAATGGTAGTTTAGACGAACCACTGAAAATGTTAAATCTACTTTTTATTATGCGAGCATCCTGCGTTACCCTGTTGTTCGGCAGAGAGATGAGAAAATAAAAAAATCCGTATCTGTTGTCACTAGCAGTGGTTGGCATGCCTAATGTATAACAACCACATCACTATAAAGCGATACTTATACATCACTAGCTATCCCCCGCGGTTTCACCCGCGTTCCAGTGGGATCTTATCTTAGTAGGTATCCTATCACTTATTATAGGATATAATCTAATTGTGTGCCAAGTAGTTTCGGAGTTCATCGTAGACCAACATCGTGACACGGGAATTTTATATATGTATTAAGATATAGGTACCTACTACATATAGGAGACGACTGAAATGGATATTATTAATATTGCTTACTTCAGGAGGTATTGTGTTACTGAAAAAAAAAAATCCTTGCTGAGTTTCTTGCCGGAGTCTTCGCAGTTTAAGTGTATTCCGAACCGTCGATAGAGTCAATTGTAACGTTCATATACTTACCTTTCAGTTTACTGAATAAATGAGTTTTGAGTTTGAGTTTTGAATTGTTTTCTTATTATACTTAAGTAGGTAGCCTTTTCTCATCGCCATGATTTAATACAACGAATAACACTGTAATTTTATTTCATTTCATTATAATATATGACGTGGCAGCTTAATGATGTCGAATTATACCAACATGTGATTTTGATCACCATAACTAACCACATTACAAGTGGAATCGATTCCAGCCAACTGTTCCCTGCGCCTGCGCCCGTCCTATCCTATTCATTAACTGTCAATACATTGGAACCATTGTGTGATTCCGCAAAAAACGCATAAATCGAATCGATCTTCCTTGCTGTCTACCATTCATTTCGCTACACTGTGTCTATACCTCTAATGGTTGAAATCCCTAAAGACCCATACATATTTGGTGTTATTAAACGTCAAAATATTTTGTATCAGTTGTGCTAATGGCGACAGTTTGTAAAGTTGGCTGCATTAAGGTCATATTGTCTGCTTTATCCGGGGATATTGTTGCCAAATGTGCATTTTGTTGCGGATTATATTCTCGGAACTATGAAAAAAGTTTATTTATTAATGAGTTATGAACTATCTGCTTGTAGACTAAACACGGATTCTAGCATCGTAATAAACAGCTTCTCTTATAGTTGAAATAAATCTTTGTAAAGCTAAATTAATGTCCTAGCTCAACAATATAGCTATATCAAAAACAACTAAAAGTAGGATGTTCTATAGTTAGTACAGAAACTGTTTTGTAAGCATTGCTTGGAGCTTAAACTAATTATCTTTCTCCGCAGTTAAATAAAGGAGAGGTAATAATTCATATTTTGAGACAACATTTGTAGTATAAGTTCCTACTCGTATTTTCGTAAGTGTAAAGTATACTTACTCGTTATTCCAGTAATTGATTAATTGAGAATTTCACTGTGGTTTTGAAATGTTACTCGTAAACTCGTGTTACTCTAGAAACGAATAAAAGAATAAATTCCTTAAACCTATTATTTTCCCCGAGTCGATCCTCGAAAATGAGTGTGGCTCCGTCGTCGTCCGCCAATGTCATTTTTGAAATCGTATTTTTAAATTAGCAGCCAAGAATGTTGATTAAATTAGTGTTTTGTAATGAGAAAAAGCATTGGGACGAGGGAAGAAAAAATGATGGGTGAATTCGAGACCGATTTGGGGATACTTGACGAAATCCGGCGAATGAATGTAATGCCATTATGATTAGCATTATTTGGCTCGTAGGGGCCGCGGATTCCGGTTTACGAGATAAAGCGAGTTTTGCACAAAGAGAGTTTTTCGACGTGCTTTTTAATTTTTCCCCCACAAACATCTGTGTTGAGTCCTCGGTCGCCGCGGCTTTAATCGCGTTTGTTACGCCACATGTTATTGATAGTTGAACGGTTTGTTTAAATATTTTTGTAATAGAAAACAATACTAGGTGTGCATATTTTTTATTTAAAAGATTCCTCAGTTACTAAATTACTGTACAAACAAATATAAATTTATGTTTTAATGCCTGCAAGATGTTTGTGTGCTTGATTGAACATAATATCCTTTCTATGTTTGTCCTGAGTCTGGGTAATTATATATTTATTAGAGTTAATGTATTTAAAAAGTAGTAGCACTTGCTTTGCTTAGTTTGATATCCGATGGCCGCGTGTGAAATATGACCCACGATATTATTATTTTTTCTAAAATGTTTTCAAAAGTAACCACTAAACTCCTAAATAAAACGGTAAACTTAAAAGAAATACCAATTTAAGTTTAGTCCAAATCTCATTTATATCAGTGGCTTTCTACATATAAACAACAACTTTTAAGTACATTAATGTCTGTATGTGTAACCCGTATTTATGTGTACTAATAAAGTGTAACTACGTAAGATTAGAACAAAATTAATGGTTGTTTGGCCATCCACGGTACCCTAAACAGCCATTTAAAAAAAATTGATGAATTTTAAAATTTATGTTGGGATTTTAATAAATAATTACTGAGGCGATTTGTAAACAGTAAGCTGAAATGCTTCTTTCTCTTCTCCCACTTTTTATATGTCTGGTTAATCCGGTTACGTTTGTCACGGGACATTTAGGACTAGCCACACTGCACTAAATATTAATCTTTATGCTTTAACAGTGACATTAATCACAATAGAGCTTGTGATTTATGTTAGACACATATCGAAATACAGTTAAAAATATTTCTTCACGTAGGTATGAAATCATAACAAATGCTGCATTATTCTTTTTTTATGGGGTCTTACAAACAGCGCTCAACAACAATATTTGGTAACAATGATTTTGTTATTTTATGTCGAGTTGGTCGTACCACAACTCAGAGAAATGTTACGTAATCATCACCCATATTCCACGTTTCAATATTAATACTACAGCGTAGAGTTCTTTGTCGGTCTATAAGTCTTTTAAAATATGTAGTATAATTAAAACTCAAATCGAAATAACCACCACGATATATAGACGCGCGTCCTATCGTGTGTCAGTGACCGGCCCTGAATAGGCCCTAATTTTTTTTCAGGCTTTCGATTTGTGGGTTCTTGCTTTGTGATACAAAATTAATGATTTTTGGTCTGTGCTTCGCAGCGTCAGCGGGCACAATGGGCCGAGTGACAATGGTGCCCCGCTGTCCACGATATTGACGGAAGGCCTCGCGGCGGACGCTACCTACGCTCCTGACTGCCCCACCAGCCCTTTGTCCCCAAGAATTTTAGACACGTCACGAACCAAATGGAAGCTCGTGAGAATAACCACAATATTATTTTATAAAAATTGATTCCTAATTATGATTTCGTCGCACCCGAATAGTCTCGCGAGCGAAGGACTATTATTTATACTACTATATATTTATATTCTCTACACTCATTCTTGATATTATATCAAAGAAACAAGTACCTACATCATGCTCTGAATACGGCTTATGAGAATTTCCTTAATTTGCTAATGTACAAAAGGATATAATTTCATGTACCTATTACGTGTGGTCTACCTATTTACATTTCATTACGGCCATCATAATATAACCTACAGTACCCCAATAAATTAACGTCCCTCGTTCATACATTCTGACCAAAACATCTTGCCCTGACGCTATTGTAGACCACGAGGCACCAACACTAAGGGTGGTCTCATGTCATGGCCACTATTTAACCCAAACACGTCGTATTGTGGTCACCCCAGTATTGTCGCCGCATTATTTATGGCAATTCAATATAATTTCATTACCGCCAAACTGTTTATAAATCTGTAACCACAGAACAGTATCAATTCGAATGACGACAGTATCGGTTGTTATGGCCAATAAATTTTAGGATTATCTTGTCCGTGGGCCGTGATTAGGTGCCATCAATGTTTGAGGGAAAGTCGAGAATTAAATCGTTTAAGCCCAGTTAATGGCGGTCGCACAATGTAAATGGCGAGTAATGATAAATTACTGCAGTAAAATAAAACTGTTGAGTAATTCGCGTCGTAAACATACGATCGAATATTACCGATGTCACATCCTTTTAATTATCGAATCTACAGTAACTTGGGACTTATGACTTACAATTACTGAACATTCTTGGGTAAACCTATTGGTTGATTGATCACTTTGATTCTAAGAGAAGGTAAATTAAAATAAAAAAATTATAAAGAACATTCCTCATGTTGAACCTGCCATAATCTCATTCAATGAACACTATTAAGGTTCACCTTAAAGGACTTTAATTAACCTATTAGTAAGATAAAATAAACATCTGACGGGGAATCAACCAATACCGATGGCAGACTATTTTTTTGGGATAACGGAATAAATAAGCATTTTATTTTCCGTGCATCATTTGCTATTACAATTCAAGCAGGCGTACCCTACTACGTTTTTATCGAAAAACCGAAGCAAATGCTCGAGTATCGAGTTTATAAACAATTCCCGTAATTCATTCGGGATTCTCATGGCGTCTAACAGAGATATACTGAAATGACCAATCACAGACGTGCTCCGACTGCTAAGCTGCGATATTTACCTCAGGTGATTATTATTGTCACACCGATATTCGCTTCAACGGTAAACTATACTAAACACTAAATAACTTTACTATACTCTTCATTGTTCTGCTTGGGAAGTCGAAAAGTCTAGCAGGAATCGGAATATGTAGAGTATCTGCTTAGTTAAACTAAAAATCGTGATAAAACCTATAGGTAGTTCCTGAGATGTGGTAGGTATATGGTTTTAATCCTCTTCACTTCAGTGATAATAATAATAAGGGTAGCTCGCTACAGTTAGAATCTCCACGGGTATTGAAGTTAATACATAATTCATAGGCTACATAGGTATTTCATAAAGTTCAAAGTGTTCTACATAGGTACTAATTCTTAATTTATTTAGGAATAAAATGCTATTTGCAGTGAACAAAATAAGGTATTAGGTTAGATAATAATTTAGAAAAATACGTTTACAAAAAAGAAATGTTGTTATGTTTAGGCGTTTTTTTTTAATATAGCTAAAAATCTACATAATTATTTTAAATTGTACCTATTTGTTACAATAATTTTATTTATTTGTATTTTTGTTAAAGAATATGTTTGTTAAAGAATATCGGTGTGAAATCTATGAATGCCTAAGTTCAATTCGATAGTAACATTAGCTCCGAAATCGACTATTTCTGTGTCCATTAGTTTAATGTTATTTCTTTTAGGTGCTGGAATAGTTTGTTACTTTTTAGGGATCCTTACCAAGAGGGTTCGAATGGAGCATACCTATGTGCGTCTGTCCGACAGTCTTAAGCTCTCAGTCTTGAGTCACAGTAGGTAGGTACTATTTGAGCCCAAAGCCGAAAATAATTAATGTAAGTATTAATGTAAAAGCAATGTAGGTACAATCATACAAAGGTAAGGAGATTTTAAGAAATAAAAATATTAACAACAATAATTATTAATAGTTTCATCATTCAGTAAAGAATTTTTTATTTTTATTATAGCCTTTATTCAGACACATTTTTTATATACTAAATTTAAATCTATACTGTTTGACAATTAAAAATCGACATCGACAACTGTATCTGTTTGCCTTTTTTCGGCAAAGGCCTCCCCCAACTTCCTCCATTCCTCTCTGTCCCATGTTCTCCGGCTCCAGGTGCTCCCCGCTGTTTCCTTTACCTCATCTTCCCATCGTTTGTGTTGTCGTCCTCTACTTCTTTTCATGTATGTGGGATACCAATACATTACCCTTCTACTCCACTTGTCTGTTCCTCGTATGGTATGGCCTATCCATCTCCATTTCAGTTTTTTGACGCAGACTGTAGCATCTTTAATTTTAGTGCGTTTCCTCAAGGTTTTGTTCTTAATTCGGTCGATTCTTTTCTTGCCCATCATACTTCTTTCCATAGCTCTTTGGCTGATTTCCAGCTTCTGACTGTGAGCTTTAGTAAGTGCCCAGGTCTGGCATCCGTAGGTCAAGACAGGGAGTATACATGTATCAAATAATTTTCTTTTGAAGAACATGTTAGTATCTTTGTTTTTCATGATTTCTTTGTATCCCCAGTATGTTTTCCATTCCAGTAAAGAATATCTAGTAATAAAAAAACAACGTACGAAATGTACAAAACTAAAAAATATTTTTTTTTTACAAAATTCACGTCAAATCTTCTTCATACTTATACCATATTTAGTTACCTATATTCCTAAGATGTAATTCATTGAACATGCCAATTCCTTTAAATACTTCCTTATTCTTGACATGAATAGATACTCATTAGTTCATTGCATTCAGATAATTTATGTAAGACAAGGTTAATAATCCGTCCAAAGCGACATTCGGACTACAATGGTAACTACCTTCTCGATTCATAAAACTATTGTTCTCGTGTCTAACACCTTTTCGTCACTGGCCATACGTAATTATCGTGGGTAGAGCTATTTTATTTTATTTTATGTGCCATTAAATTTAACAACAATCGCCTTTTAGTGACGTGAAAGTGGACAATATTTATGTTAATATGTCGTAAAGATAGTTACTAAACCACGTGTTATGGTAGGTACTCACGAGTCATGTTGTATCTGGATGACTCCCAAGGTATCGCTGGATGCATTACCATAACTCAGGTGCGTTTCACTTCACTGATATCTTTGTGTTACAGAGGATTTTTGTTTGGTAGAGTCAATTGTAACGTTCATAAGTGCCTTACCAGGGCCTAAACTGAATAAATGAGTTTTGAGTTTGAGTTTGGCTTAGGCCTCCTTTGTGTCTTTCGAGCTGTCTTATTTCGGAAGAAAATGCCTATTAGGTTAAACGATTTGTGAGTAGGTAGCAGTATTCCTATACCTTTGTCTACACTAATAATTGGTATTTTTGTATGTTTGTAACGGATAAACTCAAAAACTACTGAACCGATTTCAAAAATTCATTTTAATTCTACATTATCCCTGAGTAACATAGGCTATATTTTTTATCCCGGGCAAACGATAAGATCCCACGGGAACGCGGGTGAAACCGCGGGGGATAGCTAGTATATGTACCTATATGACTATTTTCATGTTCCGAATCCCCGCTGTAGCTTCAGCATCCAATTTCCCTAAATATTTTTTTATCAGCCAGGTGTATAAAAGTAAACTGACTTTACTAAGACGACGAACAAAGCACCTCGAGACCACACAAAGCCGATCGTTTACCGCCAAGAATCTCGAACTATTGTCATTGTCAAAACATGATCAGTTACAATAAATCTTATTAAAAGTTAGTCCCGCCACACAACACCATTCATAAGCGTCTTAGATCCAACCTCAAAAGAATAGTTGTTTACGTATATTGCGGATAGCTTTTGTATCGGATGCATCTGCTCCTTATACTAGTAGTGGGTACCTATACCTGAATTTGTAAGCATATAAATAAGTGCAACCAAAAATAAATTTACGAGACCGGCCAGTCCTGTCGTACTACATACCCAAGTCACAGAGTCCTTAATTTTAATTGGTTAGTTAGGCTATTATTTTATTATATTGTTTACCTTTTAAAAAACCTGCCAAGTGCGAGTCGGACTTGCGCACGAAGGGTTCCGTAGTAAAAACGTTTGTTGTATGGGAGCCCCCCCTTAAATATTTATTGTATTTTATTTTAATTTTATTATTTATTATTAAAGTAAAATACAACTCAATATTTTGTGACAATATCAAGTGCCTACCTGTTGCCATTATTGATATCCAGCAAAAAAAGGGCAAAAAAATAGCCTTTGTTGTATAGGAGCCCCCCTTAAATATTTATTTTATTTTCTTTTTAGTATTTGTTGTTATAGCGGCAACAGAAATACATTATTTGTGAAAATTTCAACTGTCTAACTATCGCGGTTCTTGAGATACAACGTGGTGACAGACAGACGGACAGACGGCGAAGTCTTAGTAATAGGGTCCCATTTTTACCCTTTGGGTACGGAACCCTAAAAACATTATGTCAAATCAGTTCAACCTTTAGTATATCTTTATACTGTGCTTTAGCTGCTTGTGATCTGTGTAGGTATGTATGATGATACCAAATACCATACCATTATGTTACCTACCTATAAAATAGTTAATTTTCTACTGCTTTTCAGTCCAAGAAAATTAGCGGTCCCCCGACGCTTGGTTTAAAATATTCTAGTTTATAAACGTAAAGTGCTAAATACCTACTTAGATATTATTTTTTCCTTTTGAGAGGTTTTTGTGTCGGGGGTTTCTTATTTTTTTTAATTTCATTTTAATTTCATTTCATTAAAAAAACTACTGGCAGACAAACTACCATTGACTCTATTCCCGCACACATTCCCGGAACGAAACACCAAATAAATATCGCCATTAGATTATTCATTCGCCCACCTACCGTTCCAACTAACCGTTCCGTACCCAACTACGTTCGTCAAAACGTATCATATGAGCCCAAACACAAGGTAGATGCCGCATACCGTTGAAGAGTTTTTCTGGCGGGTTGGGTATCCCGCAGGTCCTAGTGACGCCGGCGCATCAGGTCAAGGTTATCATACTTTGGTAATATCATTGTCAAGCAATAGGATAACATTTACTTTTGGATAAGCTTGTGTTAGTTTTTTTCCCTCCAGATATCCTCTCAAAAATATTGTCCCCCATAAGCATTAAAACCCTCATCTATGAGGGGGTTCCCCCGATCTGGCATCACTGTCAGGAATGGGGTGGGACATATTTGTGTATGTTGCTATTCGGCTCCATGTTTGGATGGTCGTATTGTCGTGCGTGTATTGCTTATTGGCGTGTTCGTCAAAAATTTTACCATATAAAGCGAATACAAAATCGCAAACACAAATAGCCATGTGAAGTGCCAGACAACTTTTTATTTTTGCAAGTAAGTACTTACACCAAACACAAAACAAAACAACTTTTTTTAATCTTTATACCTACATATATTTGGAGGATTTTTAAATTAAAAACGTCACCTTCAGGTGAATTCATGTGTACGAATTGTTATAAATAATTATTATATTTGTTCTTCGGTTGCTATTGTATTGTTACCAAGTTTGCAATATTTGAATAGAATTGGCAACTTTTTTTTGTTAATTTAGTCAAAGATAATAAAATTACTTATCTTGGTTTTTTTTTATAGCCAGAATACTCATTCCTATACATTTTGCCCTCTTTTGGTCCTTTACAAATTACAATAAACAATACAGTTTATTGGCTATTTTTGATTAATTAACATGGCAACATTGGCGAGTGGGAGTTGCTTGCAGTGTTGCCAACTTGACGGATTTCCCGTCATTTCTGGCGGATTGGACGAATGAAAAACGGAAAAAACGGTTGACGGATTCTTATTATAGTAATTGATATTAAGTCTATAATACTTGCAAATGACAATTTATACTCATACATAAGTAGTCAGTCATGTTGCGAGAGGAAACTAAGTAATAACATTAAATTGATCCAAATCTTTGAGTCAAATGTACTTCCCTGTGACATGGCTTACATACAGTTTCGAATTTATTGATACACATAATGTAAGTAAACTGTATGAATTATAAAAACACTATGCTGTAATTAGTTTATAGACAATTTGTAGAAAATCTATCACCAAGTAACTAACGGCATGTTTCGCCAATTATTGTTCTCGATCCTAGACCATATCGTCACTTACTATCAGGTGAGATTGTGGTCTTCAAGGGCTAGGCTATAAGCTGTGACAAAAAAAAACTGGAATTTTAATTATATTTTTCTGCCAATATACTTAATATTAGCAAAAAACTGAAAATGTTTGACGGATTTTTGATGGAATTTCTTCGTTATGTTGACAGAATGTAAATATTATTGTCGGCAATACTGGCTACTTGTGCATGCATTCCAGGGTAAATGCCTTTGATTATTAAAAAGGTAAATACGTCGGCTGGGATTTATGAGGGGTATTTTTAGGGACTTTTTTTATTTACAAGTAATACTCTAAGATAACCAAATCCAGCCGACTTTTGGGCGGGACCTTGTGAAGTGACGTTGCGTTTTTGTTTTATTTTCATTTAATCCTTGTATTATGAGTTTTACTGAATAATTTCGGTGGTGTTTTATCCAATAATGATTAACCTAAGTGCACAAGTGAAGTAAAATGAAATGAAAGTGTATATCGTGACTTTTCAGGTTGTCCCAAAAGTTTTAGTGGAACATCCGCCAATTTCACTAAAACCTGACCGGACGTGTACGGACGAGGACTAGACTTTACAGTGAATGTGATATAACGTGACTGTAACATAAAATTAGAATATTGAAACTGAAAATGTATGCGACTGAAAGACTTTGTATCTATAGTCATGAATAAACATTAATAAAAAGAAAAATCCAGCCAATCATATTTATTTGCTGACCTAGCGACATGTAATGGACATCTAGAGTAATGAGGATCCGTAACGTTTTTAGTTAAGAATGCAGATTTATAGAGCTAAGAAATCTTTAACATACAGTGCAAAAATTTTTGTTCTACGACAAAAATTGTCGAAGTTATGACCGAATTACTAGCGAAGTGCACCGAGTGGCCTTTGCGGTAGCTGAAACGTCACAGTGAGGGTCGCCGCCAGTCAGCAGTAAGGCGCGCAGTGAGATTTCTTTAATTGTGAATTTTAAAACAAGTGTCCGATTTGTGTCTAATTTACTTTTTGAACTATGTATAAATATTGTATAGTGCCGAAATGTACAAACAATTCTATTATAACGCCAGAAAAACCTATTTTTTAACGTGCCGAAAGACCCAAAAAATCGTAAAACTGACCGACTGACTGACTGATCTATCAACGCACAGCTGAAACCACTGAAATGAAATGAAATTGAAATGAAATGAATGAAATGAAATTGTTTATTCATCCAAATAGGCCTTCACAGGCACTTATGAATAGTCAGACTCTAAATGCTCGGTTCGGAAGGTTGTTTTTGCTGAGAAGAGCCGGCAATAAACTCAGCAATTACTCTTTTCAAAAACAACTTACACCTATTACATTCAATAATTATTATTTATCTAGTCTCACTGACAATATTTGCGTGTTATGGCGGCAAAAATAGTAATCTATAGAATTTAATTATGACTGACTTAATAAACAACAAACTCAAGCAGACCAGCCCCCACAAGCAGCACCTGTTCACAAGTATGACGCGCGTGGCAGCCATCGCCCTCCTCGCACATTTTATAGGGAAGTGAGCGACCCGCCACACGACGCCGCCGCAAGCAAAGGCCTTAAAGCGAGCATGACTAACTTAAGCTTGCTCCAAACAAAAAGAAACAAAACGAATTAAAACACACAATATGTTATATTACTACTAACACGGTTTGTAAAATTAGGTAATATAATAGTGTATCTAACATTCCGCGACATAACAATATTCAAACGCACAAATGTTACAAATTTACCAAGCATTATCATCATTAAAATATTCATTTATATTATAGTAAGCCTTTTTTACCAAAACAGTTTTAATACAATCCTTAAATTTTTGCAAAGGCATATCTAAAATTGCAGTTGGGATTTTGTTATAGAAGCGTGCACCCAGTCCTAAAAATGATCCTTGCACTTTCTGAAGTCTATAAGCAGAGGTCACAAGTTGGTGCTTATTTCTAGTATTGATCGAGTGCATATCACTTTTTTTTACAAAAAGATTAATATTTTGATGCACAAATAATATATTTGCATAAATATATTGAGATGCAACCGTGAGTATGCCAGTTTCTTTAAACTTATCTCTGAGAGAAGTTCGAGCCCCCAAGTTATAAATAGCTCGCACAGCCCTCTTTTGCAAAACAAAAATTGTTTCTATATCAGCAGCTTTACCCCAAAGCAAGATGCCATAAGACATAACACTATGAAAATAACTAAAATATACAATTCTAGCTGTATCTACATCAGTAAGCTGTCTAATTTTCCAAACTGCATAAGCCGCCGAACTGAGTTTCCCTGCTACAGATGATATTTGGGTCCCCCATTGAAGTTTCGAGTCTAAAGTGATCCCTAGAAATTTGGTTGATTCGACAAGATTGAGAACTTCATTATTTAACATTAAATTACTACCTACTTTTTTACATTTGGTAATGCAAATTTAATACACTTAGTTTTCTTTGCATTTAAAACTAAATTATTTACTGTAAAGACTGTACTGTGAAGACACTGAACAGATTTCGCTGAAATACGGCACGCAGATAGTTATTATGACGTAGGTTTCCGCTAAGAAAGGATTTTCCACAATTCACCCCCTACGGGGATAAAACGGGGGTCCAAATTTTGTATGTAACTCAGTCATTTTTTATTTGAAATGAATAAAATTTGGTATTTAGCCTCTAAATATAAAATAATAAAACATGTATTTAAGGATTTTTTTAATTTCAACCCTTGAAGGTGTAAAAAGGGGTGTTAAAGTTTGTATGAAAAATAAATTGTTTATTATCAGAATTACTCAAAAGTTAGTATTTATGCTCATCGATCAAATTAAAGATCTAAATTTACGGATTTTTGAATTTCAACCCTTAAAAGGGTTAAAAGGGGTGTTAAAATTTGTATGATTTTTTTATACAAATTCAAAATTTAGTATTTATGCTCTTCAATAAAATCAAAGAAACATGTAAGTATTTAAGTATTTTTTCACTTTCACCCCTAACAGGTGTAAAAAAGGGGTATTAAAGTATGTATGAAAAAAAAAGTTTATTATCAAAATTACTTGAAGTATAGTATTTATGCTCTTCAATAAAATAAAGAAACATGCTTTTAATGATTATTTAAATTTACCCCTGAAAGGTATAAAAAGGGGTGTTAAGGTCTGTATGTTTCTTTAATCGTGTAGTCCACGCGTGCGATGATGCTGGCAAAAAACTAGTAAATAAATAAATCGGAATTAAAATCTATGTATAAAAACAAAATATTATGTATATTTTTGCTTTGTATTCGAGTCATCCTACCCAAGTAGATATATATTGAACGAATGGTTTGTAACAAAAAGCGAGATGGCAAAAAACAGCCATTGCCAATCAATATCTGGGGATCTTCAAGGCCAGAGTGAATAGGCACCTTCTGGGCAAGCGTGCTCCATCTTAGGCCTCGTCTTCGTCCTTCTTGGACGGGTCAGTGGCCAAACGCAAGCCCAAAAAATGTAAAAAAAAAAGGTTTCTATCATACCTAGATCAGCAAGTGTAGAGAACCATGCACTAAATAAAGCGCAAGTAGGTTAAAAGGCCATTCGCAAAATGATATATAGAGCCTATACAGGGATACAGGGAAAGTTGTACTGAATATTAAAGGACGTTACTATTCAGCTCATTTCTGATGGATTTGGTTTGTAATATGGTGTCCGAAACTTAACCGTTACGGAGATATTCAACCTTAAAAAATATTTAAAAATAACCTTTATTAGGGTTCCGTACCTCAAAAAGTAAAAAAAGGAACCCTTATAAGATCACTCTCTTGTCCGTCTGTATGTCTGTCTGTCCATGTGTCACCACTGATTATCTCAGGAACAGGAAGACCTAGCAAGTTGAAATTTATACCAGATATTGAAATCTATAGTCCCTATTAGGTGTATAAAAATCAAGGTCCTGAGTCAACACGATAAAAATATATGGGCAAATTTAGATTTTCGCGAATACTTATAAGTGCCAAAATATACCTTAATTTTCAACTTTTTTAATTTTTCGGAATTTTTCCTTTACTTGTACGAGTATGCTGTAAGACCTTGCTTTTAACCAAAAAAAGTTGAAAATTAAAGGCTGTCTCCATACCATACATACATAGTGACTAGCAGTTAAGATAGACCTCTGAGTTGTATCGGCGCTCATACAATTTAGAGGTCTAGCTTAAATGGCACCAACCTCAAATAAGGTATTATTATCCATTTTTTGGGATTAGAGCTGTTAGTGGCCCCTTTTTTTATGTTTTAAGTTAGAAAGCATGTCAATTAATAGAAATAATTAATAAAAACTGAACCTACTACTAACAAAAATACTGCTCGAGAATGGTTAGAATTAAAGAATTTTAACTAAGTGTTTTTAACTTTGAAGTGCTTTTTTTAAAAAAATGCATGGTCTTATTCGGCAAATAATTTTAAAAACTTCTACGTCTCTTTAGCCATTCAAAAAGGTATTTTTTAGGTATTCAATAACACTTGCTATTAAATCGGAAAAACATTGACCAAATACCAGTTTACCAGAAATAATTGCTAGCCGGCCGCGCTCGTTCCATCACAGTGACGTCACACGCACCCGCGTGTATTGGCTTTCAGCGACAGGAACGGCATATGTTTATTACTTAATATCTTCGTAAGTAATGGTCCGATTTGGATAATTCAAAAATATATATAATTCTTAAGTCATAAAGAATAACGGGGAAACTAGTTCTATTGAATTTGCTATAACTTTACTGATCCTCATTCCTCAAGAACTCCTCAATACTAAGAATGCGGAGTCGAATGAAGAACCATAAACAAAAGATTTTTACTTTTTCCATCAACAGATTTTTTCGTCAATACGCATTTGACATAATAATATTTGAAATCATAGACTAAGAATTGATCCTCGCTCCGCTCTGACTAGATACCATCGTCGTCTTAGACGAATAATATTCGTCTAAGATCGTCGTACTTGAAAAATGCGGCAACGAATACTACGCCTAAATCGAACCCGCAGCGCACCCGAGCCGAACCGAGCCCAATCTCGTTGCAAGAAATGACACCATTCAGTTATCGCTACACTATTTTTCACGCACACTAGCATCCTTGCAAATACACACTAAAATATTGAGTTGCCGCATTTTCGGAGCTCTCACGGAAAGGGAGCGCTCCATCAACGAAGGAGCGGCGCGACGTTTTATTAATCTATGATTTAAAATATTAGACAGCTTGTAAATAAAAATATTATAAAACGCAAATTATTCATTTTTATATACTCCCTAGTACGAGTTGTCAAACATATTGAGGTAGGCAACGGGATAGGAGGGGGGAGGATTCATTGTTTTAATTAAAGTGTAATAATTATTGCTTTTTGCTTTAGAGGGATTTTCAAGTAATTGTGTCAGTCAATTTTTTTGGGGTTTTTTACTTTAGCTTTATGGCCTAGTAAATACTTTTTATAGTTGGTAACACTGGTGCATTCATGCATGTTTGTTGCAGTTGCACTTTGTTTGCTTTGTTGTTTTAACGTGATATAGGTAACATATATTTTCGTTAATTGTAACAGCTCAGCCATTCTGTTACTCTCATCGAAATGCTAACAGCATTGTCAGTCTTGGGATCTATGAGGTAAGTGACCAGTTGTTCTTTCAAAACTTAACAAACGGGACCTAATCTTTTTGTTTTCACTTTATTGTAAAAAATGCATGTTTTTACTCACCGAGGTTCTTTTTTTTTTACAAGATCACTGAAAAAACTGTGGCATTCAGATTTATTGGTTATAAATAACAATTTAGTAAACATTGAAATAGTTTTTAGTAAACATACCCCTTGCACAATATCCACTGCAATCCCAGTACTAGATCCAAGTAGAATGATTGAACTATCTTCTCTAAGTAGCATTGTCCTTGCTAGCTAAATAAATCCATGTATTTTTAACTATTCATAATGCACTTGTATTCTTTAACAACTTTTATAGAACTTTACCAATTACAAAAGACTGCTATATGTCTGATGATTTTATAACTATAATATAAGTAAGTACCTGTATATTTTTTATTCTGCAGCTGGACTTGGAGGTTTTAATTCCATCAACATTGAATAAATAACTATCAGGTTTTTATACACTGAAAGCTTTACAACCTGTTCAAAATATAGGTGCAACTTGTTTGTATGCAATGCCCTTCTGCATGGGTGCACAGATATTTTGACTGGGATATACATACTTCAATTAAATCTGTATCGTAGTCCATACTAAGCTTTGTACACTTAGTACTAAATTATCTCTTACTACAGTGTGGTGATCAATCACAAGCCTGTCCATACATAGGAAAAATCTTTAAATTATTAGGTAGATTTAAAGGCGATTATAGCTCAGTGGTAGTGACGTCGGATACTGCGGTGAAGGTCGTGGGTTCGGATCCTACAATGAGCTTGAGCTTTCGGTGAAGGAAAACACAGTGAGGAAACCATAGCACGGTAGTAGGGTACTTTGTAGTACCCGATTGGCTGGCTACCCTCATGTTGAAAATCTGTCACCAAGCTCCTATCGGTGTGTTCAACATTAATTTTGAATATGCTTTGAATTTAATTAAATACATTAATACTTCTAAATTATTCAGAAAAAAAATTAGTATTATAAAATATTAATAGGAGAGAACATAAAATGAATTATTTACATCAATTTCCAAAATTGATATTATTCTCAAAATTTCCTGCTTCTTGGAAAAATCTAATGTGTTTCCCAGCCTTACAGCAGCACAGGTATGAATAGTTCTGCCATCAGCCAAAAAAACCTAAAAATGCAACTTTATGAATCACACTAGGGTTGCCTAGACCTGTACCAATTAAAGGTGCATATTTTTTTACTTGAAGCTGAGTTACAAAGCATTCTTTGAATTCAACAATTCCTGGAACCTTATTTTACATATTGTAGTTTTGGGATGCCCATCCTTTTGTGAACTGAAGCAAACTGCATAAAGATTTTTTTTTGTTTGTGGTTTATCTAAGCGCATAAGGTTCTAAGATCAGTAATAAAGCTATATTATATTTCAAACTATAATTGCAACAAAAGATACACTTAATAAAACTTAAAACTTACTTAATCAGATAGAAGTGATTGGTACCTACATGAGAAAAAGCTTGTACTATGCAGTGTGTAGACATAGGCTAATGGCATTATTGGATTTGTTATTAATTTCCATTGTATTATAAAAATACTTAATTTTTACACCACAACATGATAGTACAAGGAAAACATAACGTATGTAGTAAGTAAATAGTAGGTTATAATTGATTACAAATGAAATGTGATATCTCTCAGTCAACCTGAGTAAGGTATGGCCAAATACTTATCATTTCTTATGTCTGAAGTCTGACTAACAATTCAGCATATCACCTAATGATGAGAGACTCCCAGTGTATTAGCTTCTTTTAACATTGCCTAAAAGGCAACTGGCTCTCAATTGCAGCTGTGGCAATACACCAATCTGTTCACCCTTGCTTGGTATCAGATTTGCAACTTGAGGGTAACCTTGCAGTTGCAATGTATAGTTTCCTTATTATGTTTTAAACTTATTTTTATTTTTTGGTATGCTTGTGTTTGACCGCAATCTAACCCTGGTAAGTGATGATGTGACCGAAGGTGGTAAGTACACGTAGCCTAGATGGGAACTGGTTCTCAAGTATAGCTGTAGGAACACAGATTCGTGCTTGGCGATAGATTTTCAACTTCAGCCAGTAGGGTACTGCAAAACTTACCGCCTTGCTATGGTTTCCTCTCGATGTTTTCCTTCACCGAAAGCTCAAGCTCATTGTAGAATTCGAACTTCCACCCCACCACCTTACATCACTACCACTAAGCAATCATAATTTTAAATAATTAACTAATACATAGAAGTATGATATGTTTAGGAGTACATAATTATATGTATTTATATTTTTTGAACCAAACAAGCTATATCAATAGTTGTGGTCAAGTTGTTTGTACAAGTTGAGACAAGACAAAGACCTAACCATTTACCTTGTTCTAGAAAGTATACCTACATGCAACAAATGTGCAATAAGTGTTTGTTTAGTTTCCCCATAGTGATTCATTGATCTTAGATAAACTGTATGTGGCAGTTATCAATACACTTAACCAACTTCCTGTCTAATGACACTAATTAAATAAAAACTACTAGAAGTAGATAAGGGTTAACCTTGGCCCAGAAAAGTTGCTAATTGGAATCAGGGCAAAATTAATGTAAGTACTTCAATATACATATTGTACTGGATTTTCGATGACAAAGGTACAAAGTTTGTTGAAGATTAAGGTCAAATACCTATACTTAATAGTAATCATATGGTAACTAGAAGAATTATTGCTGCCAGTACTCAATTTATTTCAATATTTGATGGCCCCTGCCTGATAACTCCATACCATAAAAATAAATACATTAATATGTGCCTAAACCTACGCCTAAACTGAATAAATGAGTTTTGACTTTGAAAAAATGCCACCCCACAACATCGTCTAGCGGTTCATGGAATACACCAGCCTTCCCTTCATCTAGGTAGTACCAATAGTTTCCAAGTAAAATTGCTGTCGTACGGACAAACAGATAAAACGGTTCTACTTTGCCATTTGGCTACGAAACCCTAAAAAACAGGCTACAGGCTTGCTTGACTACAAACTCACGAAATCTTATGTTATGTCAAATGAGGACATGTAGGGGACATAAAACCTGTTTGTGACATGGCTATTTCTGGCAAATAATTATACCTATTATTGAAGTTATGTTTATCAGTAGAATAGAAGCATAACATGAAAACTTCCTTCAATATTACTTTACTCAGCCATGATATTTATAGCTAGTCAGTTAGCATTGATATGATACCCGACTCCACAATATGAAATAAATGAATCAACAGGCTCTTTAAAATCTCTCTTCAAAATTTGATACACTACCTACTACTTATGAACTGTATTGTAGAAACTTATAAAATCCAAGATATCGGTAATCATTTCATGTTTATAATGTCATATGTTTTGTAATAATAATTAAATTGCATTCCATAAAATTAATTTTCCTCATAAAATTTCGACCAACAATAATATGTGAATCACAGATTTGTACTGGCCTTCAGCGGTCAACGACTTAATTGTTCTCGAATTTTAGTTTCGTTGATACCTTGATCACAGAGTGCCATGATGCTTGTGTACCTATCTTGTTATGTAGGTGTCTCTAATCTGCAAGGCCATATTGACTTCTCAGTTTGATGGGTAATTTGCATCGGTACACTTGTGTCCAAATATTTAAATAAACTTTATTCAATTGCCAGTTTATAAGTAGTGTTTTTAATTTAATTTTAATAAATCAAAGGTTAATAAAAATCCTTCTATTAAAATATGCAAGAACTTATAGATGTGTTTCTTATATCAACAACTTTTTATTATATTTTTGTGTTGTGTGTTGTTTGTTGTGTATTACAACTATGTCTCGTTATTTATTCATCGTATAAATCGTTAAGTAATTTCTGCAATTATTTTTATCAAGCTTTGAAAACATCATAGGCCAAATATATGTTTATTATATTGATTAAACTTCTAATTAATTTGGTGTGTTCATTAACTCAGTCGAGATTTTATTAACAAAATAATATTCATTTAGCTTTTTCTCTAAATGGGTGCCTTTTGGATAGGGGTTTATATATATAAAGGTATGAAATGAATCATTAGTTACATGACTAAACGCAACCAAACATGTTACCTCTACGTTCTGGCTGAAGGAACAGTGCAGCATGACCTACCCAACTAATTAATTACGGTACCGGGCGATAACGCATCCTGTAACATTTTTAGACAACACAAAAAAAAGCCACACCTACGCATTATGCTTATCATAAACAAGTGTAATTGTGTTTTATCATTTGATTTTATTTAATTTAATATTTAACACCTCTTAACATTAATACCTATTCTCGCATCGTAAAATTCTCAACTAAAAGTTCTCAGTAAAAGAAACTGGCTTGGCCTTTTCCGTTTTTATAATCTAACATGTGTATTTCAGCGGTATTAATTTGAGAGTAATTTTCCATAAAGGCTTTGCGTGCTCTAGGACGGTACCACCATATCGCTTGTCATGCTGCTTTCGTAGTCTAATAACTGCGTAAGTAATAGACTACAAACCTGTGTACTTTGTTTCAGATGAACGATCTGGCATAATGGATAACAAGAATCGGAAACTTTTGCAGCACCATCATCAGGACATCGTCAATGATCTAGACGTCTTTGATATCCTTGACGAGTTGTTTGCCAAAAAAGCCATATCGCGAGATGAATTTGATCACATCTCTGACTTGGTAAAGTACCAACTAGGTTTAATATTGCTTGGGAGTCTTTCGAATCATCTACGCCCCTGTTATAAATTGACTTAGTTATTTATTACTATTTTAAATGATAATGAAAGAAAATTAATAAAATAGATTCCAATTACAAATGGCGAAAGTCTACTTCAAATATAGTGTATGACGGATAATAGGAGAGAATTCTTCAGTATTACGAACATTGATAAAAAATAATGATTGGAAATCTATAAGTATCGTCATCGGTTACTGTTAAGAACTTAACAAACGCACGGGAGGAGACGCGCGGGCGGGGAACACAGTCCACTATTTCATTTTAACGTCCATCGGACCCTAACAGTTACAAATTAGTTTACTGGATATAGTTTTGCCTAAAATGTGCATCAACAACCGGTCCTTACGTATCGAGTCGATGGTATTTCCCTTATAATACCTACAGCGTTTTTGTAATACCGACATTGTAGAGAAGTCACTGATATTTTTGAATTAAGATCACATTTTCTTAACTTATGGGCCGCGCGGGGTTTCCTGCATCGGGCCTTCATATAGATTTCTCGAATTTCGTCTCCGATGACTGACTAAAACGTCTTAAATAATGATTACGCTCTATTTCAGACAAATCGCATAGATCGTACCAGGTATCTGCTAGACACACTGATACATAATGGCACGAATAGCTCTTTTGAAACGTTTGTAGACACCCTGTCTAAAGACCATAATTGGCTGAGTAACAAACTCACTGTAGAGAACAACGAACAAATGATTAACGAGAGCTTTGAGGACAGCCTTAGTAAAGGAGACGTGCCAAGACTGCCTGATCGTCATGTGAGAAGAGATGTGGTGAGTATTTAAACATACCTACCGACTAAGTCCGAACAAAAACTGTTGCTTTTTTTTTCAATTATTGGCATAAATTCTTGGATTTTATTTGACTTGTCGATTATTTATTATTGGATAGGAGACCAAATGAAAAAATCTAAATCGGTAGGCTCGCTAGCTATTACGGTAAATTAATCCTTTTCTACCATTTTTGGTTTACAAGTTTTCCACTACAACTCTTTTTTTTAATAGATTGCGTGGGTTTGGTATGGACACTCATTGCGTGTATAATCGTAATTACTTATGAAGCTGCCTACTGTATCAAGATAGAAACAACATAATTTCGAATAGATTGGCCAGTTATATTTGCCTTATAAAGTCGTTTGTCACGAATTGTTTGATTGATTTGCCTTACATTCGTTTGGCTAATGGAACAAATACCTACTCGTGAGACTGACACATCGCAGTTCATTTCGCACCTTATTAATTTATTTATATTATAAAGCTGAAGAGTTTGTTTGAACGCGCTAATCTCAGGAACTACTGGTTCGAATCGAAAAATTGATTTAGTGTCGTTTCCATTTATCGAGAAAGGCTATAGAACATGACGCTTGTTGCGAAAATCCCACGGGAATGCGGGCGAAACCGCAGGGGACAGCTAGTTACATATAAAGTTGATAATACAAAGGTCAATATTAAACATTTTGTACTTGTTTTAAGGATGAAGCGGTGGCAAAAGCACTGAAACAACTGACTCGTCACAAAATCCTTGCACTCCATGGAATGCCAGGTTCAGGGAAGACATGTGTGGCCATCAGTGTACTGAGGGACTATCCTGAACTAATCACCAGTAATTTCAACGGAGTTGTGTTCTGGCTTAACTTCGGCAACTGCAAGACTGATGATGATATTGTCATTCAACAGAACATGTGAGTATATCATGAGTTTTAACACCCTGCATTAGAGTTGAATTTCGTAAATCATTTCTTACTATCAATAGTTGTGAAACATCTTGTTTATATAATACAAACTATACTGTCTTATTGTAAAGGATGGTTTTAAGATAGCCCCGTCTCATATTTTAAACCTGGGTTAAGACTACATTTAATCCCACTAATATTATAAATGTAAATGTTTGGATGGATGGACTTTCAACCTTTAAAATCTATTTAGCGTTTGTTTTTCACCTCATTGTATCTCTATGTATATTCTCCCACAGTCTACTCCGAAAAACATCAACAATTTACAAGAATAATTCACTAATGAATTCCACAATATCAATGTCAAGTATTGGGTCCAACGTGGACAACCAATCTCTGTCCAACTATGACCTGACATCACTTGAACTTCGGGACAAATTAAAGAGCCAATTCTCGGAACCACCGTTAAAAGAGTCTCTGCTTGTGCTTGACGAATTAAATGATAATAAGTGTATGGAAGCATTCGATATAGGCTGCAAGATATTGGTCACAACAAGGGATGCTGGTGTGGTCACTAATTTTAAACCAAAAATTATTAATGTAAGTATTGAATCTTTTTAATTTGACCATACTAGTGCGTTGAGTATCTTTTTAATATGTAAGCCAACAGGTAATTTGATACATTAAGGTGAAGCCGATGTGGATATACATTAAACAATTAACTAACCAAATAAACTTAAACAATAAACTAAATAAACAATAAACTTGTGAATAGGTGCTGCTTGTGGGGGCTGGTCTGCTTGATTTTGTTGTTTACTAAGTCAGTCATAATTAAATTCTATAAATAACTATTTTTGCCGCCATAACACGCAAATATTGTCAGTTATAAAAATAATTACTGAATGTTATAGGTGTAAGTTGTTTTTGAAAAGAGTAATTGCTGAGTTTATTGCCGGCTCTTCTCAGCAAAAACAACCTTCCGAGCCGAGCATTTAGAGTCTTGACTATTCATAAGTGCATGTGAAGGCCTATTTGGATGAATAAAATATTTCATTTCATTTCAATATTAGCTATAGATGGTGCCATCCACAAAACGCGCCCCACTCTTTTTCCTAATTCTTTAGTGTTACATTTTTTTTTAATATAAGCAACATCCCTATTGTCTTTGAATATATCTATTGTTCACAGATATCAAATGACTTCAAAGAGAGAGAATCTCTAGAGCTATTTGCTTCCTGTCTAGATGTAGAAGTGCGTAATCTACCGTGGCAAGCCAAGAAGCTACATGAACTGTGCAAAGGCAGCACCTTCCATATAGCGTTGATTGGCGCCCAGCTAGCTGAGAACAAGGAACGATTCAACCATGATAGTAAAGCTTGGAATGAGTATTTGAAGAAACTTGAGAAAAAAGAGTTTCTGTCGTAAGTATATGTCGTAGTATAATACCTAGTTGTAATGTGTATAAAATGTACTTATACAGGTGATAATATATATAATAATATATTATTATATATATATATATTACTTATACAGGTGACCAAAATATTGAAGTCCAAAAAAAATTTCATAATTTTCGAGTTATGATTTTTTTCTGAATGTTTGAAAAAAAACTTGAAAAAATATTTTGTCTGAATTATTTCAACTGAATATAAAATAATCCGCTTCGTAACTTTGAAAATTTAGGTCTAAAGTGAAAAATTTACGTTGAGGGTGAATTATGACTTAATTTTTCAACTTTAAATTAAAAATATAAATAGATGACTTCATGGCTTTCATAATCATTAACAATGTATAAGGTTTATTAAGAAGATATAATTTTTGTTATATTTTATTTACCAGACATTTTACTTTCACAAAAACCCAAGACAATCCGATGAAGACAATAGAAGTATGCATAAACTCACTTGATAAAAACATACTACCACTATTCAAAATGCTAACAATACTGCCAGATAATGTCAAGATATCCGCAAAAGTGCTCAGCAAGTTATGGAATAAAGATGTATCAAGAGTCGAGCAAATTTTAAAGATACTGCGGAGTAAGTCACTCATTATTGAGTACTTTATTCGCGAAAAGAACAATTATATGTACGAGATACATGATTTAATAATGAATTATTTAAGAAGATGCACAAGTAAGGATGACACAATAAAATTACATAGTGATTTCTTAAAAAGTTATAATTACGAGACTGAGACGCCAGTTGAGATAACCGACGATGGTTACATAGCTTTCTATATAGGTTATCATGTGTTGAATACAAATAACTTGAATAATAAATGGAGTTTATTCAAAAAGTTGTATCTGGATCTTAAGTTTCTGGGCAATAAAGTGAGACTGACCGGACCGGCTGATGTTATGTTGGATTTACAGAAATATGAGAGCTATATTGTCACAAACGTAAGTTTATTTATTGCTTTCGGCATCTTTAATGTTTTTCTTTAAATAGCTCCTTTGAGTGATGATGTGGCTAAGGTAAGCCTAGAAATAACGGATGCGCAACTTGCCAGAATACACGAGTAAGAAGAAGAATGCTTCGCGACAGATTTATTACTATGTACTCAACTACCGTGATCTGGTTTCCTCACATTGTTTTTCTTCACCGAAAGCTCAAACCTTTGACATTAATACTTCCAAGTCAAAATCGCTTTAAATCTATACTAATATTATAAAGAGGTAAGTGAGGTTGTACGGGGTAATCTCTGGATCTAATTAACCGATTTTGAAATTCTTTTACCAATTGAAAGCCACGTTATTTGTGAGTGTGGGAAAAGATAAGAAACTGCGGGGAACAGCTAGTAGTCTTTAAAAATAAAAAAATATTCTGAGATTCTTCACACAAGACCAAATAAACTAAGCAAAGTTTGTACTATAGAAAACAGAAACACCCCTATGTTAAAACAAATAGATATATTTATCCACACAAATGTTGTATTTTAATTTAAATAAGAAAACCCGTTTAACATTTTAGGAGCTTGAAAGAAACCTGCTGCACAGTATCAAAGCGTACCTTAGTACCCACGGCACAGACCTTTACCACTACCCGTTCACAGATATAGTACAAAGTATACTGCAACACGAGACCAAAGGGATATTGTTCAGTCGAGCGTCCGAAATAGCACAGAATAGCTGCGTCGAGAACGAACTTTATTTTGATTTTTTGTAAGTTTTTTTTATTTATTTTGAGTAAAGTAGTAAAATTAGTGAAAGTTTGGATGTTTGTTGTTCAATCACGCAAAAACGGCTGAATGGATTTTAATGAAACTTGACAGACAGGTAGATCATATCCTGGAATAAAACAGGATACTTTTTATCTCGGGAAAAGTTAAGATCCTTTCGAAACGCAGGTGAAATATATAAACGATCGGCACCGCATTGTCAATGTCCATAGGCGACGGTAGTCACTGACCATCAGTGACCCCCCTGACTTACTAGTCAGAGTGATATAAACCCCTTACTTTTAATGAAAGAAAGAATTAAAATTTATTTGTTAAAAAAAAACATACACACAGATCTCGGCGCGTATATATCTATTAATATAACTAGTGGACCCGGCAGACGTTGTCCTGCCCTGAAATTAAAACAAAACTTAGAACCCGATTCCAGCGCCATCTACCGGGTCCAATTTTGTTTTCAAATCATCGAGGAACCCATTGAAATACACACACAAAATTTCATCCAAATCGGTCCTGTTACCATACTCCTCCGAAACGGCTTGACCGATTACTCAAATTATTAAAATGGCTATTAAAAAATAAGGGTTGATCGTAGAAGGGTGAAAATTGGGGATTGTATGTATTTTTGTATGTTGTATCATAAAAAAATAGAAATTAGAAATTTTGTCTCAAAAATAAAAAATAAAATTTAGGGGTGGACTACCCCTAACATTTAGGGGGATGAAAAATAGATGTTGGCCGATTCTCATAGATACCGGATAAGCACAAAAAATTTCATCAAAATCGGTTAAGCCGTTTCGGAGGAGTATGGCAACTAAAACTGTGACACGAGAATTTTATATATTAGATATATGTAAAGCAACTGTCTTATCGGTAAAGGAAATTATCATAAGGCCGCCGTTCCACGGCACCTGCATGGTGTATTATGACCTTAACTAACTCCTCTAGTGTTAATTGTAAATAAGCTATCAACAACAAAAAATGTGTATGATAATATGATTGTTTATTAAAATACATTTTGTTTTCTTTATACAGGCACGAACAGAATGTGGAGGAAATAAAGCATTCCACTATAGATGTCAAAGAGAACATTACATCAGTGTGCTTCCTTGGAGATTATGTCTTAGTCGGCACTTATTCTGGTGTTATTAAGGTACCTTTTACAACCACTAAATATTATTTAAGTTTAGGCCCATATTTCTGATCCATGAATTCTGATCTGAGAGAGAATCCGTCAAAATTTACAATGGTGGCCCCGACAGTGACCATGAGTATTAGCAACGAGCAAAGCTGTTAGCTCCCAGAATTTGTCGCTTCGTAGTTTTAGATGTCGTTTACCGCCATCTTTTGCCCAATCAGATTTAAAATCTGTGATATTGAAACAGAATTAAGTGCCACTTCTGTGGCATTTTAAAAACGGCTCCAATCATAATAACATAAGGTTAAATTTTGCAGTTTTTTCACATCCCAACAAATAAATTGAAGAATGAACTGCATGGAACAGATTCGCCAATTATATGGATCGGCGTGTGTCCGACGAATACTCAGATTGTGGCGTCATTGACTCTAAGTGGAGTTATTAAAATTTCTTCGGTCTTCTTCGATGATGTCGAACAAGATGATGATGATATAATTGAAGAAGGTATTGTACTTCATATATTATTAATTTTTAAGTCACGGTGCACTTGTTGTATTCCGATACTGGCTTAATTTTTACTCTGTATAGTTAATTTGTGCAAACGAATTAATTATTATTATTCTGACCTACCCACATTGCTGTCAAGTATCTAAAAAGTTTTTTAAATTTATAACAATCGAAATAAGGTTTAACATTTTTAATATAAAAAAGGCTGTTTAAAAACATTAGTATATAAAAGATAACGCTAATTTTAAAAATAAATAATATATTTTCTAGAACCAGAAGAACAGTGCAACAACAACTACCGCACACACGTCGACATATACCCAAGAAATAACTTATTCTTGAACTGCCGATGGGCCAACGTTGAAGAAACTCTCATCACACATACATCTAACAAGATAATCTTCTACCGAACCAATGGCGATGTGATTAAAACTATTGATAGTTTTGATAGAGACACCCAAATTATTTGTTGTGTACCAAGCAATAATGATAAATATGTGATCGCGGCTACCAAGAGTAGTGTTGTCAAAGTGGAGATGATAGATGTTATTTCTCATGAAAGGGTTGTGAGTTTTGAAGAGTCTGATGATGTGCTGGATATTATTACTGTTCCCGGTAAGCATAATTTGAGCTACAGACATCGTCACCTACCAAATATACAAAAATCATCTCAGTAAAAGTGTCAAAAAAAGTGTCAAAAAAAAAATAGCTCTATAAAAAGATCATCATTTTCGAAATATTTCGATATTTCTGATTTTTATACAGGTGTCCGGTAAGTCGTGCGACAAACTTAAGGAGAAGATAGGTGGGCGGGTCATCTACCAAATGTACAAAAATTACCTTAGTAAAAGTGTTACCATTTTCGAGATATTTAATATATAAAATTCAATACATAAAAATATGAAATATCGAAATATCTCTAAAATGATGATCTTTTTATAGAGCTATTTTTTTTTGTAGACACACGCGTATTTTTGTCGTTATATTGGCAATTAAAAATCATTAAAATTAATTTTAGACTTTTTTTATTATGTTGGGTAAGCTTGTGTTTGACCACTATCTGCTCATGGTTTGTTATCTGTAAAGTTGTAATTAGTCCTCTATTTCAGATACCAACAAAATAATAACATTAAAAGTGAACGAATTAATAGAGTATGAATACAAAATCAATACCAATTCTATAATGAACAACTGCAACACGTGTAGATGCCGAAAATTAATAGCATCAAAGGAAATTAAAGATAACCTTAATTTTATATCCATCGCTGTGAACAAGATTGGTACACTTCTCTTCATTTCTACTGATGACATTAGAGTGTTGGTTGTGGATTTGAAAACTTATTCACACGTTTTCGATCTTGATAATCGACGGGGGTAAGTTTTACCTTCTTATAAAAATCCTTACCTTTTCTGTTACCTTTTCACGCCTAAATTGCTGAACCAATTTTTATGAATTTTTGTATTGAGATATTGGGACCTTGGAGAAGGAAATAGGATACTTTTTATCCCGGGAAAAGACAAGACCCTTCGGGAACGTGGGTGAAACCGCGGGGAATAGCTAGTTACATATCTGGACACATTGTTTCCATTCCTCATCATATACTTTTACATTTATATTTACAGAAATGTGAAAGCAATGGCAGTGAGCGAAGTGTTCGGTTGGGACGACTTTGTTCCCGGATCAGATGTTCTGTTAACTGGAACTGACGCGACGGAAAATTCTGCCAAAGTGTGGTATATAGACGCTTCGTACATATCGCAAACCGCACAGAAAAATGGGTAAGTTCTTAGACCATAATGTCGTTAAAAGTACCTAAATTGTGCATAAAGAGCAATGCCCTAATGCTGCGAGGCGCAGAAGTGAACAGTGAGAAATTGTACAAGTGCATTGCTCTAGATAGATAAATGTATACATAAAGAGATAAATCTTATTTGAAGTCCGCCACGTCTTTATATTTTACTCTATATGAAAATAAAACCAAAAATATATTATTGAGATAGTTTAGGCAAAAAGCAGTTGGGAAATGTTAGTTTTAGTTCATAAAATTACAAAATAGATTTTTAAATTAAATCCAGAGATTTCAGTATTTTTAATCTGTTTTTTAACACAGTGAAATCATCCGGCTATGTAAGCAAACTTGAAGCAAGCAAACTAAAACGTGTCAACATTTGTTTACCAAGCCCTCTGACGTCATGACAGCTGATTTCATAGATAATACACTATAATACTGCTGAGATCAGCGTTTTCGTCAAATTAAGCGTGAAATTTGAAAATGTAAAATTTAAATGCATTTTGTTTTTTTTAGTGGCTTATTAGGACTATAGAATTTAATTAAGACACTTTTCAAAAATGGGTGTAAAACCCTATTTCCATAAATAGCATTATTGCTGGTAACCTTTTCTATTCAAGAACTGCATTATCATTAGAGATTCTAATGAAATTGTTAAAATAAAAATTTACTTGGCACACTTATTAATATAACATACAAATGTATTATTTTAAATCGAAATTATTACATAATTCGTTTATATTTTATTGTACTATTCATTCACATCACGGATGGCCCCAAAATGGACATTGCTCTTTGTGTATGATTCATGATTGATCAATGTTTAACATTTGTTCACATGATTGTTCCGCCACATATTAAACCTCATTGACAATCGTTTATTCAGTATGAAATATTTAAATCACAGCTTCACCTGTAGTTTGCAGTACCATCACACTTTTGTTCCTTCCAGCAAAGTCCGTCTAACAACAAAATTCGACGTTAGTTTCCTCAAATCATTGTCGCCACAAACACCTTCGACGTCATCACCTAACAGTGGCACAGAAAGCACATTAAACACTCCTAAAAGACATCAATCCTTCGGTAATCCCAAAGATTTGACTAAAAAAATACTAAAGAACACCATGAGTTTGGATAGGCACTCCCTAAAACCGCTCAATTTGAAGGGAATATGCAACAATAATGAAGGAGCGATGCAACCTTTGTTGGCAGTGGTCGATGATAAGAACAATATACAGGTACTTTCTTTATTTAATTTTTGGTGTTTTTAATAAAGCTGATGAGTTTGTTTGTTTGAACGCGTTAATCTCGGGTACTTGGTTCGAATTGAAAAATTATTTTAGTGTTGGATAGCCATTTATCGTGGAAGGCTATATAACATCACGCTATGTTGCAAAAATCTCACGGGAACCGCTGGGTACAGCTAGTATAATAAGCAAAAGACATGTTATCGTTCTTTATTTTATTTTGGAACTTTTCAGGTGATGCGCGGTAGAAAAATGCTCACAGAAATAATAACAAAATCAGAAGACCACATAACTACACTTAAAATTTCACCTTGCAACCAACACATAGTGTACGGCTTACGATCCGGCAACGTCAAGAAATACACTTTCCGCACCAAAGAATCCGCCACAATCATGGATTTATATAGTCCAGTGCAATATTTGAACTTTGTCAATCCTAATTTACTGATGGTTGCCTCTAAAAACCGGTCATTAATGGCATATCGGCTTACCGAAGATGGCGTGTGGAAACCAGAGATGCTACAAAGAGGAAATACTAGTCTAGGATCGCAGGAGCTTTTGAATGATTTACAAGGTTAGTTTATAGTTACCGCTTAAATGAGATGAGCCAATAAGGATCTAAAAACGTGACTGTAAAGCTGACTGAGACTGTGTACTGCATACTGTGTATTATATCCTTTTTTCTTTCCTGGCAATCGTCTTTTTTGAAAGGTTTTAGTGCAACTTCACCTGAAAAGTCACGATACATGCTTTAATTTTATTTCACTTCACTGGTGCTTTTAGATTGAAATTTATTGCACAAAACGCCACCGATATAATTCAATAAAACACAAAATATACGATTTTAATGAAAACGCAACGTGACTTCACTTCGCAAGTTTCCGCCAAAAAGTCATTATATTATACTTAATACTTTATATTACAGGCGTAAAGAAAAAGAACAGTCCACCAGACCAGCTGTCGAGCTCAAACAGCGATACGAGCCTTTGTTCCAACGACCGCTTGTACCGAAATGGGGATATAAAAGGCATATCCAAAAGCAGTGTAATGGTCAACTGTTTCTGGGTTCCCGAAGTGGGTCTTATAACGGTAGAGCATAATGCCATTATAAAATTATGGGATAAATACTTGAAGATGTCATGTGTGCTGACCGCACGACAACCCCGCGTGAATATCAATTGTGCCGCATTCCAGAATAATGTGCTGGTTATCTGTGATGATGTTAGTAAGGGATTTCAGGTGAGCCATGTCTTTTTTTCAAGTTTTTGGCTTGGTATCTAGACCTTTAAGCCATTTCTTTATTTTAGATATTCTTCTTTTATGTTATAGTCACGTTATATTGTCACATTACCTGTAAAGTCTAGTCCTCGACCGTACAAGTTCATTCAGGATTTAGTGAAATTGGCGGCTGTTCCACTAAAACTTTTCACGGTATTTTTGGGACAACCTGAAAAGTCATGATACACGCTTTCATTTCATTTCACTTGAGAACTTAGATTGCTCTTTATTGGACAAAACACCACCGATATTATTCAATAAAACTCAAAATACACTCATTTAATGAAAATATAACGAAAACGCAATGCCACTTCGCAAGTTCCCGCCAAAAAGTCCTGAGCCATATCTTTATGTTACCACAGATAAAAAATATGTTCTATACTGATTGTGTGATAAAAATTTTCGAGATCATCCCTGAGTATTATAGGTTACATTTCATCCCAGGAACGCAAGTGAAACTGCGGGCCACTAACTCACTAATAGATCTTTTATCCTGGTATAAAAACATCCTATATTCCCGGATATGATCTACCTATATTCCAATTTTCATTAAAATCCGTTCAGTAGTTTTTGCGTGAAAGAGTAGCAAACAATTTCACATCCATATAAACTTTCACAATTATATTAGTTAGATAGTATGATATACTAAAGTTTGAAAACATAAACTGATATTTTCTTTCTTTCAGACATTTGAACTGAGAGAGGGGCCACACATGCAGTTGCATGCCATCCAAGAGTATAAGCTGGATATACAAATAGTTTCATGTACCCTTACTGCAGACGGAAATATACTGGCAATGGGCTTGGAATCTGGCAATGTCGCAGTAAGATCATATTGTTTAATTATTTCAGAGACACCGGAAAAAAAAATTATGCATCTACCACTTTCCCTTAAGTTGTTTGTTCTATCACAGTAAATAGACGTCTAAATGCAGTAAATTACAGACTGTGCCGAATTAAAAAAAAACTGTTACAGTGAGCATTTATCTGATTTTCTTGCCTTCAAATATTCGTACACTTTATAATTGAGCCCTAATCGGAGGACTGATCTTTGGTTGTAAATCTCTTGTGCGTTTTGTTTAAAGCGTCTAGTCCAAATAACACGTGTTGACGACAGCGATGCCGACGCCCGACTGAAGTCTCGTGTCATTTGACGTAACGAAAACACACTCTTCCCGCACCGCTCCACTGCCGCAGGAACCTACTCAGTTAAGGGCTATTACTGTAACATGTTCACTTTTATGACACTTTTTCTCCCATTCAGGTATGGAACGTAAAAGGCAAACGTCTTATACGAACCCTCAGTCACCACAAGAGTAAAGTTCACTGGTGTTCATTCTCACCCGTCCCAAGTCGTCTTTATCGCAGTAATATACAATCACCGACAAGTCCCATTCAAGCTCAAGACGCGGAAGACGAACAGCCTCCACTAGTACTGGTCACCATGGCTTCCGAGATCGTGTGGTGGAATATCTCTCTGATTACGAAGATGCGAGCTAATGATAATACTTGGAAGTAAGTATAGATAGTGCCTTTCCTACCTACCTGCTACATACCTAAGTTTATTGTCGTAAATCCTTACTTCCTTACTAATATTATAAATGCGAAAGTGTGTATGTCTGTTACCTCTTCACGCTTAAACCGCTGAACCGATTTAAATGAAATTTAGTATAGACATAGATGGAACCTTGGAGAAGGACATATGATACTTTTTATCCCGAGAAAAGATAAGATCCCTCGGAAACGCGGGTGAAACCGCGGAGCGAAAAACTAGTATTTTTATAAATAAGTCCTAGCTAACTGATTGATTGGTAGTGGTTGGCAGAGCCTAAACAACTGATCATAGAAAAAAAAATAAGAGATTGCGAGTGAAATTAGTCATGTCACCTATAATATTGAGGCAAGCTATACTTCTTAGATATTTACGGATATTTATTTGTTTTACTTTTCTAGAACCCGCCTCAATGTGGTGACACCCCTAACGAGTCCGCTAGACTTCAGGAACGATATAGGATCTCCGTCCATCAATATGGATAGGGGATCAAATACCAATTTCTTCTTTGGAGATGGGCCTTGTATCTCTCAAGATTGTTGGAAAGCCATTTGGAAGGGCAAAACGTAAGCTAAAATTATTTAATTATATTTGTGTGACTTTACTGTGATTAATCTCGCAGAATTTAAAGAATACTTATTGGAATTCTACCGAGAAAGTTAAGTTGACGGACCGGTTGGCGTGGTTGGTCAACACACTACCTATCACGTTGCAGGTCGTGGGTTCGATTCCCATCCAGGGCAGACATTTGTGTGCATGAACATGTTTGTTTGTCCTGAGTCTGGGTGTAAATATCGTTTCCATATTACAATTTCTGCTTAGTTTGAGATCAGATAGCCGTGTGTGAAAAATGTCCCAGGATATTTATTTACTTTTTCAATTTTGATCTTTACGTTCATTACTAGCAATGCCCCGTGGTTTCGGCTCGTCAAAATGTTATAGCCTAAAACCTTTTCAAATCTGACTAGTAATTCTTGAGATTATCGCGTTCAAAATACTTTAAATAACTTTAAATATAGCACCGGCTCATTAAAACATTGACAATGTTCCAGATGCAAAGAAGGATCCAAAAGGAGAGAAATTCTAGCGTGCATCAAACTATCAGGTATGAACGCCAAGAAGCTATGTCACGACGCACAATTCTCATGTTTCGTTACAGTGGACAACCCTGGCCATATACACATCATGAATATCATGAAACCTTATACGTAGCACACTGAATGTTGAAATCCAGCGTTGTGAGATTTTTATGAAATAGAGATGGTGTCCTATTAGGTATACCGTTGAACCAAGACGCTGCTATGCTATAAGCTCATATCCCTGTGTGGTAGCCCAAACAACGACCATGCATCGCCTCTATACAATTTACAACGATATGCCTATTCCAGGAAATTTTTACCATAAATAATAATATACTCAGTACTCCATGTCAACTTAGATGTAAATCTGATATTTTACCATATACTGCCCACAGCATTTTGTTCATTCAATGTGAATTTTTAATTTTGATACTCGAATTTTATAATAATAAATAGGGTCCAATACAATTAATTTTTATCCATGTACAATTTTAAATTAGTTTTAGTATACATTAAAGTGAATTGTCTGTTTAAGTTGTTGACTTCGCTATTCTTTACGATTATGTTACGCCCTATTCTTATTTGCGAATGTCATTGATTGATATATGTAACCAACTTTGCCATGGAATCTACAAACTAAGTAACTATCATTTTTGTTATTTTAACCAGTTCACTTAACATTATATTTTTGATTTGTTGTTTTTTTATGTAATAGTTACTTACAAACAGTTATCTGGTTTAGTTGTAATACTAATTTAGTTTAATTAAACTGATCTAGCTATTATATTTTATGAAATTAATGAGAAATTAGTTTTGTTCTATTTTGCATAAATCAATGCAATAATTGTGATAAATAATAATTTTTAAAGACATTTATTGAATACAACGATTATCTTGCTCATTTTAAATTAATTAACGTATACGTAAACGAATGATCAAACATTATTTTTAATTAATGATAATGAACAACTGTGTTGTAAAAGAGCGCACACGTTTTAGTAGAGGAGTGTTATAAATTAGGTGTAAGGATTATTATAATATGTAATTTGTATCAATGTCAACTGATACTTGGGCAAACTTGCGTAACAATCAGTAAGCTAGGTATCTCCCAAAATGCGAGGCTAAATGCATTTACTGCCTATCATTTTAATTCATATTGCAAGTCCAACTCGTTTATTTTTTTGCAAATCGAATGTTAAATGACAATTTCAGAATACCGACAACTTCGATCTAGAGTAGATCGAAGTTGTCGGTATTCTGAAATTGTAAAGAAATTTATTGCTTTATTTGGCATGAAATAAAATGTAATTTTAATCCCACCATACCAGTTTTATGTAATTTTTCATAATTTTTGTCACAAGTTTAATTAGTCTCAAATTAGATGATAAATTGTACCTGTTTCGACTGAATTAGTAACAAGATAGTTTAAAATCATTTCATGTCTATGTATCCCAATTTCTTCAAATATAATGGGAAATAAGCAATAACGTTAGTTATGAAATTGTGTGCCATTCGTTTGGCCAAATGTAAATATAGTTGTTATGTGATAAAGTCCCATGAAGGATCTCTTTTTGAATGTAGATATATATCAATTTTATCTATGTATAAGGTTTAATATAATGGTGCTCTATCATAATAGTAATGTTTTAGATAATATTTGTACAATGTTAATTGACTTCTCTAGGTCTAGACGTGTACAGATACAAGCAGCTAAACATATTAAAGGCGTTGTGTCTGAGCATACGCCTAGCCTTAAAGGGTAAAGATTACGAAAATGACCTCTAAACGTCAAATCATAACATCAAATATGTTCAGTGCATTGTTTTAAATAAAACATAAAACACATTTAAGGTAGACTTTGTTCTCTAGTGGCACGAGCAAGTGGCGAGATTAGTAAGTCTTAACATGACATCCCACTTCATTTTGATTTTGATTTTCTATAAAAATAGTTTCGACTCACGTCTTCGACACAAGTTTCCATTCTGCAAGGTTTTAATTCCAAGTTCTACCAAGGGTCAGGAAACAAAGCATACCTTGAGAGTTGTTAAGTTGTAAAAGATTCCAACAGTGAGTCCACTTGTGTGCCTTTAAATTGTAATTTGGTGCATGTTTTTCTAGCAAATTATTATCAATTTAGAAAATAGCTTGTTCTACCATTGGTACATGTGTGGACATAACTGTTTGAATGTCAAATATATTCTGTTATTTAGGAAAAAATAGTGCTCAACTTATGCATTTTGTTTCTGTTCCTAGTTTTATCATACTATTTTTATACGTTTGTATTTATTTTTAAAATTGCTTACTTAACTATGTACGAATAAAACGATTTTTTAACATGCATATACGTAATGTAATAAAAAAAAACCTTTGACTATATTAAATTTTAAGTTATCAATCAAAATTTAATAGTGTGTAGTTCCAATTATTGTCTATTGTACTTATGCAATAATTATAGAGATTATATTTTTGATATTTTATGTAAAACCTGCCGTATTTTATGAACAATTCTTTATAATTATTTTTCAATATACAGATCTTCCTTACCTTACATAACTTACATCTTTTACCTACACCTTATTTACCTTTGACAAAGACGTTCAGAAGCGACATATGAAAGCGTGTAAGATCGAGCCTTCTGAATGGGAAGGATTGGCAGCACAGCGCCCTGAATGGCGCGGGCTTGTACAAAGACGCGAAAGCCAAGTACGCGAGTTTGAGGAACAGCGTAAAATTGGTCTCGACGCTTTTCGTTTTTTTTTTTCTTTTTTTTTAGAGGACTTTAAGGTGGAGGTCTGAGGGAACATAGACACCCTTACGCGGACTTTTCGGTGAGCGCTTAGGGCTCTCAACCGAGTTGATCTCGACGCTAAACGCGACTTGTTAAAAGCCCGACCACCCGCGGCCATTCATTTTAATTATGTAGATGGTATACTCACGTGCAATCAGTGTGCACGGGGGCAAGTGTGTTTTTATCCTCTTTGCACGGGGGTTTACCACTATAATCGGGTACATTAGTCATCTTCGGGCCCATCAGCGTCATGCGAACTAGGGAGTCGAAGTGACCGAAAATGGTCGGAGTGATTTGACTTTTTTTTTGGCAATATACTTACTTGGTTTTGCTAATTTTCATATAGGGCCACTTATCATTATGTGAACTGTAGACAGTTCACGTAATGACCGTGGCCACAATCAGTAAATAAAACAAACGCAAAGCCTGGACTCCCTGTGAGTGTCGATGGGGTGAATGGGCATAGGGATCATTTTTCTGTACAGTCTCCTTTGGGTCCGGCTGGTGGGGTTTCCGGTGCTGAGATGCTAACAGGGGTAGTAGGGGTAAGGTTTAGTGCCAAGGATGTGGCTAACATCGTTAAGCACATGACAAGAGGAAAATCACCGGGTCACGATGGCCTCAGCATTGAGCACCTACAGCATGCCGGCCCACATATATATAGAGTACTAGCAATGTTCTACTCGCTGTGCGTAAGCCACTCATACCTGCCAATGGATCTAATGAAAACGATAGGTGTCCGTTTCGATTGCTCGGACACAGTGTCGTAGAAGAAAAACGACTACGTCATCATTACGTAGGAATTTGTAAAACACTAATAATGAAAGTCGTAAATTCGTAGATCCAATATTCAGAAAGTAATAAAGGTTGAACCATGGCCGCGCGGTCATACAGTTCTCTTAAACGGAGCTTAGTAGAGGTTCCATTCTTTTTGCTAACCACTGATACGATTTTGTAGAAAATGTAGACTGTATGAACAAAGCCCTAATGTTTGAACTTCACGACCTAGGGACCTTAAATGCTATGGCCGCGCGGTCGAAACAAGGAGAACCGCGCGGGCACGCATTTCTCATAAACGGAGCTTAGTAGAGGTCCCATTCTTTTTGCTAACCACTGATACGATTTCGAAGAAAATGTAGATTGTATGAATAAAGCCCTAATGTTTGACCTTCACGATCTACAGAACTTAAAACCTATAACGCAATTTAGAAGAAGGGTGACCAAGAAGTGCAAATATTAGGGCGTAGCAAAATATATATATATCAGTGGTTAGCAAAAAGAATGGAACCTCTACTAAGCTCCGTTTAAGAGAACTGCGTGGCCGCGCGGCCATGGTTAAACCTTTATAACTTTCTGAATATTGGATCTACGAATTTACGACTTTCATTATTAGTGTTTTACAAATTCCTACGTAATGTTGACGTAGTCGTTTTTCTTCTACGACACTGTGTCCGAGCAATCGAAACGGACACAAACGATAGTAGTGCCCTTTGTGAAGAATAAAACCGGTGATCTTGGTAATAAAAATAATTATAGGCCTATTTCCTTGGCCACAATCATAGCAAAAGTGTTTGACGGTTTGCTTAATACACTGTTAAATAAACATATATCCCTACACAGCAATCAGTTTGGATTTAGACCCAAACTATCTACTGAGAGTGCAATACTGTGTCTTAAGCATACTGTCAGATATTATACAGATCGTAAAACACCCGTATATGCGTGTTTCCTCGACCTCTCCAGAGCTTTCAATTTGGTAGCGTATGACATTATGTGGGAAAAGCTTGAGAGCACCGACTTACCACGTGAAATTATAAGTGTCTTTAAGTATTGGTACACGCACCAGGTCAACAGTGTCAGATGGGCGGGGGCAATGTCAGAACCGTATTGGCTAGAATGTGGGGTTAGACAAGGGGGACTGACCTCACCCACGCTTTTCAACTTTTACAGCAGTCAACATGTCGGCAGCCACATAGATGACGTGTGCGGTGTGCGTCAACAATTTGAGTTATGCAGATGACATGGTGCTGCTGAGCGCGTCGGTCTGTGGTTTGAGGAAGCTGATACAGGTCTGTGAGGAGTACGCGGGTAACCATGGCCTGCGTTATAATGTTACGAAAAGACAATACATGGTCTTTGAGGCCGCTTGTACTAAGTGTCCGCATAAAGTTCCACCCGTGTGGCTTAGCGGTGTTCCTCTTGAAAGGGTTGACAAATTTGAAATCCTAGGCCATATAGTCACGGCTGACCTCAGGGACCATGCTGACATCGAAAGGGAGCGGAAAGCGCTGTCGAGACGGACGAACATGTTGGCCCGCAGGTTTGCACGGTGCTCGGTTAGGGTGAAGATAGCACTCTTCCGAGCATACTGTACATCACTTTACACGTGCAGTCTGTGGGTTAACTTTATGCAGAGGAGCTACAGTACCCTCCTTGTCCAGTTTAACAACGCGTTCAGGGCGATATTGAAAAGTTTTGGTGGAACAGCCGCCAATTTCACTAAAACCTGACTGACAGACTTGGAGGACTGAATATGTACTTTGCAGTGAATGTGATATTGTTATGTTTGATAGCATTAGTGTAAAGAGTCCACATATTATGAACAGTATTAGGTACTGGCCACTATTATTTAAAAAGAATTTGTTAGTTGCTATGCTACCAAATTGTGTTTGTACTTTACTTTTCTTTTATTCTGAAATACAATGAACGATTATTTTCTTAAAGATGTTTAATTAAAATGAGTGTTGTGAGTGAGTATGTGTCAAAGTATTACGTGGACTATTATAGAAGATTAATTGATATAATCTAATGAAACCCTAACTATTCTACTGTAAGTACAGATAACAAAAATTTAAGAGATATAACGTGACTGTACATAACATAAAAAAAGAGTATTAACACTAAAAATGAATGCGACTGAAAGATATTATATCTATGGTCAAGAATAAACATTAATAAAAAAAAGGAATATCCGTTTCCGTCTGGTTGTCAAGTTCGTTCAATCAATCATTTTAAAAATAACGATTTATTTCTCTTTCTGATTTTGCGATGTGTGGTAATATTGCTAAATGATTCGAAATAATTACTTTCAAGTTCTAATTTAAAGTCGACTGATTTAATGATTGTACATTGGATTAGGTGTAAGTAGAATATTGTAGTGTTCTCAAAAGTATGGCTCAGTTCAACTACCTCAATGAATTGAATAGTTTAGCGACAATGGACGGGCCTATAACTCGAGGTCCTCTACAGCGGTGGGTGAAAAAAAGCAATAACGAGAACCTGAATCCGTCAATGAGTTCTTCGTTTAAAAATATTTCAAATGTGAACCTCAGTGCTTGCAATCAGTCGATGCATAAATTGTCGATATCTGCTAATCAAAGTTGTAACAATAGCGTTTTGTCCAGTAACAAGACTCCGACACGAAATGAGAATAAAAAAGGAAAGAAAACTCCCTCCAAAAATAAGTCCCCAGGTATGTAATAAAGTATTTACTATTGAGTTTTTTTTTATTTAGTCATGCATGTTACTTTATGAAATTGATGGATAATATGATGTCAGCTCAGTAGTTTTATTTTCATTACTATGCTATCGTGACACGAAATAAAGTTAATCTTGCATATTTCTAGGTCGCTCAACAACACCAACACCTAACAAAGCTTCAAAGACACCCAACAAAGCTGATAGGTTTATCCCATCTAGGAGTAATTCCAACTATGACTTGTGTCATTACATGGTAAGTCATATTTTAGAATATACACAAATTAGTATCTTCATTGGCTGATTGGTGCCTTTGTTAATTATGTAATGTCAATTCAGCATTAGTGCTATTTGTTGTGAACTTTTTATTGTTAAAATTGTAGAATTTTTTCAAAATTCTTGTTAGCTGTTATTTATAGTTCTAACTTGTTATGATACAGTTAAGCCGGGATGAAGACAAAGGCGAAGAAATGGTCGCTCAAACAGCAGCGGGGGAAGCTATTGGACGAGCTCTTTCAGATTCTGAACCTGGGAGACTGCTCCAGTATACATGCAAAGCTCCTGCTGCTCCTGAGGGATACCAAAACAGACTAAGAGTTGTGTATTCGCAGGTATTTACATATCTTTGCTTCTTCTGCTTATTTGAAACAAGCATATTTGCGCTATTAATATATTTTTTCTATAATAATCGTATTTGGTGTGGTTGTGCTAAAAATGGTATCATTTAGTATTTATTAATAATATCTATTCATTAATGATATCCTAATAGTTAAATACATAAATTGCAGCTATAAGCGATGACAGCTCAGTGGTAAGTGACGTCGAATACCGCGGCGAAGGTTGTGTGTTCGAATCCTACAATTAGCTTTCGGTGAAGGAAACCACAGCACGGTGGTAAGGTACTATGTGGTACTCGACTGGCTGGCTGCCACCCTCATGTTGAAAATCTGTCGCCAAGCACCTGTTGGTGTGTTCCGGCAGTTGCACTTGAGAGCCAGTTGCCCTTGCCCTTAAGGCATTGTAATAAGGTGTACAACACGTTGGCAGTCCCCCTGGTATTGCTAATGTCTATAGGCGATGGTAGTCACCTTCGATCAGGTGACCCGCCTGCCTCGTTGTCACTAGTGACTTTAAAAAAAAAATTAAGCATGCCTATAAAATTTACCTCATTATTTTAGTAACTAATTTTTAAGTAACTACTGTTCTGTTATATTCTGAAACATATTTGTTTCACTATGCAGGCTAGCAAATGTCCATAGTTTAATATACTGATCTTCAAGGTGCTGATTACTTAGTGGTAGTGATGTTGGATACCGCAGTGAAGGTTGTGGGTTCAAATACTACAATGCGGTTAAGCTTTCGGTGAAAGAAAACATCTTGACGAAACCATAGCATTGTAAGTTACTTTGCATTACTCAATTAGCTGGTTACCACCCTCAAGTTGAAAGTCTGTTACCAAGCAACAAATGTTGTGTTACGACAAGACAGTCTCTTTCTAGGCTTTGTGTGCCTACAGCCACATCATCACTTAGCATGGTGAGATCAAACACTAGCTTATACAAAGTAAAACACTTAATTTAATTTAATTCTCCATGGTAGCATTGCATCTATAGCTCCCAGCAAATCATTTCCTTCATAGTATTGGCTGAAGTATGAGGTCCTTACCTATGAAATTGCTAATCCCACTTATATTACAAATGTGAAAGTTTGGATGGATGGATAGATGTTTGTTTTTGTGAAGTTAATAATATTTATTTATATTATTAAAGTATTGGACATTGTTGCTCTTTTGCGATTTTAATAGAAGTTCATTCATGTCTCTGCTCTAGAAATGCTGGGGATGGTAAACTGCTTAAGAACTTTTTTCTATCTCACTGAATTTGGAATTTCTTCCCTAACAAATGCCATTGATGCCACAATGGATCTCGTTAATACACAATTTAGATTTTCCCACACACAAAAAAAGCAAATGGTGGAAATAAAAATGACAATTATAAAATTAATTTGGCAATTCCGAATAGAATGAAAGATATTGATTATCATACTAAAGGCTATGGTATATCCTGAATTACAATAACAGTAAATTTTCAGGCTAAAGTTCCATCCACAGTGAAGAACACCACAAGATACATACCCCAATCACCTGATAGGATTCTAGATGCACCGGACATCTTGGATGACTACTGTAAGTTATTTAACATATTCATATCAATAGTTTTCTGGGGAAAGTACTTCTACTATTTCCACATTATTGGATGGGGCAAGAATTGGACAAGGAAAGGCGTTTTAAGGCGATGATAGCTCAGTGGTAGTGACGTCGGATATCGCGGTGGAGGTCGTGGGTTCGAATCCAACAATGAACTTGAGCTTTCAGTAAAGGAAAACATCGTGAGGAAACCACAGCACAGTGGGAGGGTACTTTGTAGTACCCAACTGGCTGGCTACCACCCAACCCAAGTTGAAAATCTTCCAAGCAACTATCGGTTTGTTTCTACAGCTGCACTTGAGAGCCAGTTCCTTCTAGGCTTTATGTGCTTACAACCTTTGGCCACATCATCACTTACCATGGTGAGATTGTGGTCAAACACAAGCTTATCCTAAAGTAAAAGAAAAAAAAGTAAAAGCAGCATATTCTATTTAGAGAAATATTTAAGTTATGTATGTACATTATGATATCTAAATGGTGTGTCTACCATTGCAATTTATATTTAAGTGAAGGATTGATTTTTGTTTAATTTTATAAGTACTTATTTTTATATTTTTTTCATCACCCAAACAGATTTGAACCTAGTTGACTGGAGTGCATCGAACATCCTAGCAGTAGCTCTAGGCAGCGCTGTGTACCTATGGAATGCAGGGACAGGTCAAATTGAGCAGCTGTTGACCTTGGAAGGGTCTGAAACAGTGTGTTCAGTTGGATGGGTGCAGGGAGGTGGATCCCATCTAGCTGTGGGTACTTCATCTGCTACCATAGAGTTATGGGACTGTGAAAAGATCAAGAGGTTGAGGGTGAGTTTACACAATTATAACATTCTACCCATTTCAGTGGAATTCCATTTGGTGCAATGATGATTTCGTACTTCTTAACTTATTGATGAATATGCTTTGATATCTAATAACTAAAGATACACAATCAGTGACAGAAAATTACCTAACTGAATGAGTGCCCACTTGAACATTTGAGTACTCTTTTAATCTAGTAGCATTCGAACGCTCTGACGGTAAACATGCCTCAGTGCTCGAAGATATATTTTGGCTAGCAGATATGATGACCATAGTATTGCCCAACACAATTTGAGACAGTTTTGAGATAACTTTTTCTTGGGATTGTTGATTTATAGTTATTAGATATCAATGTGAATATGCCTAAATTCTATTTTACATAGTCTTGCATTTGTCCTCATTCTTCATGTTATCTATCGAATGGGTAATGGCTCACATAGCCCGTATCTTCGCGTCTTGTAATATGGGAACCAGATGACTGATATAATATACTACATTAATTACACCCATAGACTCAAGACAAACAGACATGTTCATGCACACAAATGTCTGTCCTGGATGGGAATCGAATTCACGACCTGAGGCGTGATAGGTAGTGTGTTAACCAAGCCCACCGGCCCGTTGAGTAATGCCTTGGGCGATAAACTTCGTCTTCGGTCTACGGTGAATCGTCGCGGCCACATCACGCGCGTTGTAAAGTTTAACGGAATGAATCGCGATAAAACCCTTTGATGCGCGAGAGTTTACCGACAGCGGAGCGATGTGCCTGAAGCTTCGCCCGAAGTATTCTCGAATATGTGTATACATACATGTTGGTATTTCGCACGGTGGTAGGGTACTATGTGGTACTCGACTGGCTGGCTACCACCCTCAAGTTGAAAATCTGTCGCCAAGCACCTGTTGGTGTGTTCCGCCAGTTGCACTTGAGAGCCAGTCGCCCTTGCCCTTAAGGCATTGTAATAAGATGTACAATACGTTGGCAGTCCACCTGGTATTGCTAAAGTCTATAGGCGACGGTAGTCACATACCATCAGGTGACCCGCCTGCCACGTTGTCACTAGTGACATAAAAAAAATATATACATCGCGATAGCCCGAATATCAGCGGCCCAGGCATAAAAAGGTGGTGTTATGATCCTAATGAGCGTGGTATATGTGTGTGTAGGTAATGGACGGGCATACGGGTCGCGTAGGCGCGTTGTCATGGAATATGTACGTGGTGTCGAGCGGCGCGCGCGACGGTAACATCGTGCACCACGACGTGCGACAACGGAACCACGCCGTCGCCACCATACAAGCGCACACGCAAGAGGTAACGCTCGATATTACATTTAAGGCGATGATAGCTCAGTGGTAAGTGACGTCGAATACCGCGACGAAGGTCGTGGGTTCGATTCCTACAATGAGCTTGAGCTTTCGGTGAAGGAAAACATCGTGAGGAAACCATAGCACGGTGGTAGGGTAGTTTGTAGTACCCGACTGGCTGGCTACCACCCTCAAGTTGAAAATCTGTCGCCAAGTACCTATTGGTGTGTTCCATCGACAGCTGTACTTGAGAGCCAGTTCCCATCTAGGCTTTGTGTGCTTACCACCTTCAGCCACATCATCACTTACCATGGTGAGATTGTGGTCAAACACAAGCTTATCCAGAAAAAAAAACCGTTTTGTAGCTGTATATTCGAGTACCCAAGGAAATTAATGAACTATCTGTGTTTAAAGCGATGATAGCTCAGTGATATATTTGTTTTTTTTTTGTTTGTTTCTTTGGTACCATTTAAATCGAAAACTACTCAACTGATTATAAAATTCTTTCACCATTAGAAAGCTACATTATCCCTGAGTAACATAGGCTATATTTTTATCCCGGGAAAAGATAAGATTCCACGGGAACACAGGTGACTATATTTTTATCCCGGGAAAAGATAAGATTCCAAGGGAACACAGGTGAAACTGCGAGGACAGCTAGTAAACTTATAAATTGGACTTGGACATTGAGATAGTGACGTCGGTAGTGTAGTATTCGACTGGATGGCTACCATACCAACCTCAAATTGAAAATCTGTGTTCTGGCAGGTCACTGCCTTTAAGGCATTGTAATAAGCTGTACAACACATTGGCAATCCCCCTGGTATTGCTAGTCTTTAATCGACGGTAGTCACTTGTGATCAGGTGACCCGCCTGTCTTGTAGTCAAAATGAAAGTTGGTGAATGTTTCTTGCACCATTTCATTATGTCGATATTAAGCGCCACTGAGACTTTTTTTGAATGATTTTCGGGTATGGGTATGAATAAATTAGCCCTTTGAAGTCTTGAGTGTATCTAGGTAAATATAATAATGAATTCCGTTCCAGGTTTGCGGCCTAAAATGGTCTCCAGATGGTAAATACCTTGCTTCAGGCGGCAATGATAATCTTCTCAACATCTGGCCCATCGCACAAGGGCAGCACTACACGCAACCTCAGCATATTTACTCATTCAAGTATGTTTCCTATTATGAGTTCCATTTTCTAAGATTCTCATAAGCTCTTGTTTTATTTGTTTAAGTAAAGTCTATACTCATATTATAAAGAGGACATATTTAATTGTTTGCATTGAATAGGCTCTGAAACTACTGGAACGATTTAAAAAATTCTTTCACCATTATAAAGCTACATTATCCCTGATGAACATAGGCATATATTTTGTCCCGAGAAAAGATAAGATCCCACGGGAACGCGGGTGAAACCGCGGGGAACAGCTATGTAGGTATAAAACAATAGTGTGCTCTGCTTGTGGTTGTAGTAGTTGGTAATAAGGATGTTGCCTATATGAAAGAAAAAATATTAAACACTATCCAGTGTATAAAACATCCAAAAATACTACAAAACATTGAACACATAATAAAATTCTTCTTTCTGATATTTAATTTCCAATCTAACCAAAAAAAAAAGATCTTTTGATAGTGCATATAAATGACTAATTGCTATCTGTATTTCAAATGAGGATGCAAAACATTGTGTGTATGCTCGCTTTGTCTACAACATTTCATTTTCACGTTGTCTTGTGGTTTTCAAGAATGGGGATGGAGGAATTAAGTCAAAAACTTATGTGTAGCTCGTTTTTTTTTTTTCAAATTCAAATTCCAAAAAAAAAAAACAATTTCGGGACACTTACGGAACATTTATTGAACATCCTTTTTATTGCTACCATTTCCAAAATAAAGACCTGTTTAGAGAAGAAACGGCGATACAAACTTCCCGTTTTTTTTTACAATATATCTTTTCTTTTTTCAGTCAACATTTAGCAGCAGTGAAGGGCCTAGCATGGTGCCCTTGGAGTCCAGGCGTGTTAGCGTCCGGCGGCGGTACTGCCGATCGTACTATACGTATTTGGAACGTTAATACTGGCGCCAACCTTAACACTGTCGATACTAAGTCGCAGGTACGTAAATACCATAACATTTGACAAAACAGTTACAAAATTGTAGGTACAATCGAGCAATGAGATGTTTTTGAAAAGAGTAATTGCTGAGATTATTGCCGGCTCTTCTCAGCAAAAGCAACCTTCCGAACCGAGCATTAGAGTCTGACTATTCATAAATGCCTGTAAAGGCCTATTTGGATCAATAAACAATTTCATTTCATTTCGAGATTATGAGTGAAAAGCGGAAGGCTGAAAAGTGTCAAATTAGCCTACTTTAACGCGTCGCCGACATCAACGGATTCACCTACCGAGTGCAGTTATAAGTAAAAGTGACCAAAGACATGTACAGTTTTATACACTATTATTTTCTTTCTGTATTTCTTTCTGTTTCGATAACTTAGATAAGTTTCATCACTGCATATCGGCCCTTTCTTTCAGTGAGGTTTACGAAGAGTGTAACTCTAATAAATCATTCGAGGCTTTCCATGATCTATATACTTTATTTTTTGACCTTTGTTTTCCAAATACTATACGCGTAAAAATGATTAAAAAACCGATAAAAAACAAATGGATTACAAAAGGCTTGAAAAAGTCATGTATAAATAAAAGATTGCTTTATTACCAATATCATCGTAATAATATAAATAAACAAAATAATAAGAAGAAATACATGTCATATTGTAAATTATTAAAAAAGTGTATACAGAATTCACAATGCATAAATAATAATAAGCACATAATTAATTCAACAAATAAATGCAAAGCCGCGTGGAATGTTATTAGAAATAATATTAATTCAAATAAAGAAAAAAATGACATTTATAAAATTATGGTAGGGGAGGCGAATAGGGGATTTCGGGATTTACTCGAGCGCGGCAGATTAACATAAGGGGGGCAACCTTGCACCTTGTGAAGTACTCTCACCAAATCTGAGCCCTCTATGTAGTGTCGAACGCCTAGGGTACGCCCGTCAGATTAGTAAAAAAAATCGATGGTTTGAAATACTCGAGCGCGTCAGATTAAGGTAAGGTAAGTTAGTTACATGCAAAATAGTGTACATTTTAATAATCTGATAATTTGGGCGTGACGAAAGAAAATTGGAGACTCGCAAAGTTGCAAAAAAAAAAACGTCACCTGGATTTTCTCGAGCGCGATTAGTTTTTTTTTTATTTTGAAGGAAATTAGTCACGAATCACGGAAATATCTTAATCTGCCGATTTGCACAAGCCGAAGTAGCTAAAATCATTATTAAGTGTATAGTCCAGGAATATTATGAGTTTTACCTCAGAATGAGAGATAGACAGCTATTAACTTGTATAAACCTTTATTTTGACACCCTAAAACTTGTTTCAAAAGCTACTTATCTTAGGGTGCCCGCGACTACTGATTTTTCAAGGCCAAAGGTCAAAAAATCATTTATTGCAAATATCTCGTTTCCTATGGTTTTTTCTTTATTCCACCTAATCTTCAAATTCCAGTAGGTCCCAAAGACGCTCGAGTAACTACAAATTTAGCATCATTGCCTCCCCTACCATTATGACATTTGCGAACATTTTAATAACTTTTTTATCAACATAACACACAAAAATAAAACATTAGACGAACAAATAAACAACGTATATATCGCAGATAAGCCTCATACCATGTTTATTACACCAATAACTGAAACTGAAATTTTTAATTTAATTAAGTCACTTAATAATACAAATTCTACAGGATACGATGGTCTTAACACAAAAATCATAAAATTTACTGCAAAGTTAATAACTGCACCTCTGTCTCACATTATAAATTTGTCGTTTGAGCAGGGTGTTTTCCCAGCACGCCTAAAAGAATCGATTGTTAAACCGTTATTTAAAAAAGGTGACTCAAGTGATATGAATAATTACAGGCCCATCACACTTATACCTATAATATCCAAAATTTTTGAGAAAGCTATGTTCTCGAAAATCGAAAAGTTTTTGGTACAAAATGATATTCTGATTAATAACCAATTTGGATTTAAGAAAAACAGTTCGACTACTATGGCTTGTTTCTCCTTGGTTAAGCAAATTACAGAATCTTTAAATAATAAAACGGCAGTAATGTCTGTATTTCTAGACATGAGCAAAGCCTTCGATTTTGTAAATCATAGGCGCTTGCTTTGCAAACTACAAAAATATGGACTTAGAGGCAAAGTAAATGATTGGCTCGAGAGCTACTTAAACGGTCGGCAACAACGTACACAAATAGAAAAGATAATCCAAGGAACAAAAAAACTTTTGAATCGTCACTAAAATTTAATAGCTCTGGTGTGCCACAGGGTAGTGTCCTGGGACCACTTTTGTTTTTACTTTATATTAACGACCTACCCAAAATACTTAATCAAGATTGTATACTGTTTGCCGATGATACTACATTAATAATTAAATCCAAAAATAAAAATGAACTAGAGTCCATAACTAATAATGAAATAAATAATACAATTAAATGGCTTGAAGACAATAATCTAAATGTTAATATAAAAAAACTAAATTAATTAAATTTCAATCATATAATAATAAAAATAATAATGATGAGACCTATAAAATTAAATATAAAGATGAACCTATACAACAGGCGGATTCTACTGTATTCTTGGGCATATCCATTGATAAAAACTTAAACTTGAAAGTACACATAGAAAAACTCTGTGCAAAATTAGATAAATTTGTGTTTGCACTTCGGCGGCTAAGTGTCCTAGTGTCTAAGAAGATTGCCCTGACCACGTATCATGGTTACGTATCGTCTGTACTCCGTTATGGATTAATTATATGGGGTAACTCTGTGGATATTAATAGAGTATTTATAACGCAAAAGAAATGTATAAGGGCACTATGTGGATCAGAATACCTTGCACACTGTAAGCCATTATTTAAAGAGTTAAAAATCCTGCCGCTCCCATGTCTTTACATTCTAGACATATGTTTATTTGTAAAAAAAACATTCACAACTATTCCCTCTTCATGACGTAGTTTTAAATAAACAAAACAGCAGAGATTTGTATAGAATATATGTGCCAAATCAAAGATTCAATATTTATTCTAAAAATGTTTATTGTATGGCCATAAAAATATATAATAAATTACCAAAAATCTGGAGATCATTGCCCTTACAACAATTTAGACGAAAATTGTTCAATTGGTTAATTGACATGTGTTTTTATTCATTGCAGGAATTTTTGGATTATAATTTTGATTCGTAATTATTTTTTCTTTTTTTTTCTTTCTGACATTCGTTATTCATTTTTTATTACTTTTTCGCTGACTGACTGGGTATTCCTTAACATTATATATTTTTATGCCAATTTGACAAGTGTGTGTGACATTTAATTTATAATTTCTATTAATAATAATGTATTTAATATTTCGACACCTTTATTGGTAGAATATGCTGATCTAAATGACATGACCATCTTAATGTACCATATTCTTGGAAATAAATGATTTGATTTAATTTGGATACCTACTAATAAACGAACACTGTACAGTATTGTTATTTTACAATAAACATACATTATTACGTACGGTACAAAAAAGTGGTGTGCCAGTTTTGATTTAGTTTCCTAGTCATCAAAAATTACAACAAGGTTCAAACTAAAAAGATATCACTGAAAGAGATGCCTAAATAATGACGTTGTCATAAGTTGTCAGATTGATCTGCAAGCGAAACTAATCGTTATCACCTATGAATCTGCAAGCGGCATTCAACCTTAGGGTGATACACCACTTTCTTGGCCGACCGTACATAGGTACAAAAAAGAATTGGTAGGTAAAAACACAATGGTTACGATTGTCCAATTTGCAGGTGTGTTCAATAGTATGGAGCACGCACTACAAGGAGTTGATATCTGGTCATGGGTACGCTAACAACCAGCTGGTGATCTGGAAGTACCCGCTCATGACGCGCGTGGCCGAGCTGACGGGGCACACGGCGCGAGTGTTGCATCTCGCGCTGTCGCCAGATGGCACCACTGTACTATCCGCTGGCGCCGATGAGACCTTGAGGTTATTTACTGTTTATTTATTAATTTATAACGAAAATCAACAGCTTATTAGATAACAAAATAATACAGTATAGAACTAACATAATTGTAAAGCCAACGACAGAATTTTCTCCAAACTAAACCTAATGAAAAGGTTGCTTATAATTACAATTTTGCTTATAATTTGCTTGTTATTCGTTTAAATGTTGCCTCATTTTTAAAGAGAATAATAACCAATGACAGATCAAAATAATATATTTGATGGTTAACAAAAAACTTCTAATAATAAAGCTATAATATTACTAAAAATAATATAGAACTAAAAAAAGAGATATATTTAAAATCCTACTTAATTATAAATGTGAAAGTTTTGATGGATGGATGGATGTATGTTTGTTACTCATTTACGCCAGAACGGCTGCATGGATCTGGATGAAATTTGGCACGGAGATAGATTATAGTCTGGAATAGCACATAGGTTTTTTTATCCCGGGAAAAGATAAGATCCCTCGGGAACGCGGGTGAAACCGCGCGGAACAGCTAGTATATTATATAATAACTCATAAAACCTACATCCGCCATATAAATTCCTGGGGAGCCTGTATTGCAAAGACAGCTCCATTCACTGTTTAAAATTAAATCATAATTTAACTTTGGAATTAAGGTGAAATAAAATAATTGTAATATGTTTGTTGCAGACTTTGGAAATGCTTCATGTTGGATCCATCCAAAAAGAAAGAGCCCACGGACTCTAAGGCAGCGAAATCTTTACTCAACATGAATTCACTGATTAGATAACTTTTGTTTGTCTCTTTTATGAGTAATTCTGACTGAAATTATTGTGATGTTACAATATTAGATATTTAGCTAGTAGGTAGTTAATAGTAATAATTGTAGCCCTATTACTTAGTTATACGGGATTATGGGACAAACTCGCAAGTAGCTTTTTATTTATAGATTTTGATGTAGCCACTTTTGACTTATTCGTTAAGTTTGGAAATTGTTTTCTGGACTTTGTAGTTGGTCCCATAGTAAAAGTTGTTCAGCATGACATTACGTCATGTATATTATGAAAAAGATGGTCTTTTTCTTCGACAGATTTTTGATGATAAAATCTTATTTTATTGACGTGCGGTATTTGTAATCGAATTTTTGAACATCTTTTTGGTTTTTGACAAACTAAGAGAAGTTGAGGTCGTAAAATGAATAGCGCGTATGCTAAACATTCATCTTTCGTTTTCTTCGGTTTTATTCATAATTCTCTCTTGTACTATACCTTCTTGATTACTTGTCCTAATATTATCATTTCATTACCTCAGCTTTCTTGTTTTAAGTACTTTACAAAACGACCAAGACCTTTTATCAATTGTTTTGTACCCGATGTTTTTAATAATGAATTGATGCTTATGTTATTTTATACGAAATAAATAAATTGATCATTTTTCGTTTGTTATATTTTTTTAAAACCAAGACAATAAATAAACCCCCTTCCCGATTCCTTCGATAGAACCCAGGCTTGATAGTGAAGTCGTCCTAATCCAAATGATTGAAATTCTGAGTTTAATTTTGAAAAACGTTTACAAGAATTCAGGAAAATGGTTTACTAAAAAGGTCAGCTTTTACTATCGCTGGAATAACGCTATTGGAACTCTACTTTTTTGTCTGTATGTACCATCGAGTCTTACTTACCCTTCTTTGAAAACTATTTTAAATAAATTATTGGAAAATGACTCTTGATTACGTATGTATTGTAACTCTGGAACGAATAAACCACATTGTATTACATTTAACGAAGCTATTAAACATGTAGATGCTAGCACCATCCATAAATTATGTGACTACAACATTACTATTATTTTAGGAGTCATTGATAATACCTACTATATGTATACTAGCTAGGAGCTCCTTGCTTTTTTGGATACCTAGTTATTATATAGGTACCTACTCGATATTATTTTCAAATCGTGTTTACTTCATGGTTTTACTAAAGTAAAAGGCTTGTGTTCTCGTCTAGGATATGTTGGCGAAAATATATTCAGTCAACCGAGAGTTCGTAAGTTTGAATTAAAATGTGTGATCCACCCGTCGGTAGTGCCAGGAACCAATTATGGTCACTTGAAATCTCCAGGTTATATTACAGTTAGAATAACTTGTCACGAGAAATGCAATAAAAACCTCGTTTCAACTCTTATTTCTATCTTTTGATATTCTAGTACGCTTGAATCCAACGAACTTGAAGTGAGACAAACAACGTTAGTTTCTCATGAACTCTTACTATGCTCGGTCATTAGGCCGAGACCAAACAGACCTTAGATAAGTATAGAACCTATATGAAAAATGGAAATAACACAATATATTAGTGTAAAAAAATGTTTTATTACTAATTTGTAAACATTACAACACAATGGAATGTATGAAAGAAAAAAAGCATAACTAAAATGTGTAAATTAAAAAGTAAACCGAAATAAACGTGCAATAAAAAGGTGCTATTTATAAAAATAGATTTTTCAGTAAAATGTGATGTTTAAAATGAAACCGTGGAAGCATGTGTAGTGACTAGACTAAGATTAAATTTTGCAGAACACAATTTTGTAAATAACACATCTAAGTAAATGCAAGGAAGGAACTAAGTTGCTAAAAATCGTTGAAATTATACTCTTATTAACTAAATTGAACAACCAATTTTCTTACCGATACTAAATTCATTGTACTTTATACGAATACTCGGAACAGTACGTTATTTAACGAGACAATTACTAACTAAATCGATTGTATTTTTAAGTAAAAAACTTGCAACATAAGTACATAAGCATGATTCATTTGAATAATTTAAACTACATAATTATGAACATAAAAAAGGTTTCGCCCTTGACTGATTTGATATATCTGCCTAAGGTATATCAAATCAGTAAAAATAACTTCTTGCAAATAAAACGAAATGTCTATGTAACATTGGTTAAAATTTAAAACAATTAGATTTCTTAAATTGTTGATCGATTTCAGATTTGCTTCAATGAAAAAAGTTATTCAGCATGATGAACCGAACACACAATATTACTAAAACATGTTCAAATATATATATTTGTTTATGCACTAACGTTACAAGCTACGTTATAATATTTTGACACCCAATATGATTAATTACCAATGTTAATCCATAAACCATACAACCTGTAAACATTCAATCTTTAAAAATTCAAAATACAATCGATCACAATAACCTTTTCAGTATCAATTTTTAGAAAAACTCTCACACAATAATTTAACGTTTACGGGAACACATCTCTAGTCTGATTCATTTATAGTTTTAATACCTACCTACGACGATGGCTTGACATTTAACATATTTCTCTAAGCTCATGTTATTATCCAACGTATCGAGTATACTACGTGAAGTAAACTCTAACCTAATTATGTATAATTGTATAACTAGCTACATGGCTCCTTTATTGCGCTTAAATATAAAATTAAATTATACACTAACAGTATATAAAAAAATAGTGGAATAACTGAGATTCTCCATCACTAATGTTCAACGCACCGCTGATATAACGGTGATGGTCGTATAATTCTATTATATCTAACGAGTTACAGTCAGGATCGAACATCTATACAACTAACAACATTTCATTTGTTACAAATACAAACTATTCACTCCTACAAATAGAGCAGCAAAATAAAAAATAAAATTTAAGTCCGCGACTGTACTTAATACTAAATAAAATCACTTTTCTAACATAAAAAATACTAAATAACTACGCGGTCTTTAGATAACATGTTCGGACATGAACGCTGGCAGGCGGATTAAATAATCATATCACAGAGGCAAGGCTACGGGCGTGGGGAGACCCTTCAGTATCCAACATGGCGGACATCGCAACAGTATTAGATATGGGCTCGACATCGCGCACCAGTTGTTCATGACTTGTAGTTAAACCACCGCCATATTTAAAGCTCCTACGTAAACTCGAACGGATACTTTTTGCCGAGTCGCTCTTCCTGACGAAAGACCTTCTGAGATAGTCACGGGTTATGGAGAGGGAGCACCTGGATGTGGAAGATCTCGGTCGGCTGGTGGAGTCCGTTTCATCTGTGATGGTGAGAGAAGGTCCGCTGTAGTCGGGGGGATGTGATGAGAGCGTGAGGTGAGTGTCGCGATCAACGCTCTCGCTCACTGTGATGCCAATTTGTGATGTGTCATCTGATGTAGCTGGCTCCGCGCGGACTGATGCCATTCTGAAGAACAATGTTTAATCTATATAAATAAAAATGAATCACTTAATGTGTTGCTAAGCGCAAAACTCGAAAACGGCTGAACCGATTTGGGTGATTTATTTTTTGTTGTGTTTGATGAAGCCTGAGGAAGGTTCTTATGGAGAGTACGTAAGAAGAAAAACGTAAAAAATACGAGGAAAATAGTGAAAACGGTGAGTAATAGGGCGGGGGGCGCGGGGTTACTGACCCGAGCGCCACCGAACCAGAGACCGAGTCCGAGCCCGACCGATCCGCCACCATGCTGGGACGGTACAGGTATTGTATAACACGTACCTCCTGAGTGTTCTATAGCTGCGTCGGATAGTGTTGAGTAGCCTGGCGCCGGTGGCGGTGGAGTAGGACGGCGGGGGGGTGTACTTGGGGGGCGGGTCGGGGGCGAGGGGCGCGGGGTTACTGACCCTTCCGACACCGAGTGCCACTGAACCAGAAACCGAGCCCGAGCGACCCGCCACCATGTTGGGACGGTACAGGTTTTGTATGCGCTGGGGAAAGAAAAATCACATTATCTTTTTATATGAAAGACAAATATACAGACTGAATGTTTCAAGTGGGCGTGGAAAGCTAAACTAAAGGGAAAGGCAAAAAATGCTGAAACAAGTCTCGGGGCCGATTTTGATTAAAACTAAAAGCATAATTAGATTTACGTAAAAATATATCTCGCAAGCCAGGAATCGAACAAGGTGATTAAAAAAATACAAACTAAAAGAAAGTTTGCCGTATGTCATTACTTCTGAGAATTTGATCCTTATTAGCAGCATTATCGGATGGTGTAATAATACAGACTGTGTTTTTTTTTTCCAAAAACTGTAAACATTTTTCTAATCCAATTTAGCCATCGTAATATTTGAAAATATGTATGATGTTTATAAGAAATCATAAATAAAATTATTAAATTGACCATGTGATTGAAAACGCTCAGTACTGACCGATTCTGGAGTATGGCGTCACATGCTTGTAAATAGCAAAATGGAAACAGTGAAGTAATGAAAAATCTAGCGTATTACGTTACGATCTTTTGTCAGCTTTAAGTTTAGTGTACGAGCAGGTGACGTCATGATATCACGCGACCTAGACATTATGGCGTCTTAGGGTTTTGGTGGCCTTTTTTATTAATATAAACTTTGATGGTAATTTTTAAAGAAATGAACAATTTTAGATATTTTTCTATAACCTGTCAAATTCCCTATTACATATAATAATAGTTCCTTTAGTTATACGTAGAAAAAAATCTAATAAAAAAAAGATGAGTCATTAAAATTTCATGACTCACCTTTTTTTATTTAATATCAAAATGAGTGAACACTATTACTGATCCCCCGCCAAGCCAATACAGCGAATTTTATGATGATTATATAAAAACAACGATATATCAATCAACGTCGTACAAAGATAACCCGGTCGCGCGATACGTATTTCGACCGATATCACATGACCGATACAGAGTGTAAACAAATAATATGTACAAGGAACTTGAATGAATGACCTTGGTTTATTTATTAAGCAACACTAATTGTTATAGACTGTACTCACCAACTCTTCAATACAGTCATTTGTTCCATAATCCTTGTAGCGTAAAAAAAATATATGTTTGACTATACTTTGGAAATATTAGCTCAGTGGTAGCTGAAAGGCCGTGGGTTCGAATCCTACAATGAGCTTGAGCCTTCGGTGGAGGAAAACATCGTGAGGAAACCATAACACTCTGGTAGTGTACTTTGTAGTACCCAACTGGCTGGCTACCACCCTCAAGTTGTTGTTGTATCGATGTGTTCCGGCAGTTGCACATTAGAGCTAGTTTCCTTCTAAGCTTCATCACTTACCATGGTGAGATTGCGGTCAAACACAAGCTTATCCAAGAGTAAACCAAAAATGCATGTACATATGCTCATAGTATAACAAGTATATGCCCACGACTCTGCCTGCGTGGTATTTGTTTCAGTTGTTGTTGTTTCAGGCTTAACTCTCTTTCATAGCATCCTACTATCCTACCAATATTATAAATATGAAAGTTTTTGCTCAATCCCGCAAAAACGTTGAACGGATTTTGATGTAACTTGGCACACTGGTAGATCATATCTTGGAATAAAACATAGGATACTTTTTATCGCGTGAAAAGATAAGATCCATCGGGAACGCGGGTGAAATCGCGGGGGACCTATATAGCCTGAAACTTTATTAAAGGAACCATCTAGCTAACTGTGAAAACGGCATCAAAATCTGTCCAGTGGTATTTTTTAAATAGGTTTGTTTTATTTGTTCACAAGTAATAAACATATTAACAGACAGACGATGTTCTACATTTGTTTCAACATAATAATAAAAACTTACCTCTAAAATGTCGGGCGGTCCTTTATTCATGTACCTCCACGTTTGTATGAATGCAGCGATCGGTACAATCAAAAGAGATCCTTGTTGCATGAAAACTGCTAATTGACGCGACCATACTGGCCAGTAACTGAAAATATATTGTTTAGGTTAGGTAAGTGGGGGTCAAAGGGGGCTAGTAATATGCTATATACTTTAAAAAGATTTCTCCATCCATCCAAGTGTCATTGGATGGATGAAAAAACCTTTTTAAAGTTACTATTATAATATACAGGATGTCCGGTAAGTAGAACGACAAACTTAAGGGGGAGATAGGTGGGCGAGTCACCTACCAAATATACAAAAATGACCTCAAAAACAATGTCCCAATTTTTGAGATATTTCTGTTAATTTTAGATATTAAATCTCACGAAAATGGTGACACTTTTACTAAGGTCATTTTTGTATATTTGATAGGTGACTTGCCAACCTATGTCCCCCTTAAGTTCGTCGTACTACTTACCGGACATCCTGTATATAAAAATCATTGTAACTTTAAAAAGATTTCTCCATCCATGTCACTCTTGTACATACCCTGCATGTTTTCTCCAAGAGTAAAGTTGTCGCTGCTGTCCCACTCGGAAATCCATCACGCATATTGCCTGAAACATGACAATAAAGCTTATAAAAGACTAGCTGTTCCGATCCCGGGATAAAATATAGCCTATGTTCATCAGGGATAGTGTAGCTTTCCAACGGTGAAAGAATTTTTGAAATCGGTCCTGTAGTTTCGGAGCCTATTCAATGCAAACAAACAAACAAATCATTCCTCTTTATAATATCAGTATAGACTAGCAGAGCCCCGTGGTTTCATCCATAACTACTGCTCCGCTTCTTTAGCTCTGAATATTTCAAATGCCAGGTAGTTTCCGGGTGTAACACTTTCAAACATACGAGGTTTCGTTGAAGCAAAAGATAGTGAGGAAACCATGGCACGGTGGTAGGGAACTTTATAGTACCCGACTGGCTGGGCACCCTCAAATTGAAAATCTTTCGCCAAGCACCTGTTGGTGTGTTCCGGCAATTGCACTTGCCTTTAAGGCATTGTAAAAAGGTTGAAAACACATTGGCAATCCCTGGTATTGCTAATGTCTGTAGGCGACGGTAGTTAATTAGCATCAGGTGAACCGCCAACTTCGTTAACACTTATGATATTTAAAAAAAAAGTACAAACTCTTCAATTTCATAAAGTAGATAAAGTTAAATTGTACGTAAACTTCTTCAATAATCTATTTTCTGTTATTTAATTTAAGCCAGAAGTCTGACAAGCTATTGGTAACTGTCCATATCGCTTACAGACATTAGAAGGATTGCCATTGTATTGCCGACCTTATTACAATGTCAAGAAGGCTGACTTTTAAGCAGGCGCGGTTCCAGGGATTGCACAAATTGACCCCCCCTGAGTTACGACCAACTCTTCAAATCAATTGCAATCGTCATAGCGACATCACTAATTCTTTGTACCGATTCTTAGGGAGAAACGTTTACGAAGAAACGTATAAGGTCACCCATTTAAGGCGATGATAGCTCAGTGGTAGTGACGTCGGATACCGCGGCGAAGGTCGTGGGTTCGAATCCTACAATGAGCTTGAGCTTTCGGTGAAGGAAACCATAGCACGGTGGTAGGGTACTTTGTAGTACCCGACTGGCTGGCTACCACCCTCAAGTTGAAAATCTGTCACCAAGCACCTATCGGTGTGTTCCGACAGCTGAACTCACCACCAGTTCCCATTTAGGCTTTGTGTGCTTACCACCTTCGGCCACATCATGACAAACTTGTCCAGAAAAAAGAAAAAACCCTCCCAAAGATTTACTGTAAGATTAAGCAGATGAAATCACCTAGATTGCCCCCCATTGATAAGTGTAACCATTTGCACAGACGATTGAATACTTACACACAACAGTACAGGCAGCACAACAGTCCACGTGAAGCTGAGTAAAGCTGCCAACGTAGCGGATACTCTAGTCGCTGAGGAGTACAAGGCGGCGACAACAACGTCAGGCGAGTACGGCCGCCCTCGTACCACAAACACTCCGCACGCGAGCGACACCTGTACCACGCACTGCCACCACGCACCCACCCACACGTAGTCTATGAAGTGGACCAGTTTTATACCAGCCTATAAATATAAACAATAGGGATAGTGTGTTGAGTCACATATCAAATTAGCTTCTTTTTATTAAATATCAAAACGATAGTTTATATGGAGTATCGTATGAAATATGAATTTGTGACGTCATATGTTGTCTTCTTCTTCTTTGTCGTACGGGCGGTTTCCGCAATTAGGCGACGAAGCCTTTTTGCGTAGGAGGGTGATTGGCTGGGGTTACCCCAGCCATCCTATTTGTCATTATGTTGTCACCATCAAAAAATATACTTTTTGTTGTTAGATTGAAGATTAAAAAACCGGCCAAGTGCTAGTTAGAGGGTTCCGTACAATGCCAAAGTAAGTGAACGTATTATATTGAGTTTACCAATTGATTTGGTCCGGACATGACCGGACGACAGACGCACGAGTGATCCTATAAGGGTCCCGTTGTTTTTTTTTGTACGGAACCCTAAAAATCATCAGTAAGATGAATATTATAACATGTTCGATAGTTTATAATATTTTTAGTTGTTTTATACACTAGTTAGTGTTTGATATTTTTTTTCTTAAATATCGGCAACATCCCTAATCATGTAAATAATTGTTTTCATTCCTAAAAAAAATATGGAAAATCAAAGGTACTTACTTCCTTTTATTGATATTGATGCTTCTGTTTACAAATACCTAATAATTTAATCTTACTTTATCTATTTGTAACAAATAACCTAGGATAAAGAACTTTGAGCTCAAATTAGATTGCTTGTTTGTTTACAACGTGAATTTAGCCGCCGTCAAAACTTTTCACATTGATATTAGTAAGATACTCACGTCTGTACATAGAAGCAAGCCCATGGCCAGTCCAAAAACACAGCTGAAGAATGTGATAGTAGTCTCCCACACTCTCAAAGCCTCAGCGTTGATAGCCATAATGCCTGCGATCACGCAGTGCCATATCGCTAACAGTTGCGCGATGCCAAACATTATTAAGATAAAGTAGAATATCACCGCCCATGCTGGGGATAACTGTTAATGAAAAAAAAAACTTATCTTTACATAGTATAAAATGAAGTCGCTTCCGCTGTCTGTTCGCTTAGGTCTTTTAAACTACTCAACGGATTTTAATGCAGTTTTCAGCAATAGATAGAGTGATTCAAGAGGAAGGTTTATATGAGTAATACATACATATTTTAGTACAGAAAAGCCGAGAATTTCAATGATTTGTAATGTGATGTCGCTCAGCAAAGCGGGCGGGGTACGGCTAGTTAATTGTATTTTAAGTACTTCATTTCTAAGTTAGGGATCGAAAATGACTACTAATTGACTAGAGGTTATTTATTAACTTTTGGTAAAGCTTGTGTTTGGCCAATCTCGCCATGGTAAGTGATGATGTGGCTGAAGGTGGTAAGAACACAAGCCTAAGAAGAAACTGGCTCTCAAGTGCAGCTGTCGGAACACACTGATAGGTGATTGGCGATAGACTTTCAACTACAAAGTAGCTTACCACCCTACTATGGTTTTCTCAAGATGTTTTCCTTCGCCGAAAGCTCAAGCTTATTGTAAGATTCGAATCCATGATCTTCACCGCGGTATCCGACGTCACTACCACAATCTTAATTAAGTTTCGAGTATCAAGACAAAGACCTCAATAATAGATTATGTATGAAATTAAACCTAATAACAAAGGTAGAGGCCATCAATTCAATACTGTTATAAGTTCGAATCAAGGCTTAACCTAGAATGTAAGTTCTTTTTAATAAAAAAAATATCATTATACAATTTTATGTACAAAATAATAAAGTCCACTTTTGTAGACTGCTACCACTTCATTCATTATATTATATAACACCACATTTGTAATAACAATTTGCACGCGCGCATAATACTTAAATACAATTTAATATTTACATCACACAACCAACTGTATCGAATAGACACATTATATTAAGTAAATTTAATTCAGTTATTATTCATGCTGAATTAAATTTTAACACTTTAAGAAACCGGTTCTCCACGTTGACTGCGTGTTTTAACATTTTGAATCGGACAAAATGTTGTAAATTTTAATCTCAGTATTTTTTGTCGCATTTTTTTATTGTTGATCTTTAATTGTGTTATAAAGAATCACTGGATTAATACGAAAATGATTTTCTTGGATCAAATTATATTTTGATTAACCGCAGTTATATCTACTATTAAACACGTAATGACGCACTTGCATCCAAAAGCTCCATGAATCATAAACTTTACCTTTGGTACCGGAATAAATGAGTCAGGAAATAAACCTTGGTAATAATTTCCACTCTTTCGTATTATTTTGGAACAGCCCGAATATAGTAACGTGCAATATTTATTTGAGCAAGTAAAAAATAACTCACCAAGTCAGCAGGCAATATCGCCAGTGTGGCAGGCACAACCTGTGTGGCTAGCTGTAGTGGCTGCCACCCGCTGAGCGTCCGCGCGACGTTGCCACTCTTCCACACGGTCACTCCGACCAAGCTACCGTAGTGTCCCATATAACGTACTGGCGTCGACGCCACGTTGCCAGGCAATGGCTCATTTATTGGCCAAAGGAATTGTGATGATTTTACCGTTTCTGGAATGGCAAGGCGATAATAGCTCAATGTTTTGGATCTCTCCGACGAAGGTTATGAGTTTTGGAGATTGAGCTTTCGGTGAAGGAAAATATAGTAAGGGAACCATAGCATGGTGGTAGGCTCAAGTATTTTCAACTTTCACCAGTATGTTGCAGCAGTGGCACTGGAATGAAACACATTTGGAATGGGTGTGTATAGGCGACGGTAGTCACTTACCATCAGGTGCTTAGCTGCTTGCTTGATAGACTTCTGACAGTAAAATGGGTTTATAAGTTAAGTGAACGCTACTAAGTCTACTAGAGTATACCTCAATATTTATTTAATTAACAAGATTTTTAAGAAAATAAATGTTCCATCAGCATCAAAAACACTCAAACTCAAACACCCGAATTTAACAGAAAAAATTACTGAAATGATTCATTAACTCACCAAAACTGCCCGGAATATAAGCGTATCCATAATTCTTCAACATTTGCACGCAAGTGTTGGCTAGAAACGAGCCTAACAACAACACGGCGAAGGTAAACGCAACAATACATGCGCTTTCCTTTTGCAACATAGCACTGGTCTTGTTTTTAGCATTCTTGTGTGACGTTAGCTGCATTATACAAGCTCCAAGCAGACCCCAAGTTAGAAATGTTTCTTGCGCAGCTGCAGCCCAACTCTGAAAAATATCACTCAAATTTAGGTTTAATGTCAATAGAAATAAAGTAGCAAATGAATTGTATCATACATACATTACTATTTATGAAAAATTCGCTCCAATCAGTCTCTGAGAATATATTCTTAACAGAATCATACGGTATGAGCGTGAGTAATTTGGTACACAAAACAAGCGTTCCACATATCGGCAGAAAAATCAGCATGTACACAGCCTGCAATTAAATATATGTTGAGATTTCATGGGATATTACATTAGCATAGGCTGACGGAATCTATAGAAATCTAAATCCAAATAAATGAGCATATAAAATAAATAGCATTTTCGACTTGACGGCGGCGGCGTGAAATTGATGTGTACAAAGTGAAATAATATAAACATTACAAAGTTTTTTTTCATATTCATAAATTATACTAATTACTACATTAGTAATTACTGAGTAACGTAATTATACGGTTGTAATTGTAGTTCTAGAATAAACATAGCAACTCAGTCACCTAGAATTTACGTTATATTCTAGTAGCATGTGCGACAAGCATTCGCATTAGAGAGAGTAGTTCTATATTTATTAGATTTCTATGTATAACACAAATCCAGAACTACCTTCCCATAAGACCGTAATCCTTTACTGAGCGAGACGAATATGATCATCCACACTACAGCCAAATTGAACGCCACTTGAAACTTTAATGTCCCGAAATATGAGTTAGGGCCCTCATTCCTTTGCAGCACTTCATCGTGGAAATATTGAGGCAGAGTTTCGTGTATTTTATAAGTACCATTTTTAAATGCCGCATCTGTAAAATTCATTTTTTTTATTAGAGTTTGCATAGATTTCCTACTGCTGAACGATAAAGTGACTTGACCTTGAATACTTCCTGCTAGTTGTCTATTGATTGAGATCACATCTTTGTTGACAATTGACATTGAACAAACAATAGATGATATAAAATAAAAATTACCTTCGAAATTAAACTCGTGCGGTAGAGCCCATTTATATCTGTCATTAGACGTTATAAACGCATCTCTGAAGAATGTGAATATCCAAGACAGGCCGATTATGCTGTACATGCCGATTACTGCTTGCGTGATTAATAGAGATATGCCAACACCTTGGAATATTGGTGATATCCTCCACATGTCTATTGGCCCCGATTCCAACACTTGGCCCAAACATAGATGAAGGGTGAACAGCGGTATTCCGATCAAAAGTGACAATATAAGAAACTGTACTATGAAGCTAGCTGCAAAATGAATAATAAATATTTAGATATGATGTTGACAAATATAGTAAATGCGGAATTGAAAGTAGTTACCTCCAAAGTGAACACTGAATATTGCGAATCTTGAAATGTTAAATATCCCTACGGTACAGCTGAGGCACGCCAGCATAGCGCTCATGCGGTGCGGCCACACTCCAAAAGGAGGTTCATCAGTCTCTTCATTTCTGTAACCACCCACACCAATTAGTCAACGTGTAATCTCTTTATTATTTAGGCTGAAACAGCGCTTTACAAATACATGTGAATCATCAAAATCACATCCTATGACATCATTTGAAGGAGTGAAGTAATAAAAATTACAAAATCCTCAAGGCTACCCAATAATGAATTCGTGCATTGAAAGAATTGTCTAACTAGACGACTGACGTAACGTACATTCTACGAACATTTATTTACTTTAGTTAGAAAACAAAATGAATTACCTCTCGTCAGTGACACCGGGTGTTTGGCCTATAGCAGCGACGGCCAAGGATTCATTTGAAGAACTAGAGGCACTAGTACTCCTTGCCGTACTCCTGGCTGTGTTCCGGCCGGTCCACTCCCCCGTAGTCACATCACTGTCGCCCGGAGACGGCAAAGACAACGTCCTATTCATGAGCAGAGCGCGTCGTCCCACTATCAGAGGCCCCGACGCACCATCGCTACTTAAATTCGCTGCGGTCACTTGCAACTGAATTGGAGCACTAGTCGGCCGCATATTCACGTGATGTTCCAAAAACAAAATAACGGGCAATGTAAGAGGTTCACAAGACTGCTGAGTAGAAATCGCCGGCAGAACGATTGGATCTAATCTTCTCATCGAATTCCGTAGATTATCGTGCGTCGTGCTCGCTCTCTCTAATGGCACTAACGTTTGCCTGTTGCTTTCAGAGAGATTTGAAAAACTTTTAGATCGACCGAGACTCGGCAGTTGAGGCCTATCTGAAATACTTTGGGCGATATCTATTTCTTCAAGAACTGGTGCTGATGGATGAACACTAGTATACGTTACGACTTGCGTATCATCATCCATAGAGCTATGCGCCTCCGATTGTTCAGATTGGTCCTGAGGCTCACCGATACATTCTTTAATTTTACATATGAGATCCTCCTCATCGCTATCAAACGATTTCGTGCCATCGTCGAGACACGCCAATAGAGACTTGTCCAAAACCTCGTCGAGATCGTTCAAAATATCCATAAACTGGCAGAGCGCCGTCGCTTGAAATTCCTCGTCGTTTGTGATGTCGCTTGATGTGTGTGATGAAAAGTTCGAGTCGGATTTGTAACATTCAGGGATGGTTTTCTGCAAGTCTTCTCTGAGGTCGTCATCGTCCGGTATTTTATCCAATTCATCGCTGCTGTCGTTGCTCTCGAAGACACTGCTAGAAGCGTCGCTATCTGCACTACTTCCCGGCAAATTCTCACTTTGCTCATACCGACCATCGCCAATATTTACCACTTCCATTTTTATGGCATGGCCCAAGTCATAACCCTTCCTTTTCTGTATTAGCCCTGCAACAAGCACCTTGTTTATGAAGTGACACGACATTGCAAAATAAATTTAAAGATTTAAGAACACACATTTAGAGGTGACGATTTTCCACAGCTTGTACATGTTCTGTTATGCGATATGAGCGAATGTTAAGTATTGTGTATGTATTAACATAAGAATTAACTCGCTAATCAGACTAATTAGTGCAAGTAACACGGCATGAAAGACGGCTAAACGTTAACACTCTGATGCCAAGTACCAGAGTGTGATACTCAACACAACAGAAATAGTAAACATGACTCACATGGGATTAGTTACTATTTGGGTTATATTCCACTTAATACCAAATGTAAATATTCCATAAAATACAAGATAGCTTACGCAGGTTTGTGGGTTAAATTTAGGACAAATAGAAATATTAATCACTTTTGATAGAAAGGATGTATAATTTTATTCAAAGAATTGGGTTTCACATACATGTTAGACTCTTAACTAAAGGTACTCGTCATGTATAGTATTAGTTCGTTCGGCGTTCCCAAGTGAATTAAAATAAAATATAGCCCATGTTACTCTCTGATAATGTACATTACTACAGATGAAAGAATTTTTAAAATTTTAAGGCGATGTGAGCTCAGTGTTAGTGACGTCAAGAATCCTGCAAGAGCTTTCGGTGAAGGAAAACATCGCACGGTGGTAGGGTACTTTGTAGTACCCGACTGGCTAGCTAACACCCTCAAGTTGAAAATCTGTCGGCAAGCACCTATCAGTATGTTCCGACAGCTGCACTTGACAGGCAGTTCCCAACTAGGCTTGTGTGCTTATCACCTTCGGCCACATCATCACTAACCATGGTGAGATGGTGGTCAAACACAAGCTAATCCAGAATTAAAAAAAATATTGAAGTTTATCCATTACAAACAAACATACAAAAAACCAGTAGAGTAGATTAATCATAATAAATATTTTTTCCTCATACTGCAATAACAATGCTTACTAGCTTAATTGTATATTATTGACCACAAAGCCAATTAAAACACTTATTTGTTAATCACTTATCACTAACTAAGCATGATTACAAAGTCAAGATAAGGCACTAACAAAAAGGGAAAATAACACCTTTCTTACACAATAAACTGATAAAATATTTGCTAACCCATCTGCATTACACTTTAAGTTTTATTTGTTGACTTAGCTATATCTGGCAGAATGATCAGATAAGTCATTTCATGATAAACAGGTCACAGGGAGGACACAACAGTTGAAAACAGCTACAACTCCAAATCAAATATGCAATACTAGTTTTCCGCCCTGCGGTTTCACCCGTGTTCACGACGGTTCTTACCTTTTCCCCGAGATAAAAAGTATCCATTTTTTATTCCAGCATATGATCAACCTGTGTGCCAAGTTTCATTAAAATCCGTTCAGCCATTTTAATGATTAATATTTGACATAATTAATTACTAATAGTAACTTTAAACTATTATTATCTGCTATTCATGGTGAGGATAGGGTTTTGAGTCTTCTGATTTATCATATGCAACCCATGAACAAGAAATCTTGAACACTTTATTTGTCATCATTCATTTTTTTTCTATAACTTAACCGGTTGGTTCTTAAGTGGGATGGCTGTACCAATCAAACAATAGCATAACAATTGATTAGAAATTACTTGCGATTTTAGTTATCAACAAAATTCAATCAATATAGTACTTGAGTTGCAATTACTGGAATTCTATTTTTTTTGGTAGCTTTCGGACCGCCCATTCAGTGAGCCAAATGGATAGCTCTTGTAAACAGATTTGTGTAAAAGAATGACCACTGTATGATCATAGTGATGTCACATCAAATGCTTGTTGTTGACTGATGTAATGTATAACATGATACAGATATGATAAAAGGGAAATCATGGAAAATCAACACGAAAAGAAAACTACTTGAACATGTCAAGATAAATATTTTTCTTTCAATGATACTATATCTAAAAGTAAACCAAAATCTTCAAGCAGATGACCAAGTTCAACAAACAACAGTTTATTTCAATTACCCTCACTTTATCTTCACATATTTTACTTTGATTTCAAACCCTTGGTATCTTTTGACTAGTGCATATCTATCACTTTATAGTACCTATCTCAAATATCATATCCTAGAGGCTGGATTAGCATATAGTTAAATTTTATCATAGAAAACATTGAACTTTTTTTAAATGTGGGTAGGTTCTGCTAATAACTCTTACTTTGTTTAAAGATATAAATGAAAGAATTAAAACTATGTAACTCATTTAACACAAATAGAACTACAACAATAAATACACATGTATACAAATGGTACAAGGATTAAAAATGTGAGTTGATCTACAGAAATCATCATCTTGGTGAGATGAAAAGATTCATTGACACAAAGTAATCAAGACAAGAAGTTATTTACTTATTATAGACAAGCTATCCTCCATGGTTTGATTTGCGTTCCCATGGCATCTTATCCCGGGATAAAAATATAGCCTATGTTACTCAGGGTAGCATTCTAATGGTGAAAGGTTTTTTGAAATTGGTCCAGTAGTTTTTGAGTTGAAATCCTTCCTCTTTATAATATGCTAATATCAATATTTAAGGTCAACTTTAACACAGCATAGGCATTTTATTGATGCAATGCAATGGTGATCATTTATTGAATTGCCAAAGATAAATACAGTATCACTATAAGGTAAAACATGTATGGGTTTTCAACTAAATGCACAATAAACACAAAACCACATGCAATGGCGTTTTGGGACCTCGTATCTTGGGGAATAACAGAAGGCTACATATCAATACCCCTAAGGCGTAAAATAAACACTACCTACACGAAGTCAATGGCAAAATCTATTGAGTTCAATATAATGTAATATTATGCCCACACTTTTCTTGTCACTCACTTGAAATACAGTTAGTTATATTTGTTACGAACATAAAATTTACGAAAATAACGCTAGTACACTACACTAACCTGATTTCCAATTTTTTTGTATTCAGTATAGCCCATGGGCCGCCAGCTGTTATACCAAAAAAAACATTGATCAGATATAAATATTTTTTACCTGAATAATTCACCAAATAAACTATTCCATTAATTAATTCAATAAACTAATAAAATTTCTTTGGAAAATTGTGATTTTTAAAATTATAAAAACTAAGCAAGCAACTGTGGTTTACTTGTCTCTTGCCTTTTTTTACTGCTTGCTTGCTAGTGTTGGATCATTGTTGAAAATAAATTAACAATACGATAAAATAATACGATGAAAGATAATAATTTCGATTTGATTTTGTTTGTATGTGGAAAGTTGTTCCAACATCAAGTGAGTACCACAACGTTATTCACGTAGTGATTATATACTCCTTTGATTGATATACTCTTTGCGTTCTTCTTTAAACCTCTTGAATCGCCGATTGGTTAAACCAAGGATGGACGGCCGTCCAAAAACTACCAACATAAAAAATATAATTCCAGGAATCGTCAAACCTAAAAACCTGGCACCGTCTTGGCAGAAGCGACGAGCATCGGAATAACGTGGAGTGAGGTCACAGATTACTGATATGTATGAGTGAGGTGAAGCGAGAAGCTCAAAAACTACTGTGTACGCCCTCTGCCCCATCCAGGGGACATAGGACATTAAGTCAAGTAAGTAAGTCATGTTGTATCGTAATGCTTAATCGTTACACTACGCGAAAATACCATAATTTTATCTTCAAGTCATGGACTTAACTTCAAGTTGACCGACCTAAAGTACCAGGAGTTATGTATAAGAAAGTTAGTCTAAAAAAGAAAATACAAGGTCGGTTGTATGGTTACTTGCTATGTATGAACTTTATTATTTGCATGTAGTATTGTATATTATAATATATATTTTTGACAAAAAGTATAATTTTCATGACCATTTCCAAAAAAAATTTGACGGTTTGAATCGCACAATGTGATTCAAATTTGGTTCTAATTGTATGTCAATGGTTGTAATGTAATGTTGCTTTTTAGTAAAAAAATTATAATGCAAATGTAGTAGTAGACCTCTGGAGTAGTTTTTTTAAATTTCCTGGATTTGTTCCTGATGAGTTTTTTAGCTTTGAATATACATAATTACCGTATATGAATTAAAAATAACCCTTTATATTACATGCACATTGAAGTAAGTGGTCTATGAGACTGTACAATAAACCTATGTTTGATTTTACATCATAGGTTTCATTTTAGGCGATGATAGCTCAGTGGTAAGTGACGTTGAATACCGCGACGAAGGTCGTAGGTTCGAATCCTACAATGAGCTTGAGCTTTCGGTGAAGGAAAACATCGTGAGGAAACCATAGCACGGTGGTAGGGTACTTTGTAGTACCCGACTGGCTAGCTACCATCCTCTAGTTGAAAAACTGTCGCCAAGCACCTATCGGTGTGTTCCGACAACTGCACTTGAGAGCCAGTTCCCATCTAGGCTTTATGTGCTTACTACCTTCGGCCACATCATCACTTACCATGGTGAGATTGTGGTCAAACACAAGCTTATCCAGAATTAAAATAAAATATCCTAGCTATCGATATTCCTTAACTCATGCAATAACGGACAACACTAACCAATCCGACAGGATTGTCAAAAAACCATAGACAATAATTGGGATGTCAACCATAGACAAATATGTTAAGCACTGTTCACTTTAGTGTTTTAAAAGTTTGTAAGTTCAATACCAATAATTCAAAAAGGTTAAGTGTAGGTTACAAAGAGACCAAAGAAAGGGGAATCCACTTAAGTCCTTTCGTGTTTTCCTCTTTGGTAGTACAGTACAACCAATTTTGTGATGACTGAATTAGCAGTTTATGACACACTATTTTTTCGCCTCGCGGTTTCACCTGCGTTCCCGAGGGATATCTTTTCCCGGGATAAAGAATATCCTATATTTTATTCCAGAATATGATATACCAGTGTGCCAAGTTTCACCAAAATTCGTTCGGTCGTTTTTACTTGATTGAGGAACAAACATACAAACTATCACATTTGTTTGTTTGTCTGTCTAAGAAAATTACGATTTACGAAAATTACTACTATTTCTAATAAATCTTCAAAATAAATCCATTTTGAAGATTTATTAGAAAAGAGAGAAGAAATTGAATTTTAAAAGCCATCTGACTGAAGCTTCGTAAGGTTTATTTATATTATAGGCTGTCAGTAGTCAGTCGAGCACAACCAACAAACAAAATATCATCTCTGTGGTTTTTTTGCAAGTTTTTTGCAATTTGCAATACAACGAAAATATTATGCATGCATGCAGGCATTTTGTTTTGTAGCAATATCACAATGAAATGAATAATCCTCGAGGGTCAAAGTTTCATTCTTGCAAGATTGGAAATGTATTTCACACAATCAATATAGTCCATATTGCAATGACTATAAGATTCAAAATCGTCATTAAAAGGTATATAGATGGTATATAAATGATAAGTTAATGTAAATGTATTTTATAAAAATACGCGATAAGTATTATCATTTTCCATTTAGATTCACGTCTTGTCGTTCTCGGTGTATAGATAAAATAGTTTTCAAAAGAATTCATTATGTTAGTTTTAAAAGGAAGCAGGATAATAAGCATAAAAATGCTCACTACAAATAAGGTTCGTTCGTGTTTTAAACTTTGTATTTCGACGCTTTCATTAGCAAACCGCAGTCCGCTGATTCAATAAAATTCTATTCAGTCAGTCGTTTATCAGCTGCGTGACCAGAGAGTGGGTTCCACTCCACGTATTGAAATTTAACGTAATTTATATCAGAAACAGAAATATCTTGTTAATTTAATTCACAGTTTTGGAAAGCCATGGCAGCGTATTCGTCGAAAGTTTATCTGAATGAGGTGGTGATCGTGTCTGCAGTAAGGACTCCTATAGGATCCTTCAGGAGCAGCCTCGCCAGTCTGTCGGCCTCAGAACTGGGCGCAGTGGCCGTCAAATCAGCCATCGAAAGAGCGGGCATTCCTAAAGAGGAAATTAAAGAGGTTAATTATATTTGCCTACTTTCTCTTTGACACTTAAATATTTACAGTTATCATTTGAACTTGACTCTCTATTTTGATCTAATTAGAACAAACAAATTGTTTGAAAAATTGTTGCTTGTCATTTGTCATGATTACTAGATTAATAGTTATCAAATCACCATTAGCAACTAATGATAACAAATATCTAATTAGATAGGTATTTCTTGTGTAACATTTAATAATGAAGTATTCTAAATTAATTTTATATTAATTACAAAAAAAAATCAATATATCTCATTTCAGGTTTACATTGGCAATGTTTGCTCTGCAAATTTGGGGCAAGCCCCAGCTAGACAAGCCGTAATTTTTGCTGGTCTACCAAAGAGTACTATCTGTACAACAGTTAACAAAGTATGTTCTTCTGGAATGAAGTCCATAATGTTGGCTGCTCAAGGCCTCCAGACAGGTGCTCAAGATGTTATGCTAGCCGGAGGAATGGAATCTATGTCAAATGTACCTTTCTATTTGAAGAGGGGTGAAACTGCTTATGGTGGTATGCAATTAGTTGATGGCATAGTATTTGATGGCCTCACAGATGTTTACAACAAGTTCCATATGGGCAACTGTGCTGAAAATACTGCAAAAAAACTGGAAATCTCAAGACAACAGCAAGATGAATATGCTATTAGTAGTTACAAAAGAAGTGCAGCGGCATATGAAGCTAAAGCTTTTGCTGATGAAATAGTACCAGTACCGGTACCTCAGAAACGTGGTGCTCCCCCTATAATTTTTTCTGAAGATGAAGAATACAAAAAAGTCAACTTTGAGAAATTCACCAAATTAGCAACAGTATTCCAGAGAGAAAATGGTACTGTGACTGCTGGAAACGCATCAACTTTGAATGATGGTGCCGCTGCAATGGTATTGATGACTGCTGAAGCAGCGCAGAGGTTAAATGTAAAACCCATTGCTCGGGTAGTTGGCTTTGCTGATGGGGAATGTGATCCTATTGATTTTCCAATTGCACCAGCTGTTGCTATTCCTAAGTTGTTAGAAAAAACTGGTGTGAAGAAAGATGATGTAGCTCTCTGGGAAATCAACGAAGCCTTCAGTGTGGTGGCTGTTGCTAACCAGAAAATACTAGAATTAGACCCAGCAAAGGTCAATGTACATGGAGGAGCAGTTAGTCTAGGTCACCCTATTGGCATGTCCGGTGCACGTATTGTGGTGCACTTGTGCCATGCCTTAAAGAAAGGAGAGAAAGGTGTAGCCTCCATTTGCAATGGTGGTGGTGGTGCTTCATCTATAATGATTGAAAAATTGTAAGTTACTTCGAATTTATAATCTCCCACTCTAACTGTGTTATTTTGTTTTTCCTAAACACTGTGCCTTGTTAAAATGATTTGCTGTTACGTAAACAAAAACAGTTTGTAATGTTACTAGTTTTAAGAAGTAAAATTTTATTGTATTGTTAAAAATTTGTAATTTTATATTCATGTAACTAATGTAAATATCAAATTATGTTGCTGAAATGTTTATGTTTGTAGTATATGGAATGAATGGTCAATAAATCAGTCAAACTTGTATTTTTAATTGTGACTGTTTAATTAACTTGTCCAAACACATTGTTTCCAGAGCTGAAGCCATTGATGGGCCTCCAGTATTGACATTTTATACAAAACACCCATGTCCCTTATGTGACATAGCCATGGAAGAGCTAGAACCATATAAAAACAGAATTATTATAGAAAAAGTTGACATAACCAACAAAGATAATTTAAGGTGGTTTCGGCTATACAAACTTGATATACCAGTTTTGTTTCTTAATGGGAAATTCTTGTGTATGCATAAATTAGATAAGAGTTTACTTGAAAGGAGACTTCGATTGATTGAACAAGAAAATGAATAATGTTGCTATTAAAAACACCAACAATATCATATCATGTTGAAATAAAATCTATACATTTCAATTGGCAACTTCCCGCGCTTTTTTTATTTTTAATACCTATTATATTTTAATTAAACTACGGGTTTATCATGGAATCACGTAATTTAACTACCTAGTTTTATCAGTTTGTCTACTTAACAAATCTCTTCAAAATTTGGCAGACAAACAGACAAGAATTAGGTACTTTTACATTTATGATATTAGGTGTACCTATGGATAAAGAATAACTTTATTTCTCTGTTACCTATATGTGTTTTGGTAATTGTTATAACATAGGTAGACGTACATAAAACTCAACGATTTCGAATTTCGATTGGAGCGGTTTCTCAAAAGACGTTTGACGCGGGTTATATACAACAGTATTTCATACAAAACACTCCATGTAAACTATCGTTTTGACATTTTTGGATGGTGTGGTGTACATTTATGACGTCCGGGGAGTGGTTTATTGAATAATAATAAAGCTGAACTCGAAAAGGGATGTTGACGGACATTTATATGATTAATCTAAGATCAAAATATTATTTATTTACATCATTACAAACAATCATGCACAAACAAGATCATAATTTTATTGGTCCGAGCGAGAGGGCCCACAGGGAGTGGTTAAATGGGTTTAATTAATGCTCTATGGTCCGAGATGGCGATCGCTACGAGGAATAATGACATGAATCGGAATGCACCCTATCAGTCTAATGTCAATTTGACATTTGTGTTATAATGGTTGACATGTAAAATTTACATGAAATATATGAATTTATTCAGTATTTTCACTTTTTTTTTCTACAATTATGTGACCTTTCAAGTATTTTATTAAACGATTCGAGACCGTAGTAGTGCGCCAATAATCTCTAATTCAACTTTTGTTTTATAAATTCCGATATTGTAAAATAAAAACAATGGAAAATTCAGCAATACAAACTTTAGAAGCTGCTGCTCAAATGCTGATGGTAAGAAAACCAACATTTTAGCAGATATGGAAATTTCAATAAAATTATAATCACATTATACTATTGAATTGAAATTATCTAATCAATTATGTTTTGTTTACATATAGGTACTTACATTAGTAACACAATTGAAAAGGCTGAACCAACAATAACTTTAATTTAATTTGAATATAAAGATGATAATTTAATTAAATTGTCATTTTTTCTGTAACAAAACAAGCAGATCATGATATTGCATGGTCTTTATTTTCAAATTCCTTACTTGAGGTTTTAATAAATAGATGTCTTTGTTAATTAGTCAGACAAAGAACTGAAACAAAGCCAATTCATTTTTTGTTGTTTAACCAAAAGAGTACTATGTTACTTGTTAGACCATCAAAGAGTTAATCTTCCTATATGCATGGTTTGTTCGCAATTCAACAGGTTAAAGAAGTAAATACCTCCAAGGAAGGGCATACAGATTAGGGACTTTTTCACATTGTCATGCTGGTTGGGATCTAGTATAATTTTTAGGTTTATTACAAAACCAATTCTGCAATTTTGGGATATTAAGTTTAATTATTATGAAGGTTTGACCTTTGATCGAAAATATTATGAAGTTTACTTATATTTAACTAAATTCCCAATATTCTTAGTTGGTTTTTCAATTAAGCCATCCATATTGCCTGCATGCAAATGTTAGCTTACTGTGTCTTGCATGTGTGTTATATGTATAGATGGCATGAATGGGGGCCAGACACATTCAAATGTAAACTCACATGACAAGAAAATGGGACTTAGACTGTGCATGTATTGAAGGGTGGTGGGTGGTGGTGATTAGATTGAGGCTTCTCACATATTTTCTACTTGCATAAGTTTTTGATTAATAGTAATTGAACAATTAAAGGTCAATAATGTTGTTGCAGTTAATGATATGTTTAAAATTAAGTATGTTAATGTTATTTTGTATTATTTGAAACTGGTTTGGTCTTTACAAAATTAATTACCAATATTAAAAATGTACTGTGTATAAAGGAAGTATGGAATGTGTAGTAAATACAATTAATATTGTGGGTAATCTTAGACACATCTCTGAAACTAGCCAGAATGCTTGGAAAACAAATGTGATCTCATAATAATTTATGAATAACATAATTAAGGAATTGTTTTTCTTTCTTCTTATTTGTTTCTAAATTGCAATAAAATAAAAAATTATAACAAGTAATTCACAAACCAAATAATTTTTATTGAGACCATATTCAATAATAAATTAATTCAATATTAAGATGGACCTGATTGACAGAATCAAACTGACTTTTATTCAATAAGCATATTATGCACATAATGATCATATATTTTTGCATAACTATAGGCACCACCAAATATGGTGACATCAGAGCAGCGTCACCAAGCTGAGAGTGTATTCCTTGAATTTCGAAGCACCAAGAATCCTTATCAGTTATGTAGGGAAATATTGGAAAAATCCTCTTCAGACTATGTGCTTTTTGAAGCAGCTGGTTTATTGAAAGCAGCTCTAATTAGAGAATGGAGTTTATTGTCTGAGAATGATATTTCTTCCCTAAGAGAGTATTTACTTAATTATTTATTGAGAAAAGATACTCCACCATTTTTGAGGGAGAAACTTTTACAGGTAAAAAGGATTTTATTTTTGCTAAAACATATCTTATCTTTTTTATTTTTGTTCATGAGTTGAGTTATATTTTCAGACTATTGCTATAATAACTAAAAGAGGCAGTATCGACGATGGCGGCAGAGAACGAAAAGCTCTACTGGGTGAACTAGAAAAGATAATTCTCAGTTCACCAATAAGTCAGCAGAAGTTGGCTTGTTCCCTGATACTGGCGATTATGCAGGAGTATGCTATTACAGTGAAGTCTGCTGACGTGGGCTTGATATGGGAAGTCCATTTTAGACTGAAAAAGTCATTTGAGTCTTTAGATTTGAAGAGAATATTTAGGTTTACGGTAGGCGTATTGGAGCAAATTGTTCGGTCGGGCCATCGCCCGGAAGGGGAACAAGCGTTATTAACCAAGCAGCTATTGACTATAGTGGAAACTGTGTTATGTTGGAGTCACGTATCGCCATTGCTCTCAAAACGGTTGATTGGTGCATTCGAAGCAATTTATGAGAGTGATTCAGCGCCTGCTCTACGCCTCAGTTTAAACTGGAGAGATACAATAATGCAGCCGGAATTGCTAGCATTATTTTTCGAGATCCACATGTATGTTAGATCCAACCCTGATTTAGCTAGTCCTTCCCTCATTTGCTTAGTTCAATTGGCTAGTTTGAGTGGCGTAGTTATTTCTGCTAATCATCTCAAACAGCAGTATTTGGAGAACTATGTTAATTCGTTCTTGAATATGATGGCGTATATTCAACCTGTGGAAAGAGAGATGCTTGGAATTTCTGATATTTATCGAAGATTGGTCCAGTTTTTCTCCCCGGCATTGATAGCTACTACGCCCCCGGCTCTGCTTCAGAATTTGACTACATTGACATGCCATTGCATTAGAGGTTCTATTGTTGAGGAAGGAGTAAGTATGAGTTTTTAGTTGATTTTATTTGTTTCTTGTGTTTGACCGCAATCTGCCCATGGTAAGTGATGATGTGGCCGAAGTTAAGCACGCAACGCCTAGATGGAATTGTCTCTGAAGTGCAGCTGTCGGAACGCATCTATAAGTACTAGGTGACAGAATTTCAACTTGAGTGTGGTGCCAGCCACTCGGGTACTAAAAAGTACCCTACCCGTACTATGGTTTCCTCACGATGTTTTCCTTCACCGAAAGTTTCAGCTCATTGTAGGATTCAAAGCCACGACGTTCGCCGCGGTATCCGACGTTACATTATGCAATTAAGAAATACTTGATTGAGAGTAATACCTACAGTAATGTGCATAAGAAAATTAATTGTGCAAGTAATTTTAGGATTTATTCAAAGAAGGATCTAATTTTTGAATCAAACAGTCCCCTGGCAATTTTCCTGTCTGCAGTCATCCCTTATCAATTACGTATCCAGTCAATGAGTTATAATTAATAGCAATAACATTTTTTACTTTTTAACAATTTGTCTCAGGTAAATGACGATACTGTATGGAGAGAGGCACTTAACAAATTCCTTCATAGTTGGAGTTCATTAGTTCACGACACGGATGGATACTCGAATGAAACATTATTGAGTCCATGTATAGAAATTTTCAACACTTATCTTCAGTGTAGGCTCGCACCCCCAGATGGAACGAGGTAAGCATTTTTTATTTAATACCTTTTATTCTACCTTTTTTCGATTTTTCACCTTATATTTAATTGTAGTTTGTAAAAAAGAGTTCCATTATTTTGTAACTCAAATAAATTTCGAAAATATTTCATAATGAAACTGAAAGCAATGTACCTATATCCATTATACTGATTCGACATCGGAAATCTTTCGTTACGTTCCCATTTCCCCACATTAACGTTTGTAATAGTATATTTCATTACAAGTGCGGAAAGGCTGTCATTGCAAAGAGTTCCGACAAATGTCTACCCGAGCCGAGGCGCAGCCGAAGGCGAGGGTTGACAGTCGGAACAAGTTGCAATGACGGTTCCGCAAGTGTACTGAACGACTATTTTTAATACAGTTGCGAAAAAATGAAGCAATTTAATAAAATAATAAAAACACAATAAACTCAACTAACTAATCATTTATTTCTAATAAAAGTTATAGTACACATGTACATTGAAATTGGTACAGTTTTTTAAACTTACTGGGGAAGTTTTAGGTTGCATATTTACTGTTTGAGACAAACTATTATTAATTTCGTATGATTATGTATATTTGTCATACAATGTTTGTGCAATTATAGTGATTCCGGTGGTGTTAATTAAAAAAAAATAGGGTCGAAATTACTCATTTTGTGCAACAAACAACTAAACTCGCAAAGAAAATTTCTGGAAAATGGCGCCAACCGTCCATACAGCTTAGTCTTCAGTATATTTTTTTTATTGATATGAAATGAAAATGAAATTTAATGAGATGAAATGAAATGAAACCTAACCTAACTCATTCAATTAAATCATTAAATCTGATATTGAAATAAATTAGTAGCTTCTTTTTAGAAATATACGTATTGTATGAATCACAAAAACTCTTTAGTAAAAACTTCATGGTTGGTTTTTCTTTTTAATAGACATTATTTTGACAGCAAAGAGACGCACTAGTTCGGTAAAGGTAAAAAAAAAGCACTAGTATGTAATAGCCCACATCCCGAACGCTATACGTCCTTGTAATACACCACTTTTTGAGCAACTGTATTAAAAATTTTATTTAATTGTCACCAGGGGTACAGAAAACTCTGAAGAAGACTTAAAAGATGATCAAGAAGAGGATGAGCGGAAACTGCACAGCAGTATACTTCTGACTATAGGCGCTATAGCTAGAAAGGCGCCCGCCCATTGTACTCATGTGTTGTTTACGTTACTTCGGGATAGGAGTAAGAGGTGACTAAGATACACAATATCTACAATCTGTATACATTAAAGGCAACCGTTACTGACTGACTGATCTATCAACACACAGCTTAAAACACTGAACGGATTGCGCTGAAATTCGGAAAGCAGATAGTCATTATGACGTAGGTATCTGCTAAGAAAGGATTTTCCAAAACTTACAATCTCAGAGGATGAAACGGAGGTCCAAAGTTTGTATGGAGAAACGGGATCGCGGGTGAAACCGCGGGGCGGAAAGCTTCTATAGGAGTGATGTATCTGTTATGTAGTAACTATTATCTAATCTGTGAATAGTGACAGAGTGGTACAGACCATAGAGTTGCGTGATCGTTACCATATTGTCTAATTATTAAGAACTCTTTATTTTAATACTGCAAGCTATAACATACCTAAAATATATGTTTAATAGTTATAGTTTGGCAGCTATAAAGTTGCATGCTCACAAATTTATTCATGCAAGCTAAGTAAACTAGGAACAAGGTCAATATTCTAGACTTTAGCGATGATAACATTGCCTGGTACGTAATGCCCTTGAATAATGTATAATTTATTAGAATAGTTATTTCTAAATTGTAATATTTTATATCGCAGGTTAGAAGGTCAGCTCCAGCTAATGCATATGGGCAAACTGCCTGTTAGCGGCGGCGAACAATTAGTCAGTTTATTTGAAGATTTGCACTGGATCTTGATGATTACAGGTATTACAAACAAACACCTACATCATAAAATTAAGCCCTATATGATTTAATATTTTGTTTTAGATATTACACAAAATATTTTTTAATTGTAGGTATACAGTAAATGAGACATACAACAATTATTTTTATCACAGTTTTTTTTTGTACCACAACTAGGCGGTCGGGTCACCTGATGGTAAGTGACTATTATCGTCAATAAACATCAGCAATACCAGGGGGATTGACAATGTGTTGTACACCTTACTAATTTAAACTGGCTCTCAAGTGCAATTGCCGGAACACACCAACAGGTGCTTGGCGACAGATTTTCAGCTTGAAGGTGATAGCCAGCCAGTCGAATACAATGTACCATAACACCCTAAAAGTGTAGATTGAAATGCCCATAATATTGTCAATTTTCAGGTCATTTTCTAGCAATCGACTGTACAGAAGGAGAAACGGTAATGATACCCCCTGAGATCATTCGTTATAGCATTGCAGAGAATGCCAATATTGACGCGTCGCTCAGGTACTTGGTTGGTGAAACCACAAACACTGAAAACGTCGATCCTGTACTTAAGTGAGTAATGTTTTAAAAATGTAGATTAAAAATAATCACGTCTGATTTAGTAACAAGAAGATTTAGTAAACGTAACCTTTTTTTTTTTTTAATTTTTTTTAGAATATATTTCGATCGATTTGTGAGCTACCCAGAAAGTTTTAGCCGGATAGCTGATCGGGAAGTGCTCGAAATTTTAGTTGCACGATTCTCGGTATGACAGACAGACAGACAAACAAGAAAGTGACTTAATAAAAACATGATAACCGGTTGCTTCTTAAGTAGGACGGCCGTACTAATCAAACAATAACATAACAATTATTCGAAATTCCTCGCAAGTCTAGTTATAAATACATACATGTTTAAATAAACTGAAACACCGGTAGATGTTTTGCAACAGATTTACAGTTTGTGGGTAGTTAGATATTAATCATTTCCCTATCTCTGCGTGCTATTTTGTCACATGAAAATTGATCTATCATCCCATTAGCTGTCCCCCGCGGCTTCACCCGCGTTCCTGAGGAATCTTATTTTTCCCAGGATAAAAAGTATTCTGTTTTATACCAGAATTTGATCTACCTGTATGCCAAGTTTCATCAAAATCCGTTCAGTAGTTTCCAACTGTCAGAACACACCGAAAGGTGCTCGGAAACAGTTATTCGAGTAAAGTACCCTACCACAGTGCTATGGTTTCCTCACGATATTTTCTTTCAATAAAACTCAAGCTCATTACAGCATTCGAACCCACGACCTTCGCCGCGGTAACCGACGTCGCTACCACTGAGCTATCATGTGCCTTAAAGATCATAATTAGGTAACCACTCAGTAGTAATGTTTTCCATCAGGTTAGTGGGTGAAATTCTACGTATAAGTGCATGGGAGTGCGCGGCACTGGAGGCTGGTCTCGGGTCAGTTTTCAGTCCAGAACTGTCCGCTACTGTCTCATGGCTACTGAAGATATGGGCTAATTCTTACTTGATGTCACAGGCTTCCGTGTATTCTGAGGTATGTTTTGTTTAGATTTAGATGAAAAACACATTTTGGATTTAGTTTTTGGTTTAAGTATAATCCTTTTTGTGAAAAAACAATTTATACGTTTTTGGTATATGTAGCATTGAATGTGTTATCAGCTTTTAAAATAATACTGTCTATAAGATTAGTGAGGTCGGTAATTGTTATGAGTATGTTACGGTACGTCTCATCAGCCACATGGTGATGTGGTGGGCCGATGATCTTGTTAGGGTCGCGGGAAACCACTGGATGCGAGTACTTAATCAAATCAAATAATTTATTCAACCAAGTCTTAGGTATTACATATTACAATGAGATGTTAAAATAATTATAAGTCCTTCGTAAGACTGTCATTAAAATGAAAGAACGAAAGAAAATATATTTATTTTGAAAAAATACACAACACCACAAACATACATAATAGTAGGTATATATTTAACAAGTAATAAAAATGTTAATAAAGTAGGTAAATGGCTTATGAATATTTGTTATTAATTACATAATGTGAAAAATAGAAGTTATGTCATTAATAAATATACTTAGTCTCGTGTGAGACGAAAGAGTTAGCTTTTAATTTATATTTTATGATAACTTTTTTTCCTATAGATGTCACAAATCCTAGAGTGCGCGTTCGGTAGATCGTCGAGAGGTGTATCTTGGGTGGTGTCACGACTGGCGGCCCGCGTGGGTACTTGTCTCAGACATCTGTCAGCACAGCCCGCGGCCGCGAACCAAGCCTTACATCTACTTACGACACTTGCACATACACAGAATAAGTATGTTCTCATTGTTTTTTTGATATCGGAATTCGATTTTTGAAAAATCCTCGTAGTTCCGGATTTAGGTTATGCTTCTGTATAGATTCTCTATCTATCCGGAACTACGAGATTTTTTCTATTTGTTACGACGACCACACGACAATTCACCAGTATATTGAACACTAACTGTTCCCCGCGGTTTCACCCGCGTTCCTGTGGGACCTTATCTTTTCCAGGATAAAAATATAGCCTATGTTACTCAGGGATAATGTAGCATTCTCAATCAATCCAACTTGATTTTTTAGACAGAACCCTCTAGCGAGTTGCGAAGAGTTTTTGACTCTTGTCGCTTGGGAAGCGTCAGGCAGCAACCTGCCGGGAGAACAGAGGAAGGAATTACATAGAGCCTTCGCTTTAGCAGCCACTTATGCCGAAGGTATGTGATAAACTACTGAAATTATTTCAATAGTTATTAAATCGTAGTTTAAAATCTCTTTCATAGAAGCATTATTGATAATTTTTGGAAATTGTGTCATTGCCAATTACGGGTATTAGGTCACTACCAATTTTGATGGTTATACAGTTGTAACAAAACCACCCCTTAGAAGCAGACAGGGAGTTGATCAGTATCGATAACTGATCCCGTTCTACAAATATTTGAATTTCGAAAAAATAAAATATTTGGATTTCCATACTTTCCATATTTTGCACTAAAACCTCAAAATACGCAATCGGACCAATTTGACACGACTAAACTTACATCATTCTCCTCTTTTTTTGTTAGAAAGAGACTATTAAATTGCATTTGGCAGGTGATTTATATTTATGTATCATCACACTAAAATTAATGTACCTACTACATCAACAGGTGATGTAAGAAATCGTCTCCTATCAAGTACAGTGGCCTTGCAAGAGAAACTAATGAACATAATAAATATGGAGTCGGATACAGAGCCGGTCCGTAACATGCTTGCCGATCATTTAGACTGCTTTATTGGAGTTACTGAAGGCGTTCGTGAGGTAGGGTTCAATACAATATTGTTATTTTTTTTATTCTGGATAAGCTTGTGTTTGACCATAATCTCACCATGGTAAGTGATGATGTGGCCGAAGGTGGTAAACACACAAAGCCTAGATGGGAACTGACTCTCAAGTGCAGCTGTCGGAACACACCGATAGGCCAGCCAGTCGGGTACTACAAAGTATCCTACCACCGTGCTATGGTTTCCACACGATTTCCTTCACTGAAAGCTAAAGCTCATTGTAGGATTCGAACACACGGTCTACGTCGCGGTATCCGACGTCACTACCACTGAGTTATCATCGCCTTATAAATCTATATTATTTTTAAACGACTTCAAAAAAGGAGGAGTTTCTAATTTCTAAATCTATATTAAATTTAAATAAATTATTAAACTAGATTCCGTGCGAATTTACTCGTGTTCTTGAAATAATAATTTCTCTTATGTAGACATAGCATACGTATCCAACGTATGCTATGTCAAATCAGCTTCTTTTTAAACGACTTCTTATTTTACACGTTCAGTCTTAATTACGCGTATAAGCGTCAATCCATATAGTCCAAAGTGCTACTCGACGCGTAGGTGAGTGTAAGAAATAAAATTTATAATGCATTGTCATTGGGACGCACTCGCATACGCGTCGAGTAGCATTTTGGATTATAAAGCTTAACGCTTAGCATTGAACGTGTTAATGTCATATGGAGTTTTGTATGAAATAGGTTCTGCGTTGTGACGTCATAAATATTCATCAAAATATCTACTCTATTGTTATAATGGTATTAAAATCATAAAGGGATGAATATTACAACATATTCGCTATTTTAAAGTATTTTTTGTTGTTTAAATATAAATAAAAAAAATGTTTATTTCAGGTTGGAACAATGGACGAGCAATTCATGTTACTAATTGGTGCCTTAGATAAGATACCTGCAATCATATTTAGATATCACAATTATCCTGGCGTGGTGTTGCCCGCTTTAAATTTACTAGCTAAAAGTGCAAAAAGAATGTTGCATTCAGTTCAACCACAGAACGTTAATAAGTACGTATTGTTTAATAGTAAAAATCTTATTATGATCATAAATGAAGCAAGATCCAAAACTAAAGCGTGAGTCATCGTAAATACAGTGAGGTAGGAGAAAAAGACAAATAAATTGAAAAGTACCAGGTAACCAGAGCATAGAAGGAGTCCTCTTCGTATCTGTGACCTACAAGTGCTACGACACTCCAGCTCCGTAGCGATGACGGACAAGTGCGCTGTAGACAGCACTACGAGACGCTACGGGCTGTGAGCTACGAGATAGCGCACCTACCTTTATAAAATTACTTCGTTAAATTTCTAAGATCCTGGTACAAGACGTTTTTTTCTTATCCAGTTCACTCTAATGTAAGCTGCGTAAAAGAATTTCGTTCCTAAATAGTTTCTCAGCTCAATAAAATTATTTCAATGATTTCAGGTTCCTTGAGATTTGTAATACAACATTCGAAGTGTACATAAGATGGAATTCAGGAAAAATATCAACTATACCGCAAGATGCTGAAGAAGAGGCTTATGAGGTATTATTATTAAATTAATTTAATTATAACTTAACTGAGTAAATTAACTAGAAAAAAACTCAGTTGGGATATTTTTGTAATTGATATAATTTTTATTGAAGAAAAATCTCGTCTTTCTTGTCTACTTTAACAATGATCTCATTAGGCCTCAACTGAAAAAATGGCTGCAAAAAGGCTGACTACAGTCGCCTATTAGGCATTAGTAATACCAGGGGGATTGCGACTGGCTCTTAAGTGCAACTGCTGGAACACACCAACAGATGGTTGGCGACAGATTTTCAACTTGAAGGTAATAGCCAGCCAGTCGAGCACTACAAACTACCCTACCACCGTGCTGTGGTTTCCTCACGATGTTTTCCTTCACAAGCTCATTGCAGGATTCGAACCCATGACCTGGCGTATCTGACGTCACTACAACTGAGCTACCGTCGCCTTATCAGGCTATTTAGAGTGCCCGAAGCGTTACGTTATCTTACGTGATTTGTAAACAATGTACCAGGACATCTGCGCCCTGATGGAGGTGATATGCAGCATAGCGCGGTCGGGCGGGGAGAGTGGGGAAGGTGGTGTGTGGCAGGCTTGCGCGCGCGGGTTGCGGTTGTTGCTACCGCTCGTGACGCCGCCGCTGTTAGCCCTACCTACTCTCGCCCACCACGCGTATAGGATGCTCAGGGACTTGGACGCTGCCGATCAGGTAATATTTATAGATATTGCCATCCACGAAGACGCGTTCCACTCTTTTTCTTAATCCGTTACAGTGTTAGTGTGCATCCTTTTGCTAGTGTTGTAGTGCTGTCGATATATCTATACATATATAATTTATAAAGAAACCAAAATAATGAACATAAAGCAATTATGGACATTTAAAACTTATGTACTAATATGGAAAATATTAAATAAAAATATACATTGTCAAACCACATTTAAAACGAATAAAGAAATGAACCGTTATCCTACACGCAGAGCTAACAATTTACACCTTCCAACACCAAGAACAAACTATGGTATTAAAAACATAAGTTTTGAAGGAGCTCATATTTTTAACAAATTGCCAAATGTAATAAAAAATGTCAAATCCTTTAATATATTTAAAAGAAAGCTACAGGCCCATATTGTTGAAAATACTGTTTGATAATCTAGTTAAAATCTACACATAGATATCTATCAATAGTTAGTCTTATCTTATTAAATATACATTTAGTACGAAATTTGCCATCGCACACTGTAACTAATCATATATTTTTAATAATTAATTAATGCTTTCTCATGCAAGTGAAATGTAATTTCTTATGAGATAATAAAGTTCTGAAGTCATATATGTATATATCGATGTCTGATATCTATCAATAGTTAGTCTTATCTTATTAAATATACATTTAGTACGAAATTTGCCATCGCACACTGTAACTAATCATATATTTTTAATAATTAATTAATGCTTTCTCATGCAAGTGAAATGTAATTTCTTATGAGATAATAAAGTTCTTTGAAGTCATATATGTATATATCGATCTCGATATACAGCACTAGCAAAAGGATGTACACTTGCATGTACATACAAGTCCACCTATCTCCCCCTTAAGTTTGTCGTACTACTTTCCGGACATCCTGAATACTGTGTTGTGCACTCACGCCTTTAGAGGTTCATCTGTCACTAATAAGGTGACATTTTGATTTGCTTTAGTTTTTTTTTTTTTTTTTTTATGTCACTAGTGACAACGAGGCAGGCGGGTCACCTGATGGTAAGTGACTACCGTCGCCTATAGACATTAGCAAGACCAGGTGGACTGCCAACGTGTTGTACACCATATTACAATGCCTAAAGGGCAAGGGCAACTGGCTCTCAAGTGCAACTGCCGGAACACACCAACAGGTGCTTGGCGACAGATTTTCGTTTTGTGTTACCATTTTTTTAAATAGTCAGTCTATGCATAGACTATGTGCATGCATGTGGGCTATGCCATAGAGCACGAACAAAAAAGGAAACGAATGTTTGGTGTCCATACTAATATTATACATGGGAAAGTAACTGTGTCTGTCTGTCTGTAACCTTTTCAACCGCTGAACCAATTTTTATGATTTTTTTGTTGACTGTGTTTGTAAAATGTTTCACCTAGGTGGCTAGGTTGTAATCGACCCCACAACCTAACCAAACAATGTTGCTTGGAGTTTAGGTCATAGGTTCTTTGGGCCCAACAGGGATGGTGACTGATATATCAAATGAGCTTCTTTTTATTAAATGTCAAAACGATGATTGATATGGAGTTTTGTATGAAAAACATACTGGTGACGTCATAAATATACACCATCAAAAGACCTACTCTTTGTAGTTAAATTGCTAATTAAAAATCATAAAAAGGCGGAATTTTAGAACGTGTTCCCTATTTTAGAGTATTTTTATATGTTTTATACACATAGTTAGTGTTATGTATTTTTTTTATTTTTTATTATATTCGATAGGCTTGTGTTTGACCACAATCTCACCATGGTAAGTGATGATGTGGCCGAAGACGGTAAGCACACAAAGCCGATGGGAACTGGCTCTCAAGTGCAGCTGTCGGAACACACCGCTAGGTGTTTGGCGACAGATTTTCAACTTGAGGGTGGTAGCCAGCCAGTCGGGTACCTTAAATATAGGTATAATGGTATTTGAAATTCTCTTTCAGATAACAAACCTTCCTATAGAAGACTTCAACATGGTAGTAACAGCATTAAGAGTGGGACTCACGGCTGTTTCTTGCGACGTCTCAACACTTTGCTGCGACACAATCGTTGGCCTATCAAACAAGGCCCGAACACAGGGCGATGATAATCCTTATTCACTCTCCTTACTAACTCTAGCTGAACTATTACTTATGCTTATCATTAAAATGGAAATACCGCCGGATTCCATCCCTGCTGCCGGAGCAGCTATCTACGCGTTAACGTGTGTAAAACCAGCCTTATTAGAAGGTTTGGCGAGACAGCTGATCGAAGCGTTCGCGGTCAACGACCCCGCCAATGTACCAAGGTTAGAGGAGGCGTTTGGTGTACTCACTAATGGAGTACTATTCGATGGCTTAAGACCACATAAGTTGCGTTTTCAGGACAATTTCGATAAGTTCCTTGCCAGCGTTCACGGCTTTCTCATTGTAAAATAGGTAGCTTCTTAAATAATTATGTGAATGATCTTAGCTTTGACTTCAGTCTCAGCAAATTTTGAAGTCCGCATCGAGGATTCGCTATCATATTTTTTATGATTCCCCTTGTTTTCGATTGAATGCGAAACGTAAGGGCGTAAAGATTTCTTCTTTTGCATATTAGTGCGATTGAATTGTACTTATAATGTGTACTCGGATGTTGGATAAATAATTAAATGTCTCCTTTCAAAGTCCTTCCTTTGGCTGTGTCAAACGGATATGTATCTTAACACTATTGTGTCTAGAGTTAAAATCGATGAATAGGTTTATTCGGTGCCATGAATTAAAATTAATTTTGCGTAGTTCGTTTTGGTAATTATATCATGGCCTAAATTTGTACAGGGTGCTTCGTGACTCCAATTGGATGATTATGAGTATATGAACTATATTATAATCTATTCCATTTGAATTTACTGATTTATGTATTTCGTAATTTTAAAATTACTTATTACAAATATAAATTCATAGTATTCTCTCATAATCGTTCATGTGCGATAATTTCGTCATTCGATCAGTTTGGTGACCATATTATTGCGTTTTTGCGTACGAGCGATCTGTTAGTGCATAAGTTCAGAATCGCCATTCTCAAATGAGCCGTTCTTAACGCATATGAGCAATATATTTTATGTTCACAACGAATAACAAAATAATGTATGTATAATATGGTTGTGAATGAGAAGATTCAAATGTAAGATTTACTGTGGTATTATATTATTCTTAGATTTAACAAAGTACACTAAGTACTTATGGCTAGCTAGATAAATTGTGAATTCTACCATGCTAGGAACTCGTTAAATAACTTGAGTTTATATACCTAGTTTAGCACTTATATACATAATTATTATTGAAGTTTCTCGCTCCAGTTTATTATAATAGTGTGTAGTGAAATTGTCCCTTGTCCACTATAATAGCTATTTTAGAGTTGACTATGATTTCAGTTATTTGACGAGAAATAAAATACAATCTGATGCTATCGTGTGACTATGTAAATTTATCGGTTATATACATACTTCTAGATACGTGGAAAGAATGCTATTTAAATAATTTAAATTTCTAATATTTTTTACAATTCAAAAGGACTACACGATGAAAATGCTTAGATCAACATACCTAAACAGTTCGTTTGAATTGTATTCATACTCGAATTGTCATTTAAATATGTTACATATTTTTTTGTTGGAATACGAGTCGTATTATTATAATTATTTCGCATTTATTTTCATTGACTTATCCATAAAAAGGTAAAATTGAGCCCTTGTAGTAACGTTGGGTGCAGCTTGCTTATAAGCAACAATGTAAGTGTGTCGGTGAGATGTCCAAAGTAAAAAATATTATAGACATTTTTGCGAATGACTAATGTGACCTATAGCGCATGAACCACATAATAAACCGAATAAGTAAATATTTAATTTTACGCTTGAATGTATCATATACATACATATGCATGTCTTATATATTATAAGATAATTATGTATGTTATTGATATAAGGATATTTAATTTTATTTTCAGTTTTTATTGAATAAATGTAAATTTTATGGCCTGGTCTATACAGGTGTAAATAGAAGAATTCGTGGAATCTTTGAAGGCTGAAAAGCTACTAACACTTATTGCTAAGCATTCAATCAATATTTTTATTGTTCTTGCTCGTCCCTAGGTATTTTTTTTTATTAAATGTATTAAAATTTCGTTTTCTATGGAATATTAGGTACCTATTTAACTCGTACTAATATTATAAATGTGAAAGTTTGTATGTTTGTTGCTCAATCACACAAAAACGGCTGAACGGATTTTGCTTAAACTTAGCACACAGATTTTTATCCCGGGAAAGAGTAAGATCCTTCGGGTACCCGTTGAAACCGTGCGCGTGGGGCGGAAAACTAGTTTCAATTATTTTTGTTGTAATCAATACAAATTCTATCTGCCGATTTAACGTACAGAAGATGAAACTTATTGTGTTTCATCGCCTATCGTCTGATACCTACATTAAATTTATTTGAATTGTCGCGACAAAATCATGATAATAATAAAAAAAACATTTGGATTATATGTTATTACTAGCTGCCCCCAACCCGCGTTCCTGTGGGGTTTTTACAACATGCGTGATTATGTTAAGTTATATAGCCTACCTCGATAATTAAACGGGCTATCCAACATTAAAATAATCGAACCAATAGTTCCTCAGATTAGCACGTTCAAACAAACGAACTCTTCAGCTTTAATAATACTTATTACATAAATTATTATGGTTTGATTTTATTTTTCAGTTAGAAATATGTTTTGTTCATTTCTATTAAGTATATGTACAGTCGAGTTCATTAATAAATTGGCACTGTCAAGGATTCAAAATATTGTGAGCGTTGGAAAGCTCAATAAATTCTATAGAACATATATATCTAAAATATGTCCGCATGTGAACGGATCAATAATATATGATGTGTATCAGGCAATAATATGTGATCACCCTTTTCAAAATTATCTATACTGTTTTTGGCTTCAATTAATTCTGAGCAGGCTAAGCTTCTTAATTATCTCTACATGCATGGGAAAGTCAATTATTTGATTGAGCAAATAAGATCTAGTTTACATTATTACAGAAATGACAGTTGTTTCCATTGTTTTCCTCGCGTTTGCTCTTTAAGTTTGTGTGTCTTTCGATGCCGTATCATAGGCCGCACTTACACTTGTAAGTTTTAATCACGTAAGTAACTTACGATAAATTTTCAAATGTAAACACGCTTTGTTAGTCGCTTACCGTAATTTCTTGTAGTTGCGCCCGCGCACTTTGCGATTGGTTGGCGGGAGATTGGTGTCTATGGCGGTCTAGAACTCAACTGATCGTTAACCGCCGATTATCTGTCTTGTGATAATCGCCCGCCAAATTTGGGAGTGATAATCGCAACCGCGATGGCTGCGTAATCGCACTGACCGCCGGTCTCGTGAGTTTGGAAATAAAACAGCCGTTTTTCAACCGCGGCGGGCGCGGGTGAAAACCGCTTCGTGAGTTTTTAGTCTAATATTGTATTGTAAATCGAAGAATTTTATTAAATCGTTGAATGACATGTGCGTCAGTTGTTATTTTATGAGAAAAGTTTATCGTCAATTGAATTAAATCTAGCCAGTGTTAAAAAATGTTACAAACTCCTTGATCATGCAACTTGCAAAATCATCTTTATGATGTAGTAATAAGGTTGAATTTGAATTACATTAACTTGTTTAGATAACATTGTATTCTTGTGTGCATACATAATTGTAAATCCTACACTGTTCAGATAATTATGATCTTAATGTTGTTCATATAATAATGTGCCTTTGGCTGTATAGATGTTACTGAGAAAAAGGAGGCACATATTAATGAATCCAAATCTTGACCACAATTTAATGATGCTTATAGTTTTCACAATATTATGAAAATTTTTGACGTTCATATATTTTTGGAGCCTGAAAGGGCCAATATATTAATGAACTCGACTGTACCAAATTAAGTGGAAGTAACATTTAAAGTGAGACAGGAATTAACAAATCTGATTATTATTTATTAATTTAGGACCTACCTAATAGGAAGACATTTTGTAAATACTCTAGACCGAACATATTTTAATACATTTAAAATAGTACACTATTCTTTTTTTTAAATATTTGTCATGTCGATAAAATAAATTGTACAAATTTTATAAATAGTTTTATTTGATTTCCTTAGCACATACATTGGGCCATCTACCGACTTCAAAAGTACTCGTTATTATTTTTTTTGGCTTGGTATCTGTACCTATTTCTTTATTTTAAATATTCCTCTTTTATGCTAAGTTACGTTTTATTGTCACATTCACTTTAAAGTTTAGTCCTCGTCTGTACAAGTCCGGTCTAGTTTTAGTGAAATTGGCGGTTGTTCCACGAACTCTTCACGGACTTTTTGGGACAACCTGGAAAGTCACGATACACGCTTCCATTTCACTTCACTCTTGCACTTAGATTGATCATTATTGGACAAAACACCACCGATATTATTCAATAAAACTCAAAGATACACGAATTTAATGAAAATAAAACGAAAACGCTACGTTACTCTGCAAGTTCCCGCCAAAAAGTCCAGTACTCATTAGTTCGTAAATATTATTATTATCTTGCTAATATGATTGGATGAATTGTTGTTTGGTTTGTTCCTAGGCCTGTGGGTCGTAGTGTTGTATTTTGTACGTTAATTATCGTTTATGTTCAATAATTTTTCATTATTCAACTATTATTCAATTATTATTATCGTAGGTACGCAAAATACGATATTTTCCATGTTGACAAGCTATTTAAAAAAAAACCTTTTATTCTGTTTACATACAACATTAGTACCATAGACATAGATCCTATCAAGAATTATAATATATTACTATAAAGAGAGATATTATTACAATAATATCTCTCTTTCTAACCCTACTTACCCCTAATGAAAGAAAGAGAGATTGTCCCAACGTAGTTATTATCTTTCTCTTTTTCGCAATTAATAGGTATTTGCTTCAAATAGGTATTTAGAGTTACCTATCCATTTAGAATATATAATTCTTGGATTCTAGTACGTTTATGCTCGGGACTTTTCCCATTCATACGAAAAACTGAAAAATTGCAACTTTTGCAGCACAGAGATTTGAAATACGAGTATAGAGTTCCAGAGACCAAGCTGACGTCTCGTCTTATTTGGCCGAATTCTATATTTTCTTGGTTGTTTTTTATCTGTACAAAAGTCCTAATTTCAACAACACTCAAAGAAAAGACTCAAAGCAAAGAGGATAAACACACTATGACTCAAAGAGTATAAAAAAAAACACTACGTAAATAAAGTGAATTTCATTGTTTTGGTTATAACATTTATTTATTTTTATTTTTAACTAACTTATAATGAGTGTTGCGAGGCTTAGCTTATCACTAAATACGTCTGGAGCGTCGTCGTCAAACAACGACTGTGAAGTAATGGAAAAAGCAAGACTACAGAACGAATTAAAAGAAATCTTCCGATCGCGAATTTTCTTGGGACGCTACATGGAAAGAAGATTAATCGATGAGCACATCGGTTACCGCGACATTATTGTTGTTAGCAATGCAGAAGTGGAATTGAACAGAGATTTGTTAGAAGCGCAGCAAAAATTACGGGTATTATACACCAACATCCGATGGATCGGCATCACAGAAACAGATGTCCTGAAATACAACACATCTGGTGTATGTCTCTGGACTCAAATAGATAACCAGCCCTTCGGTCCATTCTGGTTCCAAATCAAAAGCCTTAAATTTAGAGATGATGAAATAATTGTGTCTTTGAAGTGTATTAGGCATATAACAGAGGCCTACTTGGAACTTGAACCTATATTGATAGGCAGTACGAAGAGAAACAAAGATAAGTCCAATGACAATCTTGATGTGAGTACTATATCACTCAATGAGACCTACCATGAAATTTTAGGGAACTTGAAAAGTTCTCTATCTATAACTAATGTGAAGGATTTTTTTACATTTTTATTTGCTATCATTATTGCCTTGTTCACTGGTAGCACAGCCCTTATTAATTTTCTTGGTAACTTTGTTTTGGCACTATTAAGGGAAATATCTATATTCATAAAAAATTCAACACCAATATTCTTGGGCACATTAGACTTCTTCAGTAAATGTGTTGGTGGATTTTATATTTTACTAGCAATGTTATTTAAGCCAAATACTCCCATTCCTTCAAACAAAAGAAGTATTGGTTTTTATGAACGAAGAAGTAACCATTATGATGATAGACAATTTGACTGACTGACTGATCATAATTCTGTAAAATATCAAGATGTATTGTGGCAATTTTAGATGACTTATTTTTAGCTTTTACCAAAGTAAAACATATTCTCACTCACTACATTATTACAAACTGCAGCATTCCTATTTAATTTCATTTCTAATGTATATTTTGGCATTTATTAATCGATTGCATTTACCAAATGATGTTAAAAATATCTATATATATATATAAAATTCTCGTGTCACAGTTTTAGTTACCGTACTCCTCTGAAACGGCTTGACCGATTTTGATGAAACTTTATTAACATTCAGTAGGTCTGAGAATAGGTTATCTATTTTTATTAGCTTTGCCCCGCGGTTTCACCCGCGTTCCCGTAGCATCCGCGTTCCCGTGGGATTTAGCAGTATAAAAAATAAATAACGACATACTCTCAGACCTATTAAATATACATATAAAATTTCATCAAAATCAGTCAAGCCATTTCGGAGGAGTATGATAACAAAGGACCGATTTGGATGAAATTTTGTGTGTATTTCAATGGCTTCCTCAATGATTTGAAAACAGAATTGGACCCGGTAGGTAGCTGGAATGGGGTTCTAAGTTTTGTTTTTATTTCAGAGTAGGTCAACGTCTGCCGGGTCCTCTGCCGTCTGCCGGGTCCTCTGCCGGGTCCGCTAGTTATCATATATAATCCTATTAATATTATAAATGTGAAAGTTTGTTATGTTTGGATGTTTGTTCCTCAATCACGCAAAAACAGCAGAACGGATTTTGTTCAAACTTGGCACACAGGTAGATTATATCATGGAATAAAACATAGGATACTTTTTACCTTGGCAAAAGAAGATCCCTTGGGAATGCTAGCCGCTAGTAATTTATATTTTAATCATAGACATAGATTTTATTTATCAAGTTGAAAATCCTCCAACTGGATATTTACCAGTTAAAATAAGAAAAATGTATGTTTTTGTTATTTTTTTGCTTTAGGCACTTTGAGTATTGGCATATTGGGAAATACTAAATAATAGATTACATTTGTGTATAAATATATTTTTTATAAATTATTTAATTTACACAATAAATTATAAGATTGTTATTACACTTGATGTAAGTTTCATGGTTGTGTAGCTAGTTTTGTGATAGTTCATTTATTTTATTTTGAAATTATATGCTTTTTTTTTAAACACTGTTGTTATTCTTCTATTGGAACTATTATTACACCACCTCTTGGATCTGAAAGCTATGTTTGTGTTAGATATTACAGTTCTAAACTTTAAAGTTACTTAAACTTTAAAGTACTTAAAAAATACTAAATATTTTTTGTATTTCTTTAAGTAATTAAGCTTTTATTAATATATGGGTACCATGTGTAAGCATGAGGTACATAAAACTTATACACAATATATTTCTTATGTACCTTTTGTAAACTTTCTTGATGTGTTGATTTTGCGAGGTTGTTCCCATCCTGACACTGAAATAAGAATGTGTCCATTTCATATGAATAATATTTAAATCATAATTAAATAATTATCTTTTCTAACTAAAATTAAAATCAGTTCTATGTATAATTTATTTTATTCAGATTTTATAAATAGTTAGTATAATATTTATTAAATACCTACATATTATTTAGGAAAAGTGTGTAACATAATTATAAAATTACTTACATGTGCGCTTTGACTGTTGTCTGAATCTATTTTGTGAACTTGCAAATTTTGATTTATTTTTATTTGCATTGATTTCTTTTTTCTGTGGTATTTGTACTGCCTCATTTTTCATTTTTATTGGCTGGAATAATTCAATCAATCATTTATCTGTTTTATTTTTATTTTTACTAGCTTTGATAAATTCAAATACCTCTGTAGCTGTGTCAGCAATGACCATGGTTTTAGGTAATTCATGCTCCTTATTCACCATATTTTTAGATACAATATTATTTAAAATATTTGTTACAACTATATTGATTTCACTATTGTCATATTCTATGAGGATTAGTTTAAATAAACTAAGAAGGTTTGGTAAAATTTCTGTCAAGTCAGTTTTTCCATAATTAGTACTGCTCAAATTTTGTAGCAAGTCTAAATGTGTGAAAATTTCATCCATAGTCATGTACTGTCTGTAGTGTATTAATGCATTCACAATTTTATTTCCTGTACCTAGAAAGCAGTGAAAATTATAGTGGATTACCAAGTCATTAATTTGATTGTGTATAATTATCTAGTACCTACATATTTATTTATCCAAACGATTATTTGTTTTAGTCTGTGTATACTGGTGTTATCTTTGGCCTCTTAGTACTCGCTAAGCCCGCTGCATCATTAACTATTTGATCCTGGTTGTTTGGTGGACTTTGGTGATTATGTTGTTTAATAAACTTCTTATTACCTTCGTCAACTGGCTTGCAATAATATGACACGTTCAAATGTTCCGATATTGGTGGGTTTATCAGACTCAATGTAGCTGTCATTAACTCTAAAGTGTCAAAATCAAATTTTGATGCATTTTTCTTAAGAATTTTTCTCATATCATTTGTTATTTTGGAACTAAACTTTAGATATCTTCGGCCTTCCTCTAACTGTGCTAGTTTATTAAGAAATCCAACTGCTAAATCCTGCAATTTAAATATATTATTTAAAATTTACCTTTATCGTTATAGAAATAAAGTTTATTCCTGTGGAACATATTAAGTACCTGTGATTTTTTGTCACCGCAATTGTCATATTTGCAAGGCCACAGTATACAAACAGTAACAATCGAATGTTCGTCAAATACACTGCAGACATCAGCATGTGTACACCCTTGGATTATCTCCACTTTTTCACTGTATGATGATTCTGATAGACCCTGTATTAAAAAAATGATAGTTGATTCGCTTTATTCGGAAAAAAATTCTACTCTATTAGTCGTGTCATTAGTCTCGAGAAAAGAGGATGTGACATACGGCCAGACAGACATATTACAAGGGTTCCCTTTATTGCCATTGGCTTCGGAACCCTAAAAAGCCGCCCAATTCAAGTGCATCATCTAGGACGTATGCGTAGGTAGGTACTATAAGATTACTTGGGAAAAGTTAGTATTCTTTGACACAGGCGCGGATCCACCGTTGTGAGCATGATGGGCATGCCCACAGCCCTAATACGTGACTTGTGACGTCACACTTTTACGGTATACTTAGATCGAGGCTTATAATATTAAAAAAACAATGTTTGTAAACAAAAACAAGGAACCTAATTGGAATCGGAGGAATCCTTTGTAGGAATGCACTATATCGATCATGCACGAGCAAGTTCATACGCTGACTAGCACTTGCCCGATTTTTGGTCGGCTGTGACCACAACTATTTTTGAGGGCTGTATCCGCGCCTGCTTTGACATTACTTTTATTTGAAACTGTTTGTTTCTCTCCCTCCGCCTCTCACCACGCGTTATATCGTCTACCCCCTCCACGCGGCCGTATCGCTTTTTCGTGACAGAAAAAATCCTAACACCACCCGTCTATATAGAAGTTTCACTTCAATCATTGGAATCGATTTCACTGGTGATACTGAGTAAACAAATGTCTAGAAGATAGTATAGGTAGGTACCTAGTACTTAGGTACCCATACCTACCAATAATCCTGTATATCTACTCACCTCATTCAAAAATAACAACGCATTTGTTGTGTTTACTCCGCCCATATAAAGAAACTTTTTAAGTATGCGTATATTTTTAATAATTTCCCCAATGTTTGTAGTGAAGTATTTTGTATCTTCAGTAAATAGTATCATTAGGTCATTATATTCATTTGTGTTGAAACAGTTGCATTTTCTTGTTAGCCTTTTGTAAATTGAACAATCGTCCTCTTCTTCCTATGCATTGGAGATCAATTATTTATTTATTCATTAACGTGTTTTCTTTCACTAATGGGGTCTTTCACAATAATAACAACAGAGGCAACTCCCTATAGATATGGATAGATCTTACTTACGAGCCAGGGACAGAAAGAAAATTATTGACTACACATTGGCACCACATATCACAACAACAAAAAATAATAATAATTAAACAACCATATGTACAATTAATGTAAAGTGTTATTATGTTGCGTCGGTCAATGTTAACTGACGCAACGCTGATATTCTGTGGAATCCTAGTGACTCAAACAACATGGATGGTTCACATCATAATTATAGTAGGTAGGTTTTTTCTGTGCCACCATGGCTATTTTATAGGTCCTCATGCTGCCAACTCAGGAAAAACGTAGGTACATACCTACTTACGGAAGAACCATCTAAAATTACTGGATGTCTAAATCACGTAAGTACCTCAATAGAAATGGAATCCATATTCTTAGCTTGACTCTCTAAGCGTTTTAACGCTGCTGCACCTATTCTGTTTATATCTGTTGGATTCTGAAAATTTCAAAATAAAAAAAACTAAAATTAATAATGTCTTTTTTTTTATGTCCCAAGTGACAACGAGGTAGGCGGGTCACCTGATGGTAAGTGACTACCGTCGCCTATAGACATTGGCAATACCAAGGGATTGCTATTGTGTTGTACTTACACCTCGTACAATGCCTTAAAGGCGAACTGGCTCTCAAGTGCAATTGCCGGAACACACAAACAGGTGCTTATAGCCAGCCACTCGAGTACTACAAAGTACCCTCCCACCGTGCTGTGGTTTCCTCACGATGTTTTCCTTCACCGAAAGCTCAAGCTCATTGTAGGATTCGAACCTACGACCTTCGCCGCGGTATCCGACGTCACTTGAGAATGCTTTATTTGAGGATTTAGGTACCTCATTTACTCATTCAGTAAAAATTGGATTTTTAAACTTTTTTAAATTTAACTTTCTTACCTTATATACCTTACCTACATGTTACCAAGCAACAGTGGATATCCAAAACAAATATAAAAATAAAGTTTAAATAAAAAGTCATACTTCGACATCGTAAATTGTTGACTTGGTCAAATCGAAAAGATGAGGAGTTGCATCATGAACTGCATGAGTCGTTAGCTTTGAGTGTGTCTTTGTGTCTATTTCTTCCAGTAAGTACATAAGTTTCCTTGTGCTTTCTTTTAATTTCATGATTGAATTCTGAAAAAGTTGTAGTATAGTCGTTTGATGGCCTCGTACAGGAGCAACAAATTGATAAATACCTACTTTGTGACAACTGTCACGAAACAAGTGCTATGTTTTCCTTCACCGAAAGCTCAAGCTCATTGTATGATTCGAACCCACGACCTTCGCCGCGGTAACCAACGTCACTACCACTGAGCTATCATCGCCTTAATTTTCAATCAGTGCAATAAAGGGTTTGTTAGACGAAACTTTTACAAGTGAGCGAACCAACTTGGTCCCCTTCCCCCCCTTTCGAGCCACACGTAATTAATGGACGGCCCCTAGGTAGATTTTAAGTATCAAAAAATTGCGACAGGCCACTTCCATGGATTTACATTGCCAAATAAAGGTCATTGACTGTCCTTTACCATGTTCACCTAAACCTCTCGCTCGCCATACACACTTGTCGCAAAACTGCTATCGACAATCCATGACTTTATTGTCAATCCATATGGAACGGACGACTATTGCTCTGACGGACTGTCGCTCACTATCTAAGAGCTCGTACACACTCGGCGCGTGTCGGCAGCTGCAGTCGGCAACATGCTGCTCGTGTGAACGAGCCCTAAGTCAGTCATCACTACTGATGTGATATGGATCTGCCAGGATGAAACTACTTAATAAAGACAAAATAAAGTGTAGGTACAAAAGGTACCTGCCTAACATACCAAATTAACATGGCAAACAGCTTCAGTTAAATCTTTGCATTGTATGCTGCTTTTATCATATTTGTTACACATATTTTCATTTGCCATGATTTTTGTCCTTTCCATAAAGATGATGACTTTATCTGACTTATGCTCTGGTAAGGAATGTAAGAATCTGAATAATGATCATTCTTACGCCCTGTTCGTCGCTAGATGATGGGAATAAACTACTTATCGGAAGAAACTGCTGATTCGCTGCATTCATGTAGGTAACTCTTCCTCATCCATTTGTATTCTGCTGAAAATTGTCTGTATATATTTACTTTGTAAGTATGAATGTAGCTTACTTATAAACTTTGAAGACATTGAATTTATACTACCAATTTTGAAATCTCTTTGGAAAAAAGTCAAACAATAAAAGTCCTAAGTAAAGGAGATATAAAGATGAGGATTTACAATATAATGTTGGATCTAAAATATTTCAATATTTTTTTATTGTAATATCTATAGATAACATGTAATTAAGACTTTACCCTGTTTATGTATTTTTTACGAATTCAAGATAGGTACTTTACACCTCGCCATTTTTGAATTTTTGAGCCAATTTGACAAGTTGTTACCAACTGGCTTGTACGATTTATTTCCGAAAAAAAAACTGTTTTTTTTTTCATTTACTTACCCAACTTTTTATATCAATGGTTTGTTCGTGCATGTTGTAATTTGCTCTCGAAAAAAATAATTTGAAAAATATTTTAATAAATTCGTCTAAGTATTAAACGCCACTGATGTCAGTCGATGTTTGTTACTTTTAAATTATTTGAAAAATAATGTTTACAGAGAATATCGGGTCAGTGGCCAAACGCAAGCCCATAAAATGTAAAATATATATATATCAGTATAATACGGACTTAAATAGACATTACAAGAAGACGCGGTTGGTTAGATTCTCTTTGGACATTACTACGGAATCGGAATTCTGTGGAAATTCTAATTGTTGTCATTATTAAATATCACTATTTAATAACAACTAAAACTTATTTCTTATTCCATTTAATTTAAATAAATCTAAATAAAAAAGTCGTTGTCAGTAGGCAACGTACCCAGAATGCTGGCAGCATTGCCACGTTGGATGGCAATGCTAATTCGTTGAGCGAGGTATATGCCAGCATTCTGGTCACGAGATGCGTCGACCAGTCGTTTTGACATTTCTCGGAAAAGGTGGTGTGCACTCGGCCCCCACGGACCCAGAGTTTCAACCCCAAACGGCTCAAACATGTAACTTGTATCTAAGTTACTGTATTTTCGCCGCTTGAGGCTCTCTGCTGACATGGCTGCACCACCGGCCCTATCCACTGTCTCTGGAAACAACTAATTTAAAGTGGTACAAAAAAAATTGCTCTATCAAAACTTAAACAAATGGCCGCCAGATGGTTATAATATTCCCCACAACTTACTAGATTAGAGCAAGGATTTCAAAATCTGAAGGTGTCGCTTTGATATCATCTATCTCGCTCGAGACTGATATTGTACTCTCATATCGATGTCGACGTGATTCGGAATGCATCCTATACTGTCACTGTCAAGTGTCAAAAAAGAGTCAAACAAAACAGTGTCAAGTCAAACAGCCACAATTTTTTTTTGTATTGTTTGTAAGCAATGTAGTTAATTCAATTTTATATTAAGTATTTGTATTACAAAATCATAAATGAGTTGCAATAATGAATAATTATAAGAGCAAAAATAATTACCATAGTCAATGTGACTCGGACAATGACTGGACCAATTCTTCAGATGATTCTAAATACTCCGATTCGGAAAGGCATGTTATGGCTTATGTTATGTTTTTATGGGTTTATTTACACAGGAATCTTTAGAAAGACTTAAATCATTGAAACTGTTTATTTTATTCATTATTTTCTACAATGACAAGAGAAAATAATGAAATTCATCGTGATGGAATTTTCTCCATAAAAAGAATTAGAATAAGTCGTTCTTACCTATTTTTATCGTGAAAAGACATCACAGATGAATGTGGAATGGGAATGATGGTAAAATCAACATATTTTTATTGTAGTTCTGTACCAGAATGGGATTCAGATGTGGGAGAGGATGGGGAACTGGTGTATATCAAAGTTAAACCTTTAAATGACCCAACTGGCGAGAATAAAGCTCCATTGTTAGAAAGCTGTGAGAGTTTTAAATTGAGGAATAATTTCAAGAGATCTTCTGCAAGACATTCTACAAAAGGTCCATAGTTTGAATATTTATTTTATTATCATTTTCTTGTATTAATTTCATGTTTTTGTCTATCCCATAGACCAGCTGGTTTTAATATAAGAATATAAAGTACTAAGTATATCTATTAATATGAAGCCTTTAAAATATTTCCTTGCACATAATTCCAGGAAGAATATTCAAAGTACTGAAAGCACACAAAATTAAGAATTCAGATGGGAAGAAAAAAGATCATAATTCAACTTCATCATTCAACAAACATTTATCCCCTGAAGATAATAGATTTATTGTTATTCAGGTAATATGCCCACATAGTTAACAACGAAAAAAAAAATCTATAACCCCCATATATGGGTGGAATGATTTGATGATGATTTCAGTCATAAGGGATCAAATCTTGTCAAATTATAACAACACTTTTTTTTAATATTATTTAAATACAATAATTTTCTGATATCATGTTTGTATGTGTGTAATATTTATCTATTTATTTATCTAATATCTATCTTAATTTAATTATGTTATTTTAATTGTATATACCTAACTTTAATTAATCTTGTTAATAAACATATTATACTGTCTGTACATTTTTGTTTTAGATCAGCAGAAACATGATATTCACCAGTGAAAAGAACTGTCAAATAGAAAAGCTTTTTGGTATAAGTTTAGAAACACATTCTGATGGTAAAACATTAGTTATATCAGATTTTCTTACAGAATCTAGAGCAATATACATTCCTAAAGTCAAAAAAGGCTTTTATTTGCAGAAAATAAATGGCATTGATGTAAATTCTTATAATTTGAATAATGTTCTTCAAAGAGTTATAGAAGATTATAATAATCCTAAACTAACATTTCAAGTGCCAACAGAAGACTACAAGATAGATTTGGAGGCACTTTTAACCATGAAGAATTCTCCTGATAATGCATTGATACAAATGCTTAAAGATTCAATGTGTTCTGTTTTATACCTATGTTGCAATGATATAGAATACAATAGCAATGATGACAAGGGTGTACTCTATTGCTACCCTCGACCATTCAATAAAAATTTCTTATATAATACTAGAGGGGCATATGTGACCCTGAATCATTTGGCCCCAAAATTCTTAGGGACCAGTGAACCAACAAGTTCTACTGTTTTGCATAACAAAACATTTATTAATGTTATGTATGTGCAAAATTACAGTGATCTATTATTAATTGCATTTCCAAACAAAGAAGTTGACTTGTTTGCAGCTAAAAAGAATATTGTTGACATAGTTAGAATTTTAGAATTATCATATGGGTCATTAAAATCTTGTTTCACAAAACCAAATAATGTTGATAAACTAGACAGTTTGTTTTCTCGTATTTTTTTAAATCTACTTTATCATGGAGGAAATGTTAACAAAGATAATTTTGGAAATTCATATTTTGAAGATGTACTGGCAGCAAATTCTATTACATTGCCATTGGAAGTTCGGGTGCAAGTGGACGATGCTATAACCGAGTTGGAGGCTGCTGATTATCGTGAATGGGTTTGTGTTTTCCCACTTAACATTTTCAAGTCAACTATAAAAATTAAGACACTGTTATAAAGCAGTGTCTTAACTTTTTACATGGCTGTGTGTCAAGATATGTTTTTATTCTTATTACCCTAAAGTGATAGGCACCAACCCAGTAATTTTTTATTGCAGACAGATGACGTGGAAAACTTTCAAAGATTGTACACAGTTATAGGAGCAGCACTTTATTATTCCGGACATTTACTAAGTTCGCATTTACAAGATGAAGATATGAAAGAAATCAATGCGTATTTACGATTGAATGGCGTGCTCAGATTTAGTATCGATAGAGAACTAGACAAACTAGTTATGTGGAAGGAGGTGTTCATAAATGAACACAGAAAGACAAATAAGAATGATGTGTATGATTACAGGTATAATTTTATGGCAATTTTTTTTATTTTATAACATACTCTCTACTAAGTTTCTCATAAGCGTCTCGTGGTCGTTTGTTGAATATAAAATATAACTGTCATTGAAAAATATGTCAATTTAAGAATTCCAGCTGGACGTTGGTTTCTTCTCATCGTTGGTAAGGGCCACTTCATATTAGCTACGCTTATGGAAGCTGGAGGTTGTACAGAAGATGTAAGTAATGCCATGTTTAGATTTTCTGTAACTCTTTAGTTTATCCAAATTGTAAATTTATTAGACATCAAAATTTTATACAAACACACCCCTCGCAGTATCAATTTGGCTACTTTTTTGACGAGGAATAATATTATTTACAGGCAGTTGGAATAACACCACCATCTCCATTCTATGTAGAAGAATGTGAAAGTTGCTTAGAATTATTATATGACGTTGGTCTTGACAAGCATTTGGCTTCATGGTTCTCGTCAAACACATATCCTCAGGTCGAAACCTCGCCGGAATGCCTAACAAAGTACGGTAGGAAGTTGAGAGAAATTAATTGTGAGTATATTTTTTCCGATGTTATCGGTTTTATATATGATATACTAGTGGGCCCAGCAGACGTTGTCCTGCCCTGAAATTAAAACAAAAAATAGAACCCGATTCCAGCGACACCTACCGTGTCCAATTTGTGAATCCTAACCATCTGTCATCTGTCAGCCCGATCTCGAGACATGTCAAAAAGTCGTTCTATACAAAATGTATGACAAAAATAATTGTCTTCATTATTCTTTTTTTGTGCATTTTTCTTATTATTTAATAGTTATTCTGCTATTCCGGGCGGAGACGAATCTAACAAATCAAAAACCATGAAAATCGGTCCAGCCGTTCACGAGTTATAAATAGTGTAACTAACACGACTTTCTTTTATATATGTAGATATAATAACCTCCTTTCCCTTTTCACTCTTTGGATCCCAGGCCAGTCATCTCCAACAATTTCTCTAGATTATATAATTAAGTTAAGAATAAAACTAGTTTATTGCATTGCAGCTTTAAAATCAGATGTGACTTTCAAATCGTCGACACTTAAACTATCGAAGTCTCAATCGGATATAAAAAGGCAACATAATTCTTCAGAACAAATAAATGTCGGTTCAAGCAGTACCGATAATTCTATAACTAACCATGGAAGTCACCATAGCTTGCACATGCAATGGTACAATAGCTCACAGAAATATGGGCATTCGAGTTTAGATGTCAGTTATTCTGAAGATTCAAATAGTTTAAAAAGCAATAGGTAACGTTGGAAGTTAATAAGAGTTTAAAATTATCTAACGATATGTGTTGTGTGTATACCCTGTATTAAATTTAACTTGGCGCCAACTTTGGATCTGCTTTTAAATAATTTCTTCCCCGACAATACCCTACCAAAACTAGCTGTTGGTCTATTTTCTTATAATTTATTTGATTATATTGCAGTGAAATAAGTGAAGAACGCGTTCAAGGCAGAAGAGCTGACAGAGAAAGAAGTCGTCGTGATTCGTCGGGTTCAGACTCAGATTGGGATGGACAGGTAAATCAATTTAATAAATGAAATAAGCTTCTAATGAATCTGATATATATCTGCTTTGCATGTTATAGACTGACTTGCTTCGGGTTGTATTTGAGACGGCAAAGAAAATCCTTGGAATCTCATATTCTTCGTCATGATTTTAATTATTTGGCGTTGAAGAGTTGGTTGCTTTAAAACTTGTATCTACCGATTTATTTGTAGGATGGCAGCAGAACAAGTGACAGTATCGATATGTCAGATATTAGAAAGTCCTTATTGAATGAAATGAACCATGTTACTGTACACAGGTAATCCATATCCATACTGATACTATATTAATATTATAAATGCGAAAGTGTGTCGGTCTGTCTGTCTGTTACTTCTTCACGCTTAAACCGCCGAACCGATTTAGATGAAATTTGTATAGGGATAGTTTGAGTCCCGGAAAAGAACATAGGATAGATTTTATCCCAGAAATCACCCCTTACTTAAGGGGGCGAAAAGGGGGGTGAAAGTTTGTATGGGGAATCAATAACCGCTGCACTGATTTATGACTGTCTGCCTGGAGATTTATGAAAAAACCGGCCAAGTGCGAGTTGAACTCGCGCGTATCGTATTATATTGAGTTTACCACTTTATTTTCAATTGATTGATAGAATTCTCATAGGTTTTCCTGTAATCTACAAGCAATGAATTATATTTTGTATTTTAAAAAAAAAATTGGTTCGGTAGTTTCGGAGATCAGGGGGGTCAATTTTCGTCTTCTTTCATGAATAAAATCAAAACTATTTATTTTACAATAATAACAAAAATATATTTAAGGTTACGAAAACGAGCCTTTTCATTTGATTTATTATGACACAGTAAGGTTTGCAAATCTTTTTAACCGACTTCAAAAAAGGAGGAGGTTCTCAATTAGACTGTATGTTTTTTTTTTGTATGTTTGTTACGCGATTTCTCTGCCAATTATGAATAGATTTGATGATTCTTTTTTTGTTTGGTAGATCATGCTTCAGAGGTGGTCCCATTAAAATTTTATCGAAATTGATTCACCACTTTTTGAGAAAATCAACAAAAACAAAAAAAAATATATCTCGTTTGATAAACCTTAGTGAATCAAACTGAGTCGTTGAGCATGACTTTTTGGATTTGGATGAAATTTTGTGTGTATACTTCAATGGGTTCTTCGATGGTTTTAAAATACAATTGGACCCGGTAGGTGGCGCTGGAATCGAGTTCCAAGATTTGTTTCAATTTCAGGGCAGGACGATGACGTCTGCCGGGCCCACTAGTTATACATAATTTATATTTTACCGGCCCGACTAGTTCGAGTTAGACGATTTCAGGACAAACTAGTTTCGCCTAGGACAACATATAATAAGGAATGAACTTTAAAAATTGAAAAATAAAATTATTTTTAAAAATAAAAAAACAAAAACCGACTTCAAAACTGTAACCTATACCTATGTACAAACATAAACTAAAAAGTAAAGAATAATATTTTAATTTCAAAGTAAGAGCCTTAAAGGACAATCAACAAAATTATTGATATTTATAAACAGTTCTTTTTGGAGTCGGTGCCAGCCAAGAAGGACGGTTTAATTCTGCCTTTGTAACAAACTTCGAAAAGTAGGGGAGCGACGGCGCAGACCTAAGGAACATTACCGTAAGGAGAGGTGTCGTAAGACATTTTCTCGTATGAACACTTCCAGTTCAAAACTGTCCTTCTTCTTTATATTCTTTTGTCCCCGAAAATTACAACTTATTTAAAAAAAAATTACTTTGCACATCTGTGTTTGGGTCATAGGACTACACCATCCTACCAAATTTCACCTGATTTTGTCCTGTAGATTCGGAGCAAATGTCTGTGACATGACCGGATAGACAGACGTACGAGTGGTCTTATAAAGATCCGTTGTTTTTGTACGGAAACCTAAAAAGCAGATTGGATAAAAAATAAGCTACGCAAATTACCAAAACCACGCGGACGTCATATGTTTATATTCATAACCGTTAATTTGCAGAATAACAGTCGGTGAAGAAAATGTTCTATTCCATTTTGTGCAGTTGGAATCTGAGAAAGGAATTCTCATAGCGCCCGTGAAAAATATAGAAATTCAAGCCAACAATATATTGTATTCGTACATTATTAAGACATTTAGAACAGCTTGTAAAAAGATACACGAATTATTGCTGCACAGTATAAGGTGAGGTATTATTTGACATACAATTACCTGGGTCACTTTGGTCCACTGGGGCAACACTGACCCAATATGTCGAATTATAGGACTTTTTCATGGGCTTTATTTATCTTGTTTTCATGACGCTATTTTGTTATAAATGTATGACATTTCTACAGATTTAAAAGGAACCACACGCCTTCTAATCCTTTGAACAAAATACTGGTTGCAGTCAAAGAGTATGGAATGTTGTTTCAAGCTCCACAAGATGTTCTGAACAAATGCGGAATTAGCAAAAAGTATTCCGAGGGATTTCAGTTTTGGGTTGTTGGGTAATATAACTTTATTTTGAACTACTTTCCTAGACAGCATTTTGAAAACATTTCCTTAAAATAACAAAATTGAATGGAATCCCCATCACCTATTATACCTATTGATTGTTACAGGCGTGTATTTAGTGAGCCCGAACCGAGGGAGTTATATGTTTGCTACCACGAGTCTGTACCACAGGATCTCACCGAAATCGCATATTCGCTCTCTTATTTAGAATAAGGAATATATTGTAAGCTTAATTATTAAAGAGCCAGTATTTTAACATTTTAAAAGTAACATAGGTCATTCGGCTGCGCGATATAGTACACATTCAAACTCTTGTCATGGTTCCGTACGAAGAGCGTCAGCAACTGTCCGTTTTTGGAACTATCTTAAGCTCTTTTTTCTTAACTAAGTAAAGAAAAATAAAAAAATAAAACATTTATTTCTACGCATAACATTACAAAGACATAGTAGTAAATATCAAAAACAAAAATTATAGACACATGATTTCGTAATATTGTGTGGTTAGATAGGTACTCTATTTTTGTTGTAATTTAGTGTGTTGAATTTTGATAATGCTTTGTACAAATAATGTTCTATTACCTAAAGGTGGATTTTTTATTAGCTTAGTGATTTGACAGTTGTCATAATAGGGAATATGCACGTGACTTCAAAATGGACGTTTTTTTTATGTAATTCATATTGTTACAAAAACATACCTAGGTACATAATTATTTTCAAAATTTTTCATGATTTAATAGGTAAATTTAATCATCAAAAAGTGACTGTTTCTCGCAAATTTCCAAAACGCCCCGTGAACAAATCGTGAGTAATCGTGACGTCACTTTTACACTCGACCTCAGAGTTTGTGACCGCTACCTACGCTTAAATTTACTATAATTTATAAGTTTTCTGTGCTTTTAATCGTAGTTAGTAACTCCAAACACTTCATTTTTGACATCGAGCTCGTCTAATCTCACATCACAAAATAAGCGCGCCATAATGGCCGCATTTCAATCACCCGAAAATAATAGTGATTTTAATATATTTTTTTTAGCTTAGTGGTTAAGATTTTGGATGTGATACATATTTTTTTGGTAATGTAATAACCCGTAGAAACGTTTAAAACAATAAAAAAATACGTGCATATTCCCCATTAGGCTCGCGTGGAATTTTTATTCAATTGTTATGTCATTGTTTGAATGCAAAGAGATTTAAAAGAGATTTAGTATAATTTAAAAGTCTTTGTTTGAATGGTACGGCCGTACCACAAAGAACCAACAGGTAAATAAATATTTCGTTACTTACCTACTCAAAAATAATTTCTTAAAAGAATGAATGAGAATTCGTGTAAATCGTGTAAGATAAAAAGTGATATGCCACCTTTAAACAGTAGGTAATCTTAATCACATTGCGCTCATAACAGTGTATTCCAGCATATTAAAAATCTGACTTAGCGATATCACGAAAAACCGAAGTAGGAATTGAGACTTAAAATTTACTTAGATACATTATTTTGTTAATTAGCCAAACTAAGTTGGAAATGTTGGTACGAACAAACTTAGGTTCATAATATACATAGGTATAATATAGAAAAAAGTATGAAATTGCCAATTTGTACTGAAAAATTGAAATTCGTATTTTTTTAATTTAACATATTTATTCAATCAAAATAATTACCATTATTATCTATACATTGCTGCCATCTAATAGGAAGGTCATTTATGCCTTTGCGATAGAACTCTAGTGATCTAGATTCGAAAAACTGTGTGAAAGCATTTTGTACTGCGTCATGAGAAGAAAACTTTTTATCACATAGAAAATAGACCAAATCACGAAAAAAATGGTAGGCCGTTAGAGCAAGGTCTGGCGAATATGGATGGTGATAAATGGCTATAATTGCAGTTCCTGTAGAGTGAAAACGGTTTCTCCACCTGGATGAGGTCTCGCGTTATCATGGAGCAATAATGGTGAAGATCGATTCATGAGTTGGGGCTGTTTCACTGCTAGTTTTGCTACCATTGTTCGGAGTTTGGCTCAGTAGACATCTGCTGTTATTGCTTGACCAGATAGGAGAAAGCTATATAAAGTGAATAACACCATACTGAGACCACCAAACAGTTACCATTTATTACCTTTTTATTGGTAAGCTTTCCTTTAGGACACTGTTGCGGCGTTTGACCTGGGGTCAGCCATTGCACTTTTCGCTTACGGTTATCGTAAAGAATCCACTTATCATCACTTGTCACAATTCGATCCAATAGTCCTTCATTTATGTATCGATTCAACAAGGCAACACAAGTTTCACACGTTTCTTTCTGCAGGTCAGTTAAATCATGAGGCACCCATTTTTCTTTTTTTTATTGATTTGACGCAAATGAGTCAATATTGTTGGTAAGGTAACGTTAAACCATGCCGCTAATTCCTGGGTAGTTTGGCTCGGATCGGCTTCCACCATCTCTTTCAATTCATTGTTATTCACCTGTGCGGACGGTCTTCCACGTGGTTCGTTCTTCAAATCTAGTTTCCATCACGAAAGCGTTTAAACCAAAATCGCACGGTGCGTTCATTAGCAGTCCCCTCTCCAAATGCAACATTGATATTGCGAGCTGTTTCTGCCGCGTTAGTTCCGCGTCGGAACTCGTATTCAAAAATCACTCGAATTTTCGAAGTATCCATCTTTCTTGTCTAAGCTGAATAAAAAAAACAACCGAAAGTCGATAATCGAATGTTGCACATTTAAAAAAAAAGAACTTCATAGGTACCATGTGAATAAAGTTTCACTCAAAAATCTCAAACCATGAAGCTTCTATGTCAATTCGAAGTACCTATTACAATAAAACGGCAATTTCATACTTAACCCCTATTATTTGAAGACATCAATGTAATCCGTCCAAAAATGTGATATGAAAATTAAACATTTTATCGTATTTACTGGTGATTTCATTATTTTCAACAACACTAGCGAAAGGATGCTTTTTCCTAATCCCCAAAGAGTATTATATTCTAATCCCATGCACTTGCACAAGTAATCCCTTACAGTGCACTTGCACAAGTAATCCCTTACAGTGCACTTGCACAAGTATTCCCTTACAGTGCACTTGCACAAGTAATCCCTTACAGTGCACTTGCACAAGAAAAACGTAGTGTTTTTATATTCTTTGGTTGGAGTGGGGCGCGTCTTCGTGGATGGCACCAAAGAGGATGATGGCACCACAGATTACTGATGGCACTACAATTTTTTCCTACTTGTCTTAACTGGTAAACAAACAGTACCTACTATCGTAGGTTACGAAAATTGTGAGTTTTGGCATCAATCACGACCTTTAATTTAGGTATGAACGTCTTTATTATTGGAAGAAACACACATGATACTGTAGCGACATCTATCTACACATAGATATAGTTCGCACGACTCCTAGATAGATGGCGCTTCAATAACCTACATCGCGCTTACGAAGTTTTCCATGCGATCTGCATATATACAAGATTCCAACATCAACAGTTGGACCGCGGTCCCCAGGCACGATGACCAAGCCTGGCGGAAGATCTTCCCTTTTCAATGGAGGAGTCTATTACCTCGCTCCTCCATATTGGTGACCCCGACGTGATTGGAATGTCAGCAGTATGCAGCATCACTTGCCTGCACTCCTCACCAGGTCTCTGCAGCAGTCCACAGCAAGCCAGCTTCGCCTTTATCAAGTCCAACGCAGCCGACTCACCGCGCTTCCTGGTCCTGCAAGGCTCATCGCTCAGTCTCGACTCACTGTAGGCTACGAGCAGCACTGGCACTTGCAAGCTACATTAGCACGACCAGCAATATCGACCTCTGGTCTTGGAGGGGAGTGATGTAGCGACATCTATCTACACATAGATATAGTTCGCACGACTCCTAGATAGATGGCGCTTCAATAACCTACATCGCGCTTACGAAGTTTTCCATGCGATCTGCATATATACAAGATTCCAACATCAACACAAAGAGGATAAAAACACTACGTTTTACATCAACAGTTGGACCGCGGTCCCCAGGCACGATGACCTAGCCTGGCGGAAGATCTTCCCTTTTCAATGGAGGAGTCTATTACCTCGCTCCTCCATAATACGAATTACACAAAAACTGCCTCAAATTTACTACACAATAATTTTTATAAAATCACAATAGTATCTGGATCCATTTCAAAAGATTAAAAATGACAATTTGACATTTCTAAATGCTAGTTTGTCTTTGGATCATAGAGATGGAAAAGCTTTGGGGAGAATGAATGAATGATTATGACCAGTGTGAAATAATAATGTTAAGAACAATAGAAAAAATTAATTGTTTAGCCGACGGGCATGGGTTTGAGCCTCGATTTAGGTTGGGAAAGAAAACTGGAGAGCTTTACTAGAATGATTATATTATTCACACACTGACAAAATAACAATTAAACATCAAATAGTCACTATTATTAACTATTAGAGTCACTATTACAATTATATATCAAAAATGGCCGGCGGTCTAACTTCTCGCTTGGAGACGCGTCGCGGTACACTCTCAACCAAAGAGGATAAAAACACTACGTTTTACTCTCAACAGAACGACTAATGGCGGCGTCTCTTGATGAGGTTCTTTCCGGTTGGGCCGGTGTACCAACCTTACCACAATAACTACGACTACTGCAGGGCTGCCGTACTACAATTTTATAAAATTAAACTGACTAATAAAGCAGATATCACTTTATTGTATTGATACGTTTAAAAATAAAAAACAAACGTTTAATATTTTTTTGTGTTTCAAGTGTAACGATGTGGCCTTCTACTGGATTTGTGTTTACTTAGTGATTTGGACTCTATTGTTGTTTGGATTGACGACCTTTGGCTATTCTACAAGGATATCGATATTGCAAACGACCGATTTTTTTTGTGAACTTTTTGTTCAGACAAGATAAGTAAATTAGAAAGAAAAGATATCGTAAGCAGTCGTCAAGCATTTTTAAATGGCTTGTCGACAGGTCTCAATAATCCACAAAAAGGAAAGGGATTAATAATAACTCATATCGGCAGCACAGACGGTTTTCTAGAAGGCGGAGAGTGGATTTTTGAGGCCAAAAAAAGTGATGGTGATTACCATGGAGAAATAGATGCTCACAATTTTGAAAAATGGTATATAATTAAAATTAACTATTCAATTATTAAATGTTTGTCAACTCAAGATAAAATTATAAGATGATAATACTGGTATTTTATTCATTAAAGGTTTGTTTTTTTTTTGACTAAAATGGAACCTGGATCGGTTGTAGTACTAGACAATGCACCGTACCACTCCAGACTTGCAGAACGAGAGCCAAACATGAGCTGGCGGAAAGCGGATATACAAGCGTGGCTGCAAGACAGGCATATTAATTATGATGAATGAAAGTGAAATAAAAGCGCAACTTTTAACTAAATGTAATAAAAACCAATATAATAAAAAAGTTAATATAAACGCTGCCAGCCTTCTGGGAACCTTGCCGATCGGCAGCCTCGAAGAAGTTTTTTATATATTATAGTTGTACATTTGCTTGTATATTTTGTACATTTGTTGTAAATAAAATATTATATTTTTTCCTATAAAAAAGTTGTGAATGAAATGGCAGCCCGCAAAAATATGATTTTTTTACGCCTTCCGCCCTATCATTGCGAATTAAACCCAATAGAACTGATTTGGGCACAGTTAAAATCATATGTTGGCAAAAATAATAAAACTTTTAAAATGGCTGAAGTCAAGGAGCTAATTAATGAAGGTTTGAGCCAAATTGGTACGGTGTCTTGAAATAACTGTATAAACCACATAAAAGAAGAGGATAAAATGATGCAGCTTGACGGGTTATTAGATGCTGCATCAGACGCACCGACCACGAGTTTCATTATAAACGTGTCGGGATCGGAAGACTCCACTAGTGAAGAAATATATAGTGACTCAAATTAAAAAATGATAATAATATTGCTCGTTTTATATCTTTATATAGGGCAAAGATAGTTTTCTGAAATAATCACAAAAATATTATTATAAACACTATTTATTCCCAGGGTCAAAACTAAAATAAATTGTCAGGAACTCTTACATTATGAAATCATTCAGTTACAAGCTATCTGGCCATATTTGTTCAGTCGTTCATTAAATATGTCCCAACACTATCAATTGTCTTTGGTTACCAGTACGCCATATTTGTTTACTAGATAGGACAAGTCTCGGAACAATAACTAGCATGGAGCCGGGCTAAAATAAAAACCGAGTACTATACAGTTTATTCATTTATGTCAATTAGCATATCGTAATGTGGGAATGAAACAAAACATGGCTGTTTGTTTTTATTATTTTTGAACGTGTCACAAGCAAAATGTCAAATGGTCCTCTTTGGTCATCTTTTTTTTTTTTTTTTAAGAAGATTTTTGGCCTGGTATCGAGACCTTTAAGCCATTTCTTTATTTTAAATATTAATATTTTATGTTTAGTCACGTTTTATTGTCACTTTCACTGTAAAGTCTAGTCCTCGTCCGTACAAGTCCGGTCTAATTTTAGTGAAATTGGTGGCTATTCCACTAAAACATTTCATGGACTTTTTGGGACAACCTGGAAAGTCACGATACACGCTTTCATTTCATTTCACTTCACTTGTGCACTGAGATTGATCTTTATTGGACAAAACACCACCGAAATTATTCAATAAAACTCAAAATACACGAATTTAATGAAAATAAAACGAAAACACAACGTCACTTCGCAAGTTCCCGCCAAAAAGTCCTTTTGGTCCTCTTAAAATGCTAACAAATAAAGTGATGTAAAAATGGTTTTCGATAATCATTTCAATACTGTTGCAGATTTCCTAATGATGGTGAAATGAAAATGAAATGGAGTCAGTGCATCAATAGGTTTTTCTCATACAAACTTCCACCCCCTTTTCACCCCCTTAAAGGGTGATTTCTAGGATAAAAACTGTCCTATGTTTTTTCCCGGGACTCCAACAATCCCTATCCGAATTTCATCTAAATCGGTTCCGCGGTTTAAGCGTGAAGAGGTAACAGACAGACAGACAGACACACTTTCGCATTTACAACATTTTATAATTATAATATTAATTAGTATTAGTATCGATTTTAATGATTAATAAAGACATTAAATTAATAATTGTAGTTTCATTTATACTTGTGTCAAATTCTTATCGTCTCTTTCCTACCACACTTGACTGATATTCCGACGCCGAAGTTCCGTCGTGGTAAATCCGTTAGTAAACCACAGCCACACTTGGCAGATTATCCGTCGACAGCCAGCGCCTATACTGATAATAAATTATAATAACATGGGAATGTTAAGAAAAGGTTAAACTATATTAATTAAAAAATATATAATAAAAAACTATTCTATCTATAGGTACACATAATAAAAATTTTACGGATCGCTATCTGTACATGGAAGATATATGAGAAAATATATTATTGGGTCCTTTATCAACGCAATAGCACCCAAAACAATGATTGTTAGAATTTTGTCTGTTTGTGCAATTAATCTCAGAAACGGCGTATTCGGATGTGGTTTTCACTAATATATTGTGGTAAGCTTCACTTAACATTTAGTGTTTGTTTCATGTCAATCGGTTCTTAAATAAAAAAGTTATGTCAATTTAAAGAATCACGTCGAACATTTGTTAATCCAAATTAAACCAAAAGATATGCCCAAAGTCACTATTCCACGCGGACGAAGTCGCGGGCACAGCTAGTACTAACTATATTTACTTGTTTGCTTTGATGACTTATATCGACACGACAATGTCGATGATAAGCCCATCACTAGCCAAAAAATAGCTTGTGACAACCTGCATAATAACGAAATAGAACGGTATTATATGTATCTTTCCCACGCATTATTAACGTCGAAAGTAAAAAAAGGTAAAGTATATGCATTTCATTTCTTATTTTAGCCCGGCTTCCATGTTAGTTATTGTTCCGAGGGATAAGTATAAAAAAATGGAGTACTAGTTACAACTGGCTCGGAACAATAACTAGCATGGAAGCCGGGCTAAAATAAAAACCGAGTACTATATAGTTTATTCATTTATGTCAATTAGCATATCGCAATGTGTGAATGAAACAAAACATAGCTGTTTGTTTTTATTATTTTTGAACGTGTCACAAGCAAAAAAATGGGAAATGTCAAATGGTCACCTTATAATTCTAACAAATACAAAAGTTCTATCCAAGACGTCAAAATACTTATGTTGGCTATCAACTTAATTTTGTAATTTTATGTTTTGTTGATACGAGTCTACTAAGTGAAAAAAGCGAGTTAATTATTAATTTCTGTCTGAGAACGTGGCCAGAAAGTATATACGAGAGGTGTACAGTGCCCTGGACAAGATGTCTTGTGTTGTTGAAGGGTGTAAAGCCCATAGTTCGAGAAAAGAAAATGAGAACGAAACGTTAAAATTTCATCGGTGAGTTTAGATATATTTTTCAATATTGGAATTAAAAAAGTGATAGACCATACATAAAAATAGTACTTTATGCCTATCTACTCAAAAGAATTCACGTATTTGCTTTATTTTATGATTTTTCTGAAAAATTAAATTGTCGCAAGTATAGGTTACTAGTGATGTAAAAATGGTTATCGATAATCATTTCAATACTGTTGCAGATTTCCTAATGATGGTGAAATGAAAATGAAATGGAGTCAGTGCATCAATAAGATTTTCTCATACAAACTTCCACTCCCCTTTTCACACCCCCTTAAATGGTGATTTCTGGGATAAAAACTATTCTATATTTTTTCCCGGGACTCAAACTATCCCTATACCAAATTTCATCTAAAGGCGGTTTAAGCGTGAAGAGGTAACAGACAGACGGACTGAAAGAAATTAGTTCAGCGGTAATTGATTTCCCATACAAACATCCACCCCCTTTTCACTCCCTTAAAGGGTAATTTCTGGGATAAAATTATCCTATGTTTTTTCCCGAAATCCAAACTATCCTTATACCAAATTTCATCTAAATCGGTTCGGCGGTTTAAGCGTGAAGAAGTAACAGACAGACAAAATGAAATTAGTTCAGCGGTAAATGATTTCCCATACAAACTTCCACCCCCCTTTTCACCCCCTTAAAGGGTGATTTCTAGGATAAACACTATCCTATGTTTTTTCCCGGGACTCCAACAATGCCTATACCGAATTTCATCTAAATCGGTTCGGTGGTTTAAGCGTGAAGAGGTAACAGACAGACAGACAGACACACTTTCGCTTTTATAATATTAGTATGAATATGGATATGGATTTTAATGATTAATAAAGACATTAAATTAATAATTGTAGTTTCATTTATACTTGTGTCAAATTCTTATTGTCTCTTTCCTACGACACTTGACGGATATTCCGAAGCCGATGTTCCGTCGTGGTAAATCCGTTAATAAACCACAGCCACACTTGGCAGATTTTCCGTCGACAGCCAGCGCCTATACGGTGTGTTCGTAATGGATCCGTCGCTGCGTGTTATGTGCCGCGATACTTATAAATACACGAAATGCGTTGTAGCCGGACGGAGCAGACGCTGAGTGCGAGCGGTCCGCGACAGAACGACCGATTTTCCGCTTAGTGTGCCCGTTAATAGTAATTTTGAAGCAGTCCGCGACGGTATATCTGTCAAGTGTGGCGTAGGCCTGGTAAAGTCTGGATGCGCGTTTTCGGGCCGATAATAAATTAATAATTACATGGGAATGTTAAGAAAAGGATAAACTATATGAATAAAAAAAATATAATAGAAAACTATTCTATCTATAGGTACAAATAATAAAAATGTTACAGATCGCTATCTGTACATGGAAGATATATGAGAAAAAATATTATTGGGTCCTTTATCAACGCAAAAGCACCCAAAATAATGATTATTAGTTTGTCTGTTTGTGCAAGCTAATCTCAGAAACGGCTTATTCAGATGTGGTTTTCACTAATATATTGTGGTAAGCTTCACTTAACATTTAGTGTTTGTTTCATGTCAATCGGTTCTTAATAAAAAAGTTATGTCAATTTAAAGAATCACGTCGAACATTTGTTAATCCAAAATAAACTAAAAGATAATACATCCAAAAAATGCTGCCCAAAGTCAGTATTCCACGCGGATGAAGTAGCGGGCACACACAGCTAGTACTAACTATATTTACTTGTTTGCTTTGATGACTTATATTGACACGACAATGTCGATGATAAGCCCATCACTAGCCAAAAATAAAAAATAGCTTGTGACAACCTGCATGATAACGAAACAGAACGGTATATATATATATATATATATGTCTCTTTCCCACGCATTATTAAAGTAAAAAAAGGTAAAGTAAAATATGCATTTCATTTCTTATTTTAGCCCGGCACATACTCTTTGAGCCATACTCTTTCACTTCACTTAGATTGATCTTCATTGGACAAAACACCATAGAAATTATTCAATAAAACTCAAAATGCACGAATTTAATGAAAATAACACGAAAACACAACGTCTCTTCGCAAGTTCCCGCCAAAAAGTCAGTTGAAGGAGTGTACGTAAACACTACTTCGAGCAGCTCTACTGCTCCGTGATCCTGGGACATTCTTCATACACTGCCATCTGTCTTACATCAATCAAACTAAGCAGAGCTCATAAGTAGGTACTATGGAAACCAGTTAACAGATTTAACGTAAACTTTCTACTCCTTTTTTTCCACCGTCTTCGAACAAACAGACTTGTTCATGCACATCAATGTATGTCCTTGGTGGGTTGAATCCCACGGCCTGTGGCGTGACTCGTACCTCGTGTTCTTATCAATCATGGGTCCGTACGAATCATGTACGAATGTGAGCGAGAGAAGTTTCAATTGAACGATCTTTATCACTGAGCGAAATGAACTAAATGAGTTATATGTCGATGTTTCAAATAGATACGTATCTTTTCAGTTCAGTGAGCTATTTCGCGCTTTTTTCGCGCATGTCTAAACGTAATAAAATGTCGGTCTTAACAATGTTGCTATCCGGCCCACACCGCAAAAGAGAAAGCCGATCTTCTGGGCTCTCTTTTTGCCTCCAATTCGACTCTTGATGACAGGGGGGAAACACCGCCGATCATCCCGCGTTGCGCAAACTCTATGCCAAAAAATCGGTTTTTGCAAAAAGAGGTACGCAAGGCGCTTCTCACCCTGGACATCAATAAGTCGAGTGGGCCCGATGGTATCCCACCAATTGTGCTCGGGACGTGCGCAGCCGAGTTGGCTCCGGTTCTTACACGTCTTTTCCGGCATTCACACTCAAAAGGAAGACTGCTTTAGTACACCTGACCCCTAAAAAGGGCAACAGTACTGATCCTAACAACTACAGGCCCATAGCTATAACCTCCTTGCTCTCCAAAATAATGGAATCCATTATTAACAGCCAGCACCTGAGGTACCTTGAGGAGCACCAGCTGATTAGTGACCGCTTGTACGGTTTGCGTCGCGGTCGCTCAGCTGGTGATCTTCTAGTTTACCTCACTCATCGATGGGCGGAGGCAATTGAAAGCAAGGGGGAGGCCGTAGCAGTTAGTTTGGATATCGCTAAAGCCTTTGATCGGGTCTGGCATAAAGCGCTTCTTTCGAAGCTTCCCTCTTATGGGCTTCCCGTGAAGCTGTGTGATTGGATCACCAGCTTTCTCACGGAGCGAAGTATCAAAGTTGTCGTTGACGGATCATGCTCGGACCCAAAGCTCGTGAACGCTGGTGTTCCACAAGGCTGTGTACTATCTCCGATTTTTTCTGCATATCAATGATTTGCTTCAAACTTGCAGTATTCATTGTTATACGGATCACAGCACTGGAGATTCTTTTTATACCGGCCAGGCAAAAGCTTCCCGGGAACACGTTGATGAGTGCCGGAACAGACTTGTGTCGGAAATTGAGACAATACTCGATCATGTCTCAGATTGGGGTCGACTTAACATGGTTCAATTTAACCCCATGAAGACACAGGTCTTCGCGTTTACCACCAAAAATAATCCCTTTGTCGTATCCCCTCGTTTTGAAGATGCTCCACTTCAGGCCACGTCGAGTATTGGGATCCTTGGCGTTGAAATATCGAAATATCATCTGGAAGGTAAGGCAAAGTTAGCCTCCAAAAAGCTTAGTGTGCTTAACAGGGCGAGACAGTATTTCACCCCGACCCATCACCATAAATTGTATAAGGCACAAGTTAGGCCTCACATGGAATACTGTTCTCACCTCTGGGCTGGTGCACCACAATATCAGCTCCTTCCATTTGACCGAATCCAAAGAAGAGCAGCTCGAATCGTCGGCGACCAAGAAACTTCCGATCGGCTCGATACTTTGGCTCTGCGGCGTGATGTATCATCTCTCTGCGTCTTTTACAGAATTTATAATGCTCCGAGGAACTGTTCGGATTAATACCAGCCGCTGAATTTCGTCACCGGACAACCCGCAGCTCAACAAATCTACATCCATACCACCTGGATGTTTGGCGATCCACCACTGTCCGTTTTACGCGGTCTTTCATACCACGAACGCTAGACCTGTGGAATCGACTTCCAGCGGCGGTGTTTCCGAACGGATACGACTTGGGGACCTTAAAACAAAGAGCGTATTCTTATTTAAAAGGCCGGCAACGTACCTGTGACCCCTTGGGTGTTGCGGGTATGCATGGGCGGTGGGGATCACTTGACCCGCATGCTCTCTTGCCCCCTTTTACATAAAAAAAAACTTCACTAAATCTGACGTTATAGACGACATTTCGTGTTACCCCGTTTTTCGTCTTCCCCCCACTCGCCCTATTCTTCTTTTATGTTCAGTCACGTTATATCACACACATTCACAGTTAGTTATTCATCATGCGTACAAGTCGGGTCAGATTTTAGTGAAATGGTGGGTGACCGTTCCACTAAAACTTCACTGACTTTTTGGGACATCCCGAAAAGTCACGATACCTACACTCTTTAATGTCACGTTATTGGACAAAACACCATCGATATTGTTCAATGAAACTTAAAACATCCCTAAATACATGATTTAGGGATGATTTTTCAATCACTGGATACTCCTCGGATAAACTATTCGTGTGATAAGTCCATAAAAGACTGATATTTTTTCAAATTAACAGCCAGATATCGTTTATCTAGCCATTGGAAAATCAGACTTAAATAAAATGATAACGCAACGTCATTTCGCAAGTTCCCGCCTAAAACTCCTTAGATATAATTTTAAATATACCGCCAAATCAACCGGAAATGCTTTTTAATTAAGTACTGAATCAATTTAATACTTTTCATATGGTCCTTCCTTTTTTAATACTCAACAAAGAGTCGTCCAATTTTGCAAAAAGTAGAGGTTATAAATTCTCTTTGAGTAGGTATGAGAAGACTAGAGCATGGGGTTCTTCAAAAGAGGAGTAAGAAGGTTTATGCAAGGTCGGCAACGCGCTCGTGACGCCTCTGGTGTTGCAAGCGTCCATAGGCTACGGTAACCGCTTACCATCAGGTGGGCCGTAAGCTTGTTTGCCACCTAGTGGTACAAAAAAAAAAAAAAAAAGGTATAACAATAATAGCTGTTTTTTTATAGTTTTAAATATAATTATTGAATATTTAAAAGCATTATACCATACTTTTTTAGGGTTTTCTAAGTAATCTTAGTGATTTTAGGGGTTTTCGAAGGATATTGACTTAATTTTTGAGAGTTGGTAACAATGCTTTTTTCTGTGGCTTGGCTGGCTAGTAGTCTTTGAGTATCAATAATCAAAGCTAGTAGTAGAGATGATAAATTATAAAACTATCGATATGATATTTTTCTCTAACTCGCTCAGAATTTTCAACTCGATCGAACGAGCGAGAACGCGCGTTCCGTCTGACTAGAGGGGCAACGTGGGTGTTCAATTGTGTGCTCTATCTTTTTAAAACACACACACACACACAACTGATGGGAATATTTTATTCTAAACAAACGGAAGTGATATTTATTGGAAGTGATATTTTTAACTAACATTTCAGTAGGTTGATTAAGTTAGTTATACAAATAACGAATATTTTCTACCAAAACAATATCGTTTGGCTAAAAAAATTATAAAACTAACCATAGAAGAAAGTAATATAACGGTAGTAGTCTATGGTTCGTACCAAAGAGTATGTAATGTTCGTACAGTTCGGTCGGTTAGTAAAAAAAAAACCAATGTGATTTGTGAAATTGTGAGTGAAGTAAACTTGATGCGAGTGTGAGTGATGCGAATATACTTGGTGATTATTGAAGATGTAACAAAATTTTTGCCGTTGAAATAAGACTGAAGAATATCGATTACATTATTTTAGTTCAATGGATTTCTGTTTTGATTGTTCCATGAGTGAAGGTTTGTGTGTGATTGAACAATGATAGCGAAAATGCAACCTCAACAAGCTAATGTTGCCGTGCCACAATCTGTCACAACGCAGCCCCAGTCTCAGCAAATTGTCGGAGTGCCCGCAAATGCGGTGATATTGAAGATGTCTGATATACAACAAATATCTACTGTCGGTACGTGTCTTCATAATTGTTATCATTTAAAACCAAAATTCTGTGCCTGGGAATTTTCCTATGGAAGCTTCGAGTGATATTGATGGAGGATTGTGATGGCTCTAGTCATGCAAGCCCTAGGATTTTTCATGTGCAATGTTATGATTATTTGTTTTGCTATATTTTCACACAATTAATTGTCATCGTGTGTTGTCATATGTACTGGATATTAGAATTCTAAAAATAAATTATGTAAAATTCCTAAGACATGAATGTTTCATTTGGAATAGGTATGGAATAATGACTTGAATATCTCATAGTACCCTGCAGAGCTATGTTCCCATTCCCTGTCTGGTGACTACCTAGTGGATCAAATATAAGAATATATTGAAGAAGAAAATGAGTACTTAGAATATGAATTATAATTATTATTTTATATAATTTAAATATAATATATATATCATTACTTATATATACATGATATAAAATAGTCCTTATTTTATAGTTATTTTAATTAGGTACTTATGATATTTGTGGTAACAATAATCTAAATTTATAATTATTGTTAGGAATTTGTTGAGATACCAATGAATCCTTACTTATCTTTGAAATTCAATTAATTCCATATGGGTATAAAATAATTAGCAAAAATAATCATTGAATATAAAACTACTTTCTTTAAATTTCAAAACAACACACATTGCTTCCTGGCAAGTAACTTTTGTTTGCAAGCTACAAATACAATATGGATATATTTTATTCACAATCATAATCTATATTAAAATTTTATATTTATATATTTTTTTAGTATTATACCCTGAAGGGGACTCTTTGATGTCCACCCACAATCTGGAGGTGTTAACTAAATTAGTTGTTCTCAGGTCTTTTGGAGTTAGCTCATCGGGAGTACCAAGCAGGTGATTATGAAAGTGCTGAGATGCACTGTATGCAGCTATGGCGGCAAGATGGAACAAATACTGGTGTTCTCCTTCTACTATCGTCTATACACTTCCAATGTCGGAGGTTGGATAAGTCTGCCCAGTTCTCCACACTGGCAATCAAACAAAATCCTTTGTTAGCAGAGGCTTATAGGTAAGCATAGGCTAATTAAGTAACCACTTCATTTAGTCTCAGAGCATTATGCATTAAAATTAGATGAGCACTGAATAAATTGTGTGGTAAAGAGCTATTTATGTTATATTAGTTAGACTATAATATCTTATAGACCCTGAACTGATGGTTGGTGTATTTATAAAGTTTGTGAACCAAAATATACTTGACCTGTAGATTTATCCTTTTTCTGATGGATCAATCTTATTTCAAATAAAAGTATTTAATGTTTTATTTTATAGTGATAGAGTCAATGATATGATATGATATTATAAGTAAAAAGTTGGACAGAGTAATGAAAAAAACACTAAGCAAGTATTTTAAAATCCTTTATCCAATCAAAGACTTGTACATTTAAAAAAATGTTTCTGTTTCGAACATGAAAATTAGCACTTGAGATGAGAACCAAAGTGACTAAAATTTTGATCACGCTCTGAAATGACCATTACTAAAAGCCTAATATTATCTCCATTTATTATTATTACCAAAACCAATATTTATTCAAATTGATTTCTCAATTTGAATAAATAATGGTATAATACTTGCTTTATTTGAAACAAAATTTTAAGATGATATCAAACTTTTATTTCACATGTACAGGCAACAAAATCTATTTTTATTGGGTTAGGATTAATGGAATAATTTAAGATGACAGTGGACGGAATTATTTGGCACAGAATGGTCATGAATAATTAGACCGTTTTGGTCGCCATTGTCTACTGCAGTACATTGACATAATTCTTATTTTATTAATATGCAAGATACATATGATAATGCTTAGTAGTAAAAGTATTTAAGAAAAACTTAGTATATGAGTACTCAGTTTTTCTTAAATACTTCTTAATGAATAAAGTTGTAAATACTTCATACACTGATGCAACAATGTACCTACCTATATGTACATATAAAAATAATAAATTAATGTGATAATTTTGTCAACAGCAACCTAGGTAACGTATATAAGGAAAGAGGCCAGCTTCAAGAGGCTCTTGAGAACTACAGGCATGCGGTAAGGCTAAAGCCCGACTTCATTGATGGATACATTAACCTGGCAGCGGCCCTGGTCGCCGCGGGAGACATGGAACAAGCGGTGCAGGCTTATGTCACTGCACTACAGTATAACCCTGTAAGTCGTCATTTTAATTTCAGTTAGAAATTCTTCTCAGGACACTTTTGACAGAGTGGTTGTGGTTATGGTAGGTCTTGAATCTTTGAGTGATGGATTTAGCAATACATCTCTATTGCAATCATTGTACGAATATTTGGTCATTGTGGAGTGTGTGGTGGACTTTATGAGGGTCTCTTGCCAACCATTCTGCCTCTTGCCATCTATTCTGCCAGAAATATGTAACATTAATTAGTAAAGTCAACCGATAAATTATTCCAATACTGTTTGCTAGGACTAAAGATAAAGTTGTTTTCACAGTGTAGTTGATTCTTCTGCAATGTTTTCCAAATATAAGTCTTGACGTAAAAAATAAAAATAGAAATAGCGACATTGATGAAGTTTGTAAAACGTGATTGGTTTGATGCGATTCAATTATGGTTTTAAATGATTTTGTCAGGTTGAAGTAATGTTGAATACAGAAGTAAAAAATAATTATAAAATTTAGTTTGTAAAATTAATGCATATCATTTTAATTATTGAACAGTCACACAACTTCTATTTGAGTTCTAAGTATAGATACCTACCTAACCTACCATGCCTATGTTGTGTTTTTGTTTTCAATACCAAGGCTGATATCAGTGCATTCATGCACTAATCTAAGGCATTCCTTTAATAAGTAATACAGACAGTTATAGTGTAGCAGTGCAGCATAACATTTCGTGTGATAACTTAGTACCCAAACTATTTAAAATAAGTTTATTTACTTTGTTTGTAGGACTACTTCTTGGCATTTGGCAATCCTAACCTTGAATATTGAGTCAATGATTAGATAAGATGATAATTTATAAAGAAGGTCTAGGTTAGATTGAGTACATGCTTCATGGTGGAGTTCAGAATAAATAGATATCAGATTATATAATAACTGCAGTAATTATGAGCTATTACTTATAGGAAAGTAAGATGTATTCAAAATACTTAGCAAGTTAGCAGTGTCGACAGTATGCGAATTTACTCAATTAATTGAGACACTTACATGAGGAATACTTAATTTTCCGTGGTTTTATATATGAATTTCAAATGTACTGTTTGTTGCATAAATTACTGCCTACCTTTCCTTGTACGGCTTTAGCAGCAGAGTATATACGCCTGCATTATTTTTCTGTCGTAGTGTCGTATTTCACACGCGGGAACGCGGGTGAAACCGCGGGGATAGCTAGTTTTTAAAACTGTCGCCAGGTAGGTACATAACATACTAGTGTGTTCTGGCAGTTGCACTTGTGAGCCAGTTGTCTCATAAGCTTTGTAAATATTCGGTCCCCAACACATTAGTAATCCTCCTGGTATTGCTAATGTCCATAGGCCTCGGGGGCCATTTTCTTGACGGTAGACCGTCTGTCTAATTGACAGCTTTTTGCCTTTCATAACATAATTCCATTGAGGTAGTCATAGACCACAAATTTCCACCTGCTACGCTTGTAACACAAGATTAATCAAAATAAAAGAAGCGACCTTCGATGTGTATTATCATATTCCGACACTGATTTCCTTGTTCTCAGCAGTCATCCATTGTTACGATTTGTGCGGATCGTTGTTTACAATAATACCTAGTAATATTCCATTCATTGTCGTCAATGAATGTTTTTATCAATTGATAGTACTAGTTTTGCGCCCCGCGGTTTCACCCGCGTTCACGAGGGATCTTATCTTTTCCCGGGGTAAAAAGTATCTTAAGTTTTATTCCCAGGATATGATCTACCGGTGTGCCAAGTTTCATCAAAATCTGTTTAACCGTTTTTGCGTGATTGAAGAACAAACATCTAAACATACAAACTTTCTCATTTATAACATTAGTACCTAGGATAGTAGGACGATGAAATGATGTCTGATTTCACTACTGTTTATGGCTACATAGTTGTTTTAGCCTTGGCCTTTCCGTAATCGTCTTTTTAGGGTTCCGTACCTAAAGGGTAAAAACGGGACCCTATTACTAAGACTTCGCTGTCTGTCCGTCTGTCTGTCACCAGGCTGTATCTCAAGAACCTAAAAATATGTATTTCTGTTGCCGCTATAACAACAAATACTGAAAACAAAATAAAATAAATATTTAAGGGTATCCCATACAACAAACGTGATTTTCCCCCCCTTTTTTGCTCGATATCAATAATGGCAACAGGTAGGCACTTGAAATATTCACAAAACACTCAGTTGTATTTTTACTTTAATTGTAAATAATAAAATTAAAATAAAATAAATATTTAAGGGGGGTTCCCATACAACAAACGTGTTTTTTTTTTGCTGTTTTTACGGAACCCTTCGTGCGCGAGTCCGACTCGTACTTGGCCGGTTTTTTAATCTTACCCGTATTTCGTTTTTTTTTTAATACGTATATTTTACAAATAGTCTCAAGTTTATTAATCAAAAAATTCAAACTCACCATGCTGAGCTTACAGTTTAATTTTCAAAATTAATTTAATGTAACAAAATAGAAATTAGAATGTTAGCGTTATTGTTGCAGGATCTATACTGCGTCAGAAGTGACTTGGGCAATTTGCTCAAGGCGCTTGGACGTCTGGACGAGGCAAAGGTAAATACAATTTCCTCGCCTACTTTCTGGTTTGCTCCGAAGTTAACAGGATTCTCTGCAAGTCTCTTTTGTGCTATATCAAATTAGCGTACTCTCTGTTTTGTCAGCGTACTTTGCGATTGCGTAAAATCTTTTACAAAGATGCCACTTAGCGTTCTTTTTTTATCATAATGGATTCAACAAAAATGTTTCTATAGATATAATTATTTTAAGTCAAAGCAAATTGTTCTTGATGACTCGTGTTTGTTGGAACCATTATCACCGTAGATGAGATGGAAAACTAAACGCAATTTTTCCACTAAGACGACGTTTTCGATCTCGTTTTACAATGCTCTGTATTATCACAAAATATTATCTTCATGCTAAATATTTTGTGACCGCCATGTTGCGTAAACATTACAAAAGTTTTCTCTACAACATTTTATTGTTTGTTTGCAAATAACTTATGAATATCTTATTACGAATGAATAAAAAAATTTGTGATGTGCGTTTAAATGTTGTACGGAAGATTGATGAGTAAAGAGAGAGTATGCTAATGTTCATGTTTTGAAATTAAGTTATTTTTACGTTACTACGTCCTGTTTACTTCATTGTTACCTATACTACATTTTAATCTTTGTGCTTGTAGTGATTTCTAACTATTACAAAGGAGGATCAAAGGAGTCGATAGTTATTTCATATACTATATTAGTGGTATGACGTAGTGAATTATGTTTATTTGTACAGTTTAATTTGTCATCCACATCATGCCTGTCGCAACACTCTGCTCGAAGACAGCGGTGAGCTGGCAATGATCCTCTCCTACCATAAGCATTTGATTTGCAATATATGAATAGTAAGAAGACGATTGGGTGAAATAGTTTTGGACTCAAAATCAACTAATTCTATTATATTTTCACAAGGTGTTGTCTGGTAAGACAAGTGTAGGTGTGACCGGTGCTGTATCTAGCTGGGTAACGGTTGGTACAACACTCGCTATCCCGCCGCGGTGACACTGACACCCTACCTCATGCAGGTAAAGTGGACAAGGTTTGCAAGAAAATAAATGTAACGAACAGGTTATCGGACACGACGCGTGGTTCTTTCACTTATCATTGTCTTGATCATCCTCTCTCATTGGTTAGGAAGTGGAAGCGTTCCTCGCATTGCTCTACACGTCGAAACGTTTGTGATTGCACTTTAAATATCTTGCAATATATCTTGTGTTTTGTACTTTTCAATTTGTTGATTATATAGCGCCATTTAATTTTTTCATTACATGCAACACCTATCAAAGTGCCATCGCTAATATTTGGACATGTATTTAATATTTATATTTGTGATGTGTTAATCAGTATTATGATTGCAAATCGATTCGTTTGCATTTCCTACTGGTGTGTGTGGCTCTCGGCGTAGTATCGTGTTTCTAGGGTGCAATTTGCGTATAGCTCTTCTATCAGCTCGTGAATGGTGTTCGGCGGTATGTTGTTTCTTTTTTCTATCCAAACAAAGATGTACAAGATTTTGTGGCAATTAAGGACGCGTTGACATCGGTTGTCTACTAACCGAACTAATTAGAAAGTCTTCACACCGAATGTGAGGCATTATTTTCGGGCCGTATTTAAACGCTTCACAATTTTGATACAACTTTGTTCGTTGTTTTGTACCATCCAGCACCATTCGACGCTGTCGTGTAACTTTTGACATTGGCGTAAAGATACATACCTCCATCACATTAAAACAATAATATTCGATCAATTAGTAATATGTATTTTTTCCGTGTGTGTAGGCATGTTACTTGAAGGCCATCGAAACGAGGCCTGACTTTGCGGTAGCTTGGAGTAACTTGGGATGCGTGTTTAACGCACAGAGTGAGATTTGGTTGGCCATCCATCACTTCGAGAAGGCCGTTGCCTTGGATCCCAATTTTTTGGACGCTTACATCAACTTGGGAAATGTTCTCAAGGAAGCCAGAATATTTGATAGGTGAGTAATTATACGCATGGAATGTCGCTACCATCAAGGCTATTACATTGTATCCGTAGTACATCGGAATACGATACGTCGGAAATCCAGTCGGAGATTTTCCGTTCCATATCAGTTCATATAAGTACTATCAAGGATAGCGGAAGTTATGTGTAATTTAAGTATAAATAGATTATGTGTTAATAATAAATAAAAAAAACAGTCTTTACAAACTTGACGTAATTGACTTATCATTCACGATACCACACTTTTAATAATTGTTATAAATAGAGTACATTTTAGTTTATAAACGGAATTTTCCTCAACAGGGCTGTAGCAGCGTACCTTCGCGCATTAAACCTATCGCCAAACAACGCCGTCGTACATGGCAACCTAGCTTGCGTCTACTACGAACAGGGACTGATAGACTTAGCTGTCGATACATACAGACGGGCCATTGAACTCCAACCAAACTTCCCAGATGCATACTGCAACTTGGCTAATGCCCTCAAAGAGAAAGGTCAAGTTTCCGATGCCGAAGAGTGTTATAATACAGCTTTACGTCTTTGCCCCTCTCATGCCGACTCTCTCAATAATCTGGCTAATATCAAACGAGAACAAGGCTACATCGAGGAAGCGACGAGGCTCTATCTCAAAGCACTGGAAGTGTTCCCAGAATTCGCAGCGGCTCATAGTAACTTGGCATCTGTATTGCAACAACAGGGAAAACTCAATGAAGCTCTCATGCATTACAAAGAAGCGATACGCATCCAGCCGACATTCGCCGATGCTTACAGCAATATGGGGAATACGCTGAAGGAGATGCAAGACGTTGCCGGCGCTCTGCAGTGTTACACTAGAGCTATACAGATTAATCCCGCATTCGCGGATGCTCACAGCAATCTCGCGAGCATACACAAAGACTCAGGGAATATTCCCGAAGCTATCCAATCGTATAGGACTGCGTTGAAATTGAAGCCTGACTTCCCTGATGCATACTGCAATTTGGCTCATTGCTTGCAAATCGTTTGCGACTGGACGGATTACGAGGCTCGTATGAAGAAGCTAGTCAGTATCGTGGCTGAGCAACTTGAGAAGAATAGACTTCCATCCGTTCACCCGCATCATTCTATGTTGTATCCGTTGACGCATGACTTTAGGAAAGCGATCGCGGCGCGTCACGCCAACCTTTGCTTAGAAAAGGTACAAGTACTTCATAAGCCAACATACAAATTCCCTCGCGATCTCCAAGGCCGTTTGCGTATCGGTTACGTGAGCAGCGATTTCGGAAATCATCCAACATCCCACTTAATGCAGTCGGTACCAGGATTACACGACCGAATCAAAGTGGAGATCTTCTGCTACGCTCTCAGTCCTGATGACGGAACGACTTTCCGCTCCAAGATAGCTCGAGAAGCGGAACACTTTATTGACTTGTCTCAGATACCGTGTAATGGTAAAGCTGCTGATAAAATATACGGGGACGGTATCCACATACTCGTCAATATGAATGGATATACTAAAGGAGCTAGGAATGAGATATTCGCTCTACGGCCGGCTCCAGTGCAAGTGATGTGGCTCGGATACCCGGGGACGAGTGGTGCTAGCTACATGGACTATTTAGTGACAGATGGTGTGACATCTCCCGTGGAATTAGCAAGCCAGTACAGCGAGAAACTCGCGTATATGCCTCACACGTATTTCGTTGGGGATCATAAACAGATGTTCCCACATTTACAAGAACGCCTGATTCTGAGCGACAAAGTGAAATCACACAACAACTTGGGCATTCTCGCTGATAATGTTGCGGTTATTAATGCTACGGATTTATCGCCTCTTGTAGAGAATACTGACATCAAGGAAATTAAGGAGATTGTGCGAGCGGCTAGGCCTTTGGAAATATCTATGAAAGTCGCAGAATTGCCGACGACGACGCCCATCGAGACCATGATTGCATCAGGACAAGTTCAGGTAATAACCAAGCTTAGAACAATATTGATTTCCTGACTTTAAAGAGTACCACTAGGTAACTCCACGATGGCCCGAAAGGCTCATAGGTTCTTATCCATTTATACTTACGGTTAATTTAAAACAAGAATTTAATAAAAGCATACTTATTTAAGTAGATATTCATAAAGTTGTCTCTTAGTTTAGGATCAGAAGGCTGTGTGTCAAACTCAAAACATTTCTTTGAAGAATGTCTCAAGATATTATTTATTTTTTACAGACCTCAGTAAACGGAGTGATACTACAAAACGGCTTAGCAACAACACAGACTAACAACAAGGCAGCGACCGGCGAGGAGGTGCCACAGTCCATAGTAATAACAACGCGTCAACAGTACGGTTTACCAGACGATGCAGTGGTGTATTGCAACTTTAACCAACTGTACAAGATCGATCCCCTAACGCTGCACATGTGGGTGTACATACTGAAACATGTGCCTAATAGTGTACTGTGGTTGTTAAGGTTTCCGTCTGTGGGAGAACCTAATTTGCAAGCGACTGCTCAGCAACTTGGTAAGACATCTTTTTTTCTTTGTGATTATCTGTAAAGATCAATTTAATATGTACCTACATACTGCAATAACCGAGGTTCTTTAACTATTTTAATAATAATAATATGATTTGTGTCCACTTTCATCGTTTTCCGAATGCAAGGGTTGTCTATTGTTATTATTGGAACGAAGTTCTTTTACGCGGCTTACAGTAGAGTCAACTGGCAAAAATAGTCACGTAAGAGAAAAGCGTTGTGCACCCCAGACGACATTTTGCTTTGAGGAAATGGTAAATAAAAAAGGATTTTCGTTCCTGACCGGGGTTAGCCGACCGCATGTTGTGTTAATATTTTTTGCGTCAAATCTGACTTCAAGCAGGCTGGTCGCCTGATGGTGTGTGACTACTGTGTTAACATATTTTACAATAACTTTGAATACACCGAGATAGGATTATATGTAGATATATTATATTTCTCCCCATCAGGACTACCCCCCGGCAGAATAATATTCTCGAACGTGGCAGCAAAGGAGGAACACGTGCGTCGTGGTCAACTAGCGGACGTATGTCTGGACACACCACTCTGCAATGGTCATACTACCAGCATGGACATACTGTGGACCGGCACGCCTGTCGTCACGCTGCCAGGAGAGACACTTGCATCAAGGTTACTACCATTTTGTTATACCACTAGGTCAGGGGACGGCAAACCAAGGCTCGCGAGCAGCATGCGGCTCATTGAAGGGTCAGTTACGGCTCTTCAAGTTCCCCTCAAAATCATTTTTTTGGGTGCATATGAGATCAAATATTTCGTAAATAAAGCGAGTCAAATAATAGTCTTTATTTCGAACCCAAACACAGTTTAAAAATGTTTACTACAGTCCTATTAAAATTTGGAATACAGTGAAAAACCTTAAACAGAAAACTGCGGCTCTTTGAGTTTCCGAGAAGTCGATATATTTCTGGAATCTGGCTCTTTGTCTAAAAAGTTTGCCGACCCCTGCACGAGGTGGCAAAAAAGCTTACGGCCCACCTGATGGTAAGAGGTTACCGTAGCCTATGGATGCTTGCAACACCAGAGGCGTCACGAGCGCGTTGTCGACCTTGCATCAACCTCTTTTGAAGGACCGATTCTGTAGTCTAGGGAAAACGCAACGTCATTTCGCAAGTTCCCAACAAAAAGTCCACTATCCCCCTGTCTTTTGTTGTATTGGAAAGTGATGGGTCTCAAGTGCAGCTGTCCAAATATCCAGAGTGTTTGCTTGGTTTTCACAACTAAATGGCTCAGGTTTTGATGAAATTTTGTGTGAGCCTTGAACCCTCAGGAAGGATTAACATTTTTATTATCAAATCAAACCTAAAGTAGGTGAAGAATTCACGAACAAAAGATTCACCTTCATGTGACTTTTCTACGTATCATAATACAATGTATACAATGATAAGGATTGTTTATGTACCTGATAGCATTAAACTAGAGCCGGTTGAATGTATGTTTGTTTACAGAGTGGCCGCGTCTCAACTGAACACGCTCGGCAGTCCAGAGCTGATCGCACGGACGAGGCAGGAGTACCAAGACATAGCTGTAAGACTAGGAACTGATAGGGAATAGTAAGTATTAAATAAGTATCCTCAGACATTTTTCACACACAGCTATCTGATCCCAAACTAAGCAGAGCTTGTAATATGGAAACCTGATGACTGATAGGCTGGGCAAAATACTGTGCTTTAATTGAAATACAAATAACAAAATACTATCTCCCAAATATATAAAATACAAAATATCAGTAAGTAATGTATTTGAAATATAAAATACAAAATACTAACAGTATATTAGCTATTTTTATTTGAAATACAAAATACTATTTAGAAAAAAAGTAATAATACCAGCATGGGCTAAAAAGCAGAGTAAAAGAAGATAATTCAGAGAAACCAGAGTTTTAAACCTTTAATGAACACTAAATTTGTAAATGTACAGTCAGAAAAACAGCCTCTTGTTGGAGAATGAATAAAACCTGCTAAAGAAAACAATCTTTCAAATCAAAAATATATTTTGAAGCCATACTATGTTTTTTTAATTTCTTACAAAGTATAATACATCACATTTGATTCACATGTAGTAATTATTTATTTCCAATTTACAGTTTAAAAGGAATCCGCGCGAAAGTATGGACGGCGCGATCGGAGAGCCCTCTGTTCGACTGCAAAGCGTACGCAACGGGACTAGAGATGCTCTACAACAAGATGTGGTCTCGGTACGCTCGCGGCGACCGTCCCGATCACATACAGGCTGTGGACAAATAGACGCAGCGACACCCCACTGAATGTACTCAGTGGACAGCTAAGAAACGACGTGGGTGCTAAGTGATCGTGTTTAACAGTGACACAGTTTACTAATACAGTAACTCAACAACCAAATTGGTTTGAAAATTAGAGCTCAATTGGCTGATATTGAAAGCTACGTCTTGAAATGAAACAAGTGTAAATGTAGTTTATATCGGATGAGTGATAAATATGTTTTGTATCATTGCAATTGAATGGATTCTAGTTAAATACAAACCAGAATTGGTGTATTTGTATACAAGACATGTAATAAATTACTTGAGTTACTGTATTTGTTTTTACTGTGATGAGTGTGAATAAAATTAATGTTGCAGTGTTGACGTTGTGAAGTGTGCAGAACAAACTGCGTGTGATATTAACATTAGGAGGTTACACTGGAAACTAATTAGTTTCAAACGGTTTGTAAGGGCTGTTATGACTGTTATTTATAAACAGTTAAATGCTGATACTATTTGCATGAAATCAGTGGATAGAACCTGCTGTTATACCTACATCATTATTCATATATTGTAGTAAAAATGTTGGTTCCCATTCAATATTGACCATTATTGATCTATTGAATGTTTCACTAAATGGCTTAAGTAATTTTAATCTTTTTGATAAATGATTTGAGCAGGTTTTAATACTTATTTATCTATACTTATCTTCCTAAATAGCCTAGTTGTTGCTTACACATTTCTTTTCTAGTCAATGTTAATTTCAAACATAGTATTGCGGATCGTATGTAAAATTGGCGATAGATACATGAAAATATTTTTAAAGCAATAATTTGTGTTTACCAAATAGTAATGTGGCCTTTGTAGTGCAGACTTTTGCAGAAATGTTATTAGTACTTGCAATTTAGTAATTTACAGTTATTAGACTTTATTTTTATATTTTAGAACTAAGCAATTTAATTTGTTCAATTTATTCATGTTTCGACTCTGATCTAACAAATGCATTGCATATAAAATTTGTAAATGACTTTGTGATGACGTGGTAGCTAATATATAATACATAATTTCATGTCACATAGATTTGACATTGGAAATACAATGGCTTATTTAGTATCTTGTTACGAATTGTATAAGAACTATGTAGTAAGTTATTTAGATGTTGTCAGGCAAACATAAATAATGAGGAATTTATATGGGACAATATCATATTGTTGTGTAAACAGATGATTCTAGGAAATAAGTCTTGTTTTCTTCATCTTTCAAAAGGAAATACAATATTGTGTTATATGTACGTAATGTCCTAAAGTGAATAAACTTTGTCGCCAACTATGTATTCGGTTGTAACTGTTTTTTTTAAATAATAAAGTTATTAATACGTATGTAATTAATGTTACGAAATCTATACTAGGTATTGTTCGAGAGACCGGACTATAAGACTGAATTATCCGGCATATACGAGCATAAAATATGAAATGGTTAAATATTATTTTGATAAAGCTGCCATACATTCTACGTGACTTATACTTAAGACATAATTAATGTGACTTCACATTGTAATAAATACAATTGGCTATGCTGTAGGTAAGTATATATTTTAATTAAATATTCACCCAGTGATTGTTGTAATACTTATGGTTTTTTATTGTTATTTTTTAGGTTTGCAATTAAATGACTTAAAATGCCAATTTTCAGATTTTTGTTGTTCTATAAAAAGTAAATGGAAAAAGTATAAGTAAATTATCATCGTAATATCTATATAATCATTTTGCTGTTTAATATAATTCAGTAGATGGTTGTATATGTAAGTTCAGATAGCTCCATTAAAATGAATGAGAACCTTATGTATTTATTTCATACTTTTTGTAAATAAATAACAAGCATATGATATTGACGGAACGAAATGTTTTTTCGAGAAAATGGTTTTTGAAGTATTTTTTTTTATTTAAGCTCTCATTCAATTTATTTTTGTCTAATTTATACATTTTTAAAACTATGGATTATGTCCTTGCAGACAATTCAAAACTTAATATCAAATGTTTATAGCAGTAAGCGAAACAATAGTAATGCAATAAGTACGGTAGCGGACTCATCATTTATTTATTGGCGATCAATTATATTTCAGGCAATCAATTATTATCGTTTATTTTTTATCAAATAAGAATTGTGTCGATTTTCTGACCATAACGACATAAGAATAATATGTTTTTGTTGTCGCTATTTAGTGATTTCTACAGTTGATGATCACTGATAATTCATTGTAAATATGACCGTTTAAGTTTAGAATAGATGATAATTATTAATAAAATATTAAAATAGATTGCTTGTTTCATTAGGGTTCCGTACCTCAAAAGGTAAAAAAAGGAACCCTTATAAGATCACTCTCTTGTCCGTCTGTCTGTCTGTCTGTCCGTGTGTCACCACCGATTATCTCAGGAACCGGTGGCCTAGCATGTTAAAATTTATACCAGATACTAAGGTCTATTAGTCCCTATTAGGTGTCAGGTAAAATCAAGGTCCTGAGTCAACACGATAAAAAGATATGGCCAAATTTTGATTTTCGCGAAAACTTGTAAGTACCAAAATTTACCTTAATTTTCAACTTTTTTTATTTTTCGGAATTTTCCCTTTACTTGTGCTGACCTTGAACTTGACTAACCAAAATTGACAATTCTAGGTCAACCGGAAGTACCCTATAGGTTTTGGGTCGAAAACCTACATGGTAGTTCCCGTTGACCTAGATCTAGAATCACGAAATTTGGCAAAAAGTAAGGTAAATAAAGCTTACAGCACAAATAAAGGAAAAATTCCAAAAAATAAAAGTTGAAAATTAAAAGGTGTCCCCATACATACATAGCACTACCAATTAAGATAGACCTCTGAGTTGCATCGGCGCTCATACAATTTAGAGGTCTAGCTTAATTGGCGCTTACCTCAAATAAGGTAATCGAAAAAAGAATGTAAAAAATCCTTGAGACTCCATTACCGTGATGAACGAACTATTTACAAGTTCGTACGGAACCCTCAGTGCGCGAGTTCGACTCGCACTTGACCATTTTTTTAAATTCTGGATAAGCTTGTGTTTAACCACAAACTCACCATGGTAAGTGATGATGTGGCCGAAGGTGGTAAGCACATACAGCCTAGATGGGATCTGGCTCTCAAGTGCAGCTGTCGGAACATACCGATAGGTGCTTGGTGACAGATTTTCAAGTTGAGGGTGGTAGCTAGCCAGATGGGTACTACAAAGTACCCTACCACCGTGCTATGGTTCCCTCACGATGTTTTCCTTCACCGTAAGCTTAAGCTCATTGTAGAATTCGAACCCACGACCTTCGCCGCGGTATCCGCTCACTACCACTGAGTTATCGGCTGTCCCCCTCAGTACCTATATAAAAGGTACTCTGTGGTCCCCCTCGTCAACGAGCGCTCCCGAGGAAATCCTTTAGTGGTCGAATTTTCAAATTATTATATAAGTACACGGATGAATCCTTAGATCCTATATACGTAACGTCAGAAAGTACCTACGAAAAGTGTAACTAATCTTATCAATTTTTTTTAATTATATATTTTTCCAATATGTAAGCTATAGTTAATTTACATGTAAACTGTCAGGCTGATGCCACTGCATAGGTAGGTAACCTAACATAATTTTATAAGTAGGTATCGGTTCCTTCAACAATATTTCGATATTATTTACTGTTTACGAAATATGAAGGCCCATCCCTTCATATTTCATTCACACATTTATCCGTGTTGTATGAGTTGCGTTACAACAGCTAAAATTGTAGTTCTGAAAAATCAGAAAAGAAAATACTACGCTAGAACTAGGTACTATCAAAGCTACTAGGAAAACTATCACATCCCATGAATAGAAGGTATTATAATAGGTATACTTATTAGCTTAGCTATATTTCGACCTACTGTGCGATCGAGTTATTATTTTTGAATGAATTAAAAGTAATAGGTACCGACCTTTCGAGACAGTTGGCTCCACGTACAAGGTACTGTACTGTTAAAGGGAAACGCGAGTAAAATCGGGGAGAGGAGAAGCTAGTCAGTAATATATTCTAATTATAAAAACAATATAAGTAGGACTAGTCAAAATTCGCCTGAGATAAACAATCGCACCGGTCCCCTCGTGTATATCAAGCAGGATATTCGTGACGATTAGGTAGGTACCTACCAAAGGGGAACGCTAACATGACTCAAACCGATCACAGCATGCTCGCATCAAATTTTGGGGATCGATAATTCGTATAAAAAAATATATTACTAATAAATTGGCAGTACCTACCTATCTAATAAGCTAAAAGAGTAAAGTACCTAACAAAGGTGATCTACTTTCATGCTTTGGAAACTTTGGAAAGAACAAAATCAATTAGTGGATCAACTTTATAAGTTTAAATAAACTTTCTCTTCTTTACTTACCGCTAATGTTTTTAATTAAGTAGGTATATTAGGTATGTTGGGTAGATTATGTTTTCATTAAATTATAAATATAATGAAAACAGAGTCACGTAACGGTTTCCGTTTTGGTACAAAAGTCAAAACTACGAGGGTTACTTATTATGCGGCAATAGAAATGCTTTTGCGGCTGCCGAGTGGCGATGGCGGCCCGTTCCCTCGTTGGCGGCGCATTCATGGCATTTCATTGTACGCGGCAGTCGCGGCTCCGCCACCGCGGGGGGATCGCGCGCTTGCCTGTCGAGGGCTGAGCCATGTCGCGCACCATACATACCGCTCTATTTACTACTTCGTTCATAATCGCCGTTATCGAAACGTTTCCGCACAGTATTCGCGTCCACAACAGCTGAACATGACCGCGCGTGACCTACGAACTCTACTTTCATTCAACAAAACACTGTTTTGACAAGTGACGAAGATGAAATGGACACAGTGCCGTTTAAAATGATAATTAACGCGATATTCTTTTGTTTAGTGATGGGCGCGGCGCTTACGGAAGCGCCTGACGATGCAGATGCTTGTTTCCGTGTGTCCAGTGGGAATGGTTCGGTGGAGTGCAACGTTCGGACGCTGTCGTCGGACAGGGACATGGTCGGTTCGATGCACCCGGACGGAGCTGAGCGGCTCGCGATTCGGTGTAGCCCGCTTCTCCTAGAGAGCACGCTGCGGGACCATCACTTCGGAAGAATGCAAGGTTTGGTGGAGATATCTATAAGCGACTGTAAAATACTCCGACTGCCTGGTAACGCGTTCGAAGGCTTACGCGGTCTGAAGACTTTGAGGATGCGCTCCATGAATACCGAATGGAGCAACAATAAGGAACTTGAGCTCTCTTTGGGCGCCTTCAACGGCTTAAGGGAACTTCATACTCTAGACTTGGGCTTCAATAATATTAGAAAGATTCCGTCAGATTTGTTCTGTGCCCTGGAAAATATAATTTCTCTGAACTTAACCCATAATAAAATCAAATTCGTCGATGAGTTGGGCTTTGGCCACAAATGTGGTTCTACATTACAAACAATTGACTTGAGTCATAATGACATAATGTCGCTGCCTGCCGACTCTGAAATATTGCATCTGCGAAGACTGACACAGTTGTTTCTACAAAATAATAAAATAAGCGAACTGCCACGCGATGTTTTCAACGATTTGCTTTCATTAAAAGTTGTAAACCTTTCCGATAATGCCATAAATTATTTACCAGAGGGATTGTTTTATAATACGCGAGAAATTCGAGAAATTTACATGCAGAATAATGAGCTGGAAAGTTTACCCAAGAGAATATTTAATCGGTTGGAACAATTGCTCGTTTTAGATCTTTCGGCAAATAAATTGAGGAGCGACCACATAGAAGATGAAACGTTCGGTGGTCTAATAAGATTAATCGTGCTCGACCTGTCGCATAACACGGTCGTACGAATCGCTCGCAACATGTTTAAAGATTTGTTTTTTCTACAAATTTTGAACTTGAACAATAACACTATAGGGTTTATTGAGGACAACGCTTTTTCACCTCTATTTAATTTGCATACTTTAAATTTGGGACAGAATAAGCTACATGCAATCGAAGATCATGTATTTAACGGTTTGTTCATATTGAATAAACTGAATTTAAATAACAACTTGTTATCTTATGTTAGTGACGATGCATTTAGAAATTGTTCTGATTTGAAAGAGTTAGATTTAAGTTCTAATAAGTTAACGAAGATACCAGAGGCAATTTTGCAATTACCGTTCTTAAAATCGTTAGATTTCGGTGAGAATTTATTGACGGAGATAACTAATAACTCATTTCTAAATCTATCACAATTGACCGGGTTGCGTTTAATTGATAATCAAATAGGAAACCTTACAGCGGGAATGTTCTGGGGCTTGCCGAGCTTGCAAGTGCTCAATTTGGCGAAAAATAAAGTACAGTCGATTGAGACCGAAACCTTTCAAAAGAACACGCAATTGGAAGCCGTTCGGTTGGACGGAAACTTTATTTCTGATATTAATGGCGTGTTTGTGGCTTTGACGAAATTGTTATGGTTGAATCTATCCGAAAATCATTTGGTGTGGTTCGATTACGCTTTCATTCCGGGAAGTTTGAAATGGTTGGACATACATGCTAACTTTATTGAAATACTTGGAAATTATTATAAAATTCAAACAGAGTTGCATGTCAAAACTTTAGACGCGAGTCATAATCGATTAGTGTCTCTTTCTGGCATATCCATACCTAATAGCGTAGAGTTATTGTTTATTAACAACAATTTTATATCGAACATAGAGACGGATACATTTTTAGACAAGAAAAATCTGACTCGCGTCGATATGTATGCCAATGAGATCGAAAGCTTGGACATAAATAGTTTGCGTGTTTCAAGAGTGGCTGAAGATCGAGCGCTGCCAGAGTTCTACATTAGTGGCAATCCCTTCCGTTGCGATTGCACAATGAAGTGGCTTCTACTAATTAACTCCATTACTTCGAGAGATTACCCACGTGTGATGGATTTAGAAAATGTTATTTGTAAGGAATCCTACGTCCGCGGTGTTAAATACTTGCCGGTTAGTTCGTTGCACATAAAAGATTTTTTGTGTAAATTTGAGAGTTATTGCCCAGAAGATTGTCATTGTTGCGATTTTAATAACTGTAACTGTAAATCTTTTTGCCCTAGAAACTGTTCATGCTATTACGACTCTACAAAAATTACGAGTGTTATAGATTGTTCTGTGAAACAATTAAAATTTATTCCTCAAAATTTTCCTATGGAAGCTACTCATATTTATTTAGATGGAAATGTTTATAGTGAACTTAACGAGACTGTTTTCGATTCAATGCATAAAGGTGTTGTTATTTACCTCAACTCGAGTAATATTGTTACGATCCGCAACAATACATTTAATAGACTTACCGATTTAAAAATATTACATTTAGACAACAACAAACTCAAACAATTACGGGGTCTCGAGTTTTCAAAACTGAGCAGCTTAAAAGAACTGTATCTTCAAAGTAATTTAATTGAGTATATTTCAAACGAAACTTTTTCTCTTTTGGGAGCCCTTGAAGTTTTACGCTTGGATGGAAACAGACTCGTGAATTACGGTCTGTGGCATTTGGACAATAACAAAAAGTTACAATCGTTGTACATCGGCGTTAATAATTGGTCCTGTGATTGTAAATATTTACAAGGTTTCCTAACTTATATATCTCAGAATGTTGAAAAAGTTATCGATATTCATAACTTGTGGTGTGTTAATGAAAAGATGAACCCAGCGAAGAAGCAATTGAATTTAAATGTGACCGTTTGCAGTGAAATAAGCGATAGTTCAATGATAAGCGCCTTCTTTGTGTCCAACAACCTGCCGTTACTGGCGTCGGCTCTCACTGGGTTCATGCTTATTTTATTAATATTAGCTTTAGTATTCACATTTAGATACGCTTGTAGAATGTGGTTATATTCAAATTGTGGCATCAAGCTCTCTCCTCTAGCGGGTGCCTTTAAGGATGCCGATAAGCTTTATGACGCTTATATTTGTTATAGCCCTAAAGACGAGGAGTTTGTTGTCGAGTCATTAGCTAGAGAACTCGAGAACGGGTATCCATCCTATCATCTCTGTCTTCATTACAGAGATGTGCCGCAGTTTGAGGCTACATATGCCCAATTCCCTGATTTAGTTGTAGAAGCAACGGAGGCTTCGAGGCGAATAATAGTAGTTTTAACTAAAAACTTTATCTCTACAGAGTGGTCGCAGGTAGAGTTCCGACAAGCTCTACAGAAAGCGCTCAGAAATAATCCACATAAATTAATAATAGTGACAGTAGGGCTCATTTCCCGCGATCCGGAGTTGAAGTCATATTTCAAAACGGGTTTAGAGATAACTTGGAAAGAGAAACGCTTTTGGGAAAGGTTACGTTACGCGATGCCGTTATCTAAGAGGCACGGTCAAAAGTTGAAAAGACTTAATTATGGAAGGAATTCTAATACGTACACCATGGACGCGTCAGTGTTAAACAGTACCTGTCAAACCCTCTGTGGGAAGTCTGCGAACTCAGCGGAGAGGTCGCCCTGCGATCGGCCCTTGTCCGAGCACATCTATTCGACAATAGATTCGGATTACTCGTCCACTGATTTCCAAGGACGGCACCACCAGCCGCAATCTGTTGTTTTACAGCACACTGTACAAACGTACCTAGTATAAAGAACCTCAGTAGATAAACATGAACACGAGCGATCTCTTGACCATTGATACATTGGTCTGTAAGCCTTAGACTTAGCCTTAGGCTAACTCTACAAAACTTGTTTTGTTATTGACGAAAATCGTCCGATTGTTGTAAATAGTAATAGATCTTTATAACCTATTTCTAATAGCGTAACTTTTGTACAATAATGATACCAAATTTTCGCATTTGAAAAGATATGCTTCTTCGTATTTATAACTTTTTTAAATGAAAAAATGTTTTAAGTATTAATTGGAAAGACTGTAAATTATTGTGTAGTATTTAATTCGATTGGCTGATGTATGTAGGTATGTATGGCATTAAAGAAGTTTATAAATGATGTATGTATATAATTTTGTATGATAACCTGATTCGTGCATTATGGTGAATAGAGTTGTAAAAATGTTGCGAGAGTAATAACATTAAAATACATGTTTTATTCTATTTCCAATTCAGTTTTTTACGAGCCGGGATGGAGACGGAGCAGCTGGTTCATGTAAACAGAATAAAAATGAGTGGAAACATGGCCAGCATCCACGCTTACAATAGCTACCTAGTACACAATAAGCCTCACTGGCATGCACTCGCTTTAAAATACTCATATCCATTAAAGCATTTTTCTCAATTTTCTCTGTCGGAATAACCGAATGTAGCATTTACTACCTTGTTTTATTATAATCAGGTTACATTCTACATTTATCAATAGAAATGATTCTTCTATTTAAATTATTTTAAATTGTTACTGTCCGTTTAATATAAACTTAAACATTTCGTGTCACCTTGTTGTCTGCGATGAACTCTTAAACTGATGAACCGATTTTAATTAAATTTGCACATTGTGTGCAGTTTGGTCCAACATGAGAGATAGGATAGGATAATTTTTATCCCGGTAAAAGATAAGATCCTACGGAAGCGCGGGGGACAGCTAGTAAAATTGTATCTGCTTACCTGAGTTTTTATATGTTTATAATGTCACCAAATTAAAGATTATATTATTGATCGAAAATAGAAACTAGTCTTACAATCACCAACTTCATAGTCTGTAATGAAAGTACATGTTGATGTTACGGAAAATACATAATAAGTAATGTTTACGAATGCAATGTAGGTAGAGGCGGAGCAAAATACAAAGTTATGTAATGGCGCAATCTTGCGGCCAATAAATTACACACAGAATGCCTCCCGTAAGATAGCTGGTGCAAAAACTGTATCGATCTCATGTTTTTTCCCTGAAGTTACAAGAAGTCGGTCCCGGTTGTTCTTTATTCAGTTATTGGAATCAATTTTCAATACGTTCTTTAGTTAGTCTATGGCGAGCTTAGATAGGTAATAGAACCGACACGAGGCGATGTAAAATAGGTAGATATACAAGTGTTGATAACAGCTACGCTTTTTACTATATTTTTTCGTTTCCTATATCTTATTGAATTCTATAAATGATTTTATATGCATGAAATTGATCGTGTATAGTGTATATATAAATTATTTTAAGTGGCATACATAACATTTTAGATGATGAGTTTTTCATGCTTTCATTCGAATCAGTAGGTATACGGACAAAATAGAGTGTTGACTGACATATCAAATCAGCTTCTTTTAATCAAATTAATGTCAAAACGATAGTTTAAAAATATCACAGAAAAATATATTAGAGTATCTATTAATAACGAGTTGTGACAAAACCAACCTATAAATCAAAATAACTTATTTTTGTTGTTAGATTGGAAATAAAGTCAAGATTTTTGAGGCTGCCTTACCTAATAGGTATTTATATAAAACTTAAGTAAGGCTTATAATGCTTTTATGTGGAACTAATTTATTTAGTTAAAATCTTTTATAGAACGTTGTGAAAGGAAATAGACTTGGCATCAGCATTTGCTGAGTAAACGCTGTGAAAGCAAATACTCAGTGCTGGTTTTCAGCGAAAACCTTGAACCACCTGAAAAATTACCTGTAAATAATATAATAAGGTGGTATATTTACAGCGTTAATTCAACTTTTTTGCACTTTTTTTTACCACCAAGGTGACTAACAAGCATAGCGTTTAATATATGAGTGTCATCAAGATTCTATTAGACCACAAAGGATCCCAGTTTTTTATTTTGCACTCAGCCTGTAGATTTCATACTAATGAGACTTTTTTTTACGTCCGATGCCATTATGGTGGGCCTCGTTATATTTGTTTTGTTTACAGTACCGTCGTGTGATGCATCGTGTTTTAAATTGAGTTAAATGAATCAGCGAAGTGTGCATCGGATTACTTTTTATTTATAACTTTTAAGCGCATCGTTGATTTGCATCGAAATTAGTTAATTAATTATCTTTTTATATAAATACCAATTGTAGCTGTATATTATACTTTATTTTTTGTTAAAAAGTAAAAGTATAAAGACTATCTTATAAAATAGACACTTCAGTTTTAGTTCCCACTCAGTGTATAAAGTAACATAATATATCAAGTGATTTGTATTTACAAATTGAGAAATGTTCATTGTTTTGTAATACCCATGCAGACTCGAACATTACAATCTGCCCACGCTTCTGGGTCAAGTGTTTATCACTCTAGTAGGTACTGATCCATAGAAATACAAATATTAACTATCTGCGTAGGTGTTATAGAAGTGTGCAAAGAAGGGATTAGTTAGGTTAGGTATATAATAGGTATGTATCATTACAAAGTATTCTATTAGATTAATTTGGAGCTTAGCTCGACTAAGCGGTTAGCGGTCTATTCTATAAAATTATACTTAGTTAAAATTTGGTATTTATACATTTTTTATTAATTAATGAAAGCTCGTAGGACCGATAGTAGAGATAAGTTTTTAAATGTACATTATAGCAAAACTTTCTCGAATCTTTTACAGTAGATGACCTATCCTAAGTAATTAATTCAGATTTACTTTTAGGATTTATGTAGAAACAATTAACGTCTAACAAGTAAGACTTCTGATGAGTTCAATCGATCAACTGTGAGATCAAAAACTCATTTTCTGATTAGGTAAAAGTATTTCGAAACCCTATGCTGTGCATGGTCCTACGTGCACTTAGTTGATTTATATATACATAGTTTTGGAACAGTCATCTCTTTCGCAAAAATGCAACGACCGGTAGAATATTTGAAACAAAGTTCAGGTATTTTTTTTTTTTAAATTATATTAATAGTTTGACAAATATGCAGGGCATCTGATGGTCATTCACATCATTACCGTCTACTTGGTATTGATGTTAGCAATATTAATGTAGTCAACCTTTTTTACAATGTCTTGAGCACAACTGACTCTGATAAAAGTATATGTTAATTTATTACAAAACGTTTAGGACTCAAAGTTTTATTATGCTTGAAATTAACAGTCCTAAAAATTATAAAATTACCTACATTAACTCTATCGTTTGTACAGATTTGTGTCCAGCAGTAATCGGCTAAAATATATGTTTATTTGAGTATATTTATTTTAATGTAAAGAGGGTTGACATGATAAAAAACAAAAGCAGTATTTTTTAGCTTTGTTATTTTAATGGAAATGAAAACAAAGGCTATATAAAATGAGAAACAAAAACTAAACTGAAAGTGTCAGTTAACAGTAAGGTACACAAGTTTTCCGCTAAATCCCTTTTAAGGTTTATAGAACCGTCGATCGAGACATCGATGTCTTCTATGTCTAGTCTACACACCATATTTGGCTTAAGAACGGAAATCAACGGGATACTAAGCACACTGGCACAACAAACTTTCCATATAGGTAAGGATTACAAGATTGGATCGAATTCGAAGAAATCAGTCAGTCGAATATTGCCGAATGAATGCGATTTCCAGTTCGTGATTTCATGTGAAACGGCTTTATGTACCTAAACCTTAATCCTTGTAGTTTGTGTGGGTATAGGTTTGTGTACAGGTTGGTTGGTACACATGATTGTATGTTGGTATACGGTTAATCAAAGGCTTCATGGACTTCGGTAAATTACATAGAGAGCTATATAGAAAGATATGCGCTGAGATTCAGATATCGTATCGTATCTGCTTAGTGTGTGATACGCTTTACTTTGTTATGAACCATAGGTCATACTCATTCATAAAATATGAATAGGTAAATATCAGGTAGATTCGTACGCGGACGCGAGACACAGTCACAGTTTCACAGAGGAGTACCTAAGGTAATATTATAAATGTGAAAGTTTGGATGGATGGATATTTGTTACTCTTTCACGTAAAAATGGCTGAACAGATTTTGATGAAACTTGGCACACAAGTAGATCTAATCCTGGAATAACACAAAGGATACTTTTTATCCCGGGAAAGGATAAGATCCCTCGGGAACGCGGGTGAAACCGTGTGGGACAGCTAGTTTTATATAAAGTGCCCTTGTCACGATGTTGGTCCGCGATAAACTCCTAAACTATTAAACCGATCTTGATGGAAACTGGCAAACAAATATATTATAATAAGAGATAGGATACTTTTTATCCCGGGAAAAGAAAAGATCCCCTGGGAACGAGGGTGAAACTGGGGGAACAGCTAGTAAAATATATAAAATAAATAGAAAAGGCTCTCAAAACAAAAGACATCCATGGACCTTGAATTTTAATATCAATACAGTAATACAAAAAATTTAAAAGTGAACTAGCGTACGTCCGTGAAACAGAGAAAAATTACTATCAAATACAATGGATCGTAAAGTTATTTTCAATTTTTTTTTAACACTGCCCAAGTTTTTACTGATAAGTAGTAAATGTATATTTAACACAATAGTGATAGATGAAATTAGCTATTTTGACTATAGTTAGGTACATTACAGAATGATATGTTCTACTCACGATAAGAACGTCACTTAGGTAACCTTCACTAGTACCTATAGTATAATACAGCTTTAGGATTTCCTTAGAGTATTGAAAGTACTTTATTTACTTTGAATACTCTCTTTGAATATTATAAATGTAACTGCTACGACGTAGACCTCGTGCTACGACATTTACTAAAATTTGGTTTTCAATAAAATCTACTTTTTAGTATCTTCGAGATGCGAGGGTATTTTTATACTAAAGAGAATTTAAACCTTGAGCTGCTATAAAACTAGCGTAGAGTTATTTTAAAGGATATAACTTGAAATAACTATTGTTCAAATCATTACCATTCATAAAATACTAGCTATTCATGGTTCGCTGACTTTCCATTATAATCCATTTACGTTATTTTTTTATTTACGCTGGTATATTGAATTAAACGCAGGCCGGATGTTGAGGCCGCTTCCCCAAATTACATCACCATTACGGACGAACCTGCAAATCATTGTCAACTTATAGAGTAAAGGCGAAATCACAACATAATTATGTAGCTTCGAAATACTCGTACACTAGATGTATCCGACGTCACTATCACTAAGCTATCATTTCTTTAAACATGAATAGGTATCTGATCCCAAACCAAGTAGAGCTTGCATAATACTATGGATACCAGATAACTAATATACTACATTTACTTTTTAAATGCATACTCAAATAGATTATCACACCCAGATGACCCAAACTCAGGACAAACATACATATTCATGCACGCAAATATCTGTACTGTCAATTTTATTTTATTTCTCTTATTATTTTATTAAATTTTAGTTGTGCAATCTATTAATTAGATGATTGTCCCCTTATCATACGAATATTCAATATCCTTATGTAACATAGGGTTGCATAGTATGTCAACATACATCAAACATAATGTAGAAGTCTGCTATGGTTAGTATTGTTTCTTCTCAATCGGATATTGGGTACAACACACCATGTATAAGCGATAAACTTTATCCATAAGAAGTAAACTTACAAAGCCAAGAAGGAGTTCCCTTCTCTTTTCTCGACTCTCAAGTGCGGCTTCCGGAACAGGTGCTTGAAAATTAAAATTCAAGTGAACTGAATTCTTAAGATATGATTTGTTTTATGATTTATCTATTTAATTAGAAAATGTTTGAACAAAATGTTGATACCAGGAAATTATTTTTTATTTAAATTTTCAAATATTTTTATGTTTCCAGAAATGCAAGCCCTAGCCATTTATCAAGTACCTAAGTCAATAACTGGTTGTTAAACTAGATTACCAAGTTGATTTTTGTCGGTCCCCCCCATACATGTGAAGCTGTAAACTAATTGTCACTGAGTTAAAATTTTAAGCGTGACTTACCCCTCGCAGGGGTCTATTAAATTTATTGCTTGTAAAACGAGTAGCTAATTTAGACTTTCATTTTATTGTGTTAAGCTTAACTAGTTTAGGCGCAAAGTGGCGCCGCGGGTGCGCCTTCATGCCAGTGGGTGAGTTCTGAAATAAACCTTATTTCACAGCAATAAGAATGAATAAGATAAGTTATGAGCGTTTGCTATGTAGACTTTTTATTAGCCATACGTATTTAGTAATAAAACAGTGGGGTGTATTGTGTATTTTTACAACCAACACCCTAAATGGAAATCCCTTGGTGACGATTCATATTGTATGAGTACTTTTGGGTAAATTATGTTTTTGTACAGAGTTATATAGTATTGATTCGTTGAACTTTTACAGGTCAGAGTACTCGTCGATATAGGAACTTTTTATGAGAAAATTCATGTTAAAATGTATATGCTCTTCCGTACATTTTAGAACAGTCACCATTATTGGTTTGACGATTGTCAACGATACATAATTACTCCAAAAAAAGAAAAAAAAAGGAAGGAGATTTGTACGTAGATCTGCAAGACGATTGTGAAACCAAATCGATGTCGTAATCAATTTATAGTTTACTAAGCAATTGTTTGAATTTAAGCTTTTCCATCCAAAGAGGACACGCTGCCAGCCTGCTGGGAACCTTACCAATCGGCAGCAGCGGCAGCCTCGAAGAAGTTTTTTTATATTATAGTTGTACATTTGTTTGTATATTTTGTACATTTGTTATATAAATTATAAATATAGATAATATAGCTTTAATAAAGTAAAATCAGATCCTATGAAATTTATGTTAAATTCGACTAATGGCCAGAGGCCACCTGGTAACCTGACTAGTTCGTAGTCTCATTCTAATTGAACAAATCTTTTCCCTTTATATGTACCTAATATTCTATTCTCTAAGAAACAGCGTTTACATCAAAGCGATGTGCTTTGATGTAAACGAGGATGTGCAGGAGGTCGTATTGAAAAAAAAAACATGAATATAAATGCAGGTTATTACGATACTCGTTCATGGTGAACGAACATTGAACTGAACAAAGGAGCGCCGGCATATTGTCATAGCTCATTTTTCTTGATTTTCATGAATCTTAGACTTACACACGGATGCGTGCGGTAGGCTTGGGCGGTAGGTAAATGTATAATATGTGCGAGGCGTGTGCCGCGAGAAAGTCAGCTAAAATGGCAACGGCAAATGTTTATCGGCGGAATTTGAATAGGTACCTAATTTACAAATTATAAATTTAATTAGTACCTTACAAAGGGAATTATTACGGTAATAATTCCCTCTGTACTTGATATTCTGAAATTAAATAACAAAAAGCGATTTAAATAAGTATGTAGTTATCTAAGTACAATTATCCATAAAAATCATTATTCGCCTAGCTAGAGTCAAGTGCGATGTTAGTTTACGAGTATTAAATAAATATATTTTTTAAAATATTTTTAACCCTATATTTTTATATTTATGTATATATATGATGATTGTTCGAAGATGTGTGCAATATATCTATTTTATTTTATTAGCTTACAAAAAATCTGTAAGCAAGTGCTGTTACAGTTACAACCGAGTATTTCAGTAAATGACAACACGTAAAGATTCTACTCACATAATGACATCGAGCGCACGCGCAATCCACGAGCCAACTTAGTGTTTTTGTCGTACATGCATATTTTATTGCTAACCGTTCAGAGAATTGACAATATAAAAACGTATTTTGAATAAAAATTATCCATATAAAAATAGTTATTTCGTAGGAGTACATATTCTTCTAATAGTTGAGTGACTATCGTAAAGAATATTTGTTCTATTATGTATGAAAAGGTAATTTATAAGTATAATATACTGTTAGATTTCTTCAATGAATAGATTACCGAATTTTATTTGGTAATAATTAAACAATATCAAGTCGCATAGATTGGGTAGGACTCATTGGATACCTACCTATGATGTCCACTGTCCAGTTAGCTTCAAAGTGTAAACAATTCCGAACGAAAACAAACTCTAACATAGATTTTTTCTTTTCTTTTGCCCTATATCGGAAGGTTTTCACCGTTTTCATAATTTCTTAATTTAATCTAATATTACATTTTTTTACAGATGACAGTCGCGACCTATCCTATCATCTTGTTGTTAATAGAAAATCATACTTATATGAAGGATTTCTTGTACAATCGTTGTGTTTTTCTGATCTCAGTCACGTAGTCACTAATGGCCGGGATGCTGTACTATCAGATGACATGACTCTATCTTATTCAATGATACATGTCCGGCTTCTTGAGTAATATTCAAGTATTTATGTATACAAATAAATAAAATGTAAATGTCTGTCTGTCTGTCTGTAATGTCAAAATAACAGCTTTTTAGTCAATGCATATTAAAGTACTGATTACAAAAAAAAAATGAAATTGTACTCGTAATCTCTTAATTTCATTTTACAATTATTACTTTTGCTAATGAATCATTATAATACATATTTAAAAAAATGTTACCTTGCAGAGTTTCTTGCCGGTTCTTATCAGTTGAAGGCTAACTTGCCAATCGGTGGTAACTTCTGTAATTCAACCTTCATAAGACCCTCTAGGGCCTAAACTGAATGAATGGTTTGACTTTGATTATTTTTTTATGAATTTTATTAAAGCTGTGCATCAAGTATAAGGAAGACATACTTATAAATGCTTATGCATATAAACTGTTTGTTCTATACTTAAACTGTTTGTGTACCTACATGTTCCAAATGTTGTACAACATTTTGGCACGTGCCAGCCCTGCGGCTTTATTGCCAGCGTGAAGACATTGTCAGTCGCACCGCGTTCTACGATACTAACATTCGATACTGTGTTCGAATGATAAATAATCGGTATTCTGTGTGATACGAATATATCGACATTCACTTAGTAGTTTTGGCATTTAATAAAAACCGCTAGGATTATGTTCGATGCTAATGCGTTACGTAATCGATTGATAGACAGGTTAGATGCACTATTCATGAGATTTGATATTCTTATAGCTACTTACAGGCATTAACCTGAAAATCTCTACAATCCATCGCTCGCTGAAAGAGAAACCAACAAACCGGAAAATACACTAATATGATTATTAAACATATTGATGCTGGATGCGGGTGGGAAATAACCGAAAAGACGCGTTTTGGAAGCCCACGTTAAGCTGAGGACTATTATTTTTAATTTTTAAAGTTATTGTTTAAATTGATAAACATTTGAAAACAACAACACAGCCTATATGGTAAGCTTGTCTAAAAGTGTAACCTTGTTGAGTTTAATGCCGGTTCCTCTTCAGTTTAAGGCTTCAGAACCAATGCTAACTTCAGTTAGCTTAACCCTCATAAGTCAAACCTAGGGATAGAGATAGAACTGATTGAAACATTTCATTTTGACTTTGAAGATGATGATAGATGAAGATTATTATGTGCGATTATATTCTTGTCTAATAACCTTGCTTTATAGGTTTATTCTAGTAGAAACTCTTTGTATAATAAAGCGGTATTATTACATAAGTAACATGTTCAATATTCTCTGCTTGTGTTACAATACAAACAATTACCAAAGTGTAGGTGGTAGTATACTAGTGGTTTCATTGTTATCAATAGTTGTGTGGGTGGAGGCTGTGACCAGTGCGTAGCGCCACTAATAGTGCGTTGGTTGGCAACTAGGTCATTACTTTAGTCGGCATACAGTCAAAACGTATGTAGGAATTATAATACTCGTAATAACTAGCGTTTGAGGTCTTCTTTGTACAAAGAATAAAATTTTATCGTTATTATAGTTCATAGTAGTTCATAGTTCTTTATTGGCAACAGCAAGTTACAAGTCATAAAATTACAAATTCAAAAAAAATATAATCACATTGTACGAATACAATAATCAACTAACATACTACTAATAATATTAATAAATACTAATAAAAATAAAAAAATGTATTAAGCCGATCTGTGTCAAAATATACCAATTAGTTAATCATATCGTCAAATTTATAAAATGCCTGCTCAACCAGCCAGTTTTTCAATTTAACTTTAAATAATGGCCTAGAGGAAGTATCCAGAATTTTATCTGGCAGCCGAATATTATAGGTAGCTTTTCGAGAAGGTACTATGGAAAATTTGACGCTACAGTTTAAGACCTTTTTAACAGTTCCAAGTACATGTTTCAGTCTAGTAAAGGAATTTGACGGCTGGTTAAAGTGGTTTGTTTACATACAACTATTAACCCATAGGTCGAGAGTTCGATTCCCATCCAGGACAGACATTTGTGTGCATGAAGATGTCTGTTTGTCCCGAGTGGAAGATATTTATTTATAAGATGGTGTAATATTTATTTGAGTATGTATAAAAAAATGTATATGTATATATTTTTCTTTAGATTATGTACCTACTTGAGTCTAGTGGCTCTAAGAGACAAGATAATTAAATCAAAATAATATTTGATGTAACCACAAGAATGTGGGAAATTCTTGATGGACGAAATGAATGAATGAAGAAATTAAGGTTTATCTTACCTTAATTTCTTTCACAATACACAAAACAAGAAATATCAATTTCTACTAAACTTCCTTATAGCGATCACGACGCTCTAGACGTTGTGACACATTAGTAATTAATTTATAACGCTACAGTTATAATAATTACTTCGTGGTTGTAAGCGAAACTAATTGTTATGATATAATTGCAATATCTACCCAATATAATATACCTACCTATTACTGTTTGGACTCTTAGATGTTACTGTTGTAGGCAATAAGGTAGATATTTATTGGAATGTATTGTGTCTTGTTGTTGTCAAGTTTGTGTGAGTGCTAGTGTTGAATGAGTGAGATTGTTAAAGAAGGGGTTAGAAGAGAAGAAAGAATCAGTACTCAGATAACGGCTGAAAAAGAAGGGAACATTTTGTATCGATGACGCTTCTATAAATTGTTATATAAATAGAAAGATGATACTTTCTTATTTACTTGAAATGTTAAGAGTTATCTATAAGTAATTAAATTCATCACGCTGTACAACTTCGATTTTGTACCAACTCTCAAATGTTTGTTCAAACGTAGGTTCCATACATTGGCCTACACTTATAAGCAAACAGATAAAAGGGTAATATCCTTCAATAGGAACGTTTTGCCAGGACAGGTGCGGCCCTAACCGTTATTTATGAGGGTCCTTCGATATCAGCCGTTTGGAGACGTCTGTGTTTCATTTTTACAGGATTTATGTTACATGGTAGGTATTGGGACATTTCTCCGTACCTATGGTAAAACGGTTACTGTGTAGGTAGGTAATTATATAAAATGTTGTTTGAGTACATAAAGCAAAATATTGTTCCAATTGTTTAAAATTTGTCTCATAAAAGCTCTACAAAGAGGATTATACTTTTATCAATTAGTAGGTACCTACCAAAGATATTATGATGAAGGTACCTACTGCCTAAAGCCTATTTCTATTCTAATCTTTCCTACACATGTATGTAACGAATAAATTCAAAAACTACAAGGCTGTTTTCAAAAATTCTTTCACCATTTGAATGCTACATACCAGATTAACATAGGCTATATTTTTATCCCACGGGAACGCAGGTGAAACTGAGGACTAGTATTATTATAATGAGGTAAAATTTTGATGTTTTGATGTAAGAGGTATTTATTATTCTCTGTAATTACTAATCCAGTTTTGAAAATTATTTCACTAATAGGAAGCCACATTATCCCTGAGTGAAATCGCGGGACGAAAGCTAGTCTTATACAATGTGATAAACGTTCAGAACCCGGATCAGAAATGGCTTTAGTTCAGTACATGTCCTTCTGTCAGACAGAAGCCTGAAGCACTGTGGATATTGAGCCGTTATTTGCTTTGTCAATACGGGCACTCCTGCCGTTGCCCATATTTATAAAACAACGAAACATTCTGATGTATCTACGAGTATATAATGAAATTCTCGAATCAATCCTCCGAAACGGCTTCACCGATTTTCATGTTTTTTTTGTGTATATTTGGTAGGTCTGAGAATAGGTCGTAAAGTATATTTCATACCGTTAGATCCCACGAGGACGCGGATCCCATGAGAACGTGTGTGAAGCCGCGGGGAACAGCTAGTATGTTTATAAAAAATATGCAATCATAAAACAAGTAATGATTGCTGAAACTTAGTACAAGCAGAATTAAAAGCTAACTCAACCTAATCTAGGTTTAGATTTAGGAGGTGTAAAAATCTGGTACTTAATTTACATATTTAAGCACTCACAAAAGACATTATGTTGTTCAAATTAATAATAAAGCCCCGGCCAATTTGGCACAGAACCCGCTCCTAGTAGAGTCAAGTGCCATCGTTCCGGGAGTAGTGCAATTTGCCTGCACCACAACTGGGTCCTTCAGCGTGCCTTTAAGAGCACACCAATTAGACGAGACAAATTTGGATTTATTATTCAGCGTGGGCGCAATTCAATTGGATAATAGACGATGTTGTTTGTTTCGATCGCGGTGTTACTAGTAAATAAGCCTGGAATGGTTATCGATTCAAAGACCCCACGGGACATTTATCGCCGGTGGAATGCTTATGTAATAATGACACTGTCTACAATCGAGCTTTTCTAAGAAGTCTATGTAATCAACGGCAGCAGACGTCTCGGTGCGCACCTGTAATTTGCTTCGATAATACGATACGACAACTCTCATTAAGATGGCACTGGAGTATCACATTTAGGTTAGACTCATTATTGGCAGCTATTTCTGGCTTCAGAACATAAACACTCGCTTTATTATTAATGTTCTATCGTAAGTTTAAGGCCCGTGTAATCGCCAAATTGTGGGTACAGTTATATCATAACTCAACAATAATGATCCACAAAAAGTTGTTGATTGCTATAATCTCCATATTTCATTTACATCAATTTGGTGTCAGCATATACAATGATTAATAGAGTATCGAAAATTTGCGAGTCTACTGGAGTTAACTGTTACTTTTTATCACTACTAATCTTTAGGTAACTCCGGCTATTGTGAAATTAAAATGATGTTTTGACAAATGGAAAAGCAGGCTCTAAATAATCTATGGAAGATCTCAGCAACACGTAATTAGACCGGCTGACTAAGCACAATCTATGGGAGCGTTGTCCGTCTGACCCCGTGGAAGATTTAAGACACCATTGTGGAGACTTCTTTATTGCACACCACGATTTAAAGTAATGGCCGGTATACGTTTTCGAGTTGTCGAAACATGCTTTCGAGATTGTGAATTTATCAGTCAGTTAATTGAATGTCAGCGCTTCGGCAGTAAATTATTATTTATGTCTACAATTTTCTGAATGCTTTAGGCGGAATGAATCATATACTTTGAAATAATCTAATTTCACACGAGTGTAACGCATCACCCTCATCTTGTCATGACACGGAGTGTTTACGAGAGGATGTTTACCATATTTTTTGTCCAATTCCATTACGCATCGCCGTTACCAATTAGTTATCACCAATGCTAGATCAAATTACGTCTCACATCGGAGGTCGACCGTTGGTCCCGTTGAATTGCATCACAATAGGTCTAGAGGCAAAAACTGGCGAGTCATCGCTGGCTGTTCGACATGTAACTAACTATTCAGAGAATCGAGACATTTCGATTATAGAGCAAAGTATAAAAACAACATTTGGTTCATTACGGTTTGTTGATAACTGTCAAGCTCAGCTCATGAAAATAAATTTAATAGTAGAAATAATTCATAATTACTTCTTACCTTATTTATCATATCCATGTAATTCAGCCACGGTATGGGATCGTTAAGGCCTTGGTCTCGAAAAGGGAGCAAAAAAGCCAGATCTCGTTTAGAAATTAAGTAAATTTACGCCCAAATCAATAAGGACGCAATTAAGAATTTCTGGTTAATTATAGCAGCCGGTGGAGCAGAACTGTTCGATAGCGTCGACTTGACGATTACTGTTCTGTGAAATTTTTATCTTTAATATTTGGCTGGTTTGTGAAATTTAATTAATACCTTCCTTGGAACCATTTCGATCTGTAAAATATTAAAGATACATTAACAAATTAAAATAATTTTGGTAATGTTTGGACTTTAGTGATCCCGATGTCGACAATCATTGAACCAGTCAAAATACTAATCACACATTTAAAAACAATAATTAATCCAGTATAAAAGCATGTATTAGCGAAGGTACCTCGCTCTACAGCAGGCGTATTTTGTAGAAAAAACATAAAGGACGAAATAATAATATGTTATTACGCTTTCAACTGGCGCGGCAAAGTAATAGCTGGACAGAGGCTAGCTTAACCGAAATTTAATGACCCTTTTTATCATACTAAAATCTAAAGTTTAAAATCTATTAGAATAGTTAAAGCATTCTACAGCCGTTACAAATGCTTTTATGAATATGATTATGTAGATTTTGAATTAATATGGCGACTCACAGGAGAAATTTGGTCCTAGTCTGTTTATGTGTCTGGCGAATGTCTTTTAGGCTTTAGGTAAATCTTCGATTCTATTATCTTGGGGATTCTAGGCTTTTAGCCGCAGGTAAAATGAATTAATTGCTGCGATTTCATATTTAGATATTCTGGGAATATTTAAGAATCAAAAATCTCAATTTATGTCGATATTAAATCCGACTCTTCACGATGACGTGGCATAACGTCATATTTCTTTTCTTATCGCGCTATCGTCTAAAGTTCGGACCCTCTCTGTAATTGTCTATCACTTATCCCAATTATTCGCATCTGCTCTCCGTAGAGCCGTTTGTGTCAGGCTTCCTTTACGATTAGAGGACACTCGATAATTGTGGCAACCTTTGAAGTCTTCGTTTTATAGCATTACTGTAGGCTGCTAGGCTTTTATCGATGTATAAGCCTTTGAAAGACATTAAAGTAGGTACTTTAAATAATAACTCTAACTAATAGAATACATTATAGTACCTAAGTAAATTGTATAAAAAAATATTTATAAATTTAATATCGCTAAAGAATCCTTAATCCCTCCATAATGGCCGGTCTTGCGCTATCATTAGCGCAAGACCGGCCATTATGGAGATCCATGGGGAGGCCTTTGTCCAGCAGTGGACTTCGTTCGGCTTACATGATGATGAAAGAAATGTTGCGATGATTATGTTAAACTTTTACAAATATTTATTTGTGATTGAACCCTTCACCACCATTTATTTTCACATCAGAATTTAGATTCTAGAAATTATACTCTATATTCTTTTACATATGGCCCAATATTCCCCACGGCTTGGCAAAAATAGAGGTAATAAAACACAAATTACATTGAGTCCCCTTAATCAGTAGAGCAAGGGTAGCAATAATCCCAAGATAGATAAGATGGCATCAACTGGCTCGGTCCCTTTAATAAGTCTGATAGGTCAGTCCGCTCGAGGCGCGAAGGTCTTGACCCTTATTACGTTTATTATGTACTCGAGTTACTTCAGATCTGCGGTGGTAATGTAAGCTAAAGAAAATGAGGACGCACAAACAAATAAAACTGCTTTACCAGTAAATTAATAAAATGGAGCTATATTTTCTCATTCCAAATGAAGATGATGGAATTCGAAAGTATTAAAATTTATTGTTATGATTTAAATTTGAATAATATAGAACGATTCAATTAATCAATTTTTATTGATACTCAGATTTTGGAATTACTCATTAAATATCACCAACAATTTGCACTGCCAGTCTAAATTATCGTCCTGATGAAGAACACTAACTTTCATTAAAACTTAACTCGGGATGACATGTAAGTGAGTAGATGAGACTAAAAAAAAACGAAACATATAAAAGGCGTTAATTTGTAACTGTAAGTGTGTGGGTTGACTCAGTGTTGCTTAAAGCGGTTCAAATGTTTTCCAGCTTGAAATACAGTGCTCAATTGAACCCAAGTACACATAGACATTATTTATCTTTTCTCTCAATACAAATTTTAACGATCTTTGTATTTTTCTTAATTTTGGTGCGAATACATAACTAGGTTCTTGTGTTCAAACCCCAATCGAGGTATTGTCGGGATCTTGTTTTTCTACAATATTAAATAATATTCATACAAACTACATATAGGTATCGTTTATGAATTCTTGAAAATATTTTACTGTATCAGTAAAAGTAACCAATTATTTGCTTTTTATGGTCATGATGATGTCTTTTGAGTTCAACCGCGCAAATCTTTGTTTGGGTTAAAGGAAATGTCGGTCATGGTGATTTGTTAGGTTAGGCTATTTATAGAGGCTATAGTCTCTATATTTAAAGTAATTGTTTTAGGCGTTTCACGCACTCGAGTTATATGCAATTGGCAGACACAAGTCAGCCTGTTAATTTTGTTGTCAGAAGATGTATAGCTCCTCTTTACTACACCCACTCCGACGCAGTTGACAAATAGTCAGGTCGTAGCATGGTTCGCTTCACTCAGGCGTTCCATGACTCGTGTGAAGTAGCCTTAGACGAAATTACACGTGTGTGTGTTGTTAAGCTTTGTACAGAATGTCGTCTGCTAATTAAAGAGCTCCGGTTGCCTTCGTTTTTGTAATTCGAAGCCGCATCGCGACACTTGCGGTCTGTGTGAACCCACCACCAACGTCGCCCGTAATAAGGGTAAATGTTATTTTGTTATCTAAATATTATGTATTCTACACGTGCCTTCAATTCCGATGATGGTCTGCGTAGGTAGTCCTGATAATGTTTATAAATATGTTTGTTAATTGGGAGCAATTATGATGTATTAAGACTAATATTCATTATCTATTTTTGTTTATAATCTTTCACGTTAAAGAGTCATCAATTTTATAATGTATGTCATTGATGTGGGTACTAGTGGGTAGTTAAATGAATTGCCGTTTTAAGTAGGTATTGGCTAGTTTGAAGATCTTTTTGACGGTCTATTTGCTACAGGCCCCGCATTGGCATAATCCGGCACTGTTTCTATAGCAGACCAATTTCTATTAAAATAGCAAAAGTGCATCGACCGACAATAATGGCTAATACGTCCATAAATTAAATATGTACTTTTAATTAAAACTATATATTTTTTAACCTGTGGAACTTCGACGGTCCGATCTGCAATTTCAAAGGTAAAAAATATTACGAATTAAAAGCTAAGTACCCAGAAAATGATATCTCATTATATTATCATTAAATTGAAATTTGACGATAAATATAATATTATATGCCCATCAGATTACTTTGCAATATTCCACCATGTATTTCATCTAATTATTTTAAATATTAGGTATAGCTTTTTTCGGATTCCGCAGTAAAGTTTAATGTAGCTAGAGACTCACGATGTATGTATAAGTAGGATTTTGTTTGCAGGACTTTTTAGATCAATGGAATAACTAAAGGAGACCATAGCCAGAGTAAATAAATGCATTTTTCACCAGTGTTTAGACGTGGCGACAGTATTTTGGCAGAATGCCAGGCAGTTGGTCACGAGACGCCATTTATCTGTGCTAATGGCCCGGCCAGGAGTGAATTGTGACACTTCGTTTATTGCGATAACAGTAAATATTTTGATGAACGGTAGTCGTGGTGATAATTAAATATTTATTGTTTCTAATGAATTCCACTGTAAAATTTCTAGCATTAGTTTGAACACGATATAATTTTTTTATTTCAGTTGTCTGTCCTCAGACCAACTAAAAAAGGTAGACAGAGCCCCGCGCACAATAACATACGTGCAGGTCACTCACACAACTTCGTGCAACGTGCTTAACTTCATTGGAGACTATTGTTTACGTACGCTCCTTCTACTCTTTTTATTTGATCAGTGTTGTAGGAGTAAGTTGCTGAAATTATTGTTAATCATTTTCGGAATTAGTATTTTTTGAACATAAACATACATACATCCTGTCATTAGGCCAACTATAACGTAACAGACTCCGCATATTTATCCTATACTAACTTACACCCTGCAGTTTCACCCGCGTATCCAAAGGAATTAAAATGGAATGTAGCCTAAGTGTTAAACGATGTTAATGTACCTTTCCGTTGATGAAATATTTTTAAAATTGGTTCAGTAGTTACAAATATACAATAAACAAATAGAAAACAAACCTTACCTCTATCTCTATCTACCTTATAATATTAGTAGGTAAAGCTTTCTTCAAAGAACATTGACATAACATTTCAGTTTAAAAAAAAGTTTATTAAAAACTGCATAATGAGGCCTTAAGAAGTTTTGAACATTCTAGACAACATTGTGAGAAGGTACGAACCTCGAAAGTAGGCTATTTATAGTTACAACTTTGAGACATATTCGCTCTAAAGTAGGCTTTATGTAACATACTAATACTTAGTAAGTAACTTAGTTAACTTGCTAAATCATTTCTATATTAATAGTAGTGGATTATTTACAACACATTGTCATCCTCTTGATATTGCTAATGTCTATAGGCGGCGGTATTCACTTACCACCAGGTTATAAGTTAATTTCAGAAAGTTCAAAGTAAACAGAAAATTTACGTAGGCATGTAATGGGATATCGGTTTTACTGCGCAACGTCTAAAAGATAGGGAAAAACTGAGAAGAGTGAGTACAATAATGAATCCTGACACGGGGTGGGATAACATTAAATTCAGTAAGACGTCATGGATTTGGCAACTTTCCCCCTTTTGCGTTCGAAGAATAAATTCTTACCCTGGCTTACACTTGAAAATTATCTAATAACATTATTCTTACAATGCGGAAACGCGAGTTTTACACAGTTAAAAAAATGCATTTATGACTGTAGAGATAGAGTATATTGGTCAATTTTCATCTTAGTCAGTTCGGCAGCTTATCAGTGAAAATATAAACAGACAAACAGAATAATAATTTACGGTAAAGTATGTAGTTCGGCTTACTATTGCTTTTATATCAAGTTACTGTACCTATAGTAATGGAATACCGTCTATTGTGAATTTTTGATGCAACTCAATACTTTCAATCGCTTTAGTACGGCGGTAATTGAACGAATCAGAGTGTACTTGTCTTGCTCTTGCAATCTCCTAAACGATTGTTAGTTATTTACGTGTATACATTTAAATAATAAGAGAGTATCTGTAGGTAGTATAAAGTATAGCTATTTCTGACCCAATCACGGATCACTGACTTTCCCGTACAAAACGTTTCTATCCCCGACTACATTTTACATGGAAATCAATAAAATAGGGCAACCCTTGCCAAATACAATCGTCACTACCCACCTCTTTCTAATTGTACGAGAAACGAAAGGGACATAACATAATTGCAGTGTTGAAATTAATTTCATTATCATTTACTTAAAAACAAGGCCTGGCGCCACCGATCGCGTGACGTCCCAGTTCAGTTTCCCTAAAGTCCTACTTCCCTGGATAAATAATTTGCAGCTACTTTCACCTTTATGTAGAGTATATTAAAGTTGAAATTTATTCCGTAAAATACAATAATGAGTGTGTAAGCTTCATGTTATCATTATCAAGATAATGATTCATCGTGTAAAGTGGGCACGTGTATGAGTCACAGTAATAAAGGTTTAATAAATAATATCCGTGAGATTGCACCCACTATGATGACGTCATCTGAGAACCTGTCACTTAAGTCTGCTCTACTTAATTTAGTGACTGTCAAATTAGTATGATTCAGAAATGAGCACCTATCCGGTTGTAGAATTTCTCTATAAAAATGAAGATAACAAAATAATGCTTCCATAAAAGATTTTTGTTAAAATTGTAGATTATTAAGTTAGAATACAGTATGAGTAATGCACAGTTACCTTAAACCTTTGCACACTAGTCCCCCGTAAACAATTGCAATAACGAGATCTTTTTACAAACAAAGTAAAACGTTTCTTTTTTTCCTAACTGTGGGTGGAATGTTTGAATATATTATTAATAATTTCTTAGATACGGTAATTTGAGGATGTACAATTAAGGGCATACCACAACAACTATTACTGACACTGCACAAACTGTGCATGTGCTTTCATTAGTTGATTAGTTGACATAGGCAAGGTACGATGCTATTTTCGAATCCTGGAAATTCATGAAGGCGGTCTATGGTCACAGTTAGCAATTTGATGTTGATTATATTTAATGTATTTAGCTTCATTCATATTCGTTGTGAATCATTTTTGGATGCGAGTAGCGCAAGACCGGCCATCATGGAGATCCTTGGGGGAAGCCTTTGTCCAGCTGTGGACCTCTTCCAACATCATGAAGGTATCAAAAGCTATTCACCGCAATAAGGTTGTTGCTTATTCTATTCAAGAAAAAATATCTAACACTAACCAGTGTATAAAACATCGAAAAATACTCGAAAATAGCGAATAATATATTGTAAAATCTTTTTAAGATTTTTGAGTACCGATTTAATGGAGAAGAGATCTTTTAAATGTGTATAATATCACAAGTCAGAATTACAGTAAGTATCTACTCCATATAAACTATCGTTTTGATATTTAATAAAAAGACGCTGATTTGATATGTCAGTCAACACTATATACAGCTAATTTCCCATCCAAAAGAGACAGCACATTCTTAACATAGGAAACACAAATGCAGTATGCATATTGACTTAGACGTTAATATGTGTGGGTGGGCGAGGTCAACGACCACGGAAAGATCTTAAATTGTTAAGCACAATGTTAATACAGCCTATAAATCGCATTGGTTATCGTGGTTTATGGTTAAAGTAAACGTAGAGCTTTCACGGTCAATTTACTTTGGAGTAAGTACTGTTATGATTAACCGCAGGTTAGCTTAGATAGAGTCATTAGAGCGAGACATACTTAATTAGTTTAGTTTAGTTTTACTTTACGCTTGGAAGGAGCTGTTGTCATAGCAGATGTTTCGAATGAAGACAAAAAAGTTACTACAATATACATGTCTTCTTGACATTTGTTATGTCAGTATAATATCTAGTACTTTGTTTGTTTTTATTAAAGTAAATTTTGCTAATAAAAAAGAAACTGATGAACTACGAAATCAGAACTCTATCAAAATAAATTAAAACATAAGGCTCTTCCATGACTGTGTAAAAGTAGGTACTTAATAATAATTTGTATGGGAAAACCAGCCAAGTCAGCCCTTAGACTACATATTTGGATTTTGCATAGAACTTGGCACTCAATCTCAGATCTCCATTCTTTTTGCGGCAAAGCCCACAGCAGAGAATAATTTTTATATTGAACTTGGCTCTCCTTTTTTACATTTATGTTTTTGGTGGGATAAGTTATTACAAAATCACTTACAAGGTTTCTTGGACCGCTTTGTTTTAAATGAGAGTTACAGGAATTATGCAAAATAACTTCATCATGTTGGCTTTTATGTCTTCATTTAATACATAGATACTGTAACACCAAATGCAATTTTTGATTTAATGTAGATACTAAATACATAAATCCAAATGCCTCGAGGAATAATTATGCATCAATCTAAACATAAAAACGAATTTAATAACATTAGAGCCAGCCAAAGCTTAAAGTTTTTGAGCTATTGCATAGCTTTTATCGCGGGCTTTGAGCGCGGCGACCGAATCAAGAAATTCCGTAGCGAAAATAAAACCTAACACCCCCCTACCATGTAGCTCGGCCGAGCGTTCGCTTAACGTGTATGTATATGGTACGACTGTACGATGCTCGCACGGATTGAGACGAGCTGCTCCGAAATCGGACGAACTCCGCCTACCATGTAGCTCCGCCGAGCGTTCGCTTAACGTGTATGTATATAGTACGACTGTACGAAGCTCGCACGGATTGAGACGAGCTGCTCCGAAATCGGACGAACTCCGCCTACCATGTAGCTCCGCCGAGCGTTCGCTTAACGTGTATGTATATGGTACGACTGTACGAAGCTCGCACGGATTGAGACGAGCTGCTCCGAAATCGGACGAACTCCGCCTACCATGTAGCTCCACCGAGCGTTCGCTTAACGTGTATGTATATGGTACGACTGTACGAAGCTCGCACGGATTGAGACGAGCTGCTCCGAAATCGGACGAACTCCGCCTACCATGTAGCTCCGCCGAGCGTTCGCTTAACGTGTATGTATATGGTACGACTGTACGAAGCTCGCACGGATTGAGACGAGCTGCTCCGAAATCGGACGAACTCCGCCTACCATGTAGCTCCGCCGAGCGTTCGCTTAACGTGTATGTATATGGTACGACTGTACGAAGCTCGCACGGATTGAGACGAGCTGCTTAATTTATTTAGAAGATTAGATTTTGTAATTCGTATGGGAAAACCAGCCAAGTTAGCCCTTAGACTACATATTTGGATTTTGCATAGAACTTGGCACTCAATCTCAGATCTCTATTCTTTTTGCGGCGAAGCCCACAGCAGAGAATAATTTTTGTATTGAACTTGGCTCTCCTTTTTTACATTTATGTTTTTGGTGGGATATCATTACTTGTTGTAGGTAAGTTCGCTCGGCCACGTTCGCGTCAACGGTTCGATTCGGTTGTCACAGCGCCCCACCCACCCCGCCCGCGCCGCTCCAGCGTCACTCGGCGCGCGCGCGTCTTGTATATACCGAAAATCTAAATGCCTATTATTTTATCATTATTTATGAGTAGGTAATGATTTTACACTATTGATGTGCGCTAAATATAAAAATAATAATTAATCCCAGTTACAATATTGTAACTATATCCTAATAAGGGGGGGGGGGGAGCCAGGAGACTCATAGCACAGGGAAACCTAGTTTGAGCTCCTGACTCCCACATTAAAAATGTATTCCTTAATTAAAATTTATAATAATAATGTTCAACCATTGTGGGAGCAAATAATATTTTTTTTAATTTTGAATAACGTAGGTACCCTAAGTAATATTAGGTATTTATGTTAAGCGTTCATAATAGAATCTAATTATTTAAAAATTGCCAGTTTTTTATTTATTCCTTTGTATTCATCTAATTACCTATTTGCATACCAAATTTTAACTCTCTAGGTCATATGGAACTGGGTTAGAGTTTTGGTCTATAGGTCAGTCAATGATAAAAATGAGGAATTTTGGACATTAATATCTAAATAACCGTTTGAGATAAGCTTATCAAACACATATGTATCTCGCAAGTCTCAATATATGAGCCAAATTTGATACGTTTATGTAAAATAGTTTTTGATTTATGAGGGGGTCAAAAGTGGCTCCAAATGGTTCGTGTAATATTACACACGGTGCGGCTCGCCAGTTCTGTTTCTTGAACTCGGCTTGACACGCTCCCGCGTGTCTAGATTTAAGACTAGCCAATATAATGTAAATATGAACATTGGAACATCTAAGGGATGCCATGTCTATGTATTATTGTAATAAATTTAATTATAGATCAAATAAAATGGCGACAAATAGCAAAGTGGAATATTAATGGACAGTTTGAAATACACAGAAGCCGCTTCTGACTAATATCGGCTGTAAGACGCGCAGTCGCAGCTCATTCATCATGTTAAGTTGAGTTTGAACCAGGGCCGTCGTAAGAGTTCTCATAAGGTCTATGGATAAATCATTGAGGTAAAATCACTCAAATCTCTTCTTTTCCATTAGAAAGCTACATTATCCCTGAGTAACATAGGCTATATTTTTATCCTGGGAAAAGAAAAATTCTCACGGGAACGCGGGTGAAACCGCGGAGGACAGCTAGTAGTTTTTATAGTAAAATAATGGAAGTTGGAAGGAATCGTAAAAAAATATCACACCCAACGAAATGTTATTTTAAAATTAGATAATATTATCTCTTCATCATTAAATTGCTAATAAATGTAAAATACCACTCAAACTAAAAAACAAATTGGAAAAAGTTGGTATAAAAGCAAACATTAAAAATATTTTTACTCGGCCATCTCAGCTCATTTAGAATCCGACTCTGATCGTGGAATAGTTCTAAGATACAACATTTAGTGGACAGTTGGTACTATGCCATAATAATATTTACGTTTATCAGGCTTAGCGGAACGCGCATCGTGACATGAATTTGTATCTTCTGTTGCTTCACAATTAAGGTTCAAAATTGAATGAATGAATGTTTTCACATGTTTGCAGGAAAGTGTGAGTTTGTGTAATGTCTGAGGCTACATCCCGCCTACTAATTAATTAGGATTACAGTTAAGGCGCGTTCAGTTGGCTCCAGATAAAACTTTGTGGGGTGTGAAGGTAACCGCACACCCTTAAATCATTACGGTGCACGGTGGTTAACTTTTACCTAATCCTTCCCACGACGCGACCTACTTTTGTTTGATTGCGGCCGTGAAGATGGAAGATAAGATCTTTGCGGTTCGATCGGTTCTTAGGACAGAGCTCCTTATATAAATCCTCTTTTTTAACAGGTTTGATGTTTTATTTCACAATCACAAATATAACTTTTCAAATTATAGATTAACTTTACCTAATACTTTACAAAATTTTAACCTTTTATCTAAGAAACATTGATATTCAAAGCAGTAAATGTTTTGAGAATATATTCAAAGTGATGTCAAAACGTAGTCGATTATTGGATTCTGGCGTCGAAAATGAGGAACAGTATCGCTCACAAATGAGTCAGCATCATTGATATAAAGAAGGCTAGATGCACGTTAATAATTTGGATAAATTCGTTTTAAGGTTATCATTTTCACAAATATACACCATATTAACTTTTCCGATTTTTATGTTTTTTTGTGTATATTCGGTAGGTCTGAGAATAGGTCGTTTCTTATTAAACAGTTATCTTATTAAACAAATATTCTTCAATAAATTATCTCAAGAACTCACCGAGATAATTGTAATGAAACGCATCCAGCCTTTTTTTATAACGAATGTAACGTCGCCAAAGAGACCTTATATCTTCATTGCCTAAAATGTTGTTACAATGTTTTAACTTGTGGATCTAGTTTATTTTACATCGATGGCCGTCGTCGTAAAATTTAACGCGCCACCCGACGCACCCGCCGATAGTGACGATGGCGAAAGAAAGTGCCCATAAAGAGAATTGATGAACACTGCTCGTGGCGCGGCGTAATGTCACTGATGTTAAGTACGCGACTTACATAGCATGAGTGACGCGTCTCGTTTCATCAGTGTGAATGGTGACTGCTGTGAAGTGCGATTCAGTATAAAATTGAGGTAATGTTGCCGATCGGTAAGATGATAATGACGTATTATGATAGAGTTTGCAACTTGCTTACTAGAAATGTATCTATTGGTAGGGGAGGCGAATAGGGGATTTCGGGATTTACTCGAGCGCGGCAGATTAACATAAGGGGGGCAACCTTGCACCTTGTGAAGTACTCTCACCAAATCTGAGCCCTCTATGTAGTGTCGAACGCCTAGGGTAGCCCGTCAGATTAGTAAAAAAAAATCGATGGTTTGAAATACTCGAGCGCGTCAGATTAAGGTAAGGTAAGTTAGTTACATGCAAAATAGTTACATGCATTTCAATAATCTGCCAATTTGGGCGTGACGAAAGAAAATTGGAGACTCGCAAAGTTGCAAAAAAAAAACGTCACCTGGATTTTCTCGAGCGCGATTAGTTTTTTTTTTATTTTGAAGGAAATTAGTCACGAATCACGGAAATATCTTAATCTGCCGATTTGCACAAGCCGAAGTAGCTAAAATCATTATTAAGTGTATAGTCCAGGAATATTATGAGTTTCACCTCAGAATGAGAGATAGTCACCTATTAACTTGTATAGACCTTTATTTTGATACCCTAAAACTTGTCTCAAAAGCTACTTATCATAGGGTGCCCGCGACTACTGATTTTTCAAGGTCAAAGCCTAAACATGATTTATTGCAAATATCTCGTTTCCTATGGGTTTTTTGGTATATGTATTCATAATAAATATTGTAGAAAATTAAATTCTCTACAACTTTTGTACAAACATTTTTTCGATATTTTGAACCATTTTCGAGATTTCGATATTTTTTATATATTTTTTTTTTCAAACCGTCAGATTAAGGAAACTCCTCAACATAATTGTCAGATTATGGGTCAGTACAACAAGGCCATCAAGAAGAACCGCCTGTATAAAAATCTGACGCGCTCGAGTAAATCAAGGTCACGATTTTTTTTTGCATTTTCAAAAATCGGCCCTGACTGATGGTCGCGTCCAAATCGTCAGTCTTTAAAATAGGAGCTACTGGAGGGTTCACTTAACATCCCTTATCAATGTCTGACGCGCTCGAGTAAATTTTTTTTTTAAATATTTTCGACCCCTTCGTACGGCCACCCCCACCACGCAAAACGGCAGATTATTATTTTTCCGTTATCAGACAGACGTGGCGCGACTACCCTATTAATATCTGACGCGCTCGAGTATTTCTTGGTGACTGTTTTTTTTTACATTTTTGAAACCCTGTAGACGCTCCCCCCACCGCTGAAGGGGAAAATATCACATAACCTTTTTTTCTTTATTCCACCTAATCTTCAAATTCCAGTAGGTCCCAAAGACGCTCGAGTAACTACAAATTTAGCATCAATGCCTCCCCTACCATATACCTTAGCATACCATTATATTGTATCTTGAAGCATGTTTTGGATATCGATTTTTGTCGAATCGTTTTTCTAAATAATATCCAAGCTTTCCTCTTTACTAGATACTAAACGTAACTAAGTCTTTAACTATACTGTAGGTATAGGTACGATATGGTTACACGGACCACCTCTACGTTGGCTTACATGATTACGGGCAGGAGAATGTTCCTCGTATAACATAATTTATTCGCAGGAACGCCAAAATGTTCCGCATACAGCGATGTACCTACTAAGTTCCGTGTAGTGGGTAAGTTCTGTATGCAATGCTAGCACGTATTGGGTTGGGTGCGATATTACGAATATTATTGCGTTTTTAATGAATTTATTAGAGGGTCAAGTATTGGAGTGAGTATTACGTAGGTGGAGTACTGAGATGGAATATAAAATAATAACTATTTATAAGGGTTAAAGAAATGTTTGTAGTAATTGATAACCCAAGTCCAATATTTATAAGAACTTTTTTCTGCAAGCTGATTCAAAGCAGCGATAAAGAAACTGCAATAAAAGCTGTTGACTATTAATAATAGACAATAAAATACTTCGTAAACAGGAAGCCAATACACTGCATGAGCATTGTCCATGTGGCTCGGTAGCTTTCTAATCAATGCCCAAATCCGTAGAGCGGGTAGCCCACAGGCTGGCACGGGCCACACCCGGCCTGTGGCCATAACGTGGCCGGTGGCATGCTCCCATCCCAGGCATTTGCATAGAAATTAACCGACCCGCCCGGCGCCCGCGTCCGTCCAGCTAACCGACAGTTCGCACAGAATAACTAACACAGGATCCCAGATCATCTCTTAAAGTCTGCATAAGGCAATTTTAATCTGATTAAATGGAATATAGGTCAGGAGTTTGTGGTTTTGGCAAAGAAGTGGGATTTATTGATGCTAGTTACAGCGTTTTCATTATGATTATGATATTTCTGTTACTACTTTGGTTATAAAAGTTTATAGTAATAAAAAATTGGTATGTATGTATAAGTACTGGGACAATCACACGGTCATTTGATCCTAAACTAAGTTCATTTTTATACAATAAATATAAATAGATAATTACATCATGACTGACAAACAAATAAATTAACATGAAAAACTTTCTATAGGCATTCTAATTACCAAAAACAATCCAGTAAAATCATAATAAATACAAGTATCTTTTACACCTATTACCTGTTTTACATATAAAATGCAATAACCATTACGGGTTTACAAACAACCATATTGTTACATTACCGTGCGTAATGACACCGAATGCAATTATGAAACGAGTTGTCGGATATCATTGTTTGGATCCCGTAATGATGTCAAAATAAATTTGATGGTTTTGGTACAAAGCCTCCAATAACAACGTAGGCCTTGTTTAAGTCTGATAAAGTATAACAACATTGACAACGTTCAGAATCTGTATTTTATTATGTTTTATGTAGTTGTATGAGTTCTACTCTTTACATGAGCTTATTCTGCAATAATTATTACTAGTGATCGCCCATTTTTAGGAAAATCTTTCATTTTGGATATATTTTAAGTTCAGTATAAAAATCTGCGTGACTTTTGATCTGAATTCGGAACATAGCCACATGAAATAGCGTGACGTGTTTTTTTGTAATGGTAATCCATAAATTAGTATCAAGGTATAGGAGGAAAATAGTCAGCGCACAAATATAACCGCCCACTCTCAAAGACGGACCATAAATCAATACAATTGAATGGCGTCAATGCATAAAGCTATTAATGTTTGTACGCAATACGCTCCTTCCATTAGCCAACACCCCATGTCAATAAAATTTCATAGTACAATTTGAATACGCTGGATGTTCTATGCGAATTTAGTTAGGTATTCAATTAGTCTGTGGCTTCCGATATTATGCTAGTACAAATACACTGTACAAGAATATAAAGGTTCATGCCCAATACGTGTCCTAAACCCCTTATATGCAAAACAAATGTAATATTTATGCACTTTGGTAATCGGAAAGTCGTCAATCCAAGATTGTTGATTTGATAAACGTTTTGATTTACTCGCGGTGCGTTTTGTATAGTGCAGTGCTAAAAGTAAGGGTTACTTTTACTGCATTCGCGTGAGAGTGAGCAATCCTTCATCAAGTATTGGCATAAATTATCGCAAGGGCTTATATTAAATTTGTATTCAATAAGTTCGTTACGAGTGCATGTACATAAGTCTTTAGGCGCAGAACAGCACAGTGTAATGAGAGTTTTCCATAGATCTCATTGAAATATTAACGCGGCTTTAAAATTATATTACATTTTGAACTATGTGACTTATTCAACTAACAAAACATTTGACAATCGAGCGAGAATGCAAAATATTTTTGACTCTACCAAACTTCTTCAATAACAAAGAAATCAATTGCGAGCGAGTCAAGTCTAATAAATTTCTAAGTCTATATTCATTGGTGAAGGGGCCTATTTCATGTCGAGATTGTATCTTGTGTTATAGTGCATGTACCATGCTACTAATACATGCAACTTGACAATTGTATGATACGGATCTAATGTTTGCTCTTTTATCGTTTCGGTACCACACCAATGGGCGATGACAAAGGGCAAACGTAAAATGTTGCGTTTTGGATTTATTGGTGCAATATTGAGAGGTCGGGTGTTCAAGGTGATTACGTACACACAGAGGTGACTTCACAACTTGGTTACTTGCCACGGAATATAAAGCATACGAAATAATATTTACGTTGTCGTGAGCTTTTCCATTGAAGGTATGATCGAGTCACTTCCTGCTCTTCCTGCCTTGATTTTATTCGGGGTCGTAGAAAATGTTTACGTTTCTAAAATATATTTAGCTTTAACCTTGTGATTGACAGCATTGTACGCTGATTTATAAAGGAAAACATTTTTTTTACCATGTTTTAATTTGGCCTTATTCATAGATAATAAAATCGACGATGTTTAGCAAACGCTTAGCAGATTCTTAATTCAAATTTTCTATAGAGAATTTGAATTTAGAATCTGCTAAATACCGTCGATTTTATTATGAATAAGACCATAAGAGTATTTTAATGGGAGCTCGTCGAAGAGACGCTAGTACCAAAGATCCAAAGGATTGTTCATCTAGATGTAATATTATCAGGAAGAATCAGCAATAACTTAGGAATTTGCTCTAAATAAACCATAGGAAAAACCAGGAAAAGCATAATTGTTACCTTGTTTACTAAAGCGAAGGTTTTAGTGAAATTGCTGTTCCACTAAAACTTTTCTCGGACTTTTTCGGACAACCTGACAGTCATGATACACGCTTTCATTTCATTTCATTTCACTTCACTTGTGCATTTATTGATCTTTATTGGACAAAACACCAGCGGTATTATGCAATAAAACTCAAAATACACGAATTTAATGAAAATAAAAGGAAAACGCAACGTCACTTCGAAGTTCCCGCCAAAAAGTTTTTTATATTTATCATCAAGAAACAAATACAGTTAAAAAAGTAAGAATCAGCAGAAGGGCATTGGGTAATGTTGCCTGAATACCTACTGAATAATGATGATTAGGTATTAAATATAGAATAAAATTATCTATGACACAAAAAAACTAAAATCGGTTCATCCGTTTGAGAGCTACGATGCCACAGACAGATACACAGACACGTTAAACTTATAACACCCCTCTCTTTACGTCGGGGGTTAAAAACAGGAGAGACTATTTTTCAAGATTATTAAAACATATTTAATTTACAATCTAATTATGTAGCAGATATTTCAATCACGTCCTATCAAATCCATTTGCGTGTGGTCCGTCCTGTGATAATATCACGTAGAAAATAAAAATAACTCTTGTAATTATTGTCATTAACGTTAATTATGCCCACGGGCTGGCGACAGGTGACGTATGAAAAACAATGGTTCATTGTCGACCCTTTGTTACTCGAGTAATTGTTTAAATTGTCTCATTAAGCGGCCGGCAATGTATGCGTGAGGATTTTTATTATCGTTTTTGTTTAGGTTATGATTATGATTTTTTTTGAATAATTTCTGGGTTACATAGTTTACAATAAATAAATAATGAATGGCTATTATGAGCATTAAATATAGATTGAAGTATAGATAGACATGGCGGTTCCTGAATACGATGAACAATTACTTAGGAACGTAAAACTGAACCTGGAAATTGGAATGAGTATGTAATAAAATATTTCCTACTTGTAGGACCACAATAGCCTATAAATATCTTCACAAATTGTTTCCGAAACCGGCTACTTTGTGTGAACTTCGTACAGGTCGGTGGACCTTTCTACGGAACCATCGGTTTATGAACGATGTTCATATTTCATAACGTCCTAGGTCAAATGAAGCGAGAGCTAACGATAGCAGCCTCGCAGAAATAAATTGGTATTTGATTTATACGTGCTCTTTTATACGCCAATATTATGTATGTTTGATTTCAGAGACCTTTAGACATCATATTTGTTCGTATGAAATGAATTTTATTGAATGCTCAGAGGATTGTTTTTGTAACATTTTTTTCGGTAAATTGTAGCTCTTTGTTGAATACTAATTTCCGCGCCGCGATTTACCCGTGTCCCCAGAGGAATTAAAATACAATAAAAACATTTTAGACAGTGATAATGTTGCTTATCATTTGTTAAAGAATTTTCAAAATCGGTTCCGTAGTTTCAAAGATACAAACAAACATAAATAAGAAAATCATACTTTTACTATATCGCAATAGGTACCTATATAAAATTCCCGCGTTACGATGTTGGAGTCCGTGATGAACTCCAAAACTAATAAACCAATCTTGTTGAAACTTGCCGCACAAATAGATATTATTATCTTAGAATAAGAGATAGGATACTTTTAATATCTGACAAATAAAAGATCCCCTGGAAACACGGTTGAAACCGCGGAATACAGATAGTGGTCTAATAAGAACAGGAACAACATCAGTGGAAGTGGCATAATTATAATCATCTTCAGCCACAGTCTTCAGCACTATTGAACAACCGTGAAGAAGTAACTGAGTAATATAGCTAGTTTATTATTATTCCTAGTATGAGGTTAGTATTTACATCGATTTATTTTTGATATTTCGTGGTTGAATTAAATTTGAATATGGAACCCCAAAAAGATAAAATAGCAATTTCATATTTTTGTGGCTCTCCGCTTCTCTAATGGAGGAAACTTGCAAACTGTGTTTCGTACTCCTAATTTGTTTTGAACGAATTCTTTGCGAATTCCATGACATAACTTTCCTAAATCTCCTATTGGTGCTGTAGATGTTATGGTTGTAGATTTGCTATTGGCTGGCGTAAAGATAACATATGGATACAAACTTATGGTTATTTGGGTTGAGGGTATTTTATTGTTCTAAGTCAACAATGTGATTTGTTCTAGCCCTCGTCATGGTTTAGAATCCTTCAATCAATGAGCCTGTGGTTGGTGAAAACGTCGTATAGAAACCATAGCACGGTAGTTGGGTACTTTGTAGTTCTCGTCCGGCTCATTGTGTCCTTCCAGCTTCAATACAACAATACAACTTTAATTAATAAGCCACGGGGGCGGTTGTTAGAGTTGCGGAAAATTCTAAATTAAAAAAATATTGTACTGGTCAAAATTATCAATCTATACCTTTTTCAGTCGAGATCATGTGTCCGCGGGGTTCTGGAGTTCATCGTTTCGCAGGTACCATTTTATCTAAAAAAATAATCGAGGCTTCGGGAGACCGGCGGGCGGGGTGCTTTTTCCGCCAACGCATCAGCCTGGCCATCCAAAGAGGAAATGCTACCAGCCTTCTGGGAACCTTGCCGATCGGCAGCAGCGGCAGCTTCGAGGAAGTTTTTTATATTGTAAGTAGGTATATTTTGTAACATAAGTTATAAATAAATTGTAAATACATATACTTGTAATTAATATAGTGCTATTACAGCATGTTAGTGACGCTAACTCATAAGCTTTTCATCCATCCAAAAATTTATCATAGCGCCTAAAGAAGTTTACATTTCAAAATTGGAAAATGATTTATTTTGATCACAAATCACTCGAAAGAGTGCGTGTTTAATTTTGTCGATATTCTTGAATTACCTTCAATAGCTCATCGCTCAATGAAAACAAACAAACCAGATCATATATAGGTACATTAGCCGCGTGTGAATCTAGTAAACCAAAATACAGTGCAGTACGAATGCGGTCGATGCACTAAGCGCGGGTATATCTAAATCGGTCCCGGACTGGTGCAATTAACGTGCACGCCGGCTCATTACACGTTCGATACCCGGGCTAATTATATACCTATTGCAACCGGAGCGAATGATGGCCGTTAAAGTTTGCTCGACTTGTGTACCGGGTTTTATGTCATAATCTAGGAGATTAGATCCCAATGGAGTTGTGGGAGTAGTGTTTGGAAATTAAGGTTGTTAGAATTATTATTATTTTATTATATTTTTTGTTGTAATCTGATGCCAATGTGTTGTCCAATAAATTATTTCTTATTCTCTTATTCTAAATTTAACGTTTGGTTTTGAAGAAGTATATTTTGTGTGGTTATTGTTTAATACCGACCAATTGTCCTATTAAAAAGAAAATCCATACAAAAATCATTATCAGTATTTACCGAATTTTCCAATTTGCCGATCAATGTTTCCTATAAAACTATATTTACAAAATTTTAACATAACAATTTTGGTCATCAGCTTGGCCATCCAAAGAGGAAACGCTGCCAGCCTGCTGGGAACCTTGCCGATCGGCAGCAGCGGCAGCCTCGAAGAAGTTTTTTTATATGTTATGGTTGTACATTTGTTTGTATATTTTGTACATATGTTGTAAATAAAGATAATTATATTTACAATTTTCCAAATCGATACAGAAGTTCTCAAGTGAAGAGCTTACCATAAACGGCATTTTATTTTTATTTAGATATAGAGTTGAATTTAATCTAAGTATCACAGTTGACTGTGATTTAGCAGTGAAAGATGATGAGTCAATGATGAGTGAGACTACTTATATTTCCTTCGAAAATGTAATAATGTTTTTATGTCCAATACACTGTATTAAAGAATATTATCTGTACATTAACACAAAAGTAAAACTTAAAAGCGTTTACATGTTTCACACGTGTATGTAAATAAAACACACTCGCTCCTTTTATACCTACAATAAAATAATATCTGCCATCTTCTAATAGGTATATACCTATAGGCTCTAGGTAAGTATCAGACAAAAACAAACATTAAATTATAACTCAGTGAACATAAATTGTGTGACACTCGGGAACAACAAAAGCGTTTGGCATTAAACTGCTTCGGTACCAAATGGCACATTAAAATGTCAAAACAGAGCTGTCATGACGTGACGCGAAGTGACGCGTCACGCGGTGACGTGATATAAAAGCGTTTTTTAATGTGAACAATGAACATAATAACTACAATGCAAACTATATTTTCATATTTTACTAGTATCCCCGTTATTTTTAATTACAAACTCGACCTTGGCGAAATACAAAAACCGTTATGATACTATGTTTATGTGTGTAAAAATAATACTTATATATAGTATAATACATTCAATAGTTACGTTACAGTTTCAAAATTCCTCATCGGATAATTTTCCTCCCAAACTGCGCAATTCCAAATATAAACAGATTTTAAGAGCAAAGAGGCGTTTATTTTTGATCGACCTACTATCAGGTTGAAAGCACGCTTTTACTGTACCTATAGGTATAAGATTGTGGAGTTCATACTCAATTATTTATAACTTAGCAAGTTAGGAATGCTTTTCCAATATACCACTGTCGCATCTGCACCATATCAAGTTCTGTGCCCCTAGCATGAGTTGGCACCAAAAACACACATCAGACGCTAGCGGAGAAACGCGCATCGAATAGTTTTTGGTTAAACTTGTTCCTACACGCTAGTAACTAACGTTTTTTATCCATTGCTTTTAGAATATCGGTACCGTGAGTCACAAATTTGACAGATGTCATCGAGAAATACCGTCTCGATTATAGTTAAGGCGACGATATACGTGAAATGACGATTTTCGATACAATATTTCTCTGCATTCTTTATTGCAAGTGATTTATAAAAAATATATGTTAAACTAGAGGATACACGACATAAAATGATTTTTTTCAAATTTTAATTTTATCATCGAGAACATCAGAAAAAAATCGCGAATATGAGCCTTTTTGAAATTTCAAACATATTTCTCTCCTATATTACGGATTCAAATAACATGAAATTAATTACAGATATTCTTACACCTAAAACAAATAGAACTGTCTTGTTGTTTTTTCAAAAAAAGTTACTGTTATTTTTTAATTAAATTTATACTCGATTTTCAACTCGGTGACAGCTTTGGTCCCCTCGTTCGCCCGTCATTTCAGTGCGGGACGGGACGTTGTGCTGATCGGACCTGTGCTACTTTTTTCTCCACTCGATACAATATCATAAATGGTGTAATTAAAGCAGTGTTGTATATTTTAGCTATACATCGCGATGCGGTTGCTAGGGCTCGTCCATTAATTAAGCGATGTTTTTTAGAAACTTTTAAAAATGTTTCATGGTATTTTAGCTGAGGCGTCGAAAGTTCGTTAGTTTGTAGAACTACTCATATAGTTGATTATAGTATTAGTACGTAACTACCTTTAGAAAAAATATGAATTCATCAAGTTACACAACTTACTTTTTTTTTGCACTATTCGACATCCACACACATGAAAACATATTATAGCAAATGCTAATAATTAAAAAAACCTATATATTACATAATAAAAATAAATAAAGACATTTTTTAAATGATCACTTTGAAAAATATTATACATATACTAGCGGGACCGGCAGATGTCCTGCCCTGAAATTAAAACAAAACTTAGAACCCGTTTCCAGCGCCACCTACCGGGTCCAAATGTCAGACCATCGAGGAACCCATTGAAATATACACACAAAATTTCATCCATATCGGTCCAGCCGTTAGGTGACAAACACACGTACAGAAGAATTACATTTAATAAGATAATAAAAATAGATTTTTTGATAACCAACAAACTTGAAATTGTTGTTGGACTAACCCTAAGTTTTATGCGGCACTGGAGTAACCATAGCTTGTACAATTCGTCAAATATACTTTGAAACCTGTGATACTTGAAATTGGACCTTATCTTATAGAAATAAGGTTCATTGTCACGTAACTCCTATAACTATTACGTTTCAAGCTGTATTATGAACTTTTAAAATATCTGTTTTGTCTCGATTCGAGTTGCGAGGGAGAGCGTTGCGCGTTCTTTGTGAGGGCGCGCGGGGGGTGCAGCGCCAATCGAGCAAGGTCATTCGCGTATATCGTCACCTTAAGTAACTCACGAGCATATTGAAGCGTGAGATCTTCGATCGTATAGTTTACGTAGTGTTTATATACCTACTCTTTGTAGTTTATAGTGAAAGTTTATAAAATTTGAGTGTTATTTTGTTGTACTTGTAATGAGTTTACTTAATAAAGATATATTTGACTTTGAGTTTGAGTTGAAATAATGTGGGCAATAAGTTATTTAGCATATTTTAGTTTGGAAATTCACTTGAACATATCAGTGTGGTTTATAGGCCGTGATATTATTGAGAACAATTACATAAAGGAATAAATACTTAGGTACTATTACTTACATACAATTTTAATCCTAAGCCACATTCCTCAACTATAAGCATCCGCTTGAAACATTCACAGACAAACACAGGTTTCTATAAAAGAAACCTACTTATTTAAAGTACATTATGTATTATTTATTTACAAACGTATTGTTTATAAACACACACCACAGCACACACACACACATGCGCATGACCTAGTGCGCACGACCGACTGACTGACGACGGGGCGTGCAGCGCAGCGAGCAAGCGGGACGACGCGACGCTCCGTCTCACTGGCTCACTACACGGTGACGGTATACAACCATATCAATTTAAAAATCACTAAGAATAAAAGCAAATGAGCATTCGTCTATGACGTTTTCAATTAGCAGGGTTATTCTTAGATTTTTTGGGAGTATATAACTTACTCTGCCTTTACAGTATAGTTAGAAAGAGGCAGCATTATTCGGTGTGAAGTAAGAAACGTTGCTCGATGTGAGCAAACACTAGAGTGTACGTAAACCATCACTTGACTCATGGTGCGTACTACCAATTTTAGTTCTTTACGTGACCGCTAGTGGCGCTGTGCACATTTTCCATACAAATATTTTACGCAGTCGTGAGCGTGTGCGGTTTTTGTAAAGTCATGGTAGACGTACTGTACTGATCAAAGGAGAACAGAAGAGCTCGATGAAAGGACTCGATGGTTTATCGAAATTGTGATTTATGTGTCCGGTCATTTTCACTTTATTTACGTAAACGTTTCACTTGTGCCGTTTGTGTACACGGTACAAAGGATTTTAATTACTTTAGAAATGAGTACAATGATCGGGTTATGGTATGTCTATAAGCAATTAGGTAATCAAACCGTTATGTCTAGACGGCTTATTATAGCTATACAGTTGACATTCCAGTTGACATTGGGAAGAGACTTTCGACGTGTTCCTAATTTGAAAATGTGACAATCTGCAGCATTTTTTAATATCGACAGAGGGTTAATAATTATGACTCAAAATCAATGTAAATAAAGTCTAATACCTATCCGGTAACAGACTGTAATGCAACATTCCCAGGAAACTCATACAAAGTGATAAGTTTTCCCGGTTGACGTCGTTGCGGACTGACAGACCGACTCAAAGTGAAAGTTAAGTATGTACTTAGCCTGAACGTAGGCAACTTGGCACAAGATTAGTTAGGTCGTAAGTTTCTACTTATATAGAGGGAATTGTGAGGAAGTGAATTACGAAAGCAGCATCATGCATTCATAATTGCATGCAATTGTGAGTTCAGGCGAGTATCTACTTCCTTTAGCTTATTCTTTCTGAGAATAAGATAATTATGTATTGTACTCAATTATTATTCTCTCAGAATAGAGTCTAGAATTGGATTCAGTAGACGTTCATGGTGTTTAAGAAGACGTTGCTGACTAAAATAAAAATACATAATTAATTAATTTACGTGACGACGGATACCGCGGCGAAGGTCGTGGGTTCAAATCCTACAATGAGCTTGTGCTTTCGGTGAAGGAAAACATCGCGAGAACAACTGCACTAGAGAGGCAGTTCCTATCTAGGCTTTGTGTGCCACCTTCGGCCACATCATCACTTACCATGGTGAGATTGTGGTCATACACAAGCTTATCCAGAATAAAAAAAATACAGCAAAATTTGCTCACAGGTAGGAACCCAATTTTTTTTACTCTTACCTCTTTGTCCTCAAAGTAAAAAAAATTGGGAAAGTTGAACGCGCTCAAAAGTTTGGAAAAATAGGCGAGTTTTATTCAAATATGTGATTACCGCGTTATTATCTTTGAAATAGAGATTTATTACTTAAATGCTCATTAGGGACTTGAAATCTAAACCAAGTTTTCAGTAACTAGAGTTAAATTGGCTATTAGTACACTCATTACACGTTATATGAGTAAATATTATTATTTTCACGACCAACAAACACCTTTCCCAAAACATAAAATTGTTTAATTGACAATAAGAAAGAGGTGGTCGATAAATACATAAAAACAGATTTTTATGTTTAGTTAAGTTTTGTAAGGGTGTAATTACGTAAATGCAGATAACAAACGACTGAGACGGTCAAATTGAATTTGTTCTGAAAATTGACTTAAATCATTTTAATTAAGTGAATTGATCTTATGGTGAACGACACCGAGTTCAAGTTAGTGATGACGTCTAATGAAACTGGAAAAGTTACAGAAAATAAATTCCAGAACTTCAATCCTTTTGCCGACATAGATTTTTTAATTCCACAAGTAAGGTAAGGCACTACCGTCGCCTATAGACGTTTACAATGCCAGGATTGCCAATGTGTTGTACACCTTATTACAATGTCTTAAAGGTAACTGGCTTTCAAATGCAACTGTCGGAACACACCAACAGTTGCTTGGTGTCAGATTTTCAATTTGAGGGTGGTAGCCAGCCAATTACACACTACCAAATACTACCACCGTGCTGAGGTTTCGTCACGAAGTTCTCCTTCACCGAAAGCTCATTGTAAGATTCGAACCCAAGACCTTCGCGGTATCCGACGTCACTATCACAGAGCTATCATCGCCCTAAATAAAGTACGAATGTTTGCAAATTGCTATGTACACTGCTGGCAGTAGGTATTCTACGTCCAATTTTATGCTCCTCAACTTTACGATGGTTATTTCAGTCGATAACTCTTTATAAACGGTAAGCCGACACCTGTAGCTGTCCGTGTAATACCCAGTTATTTATAGATTCACGAGCGGCCATCGCGCTAATACAAAGAACAAATAAAGGTGCACTTTGAATATTTTCCGCTTTGCATAATGCGTAGGTAGGTAGTGATATATGTATCCTTATCCCTTCGGACATAACCGGACCATTACACACGGTTTATACAGGTTGTTGTCCGTCTGCCTCGTAGGTTTATGAGGTCATGAGGCCATGAAAGGAATGAAGCTACGCCTATAAAAGCTTTGACTTTATAACAGGGTAAACGATTTCACTCGTTGCAGACAGATTGATAGAGATTTTTCTTCTAACATTTTTAATGAAGTAACTTTTTATAATGAAATGTTAAAATAGTTTTAATGAAGTTTTGAATGTCATATTACAATGTGTGTGACATGTTTAGTGTTACCTTGAATATAAACAAATGATAATAATGATTAAGTAAAACTAAGAAATAAATATAAGCGCGGCAGTATTAAATGATAATGGCATATAATTAATATTTCAGTACCAAAAATATGAAAACATTTTAATATTATCAAAGTGAAAAGAATGACCAGTGTTTTTGTCGCGAAATTCGCTCCGGTCATTAAGCGAGCTACGAAATTGGACTGAAATATAAATTAAAATTATTAATATTATGAACTGCCCATCGTTAACCGACATTCATTTTACTATGAATACTTAATTTAACTTATATTAATTATTGTCACTATTATCATAATTCTAGATATTTTCTTCGCAAATTTATCTCTTCAGTTTTTTTAACATCTGACTAATTACAAGATTTTTGTAGGTATAATATAGACGAAAAAACTCGTATCTATAACAAAACAATGTTAGATAATTAAAACATAAATATCAACTATTTTTATCAATTAATAATGCAACCAAAGATTCAATTAGAAAAGGTAAGTTATATCCCCGCTCAAGGTACCTAAGTATTTATTAAAACGATGCATGGGCATGGCACAATTAAAGTCATCCTGTACATTCAATACCGCGCAGTCGCGACGTTGATTATAAATTACAGGAATTAATGCACGCATGCTTTTGTTTGTAGATAAATATCTGCGTGTTTCGTTTTGTTTTGTCTTCGCAGTTTGTAGGACGAGCTCGGGCGGGCCTTCAGAGAGAGTTACTCCGTGCGACAGGAAATTGGCCTTTTGTCTGTGACCACACTCGTATGATACTTCATCCTCAGTTTGTGTTTTGTGATGATTCAATTTAGATGAAAATGAATGTTTGTTTGACGGGGTTCTGAAATAAAATAGTGCAATAAGTCAAGATGCAATTTATATGGAACTAGCAGTCCCCGAGGTTTCCCAAAGATCTACCCTTTTCTCGGGATAAAATTTATAAGCCTATGTCCTTCTCAAAGGTCCCATCGATACCAAAATTCATAAAAGTTGGTTCAGCGGCTTAGACGTGAAAAGACAAGGTTTTACCCAAGTTAGTTAGTTTCAAAATATAGCCCATGTTAGACAGTGATAATGTAGCTTTCCATTAGTTAATGAATTTTTAGAATTGGTTCCGTAGTTCCAAAGATAAATAGAAAAGGTAGAAGGAGCGTACGTAAACAATAGTCTCCATTGAAGTGAAGCAACGTGCACGAAGTTGTGTGCGTGACCTGCATCTTTATCCCGCGTGACTAGCGTCACAGGAATGCGATCGGCTTCCTTTTTCAAATTCGGCTTCCTTTACTGTGCTTCACTTTAAGTGCGCGGGGCTCTGTTTACCTTTTTTATTTCGTCTGAGATACCCTACAAATGTATAATAAGTCTTAGTATTAGATATAGAAAAAGATAATTGAAGAATGGCTTTAAATTCTTATAAATTAATCTTTGTGTTAGCTACATGTCTTCTGTACATACACGAGTAGGTATGTCTACCTATAAACTAGCACTAAAACCTTGCTTTTAATTGTAGAAACCATCAAACAACAACAATACGTAATTACTTAAATATTTCAAGCAAAATGGCAAAGCTCAATAACAATGGAACAAGGCAATTATAATTAAATCCTTTAAATAATTCATACATATTTAGATTAGCGTTCACCTCGGATCACTGATACATATTAATCGATTGTAAATACAACAATATCGATTATCTCGTATTATTACCTAAGCGGGTTATATGGAAATACTGAAATCGTTGCATATTGTATTGTAAATGTCACTGAAATGATTGATAGCTTCCGTTTCCGAGTACTCTAAATTGGGCTAATGTGTTTGAGTCCCGAAATGGGTCGTGGATTGTTGTAATTATTCTATTAGGATATTTCAGCGAATGTTTACCTACTGTATATTCATGAAATAGCTTTTGCTTCGCGGTTTTTCTCTTGTTGACACGACAAAGCAAAGAATTTTAATTTTTTTTTATTCACGATAAGCTTGTGTTTGACCACCATCTCCATGGTAAGTGATGATGATTTAGCCGAAGATGGTAAGCACACAAAGCCTAGATGGGAACTGGCTCTCAAGTGCAGCTGTCGGAACACACCGATAGGTGCTTGGCGACAGATTTTCCAGGGTGGTAGCCAGCCAGTCGGGTACTACAAAGTACCCTACCACCGTGCTGTGGTTTCCTCACGATGTTTTCCTTCACCGAAAGCTCAAGCTTATTGTAGGATTCGAACCCACGACCTTCGCTGCGGTATCCGACGTCACTACCACTGAGCTACCATCGCCATAAAAAAAATCTTCCCATTTTCGAGCCAAAAGTTTTACTAACCAATGGTTTTGAAATGTCGATATTTGAAACGCTCTATAATTGGAAACAACAGTTATGTCTAAAATAAACATCACAAATTGTTCCTAAGAAAAGAAAATACTTCTAGACCAACAAACCTTCATAATATTTTCGCTTGGAGCAAACTTGAAATCAAGTTTTCAAATATTCACGGAACTTCAACAAACATGCCTTGTACCATATAGTTTCCTGAACGATTAATCTTCAGATTTGTCTCTAGAACACAATAGTGTTTGGCTCAAGCGCGACTTCATATGGATCCGGTGTAACGCGTATACATGAGACAATATTTAAGTTAACGACTCTTCCATGAATTTCAGCTGAGCCCACTTTATTGCCACTATAAACTAACGCTGAAAACTCATTACTCATTTTCAGCATTCGCGTGTCTCATAAATACTCATAAGTCATATTTAGGGATCGTCCACAGACTTATTACAGGTTCTTTTTAATTTTCTTTTGGTATTTTAATGTTGCTTTGTTAATGAAATATGAAAACGCGCGTAGGTGCAGGTATTATTGACGCACATTTTGAATTCAATTTAAAATCCCAATATATTCATAAAAAATTACAAATTATAGACTAAGACTTCTGGCCAGTCTTGCCCATAGACAGCGACCTAAAGTCCGTCTGTATAGTTTTATTTATATTTATAGATATAATTTTTGATTCTGTATTAACAAAAATTACACAAAAGTAAAAGAAAGTACCTACCTACAATTGTTTCAAAGCATATAACACGTTCCAGTTCCGGCCACATTATAACGTAGCTTGTAGATGACACCTCAACAAAAAAAAAAGTAAAAGTAAAAACATCACACCATTTGTCCGTAAATTCTTATTTATTCCGTACCGTTTGTTTCAGAGCCATTATTTCTGCGGCTCTGTTTTCATTTTGCTTGATTTACGCCATGATTGTCGTTTAATAACTCAAGTTTTGAAGCTTTGAATTATTTTAATGTTTGATCATCACCGTTTATATATTCTAATGTTTTAGAGGAATTGCCGTCGTTAAGTAATTAGGTAATGCTTCTACAAATGTGTGACTTTTTATAATTTCATGATGACATTCATTAAATAAATATATTTTAATAACTTTCAAAGTTGTATCAGGGTTTATATCAAATAGGTTTTTCATATCATACATCAATTGTCGACGTTTTTATAATGTCTTTTCATAGGCAACTGGCTCTCAAGTGCAACTACCTGAACACATCAACAGGTGCTTGGCGATAGATTTTCAACTTGAGGGTGGTAGCCAGCCAGTTGAGTAGGTACTATAAAGTACCCTACCAACGTGCTGTGGTTTCCTCACGATGTTTTACTTCACAGAAAGCTCAAGCTCATTGTAGAATCCAAAGTCACTACTACGGTATCATCGCCTTAAACTTACTTATAGAAATCGGAAGATTTCTTATATTTAGCAACTTTTAAGATGGATATAATGTAAATATCCTTCAGCTTCAAGTAACTATTTTATCGAATAATATTTATCGACTAAAATTATTGTTGCAATTGTTGCAAAGGGTATTAATAGATGACAGCAGCCTGGGACTAGTTGACAAAACTGTATTTTTGGGTATAACACTTGATATTAAACTACAATGGGGTTCTCATGTACAATCTTTAGCTAGTAAATTGAGTTCTGCTGTATTTGCTGTTAGAAAAATCAGACAATTGACGAATGTTGAGACGGCCAGATTAGTTTATTTTGCATATTTCCATAGTCTTTTATCGTATTGCGTTTTACTGTGGGGAGCTGCTGCAGATATTGAAACAATCTTTGTATTACAAAAAAGAGCCATTCGTGCAATCTACAGTATGGGTCCACGTGAATCATTAAAGGAAATATTTAAGGAAATAAACATTATGACTTTACCTTCACTGTATATATATGAAAATATAATGTTCATACGAAAAAATTAAGACTTGTATAAATCAAATGTAGAGATTCATAATTTCAATACAAGATAAAAAGATAAATTAGTTGTTCCGTATTTTAGATTAGCTAGAGTTAAAAAGTCATTTCTTGGGAACAGTGTTCGCTTTTATGATAAATTACCAGCACATAAAGAAAGTTTTGAAAGAAAAAGCTTATTATAAGGTAGCCCATTATATTGAGGATAAAGATGTCTGGAGGTAGCTGCACTCTGTACAAGTACTTACACATTGTTTTTTATTGTTAATTACCATTTTTAATTTTTTTTATACCTACGCTTTTATTATCTTGGTATTTTTTTGTTTTAGTTAACTATGTAGGTAACTAATGCGGGTTATAATTTTTTATGTATTTTTGTATTAGTTTAAGAATAAAATTGTTAAACATTTGAAAAAAAAAGCCAATATAGTCAGATGGTCCAAAAATATTTAAAAAATGTAACCTTGCTGAGTTTCTTGCCGGTTCTTCTCAGTTGAAGGCTGACTTCCGAACCGGTGGTAACTTCTGTAATTCGACCTTCATAAGTGCCCTTCTAGGGCCTAAACTGAATAAATGGTTTTGACTTTGACTTGACAATAATAAATTCCCTACCTAGGTACCTGACTGAAATAGATAAAAAATCCTAGATGACTCTTTATTGGTAGACATTGCAGTTTCATTGATTTTATCACAATGAGTAGCCTTATCAATAGCGAACCCAAGCAACCAATGATGTGCAAAGTGCTCCAAAATGCCATAATAACAAAAGACTTAATTTATTATTCAATCATTAACGAACAAAGTGCAATAAATTTCGCATGTTCTAGAAATGCATCCGATAAGCCGCAAAGCTGTAACCCTTTGAAGAATACCTATAATGTTATAAATTCCCAGACAGCAATAACAATTAATTAGGGAACTTATTACCTACTGGCCGGGAACAGATCCAGACCATTTGTTATATTGTGATGAATGAGCACTGCAGTGTTGTGTTGGCGCTCCGTGCCTATCCCGACTCAACTTGTGCCGTTTATGACTCCGGATATTCACTTGCAATTATTGCTGAAACCTTATTGTTATTTCTACTTCTCGTATTTCTAGGTTAACAATGTAACTAAAGATGTCTATGTGACAACTTTCAAACAATAAATATATTAAGGCGATGATAGCTCTGTGGTAGTGACGTCGGATATCACGGCGAAGGTCGTGGGTTCGCTTGACCTTTCGGTGAAGGAAAACATCGTGAGGAAACCGAAGCACTTTGTAGTACCCGACTGGCTGGCTACCACCCTCAAATTGAAAATCTGTCGCCAAGCTATCGGTGTGTTCCGACAACTGCACTTGAGAGCCAGTTCCTATCTAAGCTTTGTGTGCTTACCACATTCGGCCACATCATCATTTACCATGGTGAGATTGCGGTCAAACACAAGCTTATCCAGAAGTTAAAAAACTGAATATGAATAAACTTTATTACACGCTTTGGTAGTAGGATAAAATATCGTTTTAAAATATCCTTATCGCATCATAATCTTTTCAAAACATTAAACCACATCGATAGAGTATCTAGATACTATTCAAATGTTAATATTAAGACATTTAATGGTCTCTTAAACGAAATCTCTCAAAGACCACCATAATGAAGATTTATGGCAACACAATAAAGAAAAGATTGACCGATTGTTTGATTTATATCTCAATCGATACATGGCAACACACAGAATAAGCTTTTGTTTTATTTAGCCCACTGTCTGGGATTGAAAACGCTTTCACCAAACTAACTAATGCGTCAATTCAATCATTATCCCCGCTTTGTTTTGCCAACAGTACTGTTTTAAGAAAAATCTGTCAATAACGAAAGGAATTCTTGCGTCGGGTTCCTTACATAGTGAATTAATATTTAGGTTAAAAATTGTATGTGACAAACCTACCTAGCTTTTATGTGAACTTAAAGCTGTAACTATTCTGGTATTTTCATTGAAAAAGAAATGATTGGATAAGTTTCTGTAACATCGTCACTATTATAATGAGAAAGAAAAAAACATTACAGTTTACAGTTTCACGCCGTAATGCATAACATATTATATTGTTTTTTTTTATGAAAATATAAGATTGAAGCAAGATTGAAGGGAAAAGGATATAGGCTTATTTTTTATCTCGAGATTGAGCTTGTAATCTCATGGCGGTGAAGTTTATAACAAAATGTGAAAATTATTTCAGCCAGTGCTAAAATTATGTGTCTCAAATAAGTTCGTTTGACTGCATTTTCATTTAGGCCACATAGATTTATCAAATAAACTAAGGAACTGTTTTTATTTTCCTACCTGCGGAACCCCAAAATAGATTAAAAAAACGTAACGTTAAACAAGAGATATAATCGGTGATGAGATCTCAGTCGTCTGGATCGCATTGTTTGTAAATGAGAGCAACGTAAATAAATAAAACAAAACGCACGTTTACAGCGGCAGCGCCCTCTCGGCACGATTGTCTCGGACCCTGAGTCGACTTGATTGTGTTCTTAAATAAAATAAATAATTAACTTTTTATAGCTTCACTTCGACTGATAAAACGAATTCATTTGTATTAAAAAGGCATTCAAGAATTTCAGACCACTTGCTTGCGTTTATACGGGTCATACAAATAAGTTTTCTTGCAACAATACGAAAGGAGAGACCCACTGAGAGGTCTTTCGCTAACTGCTCTTGATTCTTCTGTTATTGCTTTAAGATAGCATTTGGAAAAAAGGGGAAAAAGTTGCAGTTTGATGATGTACATTTTTGCACCTCTACGTGATGTTTTCTAATTGTCTTCTCTGCGACACCTAATAGTAAAAATCATGCTGAATTTTTCAACTTTCAAAAAAGCTTTCAGTAATAATCTCTGATCATACTAGCCTCAGCTCACACATACCAAAACAAATTACCGTGATAAATCTGTGAAGAGTAAACAAATAATAGGTGGCGACGTTTATCGATCAAGAGCGTTGAACGGTGACCATGACCATCCAACCGTGGTGTGCTCAAACTGCGTAACGTAGCATAATACAATAGCGCAGGAATCAATTTGTGGTCAGTTAACTAGAGTTTTGTACACATAAATACCGAATGTAAAATATTGCGTCATTACACAAAAGCTGTGGGAATTTTTTTTACTGTTACTCTAAAAAGGTTCCAACTACCTGAAGTATCTCCTAAAATATGCTCTAGTCAAAGTTTACAATGAAATCTTCTCGGTCGTTTGCCATATTTTCTTTACCTCTCATTTAGTTTCTAATAATTTCGACCCTAAAATGTCCAACGTTAAACAAACTTTCATGGATTCCCAGAAATTGCTGAACCAAATCATCCATCTATGACAGGGGTGCTCCAAGTTTTGGCGATCGATCGTATCAAGTTAGACTTGTATAAAAGCTCTTTTAGACACCCGGATGAGTAATAAATAAGACAAAGCAATCATATCAATGCATGTCGGAAATATATTTAAGTTAATGCACCAGTAAAGACATTAATAATCCTTTCACGGCTCGTTGCGTTATTTGAATGTAAGTAAATCATTTGGAACGACGATAATAGATTATATAAACTTTCTGTGAATACATCCATTATTAGATGTTTTTATAGTTGAGATTTTATTTTCATTAGATTGTTATTTTTACACAAATTCATCCTTCTTTCTACTTTTTGTAGATGTTGGAAGCTTGTATAAATGCAGACCACTTGGAAAATTTTGTAAGTGCGATGTAGATTAATATTGCGCCATCTATCTAGGAGTCGTGCGAACTATCTTTGTGCTGTAGATATACTGGATGTCGCTAGAAAGCCAAAGTTCCCACTAAATGCAATCCCAACAATTATTATAGGTATGATCATTTCTTAAATATATCGGACAAAGACCCATCAATCTAGAAATAGAACCTTAAAACCAGGCGTTGAAAATCAAAAGCATACAAAGACTTTGGCCCCGCCTTGAAAATTTTACCTCATGTACAGATTTGCCTTTTGAGTACAAGAACAACCTTTTGAAATGCAAGGCTCTTTGAGGGACCGTTTAAGTGATGGGTGTCTTCCTTGAAAATCAATGTATACCTATAGAAATTCTATGGCAAATGATGCTCAGTAAACGAGTTAGTAGTAAAGGTCTGTAAAAGCTCGGTATAGGATTTACCGACATGAGTTGGTAAATGTAGGGATTAATGAAAATAGGACAGTTTTTTCGGGCTTTTACTATTAGAATTTAGTACATGCTAGGTGTAACCACTGACATCTATGGGAATAAAACAAAGATTAATTCTTATTCATTTATTTCAGTCAAAAACTTAAATTAATATCTTTTTTCACTCAAAATCTTTGAATTGATAAACATAAAAAAATAACAACAAAGTACACTTTTAACCTAACCAAGCCATGTCGATTTTGAATAGAAAGAGACTGAGCGACCGCGTATAGGAAGAACTAGTTTAACCTAGGCAAAACTAGTTTATCCTGAAATCGGGTCTGGCCGGTAACATATTTAAATAGCACCAAGTGAATGGTTGTAAAAGTGCGAATCGCAAAATCGTTCGGGCTTTTACCATTAAGAGTTGGTAAATCTTAGGTTTTACTCTTAAATCTTAGAATTTACCGTAATTCGTGCATTTATATAACATATACATATAATTTGATTTTATAGGTTCAAATTCAAAACTTCAGGAGTTATTTATTCACATAGAATAAGTTTAAACATATACGAATTTAACTAGCTAGATAATTTATCTTTGGGAGAAGGAAAGTTAATGACTAATTACAACAATGTTTTACACGTTTTTTGTTTGCACTTACTGTATAAGCAGTTCAAGAGACCTATATTACATATTGTTAGCAGTATTTTTTTTTATGGATTGTATTTGACCAAAATCGTGTCATTGCGACGAATGCCGGGTCCTAGCTGGACAAATAAAATATTAAATTTTTCAAGCTGCGATAGCAAATTAGTAATGTCTCTCTATTTCCTTTATTTTTTCTGTCTGAATTAAATTTAAAAATATTATCATTTCTTAGCTGTCAGTCAGTATCTAATGAATTCTTAACATTTGAAGATGATGAATAAAATTATTAATTACGGGTAAAAAGTAACATAAAATCTGTTACAATAACAAATCGCAATACTTTGTTAAGCTTCTACAGTTTTATGGAAAATTAATATTTCACCATGGAGTGTAGTTAGTCGGCTCTGTCTACCCACATCACTTCATCACCTGACACTTGTTTGTTACGGATCTGGAGCGGTGTTAAATTAATTTCATATCGTTTCATTGCCCCCATCTTATCAATGTAATGTCTCAAATCGCTTTAATGTGACTTTTACGTTTAAATTTAATTTTAATAATCGAATGACTAACTATCGATTATTAACTATGGGTTTTACGAGTAATTATAAAAAATTTCACATTAATTGTCTATGACAATCGATAAATGTGCGACATCTTTAGTTAAATAGCGTTTTAAAAATAATTTGTAAAAGTTATTTTACCTAAACAAAAGAAGAGTAAGTTACATTTGACAGTCCTTGTTAGTCTATGTTGGAAAGAGAGACAAACGTAGCGGGTCAAATAGATAAATACATCTTGAACATATTCACTGTAACAAAATCATCACTGTAGTAAGGATCAGTTGATTTCAGAATTCTGGGTAATTACGAAAATTCCCCAGTGGTTGAGATATAAAGAATACGAGACGCTTCAATATAAATCAACGAATACCATTTACCATACATCGCGCGAACAAATATCGAACCGCACGTTTACGTCACGCTCCCCCATAAGAGTTGGATTTTTGATTTGTTATCCTCAACGTTGTCACTGTTATTGATGTGTTGCGAAATTGGAAAGTTCAGAGGCACTTATCTCTCAGATTTAGATAGCGGGGCAATTTATAAAGCGGGGTTTCCTTCCCCTAAAGTATACTCTTGACATAACGCGAGAGGCCTCCAGCGGTGTCGCTCGCAGCCGACGGAGAGGATTATTGAACTTGAGATATTGTTCAAATGGTATGTCTGATAGGTTTATTGTTACTGTTAGTGTATTTAGTTTCTCTATCAAAGTAAGTAGGCAACGCACGACTTCTTTAGAATCTCTCTTACCTGATAATAGATACCTATTCTATAATAGTTAAGCAGGTACAGTAAAAAACGTAAATGCTTTTTTACGCAAACAGGTTGGCAAACAACGGTCCTCCTTAAAGACATTTGCAATACCAGGGGATTGCCGACTTTGAAGGACTTTCTTCAAATCCCATATACTGTGGTGTACTTACTGTGGGAAACCCGTATTCAGGAACCCATTCCACATCACAGCTGAATTCTCACAATTAAAGACAACACTAAAACAGAAATGTAGACAAATTTACAAAATACCTGTTTATTTTTCATTCTATGTGATGGGTTGTTATAGTGTACAGGTGCTTTGTAAATTTGGATCTGTTCAGCTATTTATGTTAATGACCGTACTCGTATTTGTGGTTTCAATTGTTTTGATGAAAACATCGGTAACTCCCCGAAATTTTGAAGAAAAAATTGAATATTTTTTATTTTATTATCTTCAAAATAAAAAGTTCAGACTCTTATCCATCTCACTATCTTACTAATAGGACACTATTTATTTTTAACAATGATGTAATGAGGAGGGATGAAAGACATTTAACGAAAAGAGTATTGAGCATGAGTGTGGATGGATATAGAGATAGAGGAAGGCTGAAGAAGGTATGGATGGACTGCATGTAGAATGATATGTTTATGAAATGTGTGAGTATTGAGACGACTAGTGACAGAGCGGAGTGGAAGAGGGAAACATGTTGTGCCGACCTCACCTAGCGTGGGATAAGGACAAGAGAAAGAAGAAGAAGATATAGACCAAAGTCACATGGGTCCCCCCAGTGCCCAAGTAAACTTTTTGCATTTTTTTTAAATTACTTTAGCTACCTAATTTATCAACAAATGCATCGAAAAGATGACAAGAATGTACCTACCAGTTCTGTGAAATATTTATAAAACAATATTACGTTCCTCAAAAATGCGCCCAAAAATCTCGCCGTACAATTTCGTTTTAATAATGAGAGCGTGTCTTGTCATCTCTTGTAGGAGAATATCAAATCGATACTTGAGTTTTTCCTTGTCCTCGCTCTACCGCAAGTGTTGCCGGATTGCCTTTCTTGCCGCGACAGAAATGCCCCTTATCTCAGATAGATTAATATTGAGGGGTTCGTCAGGGTAACATTAAAGTATTTAATCTCGTGTAAATGTTAGGGATGATAAATGAATACGCCGTATTATTTTATGTAAGTATATACCTACATGTGTTTTGTTCTTGCTATTTATCTACTCGTCTTAGTCTCGCCTACTCGTTTTAGTATTTCTTTAATCATACAATCATCTTTGGCAATCTGAATTTAGAGAAATGGGTTAGTTTTATTGTTCAGAAGCGTATAGAAAAATATATAACACTAGCTGTCCTCTGCGGTTTCACCCGCGTTCCCGTGGGATCTTATCTTTTCCCGGGACAAAATATAACTTATGTCCATAATGTAGCTTTCTAATGGTGAAAAAAATGTCTAATCGGTCCAGTAGTTTCAGAGCCTATTCAATTAAAACAAACAAACAAATAACCAAATCTTTCCTCTTATTATATGTGTATCCTTTATAATATGTGTATAGAATTAGATGTATATTAGTTTAGACAGACTTAAAGAGTAAATTGAAAAAATATGTTTCATCAAAGCTCCAGATATTATTTCTGTACTAAATAACTTATCAAAATGCTCAATGTCATCGTCTGAACTCGATTGCTAGTAAATTGATAAGATGCTGTCTATTTATCGATTCAACGATGTATCAAGTCATGTCTAGTACGGAATCCCTTCAATTAACTCGCTCCAGTCCGTTGAGATGCAGGATGAATATTTATGTGCAAAGTTCTTGAACACTAAAATAGATGGACCTGTCTATATAGTTTTAGTTCTACGATTTTGTTAAAAATCCAGCTTAGTTGTTTGATATTTCTTATTTTTATGTATTGCTTTTTTATTTAGATATTAAATATCTCGAAAATGGTGACCTTTACTACGGTAATTTTTGTATATTTGGTAGGTGACCCGCTCACCTATCTCCCCCTTAAGTTTTTCTTACTGCTTACCGGGCATCTGAATATTACTTACATATGTACATACATTGGCCTATACACTCACCTAACTGATTTTTTGTCGCCAAGCACCGACTGAGTCCAAAATTTGATCAGTTCATTTCGTTTTTCGGTTCTACTCCAGGTTTTAAGGACGCACCACCTTCATCACTAACCGTAGAGAGATGGCCAGACAAACATTGGTCGTAAAAAAACTTTACTTAATCAATCTTAGTGTGAGGTCCATTGAATACTACATCCATGTCCTCCGTGGCTAAGTCCATGTCGTCCGTTTTAATTGCTGGCTGTCTTCGAAGCCAGTAACGCATCGATGACAGCTCTAACGTAGGCTTCATTGTTTCAGGCAGAATGACGAGTTGGTCTTGCCAAGTGATGATAGTGAATCAAATGGTCTTTCATTTCTCAGTACATCAAATTACGGATACGTTGTCATTTGGTGATCATATATCCTTATAAGTAGAATGTTTGCCCTAATATGTTAGATTTTTTTACTTTAGTTTCGTTTGTGTTTGATCATTTAATCTCCTCATAGTAGGTGATGACGTGGCCGAAAGTGGTAAGCACACAATAGAATTGGCTCTCAAGTGCGATAGTTTTCCATATTGAGGGCAGCCAGCCAGTACTATAAAATAACCTTACAGTGTTCTCCCTTACCAAAAACTCAAGCTCATTGTAACGTTCAAAAACATGATCCTCGCTAGGGAATATGCCGTCACTACCACTGAGCTATATGATTCGTCGTAAGTAGTAGCATAGACTTATTAAGAGAACTCAATTATTCCTGAAGAATTTAATGTTTTTCTGACAGAATTTAATCTTATATTTGAAATCAATGTATGTTCTAGATATGTTTCCAAAGTTTCAACCGAATCCTAAAAACTTAACTCAAAATATCGTTTATATGAACTACAAGTATATATTTTTAATGGTTTATATATTAGCCATCTTATTATCTTAAAATATGTTTTACTAAGGTGAAATATAGTTTCATATTTATTAAAATTACCCGTGGAGCTATTCATTCAAATGCATTCTTATCGTCTACATAATTAGAAACATTACACCTTTTCTTATATCACTTTTGTTTAACAAACTTTTTAAATCTATATAAATGTAGTTCTAGAGTTTCTTTGGTTACTTTGTCATAGAAACGTATACATTACCTACCCCTTGAAAGAGTCCCAAACTTTGCTGGGTCGAGTTGTTGGTGGCAAACAGCAATATTCTGCTTATTGCTAGTATTCATGTTGAGTGTCTTTGTTTTAGGAAAGTTTGGATTTTATCCGGAACATAGGTTACATTCAATTTAAAAAAAAACTGTGTCCGGTTAGTCATAACTTATGACTAAACGGACACAGATTTTGATGATGCTTAATATGACAGTTTGTCACTTATGACTGAATTTGTGCATCTATAATATAAAAATGAATCGCAAAATGTGTTGGTAAGCGCATAACTCAACAACGCCTGGACCAATTTGGCCAATTCTTTTTTTTAAATGTTCGTTGAAGTCCAAGGATGGTTTTTACGGCGAGAAAAATTCCAATAATTGCCGGGAAAACCCTAAAAACAGCCCTTTTTTTCCCATACAAACACCCAGCTGTCAAACATTTGACATCAATCGAAACAAAACAAAGACGCGTTTTAGAGAAATAGGGCAGAACAAGGTCTGCCGGGACAGCTAGTTTATAATATAAACAAAAACAAATGAAATCAAATAATTATAAAAGTTAGAATTATGGAAATCACATGAGTAGCGTGCGCATAATAATAGTAACAAAATATGCAATGTCTAATAAAGTTATTACGAAAATTGCTCAGAAGCTCGCATACAGCTATTATTGATTAATTATGGGATGATTATGAATGTAATTCAGTCGGGTAATTTGTTCGGGTATTGCATAATGACGTAAACTATTGCTCAAGATTATAGGTCTGCAAGAATTCTACGTACCTATTGTGAAATGAAGTCTCATTAGTTTATGGTCTGAGAAACATTGATTTTGCATCATAATTATTCCAGCTTTTTAATACGTATCTCAATAGTTAAAACTAAAGGTATTGTAAGACAATAATAATAATATGTATAGAAAATGGGTAGAACTGGTTTATTTTCTCAAAATGGTATTTTACTTTATGATGGAGGAAAGAATATAACAATATTCATGAAGGGTTTGGACAAGGCCGTTATAGTTTTGTCATTTAGTTATTATATCTATATTCTGAACAATTTTTTTGTGAGCATTAAAAGTATGAAAACCCTTAATTAATGAGAGTGTAAAAAACAAAAAGGTTCAAATGAGTTTCCTTGCGTCTTCCTAGAGCTATGTACCTATGTAACAAGGTGTTTAGAATCATGTAGGTAGGTATATTATTTAGATTGGTACTTCCAGTTCCTGAAGATTTTGCGAGTGTATATTACCAGACGTAAAATCGTGAAAATAATTTATTTCGTATATTTTGATCGAACAAAATTGACTTTTTATGTGGGATATATTTTTATTCGATTTCAGAGACGCTATGGCCGCTACTTTGTTTATTTCTACAGATTTAAATAATAGTTACTTGGTTTAAGTGAAAACTAGGAAAATAAAATCACTGTAAAATGTATACGTTGTTAACAAAGTGCAAGCTGCATAGTACGAGTACAGTACAGTTAGAAGAAAAAGAGTATTTTTTTGTTAAACAATCTTTTTATTTTTCACCGAGTAACTTGATACTGTCGAACTTTTCACTTAAGTTGCGCTTGTCGCATCTGCGAATTCACAGTGAAGGCTTTATAGCTAAACTTCTCATTGATGTACCTAATGCTGTATAAAGTTCAGAATGTAAAATAAACTGAAAGCTACTTTAAACTCTACCTATTTAAGGTAGAAAAGAAAACCCATACAAAATACTGTTGTGATTCAATCGTAAAATTAAAAAAAAAAGAAGAGTTAAGTTGTTTGGTATAAATATTGGGTACGAACTGAGTGGCAAAGTATTTTTTAACAGTAAGTCAAAGATATAGAATATGAGTAATATTTTACGTGAAATAATTGAAAATGAAAAATCTCGTTAAAATATAGTTCTTTGAATGACGTATGAAAGGCAACATAATATATTTTACAAGTTATTGTGTTGCAGACATCTTATTATTATTTATAGAAATTGAAGAATAAAAACTTTTACGAGACGTATATATTTCAACATAAAAGTGGTTGCTCGCTTTGGATGTTAAATATTCTGTGGTTAGCCGGAATATAACAACTCAAAATTTTGTTTCGTTTACAGCGTCTGGTTTACGAGTTTGTTCCCCAAGTTTACTTTCGAGGCATAATGAAATTGAACAAACTAATTATGTTACTTCACTTATAATTATAAGGTATTTTTATTTTGTAAGCTTATTTTATATTCATATAAGTACATATACAGGCTGTCCGGTAAGTAGTGAGACAAACTTAAGGGGGAGATAGGTGGGCGGGTCACTTACCAAATATATAAAAATGACCTTAGTAAAAGTGTCACCATTTTCGAGATATTTAAGATCTAAAATTTCCTTTATCGTTAAAACCAAAACTTGATTGTCAGTAAGTTTAAAAAAAAAAACTATCATTATATAAAAAAATGTCAGTAATAACCCCAATCACTAATATTATCTACTCTTTATGTTGAATTAATCTTCATGTAGGATGTTCTTAAAATCTACCTATTCGGAACTATTTATCATCTCCAATTCTTAGTCTGCATCCATAAACAAAACTGTACACGCGTTCCCAGTCATTTATCGACTGCGCTGCGCTCCATTATAGTGAAGTGTCATTTGTCCGGGCATGTCACCTACTATTGGCAGTTCCATCCTAATTAGACTCGACTCGACTGACACTTGGAATATTGACTGAGAGGCACATGGACGTGAATTTACTGCGTTGTCCGAAATTAGACATGATGTTAGAGCGATTTGTACAATTGTACTTGTCTATTTAAAATGGACGTAGCGAATCGTAGTACTAAGAATTATATATAACTAAAATGATAATTGCAAAATTTTGTGTGCACGTTTGTCATTCAAATGAGCTTGATTTGGTTCTAAAAACATTTTGACCCTGTAAAGTATGAGCTCCCTAGAGGATGCGGGTAAAACCATGTGATAGAAAGTTGTTGTAAATGATTTATTAGCTTTTAGTACTTCAAAAAGAAATTACGCTATTCATAAATATGCTATTCGACGCGTAACAGCCTTTATAATCTCGTGTACGGATGAAATATTTTAATTAGCTGCCTATAAATGTAATATTCATTAATGTTTATAAGGAATAATAAACTTTGGCCCATGCATCAATTCCATGATGCCATATTAAGAAGTCTTCATAAAAGTGTATTTACTTTAGTCAGTAGATCAATGATCAATGTACCTAATAATTTCCCTATCGTTAAATATTTATAGCTATTTTGATTGAGCAGTTAATGTTTGTTTATAATTAAATAAAAAACTACAGGCTGCAGCTTCTGTGGTAGTATAGGAATAAGTAATAAATTGGAATTATTGTAAATGATGATTTGCTTCTGTTTCGGTTGCTTGGCCGTAAAGTTTAATTTCCTAAATATACCTACGAGTATTACTACTTCCGGGGAGAATTTACCAAACTTAACCATTTGAGGTGGTGATTTGTAGTGTGGCGTATTTTACTGCTTTCTATTCCAGCCTGAAATATTTGTATTAATTGTAAAACAATTTAAAGTTGGAATGTTTTATTAATCATTGAGCCTCTGTTTACTTCGAAAAATATATGGTAAAGTGTTTTATATATTGCCTATAATCTGCCTGATTTTTCATAAACAATAATCTATTTAAAATAGACAGGTGAAAATTTATATGCCAGCAAAAATCTGGAAGGAGCGATGATATTGTGTTCTACATAAAACACTTGTACAACACAAATTGACAATAAGATATATAACAAAATTATTTATTGCAGCATTGACAAATGAAATGTTTAAACTACGAAGATATTTCAAGATGATTGGCTGCTACTGCTTCTAAGAACTTATCAACAATGCGGATTATTTCTTGGAACACCTCTTTAATTACCGGTTTGCCAATAGTTAGTATCATATCCTTCCAATTGTTGTCCAGAATTTTCAGGATTGGTTCAGCTATGAATAAAGATATTAATATCAATACATTTAAAATATTAAAGTGTAGTAAGTGGTACAGTAACATCGTGGTCCAAATTACTCAAATCCTTAAGTGACAACCAGGTATGTGAGTCATCTAAGAAGTGAATACCGTCACCTATAGACAATAGCAATACCAGCGGGATTTACAATGCGCTGTACACCTTATTACAAAGCCTTAAAGGCAACCGGCTCTCAATTGCCGAAACACACCAATAGGTGCTTGGCGATAGATTTTCAAGTGGTAGCCAGCCAGACGATTACTACAAAGAACCCTAACACCGTGCATAAAATCCTACAAGATGTGCTTATACCTACGGAAAACTGTCACGAGGAAACCATAGCAAAGATGACTAACTATCGCCGACAAGGACGATTAACTCTATTCCCTATAAAACACTGTAACAAATTTATAAATATTTGAAACAAAAAAGAAAACAGCAGAAAGATATAAAACGTAAATTAATAAGTAGGTATCTATTATTATGCTGTTATGAAATCACTATGCATTTCTTTTTAATTGTAATGCCTGTCGAATATTTTATCTATTTCCCTTTTCTTACTCATTATAATTAAAATACACCCTATACTTGTTTAGAAGTATTTTACCTTTCTTCTTATTTCCAAAATAGAGTTCGTGGAAAGATAATGTCCATTTCTGTACAGGGTCATATGTGTGTTCAAACTTAATAATTTTCCAATGTTTCTTGCCATCACTACCATCTATTACATCCAGTTGTATATCTGCTGATACTCTTAATTTATCTGAAATGTTTGATTATCTATACTATCTATACTAATATAATATAATAAAGAGGAAAGATTTGATTGTTTGTTTGAATTGAATAGGCTCTGAAACTACTGGACCGATTTGAAAAATTCTTTCACCGTTAGAAAGCTACATTATCCCTGATGAAAAAGGCTATATTTCGTCTCGGGAAAGATAAGATCCCAGCGAACGCGGGTGAAACCGCGGGGAACAGCTAGTTCATTAATAAACAATTCCATCACTTAGTTTGCTCGATCAAACTGTGTGAAGATTATGTTTCACGATTCCGGATAACATTTAATGTTATCCGGAATCGTGAAAAAAGGAAGAAAGGAACCTTTCTTTATAGAAAAATATGCTATAATGCATATGAATTCCGGGCATCATTAATCATATTTATATTGTTATATACATAGTTACCAGTTTTCATTTCGCATGGGCCTGCTCCTTCTATAGGTATGGATTGCAGCGCCCCGTCTACAGTATATGTGCCCTCTGCATTTATTGGACAGTCTATGACCAGTGATATTATTGATGGTTTTATATCTCGGCTGAGAAAACATCAGAAATAAATAAGTATTTGTAGTAAAAATAACATTGATATTAATAAATAAATTATGTTAATTATTAAAAGCAAAATAAAGCTTATAAAGTTATGTTTCAAAAAAGTAAAAATAACATGTTAGTACAAAAAATGTTGCGACAGTGTAGTTGAAGTAGGCAATGATAAAGTCGGATACCGCGGCGACAGGAGACTTTTTTTAAATTACACTATTTTTGTACCAAAAGTCTGACAAGCATACAGGCAGGTCACCGGATAGTAAGTGACTACCGATGCCTAATCATAGAAATTAGCAATAACAGGAGGAATTGTCAATGTGTTGGCGATCTATTTACAATACCTTAAAGGAAAATGACTCTCAAGTGCAACTGCCGGACCAAACACAACAACAGGTGCTTGGCATCAGATTTTCAACTTAAGGGTATTACCAAGCGCCCTACCACCGTGTTGTGATTTCCTCACGATGTTTTCTTCACCGAAAGCTCATTGTAGAATTCGAACCCACGACTTTCACCACGGTATCCGACGTCACTACCACTGAGCTATCATCTCCTAAACTTATTATATAGCCGTACATCTTATGTGAAATAATCCAAAGCCTGTTAAAATTTAAATCATCCGAAAGGATCCAGCATAATTATATTTTAGAAAAAAAAGACATGATGAGACCTTGGTTTGTATATTTCTTCTTGTAGTTACCTGGTTAATTTTACATGATTAATATTGCACTTGAACATATTTCTAATATACAGTATAGAAAACTGTGGAGACAAAAAGGCATCTTATTAATATTAAATCTATTGTCATAGCTTACCTTATAGATTGCATTTGACATTCTTTTAAACCGGTAACATTTAATCCTATTAAATTGAGATTCAATCCATCTAAGTCTATATTGATAATATTCTTCAACGGTAGAGGGTCCGCAGGAGGCACACCTAGAGCTGCCACTCCGTTAGCAATGAACGGTATAGCGTGTTGAGCTGATGATAGGATACATTTCTGATCGTCCCAGGTGCATGGTGTAATGAAATCAGCTGTTAGAAAAAGAACTTTAAGCTTATATGATTACATTATTTTGTTGTTTGGCTAGAATCCTAGGGTGTAGTCCACACAAAAGCAAGAAGGTCATTTTTTAACAGAACTTGCGATGCGAGCGATTCTTGGTATTAATTTTATTAGGTGGTAGATAGTTTTGGGACAACCGTCCCATCCGTGGTAGACATTAAACGAGTTATTAATATCATCACTAGCCACATCTTATCTAAGAGACGTAAGCCTCACTTAAAAGATTCTCGTTCGATATCCCAACGACCCCGGCACCAACTTTTACGAGTAGTCAACGGGAATCCTACTAATATTATAAATGTGAAAGTTTGTATGTTTGTTACTCAATCACGCAAAAATTACTTAACGGATTTTGATAAAACTTGACAAACCGAGAGATCATATCCTAGGATAAACATAGAATACTTTGTATCCCTCGGGAACGCGGGTAAATCGGCGGGGGACAGCTAGTAATACAATAATTTCTATCACACAAGATCGCGATATTATTTTATGGGTATTAAACCAATTGAATTATAAAATGCTTACCTTTGTGTCCATAAACTCCGAAAATGAAACAGAAAATACTTATTATTAAGCTCTTTAAAGTCATTGTAAATAATCACTTTGATGCAAGATCACTTAATGCAGCAAAAATCCACTCTGACTTGATTTAAATACTCAGCTTTATTACCTATGCATGCGGACCAAGATCAAGTTGATTGCGACGATGTTTTGTTAATTAATTTTTAGACGTTTTTTAACCTGGCCAGCTGTAAAATTATTATAAACTCCAATACAAAGGTCAGGTATATGATTGTTTGAGAAGTATACCTATCTCAAGTAAAAAACTGTTTGCATAAAATTTCGATGTCGTTAAATGTTTTTAGCATTTTTTACGTTTTTCAACCCCTATTGCCCCGCTTGAAAAAAATCCAAAACTAAATAGACAAAAACAGTTCCATATTATTGTAATTATCAAACCTGTACATACAATTTCTCGAGTTTATCTCAAACGCTGGAGAGGGGGACCACTATCATGTATTTACCCCGGTCCGAAGAAAATGTAGATACGGGGACTCAGATATGAAACCGCTGCCAAGGCTGCTATTTATAATACAGCCGATTTGATTATACATAAAGGTTTCAATGTTTTACTAAAATAGGGCATTCGAAACTGTTTTTAAAATTCCCACTATCATCTTACTTAACAAATATCGTAGGATATTGATCTCATGTGAACTGACACTCTCGCATTCCCATGCACTAAACCTGTTGCACCTAGGACAGTACCACAGCGTACAAGCTATATTATTATTTATAACTTTTTTCCATGTTTTTTTATGTGTGATGTTGTGGCCAAGTGGTGAGTACACAAAGCCTAGAAGAAAGTGGTTCCTCAAAGCAGTTATCGGTATACTCCGCTCAGTGCTAGGCGACTTTGAGTAAGTACAGCCAGACGGGTACAATAAAGTACCCTACCTCAGAGCATTAGTTTCCTCATGACGTTTTCCTTCATCGAAAGCCAATAAATACGAAATTATTAAGAAATAGCTGCCCCCGCGATTTCACCCGCATTCCCGGGGGATCTTATCTTTTCCCGGTATAAAAAGTATCCCATGTTCAGCCATTTTTGCGTGAAAGAGTAACAAAAATCCATACATACAAACCTTTGCGTTAATATTATTAGTAGGATAATTAACGAACTATATTTCTATAAGATCAGCATCGAGATATTTTGCCTTCCATAATTTAGAATGCACTAGGTACAGTGACGGTGGCCGGTCTCCTACTATCTAAGGCCGGTTGGCGTGGATGGTTAACACGCCACAGGTCGTGGGTTTGATACCCATCCAAGACAGACATTTGTGTGAATGAACATGTCTGTTTGTCCTGAGGCTGGCTATAATTATCTATTTAAGTATCGTAGGTATATCAGTTATCTGGTGTCGTATAGTATTTTCCCCATGGATCTATTATTGTATATTGCAAAGAGTGGCTGCCACCCAGATATTTATATCGTTCAGGTTTTTTCAGAGTTCAAATTCCTATACAAAAACAACTGTTCTTTATTGATAAATATAAATCTGTCTCTCATGAGTACTAAACACAAAGAATATACGCACAATCATTTTATTTATTTAGTACCTACTAGCTGTCCCCTGCGGTTTCACCCGCATTCCAGAGAGATCTTATCTTTTCCCGGGATAAAAAGTATCCTATTTATTATTCCAGGATATGGACTATCTGGGTGCCAAGTTTCACATACAAACATCAAACCTTCACACACATCCATTTCACATTTAAAATATTAGTAATATTTACTAATAGGGTTTCCTCAAGACTGCCGCTGTTACTGAACCGATTTTGTTTAGAGGTATTCATGTATGTTTGTCTAGAGTACTTATGATTTTATCTGTGTGCAATTTTCATTCACAACAGCGCATTTTACGCCAATTTTGAGTAAAAAAGTCTCAAGCTTTTATTATATTAATGTACATTACACAAGTAGATCGACTACCCAGTGAGGGTTGTGGGAAACCGCTGGATGCGAGCAGCACAAAGCTGATTGGTCGATATGGAAAACTTTGGGGGAGTCCATGTTCAGTCGTGGACGTCTTCCAGCTGATATGATGATAACTTAAAAAAACAAGTACTTAAGCAATAATAAAACTGACAAGGTCTAGAATCTTAAAGGCTTTATTTCTACAGTGATAATAATTACTAGCAAACCAAAAAAAAAATTACAAAATAAGTAGGTATTTCTGCAAGCATGTTCCAGCCAAACTAAATTACTCATATTTTCATGGGAATGCTAACACACAAAATTTATTCATAATATTTTAAAATTTCAAATTTAACATTAATAATACAATGTCATTTTCTAATATTAGCAATAAGTTATAACGAACAACTACTTTAGATAATTCAATGTTAAGAAGCTATTTCTAATTCTTCGGCAGGCACTTTACGGAATAACGAATCCACGATGTGAATGAGTTTCTTCAGAATTTCTTGGAATAATGGCTTTCCCAGGTCAGCAACAATAAATTTCCAGTTCTCATTCAAAAGCGCCAGTACTGGTTCAGCTAGAAATATGAAACTTGATTATTATATACTTAATCGATAAAATATTTTCTTTTCACATATTCTAAGGCGATGATCGCACGATCGTAATGGATATGACTCCAATAGGTACATCTGTTTTATGCTTTGGTAAGGAAAACATGGTGAGGAAACCATTGCTCGGTGGCATGGATCATTGTAGAATCCTGGCTGGCCATCCTCTGGTCTGGCAGATGCTAGCTTCTTTCTGTTTTGTGTGTTTACCACATTTTGGCCATATTATCGTAAACCAATGAGATTAAAAATCAAACACAAGCGTATAAATAGTAAATATATCCACGCAAAATGGGTTAAAAAGGGTAGACCCATGTTCTACATTTAAATTTGAAATAAAACAAAAATGATTAATGGTTTTAATAATATTGTAATATTGATAACGTTGAAACTGTGTAAAATTCTAATCCAGACAATTTTTTTTGTTAACTTTGGCTACAGATACTTTCGGCTACTAACTTAAATATGGTTTCTCTCAAAATTAGCTTTTTCAGAATGTCAAATTTGAGTGGCTATTAAAAAATTATACCAACACTAATTTCTGAATATGTTTTAATTCATATTGTCAAGTGTCTATTCTAAATACCGAAACTAGTCTTAACTCAATAGCCCACTACTGGACCCTTTTTACGTGGAAGCCCACATATATGTATTTATGTAGTTAGATGAACTACGTAGGTATAATGCTTATGATTCTTAAGAAATAAACATAAAATTACCTTGTGATTGATTTCCCTTGTACATATTCTCAAGATGTATATGAATCCTCTCTATTGGCTCGTATTTGTAATCAAAGCCGGCCACTTTATAATGTTCCTTCCCATCCTTAGCTTTGTATAATTTCAAAGTAAAGTCTACATGGATCCTGATTTTGTCTAAAAAATATTAAAGATTATTGTAAGATTTCTACGACTAGGAAGTAACTCAATGTGGCACTTGCACTGCAGTGAATCTGTTTGCCTGCGCAATACTAAGAATTCTAAATAATTATATCAAGCAGTTGATATACGCAAACGTGGTATGTCGCTGCAGAAACGTTGTGGAATAAGTTTTATTTACTATTGCGTATTTATTTTCTTAGGATAAAAAGTTAACCACTTTTTGTTCCAAATGATGATGCCGATTGTCATCTAAATCTGTTGAGCTATAACAGCGTGATTTTAGTTAATTGCGGAATCGTGCCTTGTTTACCTAATTAGGTCTTAATATAATAAAAACAAGTGCGAGTCGGAATTTAAAAAAAAATATTTTATTCTGTTTTTAGTATTTGTTATAGCGGCAACAGAAATACATCATCTGTGAAAATTTCAGACAGAGAAACAGACGGACAGTAGAGTCTTAGTAATAGAGTTTCCGTTTTTACCCTTTGGGTACGGAACCCTAAAAAGACACATGTAGTCGAACATAGAACCTCCTCTTTTTTGAAGAGTTAAAAGCCGAGATGTCCTTCCCCCAGGGATCAAAATATCCCCAATCTAAATTTTACCAAAATCTTTTCAGCCGTGAAAGAAAAAGAAACACAGATACTTTATAACACTAGGTAATTAATAGTATAATTAAAAATGTAGTATAAATACCAGTTTTAATCTCGAATGGGCCATTTCCTTCAACCTTTACAAGCAGAAGCCCATCGATTACATACAGACCGATGACTGTAACAGGACAATCTGCTGTCAGGGAACCTGATTTCCCACCATCTTTGCGACTGAAATCAATAAAATTAAATTATTTCAGTACCAACCTCATGTTTTTGTGTAGTTCCAACCTAACTTTGACTTCATATCACTGGTTCAATGAATTTTACAAGATCAACTTGTGTTACTCAAAATAACAAAAAACATTCGTAGGTAAAATTTTCACTCAGGACAAAAAATTGTGTGCATATTCTAAACTTTTTGTTTTGTATTTGGTTGCACATATATTTTTAATACATACAATCATCTGGTTTCTATGATACAAGTTCTTTCAAGTCACGTGTCCAAGGTCATTTATTGGAGGAATATCATTTTTGTCAGAGGGCAAATAAGATCAGTTTTTCTTGACGGGCCGGTTGGCGTGGTTGGTTAACACACTACTTATCACACCGCAGGTCGTGAGTTCGATTCCCATTCAGGACAGACATATGTGTGCATGAACATGTCTGAATGTCCTGAGTCTGGGTGTAATTATCTATTTAATGATGTATTTACAAAACAAAAAAAATGTATATGTAGTATATCAGTCATCTGGTTTCCATATTACAAGCACTGCTTAGTTTGGGATCAGATAGCCGTATGTGAAAAATGTCCGAGGATATTTATTTATTTTGCCGTTGTTTGTACTCACATAATTTCAACAAATGTGCACTGTTTTATGCCAGTAACAGTTGCATTATTAAACCTAAGCTTCAGGTCACCTCTGTCGGCCACAACATCGTTGAGACTCAGTGGATCACCTGATTGAAGGTCAAGTTCTGACACGCCATTCGCCAGGTAAGGAAGGGCTGCTATAGCAGACTGAAGGATACAAGCACTGTCTTGCCAAGTGCATGGTGTTATGAAGGGCGCTAAAATGTTAAAGAATACACTATTTTTCAATATTCACGAACTATCTTCTAGGTTTACACAATAATTTGAAGGTAAGTCTGTCTCGTCTGGTTACAAAATATTTAGGGTGGCTTTCTACCGGAGATGCGTAGGATGTGTTATGACCATTTTGAGATACTATTGAAAATTATGTTGTACTAGCTGTCCCCCGCGGTTTCACCCGCGTTCCTGAGGGATCGTACCCTTTCACGGGATAAATAGTATCCTATGATCTACCTGTGTGCCAAGTGTCATCAAAATCCATTATGCCGTTTTTGCGTGAAAGAGTAACATCCATCCATCCATCCATACAAACTTTCACATTTATAATATTAGTGGGATTATAGGCAAGCTAAATAACATCTCTCGTTACGCGTCTCTGGTGGAAATCCGCCCTTATGCTCCGGGAATTTTATAACTGGTTATATTTATCAACTAACACGTTTTATTGAGAGGTACTAGATTAAATCAAACAGTATTTTACACTACATCTGAACTCCAAATAATTTATAAAATTTTGTACCTAATAATATGGTAGAAAACCTGATTCCATAAATAATGGCAAGTCCCTTACCTAAATTAGCTTTTATTCCTAGTATAAAGAAGGATATGCACACAAACAAACACTCTGAATTGAACATTATTGGATTTTTATGAGATGTGTGTTTCGTTAATGGTAGTGTAGCACTGGATTTATAAATGAGAATCACCATTATTTATACTATTTGGGTTTGAAGGTTATTTTATTATCAAGACGTCACTTTTTTATCATGAATTTACTTTGAATAAAAAGCCACACATTTTAAAAATAACACTAACGAATGATGATTTACGTATTAAACTGCATTTTATGTTTTTTTAAACTGACTAGGTGTTATTTATATTATAACTCAATTTGCTTAATATACTAGATTCTATTGTTATCTTATTGTTTTCCTGGACCAGCAGTCCATATTATAGCCAACACTATTCCTGATCTAAGTAGATATCGGACCGAAGTCTTTATTTGTGACTACATATACCGGGTAAATAGTAAAAACATTGTAAATGCGTATGTAATTATGTTTATTTATTTATAACTAGCTGACCCCTGCGGTTACGCCCGCGTTCCCGAGGGATCTTTTCCCGGGATAAAAGCACCCTATGTTTTATTCCAGGATATGATCTACATGTGTGCCAAGTTTAATCAAAATCCGTTCAGCCGTTCTCGATTATAAATGGTGTAAATAACCAAAACTTTCTCATATAGCCGGCAAATGTCGAATACTGTATTGAATTCGAAGACGCGAGAATCGGCTCCCTGATAGCGTACCTACATGATGACAATTGGATTTATTTTAACGGACATAGTATTTAACAAAAAAAACTGTTGTTTAGATGTTTTTCTCATAGTCATGTCACCATGGAAATTACTTTTTTTTAACTTTAGGATAAGCTTATGTTTGACCGCAATCTCACCATGGTAAACGATGTTCTGGCCGAAGGTGGTAAGCACACAAAGCCTAAATGGGAACTGGCTCCCAAGTGCGCTGTCGGAACACACCGATCACCTTGGCGACATTTAAGGTACATTTCGAAAAATCATGTTCCAAATTCTGGCTCATGATCATCTAAACCTTAGCCAGCCAGTCGGGTGTAGTACCCTACCAGCGTGCTATAAACCATAGCATCCTCATGATGTTTTCATTCATGAGGAAACCATAGCACGCTGACATATCATGATGTCCAAAAGTATGGCTTGGTCGTTTCGCGGCTGTTGCTCAAACATTCCCATGGACATGTCACTGATCGTTGTATCTTGCAATGTAGTTCTATGAAATGGCTTCTTTTTAAGGCGATGAAAGCTCAGTGGCAGTGACGTCGGATATCGCGGCGAAGGTCGTGAGTTCGATTCCCATCCAGGACAGACATTTGTGTGCATAATGTCTGTTTGTCCGAGTCTGGGTGTAATAAATTTTACTGTTTAAGTATGTACTTACAAAAACAGTCGTTTATAGTTATGTAGTGTTGGTATCAGTAATCTGGTTTCCACAACACAAGCTCTGCCTAGTTTGGGATCAGATAGCCGTTTGTGAAAAATGACCCAGGATTATTTGTATGTATTTATTCTATGGACCCAGAAAAAAACGTTTGCCAAGGTAGTATATTTCATCCTATATTCTTTGATATTAAGTATATTATCTAAAATCTGTTAAATGATATTTTTTAAATACATATTTCAACAGTTAACAAAACATTTATATGTTTTCATTTCGGTTTACCAAGCGAATATTCGACCAGTTTTTCCTGAACTTCCTCACCTCCCTTCACATTAGACAATCTAGGTTACATGTGGGGTAGTTAGAATAAAACGGGGTGCTCGTTAAATTGGTACCTATCTACTGCACTGTGGCTTTGCGGCACGTACTGCATACTATCCGAGTGGTTTCGTTGAGTTTGATTTACATCGTATTGTCATACCGATTATAACAATGTAGGTACAAATAAAATTGTTTTTGCATTTTGCAAAATAGTTTTATCCAGCGATTTTATCCACGTTCTCAAGGGCAGTTTGCATTCTGGATATTATTCCAGGATCTACATGTGCCAAGTTTCATTCTAGTGGCCGTTAGGGAGCTGAGTGTTGGAGTGACAAACATGCACACAAAAACTTTCGCATTTATAATACTAGTAGCAAAGATATCAGAGTAGGATGGTGTAACCGTTTTTACCCGAAATTCGGTATATGGTGTATGGAGGAGCGAGGTGTTAGACTCCTCAATTGTAATGGAACGTAAAACAGCTATCACAAATTAAAAAGTTATCACCAAATATGAAATAATGCAGTATCTAGCTCACACTTTTTTTTGAATTCTGGATCAGCTTGTGTTTGAGCACAATCTCACCATGGTAAGTGATGATGTGGCCGAAGGTGGTAAGCACTCAAAGCCTAGATGGGAACTGGCTCTAAAGTTCAGCTGTTGGAACACACCAATAGGTGCTTGGCGACAGATTTTCAACATGAGGGTGGTAGCCAGCCAGTCGGGTACTATTCTTTACGATGTTTTCCTTCATCGAAAGCTCAAGCTCATTGTAGGATTCGAACCCACGACCTTCGTTGCGGTATCCAACGTTAGTACCACTGAGCTATCATCGCCTTAAAAACACTGCTTATTAGGTGTCCTCCGAGGTTTTACCCACGTTGCCTAGGGCTCTTATCTTTTAAAAAATATCCTAGGTCCTTCTCCAAGTTTCCATCTCTATCTATTACAAAATTCATAAAAATTGGTTCAGCGGTTATAGGTGTGAAAAGGTAACAGACAGACAGACAGAGTTACTTTCGGATTCATAATATTAAAAGCGTATTTTGTTAGAGGATATATATTTCATAGTGTACTTATATCGCTGTTTGTCATATTTTGTCATACACAATAAAAACAAACATGAGCTAAATTAAAACAAGTCTTTCTGTAGGTTAATTTATAGGTCAAATGGGTATAACAAGATTGAGGTACAAGACTAGATTTTCTTTTTTGGTAATGCCAGGTCATGCAAAGTCAAACTAAGGTAAGTACATATAGGTACGGAATAACCTTTTTCTTTATTTCGCTCTTATTTTACATAATATAAATTGTTTTATTTGTAGAGTTTTTATTTTTTACAAAAAAACATGTGATGAAGGTTCGTCACGCAAATGTGAGCGTCAAAATGTAAGGTTTTTCATCCATATCATCTAGAAAAAAATATATATAATTTTTTTTTTTTAATTCTCGATAGGCTTGTGTTTGACCACAATCTCACCATGGTTAGTTATGATGTGGCCGAAGATGGTAAGCACACAAAGCCTAGATGGGAACTGGCTCTCAAGTGCAGCTGTCGGAACACACCGATAGGTATTTGGCGACAGATTTTCAACTTGAGGGTGGTAGCCAGCCAGTCGGGTACTACAAAGTACCCTACCACCGTGCTAGGGTTTCCTCACGATGTTTTCCTTCACCGAAAGCTCAAGCTCATTGTAGGATTCGAACCCACGACCTTCGCCGCGGTATTCGACGTCACTTACCACTGAGCTATCATCGCCTTGTATGAATCTTATCTTTTTCTATAGACATTCTAAAAACAAAGTCGGGTTAGTTACACCATTTATAACTCAAGAACGGCTTAACGGATTTTGATGATCCTTGGCACACAAGTAGATCATAGCCTGGAATAAAACATAGAATAATTTTATTCCCGAGAAAAGATAAGATCCTTCAGGGACTTGGGTAAAACCGCAGGGGAAAGCTAGTTTATGAAAACAGCTGTACCTACTTTCAGACACGTCACAATTAGGGATCAGTCGATATACGTTTTACTTGGCTGCAAATATTTGTAACCAAGCTTGGGCCACATATCTCAAGCATAGTGCATAGCTCAGGGAATATTTGCCGTATAAGGCTTTGTAAACTATAAATAGGTGCGTCCCGAATGGATTCAACTTCAGAGTTAGGATTGATCGATTGCTCGATAGCTGTTAAATAAATGGATGACAAGATAGGTAGAGGAATGAATTTAATTTAGTGTTTTATGATAAAATTTGATCGGACGGGCAGGGTTATACAGGAGGTCCGGTAACAAGTATAACCAACTTAAGGTGTAGTAAAAGTATCACTATTTCTAAGATATCCCGTCCCGTCCACCTATCTCCCCCTTAAGTTTGTCATACCGGACATTCTGTAGCCCTGACCGTCCGACGGGTCGGTTGGCGTGGTTGGTTAACACACTGCCTATCACGCCGCAGGTCGTGGGTTTGATTCCCATCCAGGGCAAACATTTGTGTGCATGAACATGTCTGTTTGTCCTGAGTCTGGGTGTAATTATCTATTTAAGTATGTATTTACAAAAAAATATTTAGTTTTAGTTTTAAAATGTATTTATTTAATTATTATTAGTATTTTATCTTTATCTGAAATTAAATAAAGAAGTTTATTAAATTAAATATTATTCCTCTTTTTTACAAAAAATAGTAGTATATGTAGTATATCAGTCATCTGGTTTCCATATTACAAGCTCTGCTTAGTTTGGGATCAGATAGCCGTGTGTGAACAAATGTCCGAGGATATTTATGTCCGGGGATATTTATATAACTATCAAAAAACGTAACTTTTATGTAGTTGTGTTATGTGGTCATATACTTAGTTTAAATAACTTAAAAATTGTAGGTACTATTATAAAAACGTTCCAAAACCAAACAAAAAATGGTCAAAACATACTGAGCTGATCTTTGTGACTTTTAACGGACCAGTTGTCATGTAGGTTAGATACCTTGACCGGTACATACAATAGTGATGTTGACTCATATATAAAATCAGCTTATTTTTATTAAATGTCAAAACGATTGTTTATTATGAAGATTTAAATGAAATAATGGATTGTTCCGTCAGAAATATACATCATAAAAGATCTACTCTTTGTTGTTAAAATGGTAATCATAAAATAGTGGGATTGTATTTGTATTAAGTGTTCGCTATTTACAAGCCACTGGATGCGAGTAGCGCAAGACCGGTCATCGTGGAGATCCTTAGGGGAGGCCTTTGTCCAGCAGTGGACGTCTTCCGGCTGATATGATGATTATGATTTACAAGTATTTTTAGTTGTTTTATACACTGCTGCGTAATTGCTGAGTTTATTGCCAGCTCTTCTCAGCAAAAGCAACCTTCCGAACCGAGCGTTAGAATTTAACATGAATCAAATTGACGATTAAAAAAAACTTGAGAGGTGTCAAGGGACACCCGGATGGAACGAAGTTATATAAGTTATATAAGTCGAGAGAGTATACATGTATATAAAAAAAAAACATTTCTATTTATATATATATATAAATAGAAATGAAAATATCTGGCTTGCTTTCTATAAGAGAGAGACAGACAGACAGAGAAACATGCGCACGCCGCACAGCTTACAATAGCTTACTATAGCAAAAAGTGTCGGTGACAATTTTTCGTAAGATTTTTTTCCGTCTAGCCCCCTTTCACAACGCGCGATAAGGAACTTCGTTCCAAATACTTGTATGAGTTTACATTTGAGTTTGAGTTTGACTGGTTAGTGGTAGATCATTTTTATTGAATATAGGCAACATCCCCATTACTCGTATTTGTATTGTGTCTGGGTATAAACTGTTGTGGTAGAGGTAAATACATAGTACCTACCTAGGCGAACGAGCGTTGCGCAGGGCATATAGGTAATATAGGCGCAGGCAAGCAAACAATTATTGTTGTTGCTTTTCGGAGAAAATAATTTTCCCGGATATGAGTTAGCTCAAACGTATTATAAAGTTCATCGAAATCGTTAGAGACGAGAGCGCTTTCAGAGCGCGATCTTCTTTCGTGTTTATAAGCATTTTTTTATTTATCAAAGCTTATTCATCGATTGAAAGCAAAAAGAGCTTACATATTTTATACGGAACCAAGACGCAATTCTTGTGTGGTAGAAAATATTATCCACCAACGCCATACCAAATGCATTGCAATTTCATACAAAATTCAACGTTTTCAAAGCACCAAGTGGAGTTCAGGTAGGTTTACTCCACGATGCGGCACACCTTTGAACGCTTCCACTAGAGCATGACCTATTTAGTTTTGATATATTGGATTACAAATATTAAACGCTCGATGGACATTGTCAGGGAAATTGTTGAGTTAGTACTCGCTTATGTTCCTAATATTGTAAATGGATGTATCAAAGGTAAACTCGTTAAAACATTGTTTTCATTTAACTTGTAATCTGGCTTAAGGAAAAATATCGTGGGACATTATTTCACACACGGCAATTTGACTCCATTTTTTAGTATGGACACCAGATTGCTGATAAACTACATTAATAATATCCTAGTTTAAAAACCCGTAGGTATTTATATTGTCACTGAATAAATACATAATATAGGGTAAATAATGTTTACTTTGGGTGAGGATCGAACTCACAACCTTGGTACGAAGGATATACTGACAGTAGGTAAAGTAAAGAAAAATACGTTTATTTTGGACTCACACAAAGACAGTAAAATAACAAACGCACATCCAAAAGAGATGTGTGAAGCCAAAAAAGGTATCTATTTCAGCATATCAGATAGTGCCCTCAGCACGGCAACAATACAATATACAACATTTTATATAAAGTTACCTAATTTAGGTAACTTTATATAAAATGTTGTGTAGCTTGGGTACACACACACACACTTCCACATAACAATCTATTTAACTCAAATTAAGTAACAGTCCTGTCAGTGATGATACATCTATCCCAGTATAGTGTGTTATGGTCATTTTCGCGACAAGATTCTGGCACATACCCAGTAGTACGGTACCTCAGACGTCACAAGGTATTTCAGAGCAAGTTGCTGGTAGATTATCCTGGCTACTTGGTTGTGCCTGTGCAAGTATTCAAATCACCATTTGCGAGACGCGAACAACCAGGGATTATATGCCTGAGGGATTCACCAGGGCTTGCATCACATGCTTGACATATGACGACAGTGCCATTCCGCACGATAAATCTCCGGTAGTTGTTCGTCACCACAAAACCTCGTCCATAATTGCACAAACAAAACCTTCGGTTTCCCCGAAAAGGACTCCAAAGTCAGGCCATGGAGGCTGTTAGGTCCACATCGAGTCCGTGAAGTGCCCGATAGTACCTTCCATGTAACTCCTTGTCCTGCCATACCTGCCTGCGATCGTCCAATTATTCTAAACCCCACACCAACCGGTCTATTAAATGAATGAGGTTATAAACTAAATCCATTACTTTACTGCTAACATTAAATGTAACTATACCGGTACACGGTACGAGCTCTAACTTTAGAACGGCAAAGAATAGCAGAATTGTTTTACCAAAAATACAGCGCAAACCCTAAAATAAACAAACAAATACCCCCAACGAATTCTCACATGCTAATCGCAGCTACAAAAATAGCTAACTAATAGCAGATACCTGTAGTTTGTGATACAATGTCGGTGCACCTTGTTCCGGTGGTCCACAGCATTTGCATGCAAATGTGTTGGACACGCCACGCCAACCGCAAGATAATCACTACGCTACCTGACCTATCTGAGCTTGTCCTGCTCTGTTCAGAGCAATGCCTATTGTCTCAGTTGAATATTTATATCTAAATAGGCCTTAGCAATTATGAATAGTCTTTACTTTAACGCGCTGTTCCAAAGGTTGCTTTTGTCGAGAGAGCCGCAAATTTTTAAAAGCAACATTTTAAACAATCAAAATATACAACAAAAACATAACATAATAAACGAGTTCGGAATTACAAGTCAACTTTTCTAATAAAATTTACCAGGAATGTATGAAGCTCTGAATATTTTGCTTGATATTTTATAGTTCAATTGTTCCATTGTTTTTATCATTCAATTGCCTACACACCATGTATATCCAAGAACAAATCCCATAAAAACTCATAGGAGCACGCGCCTGTGTTTGTTTATTGTTTTTTTCCACCTCGTGATATCGGTGAAGCTTAATAACCTTACATACGGATTGAGCGGAGAACTGTCTATGCCCGACTTTAATTCAAAGTAAAGCTTGTGTTTCACCACAATCTCACCACAAAGCCTAGATGGGAACTGGCTCTCAAGTGCAGCTATCGGAACACACCGATAGGTGTTTGGCGACAGATTTTCAACTTGAGGGTGGTAGCCAGCCAGTCGGGTACTACAAAGAACCCTACCACCGTGCTATGGTTTCGTCACGATGTTTTCCTTCACCGAAAGCTCAATCTCATTGTAGGATTCGAACCCACGACCTTCGGTATTCGACGTCACTTACCACTGAGCTATCATCGCCTTAAATTATTAATTAAGTATTTAATTATTATGGATGTATTTTGGGACGCTCGTCCCAATAGCGAACCAAGGACACGACAGGCAGAAAACAACCCTGTCAACCTTTTATCAACTGCCTGTGGGTATGTTATTTTTATGGAAACAATTTAATTCAAGGGATTCACGATTTTCAGACCACTCTAAAGGGATTTATCATTTTACTAGATAATGTTTGTTTTTTGTCCAATGTTTTTTTTAAGTTATTAGTCGTTCAATTTTGGTAATGGCGTGATAAATAAATTGTTAACATTTGTAAATACTTTTGTTTGCATTGAATAGGCTCTGAAACTACTGGACCAATTTGAAAAATTCTTTCACCATTAGAAAGCTACATTATCCCTGATTAACATAGGCTATATTTGTCCCGGGAATAGATAAAATCATAAGGGAACGCGGGTGAAACCGCGGGGAATAGCTAGTAATATAGAGAGGTATTAGTAGTGTCCATAGTTTCCATGTATATAGAAGATAATCTTTTGATGTTCATTCCAACGTAAGTCGTGCGTGAATATACTGGAGGAAAATTACGCTCCATGTTTTTCGCGTATGCGACTTTTTAACTTTTTAAAGATAGGCATTTTGTAGTGCACTTTACTGAACTCTACAGAAGTAGTTTCATTACGCTTCAGCAATTACCCCTCGTTTTTTATAAGTCTGTTAACTTAAGCGAGATCGTATTTAATTTATAGCTTTTACTATGGTGGTTTACCAGGTGTATACAGTTATGAATATAGAAATGAGGTTAGGTTTCCTCAAACTTTTATGACATACAAATATGACAAATGTCTCGATTGTAAATTTGAAACGAATAGTCTTGTTAAAAGCTAAGATAAGATTTTTGTGCATAAGGTGTACAACACATTGGTAATCCCGCTGGTATTACTAATGTCTATAGACGGTAGTCACTTACCATCAGGTGACCCGCCTGTGTGGATGTCACTTGTGGTATAAAAAATAAAACTTCTTTTTTTTATACCACAAAGCATCAAAGAAGCATACAGCCTGATAATAGTACTCTCTCCTAATGGTAAGCGAAAGCGGTTACCGTAGTTTATACTACTTGCTGTTGCACCGCTTTTAGTTCCAAGGTTTACCATGGCACATCTCGAAATGTGAAACAAGCCATAAATATAAAATCTAACAATTATATAGATATCCTATACTCAGCGGCAGAAGTTTTTAGACTGCCACAACTCAGTATATACTTAATAGTACCAGATAAGGCAATGATAGCTCAGTGGTAGTGACATCGGATACCGCGGCGAAGGTCGTGCGATCGAATTCTATAATGAGCTAGAGCTTTCAGTGAAGGAAACCATTGAACGGTGGTAGGGTACTTTGTAGTACTTAGCAGGCTGGCTAACACCCTCAAATTGTAAATTTTTTGACAAGCACCTGTCGGTTTGTTCCCACAGCCAGTTTCCTTGTAGGCTTTGACTGCTTACTACCTACGACCACATCATCACTTAACATGGTGAGATTGCGGTCGAACACAAGCTTATCCAAATAAAAATAAAAATTATTTCAAAGTTGAGTATGAATTCATCGTGATTGTTGTTTGTCAAAAACTATCGATTTTAGCAAAAGTTCCCTAGATTGAGGGTTGCTAAACAAAATGTGTCTTCTCCAATGCCTCCCTCTGTTGATTGCCGACAAGTTACGCGATTCTGGTCACGGATGTACCTTCTGTATGCTGGACGTGATATATTGTATCTGCCGCGTTAAACGTAAGTTTATTGTATGTTCTGTTGAAAATTTCAGTTGGGAATTTGTGAGTAGAATAAAATTATAGTTTTCTCTTATTTTTCTATTGTTTTATCTACAGCCAATATTGTTAATTTTGAGAGTAGTATTTAAATTTAAATATTAGGTAATGGAAATTATATATATTACAAATTATTTCGTTTTTAATGACTTCAAATTAAAATAATAGTGAAGCAATAAAAACAAACAAAATCAAACATTTTCTCAATCAAATAATTCCACAAATATTATAAATGTGAAAGTTTGGATGGACGAATTTTAAAGAAACTTGGCACACAGGTAGTTCATATCCTGGAATAACTTAGGATACTTTTTATCACAGGATCGCGGGTGAAACTGCGGGGGATAGCTGGTGATACATATTTGTAACTAGTAATATATCAAGTCTATTCGCGCACAGAGTAGGTACCATCAAAATATTATTTTAATAACCTCGACGTTTGCAACAATAACCAAGTTGCATTGATCGTGGTCACGAGTGGATAAGGTACATACAAGTATAAATTTAGTTTGCAAAAGTTTTAAACCAGCTTTTTCACAAAAATGTGTTATTAATACCTATCCAGCGTAATAATACCTACATCTGTTCCATAACCGGCCCCCGGCGCGTCATTATTCTGAAGTGCACTTCTCACGTCGATCTCCGCTCCAGCTCAACACATAGTAATTATTCGGAAAGTTTTCACTTAACTTTAACTTAAAGCTACGAGATACGAGGGCGATATCAAAGTGATCATGACTCATAACTGCACTCCAAGAGCATGCTTGTGTGACAGGTTTCAAAGGATGTGTTCTTGCGTAAATTAAGTACGTGGGATTGCATTTAATGTAGAACGTTTATTTGTGAAAAGTCTGGTTTATTCTAGTGTTCTCCTACTAATATTATAACTGTGAAATTTTTATGTTTGGATGTTTGTGAGCTTAGATGATTGCTAAAACTTGGCTCAATGGTAGAAATCTCAGGAAAAGATAAGATCCCTCGGGATCGCGGGTGAAACCGCGGGGCGGAAAACAAAGTTAAATTAATCAAATTATTTGGATGAAATTAAGCAGAAATGTAGATGCCCTGGGATAATAATACCTTCGATTCTTTGAAAACCCGCGGTCAGAAGGTAGTAAAACATATCAAAGACGATTATAATTTAGTGGCAGTGACACCGAATGTATTGACAGAGGTTGTACGTTATATTCTTTCAATGAGATTGACCGGAAAAAATGTGTAATAAGTTTCGTTTTTTTTCCAACAACATAATGATCGTGGTTGAGTAGTTTAGAGAGAGTCTTCAAGTATTTTGAAGGGACGTTAAATAGGTATTTGAGTTAAAACCATATGCCGCTATTGTCCCTGTTCAAGGAAGCATCACATCTTATGTGTTAATGGCGTCATTGTTCCATTATTGTGAAAGTTATGTGTGAACTGCTCAGACCAAATAAAAAGGTAGACAGAGTCCCGCGCACTTAAAGAGAAGCACAGTAAAGGACGCGCGGGATAACGTACGTGCAGGTCATTCATGCACACAACTTCGTGCTTCACTTCATTGGAGACTATTTGGAGTTTACGTACGCTCCTTCTACCTTTATTATTTGTTCTGTGGTGAACTGTTACATGGTACAGTGATCTTAACAGTAGTATTATGGGCTACATTGAGTTTCTTCATTGGAGGTTAGTATGTAGTATATGATGTCAGTGAAAGAGGGTTATAGTTTTAGGGTCTTGTGCGAATTGCTTTTTATATAGAACTAGCTGTGCCCCGCAGTTTCACCAGCGTAATTGAGGGATATTATCTTTCCCGCGACATAATATTTTTGCAAGTATATGATCTACCCGTGTGCCAAGTTTCATCAAACTCCCTTCAGCCGTTTTTGCGTAATTGAGTAACAAATATCTAAACATATAAACTATCACATTTATAATATTAGTAGGATTGTAATAAAATTCTACTTGAGATATTTTAAATTGTTTAGAGAATGAACATGTTTATTAGAAAGTTTGAAGTGACAGATTAGAAAGGAGCTACTTGTTGTTATATTCTATTAATTTGAAAAAATATTTTCTTCAAATAATTTTCATGCGTAAAGAAAATAAGTATGTGTCTCTGTCTGCCTGGTTTTAACGTCTAAACTGCAAAACCGATCTTGATAAAATTTGGCAATAACCTTTCTACATAATATATAGTCTAGCCTGTATATCCGGGATATAAGGGCTAAGGAGATTTTTGTTAAATAAAAAAAAATAAAATCTAAGCGGTTTTAAAGACACAATTCTGCGATAAACGACTCGCGGATGTATTCACGGCCAAAAACTAGTGTTTTATACTTCAAAACCAAACTTGGGTAAACGCAAGGAGTTCAATGTAGTTATAATATAAACTTGAAGTGAAGCTATTTTCCTTCACAACATACACGTTTAAGTTCATTATCGTAACCAAGAGTGAGATACTCGCAAAATGAAGACTGCTTTCCTTTGCACCTGGCTTCATGCTAACTGTTCAGAATGTTGCCTCTACTATTAGTTACACATTTTATTGCATTCATTTTGTCTAGTTTCAGTTCTTTAGAAATTACAGGCTTTTTAATAAGGCAATTAAATAAATACTTATTAAAGTATTGTATTTTTTAGCAGGCGGGTCACTTAATGCTAAGTAAATTACCGGCTCTAATTCAGATAGGTGCTTGGCACAGATGATTGCGCTGAGACTGCGATGACTTGAAACTTGAGGTTGGAAGTCAGACGGGTACCTACTACAAAGTACCCTACCACAGCGCTGTGGTTTAACTAATCGTCACAAAAACAAATTAAAGGCTGTTTTTAATCATTCGCAACTTTGGGAATTCTTTTCACGACTTTTTCGAGTAATAATAGCGTAGTAGGAGCACAGTGTAGACAGTTTGCTAGCAAGTAGCAAGTCACACAATTACACCAGTATCGTCAGAATGCACAACTATCAAAGACTCGCTTTGCCGCCTGGGAAAATACCTCTGTTGCACAAAATTAACGCGGCTTATACGAGAAGATCATAAAAGAGCCATTCCTCGGCACTCAAGTGGGAATTCACTGGTTTTATTTATCAAGAATAACATTATTATCATTTAAAAGTTTCCTTTCTGTATTTTTATTACGAATGTCTGCTACAGGTGAATTTTACAAGAGGGCGTGGATGGCCAAATCTGAAACTATAGGGAGTAGCGAAAAATGCTGAAAAGAGTTTCGAGGCCGATTTTGACAAAAACTAAAACTGCATCATTAGATTTTTTTGGAAAGAAAATACAAAGCCTGTAACAATAACTATGTCATTACGAATGTGGTTTTTATTACACCACCCGATAGTGTTCTTTTAAGGATCAAATTCTCAAAAGTAATGACAACGGAAAACTAAAGGAAAATGAAAAAAACTTAAAAAAAGACAGAAGTGGTAATTGCACTATAGTTTCATGTTCAAGCGGCGTTTTATTTGCAGCATAAGGAAACACAAGAGACAACGAGGCAGGCGGGTCACCTGATGGTAAGTGACTACCGTCGCCTATAGACATTAGCAATACCAGGGGCACTGCCAACGTGTTGTACACCTTATTACAATGCCTTAAGGGCAAGGGCAACTGGCTCTCAAGTGCAACTTCCGGAACACACCAACAGGTTCTTGGCGACAGATTTTCATCTTGAGGGTGGTAGCCAGCCAGTCGAGTACCACATAGTACCCTACCACCGTGCTGTGGTTTCCTCACAATGTTTTCCTTCACCGAAAGCTCAAGCTCATTGTAGGATTCGACCCCACGACCTTCGCCGCGGTATCCGACGTCACTTACAACTGAGCTATCATCGCCTTAAATTTATTTATTATTTAGAATGTAATAATGTAGTAGTAGTTGTAAAGTAAGTATCCACTGTTATACCTACGTAACAGTCAATGCCGCCCTTACGTGGAGACTTCTGTGGCTCTAAGAGAAGTGTAACGCGTCAAGATCAAGTTTAAAATCAAGTTATTGCACTGTTCTTTAAGAAATCTGTCAGCGGGAGATTGTTTTGGGATGCCGTTTTTGTAGGTAACATCTTAAACAAAATGGTGCCATAGTTTAATTAGATGTTACTGCGGCGTCCATTGTAAAGTTGGTATATTGGCGAGCTCGGTTAAACACGCTACCAATCATTACGGGTTCAGTAAACTTCTATCTCATAGAGCATTCAAAGTTAATCAATTCGTAACACCACAATTAAGGTACATTACATATTCATGTTTCGAACGCGACCAAAACTTCAAATTCCTGATTCAGTTACACAAGAGAGCACAATTAAACTTGTACAGCAGGTGGTGATTAAGTAAAAGTTTCTGCGGGTGACTAGTGCTGGCTGTATGTAATTAAAACGGCTTCGCAACTCAAAGTCGGATGCTGCGACATGAATATTCTATTGCTGACTGGAACCTTGCATGGAGTAAGTTTGTCGATATCACTGTCATGGAGCTGCTTCACGGCTTCTATTTATAAGTCGGTTGGAAATTAAGTTGTGCTTGTATAAGTACTTGATACCTCAGTGGTAGTGACGTCGGATACTGCGTGGGTTCGAATCCTACAATGAGCTTGAGCTTTTAGTGAAGGAACGGTGCACGGTGGTAGGGTACTTTGTAGTACTCGACTGGCTGGGTACCACCCTCAAGTTGAAAATCTGCCGTCAAACGCTTGTTGGAGCGTTCAGGAAATTGCACTTGCGAGCCAGTTGCTTTTATGGCATTGTTATAAGATGTACAACATATTGGCAATCCCCTTGGTATTGCTAATGACAATAGGCGACAGTAGTCACGTACCATCAGATGACCCAACGGCCTGGTTCTCTTTTAGTATAAAAAAATAAACTTGATCCTCCAGATTTATGAAGTTATTCTATTTTTAAGGCTATTAACGATGCGGTTTAATTAAAGTGATACGAGGCCTCAGGCTTTAGTGTTGTGTTGGTGTCTTTGACTTTGGATCAACAATTTAATTGAGCTGCTAAATAAAATCATTGAAAATATAATTTAACAAACTTGAGGCCATCAAACTCATTTATTCAAGTAAAGCTACGGTAAAAACACTTAGGTAGGTAATTATTATTTTGCTATAAATTTACTTAACTCGGTTTATAATTAAATTATCTTCATTCGAGAAGATTCCTAGTAAACAAAATCCTACAATTAGAGGTTAAGTTGAAGTTCAATAGTCTTTTATATTGATGGAACAAATTGAGCTAACTTTGACGTCTATTTAGTATTAGTTGATACTTTAGAGGTTGAATTTTTCTTATTGAAACACTTAGGAATCCACCTGCCAAATTCAAGTTGGTAGTGTAGGCACACAAATCATATCAATACTCTTCGGTCGCGTGTTCTTTAGGTTCGCACACGGTCTGCCGTCAGGCATAAAAAAGAATTTAAACCTGTCATTCATTCATCTATCAAATAATTTTATCGATTTAATATATGGTATTTCCTTCTGAAAATAAATTAATAATTGTGTGGACTGCATTCAGTCAGTGCTTTATTACATCGACCCTGCAACCACCAAAGTAGCATTTATCTTTTCTGAGATTTCGTGATTTATATACAAGTCGACCTATATGTATATATACGTTAACAGCATGTAGTAGAGGACTACTAGCTGTTCACCGCGGTTTCACCCGCGTTCCCGTGGGATCTTATCTTTTCCCGGGATAAAATATAGCGTATGTTCATTCAGGATAATAAGAGCATATTCAATGCAACCAAAAACCTAACAATCAAATCATTCCTCTTTATAATATTAGTATAGATAGAATCCAAAATGAACGGTTTTCGAGATATTCGACATTTAATACTATTTTTGAAAATACCGCCCGACTTTCCCTGTAATCCTGTATATAGATTCTGGAAAAATAATAGGTATGGTGTATGTATATAATCTACCTATAGATAGTAGTGCAAGTGATCTATGAAGTACCTATGCTTTGTGAACGGGACATTTTTCAGCGTAACTATTATTCAAAGTGGAAATATGTGGTTTTGATACTTTTAGCTGAGTAGTAGTTTAAAATTAGTGGCAATATTGGTATAGCTGGTAGCATCTGGGCCTACGGGAGCTCTTATAGGTATTGGCTCTATTATTATATAGATAAGAGGCTGGGTAAATTATTCTTTACCTATTTCTAAGCTTATTTTTCTGTCTTCATAATAATATCAATTTATAAGATACAAAGTTTTATTTATTTACGGACTTGTCCTGGATTATAGCGTTGTTGCTGTCGAAGTTTTGTTTGAGTCCTAAATAAGTTACAAACATTATATACGTGTCTTCTAGTTGTCCTCGTATAAATGTTAACTTAATTGAAACTTACAGTAAGGTCAGTTAAGGGTCAGCACACACAATAGTCGCGGGCCGCTGACAAATACCCGCCGGCCGACATAGCTGACATTCCGGGGTAACTCAGACGGCACGGGTTTTAATTACGTACGTAATTGCTTTAGCGAAAATTGTTCTAGAACAACGTAATTTCAGGAGCGGATAATATAAAAAGAGGAATATTTATACTTCCTGTGTTTACGATGTTTAATAAGATGGAATGTTTGCTCGGCGTTTCTAATTTTATACAGGAAATTTATGTGAGCACGTCTCTACTTATAATTGAATGTAATTTGTACGTGAACGAACATGACCAATAATTTATAATTATGTTTGGCTCGTATTAATTTTGTGTCTATTTATTATGATTGTGATGTCAACCTTAATTTGAATTTATGAGAAAAGCGGTAAGCGAGCGAAAATATTCATAATTCTTTACCAAAATAATTTACAATCAATAAGTGTAGTAGGTAAGTGACGATGTTTCTAAAGCGAACGTTGTTAATGTAAATTTAATTACCTTAATATTTGCTAAAATGCAACCATATTTTTATGATAATTTATCCTTCTGCCATAAAACTTTGTAAAAAGTGTCATTATTAAAATACTAAATAAATAAACTACTCTTTAATGTGGCAATTAAAGCGACTGTTTTGTAAACATGACCAAAGTGTACCATGCACAAGACAGTTTCTTAAACAAGTCATCATAAGACAATGAAATAAAAACAAAGGTGTTTATTATAAAGCTTGCTACACACTGATTGACAGCAGGCGTGGCGCGACGGTAGCGACGAGATATCTATCGTTCCGCACGTAAGCGAAGTTACAGTACATACAATAATGTCAGTAACTCAATTTTATTATGTATACGTTTTAACTACTCAAGTTCTGATTACTTATTTAATTTCTATCAGTATTTTATTCAAGAAAAAGAAGAATAGTTAAATCTAGTATAGAAATGATCTTTGCTAATTAAAAGTATATTATGCGGTATTCTAAAACTTAATAGATATTAATTTTATGTTGTAATCCTGATAAATACAAAATAAAAATTATATTAGAGACTATTGGCCTTATTCATAATAAAATCGACGATTTTTTTATAGAGAATTTGAATTTAGAATCTGCTAAGCACTTACTAAATACTGTAACGTTATACTCGTATAGGTAATCTCGTTACATAAATACACTTTCTAGTCGTGGCGGTGGTCGCAACTAATTCTGCGAAAAAAAGAGGGTATCGTCGGCCGATGCGCTCACCGACCGACGCCCCGTGTCAGGACCGGCGAGTTTCGTCATTGGAACATTGTCACTGATCGTGTGCACATACGTCTGGATATTTTATGTTCTTTTTTACCACGCAGTGTAGTGTCTCGTTTTAAATTAATAGTGGAAGAACCTACTTTCTTCACACTGACATTAGTAAATCATATATTCAGTGTTAAACCCCATATTGGGTAAGTGTTGAACCAATACTTATACTAGACTTAAAGTAGGTACCTAATTAATAACGGTCAATTCAAATGTCATTAATATAATTTCATAGTCATTGCATATTTACAAATACCTATATAGTAACTGTTAGATATTAATGACATCATAAAGAGTATTCTATTGTGACTCCTTCTGCTTTTATCCTCCTTGCCACCGCACTTCATACATCACCGGTATTCTCTTGTGCTTTGCTTGCGGTGATCATCTATACAACGTAGGACAAGGACAGTGACTCATCGTTGGGACGTTGATTCCAGGGTTCCATACTTTGACCAGAGAAGCCAACACTAACGTCGGTTCCGGCTACGGCAACATCACCTGCCACCCAACCGTGACGTCCCTTCACCACCGTCGATCATCTCGTCACACAACCACCAGGGGAGTGCCGGACTACGTGAAGTGGAAATTAGGCGGGCCATTAGAACCACTGTTTTTTTATTTTATTTAAATATAATTTCGTGAGGACAGTTGGCTTTTCACTATAAACACCCACTGCCACACTGGCGCCCGTATCGTGGTAATATTATGGCCTAATTTTTGCTTCCGTAGTAGTATTTGTGTTGGTGTGCTTGTTTTTTTTTTGTTTTATATTTTTATTTCTGTGAAACGTTTTTTTTTCATTGCCTTTTTCTGCAAGTAACTAGGGTGTACTTATTAATTTTTTTTTTTCTCGCCTTCCGAAAGTGAGGGTACTTACATATGTGTTAAATAATAACGGTTTATTTTTGTTCCGAATGATTGTTTATTGGTTGTACAATATCAGTTTCCGCTTAACAAGGACAATTTACTTAATATATTTTTCGCTATTATTTATGTAAAAGTACAGTCAAGGCGAAAAATCTATGCATATATATTTTTTTTTTTCATATTAATTTAAAATTTTATAATATAGGTTACAGTAAGTGCACACTAGTTACAAAGTTATAGCTTGCTTTGTGTTCTTTTATTTCTGTGCTGTGCATTTATTATTATTTTTGTGTTTATTTTGCTACTCATTTAGAAAAAAAAAAAAAAAAAAAACGTCATTTAGTTTCATTATATTATTATTGTAACAGAAGGAGAATTATCATTTCATTCATCTTGCTACTTCATCAAGGTTCATCATTTACCCATTTTTTTTGTAAAATTATAACATGTCATTTACGGTAAAATTTCTTTCCCTTCCAAAAACTGAATTGGACTACGAAGTTGCAATTCGAGGCACAACACCAGCGTTAACTGTTCAGGAATTGCGTAAGCAAATAGCAAAATTGGGTCCTCTGTTTCCTTCGGAGGATATTTTGTTGAGTCACTTATCAACTTCTGATGACTTAATAGGTGTTAATGAGGTTATCGAAAAAATTACTTCCACTATCGAGTCACAACCTGATAGAAGTACCATATTACGTACTCAAAATTTGATTAACCATTTATACCACCGTCTCAACAGAATAACTTGCGATGATGCCACGCAGCCCTTGTATGATGATTGTGTAAAACGTTTTAAGTTATGTTTGGCTAAGCTTGAATCTCTTAAAGACAGTAATATAGATCCTTTGACACTACCCTCTAAAAGTGAAACTACAGATTCTAGTAGTCCTCTTAATATTACAGTTCGTTGCGATCGTAATATTTCAAGTGAGATAGGGAAATTAAAGTATGACGGAAAAACTTGTGTTCGAGCTTTTATTCAACGTGTTTCTGAATTTCGTGAAGCTAGAAATATCTCGTCGTCCACTGTTCTATCATACGCTTCTGAAATTTTTACGGGTGATGCTCTCCACTGGTTCAGAAGTATCAAGGACCAAGTTTCAGACTGGGATCAACTCATTGAATTACTGAAACAGGATTTCGACCATTCTGATTTTGATTACAGATTGCTTACTGAGATTCGTTCTAGAACGCAAGGAGAATCAGAAAACATTGTTATCTATTTATCTATTATGTCAGGATTATTCTCGCGATTGTCTAAAATAATTAATGAAGAGGATAAATTAGAAATTATTCTCCACAACATCAGGCCAGTTTATGCCAACATTTTAGCCTTTTCTCCAGGCATCAAAACTATTGCGGATCTTAGATCAGTCTGTCGTAATTATGAGGAGGTCCAGGCTCGTCAAGCCCAGTTCCGTGAACCTCCTAAAGTAAGTTCAGATACTCTAGCGCCTGAATTTGCTTATGTTGGAAATAAAAACAAGTCGGACGTAAAACAAAATTTTAATCATTACCCCGATAAGATGAACTACAATTTAAATTATTCCAATAGACATTCTTACAAAGCGCAGCCAAACCAAAATGAAAAATCTTACAACTATAATAATAATAAAAATCAAAACTACATACATTCACTTAATGTTACAGATGCTAAACCTCGGTTTTGTCCTCGTTGTCGTGAAAATACACATAATCTGCGACAATGTCAGGCTGATAAGACGAACATTATTTGTTTTGTCTGTGGCCGTAAAGGTTTTAAAACTCCTGATTGTCCTGATTGTTCTCACAAACAATCAAGTTCAAAAAACTAGTTGTGAAGAATTGTGTCGATAAGCCGAATAGTCACTTTGACATTGACGATTGGAAATCATGGCTGGAAACTATTAAACGATATTTTCAATCTTATAAAATCGATGCAATTCTTCATAATACTACAACTAGCGATAACAGACCTTATGCCACTATTTCAATTAATAATATTTCTATGTGCGGCCTTCTTGATTCAGGTTCAGCTGTTACTATAGTTGGTAACTATGCTCATAAAGTTTTGGAAGATCAAGGTTTGACATTGGTCAAGGATTGTGGATTAAATGTTTCTGCTGCGGGTGGTCAGGTTTTGCAAAGTATTGGATTCTTTAATCTACCAATAAGTTTTGAAGATCAACTTCACATTATCAAAGCCTTTGTTATACCTGATGTGAATACTAATCTTATTCTTGGTGTTGATTTTTGGCAGAAATTTAAAATATGCCCGCAATATTTACATGCAATCAATATTAATAATGCTGAGATTACTTCAAAATTTAATCGGGAACCCATAATTCAAAGCTATGATACTCTTAGTGATACAGAAAAGTCTTTAGCTGACAACGTTATTGAACAGTTTAAAGATATTTCTTTTGAACGTAATGGCTTAGGTAAGACTAGTCTTATAACGCATCGGATTGATACTGGTGATTCTCAACCAATACGTCAACGCTACTACCGTATGTCGCCGGAAAAGCAGCGAATTCTTGTGGAACAGGTTGATGAAATGCTTTCTCTCGACGTAATTGAGCCATGCGAGAGTGCTTGGTCATCCCCTGTCCTTATAGTCACGAAAAAAAATGGTCAGCCTAGATTCTGCCTCGATAGTCGTAAACTGAATTCGGTTACAACTCGTGACGCGTACAATTTGCCGTATGTCTCAGAGATTCTTGACAATCTTAGGGATGCTCGTTTTCTGTCTACTCTGGATTTATCTAAGGCCTTCTGGCAAATAGAAATCTCGCCAGAAGACAGGGACAAAACAGCATTTTACGTACCAGGAAGAGGAACCTTTCGTTTTAAGAGAACTGCGTTTGGTCTTACCAATGCTCCAGCCACTCAACAACGTTTAGTGGATCTTTTATTTCGCGAGTTTGACTTACAAGTCTTTGCATTTCTTGATGATATTATTATTATAAGCCAAGATTACAATAGTCACGTTTCCCTCCTACTTAAAGTTCTTGACAAGTTAAAACAGGCAAATTTGACCGTGAATCTGGAAAAATGTAAGTTTTTCCGGAGTCAAATTAGGTACCTGGGGTATGTTGTAGATAGTTGTGGTCTACGTACTGACCCCGAGAAAGTAGAAGCTATCCTTAATTATCCGACACCTACTTGTCGTAAGGACTTGAAGCGTTTTCTCGGGACAGCTACTTGGTACCGTCGTTTTGTTCCCGACTTCAGCACTATTGCAGGTCCTCTCAATAAGTTAACCTCAAATAAAAAGGGTGCTTCAGGGTTTTGTTGGACATCTGAAGCCGATTCTGCTTTCCAGAAACTCAAGAAGTGCTTAATTTCTGCACCAGTTCTGTCTTGCCCCGACTATACTAAACCTTTCGAAGTCCATACAGACGCAAGCAATTATGGTGTTGGTGCTATGCTTACACAGACTTTGGACGGTAAGGAGCATCCAATAGCTTATATGAGTAAGTCTTTATCAGCGGCGGAGAAAAATTACAGCATCACTGAGCGTGAAACATTAGCTGTCATAACCGCGTTAGAGCATTGGAGGTGCTACGTGGAGAATGGTCAACCTTTCACTGTGTATACAGATCACAGTGCCCTAAAATGGTTCCTTTCTCTGGACAATCCCACTGGCAGATTGGCGCGCTGGGGAGTTCGTTTATCAGCGTTCAATTTTGAACTCAAACATCGCCGTGGCGTCGATAATGTTATTCCAGATGCACTATCCCGAGCTGTTCCCGTAAATGCCATTAGTAGCTCAAACACTCATTTAAGTACCGATGATTCGTGGTATAAAACTATTTTTAATGGTTGTTTAACAAAACCGGAAAATTTCCCTAATTTTTTAATAAAAAATAATACATTATTTAGACTTTGTAAAAACAAACACGAGCTTACTTCAGAATTTTCGTGGAAGGAGGTTATTCCAAATGAATTACGTAACGATATAATTTCGGAAAATCATAGCATACCTACTGCCGGCCATTTAGGTACTTTTAAAACATATCGTCGTCTTACCTTACGTTACTTTTGGCCTAATATGTTTCAGGACGTACAAACATTTGTAAGCGCGTGTCTTAAATGTTTGTCGTATAAAGCTCAAAATCATCAAACCTTAGGTGAAATGGGGCGACCAAAACAGTGTAGTCGTCCATTTCAAATGATTTCTATAGACCTAATGGGTCCCTTGCCAGTCAGTAAAAAACAGAACAGTTTTATTTTGGTCGTTACCTGCTGTTTTTCTAAATTTTGCTTAATATTTCCAATTAAACGTGCTACGTCAGATATAATTATTAAAATTTTGGAAGAATCAGTATTCCTCGTTCACGGTATTCCACAAACCATATTTATGGATAATGGAAGCCAATTCATTAGTAAGGTCACTGTCAATTTTTTCAAAAAATATGAAATTCCTAACATTTATTTTACGCCAAAATATACACCTCAAGTTAATACCGTAGAACGTTTTAACAGAACGATAATCACCTGTATCTCGACATTTGTAGAAGACGATCATAGATTATGGGACATATTTATTCCGAAAATTCAGTTTGCCATCAATAACGCTGTCAGCGAAGCTACTGGATTTACTCCATCATTCTTGGTTTTTGGCAGAGAGCTTGTAATATGCGGCTCTCATTATACCGATACTGATCTCGGTGATAAACTTTTATTTTTACCACGTGACATCTACGCGGAGAATTTGGGTTCCTTGTCCGAAATCTTTGATCGAGTCCAATTAAGATTGTGGCATGCACATTTAAAAAATACGTCGCATTATAACCTGCGTCGCAAGGCTGTAGAATTTAACGTTGGTGACATAGTTATGAAAAGGACTTATTTCCTGAGTGATAAAGACAAAAGATTTTCAAAAAAGTTAGCCCCAAAATTTATAAAATGTCGTATCATAGAAAAAAAGTCTTCTCTTGTTTATGTTTTGGAGGACATGTCAGGGAAAAATTTAGGTTCATGGCATATAAAGGATTTAAAATTGATAGGTTTGAATAAATAGCTAGTTGGGTTGAATAGTTTGGATTTTATTTGAGAGCAATAAAATCCTTAGTAGGCGAGGGGGATATGTAACGTTATACTCGTATAGGTAATCTCGTTACATAAATACACTTTCTAGTCGTGGCGGTGGTCGCAACTAATTCTGCGAAAAAAAGAGGGTATCGTCGGCCGATGCGCTCACCGACCGACGCCCCGTGTCAGGACCGGCGAGTTTCGTCATTGGAACATTGTCACTGATCGTGTGCACATACGTCTGGATATTTTATGTTCTTTTTTACCACGCAGTGTAGTGTCTCGTTTTAAATTAATAGTGGAAGAACCTACTTTCTTCACACTGACATTAGTAAATCATATATTCAGTGTTAAACCCCATATTGGGTAAGTGTTGAACCAATACTTATACTAGACTTAAAGTAGGTACCTAATTAATAACGGTCAATTCAAATGTCATTAATATAATTTCATAGTCATTGCATATTTACAAATACCTATATAGTAACTGTTAGATATTAATGACATCATAAAGAGTATTCTATTGTGACTCCTTCTGCTTTTATCCTCCTTGCCACCGCACTTCATACATCACCGGTATTCTCTTGTGCTTTGCTTGCGGTGATCATCTATACAACGTAGGACAAGGACAGTGACTCATCGTTGGGACGTTGATTCCAGGGTTCCATACTTTGACCAGAGAAGCCAACACTAACGTCGGTTCCGGCTACGGCAACATCACCTGCCACCCAACCGTGACGTCCCTTCACCACCGTCGATCATCTCGTCACACAACCACCAGGGGAGTGCCGGACTACGTGAAGTGGAAATTAGGCGGGCCATTAGAACCACTGTTTTTTTATTTTATTTAAATATAATTTCGTGAGGACAGTTGGCTTTTCACTATAAACACCCACTGCCACAATACCATAGATTTTATTATGAATAAGGCCATACATAGTAAACTCCGGTTTTCTTAATTGTCTTAACAAAAATGTGTGTTACGTCAGAAGTTTAGTCACCTATTTATTTTTCACTTAAAATTTTATATCGATTATCTTTATTATTTTCTTGTTAATTTTTGATTAATTTTATTCTCCCAAAGACATTGAATACGACGTTATAGAATTGTTGAATACTTTCTTAAGATGATCACCTACTTAGCCCACTGCCTTTGATGCTACATGCGCTACACGTATAGTAGGTAGGTATAATCAATGGGTGTGAGCGCAGCATTGTGCGCTGATGTATTGCCAGCCTTAACTGATGTTAGTCTGTTCAAGTTGTTAAGTGCACATAAATGAATAATTACTCTTTTAAGTTCTATGTCCTCCACATGACATTATTATGCATATATAATATATTTTGGAACATTTTTTTTAAATTAACTTACTTATACACTAAGATTACGTAACTAATAGCTAAGGTTAATAAATGCTATTACATATTATCATTGAACATCATGCTTTTGAAAAAAAAAAGGTTTTATCACTGCTGCTCTTCTCATCTTTCTCATTATGATGGTAAATTCAACTATGACGAGTGTTATCGCGATTCAGACCTTCCCGGTGCTCTTTGATGTAGAGTAAATTATGTAAGTAAAGTTATAAATTGTAAGTACTGGAAGATCATAAACATGGAGACTGGTAAAAATAAAAAGGAAGGTGAAACAATTAATCTTAAAGTAAATGAAAAGCTAATTACAGATAAACTTAACGTAGCTACTGCTTTTGAATCATTTTTTTCAACTATTCCGACTGAAGCTACACAAAATCTTGCATCATCTCCCACTAAAGCGGAATGTCTACTTAAAAAACATTTTTCTAATTATATTCCAAATTTTTCATTTAAGTATATTGAAACTAGCGACATCTTAAGCGCTTTTAAGTCTTTGAATGTAAAAAATACTGAAGACTTATGGGGATTATCAGTTAAAGTTATCAAGTCTATGATCACTAGCATAGCACCTGTTCTGGCAGCGGTTTTTAACCAATGCATTGATAAAGGTGTTTTCCCTGACTTAATGAAACACAGTAAAATTGTTCCAATTTTTAAATCTGGTTGCAAAAATAATCCTTCCAATTACAGACCTATCTCTATTCTTCCTGCACTAAGCAAAGTTTTTGAAAAAATAATTTTAAACCAATTATTAGCTCATTTCACACATAACGGGATTTTGCATACTAACCAGTTTGGATTCACTAAAGGGAGATCCACGACAGACGCAGGGGCTAAACTTCTTAAGCATATTTTTGAGGCCTGGGAGAATTCTCAAGATGCGGTCGGCGTATTTTGTGATCTTTCCAAGGCTTTTGATTGCGTGGATCATCAGACCCTAGTTTTAAAACTTCATCACTATGGAATCCGTGACACGGCTCTTTGTCTTGTATCATCATATTTATCTAGTCGGCAACAAAAAGTAGGTATCGGTTGTACTACGTCCCCAGGGTCTTTAGTTAAAACGGGCGTACCGCAAGGATCGATTCTAGGGCCATTTTTGTTCTTGGTCTATATAAATGATCTGCCTTACATGATAAATAACTTGTGCGATATAGTTTTATTTGCGGATGATACTTCCCTAATTTTTAGAGTAGATAGAAAAGACGCTGACCTTACCCATCTCAATGAGACCTTAGCAACAGTGTCAAAATGGTTTGCCACCAATAATCTTATGCTTAATGCGTGCAAAACCAAATGTATTAGATTCTCTCTTCCAAATGTTCCTAAGAGCAGCACCAACGTACTAGTTGATGATAGAACACTTGAACTAGTTTACAAGACAGTTTTCCTTGGTATAACTTTAGATAGTAAATTACAATGGGGTCCTCATATAGAAAATTTAGCTAGCAAATTGAGTTCGGCTGCTTTTGCGGTAAAGAAAATTAGACAAATAACAGATATTGCTACAGCTAGGTTAGTTTACTTTGCATATTTTCATAGTCTGATGTCCTATAACCTCTTCAGGGACTGATTTTAATACTGTTTTTATTTTACAGAAAAGGGCGATTCGCGCGATCTATTGTTTGGGTCCTCGCGAGTCACTGAGAAATCAATTTAAGGAATTTAAGATATTAACGTTGCCCTCGCTGTACATATGAAAATATTATGTATGTTCGAAAAAATTTAAATTTGTTTGAAGTAAACAGTAATCATCATAATTTTAATACAAGACACAAAGAAAAAATTGTGACCCCTAGATTCAGGCTAGCGAAAGTTAATAAATCTTTTCTCGGGAATTGTGTTCGTTAGCTGGCACGTGAGGTAGCTGGAATGTCTTATTTTAAATTTAAAATTTTTATTAAACTTAGGTTAATGAACAAAGCCTACTATAAGGTGGCTCATTACATGGAAGACAGAAATATATGGTTGTAGTAGCTTCTCTCTGCACCTGCATCCCCCTGGCGTAGTGTAAAATATTTGAAAATGTATCGAAATGTACTTATAAAAATGTAAGAAAGATCCACTGTTAAAAAAAAAAAATTGCCTTGCTGAGTTTCTTGCCGGAGTCTTCTCAGTTTAAGTGTATTCCGAACCGGTGTTAGAGTCAATTGTAACGTTCATGAGTGCCTTACCAGGGCCTAAACTGAATAAATGAGTTTTGAGTTTGAGTTTGAAGTAGTCGCAATACATCAGTAATATCTCATAACTATATTGCAAACACAAGTCTTCAGGTATATTATATATTTATTTGTTTATTCCTGAAATCAGAAGATACTCTAATAAATTCAAATTTAAATAAACAGATGTCGCTACACGTATTTTACATCGCACTATGTTTTGCCTCCAGCATAACTTAAATACGTACGGTACTTTTATTAAACCTAAATTCCGTAATATATTATTGCTATTTTTGACAGCTTATTCGCTCCGTGAGGTGTGAAATGCTAAAATTTCAGATTGTATATGTATTTCAGTTTAATAGTAATAACGTGACTGATAATACCGCAGCGAACTTGAAATTCTATTTTTTCATAGATAGACTACCGATTCACTCGCGAGTTAAAATTTAAAAATATTGTATACTGGCTTTCGCCTGCAATTTCACCCACATTTTTTTAGATAAACAGTAGTCAATAATAGTCTCTGAGAGATAATGTAACTAATACTGAAAAACATACATGAAAATCGGATCGGTTGTTTCGGAGCTACATCCAAACTTAACCTCTAAATGGTATTATGTACAGCTTATTTACAACAAATGTAGATAAAATATACAAAAAAAAGGAAAAATATGTAGTTTAAAAAAATTTCAATGAATTGGTGGAGTGATTTCCTACTTTTGAAGATGGTATGTAACAGTGACTCGATGTAGGTAGTATGATAGTTCTTTATTATGTACACGGATTTCCAAGTTGCTTGGAAGTATTGATGACTATAATTATAACACTAATGTTAATAAAAGTATTTCCTTATCAACCTCTGACACAAATTATATCTAGTAATTAAACTGAAATTCGCTAAAACAAAATAAGTTTAGGAAGACAATCGGAGTATTTTGATTGCCGTAGTTTTTTTTTATATCCATGTTAGGTTTTTTTTTCCTATCCAAAGATTAATTCCTTTATTTACAACAAAATATACAAACAAATGTACAACTATAATATATAAAAAACTTCTTCGAGGCTGCCGCTGCTGCCAATCGACAAGGTTCCCAGAAGGCTGGCAGCGTTTCCTCTTTGGATGGCCTAGCTGATGCGTTGGCGGAAAAAACTCCCCGTCCGCCGGTCACCCGAGGCCTCGATTAATTTTTTACATAAAATATTTGCGAAACGACGAGCTTATGTACCATTTCGAAAACTAGACACACTCGTACTGTCAATCGACGAAGACAAAATGTATATGAAATCTGAAGGTATAGATAGATTCGATGCAAATACGTCAAAGAAAACGTTATTCGCTTGCAGCATGAAAGACGTAACGAGCCAACAAAGCTGTTACGAGTAAAGAGCTGTCGGCATATTCCCGGTTTAGTTTATAAGAGCTAGCGATATAAGTGACTGTTGTCTTCATTCGAGATTATCTTGGCTGAATAATAAGTGTTGCGTTATTTATATAAAAAATATATTGTTGACAAAGCATACAATTATATCTTCTGGTAAAAATATCGGATAGAATACGGAAGAAAGTGATTTGAGTCTCAATTCTGTTCTAAAGAGATTAAGAGTATGACCATTAGTTTGTTACTATTTTATTTAGTTATAAGTCGTCTACGTATTTCCTGTCACTCACTCCATGTCGTTAGAGTTTACGAAGCGATTCTACGCCACAACCTCGAAGTTCGCTTCAGACGTACCGCAGCTGCACAGACTAAGCGTTTTATCGTCAAGTCGCAGAGCTGAGTTTCTCTGTGAATTCCGCGATATGCTCTATCATATCAAACAACTGTCACTTAATAATAATGCAAAGCAGAAAGGCGTTGAGGGCGTTTATTAAGGATTGACATTCTGAAACTACAATAGAGTATAGGAAATCACTGTTAAATTTTAAAAGACGTTCATTTAGTCGCTTTAACAGGTAGACGTAGACGTTGCTACGACGTCTCTAGTAATCCCTACTTAGTTGATGGGTCGCAAAGGAATTATTGAATTACGAAATCATGCAAAATCATATGCTTCATTTGAAAACATATCCAATAACAAAGTTAAACCAATGCCTAACAAAGCTTGTCCGTAAACGATTCGTGTTTATAGTTTGACCACACGGTGTTTTGTGCTAACATATTTCACATATGACCACAGAATCCTAATCTCTACTTTGTTGTCGGCGACCACACGTTTTGGGTGAAATGCCGTGTTGCTTTGTGGTCAGAATATGTTCATGTTTGTGATGTGATTCATGCGGCTTTATAGTAAAAGGAATTTCTAAAAATTCTTCACAAATGTTCTGGAGACATTAGTTACCTAAAAATTTTTGAGGAAAATTTTCAATTTTTGGTAAGATTATGAGGCTGTACCTACATTATGATCTGTTTGAAGATTATAAATAAAAACAACATGTTTGAACAGGGAAGAAAGCAATGCTGTGAAAGATATCATCATAATCTTCACAAACTTCCCATTTCTGAGTTTATAGAAATAATTTCATTATGAACACATCAAACAAAAGTCTTAACTTCCAATAACACTGTTGGATCAATTTGTTGGCCCAGTTTGTGTACTTCTGAGCCCGAGACCCGAGCAGGTCAGCAACTACTTACAATTCATGAGTTATACCTACATATACGAGAACCATACTGGACTATATCGCCTAAAACCAATTTATATGAGGAATTCAGAATTGGAATACAGTAAGCTGGTTGCTTTTTAAATTACATGTCTTTAGCAATTTCGATACATCTTTAAATTGCTAAAATTGATTTAATTGATTTACTAGAATAGGTTTATTTTTAGTCTCGAAAATAATCTTCAGAGTCCTGTTTTTTTTTTTTTTTTAATTAAAATAAAGAAAAAAAACAAAATATGAATAGTAAAACATCACAAAAACCTCAATAGGTTTGTCCGGATGTTGAGACACTTATAAGCTTTTTTTTATATCAAGTTCTTTCAAAGACAATAGAAAAAATAGGAAAACAATAATCTATCTATTAGATACTGCCAAATGTTCTCCTTCAATATTGTTATCAGATTCGTAATTCGCTAGGTACGATACTGGGTGGAACCTTTGCGATGGTGTATTTTTATAGGTACCCTATGTTGAGTTAATAATGCTAAACAACATATTTTAGCGGATTTACCCAGTATAAAAAGCACATTTCTATGTTTCGGCTACGTGTTTCTCTCAGCCGTTGTTTTTTCCTAAACCAACCACCGTATTCAAAGGTAAAGAGATTTATATGCACACAATCGATAAACAACATGGATTTAATGGCTCAGATGAAATTTAGCGTTCAAAGAACCAAATACACAGGACAAAGAGCGTTAGCTTATTGGAAGAAATAAATTTCCCTAGCGCACCTAAAGATTTTCATTACATTTGAAGTCACTTGACCGAGTTTCCACCACAAAGGAATCCAACTTTTATCTCTTTAGCGAGGCATTTATTGCGGTCAGCGAAAAGGTCTTTAGATCAAAGGATACCTACTATAAAATATCTCGTTGAAAAGTAGAGTTGAAAGCTTCCCTTGTTTTATTTGTTCTATGCAGAATGACATAGATTGTTTATCTGATCTAGATCTCCGAATTTAATATCGGATATAATTGTTTTTGCTGTTATCTTTATATTTCGATTATAGTGAACCAATTTAGTTTAGAAAGTATATTTTGTTTGGTTATTGTTTAGAAAGGAAGATCTATATCGCATAAATGACAATTATTTTTGTTGTTACATGATCGGTTTTTTCTCATAATGTGATCATGTAAGTTATATTATAGTTAACAGTGTTAATATTGACCTCACAATGTTTAGTTCTGTATATCTGTATATTAAGGTTGTTAGCAAATCCAAAAAATACATAATAATATATAAAATTCGTTTCACGATGTTGGTCCGAGATGAACTCCGAAACTACTAAACCTGGAATAAGAGACAGGATACCTTTTATCTCGGGAAAAGAAAAGATAGATAATAAGAACGCGTGTGAAACCGCGGTAGACAGCTACTAGCTCATAAGAATGCTTTGTACCGAAGTAATAAACCAAACGTAGGTATATTGAGTATGATATAATACGATATGTCTACGACTCATTAGTATTGTCACAAATAAACTCTTTAAATACAATAAACAAATGTATGTATGTAAAACGTTTATTCATTGAACTATGACTATAATCTATTACATGAAATCTGCCAAACTGCATAACAGTTTGTTGGCAGTTGAAGCTCTCTATACAAATATAACTTACTTTATTATAACATACACAGCACTTACAATATTTATACTTATCTAACTATTATACTATGACAAAGTTGAGCATCCGTCAGCTCCACAACAACAGCCAACAGACGACTCCCACAGGCCCAGGCCACCCGACCACTGCCACAACGAAAAAACGAGACGAGCGCCCAAACCGCCCACGGAAAACCACAAAGCACCAAACCATCACGGCTCAAGAACCTCACACCATTATAAAGGGGGGTCATTTTGTTTGTTTGTCTGTCTGTCTGTTACTTATGTAATGGAGTTTAATTTTATGTTTAAATTTAAATTTTGTATATTCTTCTTTGAAGAGTTGGGTGGGAAGGCTATTATATATTTTAGGTATTAAGTAATGTGAAGTTCTTGAACCGTAACAATTTGATACCCTATAACCCTCAACGAACAATCTAGGCACTCGCCTCGCCCGCCCGCTACTATCAGGCAACCCAAACCTACAAAAATCGTCCGCCGGGTACTGCTGCAAAGCTAACAGATACTCAACCCTGTCATGAACGGGGAGAACGCCACACTTTGTGAACAAGCGCTCGTAGTCTCCCTCACAGCTAGTCTTGGTTTTTTTAGATACTAATATTTTTAAAAATCGTGTCTGTAAATTTTTTATTTGGTTTAAATATGTTTTAAAGGTTCTTCCATACGCTATCAGTCCATAGTCTATGAGGGAGTCCACGAGCGCGTGGTAAACAGCATATAGTACAGGTCTGCTAACAATATTTTTAAGGTGGTAGAATTTGCTAAGCATGTGTCTTAATTTATTGCAGACTTCCAATACATGAGGTTTCCAGCTCAGGGTTCTATCAACTGTTAGCCCGAGATATTTATATGTGTTTACAAATTCTATTTTTTGACAAATACAATCAATTTTATTGTTATGCAGACATTTGTACGAATGTCCCGTTATCGTATAGTTTCTGGCATGTTTAATATTATGCGGAGACGATATGTGCATCCCTTTAGTTTTTAATAAGTTTATAATAATTCCATTGTCGTGAGCCCATTTAGTTATATTTTCAAAATCTGTTTGTACTTTTGATTCTATTTCCTCTTGATCTTTAGATGCGTAGAATATACACATATCGTCCGCATACATATACATTTTACAATATTTAATGACATTACATACATTATTCACATGCATTATATAGCCAATCGGACCATACACTGAACCGGTTGGTACGCCATACCGTATTTTACATTTATCTCCCTTTACTTTTTTGACAGCAGTTATCATAGTCCTATCACTTAGATAGTTTTTTAGCCAGTTATTTATTGGACCTCGTATGCCACACTCGGACATGGCCTGTAATAACAGCTCATGTTCGAGCGTGTCAAATGCTTTTTTAAAGTCAATAAAAATAGCTACTACATGTTTTTTTCCGTTAAGATAATCATTGATATCATCTGTAAAGTGAGAAAGCGCCGTCGCGGTACTTCTAAACTTACGAAAACCGTGTTGACTATTTGACAACAGGTTGTTGTTTTCAAGGAAATCTGAAATTTGGCGAACAATCAGTTTTTCAGTAATTTTATTAATAGTCGATAGAATCGCAATGGGTCGGTAGTTAGTGTAATCTAAGAAGCTACCTTGTTTATGTATTGGTCTGATCATAGATATTTTTAGGTCACTAGGGTACACGCTGTTCTGAACACATAGATTAATAAACTTTGCAATTACCGGGCTAATTTTCTTTTTGATATACTTAATATCCTGTACTCTGATTTCGTCATACCCCGGCGCCTTCTCACAAGACAGACCATCAACTACTCTCTCCACTTGTAATGCTGTTACCTTCCTATACCTAATGCTAACATTACTCTCAGTTACATATGTTTGCCTATCTAAAAAAACATTTCTACACTTGTGTTTAATATTTTCAATTTCTTCCGTAAATGTTCTCGAAAACTCTGAGCAAATGACATTAATTTCACTTGTTTGCCCTAGATGTTTTAATATAATGCTGTCAATATCAGTTTTCTTTTTACCGAGCCAAGAATTTACATTTGCCCAGATCCTCCGAAAATCATTTTCACATTTTATTATGGTATTTTTTCTATATTTATTTCTAGCATTTAATATCTTTTTATTTAGTTTATTCCTGTATTTAGTATATTCCAAACGATAGTTCATATTATTAGGAGTCATTTTCCACCTACGAAATAAATAATCGCGACGCTCTGTCATATCAAATAATGTTTTCGTTACCCACGGCTGGCTTTGCCTTTTTTTACTATTCACACTAATTTCTTTTGTTGAGGTGAAGTATATGTCACCAAAAATAAAACACAAACTCTCAAATAGTAAAAGCGGACATTCTATATCAGTTAACAAGTTCCAATCAATTAAACTTAGCTTTTCTTGTACTTGTTTCTGTACTAAAATACTAATTCTTTTATTCATACACGTATTATTAATAGAATTAATGTTTTTATGATATAATATGAGTCCCGTCGGGTAGTGGTCTGATATCTTACCGGCCGCGAGTACATACGAGGCAGGCGCTATAGCCGCGCGTGCGCCACACTCACGCACCCATATGTGGTCTATACACGAGACAATAACACGCTCACCCATCACTTCCTCCCGTGTCGCTGCCTCGTACGCACACTGCAATCCATGCGTCGATAGAGTGTCTCTGTATCGAGATACCGTTGGGTTAGAATATCCATTTAATATGTTTATGTTTATATCTCCAGCAAAAATGACATCCATGTTTATCGGTACTTGTTTCAGTAAGCTGTCCAGTTCCTCCACGAAGTTGATCTTATTTGTGTGAGGAGGCCTATAGGTAGCTATAATGTAAAGGGATCTGTCACTATTCAGCTTTAATATTCCACTAACAGTTTCACATGTTCTAGTGTTAGTATGTATCGGATTCCATAGTAGGTTCTCTTTTACATACACTAAAATTCCTCCACCTCTTTGTTTTTCTCGAGTAATTGCATATGCATTAAATCCCGTTATGTTATACAATGATAGTTCACTCTGCTTTATATTGATTTCAGTTAAGATAATTAAATCCATATAGTTAAGGTTTTCGTGTAGTAATAATAATAGCTCACTAAAGTTTTTACGCATTGAGCGTATGTTAAGTGATATTAAGTTTAACTGGATATTTTTTTGTTGTAAATTAGTGGACCATTCGGTCCTTATTTCATACCTATTAAATATGATATCATATGATGAATCATAGGTACTTAATGGGTTGAATTTTATGGAAAATTAATTCAATCAATTCAAGGGATTTTTTTTTTTTTTTTTTTTTTTTTTTTTATGACATAGATCCAAGATCACTTTCATTGCGTATTTGATGTATCTTCTTTTCGTTTTCATTCCTTTTTACTAGGACCCTGCCGTTTTGAATCCAAATGAATTTATAATTTCCCTTCAGTTTATTCTTTGTAAGCCAGAACAGTTCACGAGTAAAGCTGTTTACATTTTCGTTTATATAAATTGGTGTTTCGTTGCTATTTCCAAAAATCTTTTTATTTACAATGCGGCTGCGACGGGCCCTCAGCCAATCATCACGGGCACCTCGGCCCCGCAGACGTAGCACAATAGGTCTCGGTTTACCGTCCTTCTTTTCTCTGCCTACCCTCCACGCACTTTCTATTTCATCTTTTTTTAATTGTAAACATTCCGCAATTTTGTGTACTACATTTAGGGTATTTTCCTTTTGATTCTCCTTCTCTTGACTTTCAACACCAATTAATTCAACATTACGTTCGCTTTCTCGCAATTCTAATATGTTGATTCTTTCTTCCAATGCTTTATTGTATTTCTCCAAGTAGGTATTTTTGTTAGCTAGATCAGTAATTTTACTATCGTATTTCTTAATTTTTTCAACTGTCTCCGATTTGAATTCAATTAACTCCTGATATTTCTCTGAATAAAAATCAATAGCTTCTGCCATATCATTGATTTGCTTCTTCATTTCGTACATGACCTTAAGCTTGTCATTGATTTCGGCTAGTAACACTTCGACACTCGCATTCTTAGGGTCAACGTTGATCATTTTCGGCGATTCATTCGGGGACGTTTCACAATTTTCGCACTTTCCGATCGCCATGTTGAACTTTTTTGGCAAACAGGTTTTGTGAAACAGTTGAGCACATAATCCTTTACACTGTATAGTATCCGCTTTTGCCTTTGAGACAAACTGTTTACACTTCGCACACTGTGGCATCTTTAAAGTTCAATGTATGGCTATCACTTGGTTACGAATAAGTTTTTAAGTTATAGTATTACGCTACGCGCTGTTAACCGAGCGTCCGCACACTCGAGCGTTTATAAAACTACAATCACTCAATTGTATTTAAAGCGTCATACGTTTTTGCAATATAATTTGTCATGGACCCTTCAAATACTTTTGGGTTAGTTTACCCTTGACATTAACGAGACCACTGTTTCATATGTAGTCTTCACGTACTAAAGTGTAATCCTTTTTACTGTTAATTTATACGTGTATGAATACCTTATATACATAGGTATAAGGTTCAGTACTGCATATGTTAACTCTTGCAATGGTTTGCCGAAGCGCAGATGTGCACTGGAGTGTCTGTCTTGATTACAACAACGGAATACGAATTTAATTTGTGTATAAGTAAGGGATGGTTATTGGATATCGGTTCAGCTGCGTCGCTTGTCACAAGATAATGGATTTAAGGACGCTCACTGAATATTTAATGAATCGGATTTGTTTTGTCAAGATTTTGGCGTAGACGGTTCTGGTGTAATCATATCCTCGTCGTTCGATTTGAATTTACTGAAAAGAGTCACAAGTTTGGAAATGTTGATCTGTGAATCTGTGATTTTAGTTTTGTGGGAAAAAATTATGAACCTAAGTTTTCTTCATAAGGCGCTGCTTATATATTGAGAACATATTACTACAGAATTTATTGATTCTTTATTAATTTTATTGCCCGTGCCGTTGTTATAGGCTTTAAAAGAAAAGAAACGCACGTTAATGAAGTTATAACATTGCCAAGTACAGCCGAGAACAAACCGCAGTGGTACCCCGCGGGGCCACTTACATTCTCAACACTGACATTAATGTTTAATTGAAATTATATTACATCTTCAAATTGACATATTTTATGTCTGCAGTTAATTATTCAGATTATCCTTTTTATCGCCGCTGGTACCACAATTAAATTAATAAAATACGATTATTTCATAATGACAACTTACTTTACGACTTTGAAAAGCGAACACAGATAATAAGTCTTCGGTTATAAAGATATTAAAATTGCCAATTGAAAGATAATCGATGTAAGTTATATAATTATAACGCAATGCGCAATTGACTGGCATTAAGCATGGGGATAGTTATACATAATGTTACCTACTCGATGGCTATAGATAGGAGCATTTTAAAGGTCCGCAAAAGACAATGTTTTGCAACGATCTCGCGATAAATACACAGCTGTTGGTAAGTACAAAATACATAACAGCATAGCAAGATTTATACGCAACGTCTTGAAGTGATTCAACATTATTTTGTTGCCCTGGAATAATTAAAGCTATTTGGTTTTATGGTCTCGTAAATTTACAGGGTGTACACTTGCGTGTTCATTTACTTTATTAGCACATTCGTAATTTCGAACTGTTCATTTACTAACTATACCATAGATTGCTCAAACTTATTATATACTTCTACAGCAAAAATAAAAGAGTGGTATGTTTAATAAATGGAATAAACTACGGACAGTGTATTGTCAATCAATTGCGATGCTACAATATATTTGTCCCTTACTTTAGTTAGGCTTGCTGTTTATGAGTAATTATTTAGAAACTATTTGTGTTGACCCTTTTACGGTAGTTTTTAAAATAATTACATTTGTTATATTAGAATGTTGTAAAGCTGGACGAAGAACAGATGCTATTATACAGACTCTAGGGTTATCCTAGAGTCAGTACTGAATAATTGTATAAAAAAACATTAACAACCTAAATCACTTCGGACTTTTTGAATGACAAATAAAGTATGATTTTCAAGTGACGATAAAATTCGGAAAAATGGTACTTAGATGTTTAACGTGTTGTTAGTCACAATGACTAAGTTATATTGAGAAACTGTCTGGCCATTTTTTTTGTGTAGTCTGTGGTGGGCTTAAATCATCGGTTTGTAAGCTCGGTCGGGGTCTATTAAATTTATTAGCTGTGAAACGAGAAGTCTAATTTCGAGTTGAAACCATTTTGTTTTGTATAGTTAGTCTGGTGAGATTTAGTGGTACGCCGCGGGTGGCATTTTCAACGCTATTATAAATACGTGTTTGACTTTATTCAGGATTTTAGTGCACGTCGTCAAATACGGTGGAGTAAAAGTGATTAAAATTAATAGGTAGTTGTATCGTACAAACAAACAAAAAAATTCTACACGTTCAATGCATGTATAACTATTTTTCCGCCCCGCGGTTTCACCCGCGTTCCCGAGGGATCTTAGCTTTTCCCGGGATAAAAAGTATCCTGTGTTTTATTTCAGAATATGGTCTACCTGTTGCAAATTTTATCAAAATCTGTTCAGAAGAATGTGCTAATGTAAAATAAAACTGTTTTTTTACGCGAATAAAGTATGTCATTAGATTACGGTGCTTATTTTGAATTTATAAAATATGAGTTAAGATAAAAAAAAATAATAAATCTATTTATTATTCCGACGTTATCAACCTATTTATTAATTATGTAGGTATTTCGGTTTCTGTATTAAAATATTTGAAAGTTGCATTCAAGGCCAGTGAAGCTGATAATACGATCATATTATTTTATGTGATTCATGTAGTTTGTTGATGTTAATATTGTATCCAATGAATATATTATTACCTGACTATTCTACTACCTACTATTATAAATGTGAAAGTTTGTATGTTGGTTACCCATTTGAAAAACGGCTAAATGGATTTTGATGAAACTAGCCAGAATTCGCATAGTGCTTGAGAAGAACTGCTCACATTTTCTTACAGGGTGCTGCATGTTCCTAATCGCCAGCAAAATGAGATCTCTCTAACTCAAAAAATAAAAAATAATTGTTCACATCCAGAATTGGCCTCAATTCCAATATATTCGAAAAGTCAATTTATCAATCAGGCAAACCCTATTAGAAAAATTGAAAATAAAGCCAACGACGGCGATTTCAAGGGAGCAGCACAGCTTTTATTTTCAAGCGATGTTGTCGCTGCAGACACACCTGAAACCCTCTGTGCTTTAAGGTCTAAACATCCACCTCCGCTCCCAAATATAATTTTTCCGGATCCCCCTTCATCTGACCAAACCTGTCTAAATTGTACCTCCAAAGATCTTCTAAATGTAATTTTATCCTTTAAACCTGGCTCTGCTGGCGACCTCGACGGTTTTACACCACAGCATTACAAAGATCTTGTTTGTGGTGCCGCCGGGGACGCTGGCACTAAATTGTTATCGAGATTAACCTCTCTTATAAATTTTATATTGGCAGGAAAGGTGCCGAGCCCCATCACCGAGATCATTTATGGGGCCAACCTTTGCGCCCTTTCCAAAAAAGACGGTGGTATAAGACCGATCGCGGTGGGTAATACTATCCGTCGTATGGCTTCCAAAATTTGCTGTCGTCACATTCTCCCGATAGCTACTAATTTATTTCAACCAATTCAACTTGGTTTTGGCTCAAAGGGAGGTTGTGATGCAGCGGTACATGCGGCTCGGACCTTTCTTTTAAATAACGGAGGTGATGTTCTGCTTAAGGTTGACATAAAAAATGCATTTAACTCTGTCGATAGGGCCGCTATGTTGACACAAATTAGGGATATTTGTCCTGACATATATTCTTACTTGAGGCAATGTTATGGCCATCCTACAAAACTTTTTTATAAAATACAACCGATCATTTCCGGTGTAGGTTGTCAGCAGGGCGATCCTCTCGGTCCTGCCATTTTTAGTTTGGCCATTCAACCAATCATATCTAAATTACAGTCTAAATTTAATGTTTGGTATCTAGACGATGGAACTCTTGGAGGTGATGCGACTTCTGTTATCAGAGATTTAAAATCTCTAACTGAAAAATTTAAAAAAATTGGTCTTGATTTTAACTGCTCCAAATGCGAGATCCTAGTTTCAGATTCTGTTCCTGAATCTGAGAAATCCAAAATTATTCAAGATTTTAATGATTTGGCACCAAATATTAAATTAATCTCAAGGGATTCGCTTCTTCTTCTCGGAGCCCCCATCTTAGATGAATCCATTCCTGGGTTTTTTGAGCAAAAGATACAAAATTTTAATGAATCCTCTAATCGGCTTTATGACATAAATGCGCATTATGCATTTTTTTTTTGTACGACTATGTCTTTTTGTGCCGAAGTTTACGTATTTACACCCACTTATTCAAATTCGATCAATTATTAGAAACTTTGGACAAAATGATCAAAATTTCTCTTTCTAAAATCCTAAATTGTTGCTTAGACGACAACAAAGTGTGGTCTCAAGCCACCCTACCCGTACGATATGGTGGCCTAGGAGTGCGTAAAATTTCTAGCGTATCACTGCCGGCATTTCTGTCCTCGGTATACAGTGTGAGTGACCTCGTCAGATCTTTTGCACGGTGGTAGGGTACTTTGTAGTACTCGACTGGCTGGCTACCACCCTCAAGTTGAAAATCTGTCGCCAAGCACCTGTTGGTGTGTTCCGGCAATTGCACTTGAGAGCCAGTTCGCCTTTAAGGCATTGTAATAAGGTGTACAACACATTAGCAATCCCCTGGTATTGCCGATGTCTATAGGCGACGGTTGTCACTTACCATCAGGTGACCCGCCTGCCTCGTTGTCACTTGTGACATAAAAAAAAAAAAAAAAAAAAAAAAAAAAAAAAAAAAAAAAAAAAAAGATCTGTTTTGGAACCAACTATTGGATCTGTTGAGGTTTCTTACCTATCCGATGCCAGAAATGCTTGGCAGGTAGCTTGTCCAGGCACAAATATTCCGACTTTGAGTCACTCTCAGAGAGAATGGGACAAACCTCTTTGCGAAAAAACTTGTCAAATTTTATTTTCTGATTTTTCTACTGATTCGGACCGGGCACGATTGTTAGCTGTCTCTCAGAGTGAATCAGGTCACTGGTTGCAAGCCATTCCATCTAGTAATATCGGGACTTTGTTAGACCGCATAGCATTAAGCTTGTGCATTTGTCTTCGTCTTGGTTCCAGGTCCAATCATCCTCATCGCTGCCGCTGTGGGGATCTTGTCAATGAGCTCGGCCATCATGGGCTTTCGTATTCTCAAAGCGCCGGTCGTATTTCACGCCACGTGGCTCTTAATGATATTATCCGTAGGGCTCTTGTTGTCGCCGGCGTGCCTTCTGTACTCGAACCAGTCGGTATTTCGCGTGGCGACGGCAAGAGGCCGGATGGTATGACTTTGACCCCGTGGAGTGTCGGCAAGCCGTTAGTGTGGGATGCCACTTGTGTCGATACACTTGCGCCATCTCACTTACCGGTGATTTGTAAAGCCGCGGGAGCGGCTGCGAAAGGTGCGGAAAATTCAAAATTCAAAACGCCTAAGTACGCCTGTATTGGTCCAAATTATCAATTTATGCCTTTTGCGGTTGAGACCATGGGTCCGTGGGGGTCTGAAGCTCGTCGTTTCGCAAATATTTTATGTAAAAAATTAATCGAGGCCTCGGGTGACCGGCGGGCGGGGAGCTTTTTCCGCCAACGCATCAGCTTGGCCATCCAAAGAAGAAACGCTGCCATCCTTCTGGGAACCTTGCCGATCGGCAGCAGCGGCAGCCTCGAAGAAGTTTTTTTATGTATTATAATTGTACATTTGCTTGTATATTTTGTACATTTGTTGTAAATACTTTTAAAGTTTATTCCTTATTATATGTTATCCTCGATAGCAAAAGAAATTGTAGAGGAGTAAAAGTAATATCCAGAGGTATTCTTCACCCACGCACGACCATCTGATCCCAAACTAAGTAGAGCTTGTACGGTCGACCCAGAAAGTGGTGTACCACCCTAAGGTTGAACGCCGCTTGCAGATTCATACAACTCATGTCATTATTATGCATCTCTTTCAAGTTATATCTTTTTAGTTTGAACCTTGTTGTAATTTTCGATGACTAGGAAACTAAATCAAAACTGGCGCACCACTTTCTTGGCCGACCGTATTGTGATAAGGCGACAAACGTTTGTATCAATTTAATGACGTTCGATTATGAACTTTATCGCCATAGGTATACAATAAAGGCTGTAGCGTAAATAGTGGTTCAACGTTAAGTGTGTGCGTATGCTGAGGAGAGACAGGTCAGGTAGGTCAGGCAGGTCAGGCAGGGCAGGCAGGGTAGACAACACAGAAAAAATATGCTGAGACGCACACATTCACGCAGGTTGACATACATAGTACGGGTGGTAGCGTTGCATTTTAGATAGTGTTTTTACGTCGATCGATTGTCATCATTTTCATTAAATTTCGAATGACTAATAATTGAACTAAGCGTCAGCTCACTCACCCGCGGTGGGTGTAAGATTGGAAGGTTACGGAAGGTGTTACAAAAAATAAAGTAATGGTAAATATATTATTTAATTTGATCATAATAACTTTTGAATTTGTAACGCTACCTCTCGGCCCGGACTAGCACGCGTTGCGCAACCGCGTAGAAATCTGCAGAGTTGTCAACATGACAACATTTTCTGCCGCCTGTGCCACCTGTCTGGCAGCATACGCTCAGGCTAAGGGGTCGATACAGCGTATGTTCAGCGATCACATACCACAATTTAATAATAAAAAAATGACATCAGCAGAAATAACACCCAAATTATGAATAATTAACTCAAGACATGATTTTTATAAATAATAATTCTTAGACCCGCGGTAAAAAGTGGACCAAATTTTGGTATGTGATAGCTGAATACTCGTATACAGTGTATCGACTCCTGAATGTTGGACTACTATTTACGCCACACTCTGTATAGGTACTACCGTGAATAATAATTAGGTTATTATTATTATTCGAACATAGTTTTATAACAGTCGCACATAAATTACTATTGTGAACAGTAATGTCTAATTGTGAAATATAAATTTTGGGTCTCCATTTTATTATTATGGAATTCAACGTACTTAAATATTTGGCAATTTCTGGTATAACCCAGTCACTAGTGTGTGTTATAGTTTTGCTGACGACCTGGTGCCTGTTTCCACAGTGGAGAACCACCCACAATTACATTTGTGTTAACCAAGTTATTTATGGAACATTGGATTTGGGCTGTAGAATTTTAATGTATTATTTAACGAACTCTGAATATGATGATCATTTATTTATATTCGGTTCATATATTTTCGTGATTGTGCTATGCTGGTCCCTGAGCGCTTCACTGTTGGCGTACTTCAAACTTGTTCTTCTATATCCATTTGAAATAAACAACGAAAAGAAAAAAATATCGGTTTTAACTTATGGAAGTGCTTCTATTGTCATGTTTATATGTTTCGTACTGATTCCGTATATTATGGATATTGATTCAATATATTATATGAACGTAGCAAATTTATATGTTATTTGCATCATAGTAACTGTTAATTTGGTTATTTTCTTGAAAGTGTGTATATCTGTGATGTCTTGCTGTCAGACATCTATGTCGGTGAGGAATATGGGACATTTGATATCCTTGATTGGAGTGGCAATTGTGTGCGATTTGGCAATGATCATATGTTCGCTGATATATATTTTAACTACATACAGATTGGAAACTACATACATTTTTATTTACTTGCACAGATTAGTGCCTATGACAGTTTTCGTTTTGTTTAAAAGTTCATCGAGAAAATATTGGAAGAGGTATTTAGTGCAGAGGCGAGTGCGTGTGATATGATAGGCATTTACTGTTTTTCATTTTAGTATACCTGATATCATTATATTGTTTCTCACTTTAAGTAGAACGTAACCCGTGTACTGATAATAAAGAAAGATAAGAAGTTTAATGCTAAAGTATATTTTTTGTGCAGAGCTAGTCAGCTAGAACTAGTATTGTAGGTGTTAATAAGGAATTAAAGAACCTTTTATTAATTTATTCGTTTTAGAAAAAAAGTTAAATAAATCTTTCCTTCGTAATATAAATGTGTATAATTTATTAAAATTTTACCTAATGTTTAATCGTTTTTGTTTTACTGTTACGTATGTTAAATGCCTGTCTTCTATTTATACAAAGAAAAATAAATTATTTATATTATTATTTATTATTTTTTTTTATTTATTGTTGTCTTATTTCCATTTACCTACTGATCTGTTTGATCCTCACGGTGAAAATCTGTCGTCAACCATTAGATTAAGAATTGGTCCTCGCTCCGCCGCCGAGACGTTTTATAATAACTTTGAATCGCTTATATACTAGATTACATTGTTATCTTATTGTTTTTCTGGGACATCTATACCTTTGATAGCCAAGGCGTTCTAAGTTCTAAGGCGATGATAGCTCAATGGTAAGTGACGTCGAATACCGCGGCCAAGGTCGTGGGTTCGAATCCTACAATGAGCTTGAGCTTTCGGTGAAGGAAAACATCGTAAGGAAACCATAGTACGGTGGTAGGGTACTTTGTAGTACCCTACTGGCTGGCTACCACCCTCAAGTTGAAAATCTGTCGCCAAACATCTATCGGTGTGTTCCGACAGCTGCACTTGAGAGCCAGTTCCCATCTAGGCTTTGTGTGCTTACCATCTTCGGCTACATCATCACTTACCATGGTGAGATTGTGGTCAAACACAAGCCTATCGAGAATAAAAAAATAAATAAAGCGCCAACCTTTACCAGTAGGTACCGTACCGGCAGTTATACTTGATAGAGTTAGTTGCCTGGTAGGTACATTAAAAAAAGTTGGCAACACATCGTTAATCTCTTTGGTCATATACTCGTAACCGATTACCATATCCGACAGTCACTTACAGCTGAGATAACATATAAAGAAAACATAATAGTAACCAAAAATATAATGAAAAATCACCTCAACAAGTTCATAATAATTGCGAATTTTGTATCGTTTTAAGAGTAGCTATATATATAAAAGAAAGTCGTGTTAGTTACTCCACTTATAACTCAAGAACGGCTGAACCGATTTGGCTGATAATTGATGGGGAAGTAGCTTAGAACCAGGAGAAGGACATAGGATTAAAAAATACGAAAAATTCACAAAAAAAAGAATAATAAAGAAAACTTATTTTTGTATTACATTTTGTATAGAACGACTTTTTGATATGTCTCGAGATCTGACTGACAGATGGTTTAGTTTCACAATTGGTGGCGCTGGAATCGGGTACTAAGTTTTATTTTCAGGGCAGGACAACGTCTGCTGGGCCCACTAGTATAAGTATAATTCAATAAGTAGTAGCTTGGTAGTGCGAACGGCCTATTCGATTTCATTGTCGATTGACTGATAGATCGACCAGTTTAACTCGATTGCTCTCGGATCGTTTCTAACAAATGTATTGAAAGTAGAGCAGTATAGTATGTGAGCCAGAGAACGATTATTATCATTCATTCGATCTTCCATTCATGCGAGTATTGCTTTAGTGAACTGGAATACGTTTATTTGTTTTGTTGATTAGTTTTAGTAAGTTGTGTTATGAATGTAGGAATAAAATAGGTACCAAAGTAATAATATGTTGTCTACATAATCGAATCTTATATAATGTTTTCAAAGTCTTTGTATTCTAATATGAGCATGTAAGAATACATATTGTATGTGAACAGGAACAAGTTCATTTATATGAGTTGAAAAAAATCTATTTTGTGATTTAATTTTAACAAATTATGGTAGGGGAGGTATTGATGCTAAATTTGTAGTTACTCGAGCGTCTTTGGGACCTACTGGAATTTGAAGATTAGGTGGAATAAAGAAAAAAAGGTTATGTGATATTTTCCCCTTCAGCGGTGGGGGGAGCGTCTACAGGGTTTCAAAAATGTAAAAAAAAACAGTCACCAAGAAATACTCGAGCGCGTCAGATATTAATAGGGTAGTCGCGCCACGTCTGTCTGATAACGGAAAAATAATAATCTGCCGTTTTGCGTGGTGGGGGTGGCCGTACGAAGGGGTCGAAAATATTAAAAAAAAAAAATTACTCGAGCGCGTCAGACATTGATAAGGGATGTTAAGTGAACCCTCCAGTAGCTCCTATTTTAAAGACTGACGATTTGGACGCGACCATCAGTCAGGGCCGATTTTTGAAAATGCAAAAAAAAATCGTGACCTTGATTTACTCGAGCGCGTCAGATTTTTATACAGGCGGTTCTTCTTGATGGCCTTGTTGTACTGACCCATAATCTGACAATTATGTTGAGGGATTTCCTTAATCTGACGGTTTGAAAAAAAAAATATGTAAAAAATATCGAAATCTCGAAAATGGTTCAAGATATCGAAAAAATGTTTGTACAAAAGTTGTAGAGAATTTAACCTTCTACAATATTTATTAAAAATACAAATACCAAAAAACCCATAGGAAACGAGATATTTGCAATAAATGATTTTTTGACCTTTGACCTTGAAAAATCAGTAGTCGCGGGCACCCTAAGATAAGTAGCTTTTGAGACAAGTTTTAGGGTGTCAAAATAAAGGTTTATACAAGTTAATAGCCGACTATTTCTCATTCTGAGGTGAAACTCATAATATTCCTGGACTATACACTTAATAATGATTTTAGCCACTTCGGCTTGTGCAAATCGGCAGATTAAGATATTTCCGTGATTCGTGACTAATTTCCTTCAAAATAAAAAAAAAACCAATCGCGCTCGAGAAAATCCAGGTGACGTTTTTTTTTTGCAACTTTGCGAGTCTCCAATTTTCTTTCGTCACGCCCAATTTGTCAGATTATTGAAATGTACACTATTTTGCATGTAACTAACTTACCTTACCTTAATCTGACGCGCTCGAGTATTTCAAACCATCGATTTTTTTTTACTAATCTGACGGGCTACCCTAGGCGTTCGACACTACATAGAAGGCTCAGATTTGGTGAGAGTACTTCACAAGGTGCAAGGTTGCCCCCTTATGTTAATCTGACGCGCTCGAGTAAATCCCGAAATCCCCTATTCGCCTCCCCTACCATTACGAGCCGAACGAGATCTGAAAGTACGGGTAGTAAACTTTCGGCGCGACCGAAAGGTTCGGCACTTTTTTGATCGAAACCGAACCTTCGGCCGAAACCGAAACTTCGGTCAGACACTAATAAATAATAATACCTGTCTACCGTTTTATGGCAAACTTAATTTATTTGATTACCATAGCAGCATAAGCGTAGCATTAAGCAATTTTAATTTATTGCGACAAATAAATTTCTTTTCTTTCTTCCCGTCTTTCTTTCAATATATATGTCATGTAGGTTCTTACGTAGGTAATACACAATAACCGTGTATATATAAAAGCAATATTTTGCGATTCTTTGATACTTCATACAGTGTCTGTGAAATATAATTACCATGCTCCACGTGCCTTCAGGCTTTTGCGCCAGTTTTTGTTCGACACAATTACTGAGCGGCACTCACTAATTAAAGGCTTCGAGTTAAATGTGTAAGTTATAATGCGTAAGCTGGTCACATCCGGGATAGGTATTGTCATGATTACTTGTTGTCGAACACATTTTTGAGTTTTGAAGTTAGGCAGCATAATGATGTCCTGATTTCATACTTATTGGAATTTAAGTGTGTAAAATTAGCCAAATGTATTCGCGTGTTTTTCTTCTATATAGTAAACTAGATAATTAGAAATATTTAATGAGGAAATTAGCGAGGTCAATAGCTAATCTACACCAATAGTCTAAGCCGGTAAAGGTATTTTTATTTGTATGTCAACAAGTTGACAGGCAGACAGACGGTCCACCTGATGGTGGACTATAGACAAGAAACCCATGTCATAGCGCTGATGTAATACCGTAATGGGAAGCTCATTCCACATCCTAATGGTCCACAGAAGGAACGGCCGACTGTATCGTTGGGTGGAATATCCGGCTAGAGGATATGAGGATGAGTTCCACATCGCCGGCGAGCAGTGCGATGGTAGAATGGTGACGATGGCACCAAGTCAAAAAGTTCTTGAGAACACTCCCCATTTTATAGACGGTAGAACACACAGAGAGAGCCAATATCTCTTCGAAGGTTGAGAGGTTCTATACCGCTGGTGAGTTCGGGATCGTCAACGACACGAGTGGCCCCCGTCTTTGCACCGAGGCAAGTGGATCAAGTTGATAAGTGGGTGCACCTTCCCAGAGGTGTGAGCAGTACTCCATATGCGAGGTATGTTTGGATGTTGTAGGTAATCTCCTACATCAGATCCAATTTTGAAAATTCGTTTTTAGGATCCATAATACATTGTCTCTGAGTGCTATAGAATTATGCAGGTACTTATACCTACCTAGATTGAGAACAACCAGATCTGTGCGCATAAATATTTGTAACGTGAACTATGTGATTTGCCAGTATTAAATATTTAAATATCGGAATAATATAAGTGTTTATAATATAATCTACCATAAACATGCAATAAATTGTTTCTCACTTCATAATATTATACGTCGTTAAAAGTGTTGTCTAAAAGTCGATACTAGGGCTACTATTGAATAATAAAAATTATAAAGTTCAATAATAATTAATCCAATTATACCCACAGAATAAATAAAAAGGTAGAAGGAGCGTACGTAAACCACAGTCTCCAATGAAGTGAAGCAACGTGCACGAAGTTGTGGGAGTGACCTGCACGTACCTACTTACGTCGCACAGGAACGCGGTCGACTTCCTTTTTCAAATTCAGCTTTCATCACTTTAAGTGCGCGGAGCTCTGTCTACCTTTTTATTTGGTCTGACTGAGATTATGCCTTCAAGAGAAGTGTCGTATTGGTGTTCGTTGTTTGAATTCTGCTTTTATCTGTTTGCATGTTGCTGTCTTGTTGCCATTATATTCATTTACCGTTAAATGTAACCTAATACTATGCATCAATTACTTAGTCTTAAGTTTCAGTTACAAACATTTTAGTCAACGTTTAACAATTTTTTTAAGCATTTTAGTTGATGATATGTTGAATTATTTCGACAAATACAAACTGTCGATATCTTAACATTCGATAAAAAAGGTTTCTCTACTCATATCGGGGAGGAAAGCGGTCTATCAGGTAGGCTTATCGCTCGAGGCGTATCTTAAAAATAAAACATAGTATGCGAATCCTGCTTATCTGGTTCGAAGAGGCTGACTTGTCCTGCTTAGTACCTACAGCCTATATATATTTGACTAGCTTTCACCTCGTGATTTTATCTGCGAGATTGGGGGATTTCCAACACGATAGCTTCATCATTATATATCCTAAAAATCCTTCTATTATTATAAATGTGACAGTTTGGATTATTGTTGCTCAATCAAGCAAAAACGGCTGAACGGATTTTGATTAAACTTGGCATACAGGCAGATCATATCCAGTTATATAACACATAATAATTTTTATCCCCAGAAAACATAAATTTCCTCGGGATGAAACCGCGTAGTGAAAAACTAATTGCTGGACCTGATTTTGATATTCTATTTATTTTCAGGTCAGGACAATGTCTCTCAGGTCGGCTAGAATATATATTATGAATGTATGTGTATTTATCACTGAATTTCTCCTAAACGGCTTGACATATTTTGATGAGGCGTAGAATGATCAAATCACGTGATATAAGGGATGTATATCCTATCTAGGATTTCATACCCTTGCCCATACGAAGTGTGTACTTAAACTACATATTTTTGAATTAGTTTTGGCACAAAATCAAACTGTAGGTACAAAATCAATTCAATCTTATACTCACGATATTGAGGCAACTAATTTGATGGACGATATATTAGAAGAGTAAAAAATTAATGAAGTTTAGGCTTGAACTCAACTTAATTAGGTACTATTTGTATTTTCAGTAATTACTAGGTATATGACGGTTTGCAGAGTCAAAGTCAAAGTCAAAACCATTTATTCAGTTTAGGCCCTAGAAGGGCACTTATGAAGGTCGAATTACAGAAGTTACCACCGGTTCGGAAGTCAGCCTTCAACTGAGAAGAACCGGCATGAAACTCAGCAAGGTTACATCAGTAGGTATCGAGTAACAGGTAGGTTAGTGAACTGAGTGGAGCTTTGAGTGGCTCAATGTTCAACTCTGGATAATCCGCTTGTATAACTTTCGTAAATTATAAAGGTTGTGGTTTTTCATTCTCGCCATATTTGCGGAGGTTGATAATTTATTTCTTGAAAACTCACTTGTAATTATTTAATATGTTTAGTTGGTAAGTTAATAAATTTCTTGTTAAGTTGAAATTTTTCCCAAGTCGCGCAGGTCTAAGATATACCGTTTGGAATACACAGACTAAAAAAAAACGGCTCACCAATGGGAAGCTACCAAAAGACTTTTTTTTTTTTTTTATGTCACTAGTGACAACGAGGCAGGCGGGTCACCTGATGGTAAGTGACTACCGTCGCCTATAGACATTAGCAATACCAGGGGGATTGCAAACGTGTTGTACACATTATTACAATGCCTTAAGGGCAAGGGCAACAGGCTCTCAAGTGCAACTGCCGGAACACACCAACAGGTGCTTGGCGACAGATTTTCAACTTGAGGGTGGCAGCCAGCCAGTCGAGTACCACCTAGTACCCTACCACCGTGCTGTGGTTTCCTCACGATGTTTTCCTTCACCGAAAGCTCAAGCTCATTGTAGGATTCGAACCCACGACCTTCGCCGCGGTATTCGACGTCACATACCACTGAGCTATCATCGCCTTAAAAACCTTATGGTGCTAACTGCTAACATTGTCTTATTATAGTGTTATTAATGATTGTAAACCAGTGATACATGCAAAATATACCTACTTAATACTGCACGAAAGAGACTGGACACGAAAGAGATTTACAAGCATATCCTCTTCAAGTTTATTGACTGTTTATTAATATTTGTTTTATACATGACAAATATTTGCGTGAATAAAGCGAGATTACATGATCACAACCTGTATAAGTATATTATGATGATTGCAACAGGCCAAAAATCTCATAAAAATCAGTAACCGAAGTCAATTGGCTCAATTGTAAACATAAAAAGATTGCAATTTAATTCGCAAACACATCTTACGGTAAAATTTTATTTTTTCTCAAGGATTTCGAGTGTTAATATGCAAATATGCAAGGTTTTGGTGCAGACTCATTTAAATTTGCAGGCTAAATTAGCTGAACTCATCGTTTAATGGGGCTTAATTTCGTACAGGCGATACCGTATAAAATACCTGAATTGCTCACAAATGATAACATTTTTGGACGGGTAAAGTTTCGGTGGCTTTATTAAAAAAAAAACCATTGACTATTCCAAAGTTTATAAAATTAGGTACAACTTTTTGTTTAGCTCCATCTTTCTAATATTGTAAAGAGGAAAGATTTGTACGTAGGTATGTATGTAACGTATAAACTCAAAAACTACTGGGCCGATTTCAAAAAATATTTTACCTTTTGAATGCTACATTATTCCAGATTTTTATCCCGGGATAATAATAATAATAATAATTTATTTTCAACAACAAGGTTTATACATCTAGATAAGATAAGATCGATTTGTATCCCGGGAACGCGGGTGAAACTGCGGAGGTCAGCTAGTATATTATAAGGTAACAAGTTGAAGCTCCTGGTAGATTAGTGGCTGATCTGCATCAGCATTGTGAACCCAAACAATTCGTAGCTTTTTGTAGATATTATTATACTGAAAATATAATAATATGCACACAGTAAATTTCAGATCAGATGTGTTCTATCTATATTCGTTTTGGTCCAGTTACAGTTTCCAATCTATATGAAAAATCCATTGCACTTATTAACTACAGTTTAAGGAGTCTTCTTGTATTGATACATTAACCCCCCTCACCATTAACGTCCATTACCTCTTCAGGGATGTTTTTGACAATTGAGCGCTATTATTTTCTCTCTTTTGCGTGTAGGTAGGTCATCGTAGACGGAGATGTCAAACGTGAAACAGATCTAGACACGCGGGAGCGTGTCAAGCCAAGTTCAAGAAACAGAACTGGCGAGCCACACCGTGTGTAATATTACACGAACCATTTGGAGCCACTTTTGACCCCCTCATAAATCAAAAACTATTTTACATAAACGTATCAAATTTGGCTCATATATTGAGACTTGCGATATACATATGTGTTCTAAATTTCATAAGCTTATCTCAAACGGTTATTTAGATATTAATGTCCAAAATTTCTCATTATTTCATTGACTGACCTATAGACCAAAACTCTAACCCAGTTCCAGATGACCTAGAGAGTTAAAATTTGGTATGCAGATAGGTAATTAGATGAATACAAAGGAATAAATAAAAAACTGGTAATTTTTAAATAATTAGATTCTATTATGAACGCTTAACATAAATACCTAATATTACTTAGGGTACCTACGTTATTAACTGGGATTAATTATTATTTTTATATTTCGCGCCGAGTGACGCCGGAGCGGCGTGGGCGGGGTGGGTGGGGCGCTGTGACAACCGAATCGAACCGTTGACGCGAACGACCTAAGTTCAATACAAAAATTATTATCTGCTGTGGGCTTGGCAATGCAATTGTTTTATATTTATAAAGTCTACTTTTAGTTTTGAATTTGTCCTTTTAAAAGGACCCACGGCGTTACGAGGATATGTACTTACCTATAAAAAGTAATGATATCCCACCAAAAACATAAATGTAAAAAAGGAGAGCCAAGTTCAATACAAAAATTATTCTCTGCTGTGGGCTTTGCCGCAAAAAGAATGGAGATCTGAGATTGAGTGCCAAGTTCTATGCAAAATCCAAATATGTAGTCTAAGGGCTGACTTGGCTGGTTTTCTCATACGAATTATATAGCCTTCGCATGTTCTAAACCTGTTACCTTTCGGTTCTTATTTTATTATTCCGAAAATTTGGCTTGCTGGTAGAAACTACCCATCGAACATAAGGCTCTTCCATGACTGTGTATAATATATGGGAAAACCAGCCAAGTCAGCCCTTAGACTACATATTTGGATTTTGCATAGAACTTGGCACTCAATCTCAGATCTCCATTCTTTCGGCGAAGCCCACAGCAGAGAATAATTTTTTATTGAACTTGGCTCTCCTTTTTTACATTTATGTTTTTGGTGGGATTCTGGTTGCACCAACGTATCGCTGTTTTGACGTATCAAAGTTGTCTGTAATATGAGCCTGGAGACGTCACGCGCACTAATGTCTATGCAATAAAGTCTGTCACTTTTTGGGGGGGACGAGGCAACGCACCATTGTACGCAAGACATGCACACGACAAAATTATTAGCATAAACCATATGCACACAAGTACATTCACACCCAGGGACAACGTGTCAGTGCGTGCAGTTTTATATAACCGACGTGATTGGCAATCACGTACATTTGGCAGAGGGGAACGCCTGTCAGTGCCCTCCTCTCCCGGCTGGCTTAATGCTCTAAGGCCATGTTTGTCTCATTGATGTTTTCATTATGTTAAGGGCAAGTTAGAAGGAAGGTAGAAGTTATCTGTATCATAAACTTAAAATAATCTTATGTTAAAAGTTTTAACTTGTGCTTAATTATGTATATTTTAATGCATTTTCTTGGCTTAATTACCGTCTTCTCCGGGCTTTGCATTTAAATGTACTATAACGTGGCATTAAATTTGTGTGCGGCACGCTGTTTGAATTCTGTAAGTTCAGTTTAAAACACTGGGGTAAAGCACCCCGTTTTATATTTTAAATCGTGTCTTAATTATCTGATTTGGTCAAAAAATACACCCAATTCTTATAATACTCGGATTACAGTATTATAAAGACGAGTTTGCTATTTTAATGAAATTTTGCACAAAGAGAAATCCTACCCTGGAATAATTGATACTACAGACATATCCCTAGAGAACGCGGTTAATACTGCGGTGTAAAAAAAGTAAACAATTAACATAGGTACGAATAAACACGATCAGCCAAAAAGGTTGAATGAGAAACCGTACTATTCCTTATGGTAGGGGAGGCGAATAGGGGATTTCGGGATTTACTCGAGCGCGGCAGATTAACATAAGGGGGGCAACCTTGCACCTTGTGAAGTACTCTCACCAAATCTGAGCCCTCTATCTAGTGTCGAACGTCTAGGGTAGCCCGTCAGATTAGTAAAAAAAAATCGATGGTTTGAAATATTCGAGCGCGTCAGATTAAGGTAAGGTAAGTTAGTTACATGCAAAATAGTATACATTTCAATAATCTGACAATTTGGGCGTGACGAAAGAAAATTGGAGACTCGCAAAGTTGCAAAAAAAAAAACGTGACCTGGATTTTCTCGAGCGCGATTAGTTTTGTTTTTATTTTGAAGGAAATTAGTCACGAATCACGGAAATATCTTAATCTGCTGATTTGCACAAGCCGAAGTAGCTAAAATCATTATTAAGTGTATAGTCCAGGAATATTATGAGTTTCACCTCAGAATGAGAGATAGTCAGCTATTAACTTGTATAAACCTTTATTTTGACACCCTAAAACTTGTCTCAAAAGCTACTTATCTTAGGGTGCCCGCGACTACTGATTTTTCAAGGTCAAAGGTAAAAAAATGATTTATTGCAAAAATCTCGTTTCCTATGGGCTTTTTGGTATATGTATTCATAATAAATATTGTAGAAGATTAAATTCTCTACAACTTTTGTACAAACATTTTTTCGATATCTTGAACCATTTTCGAGATTTCGATATTTTTTATATATATTTTTTTTCAAACCGTCAGATTAAGGAAATCCCTCAACATAATTGTCAGATTATGGGTCAGTACAACAAGGCCATCAAGAAGAACCGCCTGTATAAAAATCTGACGCGCTCGAGTAAATCAAGGTCACGATTTTTTTTTGCATTTTCAAAAATCGGCCCTGACTGATGGTCGCGTCCAAATCGTCAGTCTTTAAAATAGGAGCTACTGGAGGGTTCACTTAACATCCCTTATCAATGTCTGACGCGCTCGAGTAATTTTTTTTTTAAAATATTTTCGACCCCTTCGTACGGCCACCCCCACCACGCAAAACGGCAGATTATTATTTTTCCGTTATCAGACAGACGTGGCGCGACTATCCTATTAATATCTGACGCGCTCGAGTATTTCTTGGTGACTGTTTTTTTTTACATTTTTGAAACCCTGTAGACGCTCCCCCCACCGCTGAAGGGGAAAATATCACATAACCTTTTTTTCTTTATTCCACCTAATCTTCGAATTCCAGTAGGTCCCAAAGACGCTCGAGTAACTACAAATTTAGCATCATTGCCTCCCCTACCATTACACAAAAACATCTTACGAAATTAGGCCGGGTTCGGATTTGAATAAGTGATTTGTTGGAGATATAAGGTAAACATGAATGACGGGCTTGAGCGGATATCCACGCTTACTGGTTATATTACGTACTGTGCCCATGATTAAATTTCCTTTTTGTGTGATGTTTTTTATACTATCTGTATTAGGTGTACAGAAGCCTTAACTGCGATCTCGCCATGGCAAGAGATGATGATGATGATGATAATGTATGGTCGCACTGAAAGCAAAGAAGGAAAGATTCATATTTTGCTTAAATCTCACGTTCTTAGTTACCATCTCGTGTTTTACGGTTTCTATTGAATAAATTATTTTGCCGATTATGATGCGTTGTCAATCCACCAAGTATATTGGTTGGAACCCTGTGCCATTTAGACTTAATAAAAACCTAGTCTTCTAATATTATAAAGAGGAAAGATTTGTATGTAACGAATAAACTCAAAAATTACTGGGCCGATTTCAAAAATTCTTTCACCATTGCTACATTATTTCAGATTAATATAGTGTATGTTTTCATTTTTTTTTATCTCGGGATAAGATAAGATCCCACGGGAACGCGGGTGAAACTAGCTATAGTAAATAAAATAAGTAATAAAAAATGCCGATGTATCAGTCTCTGCATAGGTATTATTAATGCTTTAGGATTAAAATAAACCAACTTTTATAAATAATATCTAAACCCAACTTAATAATACTGAAACGTGTGGATTAAAAAATTTTTTCATGTAAAACTAACGTTTTATTACAACTAGCGCCATCTATTGTTAAATAGTTTAGTTCTTTTATTGTACTAACTTAAGTTTAGAATGCGACGTGCATTGTTAAAAACAATTGGCTACGATACTTTATAGGAATTAAGTATTGATGATTGCGTAGACAGGCCAGATAGCAAGATTTTATCCTAAGGGCAGGTTGGCATCGAGCTGTCTAGACGGAGTGAGTGCCGTATGAATGAAGTGAAGCGTAAAATCTCTTGATAACAATTCAGCAATGGATAAATTTGTAAAGGTACTGATTATGAATACTTCTGTGTAAAAATAAGCAGCAATATGTATATTCATCATCTCAGCCGAAATACGTCCTGCTGGACATAGGCCTCCCCAAAGTTACCACATTGACCGATCTTTTGTAGGTATACATTTGAGTATGATCTTTTGTAGGTGGTACATATTACTTTTAAATCACGACGGCTTATTAATGATTATTTATAACATTAACAACTCGAAATAAATATGATTATTCAAAATTACGTAATCCTTGTAAGTACAACCGTTTAAAATAAAATATTTATTAAAAGCCATTTTTCATTAGCAACAGAGAACAAAAGGCGATAAAATCAGAAATATTATCCTCTCAGTTTAAAATCCCTTTAGATATTTGTTCAAAGATTATCTCACATTTTCCAGCTACGTTAACAGAACAATACCAATCTGTCTTGAATATGACACGGTGACGGCAAATATTGACACAGTGTCTTTTGTGTTTATTGTTAAGGAGACTGAGGTTTTCTCAATGGCTTTTGATCTTGTTGGAAATAATGAAGTGTTGTCTGTAGCTCTTAGGATAAGATTTAATGAGGCTCGTTACACAAATCTGTTTGTTGTTAATTCCACTGGTTTTAGTGACAAAGAGTCACATCATTAAGAGGGTAACAATTCGAGTAGTGTCACGAAAATGTTGTTACTTTCCGAAAGATTAGGCTGAGTGCTATAAGCAGTATAAGCTGACATGCAGGCGACTCAATTTAGTGCAGCGCAGGGCAGAACAGAATTTGTTAAATTTATACTTTTTACTGTTCAGTTCTGCACTACATGGGGTATGAGCAGTCTAATGGAAGAGCTCTACTGTTATTGAGGTATATCATGCAATTAGGTCACCTAATTAAAATAATGGCCTCTTATATTACGATTAATATCATTGTGAGTTATGCGTGTATTGGTGCTTCGATTAAGTACTTCTTATATGTAAAACTATCAGCGTAATTACCAACTTCTAACTATTAAACATAAGCTAAATGACTCGAGTTTGAGACATATCCAACACATGATATCATAGTAAATGTAGGTATGATGATGGTAATTTGTAGGTATGAAATGATGATCATTCTGTATATAAATTAATTTAATCTCTATTTCCCTTTCGTCATGTCAATAATTATAGTTCAAAATATTAATATTTTTTATACAAATTGGTCACGGTAACATAAAAGCTTGGAATGTTTCTCTACCCACTACTAGATGGCGCTACTAGTAACGAAACAAGATTAAATTGAACAATGCAAAATCGTAAATAAAATATTTTTAGACAGTTATAACAGTAACATAGTATTTTACTAGATACATATTAAATTCAAGAAAACTAATAAATTTAATATTAGGTAAATTAAGAAAAAAACTCCCAATCTACATACGGCTAATATGCGTAATTTGTTATTAGTTCTAGCTAACGGATTCATTGTTGTTGAGTGTAATTTTAATAAAATTATCGATCTGCTAGCCTCCGGATTGAGTTACGTTTTCATTTTGATCTACAATAAAATTGTTTCTGCTCCCGTTCTATCTAATTTAATTAGCATTTTATTTCTCACAAAAAATTAAAAATACCACCAAGTTCTATTAACCGAACCTGACGAGACGCTTCACTGTCGAAGAAATCCGATCGAATTATGAACTTAAACATTACGCATCAGCCGCTTTAGTTTTTTATTTTATTAATATTTTATTACTTCATCGCTACCTGATCATAGGCTTGATCGGTAACTCAAACAGATCACTATCCGATTACTAAAACAGTCACGGGTTGTCATATAAAAAGTGCCGACAAAGCGACGACAAGCGGGCGACAACGGACGCAGTCTCGACCGGGGGCGCGGCGACCGGCGACCATGCAGTGGCGACCGCGGAGTTTTTACATGTGTCGCTGATTATACATACGGCTTGGATGATCAAGGAACTTAGTCAATCAAGGGTGTGAAGGTGTCTTACTTACACCTGCTATTTGAAACATGGATACGATTAGATAAAACAAATCTCTCAAGTCTTAAAAACTGTACGTAATATGTATTACGTAAGTAAATTTAGATGTAGTAAGGTCAAGGGGGGGAAGTCCGGCGGCGGGTCAAGTCCATCCACGTCTCCTTTGCGCGCTTTAATAACTACTTACAGCAGCTAGAGTGTCTGTTGGCAAAACAGTGTCTAATGCTGGTTCTGGCATCAAATTACAGATGTCGCTACGACTCTACGAAGTGGACGGACTTGACCCGCTGCCGGACTTCCCCGCCTTGACCTTAAGTAATTTAAATGAATATTTAATTGTGTTAGAAATATCATGTGACTAAGAATTTTAAATAATTATATTTATTGCATAGACTCGATGAGCTTTGTCAAGCAAAAAGCTTGTCCCATGCTTAATGTTATTTCCGTTCGCCATTCTTCAGAGCTCTGTGTGCCTATAAAGGGCGTCTTGTCTTAAAACACACCTGCTTAGAATCTTGATATTGAATTCCCAGACTTCCAAAACCAGTCAACAAGATCTACCATTTCCCGCAAATCTTTGCTTATTTTAGTAAAATCAAGGTGATTAAATAATTGCTACGGTTCAAGGCAATTTGGTCTTTTAAGCATGTTAAAAAATGATGGTGGACATAAAATGCCTGCTTTCCTGTAATGTTTATGCAAGTTTTCGTATAATGCAAGATGTTTAGATTGGAATGGACTTTTTACAGGTCACTTAATAACAATTTGTGGTCACATAGCTTTTTTTAGGATTCCGTACCTCAAAAGGTAAAAAAATGAACCCTTATAAGATCACTCTCTTGTCCGTCTGTCTGTCTGTCTGTCTGTCTCTCCGTGTGTCACCACCGATTATCTCAGGAACGGGTGGACCTAGCAAGTTGAAATTTATACCAGATACTGAAGTCTATAGTCCCTATTGGGTGTATAAAAATCAAGGTCCTGAGTCAACACGGTAAAAATATATAGGCAAATTTAGATTTTCGCGAAAACTTGTAAGTACCAAAATTTTCCTTAATTTTCAACTTTTTTTATTTTTCGGAATTTTCCTTTACTTGTGCTGTAAAACCTCCCTTTTAACCAAAATTGACAATTCTAGGTCAACCGTAAGTACCCTATAGGTTTTGGGTCGAAAACCTCAAAAAAAAACACAAATCTGTATTTTAATATAAAATACTTTTTATGTATTCATTAAATTATTATCACGAGATAATTGTACTTATTTAAAGTCTCTATGACTAAATTAACACCATTTAAGCGTAAAAAGGGTTTATTCGAATAATTTATTCGTACGATATAAAACGCAAGGTGTATGTCAATAAAGTTGCCACCAGAAAAAGTAGGTAATGAAGATAAAATGGTCACGGTGGTGGTAGAAATCCCTGTGGCAGGTGCTGGCTGTGTCATTGATGTAGATGCATTTCACGGCTCTGCAGGAATACGAGGCAACCTGTCGATGCTCAAAGAATAAAAAAAGAAACCTACGACGCGCAATTTCTGCCTACTAATAGATAACATCTTAGAGTATTTAAATTTTAGACGAGACACAAAATTTCATTAACCAAGGAAGACACTTTTTTTGTTTTTTCTAAGTTCTTAAGTTAAGAATTTGTAAATAAAATATGTGGGCATCTCATTAACTTTAACTAAACGCAGTGAAAGATACTCAATGGTATACTGTAGTAGACCGATGGTGAAATGTTTAATTGAAAATTTGGTTAAAGTAGAGACGTAAAAGCAATTCCGTAATAAACCTAGTTTCTTTTTTTACCTTTAAGCATCAACTAGCTTGCATGTTGCACGCTTAACTAATAAATACGTAGATAAAGTTACGTCGACAGATTTATATAATACTGGCTACATTCAGATTTAGTTCAATATAATGTCCTATCTGCCGGTATTCCAATGTAGGAATAATCTATGACATACAAATGTACCAAAGATTACACACCTGTTTTTGCAGGGAGGCGACAAATCCGACTGCTTTAAAAAGTCCCTTATCACATGCAGAAGTGAAACAAAACAAATGGTTATCTACTTATGTGGATATTTCGTCTGTCCGGTGTTAATTGGGGATAATATAGACCATTTTCCTTTGTTCCTTGTGAAGATACCGCTGATAAATGAATCGGATATTTCTTAGAGACCTTTTTATTTTTTTAATGTGGTTAAGGGCTGGCTGGTGTTTAATTATTGTTTAATTTAATTTAAGCTGTAGTTAAGTACATTTTTATTAGTATAAATAATAGAAATGTCCTACTGGTGTGTTATAAATTATAATAACTATCGCAGTGTATGTAAAAGAGTATTTGAAGCGTTTTTATTTTTATTTTCACACTACATTTGATTTCATGGTTACTCAAAGCAAAAAATAATCTTTCTTCTTTCTTTCTCTTGTCCTTATCCCACTTTAAATAATTAAAGAAAGCAAAAAATTATATTAATTGAAAATAAGTAAGTTTTCCAGAAAAAAATAGGTATATCACTATAATCCGCCCGCCTGATGGTAATCGGTAACCGTAACTTATACACGCTTTTATAAATAAAAATATATGGTTGTAGAGTCAAATGTTTGAATAAGTAAATGTATTTTTGAAAAGAAATTAAAATAAAAATAGGTAGAAAAAAATTGTCGAGTTTCTTTCCAGAGTCTCTTCAGTTTAAGTCTATTCCGAACCGGTAGTAGAGTCAATTGTGACGTTCATGCAGGGCCTAAACTGAATAAATGCGTGTAATTTCGACTCGCTTCAAAACCTTCATCTGAAATTTAAAACTCCCTTCACATAAAACTAAAAGAGTACATCAAATTTATCTCCCAAAATACGTGATATTCCGACTAAAAGGAGACATTAACTGTGGAACCGTAAAACTGTGATAATATCTTTCAAAGGTGAGGCGTCGCTGTGATTTAAGGTAGCGCCAACCGTCTAAGAAACCATAAAGATTATCTCGCTTTAAGCTAATGGTTCCTCTAATTAATTATAAGGAACTAGGTTACAACTTGTATTATTTTGAGGCAATATTAATCCTGCTAGGGTTTCTCGAACATCTCAGAGTTATTTGGCGAGTCCATCACTGAATACATTGTCGGTGTAAGGGTTCGTATTATTTTAGAATTTTAATAATATGGGTATAAGATTTTTCTATTGCAAATGCATCGTAATCTGCAATAGGCTAGAGTCAATTCTATAATTCATAGTACCTACTTTATTAGAGTTTAAAATAAGCAAGTATATTTTGAGATTGTGTTTGATTTTATATTTTCCCGAACGCCAGTAGAATTCTGTGCAAATGCAAAAATTGGTACTTCCTACTTGAGTTATTCAAACAAAGACTCAAGTAACTTGAGTAAAAGTTTATAACAGTCACATCACTACTTGAGATGTTAGAGGCAACTTAACACGCTCTTAGCGTAAGAAGCCCGGAGTTAAGCTTTGCAGGTGTGAACGTAACTTGTTTAACTAAACATACCTTTTTAGTAAATGGTGAGGTAAGTATGTTATTTCGGCCTGAAGGAAAATTAGGAAAAGCGGGTAGATACACGTTTTTGGGTGTTTTGTGAGATATATTGATGTATATTTATGGCTTTTGTATATGTTTTTTTAATTATATGCCCGATAAAAGGTTTCGGAAACCTTGAGACCTATTAGTCACTAAATATGAATTTGTTAAACGATTTTGTACATTCGCCGAAAATCTATATAATTATTTTGGGTTTGCTAGAACTAAAACGTACGGAACGTAATAGGAAGCTCTACCACGGCAATTGTTTTTTTTAATTTAAATTACTTTGAACTTTATTTTTAAGTAGTTAAAATTCATAATTTATTAAAACATTAATTGTTCTCTTAATTTTAATTTATAACAACAAGGATAGCCATTACAATATCTAAGGCCATAACTTATACCGAAGCGGTGTTAACTAAGTGATTAATCGTCCATAACTTAATAGCTTACTTTTATGAACAATCCCCTAATTTGATTATGCATTTATTTTTTCATCCACAATTTATTTATAGGAGACGTTAAAACGCCGTAAAGAGAGAAACGACCGCAACGAGAGGCAACCAAGACCATGTTAGAATACTTTGGATAGTTATTAAGAAGTTTTATTGCTTTTTTGATACTTTTATACATCAAGTTTATGGGCAGTATTTATATTTTACTTTCAATGTTGTATAAACAATTGCTCGGTAATGCTTACGAGTCATTAAGCATAGAGCTGTTAAAGTTTACTGGGGATAGTTTTATTTGAACGTGGTGAAAGCTGAGTACACCCTACTATATGTATCCTACTAATATTATAAATGTGAAAGTTTGTATGGATGGATGTATGTTTGTTACTCATTGACGCCAGAACGGCTGAACGGATCTGGATGAAATTTGGCATAGAGATAGATTATAGTCTGGAATAGCACAGAGGCTTTTTATCCCGGGAAAAGATAAGATCCCACGGGAACGCGGGTGAAACCGCGGAGGACAGGTAGTATTAATATATCTTATAGACAGTGCCATCCAAGAAGGCGCGCCCCAATCTTTTTCCTAATCCCTTACAGTGCAAGTCTACATCCTTTTACTAGTGTTGTAGTCTTGCATATCGACATATACATTTTAAGGCGATTTTTTTTTAAAATTCTGGATAGGCTTGTCTTTGACTACAATCTCACTATGGTAAGTGATGATGTGGCCGAAGGTGGTAAGCACACAAAGCCTAGATGGACACTGGCTCTCAAGTGCAGCTGTCGGAACACACCGATAGGTATTCGACGTCACTTACCATTGAGCTATCATCTCCTTAAATTATAGCTCAGTGGTAAGTGACGTCGAATACCGCGGCGAAGGTCGTGGGTTCGAATCCTGCAATGAGCTTGAGCTTTCGGTGAAGGAAAACATTGTGAGGAAACCACAGCACGGTGGTAGGGTTGTAGTACTCGACTGGCTGGCTACCACCCTCAAGTTGAAAATCTGTCGCCAAGCACCTGTTGGTGTGTTCCGGCAATTGCACTTGAGAGTCAGTTCGCCTTTAAGGCATTGTAATAGGGTGTACAACACATTAGCAATCCCTTATAGTCAGTCCCATTCAATAGGCGACGGTTGTCACTTACCATCAGGTGACCCGCCTGACTCGTTGTCACTTGGACCATAAAAAAAAAAGAAAAAAAATACATATCGATATATACATATAGACATATTGGCATATAACACTAGCGAAAGCATGCCCACTAGCACTGTAAGGGATAAGGTAAAATTGCACTATCTATTCTACATTTAAATTACTGAAGCTATGACAGTTATAATGTGTTTCCTAATATTCATTTTATATTAATATATGCGTTCCCATATTTTTTATATTGTATTTTGTTAAAAGTCCAATAAACATTTTTATATTTGTTGTATTTATTATTGTTTTAACGAGAATTGGTTTGCCTTTTTTTTGTCAAAACACCTGCTTTGTTATGTGGTGTGATTTGTGACGGGGTGGTATGACAAACATTTAACAACAGCCAATAATAGAGAAATATTATTTCATTTCGTTGCATTCCATCGTATTTATTTGTTGCCATTTAAAAAATAATAGAGTACTACGAAACGTGATCTACTCTAGCTTAGCTCTATCCAACACTCTAGTACCTAATACTCTACTAAGATATAAAGGACAAAGAATATATTCAGTGACAATAGGTTTTTCAGTCTATGAATTATTGCTAATAGGTATATACCCTTTGCGACTGATAATAGTAATTTTGACCTCTATATCTACTGTTGTAGATAATTTGAATACAGAATAGAAGAATAATAATAATGAATAATTAATATGGAACATATTCACACATAGCCGAGTATAATAAATAATTACCGAGACTCAAGACAAACAACACTTAAACATGTTCATGTACACAAATATCTGTCCTGGATGGGAATCGAACCCACGACCCGTGACATGTTCGGTCCTCTGTGATGATAGGTAGTGTTCCTACCAATGACATTTATATATTACACTTCTTACCTACCGTAATTATAACAGTTATATCAATTAAGCGACTACTAACAATACTGTTAGCACTAGTAAGTGAAACGCAATATTTTGCTTAAATTGCAACGTACCACGTAAGTACATCTCGCAGCTTGACACTGTATCGCGTGAGGACCGACAGCAATTACTTGTAAGTTGGTTTGTGTCTTCGCAATTAGAGAAATTCCTAGGCATCAGACTGTGGGAGAAATATTCCAGCTAACGTTTCTTTAGCAGTGTTGCACACAGATGCGCAAAGAAAGCAGTGACTTTGAGGCAAAAACGCTAATGTTATATTAAAGTACTAGTTTTCCGCTCCGCAGTTTTACCCGCGTTTCCGAGAGTTGTTATCTTTTCCCGGGATTTATAGTATCCTAGTTTTGTTCCAGGATCATGATCTACTTATGTACCAAGTTTCATCAAAATCCGTTCAGCTGTTTTTGTGTGATTGAGCAACAAACATCCAAACTTTAACATTTATAATAGAGAACGATAAAATAATATAATAACAAGTAGCTCAAATAATGCATTTTTACTTTAGCATTAAAGTTCTCCCGTACCTCATAGGGTAAGGTTATTGAAGTACTACACGTAAGTGTACCTACAATTACATGTTCAAATACCAAAGTACTGAGTTACAATAATAAAATTTTTACTTAGATATTTAAAAAATAGTAAAGTACACTTTATATAATAACAGTAACTTCCATACATTTGTCACAGAAATAGCAGTCATATCCTACCTATAACTAACTCTACTTGGACTCTTACTATTTTTTTTATTTTAGATAAGACCATCAATCACGTTTGTTACTGTAATAATACTTTTTTCAATAGGGATTTCTTTTATTTTATTGCTCTTATTTAAACGCTGCATTTTTGTTTGCTATAATAACTGCACTGGTATGCAACTGCACCAAAGCGAGCTATCCTTTTATGCTGTTCTTATGTTTCACAAGTGAAAAATGCTTCGCAACTTAATTTTTTTGCAACATTTTAGGGATAGGTGGAGTTTTCATAGCGTAATGAGAATTTTTAATTGCAAAGTATTATTACGTCCGTTTTATTACTTTTTACGATAGCAGGAGTTTGTGAGCAAAACTAATTACTCGATTGACAATGTAGGTAATGCAAGTGTAAGACTAGACTACAATTAGTTTTAAGTATAATAACAGCAGTGTTAGCACCAACTCTTATTGCGATTCAACTCGGCCTGAACTGAATCGTCTTTGTGTCAAAATGCATAGAATATATGGAAAAAAGTGACAATTGACAGAAAACCAATCAAGTTTAGGTAAAGTTGAATAGCAATAAAAGTTGGTGGTAGGGGTTTATAATAAAAATCGCGTTGTTCTAGTTACCAGAGATTCCAACGGTTTTATACTAGTGTTGGAAAGCTAAGAGCTAGAAAACCCTCCACACTATGAAGACTGACGATGCTGGTCTTTTTACCAATAGATGGAAGCTGTTCATCTTTCAATTCATCAAGTATTAAAAATTTACAAATCTACATATATGTAGAACCTTTCCCCAAGGCTGCCACTGTTGCCAATAGGCAAGGCTCCCAGCAACCTGACAGCGTTACTTCATTGGGAATTGTTGCCATGAATTGAGTTTATATTCAAAGTCAAAGTCAAGTTAAAACCATTTATTCAGTTTGGGCCCTAGAAGGGCACTTATGAAGGTCGAATTACTGAAGTTACCACCGGTTCGGAAATCAGCCTTCAACTGAGAAGAATGGGCAAGAAGCTCAGCAAGGTTACATTTTTTTAATTTTTTTGGACCATCCGACTATATTGGCTTTTTTTTTTAATCTTTAACAATTTTATACTAAAACGAATACAAAAATACATAAAAAAATATTCCCGTGTAATGTGTAGGTTAGCTCGTTTGTGTATTGCAATTAAGGTGCTTATTCTATTTATGGATATATAACAACGCTATAATATATTGTCTTCCATTATTTTAGTTTAGAGTATCGTCCAAAGAATCCCGGCTCATGTACCTCTGTTAAACATAAAAACTTCATTTTCATAATGCGAGGGGCGGAAGCTATAAAGCGGAATTGTTTCACTTTTTCCGTTGCCCTATTTTTTTGGTACAATTTTTAACATCTACGTTGTGTTTGAGTGTATTCGTATCCGGAATGTTAATGATCATGTTGTTTATTGTTGACAATACAATAATTATATCCGTTGTTAAAATATTAACTGGACAAACAGATTTATTACTGGTTTCAATTTAAATATAATACCTATATTGTTCTTGATTGCAAGTTAAACGTGAAACTAATATTGACTGAAAAGTTACTTTAGGCACGATATAACCACAGTCGTTTACTTCTGTTTCTTGTGTCGATCGATTGAGTAAGAATTTTCAGACATCATCATCTGCCTGACCTGATACCATTTTTTTTGGGTCGGCGCAATGTCTGTAAGACTTAACGCGGTCGTCTTGTATGCATCTTAAAACGTCAATCTCCCTCATATTATTAATCTCCATAGAAATGGTCACCACTCTAAAGTTTTGAAAAGCTTCAATGTTGGCAACATTGGAGTTTTTCAATACTCATTTATTAGTTTTCGGTCCTGATTGGACACTTACTCGTATGACGGTATAATTAATTAATTATAACTAATTAAACTGAGAAAAATACGGCAAGGCAATATACAACATAAAATTGCATCATATAAAATTCTCTTACCAATCTCTTTAACGCTGACATCAAAGATTTTTCATAGTTCCAGAGGAGTTTAGGGACAAACTCGGCCATATTTCCTTGGAAGTTTAATTCCAGTGTCCGCGTCCCGCTCACCTGACTCTACTCTACTATATTGGACGAGTAAATCATTCTCGGCTTCTGACCTTTATAAAAAAACTGCTACGACCTGAAAACTTTATAATATAGTAGACTTTTTATGGAATTTATATCATAGTCAGCGTTTAATGTGAAATAAAGAGCACTTAAATATGCAGATGACGTTTTTTAAAGATATTTTATAAAATAAATATAATATGAATTGTATTGTAAATAAGTAGGTATATGTCATTAAAATGTATCTTCCATAAATTATGCATATTGTTATTAATTATATTAATGTCATTAGGATTTCAAAGAAATAATATTTACGATAAATCTGCTTATAAATTTTATTCAAATATATTCTCATATTTATTGCTATGCTGCAAAATTCAAGATGAAGCTTTTAATGTAGTATTAAATATTTACTCACATATTCTTCTTTTATCTTACAAGATGCTTAAAATGAGCTGTATTTGTTTTTACATTAAACGTGATACGTAAATTATGACCATGGCCAAACCTGCCCTCCCTGCAAATGCTGCAAATCTGGGATCTTATCTTCTCTCGTCATTAATAACCAAGTATCATGAAATGACGTTTTGTAGATCCTGGGGTGCGTAGCTCTGGGGTAGATTTCGTGAGGGTCTATAATAATAGAACTTGGCATGTAAATGCAACTTTAAATGCTTTATTTTCTTATTTATCCGCCTAGACTAAATTATTTTTTGGCTGCTTAGTTCTGCTTGAGATGAGAGGATTTTGGATTGAGTCTTAAGTCTGACCTTATGAGTACTCATTGAGCTATCATGCTAAGCTCGAAGTGTGAGAAATATACAAAATACAAAACAACATACAAATATACTTCCAAACTGATATGTATTTTAAGGAGGAAGGATTAGATTTTTTGTAACGAATAAACTCAAAAACTACTGAGCCGATTTCAAAAAGTTACTAGTTAGAATGCAGTCGCTCTGAAATGCAAGGAGCCACAAAACTTATGTGCTTAAGAAGAAAAACTTATGAAATTGAATGTGTCAAAAGAATTACAAAATAAAATTTAAGAAAATATTACTCGCTCGAAATATATTCTTCGAATAAAACCACATTAATTTATATAATTAATTCAATTTATTAGTCAATAGCGTGCCAAAACATCAAATTGGATATAGGTACTCGAGATTCTATATTAGTTGAACAGACATCCTTTCCAAGAAGCCATTTGTAATCAGGGCCGTATTATAGGCCAATCAGAAAAATAAACGCGACGCCTCGTCTAGCTGCTGAATGCTCAAAGCAATCGTAATTAAATTATATTTCACATTTGCATATTTTTATACTTTGACTAATATTTTTTTCAATTTTTATAAAAGTTCTGAATCATCAACTAAATATAAATCTTGAATTCTCAGTCCAATCATTATTTTCTATAAAAGCAATACTCACAGATGTAATCTGCCGCCTGAGTGTTAAATTAACGTGGGAATGGCTACTATAGTTTTTATGTTTACGACATCTCTACAGAAATTGGCACAGCGCCACTAGCGGAATATTCACGGAACTAATTTCTCTCACACAAAAAAATTATGAACGCAAATACTATAGCAGCAGTTATACTCGAGGATCTGATGCGAATGATAATATTTTTGTAAATGTACCATGTGGGCTAAATATGCCTAAATCGAACGGTGATAAGGACACCTGGCTTTTATTATATTACAGTGTAGGTATTGTTGATATTATATTCCGAGGCTCTACTCGAAAGACCGAACTCTAAAGTTTTTGAGGCGACGATAGCTCAGTGGTAGTGACGTCGGATACCGCGGCGAAGGTCGTGGGTTCGAATCCTACAATGAGCTTGAGCTTTGAGGAAACCATAGCACGGTGGTAGTGGTAGGGTACTTCGAAGTACTCGACTGGCTGGCTACCTCAAGTTGAAAATCTGTCGCCAAGCACCTATCGGTGTGTTCCGATGGCTGCACTTGAGAGCCAGTTCCCATGTAGGCTTTGTGTGCTTACCACCTTCGGCCACATCTTTACTTAACATGGTAATCATTGTACATTTGTTTGTATATTTTGTAAATTTGTTGTAAATAAAGTGATTGTTATATTCCTGTTGTAAATAAAGTTACATGGTGAGATTGTGGTCAAACACAAGCTTATCCAGAAAAATAAAGTTACTCTTATAAAGTTAATTAATATGTCAGTGAAGATAAGTTCCAGTAAATTTTTCACACCTCATCACAATCTCAAGTGAAGTTAAATTAATGTAAAGTAGCGCTCAACTTTAGACAATTGAGTGACAGTAAGAGTCCGCCCCTGTTCAGCAGTATATGAATTATGTGTCAGGAAAATATTTTAATGCGTTCGCAGCCCGTTTGATACATTGGTCGAATAAATAAAACAGGAGTTCCAGAAAGTTTGTACCACCACGAAATGACATTAATCATCTGTGATATCTTATAAATATGATATTGCAATTTATAATTACGACGGCATAAATACATTTTACCTCGGTGATAGAATTTTTTTTTTTTTTTTTTTTTTTTTTTTTTTTTTTTTTTTTTTTTGATGAGTGACGTTTGACGCTGTCAAATCAATCCCGTGAAAATAAAATTTTAAAATATATTAAATACTAATACTAAATTTTAAATCAGTGTAAGTGAGTAGGTAGTAATAATACCTACTAGGATAAAGGTGTATTCACTACAATACCACAAGCTTTGGCCCATAACGTAGCAAAGGAATTCAGATTTTTCGCTGTGCAGATCGGTAGAGATCGACAAATCTACAAGTGGATTTTAAATTGGTGCCACAGAATGCAAATCATGTTTCAATCCCGGTTCAAAGTGATATTTTGCTATAATAGCTAGTTTAGCTGGCCCCGAGCATCGGCCGAAGTCTGCTCGTAATTGGCTGCTCGGCTCGCAGTTACAGAAAATCCCCAAAATTTTGAGCTTCAAGTCAACCAAAAATACAAGCTCACAATAGCTTAGCTTACAATAAAGGAATCGAAGATAGGATACGATATCATTTGTTGAGCCGACTTTCCACCACGCGGCCGTCAGTAAACCAGTTCCAGCCATCTCTTCACTAAGTGAGATATATTCACACTGTTTGTGTGAATGTGTTGTGTGTGTAGTTTTATTCTGTTTTTTTTTAATTTAATTTTAATTTGTATACTTTTAGCCCTTTTTATTATGTAATATAATAATTTTAATATGTCGCAATCATCAGACGGTACAGCTACCGATGTTAGCTGCCAGTGCAGCGACTTGAACTTCGTTCGTTGTCCTCATTGTTCTCAGACACGTTTATTCAAAGGTGAGAGAGGTTTAAATATTCACATTGGAAAATCACACAAAAACATTCAACCATCATCCACGTCCTCACATCCATCTCCAACTATCTCTTTCCCTGACAATATAAACCAAATTCAAAACTCTACTCCACTTTGGCAAACCCTTAGTAACCTAAAAGGTTCCATTCCGCTAGTTAAACGTATACCCCGAGGAGCACGCCTTAGCGTCGCTCAATGTTTAAGTGATACAATAAACAAAGTGATAGTTGAAAATTCAGAACGTGCCTGGGAACAATTACTAACTTTTTCCTATAATATACTTCATGTGGATTCGATAAATACGGGCTCACTTACTAAAAATATTAAAAACAACTGTTTCAGAGCGAGAAGTCATCTTCCCATCATAAAAAAAAATACAAGTCAAACCAGTTTTAAAAGGAAAATTGAAAATAAAGTTAGTGATGGTGACTTAAAAGGTGCAGCAAATTTATTATTCTTGAACGATGTAGTCGCCCCTGATAGCCCTGAGACACTTTCGGCACTTAAAGCTAAGCACCCATCATCACCAGTAACACTTCACCTTTCACCTCCAGATTGTAAGGAAAATTTAAAAATTAACGAACAAGATGTTTATTCTGCAATCATGTCTTTCAAGAAAGGTTCTGCTGGCGGTCTTGATGGGCTCACGCCACAGCATTTCAAAGATCTTTTGTGCTGTTCCACGGGAGAGGTCGGTAGAACTTTTCTTAAAAACTTGACGGCGTTAATTAACGTAATGCTCGCAGGGACAGTAAACCCAGAAATAACGCACCTAATTTATGGCGCCAACCTTTGCGCTCTAAAAAAAAAAGATGGAGGCATCAGACCTATTGCCGTTGGTACTACCTTGCGACGTTTAGTATCAAAAATATGCTGTAAATACATCCTTCCTGATTTATCTAATAAGTTCCAACCTATTCAATTAGGTTTCGGGACAAGGGGAGGATGTGAGGCTGCTGTCCATGCACTGCGATCGAATTTACTAAATAATGGAAGCGAAGTTGTGTTAAAGGTCGATGTTCAAAATGCTTTTAACTCTGTTGACAGAACAATTTTACTAAATGAAATAAAAAATCACACGCCCAAAATTTATAATTATCTATATCAATGCTATAGCACCCCTACTACTTTAGTCTACCAAAATAATGTTTTACATTCAGAAGTTGGCTGTCAACAGGGTGATCCCCTCGGACCAGCTATATTCAGTCTCGCGATTCACTCCATAATATCATCCCTTAAATCAAAATTGAATATCTGGTACTTAGATGACGGTACCTTAGGAGGGGATATCACCTCAGTGTTACAGGACTTAAATACTCTGATTCAAAATTTTAATACTATTGGCCTACGTTTAAACTTTTCAAAATGTGAATTATTTATATCAGATTCGGTATCCCAAATCAAAAAACTTTCTGTCATCAATGATTTTAATTCATTCTGTCCAAACATTAAAGTTCTTGACAAACAGTCTCTTCGCCTACTTGGAGCTCCTATTTTAGATGAGTCCATTGCCCCATTCCTAAATGATGAAACCTCAAAATTTAATAACATTAACGATCGTTTGTCACAAATAAATTCCCACATGGCCTTCACTATTATTCGTTTTTGTTTATTTGTTCCTAAATTTACTTACGTTTTACGATGCTGTCCTTTGTGGAAATTTGATAGCCTTATGACCACTATTGATAATTCAATAAAAAAAACTCTAATCCAAATTCTAAATTGCCCTTTAAATGACAGAAATTGGTGTCAGGCATCACTACCCATACGCTTCGGTGGGATTGGCATCAGAAAAATTTCAAGTATTGCTCTTCCTGCTTTTTTGTCCTCAACTCATAGTATCTCAGAACTATTTAACAAAATTATTTTTTCATCTTTAGGCAATGCTGAAATTCCCTACATGTTTGAGGCTAAAAACACCTGGATGACAGCCTGTCCAGGGGAAAGCATTCCTATTTATCCAAACATACAAAAACAATGGGACGGGCCGCTTTGTAGGTTAGTACAGCAAGGTTTACTCAACAGTAGTATTAACCTTGCAGAGCGAGCTCGTCTCCTTGCAGTCTCAGAGCATGAATCAGGTTATTGGCTACAAGCATTACCATCAACTAACATCGGTACCTTGCTGGACGATACATCTTTTACAATTGCTCTTTGCTTACGTTTGGGTGTAAATACGAACGAAATTCATCGCTGTCAATGTGGTAACGACGTTGATAGGCTAGGTCACCACGGTCTATCATGTCGCCGAAGTGCTGGCCGTTTATCACGACACGCAGCAATCAATGACGTCATTCGTAGGGCTTTCGCCACTGTTCACGTGCCGGCCATTTTAGAGCCGAACGGAATAGCACGTGACGATGGTAAGAGGCCCGATGGTATGACGTTGTTGCCCTGGTGTCGTGGTAAACCTCTAGTGTGGGATGCAACTTGTGTTGATACCGTTGCACGATCCCACCTAGAGTCAACATCCAGGGTGGCGGGCGCAGCGGCGACTACAGCGGAGGATTTCAAGCGGCGCAAGTACACGGCCATCGGCGATGGGTATATATTTGCGCCGTTTGGAGTGGAAACTCTGGGACCGTGGGGACCGGAAGCGCGTAAATTATTTAAAGAGCTATCGGCGCGCCTTATAGAAACTTCCGGCGACCAAAGGGCTGGCTCGTACTTTGGACAACGAATAAGCCTCGCTATACAGCGAGGTAACGTAGCCAGTCTTTTGGGCACGTTACCCATAGACAGCGATCTAAATTCTGTGTTTTATTTATAATTTAGTTTTATTTATAGGTATTTTAGTTTTATTTCTAATTTAAGATGATCTGTATACTACAAATAAAGTGTATTAAAGTCAGTATATTATATTGTACAAAAATGATATATTTACAGCTAACAAAATGTTGTTATTGAGCCAGAATAAAAAATGTTGAGAATATGCAGTTTCTTAATGGTTATTGAACGGCCCACTTGGATTTTGATTAATTATAATTTTTATTCTAGTAGCTATTCGGTTAAAATATGTATGTAAAGTTAAACGAACAACATGTGGTTGAAAATCCAAGCTGTCACATGACATGAAGAGACTAGCTATGAACTCGTATGTGTGCGAGAAGAGTTTTGATGCGTGGAAAGTGTGGACGGTGCCTAATCAAATACTAGTTGAAAAAACTAGGGCAAACGCCTGCGAAAAATCAATGCGCTCTCTATACTATTGAGAGTTGATTGATTTGAGTGAAAGAGACGCAGATAAATTTATGAATTGTAATACAGTTTGTACGTATTTTTATTATGTAGACATATTGCTGAAACTACTATATTTCTTGCAGTTATTTATTAGTAGGCGCTTTCTTATACTCATTAATATTATTATATAGGTACTTAATAATTATATACTTTATTTACTATGAATTGGATATGTCAGTCAGATTTCTGATACTAAATTACCTAGTATTTTAAAGTGGGTATCCGATTTCCAGGCTTTGGTTTCTTCGGTTTCTTCATGCCATTATTCTTTAGCAAGCACATTAAAGAATTCGAACCTACGACCGTCGCCGCTACATTTACTGTCACTATCACAGTGCTATCTTAAATCTTTACTTAATAAAAAACGAAAATTATAATAAACGGGATATGTACGTAATAAATAATTACTCTGTGTTTTTATTTTTGGCAATAATTATGCCTTTGTACCTATTAATAATGAAGTCTACCGTATCTCAATATTATTTTACCGTATTACTTTTTAAGATGGTCTTATTCAACCGTAAAAACGTGGAAAATTTAATATTCCACAGGCAGATAGCTCATATCCTATGAACCGTGCAATTCGGCCGGTATCAGTATGACCAGCATGAATTTTTTTACGAGGCAACTTTTTATTATGGCACGTCCTTTATACCTTCATATTGGCTTTAGGTTAATCCGGCTTTCCTTAGCTTCAATTATTTTTAATAAAATACGCACTTATTTATTTAAGAATAGTATTAATTGGTTCACGTCCCATATTTTCATTTCCGCCCCGCGGTTTCACCCGCGTTCCTGAGGGATCTTATATTTTCCCGGGATAAAAAGTATCCTATATGTTATTCCAGTATATGATCTACCAGTGTACCAAGTTTCATTAAAATACATACAGAAGTTTTTGCGTGAAAGAGTAAAAAACATCTTCATATGTTCACACACATCCAAACATACTTTCGCATTTATAATATTAGTAGGATCAATAAATCTATCCTGCTAATATTATAAATGTGAAAGTTTGGATGAGTGGATGGATGGATGGATGTATGTTTGTTACTCATTGACGCCAAAACGGCTGAATGGATCTGGTTGAAATTTGGCATGGAGATAGATTATAGTCTGGAATAGCAACACAGACAAAAGATAAGATCCCTCGGGAACGCGGGTGAAACCGCGTGGCGGAAAGCTAGTAATATATATTTCAGGAATTTATTGAAAGCAATCCATGCAAAATATGGAATTCTACGATCTCTTTTTTTATTTATGATTGTAGCTATTATTATTATTTATAATTATATCCCCAATAGCGTTTTAAAATAATTCTTTAAAAAAAATCGTGATTCAAGTTATAAATTTGCATTCCTCATTGAACAAAATTCTTTACTAATTAAATATTTCGACGACATTATCATAACAAACAGAAAACTAATGAGCCGTACAACAACGTGTGGCGTTGCCGTGGCGTGGCATATGCGATGCACAAAGCACGGCATTTTACAAGTTAGCGGCAATCACTTACACGGCTGTAACATATTGCATGCCGCACGGCGCACGCCGCACGGCACGGGTATAACCGTTCATTTATTGTTGTGTTTGCGGATATTCATATTTGCTGTCTTGTGGAGCGTATATCGCTTACAGTTTGTTGACAACCTCGTATATTTTTTAAGTGATTTCTGTCACACACATAGCTATAATTATATTAATATAAACCATAGTAAGGCATATTCCGATATATTTTCTATACACATTTTCTAGTGACCGCACTCGCAGCTATGATTTATATCTGTATGACGACACCAACATATTCCGGAATATATTTTATTGCATATTAAAATATAATTGCTCAGCATAATACTGAGACTTTGGACGAACCTAATATCTGCAGCGCAGATTTTCTTAGAAGGTATTTGAAGTAGGTATCCATGTATATATATTATGTTAATCTTACACCCTCACTCATAAAAACGCTATAATTTTTTTTTATGTCACTAGTGACAACGGAGCAAGCGGGTCACCTGATGGTAAGTGACTACCGTCGCCTATAGACATTAGCAATACCAGGGGGATTGCCAATGTGTTGTACACCTTATTACAATGCCTTAAGGGCAAGGGCAACTGGCTCTCAAGTGCAACTGCCGGAACACACCAACAGGTGCTTGGCGACAGATTTTTAACTTGAGGGTGGTAGCCAGCCAGTCGAGTACCACATAGTACCCTACCACCGTGCATATAACATAACTAAAACACTGTATAGGTAAGTTAACACATATTTATCTATCATCGTCCAGTTATTGTCAAACAATAACGTTGTTTACGTGACAATATAAACAGTATTTTAGTAAAATATCGTTTTATAAGTAGGGCCCTCAGTGTTTGGAACTCTACCCTACTTTGCTTTTTCTTGTGTCGACGCCGACGGTGCTCAGTTCCTACAATATGGTGAGGAAGGCGATAGCTGCTTCGTGAGTCATACTTGGGACAGGTGGTGCTTGTGGGCACAAGTGGTGGGCCGGATACGACGACTGGGGTTGGAGGTGGCGCTTAGAAAATCTGAGGCCCTGTGTTTCCATGGACCTCGACAGGCGCCGCCCCGGGATGCCCATATCGTCGTGAGTGGAGTCCGCATAGACGTCGGGTTGACGATGACGTATCTGGGTCTCGTCCTCGACGGTCGGTGGCACTTCACAGCCCACTTCGGGCGCCTAGCAATAAAGGTTGTTTCGTGCCTATAAAAAAACTACATTGTTTATCACAGTACATACCTACTCATGGCGTGACTAAACATACCTACCTACGTGAAAAAATCGCAAAATGATTCATTAAATGTACAGGCATATAATCGATTTATTTTCAAAGCAATATGTGCCGAACTCAACATTTGCCTATTCACGATTTCCTCTACTTCATTTAGAGAAGAATCAAAGACTTTGATGAGGCTAACACAAAGCGCACCTCAATTGATTACAAGAACAGTTCCACACCGATGTAATATTAATCTTCTATCAAACATCATAAGGCCTTAATTACACTGATAAGCTTTTCTAAGTTGATTGTCTGTAGTGATCGGTACAATCGTCTTGAACAATTAATGTTGATTTCGATACCGCTATTTGATTCAAATCTCGGTTTAACTGTACCAGGCTGTATGAGAATTGCGCCAATTATTTTGCTATAGGTACAGCAATTATAAAGCAATATAATTAAAGCATCAGACTGTTGATTGAAAATAATAGGCTAGGATTCAATGAGCGTGTAGTGATCGCAATAAAATCTCTATGTCCAGGGAAAGGGGTTATTATAATATGTGTCTACATGCGAGTTGAAGTCTCACAAGTAGGCAGGCGGGCGGGTCACCTGGTGGTAAGTGACTACAAAGTCAAAGTCAAAACCATTTATTCAGTTTAGGCCCTGGAAGGGCACTTATAAAGGTCGAATTACAGAAGTTACCACCGGTTAGGAAGTCAGCCTTCAACTGAAAAGAACCGGCATCAAACTCAGCAAGGTTACATTTTTTAAATATTTTTGGACCATCTGACTATATTGGCTTTTTTTTCAAATGTTTAACAATTTTTTTCTTAAAGTAATACACCGTCGCCTATAGTAGTAATACCAGAGTGATTGCCAATGTGTTGTTGACTTTATAAAATACCTTGAAGACAATGGCTCTCAAGTGAAACTGCAGAACATACCAATAGGTGCTTGGCGGCAGAATTGTGGGTAAAAGTCTGCTAGGTAGGCGCTACAAAGTACCCTACCACCGTGCTATGGTTATTTTGTAACGAATAAACTCAGAAAGTACTGGATCGATAAAAAAAACCTTTCAACTATAGAAAGCTAAATTATCAGCGAGTAACTATGAGAAACTACGGAGCGGAAAGCTAGTTAGTGATATAAAAGGAGAGCATTTAGTCTTACGTTTTTGAGCCTTTTTGAAAACAAAAATAGGGTTAGAATTTATGTTATTTATTTACCATGGTTTACTCATAAAGCAACATTCAATAACCTTCAGAGAAGTGTCAGTATACCAGTCAGTATACTTATGAAGGATAAGACGAACCAAACGGTGTGTTAACTAGTTCCAGGTAGTTAAGCGACGCTAATGACTTCTGTCTAAAGTCATTATTCACACAAGGCGATCAATGTCCGTTCTATTAATATACATAATTATATCTATGGCTGCCCTATTACGTAACATAGTTAATGGAGATTATTAATAGGGATACCCTATATCCATATATCTACATATAAATATCGCTCTGATTAATCACGAAATCTCGGAAAGTATCAATGATACAAAAGATTCTTCGTAAGGTGTCCGCTAAGAAAGGATTTTTAAAAATTCAACCACTAAATAGAATAATCAGTGTAAAAAGTTGTGAAGTGCAATTTAAAACTATGCATATCTCAGAAGGCTCGATTCTAGAGGTTTCAATATTAATATTACATTTGGCTTTTATTAAAAAAAAATGGTGGTCCTAAAAATTTTCTACCTTTTTATACAATAAAATAAGCTTTTTATATTCTATACTTTGCTTAATATATTTTCAGAATCCTATACATGGACGTATCTAACTTAGACTCAAAACCTTTTCATAAATCGTAATTTGAGCAGCTATAAAACTCCTTAGACAATACATAATCAGCTGACTTTGGGTGAAAGCTTACGTTGAGTAAGAGAGGTTGTTCACCGTTGATTATCAGTACATTTGGGTGATGTATGGTGCTCATTGTAAGGAGCGGATGCGGCGCGTATGGCGTCTAGAGGTCAAGTTCAATGTCTTAGGGTGTGTTTATATTTGTGTCTCAATTTTGTTTATCCATTGACATGAGTTAAGTTTTTTGTTTGTTTGTAGGAGGTAATATTTGGAACTATTGAACCGATTCTAATAATTCTTTCACCAATGGAAACCTAACTACATTATTAATCTAAAATCCATACTAATATTTATAATTGCGAAAGTGTGTCTGTCTTTCTGTTTGTCTGTTACCTCTTCACGCTTAAACCACTGAACCGATTTAGATGAAATTTGGTATAGAGATAAATGTAACCTTGTAGAAGGTTGAAAATCTGTCGCCAAGCACCTGTTGGTGTGTTCCGGCAGTTGCACTTGAGAGCCAGTTGCCCTTGCCCTTAAGGCATTGTAATATGGTGTACAACACGTTGGCAGTCCACCTTGCTAATGTCTATAGGCGACGGTAGTCACTTACCATCAGGTGACCAGGCGGCCTTGTTGTCACTATTAACATAAAAAAAAAACATTACTTTTTATCCCGGAAAAAGATAAGATCTCTCGGAAACGCGGGTGAACGCAGGGCGGGAAACTAGTATGCTATTTAATAATATTATCTTAATCCCTTCGGGAACGCTGTTGAAATGCCGGAGTGGAAGCTAGTAAGGATTGACAGCTTAGTTTTAGCTTTCGTTGCTATTTATTTAAAAAAAGAGATGTTTTAAGTTTCATAAAAATAAATGAACATCGATCGATGTTCTAATAATAAATAAAGATTATTGTCCTTATTCATAAAAAATCGACGGTGTTTAGCAACTGCTTAGGAGATTCTTAATTCAAGTTTACTATAGAAAATTTGAATTTATAATCTACTAAGCAGTTGCTAAACACCGTTGAGATTTTTATGAATAAGGCCATAAATATTTAGTTCTACTAGTACTAATAGGAAAACTACAAACACTAAAATTAAATATAACTATCATTTTCATGTAAAAAGTACCTACTGTACTGTGGTTTGAAATTCAGTAAAATGCTATATTTATACGAGCCGTATTACTCATCGCTCCTGACTTCACGTGACCTGTCGCAGTTTACTTATCGTGATTTGTGGTGGCAATGAATTGCATATGAGGAGGAAGGTTGGGCTTTGGTAATTGTATTTACTTGGTGCGCAAATATTGGTTCAAATGTTTATGTTGTTTTGACGTTGATACATCCTTAGATATGTTTTTGATAAACTACACGCAAATACGCAAACGTTTATTTATATATTAACGTATTTGTATAATTACAACGTTTGTGTATTCTACATTAAACATTTTTTTTCATTTTCTACTTGTGTGATGATTTTTTTAAACAAAATATGTTTTCTGGTTTAAAAAAAAAAACAAGTTATTCTACTGTATAAATGTGAACGCACCTTTAGATCCCTGTATTCAATCAATGCCAAGCGTTTAGATTACGATGACTTATGAACTATGTGGATCAACCTACTGAAGCGTCTATCGAAGAATAAATTGTTAAAGGTTATACACTCTCTGATTACTTAAATTTGGGAAACTTGTTCTTGTCGAATAGAGATTCTTAAATAAATATCACCCTTATTGACTAAACATAATATACACAAATTATTTTAATTTTATAAACACCCCGCCTCACAATATCATCCATAACTTCGGGAAAAAAGATCATCTCTTGGATTGTTGCCTCTGCCAATTTCCGGCGTGTTGTTTGATTGATTGGTAGTGTTTACCAATAATTGAAATTCATATTCATTATATTTTGTTAAGTTGAGCCCACTGTTTACCAATAAAATTAAGTTTAACGAAAGCTTTGACAAAAGAGCATAGCTTGTGTGCCTATTTTTGGCATACGGATAAATATTATGCTTTCAAAACAAAGTCTATTAAATGAAAAGGGTTTTAACAAATGTCAGTGAGTTATAACATTTTACTTAGGTTAACTATATATTAATTAAAATATTTGTATAATTAAACATAAACTAATTGTCAGTTTAACTTAACACCTTAACATAGTTTTATCAGGAGTGCGGATATATGAATTTAGTTTGAAGTAATTTGAGAAACTAAAATCCATATTTTTGAATGACGAAAATTACAAAACTTTAATGCGCCTAACGCCCTCCCGCTGGAAGCAATACACCTAATTGTTCCCTTCCGTTCACGCTACAGAAACAAAGGACCAAAAGCGGGTATGTTTTTCATTACATTCCTAGTTTTTGTGCCGGTTTAAAGTATAAGGAATAAGCGATTTGAAAAGACGACACCGATCTACCACGAAATTGGCGGTTCTAAACATTGACTTCTGACTTTTCCGTGAAAAAATATCTGTTCTGTCGTTACGAAGCCAAGTGATAAAGTTCTTTATTCCGAAAAACTGACATTACCATTATAAAAATAAAAACTAGAAAATTTCTCTTGATTCGGCATGCCTAGCAAAAGCCGAGGAGGTTTTACCACTACTAAAACGATTACCGCTGTTGTCTGTCTTCCTCGACTCCTTTTGGTACTATTCTGTGACTCTCATGCTCCACTTCTCCATTTTACACCGCTTTTTTTGTCCTTAGACAAACGAAGCCAAGTTACAAACGCATAAATTTACAACCTGATATTATATTGGAGATTTCCAATAGATTAAGGCCTATTTTGGTTTATGACTGTTATGTTTATAGCTGTGAGATCTAAATTGCAGTGAATGTCCTCAAGTTCCGTTATTTTATTGATATTCGCTTATATACTGCACCCTTTACATTCGAATGCCCCTTGTTATGTCAGCTGTTTGCGGAATTACCTTTTTTAATTTCCCATCAGCTAGGCGTTTTATATTAATGGCAATGGCAAGAGATATTACAAGTGAGATCCGTCGTTCTTTGAAATTATACTGGTATCATATATGTATATTTCATAATTACGAAGCAATTAACATTAAATAATGTAAGAAAATGTCTTTGCGTTTTAACGTGGGGTTTCATTAAATTATCTTTCTAACTTTTTTTAAATGCTACATAACAGCTTTTTTTTATTCAGGATAAGCATGTGTTTGACCACAATCTCAACATGGTAAGTGATGATGTGGCCGAAGGTGGTAAGCACACAAAGCCTAGATGGGATCTGGCTCTCAAGTGCTGCTGTCGGAACACACCGATAGGTGCTTGGCGACAGATTTTCAACTTGAGGGTGGTAGCTAGCCAGTCGGGTACTCAAGAAGGTTTTATTATGTTGGTTTTAAGTTGGCGGCTTTGTGTGCTGTGTTCTTAACTTTTTCTAATTAATAAAAAAATCTAATCCTATATTCGCTACCTTCTCTTAAAATCATACCAAAAATGCGCCTCTCGGACAATTAGTGTGGGAGGTAATAGCAGGATAGCGTAACGCGTCTTTAATTAAATCGAATAAGGTATATAATTGCAGCTATAACGGGAATGGCAGCTTGTCAGTCGTTTGTTACTTTAATGATCGCGTACTCTGTAAAACGTGTACAACCCCACCAGAATTATTTCCGTCAATATTTCATATCTAAATAATAAACGCACTGTTCGTGACACTAATGCACATGAAATCACATGAAATGCAAAAGCTGTGACAGCCACCAATTTTGATACAACATCATCTAATACAGATCATAGGATTGTAATCAACTTTAACTGTACACAATAAGATTAATTTTGATAGCAAATGTAACTTTGTTTGACGGCTTTGCGTGCCGCTTACAAACGACGTTTGTTATGATGAAAAGAAAATGTATAATTACTAACAAATTAAATTTAAATGTTATTATTATGGTCGCACTTCGGTGATATTTAGGGTTAATTTTAAAGTTTAGGATTAATATTTTTTCTTTTTAAACTCCAAGTATTTAAATCAATAAAATCTTATATTTAATTTGTTTAAGCACTCCTAAAAAATATTATTATTTCGTCACTTTATTCGAAGATATAGTTGTGAAGTAGACTTATATATGTATTTCAATACATATATTTCACAACTATATCTTCGAATAAAGTGACTCATATAATACTGATCGAACTTCACTTGGAAGTTCGTTTGATCATGTATTATCTACCTACATCTATATGCAAGGTTTATAGTGTATTAGACATAGGGTTACCAGTCGCCAGGAATTTTCCAGACATGACAGTAATTTTGGCCATTTGTCAGAAATGCGGCTGGAATACAAAAATGTCAGGAATATTTAGTTATTCTAATGTACCCTTTTATTTGCAAAAAATATCAAAGCCCTTGTTCTGTACTTCCTGTTAACACTCACAAACTTCTGTAAACTATAAACAATATTTTTGTATTTAAAAAAAAAGAAGATAACTAGTAATTAACACTTGCAACTTAACAATAGACACACTGTACAGTCTTGTTTAATCTGACCAAACTACTAACGAAAAAAAACAATAATGCGCTTTTAGTAAAATAACAATCCAGATATTTCAAATTTCAATCTAGTAACCCTAATTGGACATCGTAAATTTTTAATGAAACAAAAAATACACCTGTTCAAGAGAGAGCCAGTATTTTTTCCACAGACCAAATGAAGTGTCAGCAAACCAGTTAGTATCTCGTTTGTATTTTTTTCCATATCATTTAGGTTCAATTAGCTTTATCTATCATTGGATTAGCAAGTTCCCGAACTTTAAAGGCTTGGACACACTCCTTTACCATGCTGTAAAATAAGTTTGATATGGGCTATGAAAACGTGTGCCAAGCTTCGCAATTTATATAGAGCAATACTGAGACACTATGCGAACATTGCTATTGGCTAAAATAGAGTGCTTACTTTTTTAAATGTAAAATCAAGTCGCCTAATGACATCACGGTAACAACACGATATAAATATTTATTTGCCAAGATTATTCCAAAAGAACGTCTTTTTATCCGTTTTGTCGTGCATCTATCCAAGTCTTTATTGGACCTTCTAAATTACATCAGACCATTTTGTCAGCAAAAAATGTGACGAGTCATACTGAAGCGTAGAGTGGTTATTTTCGTTTGATGCTAAATAAAAAACTTTTTTCTTCACTCCAAAGAATGTATTGGGACTAGTTAATTTTACCTATAGATTGTTTGTGTATGTTTTTTGTACTGGGAGTGTAAGTGCTCGTATGTGGTAAGGTACTTAATTTTACTGACATTTCCTTAATATATGTTTAGTTTATTTTTATAAATACATAATACTTTACATTTTGTTGCTTATATAGGTACTAATATTATAAAAAGTTGTAGGGGGTTATTTTTAATCCATACTAATATTATAAATGCGAAAGTGTCTGTCTGTTACCTCTTCACGCTTAAACCGCTGAACCGATTTAGATTAAATTTGGTATAGAGATAGATGGAAACTTTAAGAAGGACATAGGATACTTTTTATCCCGGGAAAAAATAAGATCACTTGAAAACTAGTAAATAATAAATATCCTGGGACATTTTTCACACACGTCTATATGATCCCAAGCAGAGCTTGTAAAATGGAACTAATACTTTAACTACATCTACTTTTTTTGTGAATACGTACTTACACCCAGACTCAGGACAAAACATGTTCATGCACACAAATGTCTGACCTGGATGGGAATCGAAAAAACCTGCGAAGTGATAGGTAGTGTGTTAACCAACCATGCCAACCGGCTCTTTGGAACTACTAAACTGTTTCTAAAAAATATTTCTCCAATGTAAAGCTAATGTAGTACCACTATCTAACTTGATAAGTTTGATTCCCTCGGGAACGCGGCTTAAACCGCGGGGAGAAGCTAGTATAATGAACTCGCTTATCAACAGATAATATGACAATAATAATTGTTTATGTCGAAGGCAATTATTGTAAATGACATAGCACAGAACATTAAATTTAGTAAACGCACGCAACTACGAAATCATAACTACATAAGCGATGGATTTTATATTATTTATTAAAGTACCTACACACACACTCAAGTAAAAATTAAAACAAACCGAAAAATAAAGGCGACGATAGCTCAGTGGTAGTGGCGTCGGATACTGCAGCAATAGAAAAGAGAGCAAAAGAATGAGCTAGAGGTTTCGGTGAAGGAAAACATTGTGAGGAAACCATAGCACGGTAGTAGGCTCTTTGTAGTACTTGTCTGGCTGACTACAACCCTCATGATGAAAATCCATCGCCAAGCACCTGTTGGTGTGTTCCGGCAGTTGCTCGGTAAGAGCCAGTTGCCTTTAAGGCATTGTAATAAGGTGTACAACCATTGGCAGTTCCACTGGTATATTTAATGTCTATAGGTGACGGTATTTATCAGGTGACCTGCCTGCATGGTTATCAATAGTGGTATAAAAAAAATACAAAGCACAGAGTTATTTCCTATTTCCAACCAGTCAGCAGACCCGCAACTGGAAAGTTTATAGAAAAAAAATACACATCGTAATATTTATTTTTAACAAAAGTTTCTACTTTTCTATTCAAGAGTTTGTGTTAACATCAAGTGTTGTCAACCATAAAAGCTCTTCCCCTACAAAACAGACCTCAACTCATTCGTTAGTCGTTTTACTTTAGAGAACATTGTAGGAATCTTGCAAATGGTTTCGGCACGTGTCTATTCCCCCAGTTGATAGTGAAATGTTTGCTGTTTACAATTTGACTGTGGTTAAGATGTAGAGCATATTATAGCGGATTGTAAAAGTATGATGAGCCAAGTTTAAATGAAAATGTTTATGACTATTATTACATAGGTACATATAAATAAATAAATAAATAAAAATAAATAAAAAATAATCTTATTTGTGTTTTATTGAAAACTAGTTTTTTGCCCCGCGGTTTCACCCTTGTTCTCGAAGGATCTTATCTCTTATCTTTTCCTTGGATTAAATTTATCTTAGGTTTTATTCCAGGATATGGTCTACCTGTGTGCCAAGTTTCATTAAAATCCGTTTAGCCGTTTTTGCGTGATTGGGGAACAAACATACTAAAACTTTCACAGACACAGGTAGTCCATATACTGGAATAAAACATAACATACTATTTTATCTCGGAAAAAGATAAGATCCCTCGGGAACGCGGGTGAAACCGCGGGATGGAAAACTAGTCTTCAATAAAATCATTTTTTTACCGCTTACGCTTCTGCTTCTAATTCTCGCCGTTAAAGGAACGACAACCGTATAGTTTGGCAGATCTTTCCACCGATACCACGACCCCTCGGGAATAAATCAGTGTGTTATTGATTGGTAGTTAGTGACGCCCCGATTAATTCGTTTTTATTTCCGATTTGGCCGTATTGTGGGGTTCATGTTACATTATTATAATGTATGTGAGAGAAATACCAAATGCTTGTCAAAAGTTTGTGTTTGACCGTAATCTCATCATGGTTAGTGATGATGTGGCCGAAGTTGGTAAGCACACAAAGCCTAGATCGAAACTGGCTCTCAAGTACAGTCGGAACACACCGATGTGTGCTTGGCGACAGATTTTCAATTTGAGGGTGGTAGCCAGCCAGTCGGATACTACAAAGTACCCAACCACCGTGCTATGGTTTCCTCACGATGATCTCAAGCTCATCGTAGGATTCCAACCCACGGCCTTCGCCGCGGTATACGACGTCAAAATGTTATTTAATATGAGACATACATTAACATTTCTGTTTGTCCTGAGTCTGGGTGATAAATATGTATTTAAAAATAGTAGGTAGGTATATGTTATCTATCAGTTACCTCGTTTCCAAAGTGCAAGCTTTACTTAGCTTGGGATCAGGTGGCTGTTAGTGAAAAATGTCCCAGTATATTTATTCATTTAAAACGCTTCCAAAAGCATAGTAATCAGACGGTCATTTCTTTTTTTAAATTGAGAATAATTTACGTAATAAAGTAATTTCTATTCGTTGTTTTCGAATGACTCAAGTCTAGTTTTTAGGTCATAACTTTTCGAGAATATTTATTATAGTATAGCTATATCACTTGTATATCATGACACATCCTTGTTGCACGATGTCAAATTAGTTGGACTTGTTCACTTGATAGGCTAGACAGGTTTCAACAGGTCATTCCGTCTGGTGACAGTTTTAGTTTAGTAAATGGTAACAGCAATAATAAATAGCCCGTTAAAAGTTCTAGCGTTTATGCTCTAAGCAGATCTTATTATTTTCTTTAGCGGAAACAAATCTCTATATTCATGTTAGGGACGAAGATACACTTTATTTATATATAGTTTGAAACGTTTTACGTATAATTGTAGATATCTATTTCGATTTCTATCAATGGATTGCGAATCAGAAAATATTTTTTTGTGTTCTAAATTAATTCACGTAGATTCGATTATTACAAAAATTGTTATTACGAGTACCTACTGTAGATAGGTGTATAGTAATAAAGACAGGTCGTTGGTAAAAATGTGCTGACGCATCAACATTTATTAGGGCTCGAATCGTTTACAGATAAAAATCAATGTTAATGGTCTATTTGTCAAAATAATATTATGGACAGATGTTATTTACTAGTTAACCAAATTGGTATTACCTACAATATCATTATTGAAATCAGACAATAGAAGGAAATGGAATGGAAATAATGTAGGTACTATAAAGAATCCAAATAAAAGCGATTATTCGATGTATATTAAAATGTTTATTCGCTTCAATATTATAGTATTTTACAAATTATTTTTAATGACAGATGACACGACCATCCATGTCTCCGTTACTGACGTAGATTCTAAATTTACTATTTTATAATATTACTAATTCAAATGAAATAAAATTATCAGTGGCCAGTACGTAAGCACAGACACTACGTTCCTCCCGACGTGGTGTATAATTTTTTTGTCTTTAAAATTAATTAACTATAAACAGAATATCTGCAACAAATTGATGGCAGAGAACTTGATAGCAACAAATAAACTTTGTAAAAGACAAAACCTACAACTGATATTTTCATTAGGTACCCTATCTCCTACACAAAGTCCTAGACTTCCAAACTTTGCAGGGAATAAACTTTCATACGCTTTAAAGATAAAACTGGATAAAAGCTTTCCAGATTCCAGTGTAAATGTTATAAATTTTACGCGTAAGTCCTGAAAATACTTTCTGGGATTGTTTGAAATTGTTCTGCCTGAAATTGTTGAAATAAGAAAAGGATGGTTAAAATATGAATGAATGAATACTTATACGTTGTTTAATGGAAAAATTAAAAATAATATCCAATGTACCTAATATATTTTTCGTGTTTATTCTGATTCTTAAGTTTCGTGTTTCATTAAACCTTCTATTGATGACGTTGTTCTTATACAGCAATTATTAGTGAAATGAATTAATTTTTGACGCCCTTTATTTCCGACTTTGTACTGAATGCCAACATACATATAATATACATTTCACAATAATAAATACGCTAGTGTACCCAATGGAAATACACTTTTTATTAGGTATTTCAACATGCGTATTTATTTAATAGAAAAATTAGGAAAGCAAGTTAGGTGCAGAATCTTTATACTTTTGACAAAATAATTTTAATAGCTCCCTTTTGTCTTTAAATAAACGTACGGCATTCAATCCGACCATATGTTTCATACATTCACGGCCGCGCTGACGTTTTTATATCCTCACTGTACGTGTGAAGATCTAAAATAATTGTTCTTTTATGGTTTATTATCATACCAACGGAGTGTTTAGTGCTGTTGACAGTTTCATGATGGGATGAAACAATTTATTACTTCTTGAGGCGTAGATTCTTTACTTTTTTCATTGATATGTTTATCTGGTGCCCTGCGCCCATTGCATCGTTTTGCAGCGCTCAGCAGCCTATTGTGGTGAAGCAGATTTGAGGCTTATATTGTATAAATATATGCAGAAAGGTCAAACAAAAACACTATCATATTATTTGTTTTGTCCAAGAGTGAAATAAAAACACACAATTCATTTTAAATAATATTATATATATGTTTGCTCATACTACAGTACCCTTTAATACAACCAGGACCCTACATAAATATTCAAAGCAAATAGGAACTTATACGGATTCAAGGTCAGATGCAGGTATTTTACTGAAACATTTGTTAACATTCTTGACCATCTTACCGATGACAGCTTTGACAATAGGTGGACCAAGTTCGACGACTACCTCGTTGGGGCTGCTGGCGATCAGTTCACTTACTGCACGACCTAAGATCACAAAGTTGACATAGTTTAGTCTCAAGGTTTCCTTAGGCTGTTTTAACAGTTGAGCTTAAATCTATATGTATAGTATATAAAATTCTCGTGTCACAGTTTTAGCTACCGTACTCCTCCGAAACGGCTTGATCGATTTTGATGAAATTTTATGTGTAGGTACCTATATTCAGTAGGTCTGAGAATAGGTTGTTATTTATTTTTTACTAGCTGTCTCCCGCGTTCCCGTGGGATCTAGCGGTATAAAAATAGATAACGACCTTTTCTCAGATCTACTGAATATACATATAAAATTTCATCAAAATCGGTCAAGCCGTTTCGGAGGAGTACGGTAACAAATTATTGAATTACTAATATCACTATTAAAAAATAGGGATTGATGGTAGAAGGGTGTAATTTGTTTAGAAATAGGGCAGAACAAGGTCTGCCGGGACAGCTAGTAAGAATATAAAATTAGATCACATAATTTTTTTTATTAAACCACTAGTGATAACGACGAAAGTGATATAGACATTAGCAATATAGGGGATTGCCAATGTGTTGCAAACCTTAATAAAACGCCATAAACGCAACTGGCTGTCAAGTGAAACTGTCGGAAAATATCAACAGGTGCTTGGCGACAGATATTTTGACCTGCGTTTGTATGGTATGTTTTATAACCATTATATATTTGAGTGAAAATTGTGTATATCATATTCAAAATCTAATTTCAAAACAGCTGTTTATGTAAAACAACTCTATGCAAACTTACTTAAAACTTCATTTCCATCGAACAAATTATCCAACTCTACAGTAGCTTTGTCTTTTAGTTCATATGAGTATTTGTAGTCTTTGATTTGCCAGTGTTTTACGCCATCATGGATTTTGTCAATAAGATCTAGTTCAAGGGAAATAAGCAATTTTCCTGAAAAAAATAGTGACAATATCAATGATCAAATACTACCGATCATACAAAAGTAGCCATAAAGTATATACGAAGAAGAAAGAAAGAGAAGAAAAAATAGAGACAACACGGTCACAAAACAGGCACAGGCCACAAAACGGTCACACTATCTATAGCATGGCTTATGCATTGTATACCTATATGTATAAAAAAATGTATATACTTTCATATGAAATACAATTTTTGTCTGTCTGTTTATTCCGGCTAATCGCCAAAAAGGCTGGGCGAGATATTCACTGGCAGATAGCTGATGTTATAAGGAATAACTTAGGCAACTTTTATCCCGGGTAAAGATAAAATGCCTCGGGAACGCGAGTAAAACTTCGGGGAACAGCTATTAATTACAATTGACATACTTAACACAACGTGAGCATCACCCTTGCCTTCTATGGGCAAGATGAGCAGTTGTCCATTCATCTCATATTTTGCTTGCAGGTCGACGGTGCACTGGAACATGACGAATAGTTTGGAGTTTTCCTTATCACGCCTGTAATTAAATACAATATTTAACAAGGAGTATATCATATAACCTGAGTATTTAAGACGGTTTTTTGAACATCTCACGTATTTATTTTATTTTGCAATATCGTTTCACATAGGTGTTTTAAGGCCGAAACTTCAAATCTAAAAATTGGTGAGAGGTAGGTCTCGTAACACTTGGCTTGCTAACGGGACGGTCGTCCTAAACGTCATATAAAAAACTTTTTATAAAAAAATAAAAACGACTTCAAAGACAAAATATGAAGCACTAAAAACCAAAAAATAAACTACCTACGCACCTATTCAAATTATTATTCTATAAATACCTACTGATTTGTTTGAAGTCGGTGCCAAGCCTAATAGGTTTGATAGGCTTCGCACGTCCGCCCCCGCTACATCAAACCACCCCTTGCGTGCAACGGAATGCGTGAACGTATGTGGGATCATCTTTCGTTGTTATTTTAACCCCATTTACCAGTATTTACTAAGTAGGTAATCTTACTATTCATTTGTGCCTGTGAAGGCCTATTTGGATGAATAAAGATTTCATTTATTATTTCGTTCATTTTATTTTTGGACTTCAAACAGATCAAAAGGTTTTTATAGAATAATCATTTGAATAGGTGCGTAGGTAGTTTGTATAAGTATTTGGTCTATTTTGTTATGGAATTTTTTTGGCTATTTTATTTAACGTCTTATTCAGTTTATTTTTCGGTTTTTAGTGCTTCATATTTTGTCTTTGAAGTCGTTTTTATTTTATTATAAAAAGTTTTATTTTTCTATTTTTGATATTTAATGTTTTCAAGAAATATTTAGATGTTTTCGAGAAAATTAAGGGGCTTATTAATTTACATTATCTATTCTAATATGAGAAAGCTGAAGAGTTTGTTTGTTTGTTTAAACACGCTAATCTAACTACGTAAAATATTTTAGTGTTGGATAGCCCATTTATCGAAAAAGGCAACGTCACGCTAAAATCAATAGGAGTAGAGCATCAATTATTTTTTTTGAAAAATCGTGGAATATTAATTTCTTTTGAAAAATCGTGGAATATTTATTTCTTTTGAAAGCTTCCGTTGCGTGCGCTGCGTAATCCCACGGGATCGCGGGGGAACCCGCGGGGGACAGCTAGTTATTTATAAAGTCATAGTTAAGTAGCACCATGGGTAGACCAACTAAAGTTGTCGCTCGCGCGAAGGAATACAGAAATAAATAAACTTTTAAAGAAATTAAAGAACGTCTATCCTAAATGATTAAGGCTTCTTTCTCAGCAGCTACCTATTTGATATTGCGTTCATTTCATATCTAGAACAACGTATATTCTAACTGATAATCGATAAAGAGTTTAAACGTGACTATAATATTTAAAGAAATATCCCCTAACTCCTAGCCGTTAAGGAGTTGGACCTTCCATCATCAGCTCTGCAACATGAGATGATGACTACCAGATGGAAATAGCTTTGATAAGTACGTATATGAATGAAAAATACTATAACTTCTTATAAAATTTGAGGGTTGCCCTCGTTTTCCCCAAGATCCCATCATCAGATCCTGACGTGGTGACAATGGGACAAAAAAATACATACAGTCGAACATATAACCTCCTCCTTTTTTGAAGTTGTTTAAAAATAGAATTCCAAGAGACGCGGTTTAAGCTATACATTTTAAGGCAATGATAGCTCAGTGGTAAGTGACGTCGGATACCGCGGCGAAGGTCGTGGGTTCGAATCCTACAATGAGCTTGAGCTTTCGCTGAAGGAAAACATCGTGAGGAAACCATAGCACGGTGGTAGGGTACTTTGTAGTACCCGACTAGCTGGCTACCACCCTCAAGTTGAAAATCTGTCACCAAGCACCTATCGGTGTGTTCCGACAGCTGCAATTGGGAGCCAGTTCCCATCTAGGCTTTGTGTGCTTACCACCTTCGGCCACATCATCACTTACCATAGTGAGATTGTAGTCAAACACAAGCCTATCCAGAATTAAAAAAAAAATATTGGGAAAAGTATTTAATATGTACGAAGGTAGGTCAGTTAATATAGACTATAATTTCAACGGTACTATTAAACAATACCTTGAACCGAGTACACTCGAACAAGGTCTTTAGGGACTGTCAGTAATGTGGATTTGACGTCATGAAGGTAAACACGATTATGGGTAATTGTCTTGATGATATTAACTTAATGTATAATTTTATTTCATGGCTAATTTCCGTCTCGTTTTTTTTTTGGTATATCTATAATGTCAGTCAAATTATAATGGTATACCATTCATAAGTTAAAATATTAGAAATCGAAGTAAAAATAAATCTTACAGATTTGATCAAGTATGATATATGAGTGAGTGCTCAAACTTTATGTAAATATAAAATCGACCAAGGCCAGAATAAAAACAAGTTCAATTAAACAAACAAAGAATAATGCTAATTAAAGATTTGTTTGATTAATTAGTTAAATAAACTATTAGCGTAATTTAAATATCAATTCGGAAAAAACAACACAAAAACATTTAATAATCGTCAAATTCAGGAACTACTTTTAAATAGTCCGTTACAAAACTGGTCTTAAACAAAAAAAAGCTTTCTTAACAAAAAAAGTTTGCACGTGGATTCACGATAGTTAATATGGAACCAGAAAAACAGATTATGAATTACTTCTTATTGTAGGATTATTTAATGTAACATAAAAAAGCTATAAGTAATAAAATAGTAATTGTAGTTTTTAGCTTTAGGTTTGTAACTTTCAGCTAGATATTCACCAATAAGGAATTATTATAACTGTCTCCAATAGAAACTCAATTACTTATTAAAACTTTGAATGACCTTATTTTATTACTAGCTTCCTGCTACTTATGCGGTATTGAGCGCGATCCACTACTTAATTCCCTTTGACTTCGAATAAAATAAACTTTTCTTAGTTAAATCATACGTTATAAAAAACCGTTCAAGTGCGAGTCGGACTCGCGCACCGAGGGTTTCGTACTTTTTTTGTTGTTATAGCGGCAATAGAAATACATCATCTGTGAAAATTTCAACTGTCTAGCTTTCACGATTCATGAGATACTGCATGGTGACAGACAGACAGACGGACAGATGATACTTGGTAACCCCAGCAGGCATTACAGGCAGTGTAATGACAGGTCAGTCAGTCAGAACAACTCTTTTTATATGTGTCGATGAAGACAAATGCCCGCAAGAATTTCATGTTTATCTATCGATACATATTATAATACTGTAAAACCAGGGTCTATTAAATTCACTTAATTGTACTCTATTAATGTTTGAACACACTTATCTCAGAAACTACAGAACGGAATCAACTGTTTTCACAACTTAGCATTGTTTCAACTCAATAGCCTCCTATGACAAAAATATAATATAAATATGTTATGAATTACTTACGCGAGAAAAGGTGAGGGCTATAAGCTAGTTAATAACATAGGTAGGTACATACTGCATTTTTTTTGCGACGCAATCCTTTAGCCCAGTTCCAGAAATATCGTTTATGAAGAGTTTTAAAGAGGGTGAGGAGGCATCCAAAGAATCGATCTTAAAAGGATCAAGAACTTCAATGCCTAGTTCCGGGATACCCGCAGCAAAAATAGGGATCGCCGCTTGTGTTGACTCTTTAATGCATTTTGAATCATCCCATTTGCACTTTGTTATGAATGAAGCTGGAATAAAATATGAAACGGTAATAACGTATAATTTGTTTTATATAAATTTTATATACATATAGTAGGTAAATAAAATCTGACACGTAGGGTGGCTACCTGATGGTAAGAAACTACCTATGGACATCCATACTTATATTATAAATGCGAAACATCCTTCTGATTCCCTTCACCAAAAGCTCAAGCTGATTGTAAAATTCGAACCCAAAAAATATTAGATATCATTACTTTAATGTTGCCAAAAATTATTAAAGCTTATTTCAGTTATACAAAACTAGCTGTCCGTCGCGGTTTCACCCGCGTTCCCTTCCGTTCATCTTTTCCTGGGATAAAAAGTAGCCTATGTGCTATTCCAGACTATTATCTATCTCCATGGCAAATTTCATCCAGATCCATTCAGCTGTTCTGGCGTAAATGAGTAACAAACATACATCCATCCAAACTTTCACATTTATGATATTAGTAAGATTACATCTTAATTGTGCTTTTTAATAAATTTTTATAAAAATACATTATTCAATAGTATTTTTTTCTTTCGACAAAAACGACAGGACCAGTAACAACGCAATTTAAAATACAAAATATCCAGAATAAACAAATTGTGTCGCTAATTTTAAAAATACAGATAAATATTTTATAAATACAAAAAGATAAAAATTAACAATGCATACCTGATGCAGCTTCAGTATCATAAATCAATCCTATAATACACACTGTTAGTAAAACTATTCTAAACATTTTGAATTAAATAATTTAAAATTAAACACAACTGGACAACTCGCTGTACTTCCTTGTTATATGTCAAATACATTATACAACCATATATATATGAACATTTTAAGTTCATTGCCTACGAATGGTTTTTGTGTAGAAATAAATAAGCGAAGTGATGAGATCCTTAGTTATATTAGAAGTTGTACTCGAGTCATAAATTACTATAATAGGTGTTGGAAACTGATTTTATGTACGACATTTATTGTTATTTATATCAATAAATATAAAATACCATGGGTCATTCTTTACCCAAGGCCATCTGATCTCAAACGCAGCAGACAATTGATATATACCTATCTATGTCTAGGCAAATCTAGAAGCCGCCTAGATTGTATTCACTTCTTTTCTTGTCTACTCCAGTTTGAGTTCACTCCGCACTGTTAAAAATTCAAAGTTACTAGAGTTCAAATCTTAAAAAGTTACTAGTACTAAAATCCAAGTCGCATCACTAACCTGTTACAAGAACAAGTTTCCTGTACTACAACGACATTGGATAGGTTTTTTGATGTATATAATTTCATAGTTATGTTTTTACGCATTCTTTGTAATACGTTTGTAGTCTAACTAAAGAAACGAGACCTTTTCTAACAACAAATTATACGCATAAAAATATTCGGATCTGCAAAAAAAATCATACACAAAAATGCATACAATATTGTGCAGTATTGGTGCAACGATTGTATATCATCATCATCAGCCCGTTGTAAATTAGCACATATTGAAAACTATAACTTTGAAAAAAATATTGTCATAACGTATTTAACAAAATTCTTTGGTATTTGTTTTTTAGTCAGGTAATAACAAAAATTCATTACATTTTTCAAGTGATGTGTACAGTTTGCGGTATTGGAAATATAAACATATTGAAGTAGCTAGTTAAATGAAATATTTTTTATATACTGTTCTGAAGGTTGCTTTTATTGAGAAGAGTCGGTAAGAAACTCACCAATTATTCTATCTAAACAAATTTAAAGGAACATACAAAAATGGGCGATACACATATGGCGCATTCAGCAAGTCTAATACATCTGTGCTGCTACGTCGCGAATAAGCGACCGATCAACTTATTTTTTAAAGTACTAATAACATAATCAAGTAGGTACTTGAAATGATTATTACTACATTGTTGACATGGTATTGCAAATGTCTATAGGCTGCGGTGACCACTTACCATCATGTGGACCGTCTGCCTGTTTGTCAACCTATTGACATAATAAAAAAATGGTAAAGAATTATGGATATCGTTTTATTAATCTGCAAGTCTAATATTGAAATCAGGGCTTGAAATCGGTTTATGAAAAACCTGTTATTTCTATGGTTTTGTTAATCATTTTTCAACGATATACCTACTTAAAAAAACCATGTGCTGTTAGGGCAAATTTCTCCTTTATACTTCTTAGACCCTGGTAGGTACATGGCATAACGCTATTTTCTTACGTGACGATTTACGCCAGTTCACTCTACTGTAAACCGCGTAAAAGATCTTTCGAAAAATCAAAAAATTACAATTAATTTGATATTTTAGCCTACCACCACCTACGTAGCAGACTCGTAACAGCACAAATATTCATACATATACGTTTTCTATGGGCATATCCTATATTTAAATACCACGCGTTGACGGATTGTGTTTGTACAGAAAATGTAGATATGTAAAGGCGCTGATAGCTCAGTGGTAGTGATGTCAGATACCGCGGTGAAGGTCTGGGTTTGAATCCTACAGCTTGAGCTTTGCGTGAAGGAAAAAAATCGTGAGGAATCCATAGCACGGTGGTTGGGTGCATTGTAGTACCCAACTGGCTGGTAACCAACCTCAAGTTGAAAATCTATCGCCAAGCACCTATCTAAGCCAGTTCGTATCTAGGCTTTGTGTGCTTACCACCTTTGGCCACATCGTCATATATCTTTATACTGTGTCGTCACTTACCATGGTGAGTTTGCGGTCAAAAACAACCTCATACAGGAGTAATAAATAAAAAACCGGTCAAGTGCGAGTCGGACTCGCGCACCGAGGGTTCCGTAATGGAGTCTCAAGGATTTTTTTCATTGTTTTTCGATAAAGTTTTCGATTTCCTTATTTGAGATATAATTAAGATACTCCTCTGAGTTGTATGGGTGCTCATACAATTTAGAGGTCTAGCTTAATTGCACCAACCCCAAATAAGGTAATCGAAAAAAAAAAGATTTACGAACTATTTAGAAAGTTTTTACGGAACCCTCGGTGCGCAAGTCCGACTCGCACTTGACCGGTTTTTTTTCTATTTTTGTGTGAAAATCTTAATGCGGTTCACAGAATACATCTACTTACCAAGTTTCAACAGTATAGTTCTTATAGTTTCGGAAAAAAGTGGCTGTGACAGGATCGGACAGACAGACAGACATGACGAATCCATAAGGGTTCAGTTTTTTCTCATTTGGCTACGGAACTCTAAAAATATGTAAAAGTCTGTGTTACGAATCTGCCATGTACAAGTATGCAGATGTGAACGAACCTTGCGGAAAGGAATGGAGTGAAATTTGCATCCGGTGTCTGTTTCCTAGATCTCCTACCATCTAGGGACCTTGAAGACACTAAATAAATATTTTACTTGAATTTTATTCTGTCCTTAAGTGGCCTTTTTAGCTTTGTTATCTCTTGTATTTAATCGCAACGTAATATAAAACTCATTCATTGTTTGAATAAATTTTATTTCCAATCATTACATTGGTAGCCTACAACCTGATTTTATTCTGGGGAATCTTTTTTTATTTTGTCGATGAGGATATTGTGCTTTTTATAAAGTGGACTATTTCAAGGTTTATTCAGAGTTATACATCTTTATAAATAAAATTCATATGTACCTACAGATTGCAACGATTACAAACACTTCTGGGAAATAAGAATTGATCAACAAACGGATAAGATTGTTTTAAGAATATTATTTTAATTATCAAGTTTACCTTCATGTATATTTTATTATCAGCTACCACTAAAATGGATTCTTTTTAAAATAAATTATTTAGTTTTTACAAAACCTGCTCTTGCTTATTAAAATGTGCAATAAAAAACCATTCGTATATAAATTAATTATACTCATCGAAATACTACAATTAGGTATAATGTTTTTTAGTCTATTGAAAGATCCTCAGAAGGCACAGCCTCAAAGAACTTGTTTACGTTGTTCATGACTTTGTTGACAACTGCTTCAATGGGTGGTGAGCCGATTTCTCTCACAATGTCGTTTCCGTTATTGGCGATCACCTCATTTGCTGCACGTGCTGAAAAATATAATTTGATATTTAATGATATTATGGATAAAACGGTGATTGTGGTTAAAAACTAGCTAATTAGCCAAATTTGAGCTGATGTGTCCCATTGCCGGTGTTAATAGATTCCTTTCACGGACCTAGTGCGATTAAATGTAAAAGTGACCAAACACACCAAAATTTCCGTCGTGTATTATGAGATATTGTAATGTAGTGTGGTAATGGCAATATTAAGTTATTTATGTATATGTGACTTTTTGGCGGGAACTTGTGAATTGATGTTGCGTTTTCATTTTATTTTCATTTAATTGGTGTATTTTGAGTTTTATTGAATAATATCGGTGGTGTTTTGTCCAATAAAGATCAATCTAAGTGTACAAGTGGAGTGAAGTGAAATATAAGCGTGTATCGTGACTTTTCAGGTTGTCCCAAAAAGTCAGTGATTGTTTTAGTGGAACAACCGCCAATTTCACTAAAACCTGAGTGGACATGTACGTACGAGGACTAGACATTACAGTGAATGTGAGAATGTGACTATAACATAAAAAAATAAATTATACCGAAGAAAATGTATGCGAAAATTATAAAAAAATGTAGGTATATGTGCATTAGTGTGAAATTTTTGGACCATTTTTGAGAAGCGAATGCTGGGTAGGTAATCTATTCACAACTTTTTAGTTTTAATATCACTGTCAATGATGCTTTAAATGGTACTAAGGCAAACAGCTCTGTGCAGTGCCACCTCGCGGAATATCTTATCTCATTTAGTTTCAGAAGGGGTGAATATTTCGTGTAGGCTTAAAATTTTGATTCAACGTCTCCTGCAAGCATCAGTAGTGCATTTGTGTAATATTTTTTATCAAAGGATATTGGATCATCAGGATAGTTCTTATATTGCACGGTGGTAGGGTACTTTGTAGTACTTGACGGGCTGGCTACCTCAAGTTGACAATTTGTCGCCTAGCACCTGTTGGTGGGTTAATGTTGTTGCAGTTGCATTTGAGAGCCAGTTGCCTTTAAGGCATTGTAATAAGGCGTAAAACACATTGGCAATGTGCTTTACGCCGCTGGTATTGCTTATGAGTATAGGACGGTATTTACTTACCATCAGGTGACCCGTCTGTCACTTGTGGTATATATAAAAGTAATAGCGTTAAAACTTTTTATTATTACTTTCTAGCTATTTTTCGATTCTAAATGTTACATAGGAAATTTTGCAAGTAATTTCAATAATAATATATTGTTTTGTTACGGTCTTCCTAGTAGTTTAGTGTCTATAATATAGTGTATTAGTCATAAGATCAATCAAATATATCTATTTTCATATGGCACTGGCTAATAAATTTGTATCAGTAAGTTCAATGAGCGTAACTTTAATATATTTTTTATGTCAATATAAATATATCTTACCCAATAATTCGTTACCATTAAAAAGGTTTTCAAACACTAGTTCAGCATTATCCTTCAGCTCATAGGAATGTTTCCAGCTTTTAAGATGCCAATGGTTTTTACCATCTGCGCCATTCTTCTCAACCATGTCCGCTTCAACACTTATTGAAATCTTTTCTGAAAGTACCATCATTAATTTAATACTGTACCTGTTATCACTGTGTAACCCCTCGGCTACACCAAAACTATTAAAAAACCGGCCAAGTGCGAGTCGGACTCGCGCACGAAGGGTTCCGTAAAAACGGCAAAAAATCATGTTTATTGTATGTTAAATATTTATTTTATTTTAATTTTATTATTTATTATTAAAGTAAAAATACAACTGAGTATTTTGTGAATACTTCAAGTGCCTACCTGTTGCCATTATTGATATCGAGCAAAAAAGGGCCAAAAACCACGTTTGTTGTATCGGAGCCCCCCTTAATTATTTATTTTATTTTGTTTTTAGTATTTGTTGTTATAGCGACAGCAAAAATACATAATTTGTGAAAATTTCAACTGTCTAGCTATCGCGGTTCTTGAGATACAGCCTGGTGACAGACAGACGGACAGACAGCGAAGTCTTAGTAATAGGGTCCCGTTTTTACCCTTTGGGTACGGAACCCTAAAAATGGTCTTCCAGGAATCGTGATTCAAGTTATTAACAAGAGTTTCCCTTTTTTGTACTTACTTAGTAAAGCGTGAATTTTTCCTTTTCCTTCTATAGACAGAACTATTATATGTCCATTCAGTACGTACTGTCCTTTTAGTTTGGCGTCACACATCACTTTCAGGTACATCTTGGATTTAGATACGTCACGTCTGAAAAAAAAAGATTATTTAAAATGTATTAAATGGGCTAAAAATAATTTCATATGATTGTTGAACAATGTTGTTTACTTTGCTGAAATTGGTAGTTGCACAGTTGCTTTATGAGACCTAAAAAGGCAATAAGTGGCAGACCTTCACTATTATAATTATAGGTCTTGTAATTTTTTTTTTGTAATACTCACTGTATTTTTTTAGCTTGGCATTTATTTAGCCCTGTTACTGTGACGTCATTTAGCTCAAACTTTAAGTTGGGTTTGCTTGCATCTATATGTTTTATAAAGACTGGATCTAACTGTTCAACACCAAATTTTGGTAAACCAGCGGCAAAAATGGGGATCGCCACTTGCGCAGAGTTTTTCGTACATTTTGTATCGTCCGATTTACATTTATGTATGAATGGTACTGAAATAAAAAAAATCCAAATATTTGAAACAAAAATCTATGGCACTTATCCTATCCTACTAATATTATATGATAGTATACTGTGATAGTTTGTGTTGGTGTTTGTTACCCCTTGGCTATCATAGGGACAAAAGTGCTAGGTAAACATTAAGATAAGAATAGAATCTATTTTCTAGCAATTAAGTTATTTTTACATTTGAGGGCATAAATAAAATTTTGCAAAGATAGTCAATACCTAACCTGGAGTAACATTAAATATCTTTATTTTAAATAGCGGGCATACGTTTAAAATATACAAAACTGTGGAATCTGAAACTATGGGTCAATGATTGAATCATACCAATAATAATGGTATTTTTTTATGTTACGGTAAATGTATTTGACGTACTAAATATGAATAATAACAAGTCATTAGTCTTAGTATATAGATTATAATTTTATTTACAACAAATGTACAAAATATACAAACAAATGTACAACTATAATATATAAAAAACTTCTTCGAGGCTGCCGCTGCTGCCGATCGGCAAGGTTCCCAGAAGGCTGGCAGCGTTTCCTCTTTGGATGGCCAAGCTAATGCGTTGGCGGAAAAAGCTCCCCGCCCGCCGGTCACCCGAGGCCTCGATTAATTTTTTACATAAAATATTTGCGAAACGACGAGCTTCAGACCCCCAAGGACCCATGGTCTCAACCGCAAAAGGCATAAATTGATAATTTGAGTCTTAGTTATCTCATGACTTGGTAAATGTAATAAAAAACTGTAAAATTCATCACTTTTACCGGTTGTTATTAATAATTAATCACTACTTTTGTTGGTAATATTAATAAATCAATAATTTTTGTCAGTATTTATTTATATAATAGGTCTTTCTTTACCTATGAAATTGCCGCTCTGCAGTACTGGCCATTTCAAATCAAAATATATTTTTTTGGCTATCAAATTAATTTTATTTTAAAAACATGGAATTTTGTTTCCAAACGTAGTCATTTGTTTATTGATTAGTGTTACATTTTCATCGCATTTCAATCTTTTTCGTCATCATGGATACGTTAAAAATTCGAGTAATTATGGAATATGAGTACTGTCGTGGCAGCAACGCGGCACAAGCGGCACGCAACATCAACGACGTTTACGGAGCTAACACTACAAACCAACGCACCACCTGTTATTGGTTTGCTCGCTTCCGTTCCGGAAATTTCGACCTGAAAAATGAACCTCGCGGTCGTCCGAAGACTTTGGTCGACAATGACGAATTAAAGGCGATTGTGGAAGCTAATGATACACAATCTACGGCTGAATTAGCAGCAGCTTTCGACGTTAGCGTCAAAACAATATTGGTCCATTTGCGTCAAATTGGCAAGGTAAAAAAGCTTGACAAATGTTTCCCCCACGCACTCAATGATCGCCAGCGCGAAGTACGCGCCGAGACGTGCCTTGCACTGCTCAACAGACACACAAATGAAGGAATTTTGAACCGCATTGTTACCTGCGATGAAAAATGGATTCTGTTTGATAACCGCAAGCGCTCAGCAAGTTGGTTAGATCCTGGTTCAGCACCTAAACAATGCCCTAAACGAAAACTTACCCCTAGAAAAGTGATGGTCACTGTTTGGTGGTCTAGCGCCGGTGTGATTCATCACAGCTTCTTACCAAACGGGGTGAGCATTACTGCAGATGTGTACTGTGAAGAACTGAACACAATGATGGAGAAGCTGGCACATCTCCAACCAGCATTGGTCAATCGCTCGTCTCCGCTGCTCCTGCACGACAACGCGCGACCTCATACTGCACAGCAGACGGTCTCCAAGTTGCAAGAACTGGGGTTGGAAGCTCTCCGTCATCCGCCCTACTCACCAGACCTTGCGCCTACAGACTACTACTTTTTCCAGAATTTGGATAACATCTTGGCGGGAAAAAAATTCAATACCCGAGAGGCAGTACAAAATGCCTTTGAAGAATTTGTTGCCTCCCGTCCAGCTGATTTCTTTAAGAAGGGCATCAATAAACTGCCACTGCGTTGGCAAAGATGCATTGATTGCATGGGTGATTACTTCGATTAATACAAATAAAAAATACATGAAAAAAAATCGTTTCAATTTTTTCATACAAACGGCAGTTACACTATTTATAACTCGAGAACGGCTGGACCGATTTTCATGGTTTTTGATTTGTTAGATTCGTCTCCGCCCGGAATAGCAGAATAACTATTAAAAATGCACAAAAAAAGAATAATGCAGACAATTATTTTTGTCATATATTTTGTATAGAACGACTTTTTGACATGTCTCGAGATCGGGCTGACAGATGACAGATGGTTTAGATTCACAAATTAGACAATAGGTGTTGCTGGAATCGGGTTCTATGTTTTGTTTTAATTTCAGGCCAGGACAACGTCTGCTGGGCCCACTAGTTGATAGATAAAAGAATAAAATTATACCACAGTATTTAAAGGTAATTTAAATAAATTATTATAAGATATTGCTTAAATCAAATAGGAACTGACAAAATTAAAATAAAATCAACATTTAAATCTTTCAAATGTAACGCATGACGTTTTGTGTACGTTATTATAGAAAATTTCTCATATTTAAAATCGAGATGTAATTATTAGTAATAACCGTAAAAAGTAATTATTTATTTACTTTTACCTTTTCAATAAATAATCACACTTGCCGTAACATACCTATAATATTGGTCCTACAAACAAAAATGCATATACATTAAAATGAATTAGTTAAAAATAATGTTGTAAACATTAAGGCGATGATAGCTCAGTGGTAAGTGACGTCGAATACCGCGGCGAAGGTCGTGGGTTCGAATCCTACAATGAGCTTGAGCTTTCGGTGAAGGAAAACATCGTGAGGAAACCATAGCACGGTGGTAGGGTACTTTGTAGTACCCGACTGGCTGGCTACCACCCTCAAGTTGAAAATCTGTCGCCAAAACACCTATCGGTGTGTTCCGACAGCTGCACTTGAGAGCCAGTTCCCATCTAGGCTTTGTGTGCTTACCATCTTCGGCCACATCATCACTTACCATGGTGAGATTGTGGTCAAACACAAGCCTATCCAGAATATAAAAAAAAAATAATGAATTAAGTAAACATAGAACTGAAAGTGTTACCTGAAGCAGCATTACTTAAAGTTACTATTGCTAATACAAACACTGCAACTTTCTTATACATTTTAAGTATGAAGTTCTTAACTTCTGAGTCTTGTAATCAAACTGTTGAAGTAATCGTTCTCACATTATATTTATACCAATATTGAATGACGTTATATTCTTTTACGACTTTTTTTTGTAGGAGCCTTTGCAATATTTCTTTTGATTTGTTTTTTTTTATAGCAAACTTACATGACGATGTTATATTGTTTTTGTGTACATTTCTGGAGATATTTGTGTGTATAGAAGTATAAAAAAAGCGGTTAAGTGCGAGTTGATTTTGATTTTGAGACTTGTAGATAAGTAAATAGTTCGTTCATCACAGTAATGGAGTCTTGAGGATTTTTCTATTTTTTTCGATTATGTTGTTTTTTTTTATATAATTGCAAATTTTCGGTATTCTGAGTTATTCCTTTACTTGCGCTATATGACATTGCTTCTTGCCAAATTTTATGATTAGGTCAACGGAAAGTACCCTATAAATTTTGATTCCCTTGAAAGCGTCGAAATATACGCTTTTTGCAACATAAACGGCCGCATCTTTTTTATGTTAACTTACAAGTTTGATATTTTTACAGCTTCAAGGGAATGTAGACTTGAGTATATCGTTTTAATTTCAACTCGTTACCTCCCCGCGTTCCCGAGATATAAGGTCTTGACAGACAGACGAACGGACAACAAAGTGACCCTGTAAGGGTTCCGTTTGCGATACGGAATCCTAAAAACACGGACGGATTTCCCACACCACAGTATCCCAATCAGTTGTGATTATACATCGAGACGTCAACATTGACGTACAAATGCAAATATGCAAATGCATATAATCCGGTCTCTAATGATCAGTCTGTCTATGTGTCAAGTTTATCTAAATCTGTTCAACGTGATTGCATATTATAATTAACATTGGAAAACGGCCTTTACACATTTTACATTATCATATACAGGGTGGTGACGACATAACGACATTCGACATTAAATTAAAACACGATCACTACTAGTCAATAAAAATACTTTGTAATAATTAAATCGGGTATTACATCAACACACAAAAAGCGAAATTTTCAAACAAACTAATTCCAAAAAATAATCTAAACGAAACACAACACTCTTTAATAATATTACCTACTGACCTAAAATGACCTGTAGGCACTACGGGCACAGTATAAAGATATAACATTTATGAATGAAAAATAGAAAAACTATCAAAGTAGACAATTATTAGGTAAAAAAGGTACGTAGGCCTTTCTGTTAAATAATCTGGTTCCCTGACATGACAGCTTACTATGATTGATAAAATTTTTGGCTTTGATAATTAATTATCTTTTTTACGGCGTATTTTGTAACACGTTGCATAGATTCGTTATTAAGATATAAATCTAGCCATTCAATACAGACTACAAAATTTTTACACTGCTGAAAAAAAATGCATTGCCGAGTTTCTTGCCGGAGTCTTCTCAGTTTAAGTGTATTCCGAACCGGTGGTAGAGTCAATTGTAACGTTCATAACCAGGGCCTAAACTGAATAAACGAGTTTTGAGTTTGAGTTTACACATTTTATTATCTTATGTGAGAAATGGACTTGAACAATGACGTAAATTTTATTATTTCAGTGTTATTTTAATGTCCAAATTTTTATAATTTTTTTATAAAAAGTTTATGGTAGTAAAAAGTAAGTCTTTTACTACAGAAAAATCGTCTACAGGTAGGTATTGTTTTTTTTTGTGTTCAGAAAATAATATTGGCTTTAAATTGAATCTACAATACAAATAAGGATCTAACTGATCATTGACTAATTTGACGTCACCGCCACATCATATTTAAAAAAAAAATAGTTAGGTAGGTACCTACGTTAGTCTTAATTACAAGGTCATTTTTCCTTTATTATTAATGCTGTCGGTTTAAAAATAAATAATACCTAATAGTAACTTACGCTGCCTCATTTCATACTTAAAATTTTATATTATATTTTATGCAAATAAAATATGGCAATCTGGAAATAATTATAATTAAATGCCAATTAGATTTTATCTCTTCATTCTTCTTACAACAGTTTTTTGACTTTTTTGGTCCGTATCTTCGGCGATATATATTTATTCGAACATCCGTCGCCAGCACCTCAAACTCAAACTCAAAATGTTTTATTCAATTTTGGGACACTTAAGGAACACTTATTGAACGTTTTATTGCTATTGTTTTATGCTATTGTTACTGTTACCACCATTTCCAAATCCCCCACCTATCGGTATGTTCGGACAGCTGCACTTGAGAGCCAGTTCAGATCTAGGCTTTGTGCGCATACCACCTTTGGCCACATCATCACTTAGGTAGCATGGTGAGATTGTGGTCAAAACACAAATTTATCCAGAATAAAAAATCTTCGTGCACGCTGCTTAACTTTATAGGAGACTATTGTTTACGTACGTTCCTTTTTTTACACGAGTTAAGTATCCCTACCCCTACAACTAAGACATTATAGTTATGAAAAAATCTTCGGTAGGTACTCCATCAAAAACTAAAATTAAAAGGAAAACTATCTCGTCTATGCGTGTCTTATATTAAGTAAAAGTACTTTTGAACCCTGTAGTATGCATGTTTCTATATGCACTTGACCGGTTTTTATGTCTGACCTGCTTAATTTGTTTTAAATATATTTTTGTGGACTTTTTTGCAGGACCTACGTTTTAATTAAACATAATTCATTATTTTGGTAGTCATTTATTATATAGAGCACTTTTAATCTAAAAAAAAGGTTCATTAGTAGAAGTGGCGTCGAACACATAGTTAATATTTTCAGCGACTCTATCAACTGCATTCTTTATGCTGGAGGCTCGATTTCATTGCTATTCTCAGCCATAAAAATATGTGAATGAAAATTGTTTGCGATATTTTGTTGTTCAATAATTGTCGTAACTATTACGTTAGGTACCTTTCCAATGAAATATTCGTTATATAGAAATAGTCAAAGATTTTTAAATGAAAGTGCCTATACATATATTTATTGATTAATTGAAATGTCACTTTTGTCATTTTAATGCATGTTTATTTATACTTTTGCTATAGAAATACTAGGGATGGGAATCGATTAACTCTTTTGTTTTTCTGCGCTATATCGGATTTGAATTTTTTCTCCCTTAAAAGGTTTTTCCAATTCTGTAATAGCTCTGCAGTAATTCTTATGCCACCACCATAATGAAAATGCTTTCTTGAAGCAAATTGGCGTTTGTAATAATTTGGCTGCGTCCCTTCTGTCCAACCTATGCGACGGACATTGATCATACAGGATCCATTTTTCGATCCAATTCAGAATACCGTTATGAATCCCTTTAACGAGCTTGGACGCGAATTCATTGTTGTTCTTCAATAATTTCATACGTTGGTACACAAAAGTAGGTAGATTTTTCGAGGTTGGCAATCATGATGGCTATTTTCACCTTATCTACCGCTGCTCTAAATAACCTCGTGCTTATTCCTCATCACTGTCTTAGGTTTTTGAGCCAAAATATCTTTCGTCAGCCTTGTGGTCGTATACAGACATACCAACTTTTCCAGCTTTTTTATCTTTGCAATTATACGAAAATTTTTCATTATTGTTTTGTTACTTACTTTGGAGTAAGCTGTTTATTTTAACGTGGTTAGAGATGAACATTGTATTGAATACATAGCATTCGATTTGCTTATTGTTGAGATAAAAATTTCCGGCACATCCACGTACCTGGTACATCCACGTCATTTATATTGCGTGTGTTGTCAGTGCTGCGTTGGCGTTGGATAAACGAAATTTAAAGTCACTCTTGTTCATCTATAAAATATTCTTTTTTTTTTCAAATTAAATAAAACTATTGTAATTCTCTTTTTAGCCTTGTAATGTAAATTTAGTTTTGTAAAATTATCTGAGCATACAGTAGTATAATTACCTAATTGGAAGGCAAAAAGTCATTATCAGCATGCAATTTTGGTTCTTTGAGCACCATCATTGTAATTTTTTGTAATTGCTTACATTAAATTGAAAAACATTATACATCAATTTACTAACATATTACAACAAAATATGACTTTGAGTTTCATGATACTGTCTGAAGTGGATGATGAAGGGAAAAGCTACTTACCATACAATTCAGCCACGTCAATCGAGCATAGTACGGGTTTTAGTATTGTAGATATTATGTTATAATACAATACTAAAACACTATTTAGAAGAAATAGTGGGCTTACACTTAATTTTCTTGTGTTTAAATTAAAATCTTGTTTTATTTACATCTGTTACTTACTATATTACCTACCTATAATGAATTTAGTAAAAAAAATGTAACCTTGCCGAGTTACAAATTTTTATAAAAAGATAACTTTGTTTCGGTTCTTTCTCAGTTAAAGACTGATTTCCTAATCGGTTACTACTTCAGTAAAGATCTATGAGCGCTAATGTTGGAGGCATCTACACAAAATGGCTTTGACTTCGATAATAGATAGCAGTATTTTGTAATATCTATCAGCAATTTTTATTTTTCCATAGCACATCTAAATAAAAACATTATGGAAGATTCTGTTGACTTAGCATTGAATCAAGTTGAGGTCGATTTTGAACTGCTATTTACGTGTCCGATGGCCTTGACCACGAATAGAACCTGTGGTTCTGCACATTATGTAATTTAATAACTTCTACATATCAGGTATAGGTATCTGTTTTTCTATATTAATTAACTTTTTTAAGTTTTTTCGTGACATTATGGATGTTTAGGTACATTATTTTGATATTTTTTTGTATTTTTGGTAAGTCAAACATATTTTTAAATCACCAGTAAAACTTTTAAGATTGAAAGAATTAACCTTGAAATCGCTCATCAATCAATATTTTATACATTTTGATCGAGTTCCATGCTTGAGATAGGGGAACAGAAGGCAGAACGGACCACTTAAGGAAAAACGCATTTAGAAAAAAAAAATGTTATATTTATGTAAACCTTTTATCAGTACAACTAATCAACACTTTAATCTTTATCTTACTTATTAATCAGACTTTAATCAAATCACAATTTGTGAAGATATTAAATGATTTCTAATAACTCACTTTGGTCCGTTTTACCTTCATGCAGAAGGTAAAATGGACCACCCTTAAGGGCAAAACGGACTATCACTAATCAGAGCATCTTTCGCACACAAATTTGACTTCATCATCGTTGTCGTCTACTCCAGCGCAACCGCAATGTGCCCATGATTGGCAATCTTGACATTGCACCCACCCATCTGTTGATTCCGAATACATGTGGCCACAGTAAAGGCATTCCGCATCATCATCTTCTGTTCTTTTTAGTTGCCTTTATATCACTTTTTTTACTAGCTTTGCCTTTCGATGATATTTGTATGGTGTCGTTCTTATATTTTGTCATTTTCTTCTTCGATCCCTTTACTAAAGACTTCTTTCCTTTGGTTGCTGCTTTTCTTTTCTTCGGTGTTTCGTCATCTCTAAATAGTTTTTGGTTGTTCTAAATGGTCTTTGGTTGTTAGTCCAAAAAATCTGCTTTCCATATCTTTGGCATAAGAAGCTAATTCAAATTCTTGCTCTTTACTAAATACTTGTTTAAACCTTCCCAACTTCTTCTCTGTAGCTCTATCCATATCTTGGGTAGTCATATATTTCTCCAACCTACGTTTTAATGTTGTTTTTGGCACATTAAACTCAGTAGTTAGTCTCGTTCCATGAATTCCGATTAGACGTTCTTCTATAATTATTAACCATCTAAAACAAGAAATACTATCATATGTAACAAAACAAAACCACAAAAACACACAACACATTTATATTGAAGGTAAAACGGCACCCCGGTCTGTTTTGCCTGGGGCCGTTTTGCCTTTTAGGTGTTATTAACACAACAAAACAATTTTGAGGTTATGTCGCATGTAATGGCCCTCATAATTAAATATTAGGTCAATAATAAAACATTCTAACCATGGAATCCAATGGGACACGTTATCATAAACCAAACGAAACTGGAGGCCAGTCAAAAAACCAAAATTTTACATCAAAATCTAAAAAAACAAACTTACCTCGCTGTAATTGTGTGCATGCGGGCGATGTCATTGGGCACACTGACCGAGAGAAATGACATGACTGCCTATTAAATGGCACAACTCATTCATAGATGGAGCTACTGGTTCCGAAATTATTAATGTGTTCCGTTTTGCCCACAGGGTCCGTTTTGCCTTCTGTTCCCCTATAGATATTACCAACATACATAATAATATGTTTGAATTACATTGAAACTCATCAGACCTGTTCATGCACACCAATATTTGTCCCAAGTGAGAATCAAACTCTAGACCTGCGTTATGGCAAAGGGAGCATCTACTTTACATGCTACTTACCCGACGAGTGGAACATGCAACATTAGTTATATAATATAATTTTGGTCAGATATTTATTATATACGTAATGATAACTTTCGTATCCAATTATATCTTTAATATTTTTTGTACTGAAATATAATTATACTATAATATAAATTAACACAGACCCAACACTGCGTTTAGCTCAAGTCTCTCCGCGTTAAGTGGTGACGTAAGCCGAAGGTTGTAAACACTCAAAGCCTAAGAAAAAACTCAAGATCATCAACCGGAACACACCGATAGGTGTGGTGATAGGTACACGGTGTTCTTCTTTTAAACATGTATTCAAAACATCAATGGTACATTTTGTATATTATAACAAACGTTATATATTGTTGATATAGAAGTATTAGTAGGTATATCGGTATATATTATTTTGTATGTATGTAAATACCTAGTATGTACTATAACCTAGCTAGAAAAACAGTTGCAACACCCATTTGATTGTAGACATTTAAAAAAAAAAATTATATATATATTTTTAAATATTAAATAAAAAATATATAATATTTGTTTATCTTATGTATATTGTATTATTTAGTTTAAGTAGTATATGTAAAACTTATATATTAGGTGCTTCCTTTATTTTTATATTGTATATTATATTATATTATACTCTTGTTTTAAGGCGTATACAATAAAGTATATTTCATTCATACATTCAAGTGCAAAGATTGTATGTTTGTTTTTAAGAATATATGTAACTCTATCATGTCCTAACGTTTTTGGATGAACTGAGGAATAAAACAGGTTATCAAATTTTGCCACGAAAATAATTAGATCCTTCGAGAACGTGCCCAAACCGCGGGGCAGCACCTAGTTCTCCATTATACTATGATAATTAAGTTGTAATCGTAGGAATATCAAAAGATGCCGACATTAACAAAAAACGATAATATTATTATTCAACTAGGTCGTTTTAAACTCATTAATAGTATGAGTCAGTGGACAAAATTGAAGTAAACAAATTGCTCAAGGATAACTTGATGAAAACTCGGTTTACTTCTTAGGGGCTGTCTTGTATTCATGTAGGTATTATATTTAAATTTGTAATGGTATAACGTGCGATGGTCATTTTCCTTTTTGCTAGTTCTATGAGTCGAATCGAGATCGAAAACTAATTTTGAATTACAATTCCTGCAATACTTTTCCATCCCATTCGCAACCCCAGCGGTCAAGTAAAAGTTTCCTACTTCGGAATTCTATGGGAGGTATGCAAACCGAAACAAAATAGGTATTTATCTTTTACCATTGTTTTCTCAAATTTTAAATACAATAAATAATACTGTAACAAAGTTTAATTGATTTAAAGATGTTAGTTGTTGCAATAACTCATTTCAATAAGTAAAGTTAGTGTGAAAATAGAAAAAAATCGGGATACCAATTCTAAATTAAATATTGACGTATTAATATACGTACGTACGTTACATATACTCTACTATTTCAGCACTAATATGTTAGATTCATGCGTTACGATACGAAGAAATCGTTTGCAGATAAAATGTTTTTCAATATGTCGTAACGACTCCTTGCAGAGGGTTTGTGACTTCGTCTGATACGAATACTGCAGGATATTTTCTGTTATCGTCTACTTTCAGAGGTAAAAATGTCGCTTTGCCTGCTTTTTATACTGCTTATTCAAACACTTCACAATATTTTTTGTAGTACCAAGAACTGGACGCCGGAATTGCGATAGAAAATAGATAAGTTTTGAATAAATTAAAGAACTTGTTTAATAAACTTACCTACTTTGGAATTGGTTTTGTTAAAAGTAATTTTTATTGATATGTTGTTAAACGTTTTTAAAAGTATAAGAGATTAGCTTCCACCCCGAAGGAATTCAAATAAAATATAGCCTATTTTAGACAGTGATAAAGCTTTCCATTGTCGAAAGAACCTAAACCTTTGTACCTAAACAAACAAAAAACAAACCTTACTTCTTTATAATATTAGAAGTATAGTATAGATAACCTTGCTGCGGATGGTAACTTCAGTAAATTTTACGTTGCCTAGGACCTATCAATGTCAAATTCCTAGACTAAATGACTTGACTTTGATTCCATGGATAAAGCTCGCCGATCCATCAAACTACTACATAATTATAACACTATTAGGCTGCAGATCCTTTTTATAATGTTTTCACCTAAACGTGGACTTTGCTATGAGGTGATTTATCTCAATTGCCAATTAGAATCAGCACTTAGTCCCTACTCATAGGAAAGCCCGCAATTTTCAATAGTTAGAAATCCAGTCTCGTGTCACTTAGTATGGCCGCCGTGTTGCACTTTAGCGCATTATTATTCCGCGTTCCAAACATACACATCTGTCACAAAAACGTGTGGGCCTTTTCCCCGTTTATTGTTTTGATTCATCTTAATGCTTACAAATAGCATTTTATTTAGATGAAGTGTGATGAGTGTCTTAAATTGTGTGACGTATAGTGAGTTTTCACGATGCGTGAGTTCACGGACGTGATCTCAAAACAAAAAACGCCCAAGGATGATGTTTTAGGGTTCCATACCCAAAGGGTAAAAACGGGACCCTATTACTGAGACTTCGCTGTCTGTCCGTCTGTCCGTTTGTCTGTCACCAGGCTGTATCTCAAGAACCGCGATAGCTAGACAGTTGAAATTTTCACAAATTATGTATTTCTGTTACCGCTATAACAAAAAATACTAAAAATAAAATAAATATTTAAGGGGGGCTCACATACAACAAACGCATTTTTTTTGCCCTTTTTTGATTTATATCAATAATGGCAACAGGTAGGCACTTGAAATATTCACAAAATACTCAGTTGTATTTTTACTTTTTAATATTAAATAATAAAATTAAAATAAAATATACATTTAAGGGGGGCTCCCATATACAACAAACGTGTTTTTTTTTGCCTTTTTGACGGAACCCTTTTTGCGGGAGTCCGACTCGCATGCACTTGGCCGGTTTTTTTGTTATTATACGGGGTAGTTTCACATGTGAAATAAGCGTAGATATTCGTGAAGCACTTAGCTGGATTGAAGGGTACTTTGTCGTGCCCACGTAGTACCTAGGAGTTGTTTAAATTTTAATCTATTGTTAACCATATACTTATAAATGGTGTATTTCGCTAGCTGCATTTCAACGTGGAGTTCTTTTTAGGTTTGAGTGACTACCGCCTTCGGCAACATCTTCATTTACTATGATGAGAACAACATTACATTCTCACTTTATTGTTACCTGCAGGTATTGCATAGGAATTTGGTTAAAAGGCTTGAGAAAAACCGCTTGAGTTGATATTATATTTACGTTATATGTAGCGACATCTATCATCAACCCAAATATCGCATTAACTTCTAGGTAGATGGCGCGACAATAGATGAGTTGCAAGACGCAAAATCTCATGGAATTATTAACGCTGTAAAAGTTCACCAAGCGATCTGAATATACTTTACATGCTTCCAACGACTGCGCTGACAATGAATGATGCTACGGTAGCATTGTAAAATACCTCGATTAAAAGAAATAAAAAAAGAGAAGAAAACTAACTTTTTCATACAAAACTGCAATTAAATATTTATACGATACAAAACGTATACAGTTATTGATTTATTATCATTATTTTCATTGCTTTATTCTGGTTATTATGTCGTATTTGTATCGAAATTAAATTATGCAAATAAGGTAAACGGCATCAGGGCATTTGAAATCATGCAGGTCATCTCATTAGCAATAAATATTATTCAATCAAAGGCTAAAATAAGAACAGTCTTAAAGAAAACAAAGTATGTAGTTAATAATTTACAAAAATCATTGATTTAATATTTGATGTCTATACAAATCAAGCCAGCTCGATCACCAAGAGCCTGTGTTTTACTATCTAGTTCCATAATTTTACTGGTAGAGCTCAATGCTACCATAATATTCATAGGAGTGAATACCAATATGACGAGCCGAATGGAAGAAAAGTACAAAATAATACCACAAATAGACAAATAATTGGGCAGGCAGATGATGATGCTATCATAATATTATTACACTGTCTTTGAACTTATATGGAAGCTTCAGATAGCATTAAAAAGTGGAGTCTACCAACTTTTAAGAATCCAGCCTCCAAAAACATTATTTTACTCATAATTGTTTATTCAAACTTAAAAAAAAACTTTTTATCTAACAATTACTTTACTTCTAATTGAAACCTTAACCTCATTTATCGAAAAATCTCATTGCATTGATTATTGTAGATAACTTTCAACTGGTATTAATTTTAAGTATTTATTTGCACTTTTTGCTATCTTTTTGATATTTGTATTCAAAATGGGAGGTTGCAGGAAGTCGCCTACTTCCTTCCAATTACAGTTGACAAATTTATGCACGATGTCAGCTGAAAAGATAAAACTAACCATCACTTAATTTATTTTTTTACAAATTTAGATATTACGAAAATTACAAAAGCTACTGCTTTGATTTCTATCCAATAAGGCTCTTGTTCAATTATGAATGTATGTAAAATTTTGGTCACGATTTTCGTTACCAGTCACTATCGACGAAATGTGCAAATTATTTCTCGCAAATATTTGAGAAAATCATCTCCATCATATTATGTTATGTTGTGTACTTATCTCAAATGTCAATGCTCAAAACTCATGTTCTTTTTACTCACTCAACTCTTTATCTCTATCAAACAAGTTGCTGAAGTTTCCACCCATTGATTGCTTCTGCGTCTATTTTGAATGTTTTTATCGTCGCGTACGTCTTTCCATCTTTACCTGGGTTATGATTTACTTCGGCAAGGATGACTATGCGATAGTTTTCTGTCTAATAAAATCAATAAATGCAGGCACATATTTTTAACCGACTTCTTATTAATTAAGTATACAAAAAGATTAGTTTCGATTCTGTTGTATTATTATTATTATTATATATTTTTGTATAAATTCTATTTGAATTGGAGTCGGATTTATAGGTAATAGTGAGTTTAGACAAACAAATTCTGGTAATAGTGAGTTTAAACAAACAAAAAAGTGATGAAATATAAGATTATTCATTACTATTTTTAGCCGCGTCCCTAGGAGACCTCTTATCTTCCTAAGATAATAGAATAGAATAGAATAGAATAGAATAGAATAGAATAGAATAGAATAGAATAGAATAGAATAGAATTTTATTTGTGAACTGTAGGTTACATAAAAGATCTTACAAAATAAATAATTCCTCTACGTCCCGCCACATGGGCATACAAATTTTTACAATTTATGTCATCTAAATTAAATTACTTATACTTAATAAAATTGGATAAACAGTAGTTATTCGTGTTCCAGGATATACATAATAATAATATGAAATAGGAACCTTTTATCTAAATCTATTTTATGAATGAATTACGAATATTTGAACAAACATAGTAGGTGAATATAAAAAAATTGCATTCAGAATGTTTTTAATTTATTTTCTCAGACACATAAAGTCATATATTCAATTATCATATCCATATAGGGTAGCCCAAAGCTACTTTAGTTACACCCGGTTTGGAAGTTAGGCGTCAACATTTTGAAGTATTGTTGGACAGTCAAATATTTCCATTTCAAATATACTTACTAGTCATAATGTGGTAATCTCCATTACCATTCACTGGCAAAGTGATGAGTTGTCCATCAATATCGTACTTTCCACGAAGATCAAAAGTTGGACAATTAAGACTAATTTGCACCTGTAATTTGTCTCGAACTATTCTGAAAGGAATATTTTTTTATTCAATTACTTTATTTCAGTATTTTCTTGTGTAACAATAGCTGTTATACCAATAATATCAAAATATACCTACATTGTGACTTGACATTATAGGTTGCAGTCGATCTAAAGGATTTGAAGCGATGATAGCTCAGTGGTAGTGACGTCGGATACCGCGGCAAAGGTCGTGGGTTCGAATCCTACAATGAGCTTGAAAGCTTGAGCTTTCGGTGAAGGAAAACATTGTGGGGAAACCATAGTATGGTGGTAGGGTAGTTTGTAGTAATCGACTGGCTGGCTACCATTGAAAATCTGACGCTAACCACCTGTTGGAGTTTCGACAGTTGCACTTGAGAGCCTTTAAGAGATTGTAATAAGTTGTACAACATATTGGCAATCCCGCTGGTATTACTAATGTCTATAAGCGACGGTAGTCACTTACCATCAGGTGACTCGCCTGCCTGGTTTTCACGTGTGGTATAAAAAGGTCGTATGGATTAAATGAAAAACGGTATTGCAAAAAGTTAATAAAAAAAAATAAAAAACCCAACTGCTTTAATTAAAAAAAGAGATGGAAACAAAAAGACCTATTTCCAATATCTACTGTAAACAATCTCATGCCATCGGAGGCAATAGGTATTTATAGTAAGTGTTGTATGAGAATGTAGTAAAAATAAAAATCTACAAAAAAAAAAACAAATACCCACTTACTTTACATTCACCACTTTACAACTCTTGAAACCTTTCGTAGTAGTGCCAAAGAGTTTATACTTCAAAGTTGATAAGTCTCCTTCTATTAGATCTGCATACAAAGGGTCTGATGATTCAACCCCTAATTCTTGGTTTTCTGCTATCATCTTCACATAGGCGTCTTGAGTCGCTTCTTTGAGGCATGCCGAATCTTCTTTTCTGCATGGCAGATTGGCTGAAAATGTTATAGGACTAAATTACTAGATGATTCTACAATAGTTGAAGTCGATAATGGGATATGATTCATAAACATAGTGAAGAGTCAGTTGGATAGGTTATTATAATTTAGTTAATGATTTGATTAATTTATACGACACTAATAAGTTTATTTAATTTTTATTGATTTATTTTATGATGTAAAATATAATGATAAAACAAATATAAAATACATAATTACCAATTTAGTTGACACCGCAAGTGTCTGCGTCAGATTATATCTGAACAAACTAACTTTCGGCTTCATATATTTTTAATGACTTTAGATAATACTAGCTGTCCTCCGCAGTTTCACGCGCGTTCCCGTGGGATCTTATCTTATCCCGGGATAAAAATATATAACCTATGTTAATCTGCAAAAATTTAACACTCAAATAGTGAAAGAATTATTGAAATCGGCCCAGTAGTTTTTGAGTTGATTCGTTACATACAAACAAATCTTTCCTCTTTATAATATTAGAAGATAGTCAAGTTTTTATTTAAAGAATTGTCATACCTGATAAAGTACCAGCACTAAATAGAGTTAATATAAATAAGCACAACATCGCGTTAAAAGCTCTGCCTGACGTCGTTATGCAAACCTGAATGTTAGATTTTATGCACGAGATGAATTTATATATACAATTATATCGCCTCATACCTAATACTAGTCCGATTAAAATGCAAGCAGCCTTTTGGTTCATTTGTATTATTTTGTTATTTGGACAACTATATTCCTATTTATTTTTCATTTGACTTTGTTATTACATTTATTTATTTTTATGACTACGATGAATTTACTTACGAATTTATTTTGGGGTTTTGCTGATTAAAGCAGCGTGGGGGGCAGACATGAGTTTTCGAATCATCCCCTAGGCACATGGATAGGGCCTAAATATATTGGACCTCAAACTATTTTGAACTGAAATGGTATATAAAAAAATGAATAGGCCCCAAAGATGTTTCAGTACTATAGTAGTACCTATTCTAACAGTAGGTATATTTTCCAATAGTTTATCAACATTTCTAACTTGAATGATGATAGGCCATTTGGCCTATTCTCACCCAGGACAAACATTTGCATGTATGAACATGTTTATTTGTCCTGAGGTATGGTGTAACTATCTATATAAGAATGTATTTAAAAAACTTGCATTTCTTAGATTATTGTTTTTTTTTATGTCACTAGTGACAACGAGACAGGCGGGTCACCTGATGGTAAGTGACTACCGTCGCCTATAGATATTAGCAATACCAGGCGGACTGCCAACGTGTTGTACACCATATTACAATGCCTTAAGGGCAAGGTCAACTGGCTCTCAAGTGCAACTGCCGGAACACACCAACAGGTGCTTGGCGACAGATTTTCAACTTGAGGGTGGTAGCCAACCAGTCGAGTACCACATAGTACGATGTTTTCCTTCACCGAAAGCTCAAGCTATTAGATCTCCATACAAAGGGTCTGATGATTCAACACCTAATTCTTAGTTTTCTGCCATCATCTTCACATAAGCGTCTTAAATCGCTTCAGTGAGGCATGCCGAATCTTCTTTTCTGCATGGTAGATGGGCTGAAAATGTTACAGGTTAAAATTACTAGACGATTCTACAATATTAGAAACAATAGTTGAAGTCGATATGTACTTATGGGATATGATTTCAGAGTTTTGTTTTGGGAGTTTGTGATCAGTGCCAGCCGTGGGTGAGGGAGGAATGTGCCAATTACAATACTATATTCATAATTTTTCATTATGTTAGCCGAAAGACGTCCACTGCTGGAAAAAGGCCTCCCTCAAGGATCTCCACGATGGCCGATCATAATTTTTTTGCTTCCTATGTAAAAAATAAAAAAATGATAGGCATATTTTTGTTAAATTTAAAATGTGGTAATGGTATTAAAAATAAGTTGTTCTTAGTCTTGCCGAAAATTCACCCGAAAATCGACAGCCCGTAAATGAATCATGTATTTTCATTTAGCATTTGCAATAAACAAAACTACGAATTAATAAAAATGTTTATTTTTAAAATCTTCATCTCCAGAAATAATATCACTAAAAAAGTGGTTAAAATAATTATGTACTAAAATTAACAATAAATACCCGCGGTTTTACCCACGTTCGCGAGGGATCTTATCTTTTCCCGGCATAAAAAATATCCTATATTTTATATACGATACTCCGAGATATGATCTATCTGTCAAGTTTCACCTAAATCCAATCAGTTTCAGGAAAAAACGGTGGTGAGGTAAACATAGCACGGTAGCACGGTATTTGATGGTCATATATCTTCTTTCTTCATTTGTTTTGTGTGCGGTCCTTCGGTCAATAGATCATTTACCATGGTGTGATAGTGGTCAAAGACAAGACAGAAAAAAAAAATTTACTGTACAAAAATAATCCTTATCTTATAACTACTATGATGATAAGCACTATATTGAGCCAGTATATAGTTCATATAAAAAAAAGTTTGGTACTTAAATGCATTTGTTTATTGACTATCATACAATACAGTCTAAATATAATAATAATAATAAATTAAATTAAATTAAATACGGTTTGTTTCTATACCTATTTTTGGCGTGCATTATATTATGCATGGTACCTAAGGACTGCCAGATGCCAAAATGGCAATAATCTAGTAAATCAATGAAAACTCCGTAAAAAGAAACGGTATGATGCTATTGTTTCAGATCATCTAGCACACTGATCCCTATAAAGATGAACGGTAAAATTTTATCTTAAACTTTTTCTAGTAGTAATTGATCAGCAGGTATGTATTTAAACAATTGGTTGAAGCCTTTAAACAACGTATTTATGTATGCATTGAATACGGGTCCTTGTAGTTGCTTGGATACAGGCTTCCAGTATCGATTTGCGAAGTTGAGGACAGCGTCACCTGAAATACAAAACAATTCTGAATCCAGACTGATATGATAACTTTGAGGTTTTCTTAATCTTCGCAGTGATGCAATTTCAACTACTATTACTGCTGCTGCGCTAAAACGCGATCTACAGTGTTCACATGTTCCATAGGTAATGTTTTCATTATTATTTATTGAGGGTGTTTTTATTTTATTACCTCATTGGGTTCTATTGACTGCTAATTTGATTCGACTTCAAAACTAACAGCAGTGATTTTTAATTATTCATTACTTTTATTAATACGTCAAGAAAAAACATTGGACTCATTTTCTCTTCTGTTTTTCAATCGTTTTTTGTAGATATTGACGAGCTTTAGTAGAAAAATGGAAACATTTTTGATTTCCTTAAAATTTTGTGGTCTAATTTTGACCAGTGTGCGAACACTAGTACTATTAAAATAGGTGATGATAATCCTTACCAAGTTCTTTTTGACCATTGAATAAGTTCGTTAGGTGAAATTTCATTCCACCTTCTAGCTCACCATCGGCTCTAAAGCTCTTGAATTTCAAGTGTCTTTTTCCATCTTTACCGATATAGATCATAATATCAATGTCTATAGCCACTTTGTAGTAATCTGTAAGTTTAAATGGTTTTGTGAACATTCTAAATATCGTAATCACCTATTTGGATTCGGTAGCTTATCCCGTAGATTTACTGTTATTTATAATGCCCACGTCATTTCATATTTTTACCACAGCATCAGTCGAATTGAATATTAAATAAACGTGTAAATGAAAAACGAAAGTTGAATTGAATGGACTCCAACTTTCAAAGATTCCTTTAACATATTTTTATTTTAAACTAGTTAATTTTAGATAAACTGGTTTATAAAACCTGTTTGTTTGCACTTGCTATTTGAGTAAATAATATTATGATTTTATTAGTTGAAAACGGATGTTTTATTTTGGCTTTCACTATTTTGTTATAAACAATATTAAAAGTAGTATGAAGTGTAATCATTTTGTGGTTATATTATAAAAGTTAAGAGCCAGTTAGAAAATTAAATAATATATAAATACCTAAGTTATTAATAGTAATATCCTAAAACAACAATCGCGGGGGACAGCAATAAATGAGTATTGAGGTATTTTGCCAAAAAATCTTACCGGTTTCGATTCTGAAACGTCCATCTCCTTCAATAGGAACTATGACAATGTATCCATTTGCAACATAATCACCCTCCATTAAAAAATGTGGGCACACTAGTTCGAACCGTAAAATCGATGTTTTTTTATTTATTCTGAAACATATTAGCAGTTAATCTGTTGACTCGCGAGATTAACCTGTCAAACAACTCGTCAACTCGCGCACAATTTTCAAGTAAATGTCATCGTCCCGATTGTCCCATTTGAGAACCAAATGGTGCAGACTCTGAAACCCCGATTGCCCCAAGAAAGAACTACTACTACTAAATACTTATTAGGATGGCTATAAAGCACTGTATACGTGTATTTAAAAACCTAGAACCAGATTGCAGCGCCACCTACCGGGTCCAACTGTGAATCTAAACCTTCAAGTTCAAAGACGAACACCTTTTTAAATTTATTGTGTTTGTTTGCATGGATTCTTTGACGGTAGATCCTGCAATCGGGTTCTAGGTTTTTATATTCATGGAACGACAGCACCTGTCAGGTCCTAATAGAACGCCTTTTAACTTTTTAATTTCCTCTCAACATACAAGTAGTAAATGTAAGGTAGTTATAGGCTCTATCTAGACCATGTTATAACGTTAGTGGATGGCCAGAAAAATAATGTAATGCCGCCCAAGTGCATGTAGAATAGCACTCTAAAGGGCTCTGAAGTTATTACACCTGTTTATTAACCCAATTTCAGATTAAAACTGTTGCGGAGTTTTATTTATTTATTTATTTTAAAATATAGCCCGTTTACTATTAGTTATGCTGTGCCCAAACAATTTCTTTGTAATGATTCTTATAAATTTGTATTTGTTATTGAGTTTTGCACGTGGCTCAGCTCGCGTAGTCTTCATAGAAAATCCAGAGGCCTACATGAAACTGTAAAAGTAGTATTCGTTTAAATATTATATTGTACTAGCGGACCCGGCAGACGTTGTCCTGCTCTGAAACTAAAACACCCGATTCCAGCTACCGGGTCCAAGTTTGTTTTCAAATCTTCGAGGAAAAGCCATTGAAATATACACACAAAATTTCATCCAAATCGGACCTTTGTTACCATACTCCTCCGAAACGGCCTGACCGAATTTGATGAAATTTTATATGTATGTTTAATAGGTTTGAGAGTAGGTTGTTAACTATTTTTTATACCGCTAAATCTCACGGAAACGCGGACACCACGGGAACGCAGGTGAAACCGCGGGGGACAGCTAGTGACATACTAAAACTGTGACACGAGAATTTTATATATATAGATATAAACTCTCGTAAACTGTGATCCTTGTAATTTATATCTTTACTCTAACCAGTTTTTATCAGATTTTAAAGAAATTGTTTAAGATATAGCTGGTATTGAGAAGATATAATGTTGAGCCTGAACTGAAATTATCGCCACGTATGTATTATTATTATTAAGTATCATTGCATAATAAATAAAAAAAAAAATTGCTGTGATACAAACAGATACGATGAAACTACAAGAAATAGGTACTTACGTGGCTCTCGAAATGACACATTGTTTAAACCCAACGAGAGTAGAATTCGTTAGCGTATATTTGACGAGCGCCAGATTCCCTTCTACATGTTTTTCATACATTGGATCTGCGGGTTTCATGTCTATTTCTCGTACTCCTTCGACAACTTTTTCAAATAATTTTCTTGATATATCTGTGACGCAATCATCGTCGTATTCGCTGCATGGTTTTAAATTTAACTCTGAAAGATGTGCAATTAATCAGAAAAAAATCATACATTTTGTTCAAAAGTTGACTTTTGCTATGAAAAGCTTTGAGTTTCAATTTGAGTTTAACCCAATATAGGTTTGGAAAACATTTATTCTTAAAGTATAATGTAATATTGCGTGGTTTGTTAACACACTACAGGTCGTGGGTTTGATTCCCATTCAGGAAGACGTTTGTGTGGATGATCGTGTCAGTTTGTCCTGAGTCTGGATATAATTTTTAATTAAGTATCTATGTATTTAAAAATCTACATCAGTTGTCTGGTTTCCATATTACTAGCTTGGCTTAGTTTGGGATTAGATAGCCGTGTGTGAAAAATGTCCGAGGATATTTATTTTTAATTCTACTTACCAGGCTTGTACGAATTACCAAACGGAACACAATATAAAACGAATAATAATATCTCCCGATACATGGTATCACCACCTTTCTACTCGGTCTAGTGAGAAATGCAGGACGGCAAAAGTCCGAGTCAATTTATATTCACCAAATAAAATCTATCGCCGTATTTGACCCCCAAAAGAGCCAGTTTAGATTCCGTTATGAGAAAAAAACGCATCAGATTGTGTATTGGGAGTCAATGGAACTATTAGACTTTTAAAAAGTACTAGGTATAAAAACGTTACATGTCTTTCAATGCTAATTAACCTTAAGATAGAAATATTTTAAACCCACTTAACATGGTGTGAAATTTGTACTTACTTTTTGGTATTCGACGCTACTTCGAAAAAAAATATTGTGTAAGTAATAAAAAATTTAAGAATCGACAGAAAAATCTTTAAATATTGTCCTTTTACGTTTACCTATTAAGTAGAATATATTTAAAGCGTCGATTCTCCAGTTATTTAAAGTCCTTTAAAACCCAAGCCGAATATTAACTATAAAGAACCAAGTGTAAACTTGAGATTATTTGTCCCTAAATTTTTCTACCTCATGGCCTTATTAATTATATATGATTTTAAATTTGGATAAGTATCATAAAAACCAATGATATATTACAAACTGTGTTAAACCCGACAACAAGGGCTGGTAGATGATAATAATCATAATAATAAACCACGTAAAATGTAATCAAAAAACCGGCCAAGTGCGAGTCGGACTCGCGCACGAAGGGTTCCGTAAAAACGGCAAAAATTTGTTGTATGGCAAAAAAAAAATATTTAAGGGGGGCCTTAAATATTTTTTTTAATGTTTTTGGTATTCGGTGTTAAAGCGGCAACAGAAATACATAATTTGTGAAAATTATGTAGTTCTGTTGTCTAGCTATCGCGGTTCTTGAGATACAGCCTGGTGACAGACAGACGGACAGACAGACGGACAGACAGACGGACAGACAGCGAAGTCTTAGTAATAGGGTCCCGTTTTTACCTTTTGTGTACGGAACCCTAAAAAGGTACTAGTAGAATTATTTTATGGCTTACAAATTGTTTGTGGATCTGTATGTTAGCAAAGAGTACCTACCTACGTTTTTGTAAATAATAAATCAGGCTGGTGAACTTTTGCATTAATTATACCTAAATTCTAGGATTAGTCTTTATGTTGAACATAAATATATATAATTTATTTTAAAGAGATGATAGCTTCGTGATTGGGTTCGATTCTAGTAATAAGTTTGAATATTCGGTGAAGGAAAACATCGTGTAGTGTTCTGACAGACGCACTTGAGAGCCACTTCCCTTCTAGGCTTTGTGTGCTTACCAACTATGGTGACATCATCACTTACCATCATGATAGTGTGGCCAAACAAAAGTTTATCCAAAGTTAAATAATGTATTTAATTCGTATTTATATTTCATTCCATTTCATTTCATATTTGTGTATAGAATCAATAATATTTCATAGACGAATACGATATTTTTATTTAAAAAAAAATGCTTTTGGATTCGATTACTGTCAACCACGAGCCTATTTCTAAACATGCATGAAAATATAATGGAGAAGTATCTATAAATACTTTAAAAAATACTAGTAAATATAGAAATGGCGTTTAAAGAAATTAGTATTGAGATGTTAATAATCAAAATAGCGTAGTTTGTTACTCGTCTATAAATTTTGCTACAATCGATAATATTAACGATAACGAAGTTATAATAAATACAGATGGTTCGCAAAATAGCATTAATTTCACCTCTCAAGGATCTCCGGTTTATATGTCACCGCTTTTTTAGGGTTCCGTACGTCAAAAGGAAAAAAAGGAACCCTTATAGGGTCACTTTGTTGTCCGTCCGTGTGTCAAGACCCTTTTTCTCAGGAACGCGAGGAGGTATCAAACTGAAATTTAACCAATTAAGATAAGCCTCTGAGTTGTATCGGCGCTCATACAATTTAGAGGTCTAGCCTCAAATAAGGTCATCAAAAAAAAAAGATGAACGAACTATTTAAAAGTTTGTACGGTACCCTCGGTGCGCGAGTCCGACTCGCACTTCACCGGATTTTTTTATATACCACAAGTAATAACCAGGCAGGCGGGTCACCTTATGGTAAGTGACTTCCGTCGCCTATATAGCAATACCAGAGGGTTTGCCAATGTGTTGTCGATCTTCTTTAGAATGCCTTAAAGGCAAATGGTTCTCAAGGGCAACTGCCAACACGCCAACAGGTGCTTGGCGACAGATTTTCTACTTGAAGGTGGTAGCCAGCCAGACGAGTACTACAAAGTACCCTACAACCAAGCTTTGGTATACCTTGGATAAATGTATACATTGGATTGGAAATCCCCCAGGGTGATGTTGTTAATGTCCAATAGGCGACGGTAGTCACTTACCATCAGGTTATTATTGGTAATAATTGGATTAGGAGAACAGCGCACTACACTAAAGCTTATGCTTTACGTACTGTACTTAAACAGGTACAATCGAATAAGTAGATGATAGAAGAAGTTTTAAGGCGATGATAGCTCAGTGGTAGTGACGTCGAATACCGCGACGAAGGTCGTGGGTTCGAATCCTACAATGAGCTTGAGCTTTCGGTGAAGGAAAACATCGTGAGGAAACCATAGCACGGTGGTAGGGTACTTTGTAGTACCCGACTGGCTGGCTACCACCCTCAAGTTGAAAATCTGCCGCCAAACACCTATCGGTGTGTTCCGATAGCTGCACTTGAGAGCCAGTTCCCATCTAGGCTTTGTGTGCTTACCACCATCGGCCACATCATCACTTACCATAGTGAGATTGTAGTCAAACACAAGCCTATCCAGAATAAAAAAAAAAAAAAAAAAAAAAAAAAGTAGGTATCCCAATCGCTCACTGAAATCTTAAGAAGAAAACATTTTCGATTATTATTTTACTTAGTAAATATTTATTTTTAGAATCGTTTACACTGATTTAGTACGAAATGTTTTGCCCAAGGGCACTTTATTAAAATATGTGTTGATATTTTCCACGAATTTACTCATAAATGCGTACATAGTCGGTTCTTGAATTATGACGTTCATTTCCTTCCAGTGTTCATTTGTGTATTTATGTACAGCATCAGCTGAAAATATAAGAAGTACGAATTATTATGAAACAGTATGGGAATTCCTCTGATATTCGTATAGGCGACGGTAGTCAATTACCACCAGGTTACCCGCCCGACTGCCGATTTGTTACACTTTTGACTTATTAAAAGGATATATGTAGTTTAAAAACCACATAAAAAATAATAAAAAAGTTCATTTCACATTTTATTCAAATATAATGAGGTTCCGGCGCTCGCCAGCTCTTAAAGATAATGTTTTTTACTGGGGACCGAAGAGCTGGCAGTTTCCTCGGACAACGTATCAGCATTGCGATACATCGAGGAAACGCTGCCAGCATTTTCGGAACCATGCCGAGGGAGACTAACCTTTTTAATTTATTTCATTTGATTTTAGTTTAAAAATGTATTTCTTTTATTATTATTACTTTTTAATTTATATTATTTTATTAATCAATGCATAATAGTGTATCCATATCCTTTAAATAATATTTGTAATGGCGAAATAAAATATTTGTTTTTTTTTTACCGTCTCTGCACCACTCTTTAGGTATTCCATTCCATACCATTGGCAAAGCTCTATTTAATCTTTTATCAAACATAAACCATTTCATGTTAGAAAAGTTTTGTGCTATTATTACAAATGTACCTATCTCAAATTGAGTAATGATAATTGTGGTAGACTCTGTAGAAGGTACTTGGCTACCACCCTCAAGCTATGAATATCTCGCCAAGCACCTTAAGAATAAAATAATAATAATATAGTTCCTTTCTAGGTGTTGTGCTAACCATGGCCACATCATCACTTAACATGGTGAGATTGTGTCAAACACAAGTCAATCCAAAGTAAAAAGAAAAAGTCAAACTCACATTTTTCCTTATTTCCGTCAAAAATATTTTTCCACTCGTAACTCACACCTCCACGGGCGTCTAATCCTAAAGTGAAATTCTCGATGCTTATATGAACGTTATCTTCTTTATCTTTAGTTTTTTCGATACCACAATATATTGCTATATGAAAGTCATCTGAAAAATAATATATTTGTTTCACAGGATTTTCTTCTATTAACAACACAAACTACAATAGTAAAAGTAATTTACCCTTGGTGTTGCAAGTGTCTATATCAGGGATCACCAAAAATACATACCATGGTGGGTTGGCATGGCGGTCCGGCGGCATGATTACGTATCTCGCGACAGGTTGGCAACAGGCGTAAATTTCGCGAACGCTGCTGTCAAACGTCACTTTTGTAGCGCTAAGCTAATACAAACCTGTCGCGAGATACGTAATCGTACTGCGGGTCGGGACCCCGGTTCGCCATTTGGTGACCACTGGTCTATAGACCAGATCGTAGTCTATAGACTACGGTAACCGCTTACCATCAGGTGGGCCGTATGCTCGTTTGCCATCTTATAGGCTTATATCGTCGATGAGAACTTTCAATTATAAGCCTTCTGAACTTTTTAAGGTGATGGATGACAGTCTCCATATTAGATTAACAACCTAAGATTATAACGCATAATAATGCTTAGTCAAAGTCAAAACCATTTATTCAGTTTAGGCCCTAGAAGGGCACTTATGAAAGTCGAATTACAGAAATCATCACCGGTTCGGAAGTCAGCCTTTAACTGAGAAGAACCGGCAACAAATTCAGCAATATCGTTCATTGTATAAATTATTATTGGGTGATTTAAAATTATGATGATTATTTCAGGAATACAATTAACTTCTCCTCTTGAAAATCTTCACCAAGCATCTATCGGTGTGTTCCGACAGTTGCACTTTAGAACCGGTTGTCTTCTAGGCAAAGGTGAGCAACATAATTCTCCTGTAATTGCTAATGCCTTTATATAGTGATCAAGTGACCAACCTACCTGTTTATCTGTCTTTTGACTTTCAAAATAACTACAAACCCTACGACTCATGCTTCACTGAGTTTTTCTATACAAAAGACAAGGTAATGTCTATTTAAAACTGATTTCATCATAACAATAATACTAGCATTAGAGATAAAATAAAATTATAAGAAAACTTACTGTGAACAATTTTGCTATCACCTTTTCCCTCTATGTGTAAAGATCCAATATCTCCATTGATATCGTATTTTGATTGTAAGGTAAGGCGAGGACATGCGAAATAGGCAACTAAACTCGATTCTTTGAGCTTGGGCCTGGAAAAATAATTATTTAGTTTTTAAATATTCGTATAATATTTTAAGGCGATGATAGCTCAGTGGTAAGTGACGTTGAATACCGCGGCGAAGGTCGTGGGTTCGAATCCTACAATGAGCTTGAGCTTTCGGTGAAGGAAAACACTGGTACCAGACTGGCTGGCTACCACCCTCAAGTTGAATATCTGTCGCCAAACACCTATCGGTGTGTTCCGACAGCTGCACTTGAAAGCCAGTTCCCATCTAGGCTTTGTGTGCTTACCATCTTCGGCCACATCATCACTTACCATGGTGAGATTGTTGTCAAACACAAGCCTATCGCGAATAAAAAAAATAAATGCGAAGCGATGATAGCTCAGTTGTAGTGAAGAGTAAATGCCGTAAAGAGCGTTGTGATTCTTAATCCTGCAATGAGCTTAAGCTTTCAGTGAAGGAAAATACCTACTCGAGTACCAATTGGCGTGTTCAAACAGTTGCACTTGAGAGTCTTCTAGTCATTATAAAGAATCGTCAACATATTGGAAATCCCTCTGGGTTAGATAGGGGACGGTAGTCACATACCATCAGAAGTATGTATAAAGCTTATGTCACATTCCAGCCCATACATTAAGTCTATGAAAATAATCACGTCGGTCTGTTGCTATGTGAACGATGGAGAAAACAATAAATATCATATCCATCTTCGGATCAAAAATGAATTTAAAGTTTATGCAAAATAAAGTTTTAGCATCAGATGAAATAGGTGTCTCCAAAATATTTTTTTTAGTAATTTATTATATAGATAGTTTGAAGACAAATGATTCGTTTTGTACTTACCTAATAGATTGAATATTACACGCTTTCATGCCATGTAAATTTGCATCAAGAAAAGTGTAATTTAAAGTAGGCAGGATTGCGTGCACTCCATCTTGATGCAGAGGATCTGAAGACTCAATACCTAGCGTTGGGATTCCTGTGATCAGATCGGCAAAAAAACTCCCTGAAGCTTTCTCCATACAGTCTTCGTCGTCTAAATTACAATATGTTTCTTGAGTTAAACCTGTAAATGATTATTTGGTAAAATTAGTGTAGGCATAAGAGGGATAAAAGAAAAGCAAATTAGATATTGAGTTACATAAAGAGGTTATTATTAGAATTAAGAAACTAGAGACATGTAACGTTATTTTACTTACTAGATCCATAATGAAATATACCACAAAATAAAATTAAAAATGTTAAATTTAGGAACAACATTTTACCGTGACGTTCAATACTTGAGTGCTCCTATAAAATTCCAAAAGAACATTTATCTACATAAAATGCAAATCAAGGCAAAATTCTATTTCGGATATAAACTAATAATAAAAAGTAATTTATTTATATCACGTTGCTATCAGGTTTTGGTTCTCCCAAGATCAGTATATTTTATTAAAGCGAGAAAACTAAACTGATTATAAAAATAATAAATTTTCTGTAATCTGATAGTTTTGGTATAAAGGATTTACTATTTCATATATCAATCTTAACATAAATACCTATATTTAATATTTGCAAACAAATTATGTTGTGGGTTCGACTGTGGAAAGCTATTTGTGTACATAAAGATGTTTATCCTGAGTTACCCTAATTATCTATTTAAGTATGTATTTAAAAAAAGAGTAGGTATGTAAGTTATCGGGTTTCAATAGCACAAGTTTGGGGTCAGATGGCCGTGTGCCACGAATTTCCCAGGTCATAGTTCAAATGAAACGCTAAATAATTTATAAATAAATAATAATCTAGTCTCCAAATGTATTATTACTAGTCTAGTACCAGGTTATCGCAGTAAATGATGTGTATTAGCCTTGACTTTAATGTCGGGTCGATACTACGATCCGAATGTTTGAATTTTAATGTGTGTTACATAAGAACAGAAATATTATAAGCCATCCATTAGTAAGATTGGTTTAGGTTAAGTTGGAAAATGTCAGACACGTTCATTAGTACCGATTCTATTTAAAAACTAAACTAATGTAATATTAATTATAGTTTGTAAATAATAGATCGGCAGTAAATAACATTACGAATACTTATTGAAAAAATCTTTTATTCAGTTTTTTCCCTGGTAGGGCACTTATAAACGTTAGGGTTGACTCTACCACCGGTTCGGAATACACTTAAACTGAGAAGAATCCAGCAAGAAATATTGGTTTGTATTGTAAATTAAAATAAGACTTCTTAATTTCTTAATCCTAATATTACTTTCTGTGTAAGAGGAGTTAGCGTGGTTGGTTAACGACACGTTAACACACTTCCTATCATGCCAATAAAGAATGTTTATGCATTTTTGACCAAATAGTCATCCCTTTAGGGGGTGAAAAGTGGGACGGAAGTTTGTATGGGGAATCTCAAAAATCTATTATTCTTAAGTAAGGAATTTAACTCCACTAGCTTTCTACTACTGGTTCGAATTGAAAAAATATTTTAGTGTTAGATAGCTCATTTATTGAGGAAGGCTACAGCCTATATAACATCACGTTATGTTGGTCAAATGCCACGGGAACTCGGGTAAAACCACGGGGGACAGCTAGTATTATTATATACATACACTCATAGACTCCATTGAACGATTTTATTTACAATGCACCAAACAAATATGTGCTGAAAACTCGATACAATACAAATCTGTTCCACATAACTGGAACGGTCATGCCGTTTATTCTGGTTACATTTTTAATGAACATTGCCTTTGATCAAAATATGTTATGTGTGAATAGTGAAATATTTTTTTTTAACAATTTGTTAATTCTAACTTTACCTAAGTTAACTAATGTTATAAAGAGGTAAAGTTTGGATGAAGGAGGTAATCTCCGAAAATACTGATTCGATTTTGTTATGAAAATTCTTTCACTAATAGGAATTAACATTATTCCAGAGTGCTAGAGACTAGGTATTTTTTATCTCAAAAACATGAAACCGCGCGGCGGAAGTTGGTATTTAGAAAAATAGAAATCACCGATAATGAAGCTTATCGCTCTATCAAGAATTGAAAACCACTCTGACATTACTATTTTTACAAGTCCTACAATACAATAGCAAGCTGTATAAGACAAGCCGAGATCAGTACCGTCATCTCAGTATCCAAAGTTATCCAAGTTGTAGTAAAACTTTTTACATTTATCATCGCCTGAAAAGTATCTTAAAATTTACTACATATTATCTATATATTACTTAACTCGCTAATGAACTAGATCACAGTTATCTTTGTGAGGAGAGCGACGCCGGCGGGACAGGCGGCGATAGCGAGTCTGTTCCCGTAGCCTCGCCACAATGGCGAGTGGCGGAACACCATGGGGTTTTGGTCAGTAAGAGTCACATAACCCAACCGTCTCCCCCCGAGATGACTGGGTATCCAAGCAGGATTTCCCCACGTAAAAAAAAGGTACTAAAATATAATTTTCAGAACTAAGCCACTTCTTAAATTGTGAGATTGTAGGCAAATGAAACGCTGATTTCTAACTTTTATACCTGAACCAGATAAATTCGGTATGATTACCAAATTGATAAAGTCCGAAAGTAAACCTAATTCCAGTAATGCGAGTCATGATTAAAATTGAAAAGAAAGACGTCGTCCCTTATCACCAACGTACAGTGACTTGAAAGATTGAATATAAAATAGAATTTAGCAAAACTTTTAGCGATAAACGTATACAAATTTAGGCGTTTCGGCCTATCCTGCCGCAGAGGCGAGATAAAAGGAAAGTTCCAACGAAATGGATCGAGGCCGAGACTTTTATCAGATTCTGGCAGAATTTGTTCAACGAAACACATTTAGGGGCTGCTATCTTTTTACGCGAACTTTCCTCTTTATGTGAACCTGAGGTTTTAATTAAATTAAAGTGTCTGGGTTTTGAAATGTTACCTTTCACATATTATTCGCCGTCTATTGGAGTTAATGTTTTTTAAATACCTACTTTAATTTTTTTATTTGAATCTGATTTGTCTATACGTTTCTAAGTGTAATAATGCATGGTTAAATACCTTGAACAATCTAGAAGAACAGAAGCGAGTATTCAAAGGCATCTAAGTCATAATCTGGTCGGATTGCTTAGCCATCGTAGCCAACGAGGCGTCAAATAATCGTAGATTTACGCTGCAAGAAAGCACGTTAAGCTGGCAAAGATGCTTTAGAACAGAGATACTTGGAGTAGTGAGCAAACACGCTTGATTTTCGAACTCAATCAGTAGAACTAAATGAAATATTCCAAAGATTTGCATAGTGTACAATTAAAGTAATTACGTAATATTTTGTATCAAATCTTTATTTGATTAGCCGAAAGTTTATATTTAAATAAATATAATAATGACAAATCATTTACTAACTTGAACATAACAGATTGTTGGTTACTCCTATCACGGAACTATATAAAAGAATATAAAATAGAATATTGTTTATTTAACAACTATCAAACGTAAACATTAGATTTAAGTACCGTCGAAAAGGAGACAAACTTTTTAACAAAGAATTTGTGGCGATTTATACGTCGCAACATTGATTTTCAATGGTAAAAGTAATTTAATGTATAACGTGTTGACACATATTTTTTATCGTTAACCTAGGATTTGAACTCATGATCTGATCACGCTGAAGCGTCTGTCTACTTCTATGGGAATTAAGAACGGAAATGTTTTTTATCATACTAACCTACTCTATTCATTTCTCTGTTCCCTGTTAATGCGCTCCATTTGCGCTGTGAGCTTTATGATTATCTCTACGAACAATTTAATATTGTTCCGTATAGTTGGCGTTTAAAAGTTGCATTTTTATACGTCCATAGTTTTATCACGCGCAAAATGTTATTATCCAATTCAGAAAGCACATAATATGTTACACGAGTTTCAGAGGAATCATAGAAGCACTGATTTCTTGAAAATGTTAACAGTTCAAATATTTAATGCAATTCTTAACACTGTTCTTGGCTGCTTAGTTTACAATTGACCATAACCTCTCCGTGATTGACCCGAAGATTTTTGTTTGTAAATCAGCCTAATTGTCTTTTTTTTATAAAAAAATATTAAATTTGAATTTAAGAACTGCTTATCTATATTTTTATTACACGACTTTATTTATTATAACTACACGACATGTGGATTATTGTGGATGTGTGAAGCATTTTACTAATGTGAACTTTATTTCAAGCTTTGGATGACGTCCATATTTCTGTATTATTTATTAATTTTAGTATTGAAGTCTACTTTTATACAAGCCAGAAGTATGGTTATTGCTCCGAATATTTATGCAAGACTTGTGTATATAGATATTAAATAGCTGTCCCCCACGGCTTCACCCGCGTTCCTGTGGGATCTTATCTTTTCCCGGGATAAAAAGTATCCTATGTGTTGTTCCAGGATATGATCTACCTGTGCGCATAGTTTCATCAAAATCCGACAGCAGGTTTTGCATGAAAGAGTAACAAACATCAATCCAACCTCATATAACCTCACATTTAAAATATTAATTTATATCAGTGGGATTAGCGGGATTACTGACTAGCCTGTGTGTGACGTTGACGTCAAATGATTGATGGAGGATTCCGATCAATGCATTTAAAAAAAATATATATTATTTATTTGCTAATTTACAAATATTGAGAAATCTGAAACGAAAGTAAAAATGTTATCTAGAGTCAGAAAACCAACACATATTTTCTATTAATAAAATAAAATTCACTTAATATTATTTCCATAAAAATGTCTACACTAATTAAGTCTTGTTTAAATTATAAGCTTTCAAAATATTTTGTTTGAGCTAAACACAATACAGCGCCATCTTTACACATGCTTTAAAACTAAACAGAATCAAAGCCTACATTGCGACAAATTGTTGCCAAATTGAAAGCAACTCGGAAACCTTTGTAATGTTTCTATTTAGGTTTGATAAGGCTTTACAACATCTGAAACAATGCATAATACAATGTAGTATTTTATAACTGAACTATTTATTTTACAATCATGTTTTTTTATTTACAAAATATACAATATTTTCATCAAACGTGCTTAAAAGGTGTCGCTACAAGTACCTAAGAGACATTTAAATTCCAATGAACTTTCACCCTTTAGATTGACGGTGGGACGGTCGTCCCAAATGTATCTACAAAAAAAATAAGGTTCAAGGAATCGCGAATAAAGTTTTTAATGTATTATGGTGTGATAAATATAAATGATTCATCGTGCAAGAGGGATACTAATATTCATAATTCGTTAATATAATCAGCAATGGGGTATACAAGTACATGATATGTATTGCGAATGTTAGGATACGGGCTCTCACATTATCATGTTTGTTGACTGAGTGTTATTACTCGTATAAAGGTATAACCGCTGGTTTTTTAAATAGGTCAGTAAATGTTTCTTTTTACGGTGAATAGAAAAGAAACAGATTAATAGAAAACGTAGACCACTATTATTTTATTTTTATCGTTTCGCATTACCACGTTCCTCATTGACCATGCTTCGACTTTTATTCCTTTCAGCTGGAACGTGAAATTGGTATTTCTAAAAGAATTTAATAATAAATTTTGGAATCCCATTAAATTTGTCTACAAAAACCGATCGATGGTTGCAAAATGATGTGTGGCCTGCGTGTACGCATGTCATTGTCTGGTAATCCCGATGGGTTACGCAAAAAATATGGGAACTATTATGAAGCAATTTAGTGAAGTAGGTGTCGTGTCACTATTTAATTTATGTATCGATATTTTTATATGTGTTTGGATGAATAATACTGGTCAGTACTTCATACGATCATAATGGTACTCATCTATACTGTGATAATGGTGCTGGTTTGAATAACTGAGTCAAAAACTCAGAGTAAGTTTTGAACTTGAGTTCGTCTTTATCATCGGCTTTATGCCTGTAGGTTATATACCTACAAGATGTGACCTTAAAATTTTAAAATAGTTATTAATTAAAGTATCAACCAAAACTACTTATATCGTTATTTTTATTGTATAACGGCATGCGTTGAAATTTTAGTTTTCTTATTATGCCTATAAACTTCGCGAGCATACCAAACATCTCCAGTTCCTCGCAATCGGATGAACTGTATGGTAGCACATAAAATACGAACGGAAAATCATTGATTTTTATATATGAGATGGTAACTATTGACTAAATATCGATGAAATATTAATCGTATATCTGCCCAACACTACCAACCCCAAAAGCAAGGCACATCGATTCAGCTGACAGAATAATGACGCGCCCACCTCCGCTCGCCATTGAAGGCCCACCTCAACAATAGCATTGCAAATAGCCATTATTATCGATGCAAGGGTCGACTCTATTAATACGGGCCCTGGAGAAGGTGATTATTGAGATTCGATACAAACTGTTACATTTGTAATGTAATTGTGTTTTAAAACATTTTTATGAAATGACGAAGAAAATAAATAGAATTTATTTTTCGTTTAGTTGCAGTTTGATACATTGTAAAACTTTATCAAGGCGTTCCTAGGTGAAACACAAAAATCTGGAATTCCTTTAAACAATAATTTTACAGTAGAAAATTAAAATATTGTTTTTTAAGTAGGCAGTGAGTGAAGCAGTTGAAAAAAACCTTTGTCATACTGTCCTTACACGTTAAGTTTACATATATTGTTTTTTTGAGATTTACCTGAAACGGTATATCTTAAGCCTATTTAGACATGTATTCTTAAATCAAGAATTTTATTATAGGTAGTAATTCTAGATACTACATTGCGTACCTACTTATTTATAGCCTGCGAACACGCGCAAAAAATATTTGCAGAACAAACGGCCATCATTCTCCCGTCACAGACTACACAAAGCATTTTTTGTGCAATTGTGCAATGATCACAACAGACTATAAATAAAACACGCCTACTTTTGCACGACATTGTACGCCGGATATGTTTGGGGGTCCATTCATTTTTGCTAAAGCATGGGACGTGATCTAGAAAAAACAAAGGTTATATCCATTGATCGAATAAACTCGAACAAATCAAAGGATATGAGGAGGTTGTTTTTTGAGATCATGTCATCAAAAAAATGTGATTGTTAGTAATCTTTCACCCAACTTTTGATGTCTGTAGTTTTTAAATATGTACCTGAGATTAACGAGACACAACTATTGACATTAAGGTAGATAAATACGTTTATTTAGAGAATATTGTCTTTTCTGCAATGCATTGAAAACATCAGCTTAATGTGTAAAACAAATATATGATAGCTCTGTGGTAGTGACGTCAGATAACGCGAAAAATGTCGCAGATTCTATTTTTACAATGAGCTTGATTTTTTGGCAAATAACATTGCACAGTGGTAGAGTACTTCAAGTTGAACATGTGTCGCCAAGCTCTTTACGGTGTTTTTCGGCAGATACACTTGGGAGCCAGTTGCCTTCAAAGCATTGTAAAATATAGATCACAAACCATGATCATATTGAAAGAATGACTTACCTACTTTTAAATACACAGCTTCATATAGGTATTTAGCAGCATTCTGCTAGAATAATAATGGAATCGAACATAGCAAAACTTCCAGCCAAAAATAACATTATTTTTACTTAAACAAACATCTGTAGGATGTTTACTCAAGGGCTGTAGTTGAAAAAAATTGCGGTCGCAGACCCAAAGCTTTCTTACTGTGATTAATCCGGACGATAAGGGTACCACAAAGCCAACAAATGTGTGCCGAACAGATTCCAGATTGAGAGCCGATAAACTCACTTTTGAGGTAGAGAATGTTTTTTTGAGCGAGTTATCAACTTATCGAACAATCTCTTTGGTACTGTTGGGAGGCAGCACGTGTTTTGACTGGTTATTATATTTTTGCGGGCGCTACGCCGGCTGTTTTCAATTGTCTGTTACATTTTGTGCTGATGCTATCAACGATTCTGGTATGTCATCCGAGGTTAAGTAGGAATATAATGTGGTAACAGTTACCTACGTTATTCCTAAGCGTCTTATTGTATGTGCAAAAATGATTTAATATTTTATTCTTTAGAATATTGAAACAAATTTATGTTATGAGATCGCCCTAAAAAATTTTACATGTTAGTCATAAAAACATTTTGAAATGGGCAGTTAACATTTTTCCAACCCATTCCAACAGAAAATCATGTCATGACTCGGCATTAATTTGATCATGAAGAGGGTTTACGACAACTACAAATCCTTTTTCTAAGAACACAATAACGAGTGTAAACATAAAATTGTCCTTACATTCTAAAACTGAGATATTAGATAGATTAATTGCTCTCAAGGACGGTGCGTCGTGTGTGGCTGCCCTTTGACGCGTCACTGATCAAAATCACGATAATGACCTAAAAAACTTAGTGAGCGTTATAAAATTCTTCGAAGTAAACGTCACGATGCCATTACATACCAGCGCTCTTTGTTGTCCTACGTCTGCGTTGCTTGATTATCTAAATGCCTTTGATACAATGAAGGATTAGAGGCACTCTTGAGTTGGCCTTAATTTTCCATTGTAGCTAGGAGATTAATAAAGTGGTTGCATCCTTTGTTAAATTTGAAATAAGTCGTACCAATAGTTCCAAGATACATGATGGGCATGAAAATTTAAAGGATCGAATACTTAGTTTCAAATACCTTCAGATTTTAATAAGTAGATTGTATGAAAATCCAGTACATCTAAGATTGAATACCCAATTTTTTGTTTTAGTTTACTATGTAGGTAACTAATTCGGGTTATAATTTTTTATGTATTTTTGTATTACTTTAAGAATAAAATTGTTAAACATTTGAAAAAAAGCCAATATAGTCAGATGGTCCAAAAATATTTAAAAAATGTAACCTTGCTGAGTTTCTTGCCGGTTCTTCTCAGTTGAAGGCTGACTTCCGAACCGGTGGTAACTTCTGTAATTCGACCTTCATAAGTGCCCTTCTAGGGCCTAAACTGAATAAATGGTTTTGACTTTGACTTTGACAATCCAAATTAATAATAAACAAATAATGTAGAAAAGAAAATAAAATAAAAGCCTTTATTCAGACCCAGAATTTTACAGTAATTTTAATCTATTCTAACGACTCTGGCGAGTCGCTGACACCGAAAACCCGGTCTGTTTGCCCAACTGTTTGTTTGGCATAGGCCTCCTCATTTTTTTATACTTTTTCACTTCCACTTATTTCCTTTTCCTCTCCTTCAGAAAAGAAAATAAGAGGCCGTTACAAATATGAATATTTTCTTCGTGTGTGATTTTTTGTCATACGCTTCATTATTAATTAGGTACATTTGTACCGATTCATATTTTCTATATCTATTCCTAACGGCACTGACAATAGATTCCGCTATAATTTGTAGTAATGTTTATCCGAGACCCGGAAAATCAGTTCTAGGAAAACATTATCGCAGCAAATAAAGAATGATTTGTTTGCGTAGACATGACATCTTCTTTGAGAATGCTCATTTCACGTGTTGTCTAAGACGTTATTGTGTTTGGGAAAATACAATTTTTGGTTAAAGGAGATGGGGCACTGTTATTGTGTGAATATCCGTGCGGTTGACAGAGTATTTATATAAACAGTTCTGCCCCGGGCCTATTGTGGCAGACATTAGAGAGAGCGTCCTTTAATCCGCCGAAAACAATTTTGCACGAATTGTTATGCTCAGTTATTGTGAACATTGTTTGTCCTTTGCTCAATCGGCTGTTCAATTTTAGCTACAGCGGCGTCTGCTACACTAAGATTAATCCGAGAAAATATGATAAGACGAGTTTTGAGCTTTTGAGTTGGTATTGCAAATGGAACTAAATTCTCTTCTTGCTATATAACAGTGGATTTCATGGATTGGTTATACGAGTACTATGACCAGAAACGAGACGTAAATAAAAAAAATGTTGGTGTTTTATGGTTGAAGAATTTAAGATATTTTTCAAATGACAAAGGATCTGTTCACGATTTATTAATGTTTTATTTAGTATTTACAACAAATGTACAAAATATACATGCAAATGTACAATTACAATACATAAAAAACATCTTCGAGGCTGCCGTTGCTGCCGATCGGCAAGGTTCCCAGAAGGCTGGCAGCGTTTCCTCTTTGGATGGCCAAGCTGATGCGTTGGCGGAAAAAGCTCCCCGCCCGCCGGTCACCCGAGGCCTCGATTAATTTTTTACATAAAATATTTGCGAAACGACGAGCTTCAGACCCCCACGGACCCATGGTTTCAACCGCAAAAGGCATAAATTGATAATTTGGACCAATACAGGCGTACTTTTTGAATTTTGAATTTTCCGCACCTTTCGCAGCCGCTCCCGCGGCTTTACAAGTCACCGGTAAGTGAGATGGCGCAAGTGTATCGACACAAGTGGCATCCCACACCAACGGCTTGCCGACACTCCACGGGATCAAAGTCATACCATCCGGCCTCTTGCCGTCGCCACGCGAAATACCGACTGGTTCGAGTACAGAAGGCACGCCGGCGACAACAAGAGCCCTACGGATAATATCATTAAGAGCCACGTGGCGTGAAATACGACCGGCGCTTTGAGAACACGAAAGCCCATGATGGCCGAGCTCATTGACAAGATCCCCACAGCGGCAGCGATGAGGATGATTGGACCTGGAACCAAGACGAAGACAAATGCACAAGCTTAATGTTATGCGGTCTAACAAAGTCCCGATATTACTAGATGGAATGGCTTGCAACCAGTGACCTGATTCACTCTGAGAGACAGCTAACAAACGTGCCCGGTCCGAATCAGTAGAAAAATCAGAAAATAAAATTTGCCAAGTTTTTTCGCAAAGAGGTTTGTCCCATTCTCTCTGAGAGTGACTCAAAGTCGGAATATTTGTGCCTGGACAAGCTACCTGCCAAGCATTTCTGGCATCGGATAGGTAAGAAACCTCAACAGATCCAATAGTTGGTTCCAAAACAGATCTGACGAGGTCACTCACACTGTATACCGAGGACAGAAATGCCGGCAGTGATACGCTAGAAATTTTACGCACTCCTAGGCCACCATATCGTACGGGTAGGGTGGCTTGAGACCACACTTTGTTGTCGTCTAGGCAACAATTTAGGATTTTAGAAAGAGAAATTTTGATCATGTTGTCCAAAGTTTCTAATAATTGATCGAATTTGAATAAGTGGGTGCAGCGGAGTAAATACGTAAACTTCGGCACAAAAAGACATAGTCGTACAATAAAAAATGCATAATGCGCATTTATGTCATAAAGTCGATGAGAGGATTCATTAAAATTTTGTATCTTTTGCTCAAAAAACCCAGGAATGGATTCATCTAAGACGGGGGCTCCGAGAAGAAGAAGCGAATCCCTTGAGATTAATTTAATATTTGGTGCCAAATCATTAAAATCTTGAATAATTTTGGATTTCTCAGATTCAGGAACAGAATCTGAAACTAGGATCTCGCATTTGGAGCAGTTAAAATCAAGACCAATTTTTTTAAATTTTTCAGTTAGAGATTTTAAATCTCTGATAACAGAAGTCGCATCACCTCCAAGAGTTCCATCGTCTAGATACCAAACATTAAATTTAGACTGTAATTTAGATATGATTGGTTGAATGGCCAAACTAAAAATGGCAGGACCGAGAGGATCGCCCTGCTGACAACCTACACCGGAAATGATCGGTTGTGTTTTATAAAAAAGTTTTGTAGGATGGCCATAACATTGCCACAAGTAAGAATATATGTCAGGACAAATATCCCTTATTTGTGTCAACATAGCGGCCCTATCGACAGAGTTAAATGCATTTTTTATGTCAACCTTAAGCAGAACATCACCTCCGTTATTTAAAAGAAAGGTCCGAGCCGCATGTACCGCTGCCTCACAACCTCCCTTTGAGCCAAAACCAAGTTGAATTGGTTGAAATAAATCAGTAGCTATCGGGAGAATGTGACGACAGCAAATTTTGGAAGCCATACGACGGATAGTATTACCCACCGCGATCGGTCTTATACCACCGTCTTTTTTGGAAAGGGCGCAAAGGTTGGCCCCATAAATGATCTCGGTGATGGGGCTCGGCACCTTTCCTGCCAACATAAAATTTATAAGAGAGGTTAATCTCGATAACAATTTAGTGCCAGCGTCCCCGGCGGCACCACAAACAAGATCTTTGTAATGCTGTGGTGTAAAACCGTCGAGGCCACCAGCAGAGCCAGGTTTAAAGGATAAAATTACATTTAGAAGATCTTTGGAGGTACAATTTAGACTGGTTTGGTCAGATGAAGGGGGATCCGGAAAAATTATATTTGGGAGCGGAGGTGGATGTTTAGACCTTAAAGCACAGAGGGTTTCAGGTGTGTCTGCAGCGACAACATCGCTTGAAAATAAAAGCTGTGCTGCTCCCTTGAAATCGCCGTCGTTGGCTTTATTTTCAATTTTTCTAATAGGGTTTGCCTGATTGATAAATTGACTTTTCGAATATATTGGAATTGAGGCCAATTCTGGATGTGAACAATTATTTTTTATTTTTTGAGTTAGAGAGATCTCATTTTGAGGATCTGTTTAATTTCCTTTCAACATAAATAATTGATTACAGAGCTCGTCAGTGCATTCAATCTTGTATTTTATGTTCACAAACATTAAATATATATCTGATACTGGTTAATATATAGAAACCACTTCTAAAGTAAATAACATTACATCATTTTATATAGAGTTTTAACTACAAAGAAAAAATAATATACTGAGGCTTGCGTGTGTCGAAGTTCGTCGAAATGATAGTAATTTCAGGCTAAAATGCTATATTTTCCAGTAATCGTCTTTCATGTACTTTTTAGATTACATAGTAATTTTGCTTGATTGTTGAATACCTGAGTGAGTAATAAAAACTTAAAATATAAAAACTTATATAAAATTTATCGATATATTTTTAGGTAAACACTTGCTTTTACAGAATCAACATCTGAATAACAATTTTGGTGATATAAACACAAGATTTGATATAGTTTGTAACATTAGGTAAGTACTCTATAGAAATAACGCTCTATGAATTTAAGCGCTATTATGTCCAAGTATAAATAAATCAGCATTTTATTTCCTGAAATAAATTCACGTAATTTCTTCAGAAACAATAAAATAAAAATTATTGTTGAACGAAACGCAATCTTAGCTGTTAGGCTATAAATTGAAACGGAAGTGTCCATAAACCATGCATTTAACTAATATTTTTAATGAGCATGGAATAAAAACAAACATTTCGTTTTATATTCAGTTGTATGACCTAGTTTTTAACGACATCAAGGTGCGGGTGGTTGTATATAATTTAAGCAGTCTCACAACACTTAGAGCTTTTATCATTACTACCTGTTACTTTAAAATTAATTTAAATATAATCCAGATATACGAAAGTGTGTGATAATACCTACTTGTGAGGTAAAATAAAAAATAAGTTATACAAGTAGATAATATCAAAATTAATAAAATGTAAATATCGGTAAATGTAATGGAATGCAAATATTTTAATTTGAATAGGCTTATTATGACTCTGGACTCTAAGGCACGGTTCGGAAGGTTGCTTTGGTGATAATAACAAATCGGTTATTACTTCCTCTTTCCAAAATAAAATTTAGATTTATTATGCATTTTTTTTATAATAACACTATATATAATATGCAAATGGCGGCAATAAATAAATAAATACATTTTAATGATGAGTACCTTACTAAATTACTAATCCTATAAATACAAAGCAAATCTACCAAGCATTATTTTCTTTTAAATAATAATTAATTATTATAACACAGTTTCTTTAGTTCATTAAATCTTTAAGTTTTTTGAGAAGGCATATTATTTTAAGTAAAATTTTGTTATACGTATTCAGTTCAAGAAATTAAACTTGCTTAAATAAAATTTCTAGTATTGGTAGAGTGCACAATAGTGCACAACACTTTTTTTAATAACATAACATTTTCTTTACAATTACTTTTCCAAAAATTTGTCGATGTAACCTTTGAGTGTTGTCAAATAGTACGTTGTACGTGACTCGCTTAACAAAACTGATCTTATTTCAATCTGGATAAACAACGTGACTGAATGCGTTTTATTGCATTCATTTAATTAATCCTATTTTGGGAATGATCTGGCTGATAACCAAAGTTCAGGTCAGAGGTCAGAGAATAAGATGCAAAACAAATATTTGTTTGGCAACCTCTTAAACGAGAATTAATCCTTACATATTATAAAAAACAAAGTCCCGCGCCGCGTCAGTCTGTTGTATATTCGCGATGATCTCAAAAACTACTGAATGGATTTTCATGCGATTTTCACCAATGGATGAAATAATTCATGAGGACCCTCCTCATGAATTATTCCATCCATTGGTGAAAATTTTTGTGTATAATTCATTAGGGTTTTGTGTATATTGACTAAAATATGACGATGATTGTTGAAGATGTCCGAAGAAATCATAAGTTTCACTGGCGTGCGCCGTGTCATCCAATATAGATAGCACTATTCATTCTAATATTATCGGTAGGTACGCGTATATGCTCTGCTACCCTTGCGAAGCCGGGGCGTATGATATTCTTAAAGAAAATATGTAGGTAATTGTTCGTTTTCAGTAGTAGTATGAAAGCTAATAAGAATAAAACATTGAATTATTCTACGTATCAAAGAAATATCTTGTTTGTTATAAAGTCAGTAGGTAATAACTTTTTTATTTGAAGGCTAAATTCCTGCCGGTGGTAATTTCTGTAGCAGAGCTCAACTTTCATATATGCCTTTGGGCTTAAGCTGTAAAAATGGTTTTGAATTTGACTTTGACACGGTATAAATGACATGTATACCGTGATGATGATTGCCTCAGAATACATGGAAATAATTCAAGAACTAAATGAACATTATCTATTTGCCATAAACTCATTTTTCATTCTTTTGATTTTGTAAACTTAAACTTATTGTATTATTAGATAATTAATTAACTCGTAAATGATGAAACAATGTCTACTAGTTCCCTTCAGGAAGGCGCTGGTGTCTGTAAGACAGTTATTTCTACAGATACCAACGTTACATTTAATGATGCACTATTAGTACCATTATTTATGTCCGTCAATATGTGTACCCACAAACATTACTCATAATTATTCCGTAGTTTTACATTAGTGTACCTATTATCTGAACAGACATTCCTATACAGAATTGCTATCATAAATGGGTGTTATTAACGATTGACCACCAGGTCACTTGATCTCCCGACCTTCCCCTCTTTCATACAAAATCGATAGAAGAGAGCTTCAGGGAATGGTACTTCATGTAGCTGGTTAGAATGGTCACGTTGATACCCTAAGCACGTTTGACAATTAATTCGAGTAGCGAATGCTCGGTTCATTAGAGAGTACAATTGCTGCGTGCTATTCAGTAAGTTAATTAATTGTGTATTGTGTATGGAACATTACCAGCAGTGGTAACTATAATAGCAATATTGAAGCGGAACCGAATATCAAAATAACGAATAATGCATCACATCAACACTGTATAGGATATGCCAAAACTATGTAAGAATAATGGCTGAGTTTATTGCCGGCTCTTCTCAGCAAAAGCAACCTTCCGAACCGTGCATTAGAGTCTAGACTAGTCATAAGTGCTTATAAAGGCCTATTTGAATAAAAACATTTTCAGTTTTCTTCATTTTCATATGATGAAGTCTAACACTAATTTATTTTCTGTACAGGATGTCCGGTAAATAGTACGATAGGTTTCGTGAAGTCAAAATAAAGGGGACATTGAACTCGTTATATTAGAAATATATGAAACTACCCCTTAACAGCGAAGCCCCTATCAAGTTTTTTCATAGGTCATTGATCCATCGAACAGATTGTTGTAAATAAAGGCAAAAGTTACAAAACTTGTTGCAGTAGGTAAGACACGGTTAACTTATCGGAGTTTGTTTGCTTCATTCCCGATTTCTTCAGTTATTACAGAAGTTATGATTGCCTTCCATGTAATCAGATCTAGGGGTTTTATTTTGGAAACTATATTTTTTATATTTTCTTTCTCTGTATGGTGTACCCTATAATAACTATTACAAAATTTATAACATAAAAACCATTCTTTTTTACGTGTAAATTATCTTCTTTTTTAAAGAAAATATTTTAGGCCACCTAAGCTTGGAACATTCTGCCACTAAGCATCTATCAGTGTTGGGGTAATAGAAGCTTTCTAAGCTTAGCAAATTTACCCACCTTTAGCCACAATTGCCATGTTGAGATTATGGTCAAACTCAAGCATATCTGAAAAAAATAGGAGTTTATTTAATTTATAGCGATAAATTTTTTACTCGACGTTTAGGAGGAGTGTTTTGATATAGTTCATTTTGAATTTTCCTTCGAATACAGTTACCATGGCAACAGTTTAATTAATAGCATTAATTTAAAGCGATCATAGCTCACTGGTGGTGACATTGAATACCGCGGCGAAGGGCGTGGGTTCGAAATTTTTAATGTATTTTAGTATTACTTAAAGAATAAAATTGTTAAACATTTGAAAAAAAAAAGCCAATATGTCAGATGGTCCAAAAATGTTTAAAAAATGTAACCTTGCTGAATTTCTTGCCGGTTCTTCTCAATTGAAGGCTGACTTCCGAACCGGTGGTAACTTCTGTAATTCTACCTTCACAAGTGCCCTTCTAGGGCCTAAACTGAATAAATGGTTTTGACTTTTTGACTTTTTTTGAATTAGTTCGAATCCCACAATGAGCTTGAGCTTTCGGTAAAGGAAAACATCGTGATGAAACCATAGCACGGTGGTAGGGTTCTTTGTAGTACTCGACTGGCTGGCTACTCAAGTTGAAAGTCTGTCACCAAGCACCTATCGGTGTGTTCCGGCAGTTGCACTTGAGAGCCAGTTTCCTTATTTGTGTGCTAACCGCCTTTGGCCACATGTATATGATGAGATTGCGGTCAAACAGAAGCTTATCCAAGAGTAAAATAAAAATAATAAAATCTGACGGAGCCAGAGTGAAAAGTGTTTACGTAACTAGTATTATTATATAATTGCATGTTCTACTCAATATTTGCAGATAATGAACTCTAAATACTCAATTGAAAGTAATCTTATTCTACCTGCAACCTTTCCCATTGCGATGATCCGTCTATGTACAGGCTTATTGTTGGAGACAGTTTGTAAGGCGCGACCCAAATATTGTCACAATGGACCGAGAGCTTGAGGGACAAAGAGCTACGTATAATTAATGACTGGGACCAACGAAATGTCGCCGTCTTGTGCCGACGATGAAGTGATGCTGGGAATGAGAAATATGTTGAGAGGTTATGGTAACATTCTTTATAGACATGTTTAGTTCATTTTTATAACAACGATAAACTAATTTTATTGTTCATTACAATATGTTTAGAAACTGAAGAGCCTTGTAGTAGTACTTGCTTAAAAATCTTTCATAAATAGAAACCAAATTGTATTTATACTAATTAAAATCATTCAAGAAAAAAAATTATGACTTTTTGGCAAACATAAATACCTACGTATAAAAGTATGATAAATGTGTGTGATAAACGGATGTAAATTTAAAAAAAAAAGAACACGACCGAAGGCAAGGTATGAGTAGAAACTTTCTAAATCATTTGGTCTTATTAAATTTTGTAACAAGATTCTCAATAGAATTTTCTGTCCAGTGCCATCCCACACCGGCTCTCGTATCCGTTAGATTAAGATAAAACTAAAACAATAATCCTTTTCATTTCGTCTTTAGTCCTTTATTTCAAACTACTATGAATGGCATAGTCAATGTCTTCATATCTATGGATGGAGAAAAAAATCTGTGTGGGATGTACTTTATGTCTTTTGTTAGGACTTTGTATCGCTATTAAGACGAGAATAAAACCTTGTGAGATATTATTCCACTCATTTGCTCTCATTAGGAATAAGTTCTAGTCTTTGTGCTTAAATGCAGTCATTATAAACTATGCGACTTTGTACGTTTTTGAATGTTTATGTTCACATCCAATATTGAGATGTAAAAAAATAAAAAACAAAAACCGACTTCAAAACTGTAACCTATACCTACGAGTACAAACATAAACTAAAAAGTAAAGAATAATATTTTAATTTCAAAGCAAGAGCCTTAAAGGACAATCAACAAAATTATTGATATTTATATATCTATTTAATATTTATAAACAGTTCTTTTTGGAGTCGGTGCCAGCCAAGAAAGACAGTTTAATTCTGCCTTTGTAACAAACTTTCGAAAGGTAGGGGAGAAATGTTTTATTCCAGGATATGATTTACCTGTGTGCCAAGTTTCATCAAAATCCGTTCAGCTGTTTTTGCGTGATTGAGGAACAAACAAATAAACACACATACAAACTTTCATATTTATAATATTAACTAGCTGTCCCCCGCGGTTTCACGCGCGTTCCAGAGGGATCCTATATTTTCCCGGGATAAAAAGTATCCTATGTATATTTCAGTATATGATCTACCTGTATGCCAAGTTTTATCAAAATCCGTTCAGCTGTTTTTGCGTGAAAGAGTAACAAACATCCATCTATCCATCCAAACTTTCACATTTACAATATTAGTGGAGTGTAATATACTTGCATACCTTCCATAAGCAATACCTAGAAGTAAAGTAACTCAAACTGAATGTTTTTAAAAGTATCCAAATTTACGAAAATAGAACACAATCAGCCTAGACAGCTATAAAAATCATAATTATTCTCAACCATAACATTTAAGCATCCAATTTAATATTGCAGATATTAGAATCAAGACTTAATTTACAGACCGAAGACATTTCTTGGAAAACATCCCCTGTATTCCGAATTGCAGCAAAACCTTTTGACTTGCTATTTACTGGCTTTCACTGTGGCTTCTTAATAAAGCAAAGGTGTTTAATTGGCTGACAAACTGCTCGCGAAGTAATTACGTCTTGGTTGGCAACGGCTCAAACAACGCGTCAATCTAGTCTGTTAGAGATGTGATCATCATAACTTACGATAGTATTTTTAAAATGACTTTCCATTTTTTATACTAAATTTTTTTCCAAAATATATTTATACAATTTATTCACAACGAATGAACAAAATACACAAACAAATATAAAACTATAATATATAAAAAAACTTCGAGGCTGCCGCTGCTGCCGATTTCAGCAAGGTTCAGCAGCAGGCTGGCAGCGTTTCCTCTCTTTCCAAATTAAATTAATCACTGTCATAATCCGTATATTTTTTAGTTACTCTCTGACCTTCCTTCTTATCTTATTACTTGTTTATAGACACGAATTTTACCTGTCCTAATACGTAATAACTTATTGACTTGTTTAGATTTAGGTAAACAATAAGAAGACGGCAGTCCTCCGAACGACATAGGTGAGGTAATTTTACAGTGACACAGTTATTTGATCCTAAACTAAGCAGAGCTTGTTCTTAGGAAACCAGATGTACTGCGTACTACATACGTACACTTACATAAATGTGTAATGTCCACGCCAACCGGCTTGCCAAAAATACGATTAAAATCTAACATATCCCTCCGCGGTTTTACCCGCTCTCTCCTATTTTACCCTTTCTGCTGAATTAATGAAAAACCCTTGTGCGACATTTCAAGTTTCTAACCGATTCATGATGTTACAAGTCTTACTTCATTCTTACTTGGTATTCCATATAATATACTATCGATATCGATAATATTCCTCCCTCACTATCTACAGGTGAATTTTGCGAACACTTCAAGTGTCAAAGAACGGCTTCATAGCGCCCGTCGCGTGCGGTTAGCAGCTATTACTGCGCTGTTGTGAGCAATTGCTTTAGTTGCTGATGCGGTATCGGCAATACTGACGCCGATGTGATGAGCCAACTTTCTACTTCAATTAATTTTTAGTTGCAGGGGTATCTAATTATGTACTGGATTTTTTGTTTGCAATATTTCCGTGATTAGCTTGCATGAACTGCACTTGTTTTAGTAATGATTATGTAAAGCTGTAAGTTACTGATTGAAGATAACTCAGTACCCTGATTTCCGTATCTATCGACCAAGTAAGGTTGGAGGTTTTAATCAATAAAGAATACCAGAAATTATCATGAGACATGATGCCACAAAAGAGAATCTTCTGGCGTTTTTAAAACAAAATATTTAATATAGCACTCTTCTATTAACTCAAGTGCTTGTCAACACATATTGGTGGCATAAGGGCTACATTAAAAAGCATCAGAGCGTGTTATGAGAATAACTGTGGTAGGGACGGGTCATGTACAGACATTAACGGCTCGAATTAACAGTTTAATTAAACTTGTGCGTTTGGTATACAAGCTCAAGGTTATGTTGTACCTATTCTAATATTTGAGCTTAGACATTTAATTAAAGATTTTTTTAAATATTAATAGACATATTCGACTTATTTGCAACTGGTTCTATTAAAAAAAATGTTTATAAAACGGGTAAAAGAAATGCAATAAAATCTTCATAAAACAGCTACCACAAGAACTGACTCATAAACCTCAATCAAGATAATTAAAAAAAAATGTTATTTCAATTATCACTTTTCGGTATTGCGTAACCCTTTATCGGCTTTCAAAATATCGTTCATATATATAATAGAACCGATGGTGTGAGACCCGCATCTGGTTTCAAATAACACCTGGTAGGTATTAGACCCTTTAATTAATTATGGACCTACCTGCGACACGTGATAACGGAAGTGGTGGTAAGTCGCCCCAAAGATTTTATGACGGTAGTAAAAAGGATTTTATTATATTATAAGGGAAATTTGGGGTTCATAGATGGGTCAATGTATATGTGATTTTATAAAAAGGATTAAAATTGGGTGAAAAATATACAAATAGATTTTGATATGAAAACAGTGGTAGATATATTTTGTAAAACTTACAGTATAGAGTAAAAACGTAAAAAGGAATGTTGTATTTTACTGGAATCTATTACAGAGCAGCTATTCATCTTTTTTATATTCTAGATAAGCTTGTGTTTGACTACAATCTCACCTTGGTAAGTGATGATGTGGCCGATGGTGGTGAGCACAGAAAGCCTAGATGGGAACTAGCTCTCAAGTGCAGCTGTCGGAATACACCGATAGGTGCTTGGCGACAGATTTTCAACTTGAGGGTGGTAGCCAGCCAGACGGGTACTACAAAGTACCCTACCACCGTGCTATGGTTTCCTCACGATGTTTTCCTTCACCGAAAGCTCAAGCTCATTATAGGATTCGAACCCACGACCTTCGCCGCGGTATCTGACGTCACTACCACTGAGCTATCATCGCCTTTAACCTTATCACACAACAAGCAAACAAACCCTTAGGTAAGACGATTCTTTGCAGATTTTTATAATAAACATTTCTATTTATCCCTTTTCAAATGCACCAATAAAGAATACCAGGCAATGTGTATGTGGTGCTAACAAGCCAATATGGTGAAGATTAGTGGCCAGTAGAGGTCGTAACGAGCGTCCCGGCGGCAGCGGACGCAATGTGACGCCGTATATCACGGGAATGTGAATTACTGTTATGATCCTTATAGCAATAAAGGTGACAGTGTGGTTATATTTGTTACTTTAATAAATGTTTGATCTTGTTACATTTTCAATTGAGTTTGCTGGTGGGTTTTGATATTAAATTTTATTGGAGGTTGATTTAAATGCTTTTTCAAGAGCATTATTTTGTTTGGTATTTGTTTTGAAGCATTTATTAGACTAGAATTGGTATCACAGTGTGATGCACAATAATGGAAGCCGAATTAGACTAAGGAAGCTGATCGCGTTCCTATGCGATACGAGTTACGCGGGATAACGTAGGAACGTGCAGGTCACGCACACAATTTCGTGCACGTTGCTTCAGTTCGTTGGAGACTATTGTTTACGTATGCTCTACATCTACCTTTTTTATTTGTTCTATGTATACCTAATTGTTGCACTTGTGAAGTGAAGATAATCACTTACTATCAGTCGACCAGCCTGTATGCTTGTTAAACTTCTGAAGTTGAATAGTTATTTGTTATACAAGAGTGAAAAGTTGCTTTTTAACCGTGTGCTCAATTTTGATGACCGAGCAAGCGAAGGATTCTAAAATGGAATCACGAGCGCAGCGAGAGTTTCAAAAATTAGAATCCTGAGCGAGGGAATCAAAAGAGCACGAGGTTAAAAATCTTTGCACTCGAGTGCAAAACGTTACTTTTCATCCCACCTCAGCGAGGAAATGATTAAATAAAAAAAAAGAAAATGGCGCGCGCAAAGCAAATAAAAAAAAATACACCAAGAAGGTTCCTAGTCTGAGTTTTTAACAAATTAAAAAGGTTTGTATGATAAATTCAGCACCATGGAGGGAGAAGTAAATATAAAACTGATGTTTTGAATTCACAAATTTACTTTATCTTCTAGCGGATAAAAACGGCTTTTACACTCAGATATCGAATAGCAAAAATACTCTTTCCGAGATGGGGGGGATGAAAAATCTGTCGCCAAGCACCTATCGGTGTGTTCCGACAGCTGCACTTGAGAGCCAGTTCCCATCTAGGCTTTGTGTGCCATCTAGACTTACCATGGTGATATTGTGGTCAAACACAAGCTTATTCAGAATAAAAAAAAAGTATTTGTTTTAAAAAAATATCATATTAATCACTATACAGAAAAGTTAGCAATCCAAAAAGCAGCCTCTTCTCGATTAAATTATCCTACAAATTGCAAAAAAATGGAATAAAATAATTGAAATAAAGAACATAAGTTAATAACAATGCAGCAAGTTTACAAAATCCGAGATCGGTGACTTTCCAATAATCGAACGCCAGATGTCAACATCGAAAGTAAACTTCCGAAAGAGTTGGGAAGTAATATCGAACTCCCACGGGCATTGAGTCAATAATAAACAGAGGGGGCGTTTGATACACTCGTAAACTAATAACCCCGCCCCAGACAATGGCTCTATATTAATAAACAATAGACCTGTGACAAATAAGCTATTTCAAACAATCAGATATTGTATATTTGAGGGAGGGGAAACTTGATTGAATTTTTTCGTAGTAGGTTCAAGTCGCGGTACTTTGATTAAGTTTGCAGATATAAAAAATCTTTTCTTTTTCGTAATAGTTCATGTTAATGGGTAATTCTTCGAGTTTTTACACGTAAAAGATTATTAAATGTATTGAAGAGATTAAGCAGCTAATAAATTGGTTGTGTACATAAACTTTTTAGATCCAATTTCTAGGATACTTTTTCAAAGCATTGTTCACTGGTATTCTGAAAAATTCATACAACTAGGTCATTGGAGAAGCTTGTATCCCCGTAACAGGCACTAGATCCTTCATATTGTAAAGCCAACAAACCATATTGAGTTACTGAACCAATAAAGGTTCAATCCAGTAAGGTGGCCATTACTAAGTTATTGTAAATCAATGTAGCGACAAATAAGGGGCTCAAATATTACTAAACTTGGCGGCGCTACTTGCGGCGAATCTCCAATTAATGACGGAATTAGAAATTGCCAAGTTTCTAAACTTCCAATGAACCAATAAATTGTCCCTAAATTCTTGGCAATAACACTGGGAACAGATTAACTTTGAAGAGACTTAATGGGGCTTATTAGTAAATACAAGATTTCGGGTACCCATTGAAAATTAATTTTGAAATTTCGAATTCATAATTTGATTGAGATAAGTTTGTTATTAAAATTATATTAACTTTTACTCGTATATTGTTAAATAAGCGTTTTTATAACTCACTCACGTGAAATTAGGGTACCTTTAGTCTTACTTCTATTTTTTAAGTTTAAATACCAACTTATGTATGGATATTTCAATAGACACGTTATTACAACATTAAAGTATTACTTTATGTAGATAAACATCTAATTGATTGTTTTTATCAAAAACAAAATGGTCGAGTGAGCAAACGTAGTTCGATAGAGGAAGACGTAATTTTTTAAAGAATTTCTTACGTACAACAAACAATGGTGGCCGCGTCCCGGTAGGTGCGGCTGAATGAGCTAATTATTTACAATCCGACACGCAACCAAAACTTTGCTCCAAAAAACTGTTACGTGAAATCACATTTCCTAAAGTTTACTTTGTACCCGAAAAAAACAGAAGGGTTCCCCTGCGTATTCATTCACAATTTATCGATAAAACTTGCCCAATCGTGAACGCAGCCACCAAATTAAACCACTGATTGGAGTACTATCTCAAAATTTAATAAGGACCTAACTTTGAATATAAAAGTGTCACTGGCCGAGTTTCATCGATAATGATATTAAAAAGAAATTATTTCAAAAAACGAACATGTAGAGGCCTTGCCACACAACGGTCGATGCGTTCGGTCGCGTGATCGCCTCGCGTGTCTCATGCTAGCCTCAAATTAAAAGCGAACCGATAAGACACCGTGCACCTCACGACTGTCGCACAACGCGTCTCCTTTAATTACGCACCCTACACCTTAGTTATCTACCCCTTTTAAAATACAAATTAAAATTATTACGAAAGCTATTTTCGAATACCATTTTCTAATTAGATAATATAAATAAGTTTATATTAACAAAAATTACAGTTAGTAGAATGTGAACTGTAGTAGAACTTATGATAACCCGTTGCCAAATATTTTTGTTTATTGAATGTCGCGTCTGATTATTGCGCGTTGCTACTTCATAGAAGGCTTTGCCGATTTTGGCTCATTAAAATACTCCGAGAATATTTTTCAGAGCAAACAACATCCGACAGAATAAAATTAATGGTATCGATTAACAGGCGTCGTGGAGTCGAGATCGCGTGCGAGTGATGCCAACAACGACACCTTCTGGGAGCTGTCTGTGTCAATTTTAATTGGGCCAGCTCTTTTTGCTCTTGCTACGATGCGGAACGTGATTTCACCACCTTATTTATGTGGGGTCACGTATTTTAATACATAGTTTTTATAACAAGGTATTTGTAAACAAATTAATGGAGTTGAATTGCTCGTTTAATTTGTTTAGAGTATTCTAATCTTGTTAGTAGGAAAAAAATTGTCTATCAAGTGGAGGCACGACTATTGCTAGTCACTATTACATAATAGGTATACGATCGATTATTTTTCAAAGAATGAGAGTATCTTCATCATGTATCTATGTGGTAGAGTCAATTGTAACGTTCATAAGTGCCTTACCAGGGCCTAAACTGAATAAATGAGTTTGATTTGATTTATCAGATAAAACTTAAAAGAACTGAAATTTATTATTTAATTATTCAAATTATCAATTTATGCCTTTTGAGACCATGGGTCCGTGGGGGTCTGAAGCTCGTCGTATCGCAAATATTTTATGTAAAAAATTAATCGAGCCTCGGGTGACCGGCGGGCGGGGAGCTTTTTCCGCCAACGCATCAGCTTGGCCATCCAAAGAGGAAACGCTGCCAGCCTTCTGGGAACCTTGCCGATCGGCGGCAGCGGCAGCCTCGAAGAAGTTTTTTATATATTATAATTGTACATTTGCTTATATATTTTGTACATTTGTTGTAAATAAAATGTTTTTGATCCGAAAGAACTGATATAAACACAACATTTTTTACACTGTCTGCAAATATTACCTATTAAATCCTTCTTTGGTGACTTTTAAACATCTATTATTACAGACTTTTTGTGGTCATTGTTGAGTTTTATGAAATTGATATTTTTTTTATTTTAATCTAAGTATAACCTTTAGTAGCTTTCGTAAAATATTATTTTGATAAAAATAACATTGCTTCTCTACAGATTACTATGTGCTGATAGAAGTTGCTACAAATATTTTGTTAATAAACCTGATATATTACTTTAAACATTTTTCTATTACTTGTACTTAGGTACATGTTAACCTAAAGTTAAAAAATTAAAAACTAAATTTAACAAAGCAAACACCAATATCATAAGGAACATATCAAAATTGCAAGAGGATCATCTAATTTCATGCCGCGTGGTCCATCTGACGGTCGATTACGGAACAGCAAATTGGACCATTCATTGCTCGGGCTAAAGTCTTGAGCGTCTTGAACCATCCTATTGTCTAAATGAGACTGTTATCTTTGTGTTAGGCATAAACCGTCTTACAGCTTCATTGAATAGCCTCTCACGAGAGCCTTGGATTACTGAACTTTATTTTGATTACGTTTGCACCTTCTTTGTTCTAAATTGAACTAAATGTTCCTTGAATTTAATTAGAAGTAGAAATGGGAATCTACGGGGTATTTATTTTATATTAATATTGTAATTTCGACTAACGTTATTGAAATGACTTACCAAAATGATGATTATTCTTGCAAAATTTATGATGACGTCATGCTTTTGTATAAATACTGCTGCTTGCAAATATTGACTATAAAGTAATTTACAAGATAAATAATCAATGATAATTAAGCTAGATTTTTTATGCGAAATAATTTTAATAGGGAGTTATATTCATTAATTCCGTACTTACATACAAATTTAATTCACCTACCCGCAACCTGATCGTCAATGCTCAATTGTTTTATACGTTTTTGTGCAAATGTGAACAAAATGCCATAAAACGGGGTCTCGTTGATTCGTTCTAATTTCTGCAGTTGCTATTTCCACTGCAACATTCATTTCAGTAAGTGCCGCGCGCCGAAGCGTGTATTCAGCCACTCGGGGATTCATACAATCGACTTTATAGACTCTCATACTATAATAGTAAATTCTAGTTTCCTTTCACGACGAACAAAACGCCTTATTAAAAAAGTTTGAATATTGCCAAGGCAATAGATTTGTTGTTATAAAATAACAAATTAAGATTTTCTTTTATGGCAACTAATAGCAACATGTTTGTATTGCATTCAAAACAAGTTATCCGCTCCGTTTATGTTATTTTATAGACAGTGCATCTGTATTACATCAATTTTAAACATAATTATACGCGGTGTTTTTAAAAGCTAATAAAGTTATATGGTTGTTAACAAATCACCACGGGAGAGATATTATCCCTACACAATTATAAAATGCTGTTTGAATTCTTCTTAATTGGAACTGGTCATGTACAATAAAAGTTGATGCTTTTCAAATTATAATACTACAAATCTGAAAAGCACCAATATATTTAATTGTGTAACAAACGAATCGTACGTGAACGTGTCAGTTTGGAGATGTATTTTTATTTAGTACGTGCGTATTAAATGGAAGGTTCGGAAATAAAAATATAGACGTAACATCCGTGGAACAAAAATGTTCTCAATAAACAAATGCAGCATAAAATATCGTTATTGGAACAAATAAAAGGGAAAATGTTGAATGAATAACAGTTTCTTTTTTGACAACGATCGTTATGATCTTTCAATACATTTTTTATGTTACCACTGCAGCATAGTAACCAAATATGATTATATTTTTGAATCATTGATAGAGACAAAAACTCATTTCGGTTATTTACCGGTAAGTAGTACCTACCTACTAAAACTCTCCTAAGCACTCTTAGAGCTAATTATAGTTCAGAGTTGGATATAATTATTTATTATTATTCTTATTTTCTTTCACCAATCATTCAATGTTTTCTATGAATGGTGCACATATACATATAATTTATATGATTGAAATAATCACAATTAAAAAACAAAAAAAACAGCAGAAAAGCATACCTCCAATAAATTTACGTAACTTGCATAAGGTTTGTTAAAACAAACCGGAAAACATTAATCATAGAGCTGGAACTTTGGTGGTATATCGCAGTTTGTCTGACTCGTCATCTAGGCGGGAATTATGTAGGGAATGCGTCATTAGCGGCCGCCCTTCACCTTACCTACAGCAGAGTCATTCACTGTCTTTCATCGTGCCTTTTTCGGAGCGGATAAAAATATAAAAGTTCATTAACGCGATATCGCTGACGATGAGCGCTCGTGTCAATCTGTTTTGCTTTGAATGGCAGTGATGTTCGTAGTGAATGACGTATGCAAGGGTGGAATAATGGTTCAAATAGTGGTTCTAGCTGAGAATCGAATCTACGACCTGTTACGTGTTAGTATAGTTAGACCATCAATAGAAAAGAGTTCATCAATCCATACTAATATCCATATCCATACTGATATTATAAATGCGAAAGTGTGTCTGTCTGCCTGTCTGTCTATTACCTCTTCACGCTTAAACCGCTAAACTTATTTATATGAATTTTGGTGTAGAGATAGATGTAATCTTGGAGAAGGACATAGGATACTTTTTATCCCGGGAAAAGATATCATCCCTCGGGAACGCGTGTGAAACCGTGGACTTGATTACAAATAAAAACTTCATAATACTGTTGATTATGATATAATGACCTGTATCCGCAATTCTAGAATTTATATTTCTGTACCTCTTAATTTCAATTTCATTGAGTCCGAACCAATGACCTCTGGTTTAGTACATTAAGGAATTAGGCTGGTACATATTGCGTGACACGGCAGACGCGATTAGAGCACGTTCTGCGGACGTGACATCAATGATCGTGAAGTGACACCACGCCCTTACAACTAGCCATTTGATAAAAGTAAATACGGGATTCAGGCCAAGTTTCAAATAATAACATGCCTATTTAAATGTTTATCGGTGAACAGTTGGAGATGCAACTCATTTTTTTTTAAATTTTTCTTAAATTTTTTATTTGTGTAGAAGTTTATATTTTTATACCACTAGATGGCATAAAAGCTTACGGCCCACCTGATGGTAAGTGGTTACCGTAGCCTATGAACGCTAGCAACACCAGAGGCGTTATGAGCGCGTTGCCGACCTTGCATAAACCTTCTTACTCCTCTTTTGAAGAACCCCATGCTGTAGTCTCTAGGGAAAACCTCTACAGGGAGCTTATTCCACAATCTGATCATGAGGGGGAGTAAATGTCTCTCAAACCACACTGTACGCGACCAATTTGTCCACGATCTCACCATGGTAAGTAATGATGTGACTGACGATGATACATACATTAAGTTATAGAGGAAGTGGTTCTCACTGTATACAGATCGGGTGAGTACAAGTACCGACCATTTACTCTGTGCAATGGCATCCTAGCCAAAATTTCCTTCACAGAAAGCTCAAGCTCGTGGTAGAATTCGTACCTACTACCTTCGTTACGACATTCAACGTCTCTGTCACTGAACCACTCTAAAATTTAAAACTATAATAATATGTATTTATTTATATCTTGTAAAATTATCATAAAAATCTGTACGTGGGAAGAAAATTGAAAATGTAAAAACCCGTCAATTTACCTTTTTCTTTAGACTTTTTTTCACGGATAAACGAGGCAGATATTATTCCTCTGATAATTTAACTTATTACAAAAGCAGGTTATCTTACTTGCCTTTAGGTAGGTACTGGGTACCTGTAATCAGATAAAAACAGATTGTGTCCCTATGGGACGTGACCCAAATTTGGACGAAGTCTAGTTAGCTTTTTCGTCGAATGTTCTGAATTCTACTTTCTTTTTTAACTTTGGAATTATACTCCTCGAATTATTTGAAGAAAGAAAAACAGTTATTTATGGCTAGACTTCAATGAACAATTAATATTCGCGATCATAATAAGAGCTTTAAGGCCTTTAAGACATTGTAATAAGTTAAACAACACATTGGCAATCCCCCTGGTATTGCTAATGTCCATAGGCGACGTTTTTCCGTCCATCAGAGATATCTTGCTTTACTTTTTTTTGTATCTTCAAGTTTAAAAATGCGATGGCTAACGAGAAGTTTATCTATATACGTATGTTATATCTTTCTTGTGCCTAGGTCATCCCTATTCGGCTAAAGAAATTGCTTAGTCACGTTGACTAATGGACATCCATAGGTCTTTCATGTGACAAGGTCGTTTCGGTTCAATGATCTATGAAAATCCGAGCAAATACGTTTTAGTTTGTTATCGTTTATTAATAGCTAGAATTCAGGCTTCCCTCGGGTAACATATTTGTTATTATGCAGCAATTAGTTTTGTCTGCATAGATACTTACAAAAATATGGCCCGTTCTTAGGGCAAAAACGGAGACCCTATTACTAAGACTCTACTGTCCGTCTGTCTATCACCAGGTTGTATCTCATGAACCGTGATAGCTTGATAGTTGAATTTTTCACAGATGATGTATTTCTGTTGCCGCTATAGCAACAAATACTAAAAACAGAATAAAATTAAAAAAAAATACATTTGTACGAAACCCTCGGTGCGAGAGTCCGACTCGCACTAGACTGGCTTTTTAAAATTTTGTTGTTCCATGTTTCTGGGATATTTTCATTTTCGCCACCACAAAACCAATAAATTATTTAGTAAAGACTGGTATCTTTACTGGTATAAAGTATCCTTGTTCCAAGATATCTATTGTGTGCCAAGTGCATCAAAATCCATTCAGCTATTTTGCGTGACTAAGCAACAAACATACTTACAAGCTTTCAAATTTATAATATTAAGGAGGGCTAGAAAGATTACAGTCGGGTAGTAAACCCCCTTGGCTCGCGGATGGGATAGTCGCCCTAAAATACTACAAAAATAGATTTCCAGGAATCGCGATTCGAAAAGTCATCATTCATACTGTAAATTCATATACATAGTAAAGTAACACCTCAAGCAATACATGTTATATTTCACTTCACAATTTTACACGTTACCAAACATAGCGTGACTTAGGGTAGGTTATTTTAATTAACTTTAACTCTGACATTTATTAAGTAGTAAAACTAGGAAAATCGTAAGTGAAATATGAGTTCCACGATTTATACATGATTTATACATACAATAGAGCCAGAATTTTGATGACTGACCCAATTGTTAACTTTATTGAACATTTGGCTAGTGGGACGGTCGTTCAATAACAACACATAAAAAAGAAATGATTTCGGGAATGGCGATTAAAGTTATAATCTCAGTAGTTATAGTCTCAGATTTCGTTAATGATGTACAATGGAAAACTTATAATACATATCGGTAAGTAAATGTGTGCACATTTGAACAGAAAAGAGATAAAGGAGAGTACGAGATCTAGTAGTTAATTAGTCTTGATCTGGAATAGGCAGTAATATTCTTATTCCAATTGAATAGAATATAGATTCGAATAGCTTAGTGGAATTTTCTTTTAAGAAATAATACATACCTTAAGTACGTTAACAAAAACTTTTTTCCCATGATTTTACACGCGTTTTTAAGATGAAAAGTTTATAGCCAGTCTATAGTCTATATACAGGGTAATGTAGCCTCATATATTGAAAGAATTTTCAGAATTGCATCAGTAATTTTGGAGATTACCTCCTACATGTAGTCCACAGTGTAGACAGATAAAAAATTGCGATACAATGCTTTATCTTCAGGTTAATTCAATTAGCGTAGAATGTTAGCTCATGAGCGTAAGAATGATGGTAGGCGTGATAGGAAGGTGGAACGTGCTGACGACGTGAATCTGATCATGACATGAGTCATAGGCATGATTCTTTAACTGTTTACACCGTTATGTAAGTTTGTAATAATAGTTTAGCTAGTGAATAGTTTGTAAATATGAGCTTGTAACAATTTTACATCTGACCGGTTAATTAATTAATCTAAAAAAAATAGGAAAAAATACAGTTTTTTTTTGTAATAACATTAAAGCTTGGCAATAGCTATTCTTAAGAATCTTAGAACGTAGTTTACTCAGATAAATCAGTCAATTAAAAGCATTAGATAGCCCGTATATTAGTTATAGCTAAAATTAATACATGCGATTAAAAGATTTGGATTCTAAACCAAAAGTGTCTACTTCGCGAATACTTAGATAATATTATTTGAGAGCTAATAAAGGAAAGTAACCAAAATAACAATTAAGGCATTTGGATATGTAGGTAATTTAAATAAATACGATGTTACGTCATATGGCAATAAAGAAACAGGAAGCTCAAGTAGCAAATTGACAAATTCTACCTCGAAACCCCTCAAAGGGGAAGACGCAAAAAATGATTCAATTAATCAAATAGTCACGCCATGACTTTGAAGATCTCTCCGATGTGAATTGACGACATTATTAGTCTTCCCTCGTAACGACTCATCGAAGGGCGTATTTCAATTTCGTCTAATGCAAATTTAATACTCCCTACGATCCCTAAAGGGTCCCAAATCGAGTTTCTTTGTTTTTCCTTCCATGTTTCCCCCCAAGGGTTTGTTATAGAAAGTTAAAGAAAAATGAGATTGTATCCAGTTGACTTAATTACCTATTCCATAGGGTTATAGTGCTAAACTGAGAACTATTAATCTTTATTAATTCATGTTTTTTGATAGGGGGCGTTCAGTTGCAATTTACATCAAAAATACGCTTAGGATTAGACGCGCTTATTTAAAATAACATAGTAAAAAGCTACAGTTGTTTTTTTTTATAATAGAGAAACAAACATAGTATAATACTAGGTTCCACTTCGTGGCTTTACCCACAGTCCCGGGATAAAAAGCCTATGTCATTCTTCGGTCCGTATACTATTTCTTTACAAAAAGTCACGTGATCCGTTGCTCCATTGTCGCATGAAAGAAAGACATAACTACCAATAAACACATTTATAATATTATTAAAATATTTAGCTACCTATATTTTCCTAAAATATGAAAGATTAAATAACATAATATTTTAAACGAAAAATAAAATCTTTCATTTTATTATAAATAAGCGTTTCTTAAATAGGGTGCTTGGATACAGGCCAAATAAATTATGTATTTGCTGTGAAATATGTATAAAGTAAAGGTATACAAAAACCTACATCACTGGAACCTATACAAAATAGAGGACATTTTTGACATGAAAACGCTTTTATGAAAATCTATTGATAACTCGCTTTTAATGAAAAAAAATGTACCAACGAGTTTAAGAGAACTAAGTCAAAAAATAATCATTTGAATCTATTAAGGTTTAAATAAAAAAAAATTGCAATTGGAATATTTAACAAAGATTGAATAAATACCATTCACACGCTGGAACTAATATTCAATGGTAAAATTGAATTGAAATTTACGTCGATGTAGATAGAATGTATATCTGTATAATGTATATTATAGTCATAGAGTTCCCGAATGTTTTTCCAATAACGAAATTCACATATACATTTCCCAAAAACGAGTCTACGTGCTAGAATTTCATGGCATGGAGAATGCGTGGAAACCATAGAAATCTGAATAAATACCTATGTAGTTATAGAAATTGCATAAGTTTTCTCCAAAAAAAATACATACTTCATGTTATAATGTTTTTATTTTATTATATTTACTAGCTTTCCGCTATGATGATGATGATACTAACTTTGGACCCCCTTTTCATCCTCTTATGTGGTGAATTTCGGAAAATCCATTCTTAGCAGATACGTCATAATAAATAACAATCTGCGTGCCGAATTTCAGCGCAATCCGTTCAGTGGTTTGAGCTGTGTATTGATAGATCAGACAGTCAGTACTGATTGCGTTTTATAGGATATTATCCAGATTACAAGAAAGTAAAACAGTAATCAAGATCATAAATAAATAGTGTACTAATCTAATTAAATAAAAGCGAAATCTAGAAACAAATTGTTAAAGGCCGTCACGTGTAAGGAAAGTGTTATGTTGTGTAAATGAGCTTAGTGTGTGCATGTGGATTATAATAATGTCCATAGTATTCCCGTGCATGATGGTAAAAAATATGATAAAGGAATGAACCAACGCTGTTTTTATTTTCTTATGATCTAGAAACGTTCTCAAATCATTTAACATTATACTTACTCATAAAATGCAAACTAAAATCACATATTTATCGATCATTTTCCTGTCGTTGTCATTGAAAGTAACATTATTTACGAGACCATTTAAATGTAATGACAAGTCTATTCTAACTTATTTTAATATGGCTGTTGAATGTTTGGAATGTGCACGTGTTTTAGTAAAAGCCAGTTCTTTACTTTATTAGATTTCCATGGTGTCAACATACACATCGACATACATTATCGGAAACAGTAACAAATGGACATTTATTTACCATTGTGTTTATCCAGTTTTGAGAAGGGTGTGATCAATTTGTTTAGGAGACATGTGCCCTAGATCCCACTTATCATTCGACATTTTTATTAGAAAAAAGTACTAGGTAATCGAAGAATTGAAGATCACTGCAATCTTCCACCTGCTTGACAAATTATAAGATTGTTTTGTACATCCCTCATGGTAATCTTTCAGACTATAATTATATTCTTGGTTAAGAAAATTGTAGAGCAAAAACCCATAAAGGTGACTAAATAATCAGACATAAGTAGTAAAGTAAAAGAGGATCATATGGGTTAATATACATAGATAGATAACTCTTTATTTTACACCAAAAAGAAGAATAAAAAAGGAACCAGATTTATATGATACCTTCAATTAGTTGTACAATGGGCGGTCTTATCGCAAAGAAACGATTTCTTCCAGACAACCTTTGGATGGAGAGGAATTCAGATACTAAGATAGTATATTTACTAAGGAAAAAGTGAAAGAAACAGCGGCTAAAATGGATACTATTTCAGTATAACAATCCATTAAACACATTCCATAATTTACCTATAATGCAACAATGGAATGTATAGGAATCAGTAAACAGATAATGCATTACTTATTTATATTATTGTATTGTGTAATATGTACACGTCACTACGTATTAATAACAAATTCATCGAAGCCTTAATGAAACTTCTATTAGTATTGACTTTTCAAAAATCAAAACTCATTTATTCAGTTTAGGCCCTGGTAAGGCACTTATGGTGTTTATAATTGACTCTACCACCAGTTTGGAATACACTTAAACTGAGAAAAATCCGGCAAGAAACTCAGCAACGCATTTTTTTTGTTACCGCTATTTACATAATGACATATAAAGTAATTATTATAAGACTTTTAACTAGATTATTATTGATAAAATGAAGGTAAAAAATATTAAAGTAATTAACTCTGCCTAATTCGAAATTGGTCTTTGTAAATCACAAAGTTTTAATAATATAATCGAACTTTAAAAATTATTGGACAAATTCATAGATAAAAAAAGAAATACTTATAAACGAGCATAAAGTAATTTAAATTGTGTAATTCACATCATCTTTACAAATTATAACAATAGAACAAGATTTGAATATTATTATTTGAAAAACGAAGTTGAAACTGAATTATAAATTTAAAAAGTTTTCTGATGGAACAATCATTGCTTTGTTCTAGTTTCGTAAATCTATTAACTTCGGAATCATAATTAGAGAAGTTCTGTGGTAATATTTTCAAGAATCAAAAGAAGTATTGGTTAACATTACTTTTCCTTAGTCTATATTGTTCAAAATGGAACATCATGGCTTCTGTACTTATTTGAAATTATTTTGCTTTCACAAGCTACAAAATAAAATTACTACAAAATTTGACATAAACCTTTTAAAACGCGATATGGTCCCAGAATTAAAAATCGTGTTAAAATTAGCCTTGTTTCGTTCTGTATAGATTTAAAACCTACCTTACTAGAACTATGTTACATAATGTGATTGTATGTTACTGACATAAAATTCCTAAGACTGGTGCTCATGAAAAAATGGCTGACGCCCATAGTAGGCGGTTGAGAAACAAACACCAGGATTAGATAAACTAGTATCCTGTACTACGATATAATTTTGTATTATTAGGATAATATACGCTACCCTATTAGTGCCTATAAATTTCTTAAGTAAGTCAAAGTTACATTGTAGTGCGTATATAAATTGTACTGCGGGGTTTGTAACGGAAGCAGTAGGGATAGAGATATAGGGAAGAAACTACGTGCCCTTCTTAGAAGTACCTTGATACCATACTATGGAAAGAGACTTCTTATAAATATTTCTGTTTAATTATTTGGGTCTGTCGCTATCGTGAGATACATGTGGATGATGATGTAACCAGTGTATCTATTATATAGATATTTGTAGATGCAATATTTTATTGTTATGGTTGAAAAAAAGTTAAATATTGTCATAGTAAAGGTCAACTTTGCTTGATCAAAATGATCCGGCAATTGCACTTGAGAGCCAGTTTGCCTTAAAGGCTCTGTAATAAGGTGTACAACACATTGGCAATCCCGCTGGTATTGCTAATGTCTATAGGCGACGGTAGTTACTTACTATCAGGTGACCGCTCTTCCGCCAGTCACTTGTAACTTACCAAAAGTTTGTTCAATAGTAGGCATAAGAGGATCAGTATAGTATAAAACCCCAAAGTAGAGTAGAATTCAAAATATACAATCTTAAAAATCTGCATAGACGAAATATCCTTTTTATGTCCAATATTTATGAAAAATCTAAAAGTAGAGAAAATTATATCTAGTAGATTCGATAGGAATATAATAATATCTTTGATGTTACAGCTATATCCCTCAGTTATCTCTTTAATAAGTAATTTACTTCATCGAGATTTGTACTCAGACATTACAGAAAGTGAAGATTTTGTCTGGAAAAACGTAGTTTGTAAGATTTTTCAATCTCTTTAAATCTCTCATCTCTCATTCCATTATATAAAAGCCTTTTATTTCTTGTAGTAACTAATGAACAAAATAAGTAAACTTAATCCTAATTTTACACAATTATTTTTAAAATATATAAATAAATTCATTTTAATTTTTTCTTAATCTACAAGAACCCCTCCGCAGGTGAAGGCTCATTCCATTACTAATATAAATTTTTCGTCTTTATAAGAGGAAACATTTGTATGTTGAAAGTTTGTAACGAAGAAGCTCAAAAACTACAAGACCGATTTAAAAAAATCTTTCATCATTAGAATGCTACATTATTCCTGAGTAACATATGCTATATTTTATCGGGGAAAAATAAGATCCCACGAGAACGCGGGTGAAACCGCGGGGGGCAGCTAGTTATATCTAAATCTTCCTTATTCCGTATGCTATAAACATACTTATCTACAGCAACTCAAATTGCGACAACCAAGACAAGAAAAAGACAAGTGTCAAGGCTTAAGTCTGTTCAGTAATAGTCTTGGAACCATGCAGCGTGTTAAGTATGAACTCTTCACATGATTATGCAATTTGTGCAGTCTATGTTTTTGAAAAAAACTGAGATAAATGTAATCTATATAGATAAAATTTTAATCACTGATTAATCATGCTGAATGTATTTATAAATTCTACAAATTAGAAATTTGGTAGGTACGTAGATTCCTCATACGGAGTTCATTCATTCATGTCAGCCGGAAGACGTCCAATGCTGGACAGAAGCCGCCCCAAGAATTTCATACGAAGTAATGCAAGAAAGGAAAAGCAAAGAAAGAAAAACGAAGCTAAGAAAGGATTTTTGAAAATGTTACTCCGGGCTACCTCGGGAACGCGGGTGAACAGCTAGTATGCTCTATTCCTTATTATAATAAATGCTGATGTAAGGGTGGACGTCTGCATGTTTGCTATTTTGCCTTGACTACGCTTCCCGGTTGGAGTGAAAATTAGGTAGGATGGCGATAATTGTAATCTGGAAATGAGACAGAAAAGCGATGATAGCTCAGTGGTAGTGACGTCGGATACCAAAGCGAAGGTCGTGGGTTCTAATACTACTATGAAGATGAGCTTTCGGTGAAGTAGAGATCGGTAGAGTACTTAGTGCTGGCTGACAACCACCCTTAAATCTGAGGATCTGTCACCAAGGACCTTCGATGTTCCAACAGTTGCACATCAGAGGCAGTTAGTTGCCTTCAAGGTATTTAGATTAAGCAACGGTATTCACTTACCATCAGCCTACTGCCTACCTAATTGTCAGACTCCTGAAACAATTAAGAAGAGTAATATAATAATAGTAGTAATATTTGTATTGTATTTTTTATTTGCCATATTAAATTCCTATTACCCTAGGTTACCTGGAAGAGATCGCTTCGCGATAAGGCCGCCTATATTGTTTTTTCACTTTTATTTGTCTTTTGTGTATGTACTTGTGTCTTTTTTTATGTGATAAACAATAAAGAATATTTTTATGGTATTGTAATAAAATGAAAAAAGAATACATTACATATTCTGTTCTCAGCTAGTATAGAATGAAAATGTTTTTCACTGATGCTCTAATAAGAAATAGAATCAAGAATCGCTTCCATAAATTCACATCCTATGGAACGTAGCCCCCCTAATGTATCCAAATAGGGATCTTATCTGCATTGTAGCGCTCTTATTGCGGCTATATAATGATGTCAACACATTACGGGCGTGCCCCAGCATGAGTGTACTTTGGTATACAATAGACCCGAAACACATTTACTGTTTATTTTTATACTACCTATCTGCAGGGTAGGCTCGTAAAAGGGGGTAAATTCGTGTAGGATTTTTGTTGATAAAACGGAAATGCATTGCGGAGGTTTTATCCTTTTGGAATCCTACTAATATTATGATGGTTCTTCATCCTTTGACACAACAACTGAGCAACAAATCAACGTGTAATTGCAAAGATATGGTTTCCCAGTCTGAGAGGCTACACTTTAATTTTTATGCTGGGAACGTGGGTAAAATCACGCGGCAGAGCCTAGTAAGAAAAATATCAAATGTCTTCTAAAATTTAGTAATTTGAGGAATGTTTAATTACTTAACTCTCCTTAAAGCTCTCCATATTAATTTAGTTATAGGTATGATATCACAAAGATTTGAATTATATAATAATTCTTCGTTTATAAATGTACCTATATAACACGGATAGATAGCTATATCTCGTTGTAATGTTTTACTTAACACCTATACAAAAAAATATAACTCTCTCTGCGCAACCATCTTGCGATTATACGTAACACTTGTTAACTGCTGATAACCACAAAATCCCAAAAATCTTCCCACACCTCTGACTCATTGCAAAATGGTAAATATTTTGTTCAAAACAATTGATTTTCTTAGAATTACTTATGTACGGATAAACCTTTACCTGAGATAAGCGTAATACCGGATGTCGAAGTCAATAGGGGTTTTAGTGAACAAATGGTGTATATTTGGCGCCGTAATAAATGAATCAAAGCTTTTGGTAATCACCTATTGTTAATTTGTAACACAAATTCTTTTATACGAGAAAAGATGGTAACATTTTTACCAATGGCAACAGCGATAAGATCTTGAGGCATACGTGAAAAAAAAAAAGTATTTTTGGTTTTTGGCAATTTGAAAAGTGCTTCTTTATTTAAATACTCGCTGTCCCTCGCGGTTTCACCCACGTTCCCGTGGGATCTTTTCCCGGGATAAAATATAGCCTGTTACTCAAGTATAATGTAGCATTCTAATGGTGATAGAAAAACGATCCAGAAGTTTTTAAGTTTATTCGTTACAAACATACAAATTTTTCCTCTTTATAATATTACTATAGATACCCATAGATTTATAGCCAACAATCACAACGAATATGAGCATAATATTAACGCCAACAAAAATGGTTGCAAACATTTTGCATGGGCTTTTAGCAATTCGGTTGCGGTAACATTTTGGAGACTTAAAGTCGAGACTCACCCGCATTGTGGTCCAGGAAGCGAGAAGTAACGTTCCCTTTTCGTTAATTTCCACTTCTATCGTAGTATAATTTAACCCAAATAACACCTAGAGTGTATTTTAATGTTGTTTAAACAACTAAAGCATTTTAACGTATTAGGAACCCATAAATACGAAAATCAATAAGCTTTACGGTTTTATCAATAAATTAAAGCTAAAGAAATCATCTTCATTCATCATATTGATTTGAATCGTGATTCCTGGAATTATATATTATTTGTGGGCCATTTTGTGATAACTGTCCATTAACGAGGTTCCAAGTTGTTAAAAAGACTATACTTGATTAATTACAAAATCAAAAATGTCACATCGACTTTATCTTTCATATTATTAGCTATTTTAAAATTATTTGATAAGGTATGTTCTCTCTCTCTAAGTATTTCACCTATAATAATTTAATGAATTTACAATCTATTCGCCAATAGATGGCCCTGTATAACATTTTTAGAAAAACTCACAAATCGTCGTACACAAATAATTGAATGACGTTTGATTTTTTAAATAAATTATTTTATTGCAGATTTAATTAAATTTGTGAAATATTGAAGACAATGATAATACTCACTTAATTAGTTGCCTTTACATAAAGTTTATTTATCTTGATTGCAATACTTGGGGTCAATCATATAAATCATATTATGATGCTTCACGCTCACGTTTTTCACACTTTATTATTGTCAATTATCTCGCCATTCTTCTTCTTTCTTTTCTTCTCGCCATCATTTTTGATATATACTTTTTCAATCTTATTCGAATCACGACTAAGTTCGTAAAACCACTTGCAAATCACAAAATAGCAGTCTGTTTTGAACGAAATTTAAAAGTTATCTGGAATGTTTTATGTCACAATGTTTTTATCGTTCCAAACTGGGACTGAGCGAGCATGCACAGAGTGGGGAATGGAAAAGTCTTGTTGCTCTCACCACAACACAGTTTGTGGCTTTTCCCCGTAAACAACTTATGGTAATGCCTTTGATTTTTGTGTAGAATTTGAATTTTACATTTATTATAAAATTCAACTTTCCTATTTTATATAGTTTATAATAGAAAGTGATAATTTATTTATTTACTACAAATGTACAAAATATATAAACAAATATACAACTATAAAACTTATATAAAAAAAACTTCTTCGAGGCTCCCGCTGCTGCCGATCGGCAAGGTTCCTAGCAGGCTGGCAGCGTTTCCTCTTTGGATGGCCAGGCTGATGCGTTGGCGGAAAAAGCTCCCGGCCCGCAATTTTAATAGTAAGTATTATCAAAATTTTATACTCTCACATTATACCTAGTGAAAATCAAAATGAATAGTCGTAATTTTAAAATGTATTTGTTTTATTAGGTATTATTAGTTTTTAATTTATATTCATCTATGTATGCATAATCAATAAATAATCCTTATTTATCTATACTAATATTATAAAGAGGAAAGATTTGTTTGTTTGTTTGCATTGAATTGGCTCCGAAACTACTGGACCGATTTCAAAAATTCTTTCACCGTTGGGAAGCTACACTATCCCTGATGAACATAGGCTATATTTTATCCCGGGATAAGATAAAATCCCACGGGAACGCGGGTGAAAACGCGCGGAACAGCTAGTAAGTAGTAGAGTAGTAAAAATAATATAAAACAAACATATTATTATATCCTTAGGTATATAAACTACGCATTCACAAGAAAAGGCTTTCAAAAATTAAACCCTTGACGGGGTAAAATAGTACTTAATAATGAGAGCAATATTTTATTATTACCAGGTAGCTTGCCCGGCAATATCCTTATCAATTACTTAGGTTAGGTTACCTAAGTATTTTTACTTTGGAATCCTTCACGCCAGCGCCTAGTTTTCAAGTAGGACTCCGTAATATAATTGTATAACTATTAACAATAGATATTAATTTTAATGCTTAATTTTGTAATATTATTACTCACAAATATTTATTAAAAGTATCTATCAATTTGATGTATGTAATCTCGCACCATAAAATATACTTTATTAAGAAACAACCTAAATACTAAATAATTTATAAATTATCTAGTATGAATACCTAATGAGATTTTATTGATTTAATGTTTTGTAATGTTTATATAATTATAGTGCAGTGTATTTATTTAAATCTGTTGAATAAACTGAACTAACAAAAATATTTGAGAAAAATGGTGCTACTTGGCACTAGATGTCGCTACAGGATCTCGCCAACCAGTAGCGAGCTTACGCGGGATGCGGGGAAAGGGGATCTAACGTTGCGCGCCCCTCTGCCACTTGAACGAGCCGAGTGCTATGCTTGTCAGTCCCAACGCAACCGTGCCGCGAAGAGGTCGTGCTACACCCCGCGCCGGTCGTCACTTCACGCAATAAATAGTTAATACACCAACCAATCAAACGATAAATGAAAACCATTATTTATGAGTGAAAAGTTTAACTTACCGCGTTCATAAAGGACTTCTACTACATATTATAACACGGACTACAGTGCAGTGAAATGCTAGGAAGTTTTTCTTCAGCCCTTGAGTGTACCTCGTACTTTGTTTCGGAAATGGTGATATCGACCCACTGGGTGTGTTTATGAGACGTTTTTAGTGAAATGAAAAATCTGTGATAATGTACGCTGTTGCGGCTATATTCTGCGCGTTGTTGCACGTCGGGTGGACGGTGCTACCGTCGGACAAATGTGTCCGGGTCTCAGACAGAGGCTCGGATGGCGGTGTGCTCTGTAGGATACGCACTCTGGATGGTGAAGGAAGTAGTATTGCTTCAGTAACCCCTGATACGAGCAGGCTTACCATTGAATGCAACCATTTACTATTATTCGAAAGCTCCCTTAGGGCGCACTACTTCAGCCCTATCCCGGGACTCGCTGAACTATCAATAAGCAATTGCAAATTGCTTCAAGTGCCAGACAACACGTTCCAAGACTTGAATAAATTAAAAAGGCTGAAACTTCGCTCGAAAAATTTGGAATGGAGTCCGACCAAGAATTTAGAAATATTTTTGAATACCTTCAACGGTTTGTCGGATCTGCAGTCGTTAGATCTCGCTCAAAATAACATCAAATTTGTTCCTTCCGGTGTATTTTGCTCGTTGGAAAATATGAATACATTGAATTTGACTCACAATAGAATACGAACAGTTGGACAGCTTGGATTTGGTCAAGGATGTGGATCTAACCTACAAAGCTTAGATTTAAGCAACAATGAAATTAAATCGCTACCAGAAGAATCGGAATTATTAAAGTTGAGAAGTTTGCAGCATTTATATCTGCAACATAACAATATCACTGACATATCAAGTGAAGCATTTAATGGACTTGTATCAATGAGAGTTTTGAACATATCGCATAACCATTTACATACACTTCCTGAAGGACTGTTTGCTAACGCTAGAGAATTAAGAGAGATTTACTTGAATGATAATACACTTTTTGAACTTGCTCGAAGTATATTTCATCGTTTAGAGCAATTGATTGTTTTAGACCTATCAAGTAATCAGCTTACGAGTAATCACATTGACGACGGAACATTCCTGGGACTTATACGGTTGATTGTTTTGAATTTATCGAATAATGCTTTGACAAGAATCGACGGAAAGACATTCAAGGATTTATTCTTCCTGCAAATATTGAATTTGAAGAACAATTCAATTGGTTATATTGAAGACAATGCATTTTTACCTTTATATAATTTACATACACTGAACTTAGCAGAGAACCGTCTCCATACAATTGATGAAAATTTATTCAATGGTTTATTTGTACTGAGCAAATTGACTCTTAATAATAATTTACTCGTTAACATCGATCGCAAAGCGTTTAAAAATTGTTCCGATTTGAAAGAGTTGGATTTGAGCTCCAATCAGTTGATGGAAGTGCCCGACGCATTATGGGAACTTTCATTTCTGAAAACACTTGACATGGGAGAGAATCAAATTTCCGACTTCAGAAACGGATCCTTTAAAAACCTTAACCAACTAACTGGATTGAGGCTGATTGACAACCAAATTGGAAATTTAAGCGTCGGAATGTTTTGGGACTTACCAAGCTTACAAGTGCTCAACATCGCAAAGAACAAGATTCAGTCAATCGAACGAGGAACTTTTACCCGGAATTCACAACTGGAAGCCATACGACTCGACGGGAACTTTTTGTCGGACATCAACGGTGTCTTCTCTACGCTCGCGAGCCTTTTGTGGCTCAATTTATCGGAAAATCATTTAGTGTGGTTCGATTACGCATTTGTGCCTAGTAATCTCAAGTGGTTAGACATTCACGGCAATTTTATTGAGCACTTGGGAAATTATTACAAGTTGCAAGATGAAATCCGTATAAAGACATTGGACGTTAGCCATAATCGTATAGTGGAAATATCGCCCATAGCGATACCAAATAGTGTAGAACTATTATTTATAAATAATAACTTTTTGAACAAAATCCATGTGAATACATTTTTCGATAAAAAGAATTTGACGCGAGTGGACATGTATGCTAACGAAATTGTGCATTTAGAACTGAATAGTATGCGTTTATCTACAGTGCCGGGAAATAAAACTTTACCTGAATTTTATATTGGTGGAAATCCGTTTCAATGTGATTGTACTATGGAGTGGTTACCAATTATAAACAATATGACCGCTATGAGACAATATCCGCGTGTGATGGACTTGGAAAATGTTTTGTGTAAAATGACAAATATCCGTAGCGGAACTCACGTGCCCTTAACTAACCTTAAGACAACAGACTTTCTTTGTAAGTATGAGACCCATTGTTTTGCCATCTGTCACTGCTGTGACTACGACGCGTGTGACTGTGAAATGACATGCCCTCAAAACTGTACTTGTTACCATGACCCATTATGGAATACTAACGTAGTGGACTGTTCCGGACAGTCGTCTATGGAAATACCACATAAAATACCTATGGATGCTACTGAAGTATTTTTAGATGGAAACAATATAAGGGAGTTACAAAACCACGTTTTCATCGGAAGACAGAAAATGAGATCGCTGTATGTAAACAACAGCAACGTCGATAACATACAAAATAGAACTTTTGCCGGTTTGAATTCTTTACAAATACTTCATCTAGGAAATAACAAACTTAAAGAAGTGAAAGGTTACGAATTCCATCAATTGAGTAACTTGAAAGAATTATTTTTACAAAATAATTTGATAAGCCATATTGCCAATATATCATTCCTTTCTTTAAGATTATTAGAAACCTTACGCCTTGACGGCAATAGACTAGTTGATTTTGGAGTGTGGAGTTTTAATAATAACCCCAATATGAAAGCATTGTCGCTCGGTAACAACTTGTGGTCTTGTAAATGTCGCTACCTGCAAGAGTTGACTGCATATTTGGCCGAGAATGCACAAAAAATCATCGACATTACTGACGTATGGTGTTGGAACGGTGAAGCAAAACCGCCACAGAAAAAAGAGCTCAACTTAAATGGCACTGCCTGCAGCGATTATTATGCTGATAATTCAGTCATTGGAAACATGTTGGTGTCGAACTATGTTCCCATGATGGTTTCTACTCTCACCGGGTTTATGTTAATTTTATTGGCTCTTGTCGTATTATTTCTTTTTAGAGACTCACTCAGAGTATGGCTCTATACAAACTGTGGCATCAGAGTATTCTCGTTTGCCGGTGCATTTGAAGAAAATCAAAAATTGTATGACGCTTATGTGTGCTACAGCCCAAAAGATGAAGAATCCCTTGTACAGTCATTAGCAAACGAATTGGAAAACGGGAATCCGGCATATCACCTTTGCCTTCATTATAGAGACATTCCACACCACGGCGCGCAGTACATGCAATGCGCGCCACCCGACGTTGAAACCGCCAAAGCATCGAAACGAGTAATCATCATTCTTACGAGAAATTTCATGCAAACAGAATGGTCGCGATATGAATTCCGACAAGGGCTGCACGAAGCACTCAAGGGGTGTATTTATAAATTAGTTTTAATAGAAGAGTGTACGGTTGTGGGAGACGCAATATGTGACCCTGACCTGCGGCCTTATCTGAAAACGGGCTCGCGATTGAGATGGGGTCAGAAGAGGTTTTGGGAGCGACTGAGGTATATGATGCCGGATTCGTCGCCATCAAATCATAAACCTAGAGGTCATAGCTATAGGAAAAGTATAAATACATATACGTTAGATTCATCCGTGCCTAACGGGGGAATTCGAACACTGCCATTTCCAGACAAATCACCTGTATTGGGTAGCGGGCAGGGAGTCAGCGCCCCACCTGAGTATAGTAGTGAAGTGCGACAGTCGCCATCCGCTGTTAGACAAACACAAGGAGTGGTATACGGGCCGGATGGGAGGCCGATCTCAGACCACATCTACTCCTCGATAGACTCTGACTATTCGTCTCTGGAGCACGGCATGGCTCCGGGGCGGCGGCGAGACATGCGCCAATGGCCGCCGCCGCCACCTCTCGTCGACACGGGCAACTCCGTGCAAGCCTACCTAGTCTAGAGGGCCGTACGCAGTACGCCCACCTTCCAGTCACATTGTAAATATTGTATGTTAGTTCTAGCGCGCTGTAAATATTGTAATTATTAGTCTGTAAGTGCTATACCAAAACGTTAGTAAGTGAACTATTATTGCCTGTTCGTTATCCTGTGTAATTTTAAAAATTTTAAAGACTGCTGTAGTAGGTATATGAGTATTGTAAATAGCGAAAACAAGTGATCATACTATATTATTATCAGTAATATGGCGTTATTTATACAAGTAAAATAAATTGATGAAGATTTATAAATATACATTTTATTTGAATTACCTATTCCAACAGCCCTATGAATCTTTTTACTTCAAAAGTTTAGGAATCTTATTTTTTAATAACTTCATAACTTTTAATAAGATTAATTTCTTAGTAACTCTTATACTTGTCAGAGAATAAATTACATTAGTCACATACAATTAAATTTAAATTACTTCAAAGCTATCAACCTACATAATGGCTTAATTTTCATTCTCAAGTGGCAAATTACCTATTATACCTATTTTCATTTTTCTTAATTAAACAATTTATATTTAGGTGAAATTAAAATATAACATTACGTAAATAATAATATCACACAATTATTTCTATCATAGTCAACAATTATGTTAATATATTATTAAATAAACACATTAACAAAACAGGAACAATCACGAATTTAATATAAAGTACAAACATATTTCAATCATGAAAGTGCAAAAGCAAATACGATTTGCATATTTATGAATAACAGACTGAAGCGTGCTGAAATTATATTAACTGTGTCTACACTTCCTATTTAGAGGTAAGATTTTTTAATATAAACTACAACAGATAGTCATTCGAACATGACAGTCCATGGTACCTACTTCTTTTGCTCTAAGATAAAAATGGTTATTTAAATAAAATTAAATATATGACGTATAATGAATACTAGACATAATAAATCAATTTTCACATTTATATGTATAATATACCTACATAAAAATTAATTAAATGAACAGAAACATAATTCAATTTCTGAATAAAATTATCATCTCAATTCAAATCAATTAGCATGAACACGCAGGTTTATTTTGTAGCAATTTATTTAAACTAGCATTAATAATACGATTAATAATACATACTACTATACTGATTAACAATACTTAATACTGTTAGTTAACAAGACAGACACATTATTTTCATAGCCAAACCTTAAAAAGACAGTGTTAAGTTACTCGACTCCTGGAAATCAAAAAATGGTAAGTAATCATTTCCTATTATTTGAAATAAATATGTATGTAGTACTAGCTGTTCCCCGCGATTTGACCCGCGTTCCCGAGGGATTTTATCCTTTCCCGGGTTAAAAATTATCCTATGTGTTATTCCAGGATATGATCTACCTGTGTGCCAAGTTCCATCAAAATCCGTTCCACCGTTTTTGCATGAAAGAGTAACAAAGATCCATCCATCCAAAATTTCACATTTATAATATTAGTGGGATGTAAATAAATTGAAGTCCTATTTGTACGTACCTACTTAAAAAAACATTTTTTCTTAATCTTAACATTAGTTGCTTAGATATTGAGAAGCTAATGTCGAATTTATATAACACAAGTTTAGGTAAAAGGTTTTGTAAAAGCTTGTGAACATTACCTAAACATCTTAATGAAAATCATATTAGCCATTTGCATAGTTATAGATTATTTTACCCGGGCAAACATAAAAATACCTCAGGAAAGGAGTGATGCCATGGGGTGTAAACTAATCGTGTTTAAAGGGTAACCTTTCAATTTCTGTGGAAACAATACACATTCAATTTACAAATAACTGTCATAAAAGCTATTCCAAAACTAATTCTTGGCAGAATTCCCAACTGGCATACATAATCATAATAAAGTAGAGAAACAATGAGCATAAAAGTACAGTCATGACAAGATACATTTACGGAACAACAAAACTCGACTTCACATTTCTTATTGCGCTCGAAGACTCGAAGTGAAGGTCCATAAAGAATATATTGGTGTAGAAGTTGTGTAGCCGACTGTATTACTTAACATAATCGGAAATTCACTTTGGCATCTAGCCAGTACTGCTTCCTGTCTTGAGTATTGTAACAGACTAACTTCATGATACATCTCATTTATAACTACTGAATACGAATTTGGGGTAATATGTGGATCATAAAATAAAATGCTGTAGTTTTTGGCTAGATATTTTTTTATTTCATTAATATCTATAGACTGTATGCCAACTTTTAAAATTCATATCGAAATTCTTTCTGATTTATTATTGTACTAGTTTTCCGCCCCGCGGTTTCACCCGCGTTACCGAGAGATCTTATCTTTTCCTGGGATAAAAAGTATCCTATGTTTTATTCCAGGGTATGATCTACCTTTACCTGTGTCTTTTGCTTGATTGAGGAACAAACATCTAAATATACAAACATAATCTGTTTTCCAACCGAATTTCAGTACAGTAAATATACTACTTACTAAAATATTAACTTATTAAGTAGCTAACGAGAAACAATCACCAAACTGTTCGTGAACAAAATAGCAGAGTAGGTATAGTTAAAGATTATTTAGGCCAAGCTGATTTATTAATCAAGGTCAAGATTAAGGAGTTATGACGAACAATGTTGCCAGCTTGATTGTATCAATTACGGCTCGTTGTGATAATAAAACTTGGCTATGTGAAAATAAAGTTTTGTTTTAGTAAATGGTGCGTATGCGAGTAATATTTGAAAAGAGAATAAAGTTGAAAAACGTAACTGATTTTATCATATCTAATAATGTTTAAATTTTATTGGAATCGTAAAATCTAATTCTGAAATGAATGTATGCAAAAGTTATAGTTTAATTTCACTCTCTTAGGAGTTAGTTAGGCGTCAGGGTCCCATCTAGGCTTTGTGTGCTTACCATCTTCGGCCACATCATCACTTACCATGGTGAGATTGTGGTCAAACACAAGCCTATCGAGAGTTAAAAAAAAGGCGGAAGGGTTCAAGATATCCTCAAACCTTAATCAATATCGGTTCAGTAAAAATCAGACAAAGTTACATTGCATTTGTAATGAGAAAATTAGTATGAAGCACAGATTCCGCCACATTTACAAACCTCATAGTCGTAACAAATTCAGTGCCTTAAAAACCCATAATTGTAAATTGTATTTTTTCTATAAGCGTAGACAAGTGTAACGACACCGGACGCCATTTCCGCCGCGGCGCGTGATCATTATAACCTTATGTCGGCTAAGCACAAACCAACTGGGCTTGAATACCTAATACAGTATTAGCTCATACGTCTGTGAGTCGACTGGCAATGGGTGTTAATGAAAAGTTATGGTGACGCATCATTGTTTCGGAAGCTAGTTGAGGATGTTTTAATGCGTACGTTTAATTAGTCGTGCGTGTTACTTTTCTTTGGCACGCCTAAGGCTCTATATTGGGCATACATCAATTGGGGCCAAACTGCCCCAGTGCTCACTGTGGGCACCAAAATAACGCCCATAATCATCATTACAAACATAGGCCCCCCCAAAGTTTTCCACAACGACCGGTCCTGTGCTGGACGCATCCAGTAGCCTCTCACTAGGTTGAAAAAAAATTGTCAAACGCCCATGTTTGACAAATATTGGTGGTTGTTTAAATATGCGTCATCTCAATGGGCACCAGGCAGTTTGGTCCCAACCGAAATAGTCCCCACTGCTGCGCCTTGGTCCTGCTAGAGGTACAAAGGTGGCAATGACAAGGAAACCTCACGTTGAGTACAGATCAACGATTAATTGATCCATTGACGGGCCAGTTGGCGTGTTTGGTTAAACACAACCTATTACGCCACACACAGAAAGTGGGTTCTATTTCATCCAAGACCATTGGACATGTCTGTTAGTCCTAAGTGGGGGAATGAAAAAACTGGCCAAGTGCGAGTCGGACTCGGGCACCGAGGGTTCCCTACAAATTTTGTAGTTTAAAAAATAAACCTGATTTTAGTATTTGTTGTTATGGCGGCAACAGAAATACATTATCTGTGTAAATTTCAACTGTCTAGCTATCACGGTTTATGAGATACAGCCTGGTGACAGACAGACGGACAACAGAGTCTTAGTAATAGGGTTTCCGATTTTACCCTTTGGGTACGGAACCCTAAAAATACCCTAAAAATCTGTTTACTATTTTTAAACTCTTTACTTAGTTTGGGATCAGATGGCCGTTTGTGAAAAATGTCCGAGGATATATATTTAAATATTGTATTCAGTTATAGATGCTATTAAAAGAGGATATTCATTTGACTGATCCATTTTATTATTGGTTCCCCTTGATAGCTACAGATACGATAAAAATATAAGAGAATACACTTTCATACAAAGGAATGCGATGATTTGCAATACAAATTCCACTATATAGATGTTAGAATAAAGTTTACATTCAGTTACAATCCGGTTTAACTGGTCCACATATTAACTGTTCAGTAGTATTGCTACCTGTTGTTGTGAAAGCATTGAATGTAAATTAAGCTTTAAGCAAATAAGTTTACGGTTGACTATAATTTGTACAATATTTTTTTTATATTAGCTTTACTCTTAGTTTACCTTAAAGCTAATCAATGTAATAGCAACTGAGATGCATTTTTAATTATTAATTGTTTGTTCAATAAACGTGTTTATTAACTTTAAATGTACTTATTTACAGTCTCAACTCCGAATTTCGGATTGAAAAGTGACCTAAAAAGTCTGAATATTATCTGTACATCGCTACTAATATTATATTTCGTGCAAAAGTAACTATTTGTCCTGTCTGTCTGTAACCTTTTCACGCTTAAGAATGCCTTATGAATATGGACATAGGATACTTTTTACACCGTGAAAAGTTAAGATCCCTCTGGAACGCGGGTGAAATCGCGAAGACAGCTAGTTAGAAATATAGCTTAAATCAATTATCTACTAATAAAAAAGGGTTAAATTACATCTGTCCTGGATGGGAATTAAACCCATGACCAGTGGGGTGTTATTTTACAGTCAGTTATATATTTGACATCGAGTTTATATTCTAATTCGTAGATTATACCGGGTCTATTCGCGCACAGAATATTATCAAAATATAATTTTAACTAACCTCGACGTAACCTATGAATATGAATTTAGTTCTCGAAAGTTTTAAGAGTTTATATTTTAGCGTTGACGTTATAAATATATCCACAGATTAAATAAATAGTTACAAACTTTGGTCTTACTCCAAAACTCGAGTTATAATCAGGCTGACAGTAAAATATGCAGTACCGTGCCTTAAATAGCTGCGCTGAGGTAACCCGCTCCATTTTACTCTACTTCGATAACAGCTTACGCTCTGATTATTGAAACAAATTTTATTTCGGGCAATAACTGATAAAGATTGTGCCAAACAGAATGCATGTTTACGCATAGTTCTAATACATATTATTATGTATAAAAATAAATAAAATTGAAGTAAAATAGAAGAGGTACCTCTTTGTAATGACAAAATAACACTTTTACTGAATGAATATCATGGAAGTGTATAACTTATAACGCCTATCTGTTTATTCCGGCTAATCTCTGAAACAGCTGAACCGATTTTGACGGGACTTACACTGGCAGATAGCTGATGTTTTAGGGAGTCGAAGTCAAAGTCAAAACCATTTATTCGGTTTAGGCCTGTGGTTTATACGCACCTAAGATATATGTTGTAATACACGTCTCGGACGTTTCATTTTTATATCCAAACATAACCACCTAAAGGTCCTAGAAGGGCACTTATGAAGGTCGAATTACAGAAGTTACCACCGGTTCGGAAGTCAGCCTTTAACTGAGACGAACCGGCAAGAATATCAGCAAGGTTATATTTTTTTAATATTTTTGGATCATCTGACTATATTGGCTTTATCAGTAACTTATACAATTACAGTTTCGCGCAAAAAAATTATGAACAAAATCCGATTCAAATAGGGATCGCGGGTAAAACCGCGAGGTACAGCAGTCAGTATTTCATATAATCTCTACTAGAAATATGTTTCCTGAGAATAAATTTCATCCAGAATAATTTGTTACCGAGTTGCCGAGGGCTTTTTGAACCATAGCGTGCTTTTTAGCAATAAATTAATTATAAGCCAAGTTCTTGGAGCTGTTATCGATGTAGACAGTAACGGAATTTAATTGCGTTACTTCTACTGTTATATTTCAACTATTTCTAGATTGCGCAAGTTCAGTTAAACTGACAATTTGATTTTGCATGCAGATATTTTATTAAAACTCGAACCTTATTCAGTTCAAGCCTGATAAGGCACTTGTTAATGTCACAATGACTCTACTGTCTAAAACTGAGAAGACTCGGACATTTTAAAATGTATATGAATTTTCAAATTTATTTTATAGCATAGATAGCTTATTCAAATATTTGACACTTTGCAGGGCTGCAAGTGTAGCTACTACTACCATACATTTTACTTTGCACGCCATTGATTTACCTTAAAATAATAAGGTCAGATGGATAAGTATAATAATAAGTTTAAAAGTAGCACCAGTGATTGAAAAGTTTTAAGGCAATAGATTGGCTTGGTATGGACATGGAGCAGGGATGAAAAACATTAACGAAAAGAGTATTGAGTATAAGTGTGGATGCATATAGAGGTAGAGGAAGGCCGAAGAAGGTATGGATGGACTGTGTGAAGAATGATATGTTTATGAAAATTGAGAGTACTAAGACGACTAGTGATAGAGCGAAGTGGAAGAGGAAGACATGTTGTACCCTAGTTGTCCCACCTAACGAGGGATAACGACAAGAAAAAGATAGGTATAATAATAATTAATTCAGTATAATTTATTCAGAATACCTATAAACATATAAACTACAATAACATTTAAAAATAGCCGAGTGTATTGCAGGATTGCGTAAGAATCACACGAATGCACGAATTCTTGGTACAAATATACATACAGAGTTTACTAAAAAAGATGTTACGCAATGCAATAAAAATATATCTTTTGTTAACTCCTCAATTCTATAAATTGTAAATATTAGGTATTTGTGTGATTCAACATTATTATACCTAATACCTCACATTTTAGTTACATAACAATAATAATGTTCAATGCCTCCATGGGTGTTGGCAGTTTGACCAGTTGGGTGATAACAGAATGCAGGTTTACTTAGCAAGTCATTAATATTGGCCGTGACAGACCAATTTCAAATGTTTGCAATAAATTACCAATACAAATGTTTGATCAACGGTCAGCAAACAATATTTGTTCACAGAGCGTGGGAATATTAATGCAGTGTGAAGTGGACATTTCTAATACATATTTGTTGATAATGTTGGTTATTAGTATCATGACGAATATTTTGTGGCAGTCAGTGGGCGTGCCAGGTGGCAAATGTTTGCTTACTTGTCTAGGTTCTTACAAAAGTCAAGATCGTTTACAGATACATTTTTTGTTTGTTATCTCGTTGAGTTTCTTATATTTGAATTGAGTTGTATGATTTTGTTTATTTTCTGACTAGTGTTCTTTAGCTACCGCAATTCATTAGGGATGTGTTATATTTTTATTATGTAACTAGAAATATTATTCTTTATTGCAACACCTGTCATCAAATTGTCATTCATACTTTTAAATGCGTAGTGAAATTTTACACCACACGTTAAAATAATATGTAACGAATCTGTTACGGTCCAGTGAGCACGTTCATGTAATGTCAACTTACTTTCACTTTATTCAATAAAATTTTGATAAACTCTTTCACACTTTGAATTTTATTATTTTTCTACTAAAGAGTCACGCATAGGTAATTATTTAAGTTTTGATTTTCCCCAGGGTTAGGTACTATCCTTACAGACTTTTCGTACTTTTGTCGATAAAACCCCCCACCGTACACCTCAGTAGTAACCATACATTACACATACTCCCATTAAGTATGTTGAATATGAAGATTACCTACTCTCATAATCTTATAAATTTATTTTTGTCATAAAGTTTTTGAATCAAACACAAAAAGATCATATTTTCTATGATACAATAATATTTGCTACACAGAAATTGGCAAAACGATCTGTTTTTAATATATTCAACAAGATTTCTAAATCATGGACATGAAGTCGTCATTTTTCTTTTTGCCACGTCGACAGCTAAGTAAAACAATTGACTATAAACTCATCTGTACGTGTCTCCTACAAAAAGAGAAAGCCTTCGTCCATTCTAATGTCCCGTTTCTAACAACATTATGTCTTATTTAAGAGATACAACAAAAAAATAAAATAGCCAACGTTGTGAAAGAATAAGGCGAAATGGGCCATAAACGTTGTCCCGTCGAAACTAAAGACAAAAGTCTTGGTGCTACCGGAGAAAAAATATTTTGGGATGCTGTAAAATGTCTTTCTTAGTTTATTGCGACATTGTAGTATACACCTTTTTTTCCCGTTCAGTAAGTTTTGACATTAGAACAATGGTAATTTTAGCTTCTGTTTTGTAATGAGTCTTAGCGACAAAAGCTTGCTATGTTTTTGGGTGCCGGCCGATGTATTCTATTGTTTTGGAAGTACGATCTTGTCGTTTCGTTTTTTTAAATGTACACATATTTTTTCATTTCATTAGACAAGTGATAATAAAAAAAAGAGCGGTCTCTCCAAATTCAATGTACTTGCTTTATAAATATTGCTGATTAGTTTTAATTTAGATAAATTTAATGATCAATTCATCACAGCATATTTCACACTTTATCTATTACTGTAATATTACCGTTTTATATGCAACAGTAATACTGTTGCATATAAAACGTGCATCTATTTAAAAGTAACCGACACGAAAACATTTTTAGTAAACCGTTTTCCTACTTTTACTGTCATTAATATTTTGAAGCTAAAGTAGTGCAAAAACGTCTCTCTCGAACCAATAGGTATTTACTTAGCTTGAAGATATAAAAGATAGCGACGGCTATTAAGCGACAAAAACTCAGATGGTTTATATTTAATCCGCTTTTTTGTAGCATACTGTCGGCATTACAAATGCGGAACCAGCAGACCAGAACCGATGCTCAGGACTGCACACATGCTCAGTTTTTATCGCTCACACGTATAATTTTATTGCTCAGTAGCGTATATCGTGACGTCCTGTTTATGCCAAACAGATACGGATTCTCTCCCCTCAACAGGGATCTGTCGGTCGACATCAAATAAAATTTAATTTGCCCATTGTCTGTTAGGATTGTTTGAGAGGTATGAAAAGTGTCAGAAAAAAAAATGGTAAATATAATTAAGGTTTTATATTGCTATGAGTGTGTTTGGAATATTTTTGATGAAGTTGTTTAAATGTTTCTTTTTTTCTATAAACTAAGTAATATTATAAATGAAGTATAGCGTACACTTGGTGACACTTGTCTGAAACATACAATACAGGAGGTCTGGTAAGTTGTACCTACGACAAATTTAAAGGAGAGATAAGTGGGCGAGTCACCAACCAAATATACAAAAATTACTGCAATAAAAATGTCACCATTTTCAAGATATTTCTGTGTTTTTTGTATAGATTTTTGAATTTTATATATTAAATATGTCCAAAATGGTGACGCTTTTACTACGGTCATGTATTTGGTATATGACCCGCCCACCTTTATCCCCCTTAGTTTAGTGTAGGTACTACTTGCCGGACATCCTGTATACACATACAACAACAATATTCTAAATTTATTTTAATAAATATGAATTTAAAACAACAATATTTTAAACTAGAATGCAAAATTTGTCCAATATCAAACATTTGTTTAGTAAATTGAAACATTACGGCCACATTCCAACACTGCTGTGCTGGGAAGCTTAACACCGAACACATGTTTATGTCTATTCATGACTAGTCTATTTGAAAACTTTGGACCAATTGTGTCCCACTTTTGTCGTAAATCATTGAAGTACCTACTCCTGTTGCTTGCTACCGAACTAAAGTTGGTCTGTTCGTTTTATGATTCTTTTGTTTAAAACTTTTATTGGACCGGCCCCCGTTCCTAAAACTAATTTATTCAGGAGCCTCAATGGTCACAACCTTGGAACTTGCTTCTACTTTCCAACGGTCCTCCCATTTGGTTTTTTACGATATTCTCCTTTGCAAGTTTTTGTAAACTGTTGTACCCAATCGTTTATCGATAGCTTAGAGTAAGTTGGTAGAATAAAACTGAATGACTTTTTAATACCGTTAAAATATTCCAAGTCTATAAAAGCTTGGGATTGCTCTTTTTATTGTCACAGTTGGAGATTAGCTACTACGTATTTACTACTGTAAATAGATTCTTTAGCTCTCTGTGAAATAAAATTGTGTGGTTAATAGACTGATTCCCTTGTTTAGTTATCTTACTAATATTATAAATGTGAAAGTTTGGATGGATGTATGTTTGTTACTCATTTACGCCAGAACGGCTGAATGGATCTGGATGAAATTTGACATGGAGATACATTATAGTCTGGAATAGCACATAGGCTACTTTTTATCCTGGGAAAAGATAAGATCCCTTCATACAAAACTCCATATACCTAGACTATATTAAAAGAAGCTGATTTGATATCTAAGTAAGTTAACATCCCTAGTAGATTGCTATGTCACAAGATGGAAATAATTCACAGATTCATTACAAAATAAAGGAGAGGTACCTATGGAATAATTTACACCTGCACAGTCACGGACCGGGCAACAACCTCCATAACATAATTCACCAAACGACCTTATCGAAATTGTATTCCAAATTACTATCGATACCTATTAAAACGACAACTATTGGGTAATGTAGGAACCACTAAAATTTTTATCAATTGATTCACTAGGGTTAATAAAATTTTATCTTGTCACACTTTCTAACATAACTGTAGCAGATAATACAAATGACTCTATAGAATTTAACACCTATGTAATAGCTCTGTGTAATGGAGTACGGAATTAAGGTATTTCTATATTGCTTCCACACCGTAGTCATCCGAACAAAGGTGATTGAGCAACTTATTTTTAACATTTTAAATATTCGCAGTTTTTTTATATTGTTAAAATAATGTTTATTAATAACTTAAGTCGTGATGACTGGCATTCTGTTTTTCACAACGATAGTCCTATTTGTGAGTCAAAGTACCTATTTAAATGACTTACATTGATGTAAAAGAAAGTTATAGTTTTAATTATATTTTTAATCGTTTTTTTTTTCTGGATAAGCTTGTGTTTGAGCACAATCTCTATTGATTATGTGGCCAAAGGTGGTAAGCACACAAAACCTAGATGTGAACTGACTCTCAAGTGCAGCTGTCGGAACACACAGATAGGTAAAAAATGTGATTCTGATAAACACAACAGTGTAGAAGCACCTTAAAGGGTTCGTAATGAGTTTTTAAAGTTATTAAGGCAAATTACCATCGGGGAGCGATCAATAAAGTGTATAATAAGTTACGGTGATGGCTCGGTAGGCGTATGAATCGCGGCTTCTGATGGAAATGCTCTTGCTTCTGTGCAGCCGATTAGTGATGATTTATAGGCAGAACGTTTAGTTTTTGCTTAGTATTAAACGTTTAGTAAAAGAGCATTTTAGTATGTTTTAAGATTGTATTGACTTGAAAAATAAGCCTAAAAATCCTACGAATATAACCAAAACAATAATGATTGATTTTATATCACGTCAACATATATTAAATTAATGATGTACAACTATTTCCGTAATTCTTTTGTACAATCACAAATGTCTATAGATGCCACGTTCTTTATGCTTCTACGAGTCTTCAGCAAACGGGACTTTGAGCGCTGTCCCAATATTGTTACAAGCTTTTAATTCACCATTATCATTAATAACACCATACAGGAAACTTCATATATAAAAAACCTTTATATCGATGATCGTTTAGTCCGAACGTTGTGGCCGAAATGGTTATTTAATGTGAAAAAATTATAGAACTCTTTTTATTTCGACGTTCTGGCTATGACCGACTTAATTACTGGTTTACTATGATTTATTATATAATGCAGGAATAATTTTAAGACCGTCCAATGACGTATGACTTCTCTCTCGGGGAACAGGTTGGTGCGCCGCTGGCGTTACGATGATGGCCAAAGATAAGATATCGTGAAGATTGGAGGGTTTAGTTTCTCGCATTTTGTTCCTGCAAGTGGCTGCCTTCTATGAGTTATTACGTAATTGATACGGTGAAGGTATTGCATTGAAATATTACCATGTTGAATTGATTTATTCTTACCTATTCGTGTAACGGGTGAATGAATGTGTGAAATAAACATTTAATATAATTTATCTTCGAAAATAATAGTCATATAAAAAAGTGATAGGTATGAAGGTATAATATCAGTTATCTGTGATTTTGCTTAGTTTTTGTCTCAGCCCATATATTTATTATTTTATTTTTACTTGTGGTGTAAACACATTATATTAGTCTTCGTTCAAATAAATATGTCTATTTACAATCGCGTAATCTGATATTTTGTTTCGGAAAATATGCGAAATATTACGAAATAATATTCCTTTACGTATAAATCTAGTAATTTTACCTGAAATCATTAAAAACTATACAGTTGTATTATGATGAGATCGTTCAAAACAACGGAGGCTGAAGATCATAGACAAAAATCTCCGTTTATGATGTAAACGGAAAAGTAATAGATTGGCATTTTATTTTACACCTTATTCCTTTGAGTTATTTCACAATTTTGAGACGACAATAACTACTTAGAACTTGGTAATCATAACGTATCTTATATGTGCAAAAACAATGGAATCTAGGACTTACCTGTCTCATTCACTTATCTTTGGTCGAGCGCTACATGCAATGCTTTCTACCGCTGCGCCTGAGTTGCCCCTGTTATAAATAATACTATAATGACAAGAAATTACCGTGTTCTGCCACACTACATGCTAGATCCCGTTCTTACCGGTTCATTATATTCAAGGTCTAAACCTACAAGTTGTTTTATGATGTTTGATATTTTGAAGGGAAATACATTATCATGTACCTATATTGGGAGCACCCAGTTTAATGCATCCGTTTATTTACAATCGAGAAAGTGAAGTAGTAGAGATTATAGTTTATATGACGTGAGAAAAAAAGAAAAAGGATTGTAACAATATTATTTTCCCGTTAATAACTATTTATTTCTGTACATCAATTGTACAGAATACATTACACACTATACATTTATATTGATCATACCTTATCACCTCATATATTGTTGAATTGATTTGTCCAAAATATGTCCTGAGACACTCTATATTATCTTATTGGGTTCTGAAAATTTGTAGATCTTTGTTTGTTTATTGTCCCGTAAGTAGTACGACAAGCTTAAGGAGAATATAGATGGACTGATCGCCTGCCAAACATACAAAAATGACCTCAATAAATAAAATATTTCGATATTTCAGATTTTTACATTGATTTTTGAATTTTACTCATTAAATATCTCCAAAATGGTGACACATCTGCCTGTTTGTCAACCTAATGACATAAAAATAAGTTTTTTTTGTATATTACCTCCCCCTTATGTTTGTCGTACTACATTCTGAGCACCCTATATACAGAGATAATTATATTAACTAAGCATCCGTATTCTACACACATGCAGATTGTCGTACATCTTCAAGATCGAATGCATAATTAAATTTCAGTTACAAATCATCAATAAAAATGCTTCAGTTTGTATAGAAAGTGATCATTGTTCTATCGTGCACAAACATTTTGATTGGTTTCATTATATCGACCATATTTAATATTCATTATTGCAACCTAGTTACACGAAGTAATTAAATGTACAATTGAAATTCATCGGATATTATTCCGCTGTTATACCACCTCCGTATTAATATTAATAAAGTTAATTTTGCAAGCGCAGAGTTATGTCGCAGGTGCCTATGTAGTCATGCATAAAAGCATTTCATATTATTAATTTTAAATTAAGTTATTGGATTGATACAAGTGATTGCAGTTTATGATGTCCGCTATGGTTGTTATATAAGATACCAGTTGTCCCCCGCGGTTTTACCCGCGTTTCCAAGGGATCTTATCCTTTCCCGGGATAAAAGTATCCTATGTTTTGTTCCAGCTTATACCTGTTTGTTAAGTTTCATCAAAATCCATTCAGCCGTTTTTGCTTGAAAGAGTAACAAACATCCATCCATCCAAACATTCAGATTTATAATATTACTAGCTGTTCCGCGCGGTTTCACCCGCGTTCCCGAGGGATCTTATCTTTTCCCGGGATAAAAAGTAGCCTATGTGCTATTCCAGACTATAATATATCTCAAAATTTCATCCAGATCCATTCAGCCGTTCTTGCGTAAATGAGTAACAAACATCCATCCATCCAAACTTTCACAAATATTAGTGAGATATAAGTCGGATAAAACAATACAAAACAAGTTTTAAAAAAATACTTTTTATAAAAAATATCGAGGTGAAACCTATTGTAACTAAAGAGCAATCTATTTTTCTAAACAAAGAGTCTGATACAAACCTTAAGAATGTATAAACACTCATTTGAACATTCTAAAGTACCTACAAAACAATCATCAATTGTCCAATTCTGTGAAGCTCCTCATGTTACAAGATGACGTCAAAGGATCTTATTACCCCACAAGAGGTGATTATTTATTGATTCAGTATGGAGGGTAGAGCTGTAGTCAAATGTAAACCTGAAACAGTAAACACACACACAAGTATTTATTTTTATATTAAAAATAAAAACAATGAATACCAGGGGGGTTGGGAAAGTATTGGTGATATTTGCGGCTTAGAGGCTTCTAGCTCTATCTCATGTTCTACTGCCACTATACACCGGTAGAAGCACGATGACAGATTATCAAGTTATGGGATGAATGAATTAACTTATTTCTCTTTCTAATATAAAACATAAGAAAATGACAGGAGAATTTTAGCTCTGGAAAATTAGTTCTTACTTGATTTAACACAAATATAAGCGCCAGCAATTGTGACTACTTATTTGATAGGATCTTTTTCTATTGTATTTTCAGAAAGAGATATAGGTAATTATTTCAAAAGCTAAGTAGATAGATATATAACTGAATCAGTAACGCAATTTATTTATATATCTTATATATTTGGTCTTAATTATAAATAAAAAAAACTTTTTATAAAAAAATAAAAACGACTTCAAAGGCAAATATTGCACTAAAAACCGAAAGATAAACTGAATAAGACATTAAATAAAATGGACAAAAAATATTTCAATAACTAAATAGACCAAAAACTTTACTTATGTAAACTACCTACGCACCTATTCAAATTATTATTCTATTAATACCTTTTGATCTGTTTGAAGTCGGTGCCAAGCCTAATAGGTTTAATAGGCTTCGTACGGTTTGAGGAGGTAGGACATAGCATAACATCTGCTCATAATTGGGGCCGTCTGATTGGGGAAGTACCTCCACCTTACAGAATATCGCAGCCAAATAACACTGCCAAGTGGTGTTGTGTTCCTGCGGTGAGTAAGGTTGCCAGAGCTCCTTAGAGGAGGCACTGTGCTGACGGCGGAGGGACCGGCGATATTATGGAGTCGCTATTAAGTAGTGTAGGCGCAGCATGTTGGCGTGCGGTTAGGGAGATCCGGTGAAACGGTTGACCGCTGGCCGCCCGCAGATAGAGTGAGTTCCCGAACCCAGGGATTACTTAATCTCCTCCCTGGGAGGCTGAACTGCCATCTGGCGATGCTTGTGAAGGCATTTATTATTTCTTTCATTCTATTTTTGGGCTTGGCACCGACTTCAAACAGATCAAAAGGTATTAATAGAATAATAATTTGAATAGGTGCGTAGGTAGTTTACATAAGTAAAGTTTTTGGTCTATTTAGTTATTGAAATATTTTTTTTCCATTTTATTTAATGTCTTATTCAGTTTATTTTTCGGTTTTTAGTGCAATATTTGCCTTTGAAGTCGTTTTTATTTTTTTATAAAAAGTTTTATTTTTCCATTTTTTATATTTCAATGTTTTCAAGAAATATTTAATTGTTTTCGAGCAAATTAAGCCTATTATTAATTTACATTATCTATACTAATATTAGAAAGCTGAAGAGTTTGTTTGTTTGTTTGTTTGAATATTAGTGTTGGATAGCCCATTTATCGAGAAAGCCTATAAGTTAAATAACATCACGCTATTAGATGAGGGAATACATAAATAGATAAACTTTTAAAGAAAATAAAGAATATATATCCTAAATGATTAAGGCTTCTTTCTCAGCAGCTACTTGATATTGCGTTTCATTTCATTTCATATCTAGGACAACGTATATTCTAACACCTAACCGATAAAGATATTACCTTCTATCATCCGCTCATTTTAATATACAAAGAGACGACGATACGAGTCTAAACGTGAATATAATATTTAAATAAATATCCCGTAACTCCTAACCTTTAAGGAGTTGTACCTTCCATCATCAGCTCTGCAACATAAGATGATGACTACCAGATGGAAATAGCTTTGATAAGTACGTATATGAATGAAAAATACTGTAAATTCTTATAAAATTTGAGGGTTGCTCTCATTTTCCCCAGGTTCCCATCATCAGATCCTGATTTGGTGACAGTGGGACTACCGCCGAAGTATACTCTTTCAAATGAAAAAAGAATTTTGAAAATCGGTTGACATTTCTTATAAAATTTGAGGGTTGCCCTCGTTTTCCTCCAGGTTCCCATCATCAGATCCTGACTTGGTGATAATGGGACCACCGCCGAAGTATACTCTTTCAAACAAAAAAAAAATTTTGAAAATCGGTTGACAATTGGCGGAAAAATCGATGAACATACATAAAAAAAAAAAAAATACATACAGTCGAACATATAACCTCCTCCTTTTTTGAAGTCGTTTAAAAAGGGATGGTATGTTATTTCTGTGCTATGTACCAATAAATTGCACCACTGATTCTATTATATATCAACTGTGGTAAACATTAAAACAATGTTCTTATACGAGCACGCGTCGTTAATTATAAGCAAACATGATGTGGTTAGTTATGACGATATTAGTACAGGAGCTAGCTGCATGAGATAAATAAGTAAAGAGTTATATTCATATGTCGCAATAATAATAAATCTATTAATGTTGTTATTATCTATCTACCTTCTTGAAACTTGATATATAATGGCCTGGCTCTATCAATTCGTTCATGAGAATACTAAGTAGTGAAAATAATGTTATGTTTTTTAAATGAGCTTGAATAAAATTCGTTGAAAGGCAAAATTTTCAATTATTTTAATGCTACAACTGAAAGATGTTTTATGGTAGATCATTTTAATTTAATAATGTTTTATAAATCATATTTTAACTTATACTAACTACCATTTAAAAAGTAAAGCTCTATTTTAAATTATTAATACACACACAGACTTAATTATAGAGAAAAACAAACAAAATAAACAAATTTTTGATAAACCGATAACAATATGAAGCACCCCCAGATAGCCTAATTTCTAATATTATTATTAATAGTGATAACATAATTAATTTCAGTAGCGAGCTCCTCAACTATAATAACGTAGTCGGCGCTTCTGTTCTGCTGAAAGGACCATTGTCCAATGTAGATCGGAATACCGCACTTGTGCTAGTAACATGGCCATGCTTGACTACCGCCGCAGTGTAAGCATCCGATTAATCAATTCACAAGCAGATTACGACATATAAGCTATAATACATGATGGATCTTAGACTGCTTAGGATTTGAATGGGTTTTTGTTCTAAAGGCGATGATAGCTCAGTGGTAGTGACGTCGGATACCGCGGCGAAGGTCGTGGGTTTGAATCCTACAATGAGCTTGAGCTTTCGGTGAAGGAAAACATCGTGAGGAAACCATAGCACGGTGGTAGGGTACTTTGTAGTACCCGACTGGCGGGCTACCACCCTCAAGTTGAAAACCTGTCGCCAAGCACCTATCGGTGTGTTCCGACAGCTGCATTTGAGAGCCAGTTCCCATCTAGGCTTTGCGTGCTTACCACTTTCGGCCACATCATGACTTAGGTACCATGTTGAGATAGTGGTCAAACACAAGCTTATCCAGAATTTAAAAAAACCAGCTCTATCAGTTTTGCTGTTGACAATTACAATTATCTAATTTTTGTAATAACACTTAATAGACATATATACTACTAAAACGTTGAATCAAATTAACAATAAAATTTAAATTCTAGTGGTAATAAAAAAAATCATAAAAAAGCAATAGAAGAATGCTATCTATCAGTCTGCTAAGTCTGGAAATAAACTGGTGAGTTGAATGCTAGAACGTTTTATTTAGGAGCCAGGACGGGAGGACATTCGAATCGGATACCAGACTCTACATGCACTTAATAGTCGGACTTTATTACCAAACAGCCATTTAACCTTTGCTATTCATCTGAAATGCGATTATTCACAGATTACGCTTACTTTATGGATATAGCCAATGTCTTTTTGGGGTTCTAGCTTTTGTTTTAAATGCTTCATAGTGATTCATTCAGTTTAAACTATTTTAAATTTGTGTTTTCCAAACTACGAAAGTTGGGATTTTGTTAACATTTACAGTTGAAAGTTCAGTTTGAAAATTGGACAAATTGCTGGTGTATACGTAAAAAGAGTTTTATTAAATGTTCAGTTAAATTTTGTTCGCTGTATAGTTTTTAAATTATAGCCACTGCTATATCATTACGTGGTTTTACTCGCGTGTTTCGGGTAGGTATTCAAATGTTTTTAATAAGATAATAGAAAAATTGTGTTAATTAGTGTAAAATTGTTTTGAAAATTATAATTGCTGTATTTATTTGATCTTCTCAGCAACCTTCTAGACCGTGCGTAAGAGTCTGAGTTTTAATAAGTGCCTTTCAAAACGTTTCATTAATTTCAGTTAAGCCTTAGAAATCTGATTGAGTTGGGGGTCTGAAGCTCGTCGTTTCGCAAATATTTTATGTAAAAAATTTATCGAGGCCTCGGGTGACCGGCGGGCGGGGAGATTTTTCGGCCAACGCATCAGCTTGGCCATCCAAAGAGGAAACGCTGCCAGTCTTCTGGGAACCTTGCCGATCGGCAGCAGCGGCAGCCTCGAAGAAGTTTTTTTATATATTATAGTTGTACATTTGTTCGTATATTTTGTACATTTGTTATTAATTATAGTTTTTATATTGTAATTAAATAATACATAATGGTAATATTTCACATTTTTAGTATCACTAAGTTTTAAATTTGTATCCTATGTACTTTTCCAAGGTACCATTAAGCTCTATACCAAATTTCATAAAAATTGTTTCAGCGGTTTAGGCATGAAAAGGTAACAGACAGACAGACAGAGTTACTTTCGCATTTATAATTTAGTATGGAAGTATGAATGGATGCAAGTATGGTAGTATGGATTTATAATTTAGTATTGAAGTATGGATAAACATCAGTCAGCTAACATCGGCGTTAACAATCTCAAATTCACAATAATTTAATATCACGCTAAAGGCTTTGTATTACCTCCTACAAGTTTTACTGCGGTCGTATTTAAGAGGGAAGTAGGAGGACGTACCAGAAATCTCCTCGTTTATCTTCTACATTATTAGCAAAAGCAACCTTCCAAACCGTGCGTTAGAGTCTGACAATTCATAAAGGGCTGTTAGTGGATGTCAAATCAATGAATTTCTGTGTGTTTGTCTATTTGTGCGCATGTATGTATGTGTAATTACCTATTTAAGTATGTATTTTAAATATATGTATGTAGTAGTGTATGTATTATTATCAGTTATCAGGTTTCTGTAGCACAAGCTCTGCTTACTTTGTTATCAGATGACCGTGTATGAAGAAAGTCCGAGGATCTTTATTTACTTCCCTCTATTGCTTATGTATAAACGACGCGCGACGGTAGTCTTAACCTGCCCGTTTATCAGAACATCTAAAAATAGTGTTTTCAATAAAAATAATGCTATAAGAGTTAATTGGAAACAAATTTTCATAATTTAGAAACACTTATATTAAATTTAGTTGCGTTCATAAAACTATCTGAACAGTAAAACAAAATAAACATAAACATTACATCAGATCAGATCTTAAAGAGGAACGACGGCCAAGATAAACCGTTTGGATGTTATCGATGCTGTCGTGACAGTAATGAGCAATATATTAAGTTTTAAAACTTAGCTGACTCCTACGTGATCACCCACTGTTCCAGATAACAGATCTATAAAATGCCACCTAGTACTGACTCATTGTTTAATGGATATTGAATTTACATAAACGTAGAGTATTCCATTTAACTCCTATTGTAAAAGCTCAGTGCCTTTATATGGAGTTAGCAAATTGTTGTGTTTAACATTTTTCTGATTGAATAGGGATTCCTACCACCGTATAGAGATACAAGATTGACTGAAGCTGGTTTTATGTTTTATAGTTTGGATTTTATCTTCGTATCTTCTTGTTTGATAGGTAATGAGTATACTTATAGCTTGAAAATAATGGGATTTATCGACATTGTTAAATTTTTTGCTCTATGGTAGCTCTGTATTTTACGACTAGTATAAAAAAAACTTTGTAAAAAAACCTCTGATACAGTCATTTTGTACCTCACCAAATTTTGAGTATTTGTGACGTCGGATATCACGGTGAAGGTCGTGGTTTCGAATCCTACAATGAGCTTGAGTTGTGTGTGAAGGAAAACATCGCAAGGAAACCATATAACGGCTCAACCACCGTACTTTGTAGTACCCGACTGGCTGGCTACCACTCTCAAGTTGAAAATCAGTTGCCAAGCACCAATCGGTGTGTTCCGACATCTGCACTTGAGAGCTAGTTTCCATCTAGGCTTTGTGTGCTTATCACCTTTGGCCACATCATCACTTAGGTACCATGGTATGATTGCGGTCATACATCTTATCCAGAAGTAAAAAAAGCGTACTATATACATATACGTGAAGATAAAAGTTTCTACCCGATTTTCTCCTGTGTTATTTAAAATAAACGTAATAAGAAACAGTTCTTTTTCCCAAAAAATCTTCATAAAGATTTTACGTACCTTGTTGAGATTAGGGTAAAGCATAAGCCTTTACAAAGGAAAGAACAAGTCGTGTAATATGAGCATGAACATCATACGGTAGGGAGTTAACAAGATAATCATATAACAGTAAGCATCGCAGGTTTATTTGCAAACAGGTATAAAGTTGTTCAGCGACAGTTGATGGCGTCAAGCTATTGTGGTAATCCGTTATGATGGAGCCCGTGCAATTTGCAACCGTTTTTCATACCAGTTCATAATAACGGAAACTATCTTGGTCGGTGTAGATTTTAAGTAATGTTTTTAGATAAGTAACACTTTCTGCCTCGCGGTTTCACTCGCGATCTACTTTTTAGGGTTCCGTACCCAAAGGGTAAAAACGGAAACCCTATTACTAAGACTCTACTGTCCATCTGTCTGTCGTATGTCTGTCACCAGGCTGTATCTCATGAACTGTGCTAGCTAGACGGTTGAAATTTTCACAGATGATTTCTGTTGCCGCTATAACAAAATATACTAAAAACAGAATAAAATAATTTACAAAAAAAACCTACAAAATTTATACGGAACCCTCGGTGCGCGAGTCCGATTTTTTTAATCCTTTTTGAAAAACCCTTTCTTAGTAAATGTCAACGTTGTATAAGGAAACTGTAGATATAAATATTCAATGAATATTCTAGAACAACAGTTTAGGCTGTACCTACGTCGATACGTCAAATATTTTGAAATATACCTATAGATATAAGTATTATGTATTTATAAATAAAAAAACAAGTATATGCATCAGCTAATTGGTTTCCATAGTACAAGCTCTGCTTATTTTGGCATCAGATAGCTGTGTGTGAAATATGTCCTAAGATATTTATTTAGACATGGTCATTATTATGGTAAATCATGTAAAATTGATTTATGAAATTATTATTTGAAAACTTATTCGCACCACCGTAAAGGTTCATTTAAAGATGCAAAATAAATGTAGGTAAAGTAAAATAATGTACTTATGATGAATTAATTGCGGAAAATATCAGAGATTGTAATTTCAAATGAATGAAAGTCGATGATTGGTCTTAATTAACTAGGTTAGAAACTAACTAGTAGATAAACCTGAGACATACCGATAGATAGAGGGCAGGAGCCATCTAGGCGGGTACTATAAAGTATCCTACCACCGTACTAAGATGATAGGTTTACCTAAGTGTACCTCCACCGAAAGCATAAGCTCATTATACGATTCGAACCCAAGACCTTCGTTACGGTATCCGACGTCACCACTAAGTTTTGTGATTAAAGTAGAGAAAAACAATATTCTTCAGTTATTTTGTGCCTTTTCCAAATAAATTAAGTGTAATAAAAGTAACTAAATAAAGTTTTAATATCATGGCCAATACTAATTAATTTTAATGTAGGTATTGTAAGTGATTGCCCATCTATTGTTTTATTTAGCTTGCGTGTGGCATGCATGGGCCCTCTGTGAACCGTTCTGGGTACCGAGAAAGCTATAGGTATATGAAACTAGTTGTCTCCCGCGGTTTCAACCGCGTTCCCCAAGGAACCATTTAGGGGCAGATTTTTCAAAAGTCCTTTCTAAGCCTTTCTTCTCCCCTTCTAAATTCTAAGCTTGTAGCATTTATACTTTCTGAGATTTCATGATAAATCAATATGTATTGTTAAGTCGCATAAAAAGATCTCTAAAATTAAATATAATAAAAAACTACAGCATATTTTTTTAAATAAATATTATAACAATGTGAAATATATTTACACTACATGATTTTCACGTGACGGATGGGGATTACTTGTTCCTTATTTGACTGCGGAACCCTAAAAAAGAAGTGATCTTCAGTCAAGTTGATACTTTGAGGTATATTGAAGACGACGTCAGAGCCGACATCCACTTAGAAATCTTGTACACACTCGAATCTACATGTCATTTCCGTCATAATGTCCGCAGTGATTGCCAAACCCAAAATGAGACCTCGGTATTTGTACAAAAAAATACACATTACCTACTTTTTTGGAAAGGAACGTTATAATACACAAAGCTTACACTACTATACCTTTGCTGCAGACAAAAATGGGTTTTGTTTCCAGATGAAACTGTTTTTTTTCTTATATTCAAGCTTTTGTACTACCTTTTTTTCATATATTAAATTTTAATATATTAGCTCACTAATATTATAAATGTGAACGTTTGGATGGATGGATGTATGTTTGTTATTCATTTACGCCAGAACAGCTGAACGGATCTGGATGTAATTTGGCACAGAGATAGATATTATAGTCTGAAACATAGGCTACTTTTTATCCCAGTTAAAGATAAGATCCCACGGGAACGCGGGTGAAACCGCGGGGAAACAGCTAGTAGCTCATAATTGTGAGTGGCTGAGAGATGGCAATTAGACTCATCACATCACACTTCTCAAGTATTCATTGAAACTTTGGTAAACCAAACTCAGTGATTTTTATGGCCGTTTGAATATATTTGTACGTTTATATCCGTAAAAAAATATATTCATACATAAGATTTGAAGAGTTCCATAACGTCATACTGAAGGAGCCCATCCTACTTGAATGGTCCGCAGAAGGAACGCCAGACTGAATCGTTTTGTGGACAATCATGGCGGCTCAAGGATATGTTGAGCTCCACAACGCCAACAAACGGTGCGACGGTAGAAAGGTGATGATGGCATAACATTTTTTGAGAGTTCTCCCAACTTTATAATAAAATGTGTCATGAAAATTATTTCGTTGGTGATAAAGCAACGATCATTTTCATTATTCGTGGGGTCGTATTAGTGTTGATTGCAACGATAGCTTTTGCGTGGAAATGGTAAGGTGATATTCCACTCTGGTTGCCAAATGTACCTATGGTATGTGGTTATAAACGATTTTAATAGTTACTCGCAACTGTTCGTCATCGAAATTTTGTTTTGACTATCGGATAATATTGCGAATATTTTTATTGACCACCCACGTGGAATCAAATGTAGAGCTGCGTGATTATATACATTTATATGTATATATAACTGTTTTTTATAGTAAATTGGATTGACAGTTTCTAATATTAGTGTGATCAAACATACAAACCAACTACCTATTCATTTTTGATTAAATATAAGTATAATAGCACTGCCGAAACCAAATCAGGATATGAATGAACAGATTATGCGTAGAATTCCTATAAATATCATAAAATTGGTAAGTAACTAGGTACAACATTTTACTAAGCATTTTTTTATATGTTTGTAATTGTCCGTGGTTAAAAACAATAGTATAAACATTTTGCTAACATCTTTCTAATATTATAAAGAGGAAAGATTTGTATGTACCTATGTGTACCAGATTAACTTAGGCTATTTTTTATCCCGGGATAAGATAAGATCCCACGGGAACGCGGATGAAACTGCGAAGGACAGCTAGTAGAAAATAAAGTGATCTTGCACATGCGTGACTATAATTATTTAAACTTTATCATAGAAAAGGGATCGGTATAGAGCAGTCTAATCAATAACGCTGTAGGCATAAACTACTTGAGCTGATTGCAAACATAGACTACGCGGGCAATTTCGCTTAATCATAATGGGCGATTCAGTGTAATGCCTTCATCGAGCACCTGTACCTAGAATATAGGTGGTCTTGAATTACATATAAGGGATTCAGATCTATTTAGTGTTCCGGGAAATAAAATATGCTTAGATTAGAAAATTGGCTGATTGACGAGTTTATGTATAGAAATACATAACGATGTAGATACTAGCATATTTGAGGTTGGTTAGCGGTGAAGTAGTTAAGGAGCTTTAAGACGATGGTAACTCAATACCATGACGAAGGTCGTGGGTTCAAATCCTACGATGAGCGAGGGCTTCTAGTGAAAAAAACCGTAGCACGTTGGTAGGATACGTATAGATAGATAACTCTTTATTGTACACCAAGAATAAGAATAAAAGTTACAAGATTTAAATGATACAAATAGTTGTACAATGGGCGGTCTTATCGCAAAGAAGCGATTTCTTCCAGACAACCTTTGGATGAAGAGGAATTCAGATACGATAATTGACGGTGGTGTATATCTATGGTTAGAAAATAGATAAATAATTAAATAATGAAATAAACAAATGTTCATTATAATGCCCATCTGGCTGGATCCACTACCCTTAAGTTAAGAATCCACCTGTTTAAACACCTGTGTTCCGACAATTGCACTTGAGAGCCAGTTGCCTTTAAGGCATTGCAAAAAGGTCGATAACACATTGGCAACCCGTGATGGCGGATGGTGGCAGAGAAATGGTGGCAGATGATGATCAGTGACGCTATCCCTGCCTGTCTGCTCATCTGACTTCTGTGATAAAAAAGAGCCGTGTAAATATTGTTACAATTTTGAAAAAAATCTTAATTAGTACTTGTGATTTCATATTCGCTATCAAGATATTTTACAGATCACATTCAACGTAAAGTATTTGATCTGTATTTTAAAACACAGCCTATATCAAGTGGAGAACAAAATCACAGTCCAAATATTATGATCTAGGCAGTGATAACGTCTTAGCAATCTCAAATCAGTGGGGTCTGGGTAGGTTCGGTACTCGGTAGCTGCGCTTGGGTGGCGCGCGCGTCGACACGTGAGCGATGCTCGCGAAGCGTCGAGTTGGGCCCGCCCTCCTGCGCGGGGGCCATGCAAAGATTATGTAACCCAGAAGTGCCATTTATAAGCTGTCATTGAGTACGATTCAAGATCATTGCAAGAATCCTACTATCGTACTTATATCCTTACTAATCCTACTAATATTATAAATGTGAAAGTTTGGATAGATGGATGGATATATGTTTGTTACTCATTTACGCCAGAACGGCTGAACGGATCTAAATGAAATTTGGCACAGAGATAGATTATAGTCTGGAATAGCACATAGGCTACTTCGGAGAACGATAGAACCTTCGGGAACGCGGGTGAAACCGCGCGGAACAGCTAGTATTATAAACGCGAAAGTTTGTATAGGTGTTTGTTCCTCTTTTACGCAAAAACGACTGAATGGATGTTGATGAAACTTGGCACACAGGTAGATCATTATCCTGGAATAAAACATAGGATACTTTTTATCCCGGGAAAAGATACGAGCCTTCGAGAACGCGGGTTAAACCGCGGGGAGGAAAACTAGTACAATATAAAATATGTCAAGTATGGTTTTAATACATTAGCAGTTCTACTAAACTAAACTGTTGGTAATTTTGGTGTATGTTAAGTTTACTTTAATTTAATACTAAGCATTTCATAGTGGACAACCTAATATAATCTGTCATTATATTGTGTCATATGCTTGTTTTTCTTCATCATTTTTGTTAGGTACATTATAATGATACTTTAACCATTGCGCCATCTGTTCTTATATTAATCATCAATACCGGTCACCGCGCAGGCCAGCCGCGCGCGGCCCCCACCAAATGTGTGTACGCACAAGAGGTTCATCTACATAATTACTCCAAGCTCATTGGTGACTATTAACATCACGATAATTCAAGCGTCTGACCGTCGGTGTGTTTAATTAATACCGTATCATGTGGGTTGTCAGTGGAACATAATGAAAGTTGATGGTTCTGATGTGGATTTTTGGGTGAACTATTTAAATTCATTGAAGAGACTTTAATAGATTTTTGGTCTACAGTATCAGAAGCTGTAGCTCTAAATTAATACATTTTAGTAACATCATTCAAGGCTTAGCTATATAAAACGAAAGAAAAGTAAGATTATTCTTATTGTCCTTACATATTATCATGAAGTTCCCCGCCGCGTCTGTCTGATTGGTAAGTTCGCAAACTAGTAATCGAATTTTCATACGGTGTTCACCAATGGATAGAGTGATTCATGAGTAAGGTTTAGGTGTATAATTCATTAAAGTTGCTTTATTCGCTGTAATTTGACGATGATTGTTGAAGATGTCGGTACAAATCATGCCAACTGGGAGCAAAACATGACAGAAACTAAATTTAGGCATATAAAGCTTTGCTACCCGTGCGAAGCCGGGGTGGGTTGATAGTTTAAAATAAAACAGTGCAAGCTATAAGTACCGGTAACTTAAGCCAGCAAGGAATGGTATGCAGTCGCGTAGAATGCTGCCTAAGGCATTAACACAATCATTAGATAAGCACACAATGGACACAATCATTATGGAATCTAAATCAAATAAAATGTTAAATAGTAATCACCCATTACGTATGTTGAATCGATTAAGGGCCTCTCGACACACGGTCTTTGAGTGCAAGCAGTGCAACTGAGAATGTTATGTGCATTACCACAAAATGCACTGTGTGTTTTGTGCATTATCACAGTTGTTCCGGTATGTTTGATGAGCACACAGCTGTAAAATCCCTGCATATTAAGGCCACGAGACGGCGAGTACAGGCATAAGCGGTAGCGGTGTTTGAAATAAACAAATAAGATTAAGTAGGTTTATTAGATTTTTAGTATTTTTTATGCTGATAGTACCTTTTATTCGATTGGTAATTACACCCAATAAACTTATATGCTACTTCCTATTAATATTATAAATATGAAAGTTTTAATGTTAGATGGAAAATGAAATTTTTATCCCAGAAAAAGATAAGATTCCTCGGGAACGCGGGGGACAGCTAGTGGTTCAATAAATAAACGATTTTAGTTTAATTCACTAACTAATTTGGTTTAACCTTAACATAGGATCCATACTAGTTATATGAAGGTGTTGTCATTAAATTCTTATCGCCATCGTTTTATTGTGTGTGTGTGTAGTCATACCCTAAAGTTAATTCTACACAGGAAAAAGATGAAAGGTAGGTCAACAGAAAAATTCTAAGCTCAGATACTACTTTGTTTCAATCTTATGCGCGATTTTAAACCTTATTCTCAAACAATATATTTCACATTTTTCATACCAACGGTAAATATAAATGAGATGATCCAACAGGTATAAAGGACCTTTTTGTAGGCGTTCTCTGTTTAATTAAAGAATTCAGAGATTTTTTTATGCTCTAATAGCAGTTCAAATTAGGTGTGAACGCTTTTTTTGTATGTTTGTTTATAAATAGTTCGTGTATATTAAATTTTGTGAGGTCCTCGTGAAACTGGCGCTGTTCATAATTGGGTTACTAAGAATTAGGAATGAGGTTAATAGCTTTTTAATAACTAAATTGGCGCTAATAATTGTAGGCTTCACTTTAGTTGTTTTATATTTATTTTACGGACAGAAACTTGACTATACCTTACCTATATAAACTTTCACAAAGAGTAGAAAGAAAGACTTTAAGGAAGATCCACTGTTGAAAAAAAATTGCTGTGCTGAGTTTCTTGCCGGATTCTTCTTAGTTTAAGTGTTCAAACCGGTGGTAGAGTCAATTCTAGCGTTCATAAGTAGGCACTTCGGTAAGGCTACCAGGGCCTAAACTTAATAAAAGAGTTTTTGATTTGATTTTTGAGTACAAAATATTATATTGATTAATGTTTAGATATAATAAACATATCCTGGGTATTTTTTTACACACAGCCATCTGATCCCAAACTAAGCAGAGCTTGTACAATAGGACCATATAACTGATATACTACTTTTAAATACATAAATATATAAAATAATAGGTAGGTACCATACATAGTTACCTACCGCACGCAACGCAACAATAAAGTCATGCGTCGACAATATAAGGCCTAACCCTCAAATGGCCAAGCTAAGCTCAACGACGCGTCTTGCAACACTCAAATTATTCCCCGGTCTCAAAAGGTGGGCTAAAGAATATCGGTCCCTTTGTCGGCGGACAAAACGGCACAGGTTGTAATTTGATAAAGTCGGACCGCCTACAACACGGTCCTTTTCTTTGAGGGTTAACCCACGCAACCTTCAATCTACACATGGATGTTGGAAATGTAAATAGAGTGGATATGCTTTTAGCTTAGGTACTTGTAACCACGAAAATACTAAGGTTTATTAGTGCTCCTACGTATTCTTATAATTCAACTGTTTTAGATATCACACAATAATATTATTAGATAGGTATGACATTTTAAAAACTGTTGAATGTATTGGGATATCAATGCTAGATATTTTATTTTGAGAGAATTCTAAGGTTCTTTAGATTTTTTCCAGGTTTATAGTATCTAAAACTTCAATACTACCAGAACAATAGTTTTAAGTAAAAACATATATTTTTTAATATATTTGTTTTAAGTAAATACATAGGATTTTATTCCAGCATACACACAGCTATGTATATAGCTTTATAAGTTACTAGATTATCTCAAAAGAAAAACCTGGAAATAACAATATTATCTTGCTCTAACTAAAATAATATAATGCAAAACTTGGGATATAATACCAACTCTACATTTATTATCTTCACGTTCCCTGCCCCTAGAAAGTCCGGATCAAAATTATACAGGTTTAATTAAATCGACATTAATCCGGGACTATTCGAGATACTTGCGTTTTATCGACGTCGCGTCGCTGTCATTATGTCGTTACCTTAAGTTTTTGGGAGGACATGATAAGAATTTGTTTGGAATGCGCGGGATTAACATCGGACCAAGAATTTTTTGTCATATGGAAATATTTGGTATGGATTCTTAAGTTTATTTATTTGTTAAGAAATACAATCAACGAATTGTACTCAACAAAATTTATCTATATAAAACAAAGTCAGATAAGTTACACCATTTTTAACTCAAGAACGGCTGCACTGATTTTGATGATCTTAGATTTTTTTAACATGAGATATTTTTATCCCGGGGAAAAGATAACATACCTAAGTGGTTACCGTGAATTACCGTCACTTATGAAAATATACTTTAGATTGGCGTATAGTCAACCTCATGGTATAAACAATTTCTACCAGTAAACTTTATACATTCATCAAGCTAATCGTATAAAAGCCATTACGAACTGAATGAAGGATAAAATTTATAAAAATTATAAACCATTTTGTCGACAAAGGCCAACCTTTATCAAATACCAGTTTGTAGGGTTCAAAGCCCTTGAAGGGATAATATTAAAATAATTTATAATCGTAATAATTCAACACTAATCCTTGCTCATTCAACGATTTTTTATTTCCATTCTGTTTATACAACAGTTGTATTTAAAGTTAGAGAGTTTGAAGAAACTGTTTGTTCCGAATTTAACATAACAATAAAGTGAATTAATTTATCTATGTTGGTTCACAACGATCCTTATCTACGTTTCTAGCTGGTAATCACACAACCCTAATAGTTCTAACAACAAAGTCAAGATTAATAAACGCAGTTTGTTTAGAAAAAAAATCATCTCCTTTCAAGAAACGTAGGCACATTAGCAAATCACGTTAAAGCAGGTAAAAAGGCGAATTTATTGGAACTGACCGAGAATTAGGGTCATTATTTTAATTATAGTGTAAACATGCTTTTAGAACCAATTTGAGAGGTCTTTCTTTTTTATCTCTCATCTAATGTTACAGTATGGGACTGTAATTCTGGAAATTAAAAGGAAAGCCATTACTCTGACATATTATAATGTTAGTAGGTACCATATAATCCATTTTTGGGAATGGGCAGAAATTATTGGTATTAGAATGCTATTTAAATAAAATTTTCTAGATAAATCATATTATATAATAGAGAACTATTAGTCTAGTATCAAGTAACTTTCCCTAAACAAATGTAATCCATTTAATACAGACACATCAGGAAAAGCAAATGCTGGTGCAGATAACGCGAGTTGACGGTGAGAGGGGACCCCAGGATTACCCTGGACTTCTCTAATCTTGCCCTGACAGCCTTCACTCAGGGCCACAACCTGCTTCATATGAGGGATTAGATTGTCATTGATGTGGAAACTGATACAAAGCTTATGAATTTGCCTTTAATCACCTGTACTTTTTGGGGATTATTGGGGGCTGGGATTGTTTGCTGAGTCAACCAGGATTAATAAGTGGAGGATTATTATTTATTGTTCTTTTTCAAAAGTGATTTAGGATACAAAATATTGTGACTTAGTACTTTAAGATACGACTTTAAGATTCTTCATTTTCGTCGTTAGTCTCAATGAAACGAATTATATAAAATCCCCTCGAAGCTACACTGCTGGAAAAATATGAGGTGTAAACATGAACGCCTTATTTAGTCATGTCGGAAACAAACCAGTCACCAGTAGCCTGAGAAACTCCTAGTTGTAAGCTTCCAGAGAAGTTAATCATAAAGATTCATTCTGAACATTGCGGAGTTCTGATGAACGAGCTTGCTTCATACAAGAAAATACAAGGTAATATCGAAGTCGATGGCAGTTTCAAGATTGCTAATTTTTGTTCTCACAATTTCAAACTAGCGTAAGAGAGATGGCAGATAATATGATTAGTCAGACGGTGCTTGATAGCCCCGCGGCATCCTACTCTCAGATGCATAAAAACAAGGCGACGTCCACACTACACGCACGCACTCACAGCTTTGATTACACAACATAGCACGCACACACGCGTTCACTGTGGGATTAATGTCAGACAACCCGTTTCCTGTTACCTGCTCTGGAGCAAAAAATAGATGTTGCAGTGTAATTTAGAATTAATTTCACATTTTAAAATCAAAAGGCTAGTAAACTACATACAATGAAACTATAGAAATACAATAAAATAAAAGCAATGGTATAAAGACAGAATATTGGAATCACTCAACCGTTTTGAAGTCTCTATTTTCTAACACCAGAAATGTCTGTAACAAATCCGTGCAGCGGACGCAATCTACGAGACTTAAAACAAACAATTACTTCGGTTTATTTGAAAAGGAGAGCAAAAAGCCGAGCAATCAAATCGGTGCAGCTACCGTGCAGCAAAAAACTTCGGCTTGGGATGTGCTCGGCTGATGTAACGGGCGAGGCTGCGACGGTGGCCAGTAATAAGATAGTCGATGAGGGCTTGGCAGATCATTTCTACGTACCTACACGCCTTTCACTCGATGCTAATGCAGTCGTATATCATTTGAAATTACTTAATTTAAACAACCTTGACATTGAGCTTATTAATTTATTTAAAGCTAAATGAAAATCATCAGAATTCTAAGTGAACCAGAATTATTAGTGTAATTTAAATATTTATTTACATTTGCATGTATTTTATTCTCAAACGACAGAAGATTTACATAAAATCATCTTATTAGGTACATAGACATCCGAAACTTAATAATTAACCTAAAATATTTTAGTAAAAACCGTTAAACAACAGTTAGCGTATAGTCAATATATATAATTACCAAAGATTGATCGTAAAATGCAAGGCCAAGAACCAAAAGACCACCAATTTGAAAACAAAATCAAATACCACGATCAGCTGGAAACGCGTAACAAATTCTAGGCAAGGTGACACACTTTCGATAAAAGAGTCCGCCTGGTACGGGTACCGTAGCAAAATGATTTCAAATTTTCATAAATAATGCATAAGATCTGTGAACAATAAATAATATGATTCGTTTCGCCTGAACCAGCTGCGCTAAGGAGCGCGCTGAATCGTGCGATTTGATACGCGCCTCCATCAACGTGGCCTTTGTCAAAAGGCAAGCTAATAAAGTTTAGCAGATGTGATTTTCTAAACAAGACACTAACAAATGTAAGCTGGAAGCGTATCGTGATAGCATCGTAAGAAAATGAACGACAATCTTGGAAGGCAATTTTCTCTTTATTATATGATTAATGTTCTGAGTTAAAGTTGTAAACATTTGACCATAAGCACACGAAATCATACAGCTAAATCAAATAAAATTAAAGATGGAACGGATCGTAAATAATTTACTCGTTCAAATGTTCGAATGCTGCTGAATATTTTTTGGAATGTTAACAACGATACTCGTGTTGGCTTGTAGAATATTTAGAAACACAGTTCTTTCAAAAAACAATCGGAGGCCATTTTATTTGCGCTATCGCCACACGATCGATATCAGCCAGATATTTTAAAATGGATCTCGTAAAAGCTCATGCCGCGAATTCTTTCCTACAACATTTTGATTCGGACAAAGAAACAGACCTGCATGATTATAGCCTATTGTGACGGCTTTTAAATTTTCCAAAAGCGAATTCGTCAAACGTAAAACAATTCGATACGCGTTTGAATTTGTTGTTCGGGTTTCAATTCAATTTCTTCGTCGTCCAAACCATTCGCGTGAATTGGTCCGCGTAAACGGGTCCGCTCTTTTGGGACCAAAACGTTATTTTTTTCACACAGATTGCGCGTTCTTTGATCTCCAGAATGTGTGCGTTAAGCGTTTCCTTCACCTTGTACAGGCACTGTGTGTGTCTCGTACCGACTTCGCCTTTCGTCAACGACACCCAGCGGGTTGTAAAAAGTGAGTGCAATTATTTTTTGATTTTGCCCAATATAATCCTCAAAGACTGTTTTGACTTCAGATTTGTAATAAACAAATTTAATTCTAATCTAATTATAGAGAAGGTCAGCAACATTATTTTATAGCGTATATTTTTGATGTATTCTATATACCAGGCTGTATATAGCGAGTATGTCGATAGAAATTTTTATTGCATATTCGTGCTAATACCTCATTATTAATTCTTTGGATAATTACGAGCAAGCATTAAGTCTAAGTAGCACCTCATAAACTTTGCGACTCATCAAGCCAAGTTTCAGGCTGTACTGTAAATATATAATGATTGTGTATAAATCATGTGATCAAATTATGCACCTGGTGTAAGGACTACAAAGTATATCATCGTATAAAATTATTTGTGTTGATTATACATTTATAAACTAAATCGTGTTAGTTACACGATTTATCACTCACAAAAGCAGCTTAACGGATTTGAATGAAACTTTGCACACAGGTATTTTTTTTTTTTTTTTTTTTGGGGAGGACTTAAAGGTGGAGGTCTGAGGGACCATAGACACCCTTACGCGGACTTTTCGGTGAGCGCTTAGGGCTCTCAACCGAGTTAATTTTAGACGACTGACCGCTGAGGGCGCCCCAGTTGGGGCACGAACCTCGGCTCAGGGCGTCGTCGAGGGGACACAAAAGTGGGACGGACTTCGCCTAAGCGATTTAGAGGAGTTTTAGGGGACAGTCGGATTACTGGTGCGGCTCGGGCCGCCGTTAGTTACGGGGGACGAGACTGACTGAGTGGGACGTCGCGACGGGCCTCTCCGGCGAGGGCGGAAACGCGGGCGGTGTTGTTGTTGTTTCTTCAGGGCTGCGCGAGCCTCCCTATCCTTAATCTGAGCTAGTGTTATTGGGTCATCCGGCTCGCTGAGGGCGAGTTTAGGCCTACGGATTTTTGAAATCTCTGAAGGAGTATAATTGGCTGATTTTACTATTAATGGGTTCGCGTGGTTTAGGGCACGATCGTAATAGTGGCGTGAAGCGCGCTTAATGAATTGTTTAACTGTGGGCAGATTGAGGTCTATGTGTAGATCTAGGTTGCGCATGTACCACGGGGCGCCCGTGGCTTTGCGCATGAAGCGGTTCTGAACCACTTGGAGGCTATGGATCAGCCTAGGGGATGCATGTGCGAACACAGTGCATGCATATAGCATAATGGGGCGGATGCACGCGGTGTATAATCTCACCTTGCTTTTAAGAGCAAGTTTGGACTTTGGGTTAAGCAGGAAATGAAGGCGACTAGACAAAAAGAGGGCGCGTGCGCGTACCTTCTTAATGTGGCTGGAGAAGGTCAATCGATCATCCAGGGTTACACCGAGGTATTTGGCTTGCTTTTCCCAAGGGATCGGCTCGCCGAACATAGTGACTGGAGAGGGGAGAGTGGGGCCAAATTTCTTGTCGGTCCTGTAGAACAGGACCGCTTGACTTTTGGTGGGGTTGATTTCGATTCTCCATTTCCTAAACCAAGCACCTAGAGTGTTGGTCGCGGTTTGGAGAACTTTAGCAATGGCCGAGGGGCATAGGCCTGAGTAGTAGATTGCGGTGTCGTCCGCGAATAGAGCTAGCTGCGCTTTGCTAGTTTTAGGGATGTCACTCGTATAGAGTGTAAACAACAGGGGGGACAGCACAGAGCCTTGGGGGACTCCGGCTAGAATGGGGTGGGAGGAGGATAGCGCTCCTATTATTCGGTAGCAAAATTGGCGGTTCGACAAAAAGTCTCGTATGATGGTCACGAGTCTGTCAGGCACTCCGAGTTTGTACAGCTTATATATTAAGCCGTTGTGCCAGACTTTGTCGAAGGCTTTAGCTACATCAAAGAAGAGGACTCCGGTTATTAGATTTTTTTGATATTTGGCTGAGATGTGTTCAACAATACGATGGACTTGTTGAACGCACGAGTGTTTAGTTCGAAAACCAAACTGCTCGTCGGGAATGAGTTTATTAGCGTCGGCATACGCTTTGAGACGGAGATAAATTAATCTTTCATACATCTTGCCCATGACATTGAGCAAGCTGATGGGACGGTAACTAGAGGGCTCGGATTTAGGTTTGCCGGGTTTGGGGATCCCAATTACTTGAGCTTTTTTCCACTGGTGTGGGAAAATGTTATTGGAGAGGGCAGCGTTAAAGATAGCTGTCAGGAGCATGATGAGGGTAGCCGGGAACAGCTTGACCACTCTATTTGTGATTTTATCCGAGCCCGGGGCTTTCCTAAGGCGGAGGTCCCGGATGATCTGCTTGACCTCGTCCGTGGTCACGGGAGGTAGGGGGTCTTCCTCTTCGTTGAGAGGGGGTGGGGGTAACGGGAGAGAAGCTCGCCGTTCTACTTCGGAATTGACTTCCTCCAGATGGACAGGGTCGATAGGGAGGGAACTGGGTGTACATTGGAGCTCTAGGCTTTCGGCCAGGCATTCGGCCTTTTCTTCGTCTTCGAAGGCGGGTGGAAGGTTGGGCCTTTTTAGAGGTGGAATAGGGGCAACCGTGTCCTTGGTTAGGGCACGTGAGAGTTGCCAAAAGGCTAGGTGGGAGGGTTTGATGTCGATCATGGTCTGGTTCCAGTTGTTTTCGCGTGCCTCAGCCACTCGTTCCTTGACGGCGCGGTGGAGAGTACGCAGACGGACGCGGTTGTTTTCGGTTGGACGACGATCGTAAGCGCGCATGGCTACGTTCTTTTCCCTAATCAGGTCACGTACGTCGTCGGGCAAGCGCCAGCGTCGATTGCTCTCCACTGGTACTGTCCGAGAGCAATCGCTAATGAGCGATTGCACGTGGCTGGTTAGGGAATCGATTGCGCCGACAGCTTCATCAGCGGTGACTATGCTGCTGGGGATTTGATCGAGGTGGACGGATGAGGCAGACTTGAGGCTTTCGCCCAGTTTGTCCCAGTTCGTCACTACCTTGGTAATAGGGGACTGACCTGAATCGGGGGGGCCTGCGTTCGGTGTAAGCTCTAAGATTACAGGTCGGTGGTCGGAGACTAACTCGTGGTGCACTGTCACATCGTGTATGCCTAGGCTCACATTTTGCAACAGTGCTACATCTAGGATGTCAGGTCTGTGGTTAAGTACGTCAGGAAAATGAGTTGGTTCTGTGGGCGCAACTAAGTCGATATTTAGCGGCCCTAGTAGGGATTCTAGAACAATACCTCTGGAGTTAGTCGTATGACAGTTCCAGAGGCGGTGTTTCGCGTTTAGGTCGCCCGCCACTATGACAGAGCTTCCCAAGTCGAAAAGGGTTTTCAAGTCTCTTCTGAGTGATAGTTGGATGTCGCTAGACTCGCGGGAGGGGGAAACGTAGGCTGAAACCAGAATGATTGACTCGTGGCCAGTCATGCCGAGCCTGCAGACCGAGGCTTCAATGTACTCGAGAGAGGGCTGATCCATGGGGGAGCAGTACAAGGACTTTTTGTAGTAAATGAGGGTTCCACCGAGGCGGGAGTTGAGCCTATCGTTGCGAACTATCTGATAGTTGGCAATCTTTGGGTCCCTGTTAAAGGGTTTGAGGAAAGTCTCTTGCACTAGGAGTACGTCAACGTCATGATCTCTCAGGAAGTCTGCGATTTCGTCACGTTGACCACCAATGCCGTTGGCATTGAAAAAGCCGATTTTTACGGAGCGGGGTTTAATTCTGCACACAGTTGTACAATCCATTATGGGTTAACTTGGAATTGAGCTAATGACGAGAAGAGGCGCTCGAACCTCATGGCGATTGTAGCGAGGGCACGACCGTTGCCTTCGTTCATCCTAATCTGGTGGGCTAGTTCCCTAACTTCGCTGGGGTTGAAAGCTTCAGCGAATCGTTCCACCAGGGCGAGATCCGGATCAACGCCGAGGGGGGGGTTTTGTTCCAGCATGGGCTGGTTTACGCGACGAGGTGCCATTTGCACCGGTTTAGAGACAGCGCGAGGGGCGGATGGTAAGGGAGGGGAGTTAGGCCCAGCTGAGGGCTGGGGCTGTGGGGAGCTGCCAGTTGGAGCTGCAGGTGCGGTCTGAGCCGCGAAAGGGGGAAGGGGGAAGTGCCTGCTATTATAGTCAAACACGCCCCAGGGGGAAGGGCGCTGCGGGGCCAGATGGGCCTGAGCAGCGGCTTCAAGGGGTGGTGGGCGGCGTGTGGCGTGCTGAGTCGCGTTGTAAGATGGGCGGGGACGAGGAGCTTTTGGGCACCCGCGGTAGTTGGCGGTGTGACCCAGCTGTTGACACAGCACGCAACCTGGTGGTTCCGTTGTTTCTGAGGGGTTCTTGGGACGGTCGCATTCCTTTGTGGCGTGCGGCTTAAGGCACTTTACGCACCTGGCGGGTGCGAAGCAGTTTCGGGCAGAATGGCCATAGAGCTGGCAATTATGGCACTGGGACGGGAAGCGTCCCTTTTTGGGAGCCTCAACGGATATGCCGGTGAGGTCGCAAACGTGCCGGATCTTAAAGATGGGCTTGCCGGCAACGCCACGGTCAAGGGTGACGAATACCATTTGGTAGGGTGCGTGACCACGCCCCTTATACATGCGGTGTACGCTTTGGACAGGGAGGTTTTGCTCTATGAGCGAGGCCTTGATGTGCTCGACATCAATCTCAATGGGTATGTTTTTGATGACGACCCGAAGGGATCGTTCATCAGGGAGAGTGTAGGTGTGGAAGGCCACCTTTCTCTCCCGAAGCATTTTGGTTAAGGCTCTGTGGTCGTCTGAGTTGGCCACTGTCACCTTGATCCCGTGTTCGACGGGGCGAGCGGACAAATAATTGACTCGGTGCGACTTGCACCACGAGGAGACATCCGTCCACTTCCCCTTATCCTGAATGAATAGGGGGGGTGGGGAGTCCTTTTTGGCGGGGACTTGGGACTGGGAGGATGAAGCTCCCGGCGTGGGGGTTGGTGGGCTCACCGGGGTGAGCTCACCTCGCGTAGAGAGGTAGGGGTTGGGGTCGGGGAGGAGGGTTTAGCTGCTTTTGCAACTGCTGCCTCTTCTAAGGGCTTCTTAGCGCGCTTGCGCTTGCCCCGTTTGCCGACTACGGCAAACTCACCTTCATCCTCTTGCGAGGGAGGGGGTGCCGCGTTTGCCGAGGCAGGGGGGGTCTTGGTAGGAGTGGGAGGCTTGTCGTCTGGTTCAGATTGAGCTGACATCGCGGACGGAGGGCGAGATGGAGATGGGGGCCGGCTAGACGGGCGGCTCGGAGGGCGGCTTCCGGAAGGGAGGCTACCATACCTCTTCATGAGGTAATCGACTATGGCTTGATCCTGGAGGAGGTCCTCCAGGGTCTCGGGTTTAGTCTGGCTGGCCATAGTGGCCAGCCAGGGGGACCTACTTTTAAAACCTAAATTTTAACTCCCAGGTGGGTGTTCCTGGGGTGAGTAGTACACTCCTGACCGGGGATAGGCCAGGAGGTGTGTGACGACGGGGTGTGCCCTAAGCTAGTGCTTCCGCTGTTGAAGCTTTATTAGCAGCGGAGTTCCTAAGTCCCTGCCTAGCGATAGCTGGGGTCGACTAGGGAAGCCCCCAAGGCCGACTGGTCCAGCCCCGTCCGGGTTTGCGTTTGCCAGAAGGGCAACCGCGAGCGGCCGGGTCACGCTCGAACTAGCTTCGTTAGCACCGTTAGGTATCCGCTAGCCCACCACTAAAATGCGTGGATTTCGCAAGTGGTTTGTGTCGTTCCAGTCAAGGCTGCCTCGAGTAAAAATACAGAAGTATTAATTACTTTCAGCAGCGACAGTGACCAAAACGGCACGGGTGGGTGGTAATGAAAATTACCGTTTGGGTGTCGTTTTGGACAGTGAGCCTCCTCCGGTAAAATACGAGAAGTATTAATTACCGGAATTGGTCCAATGAACAATTCGACGATGTGTCGATTTAGTCAGAGTTGCCCTCAGTGATATACGTGAAGTATAACTCACTGAGTAGTGGCGACAGAGACCAAACCAACGGAATGGCGAGGTAATGAAAATTACCGGACCGAATAAAAATTCGTGAAGGAGGCGGAGTAGAGCGCAGAAACACGTCCGCACGGTACGACGGCTCGAACAGGAATGTCACACAGGTAGAACATATCCTAGAATAAAACAGGATACTTTTAACTTTTTTCAGATAAGGTCCCTCGGTACATCTATGTAGTAAATAATATTAAAATGACACATTGCAGGTGCCGGTGGTAATTATATTTATAATATTAGGTAATTGAGGCTTTCTAGGCTTCATGTGTTTTTTACCATCTTTCACCAAATAATCACTTACCATAATGAGATTGTGTAAAGCATAAACCTATCAATGTTAAAGAAATACAAATATAGTAAAGAATAATAACATCGTATCTCATAATTACAATGCCGCGGCATTCAGAAAGCTGTAGAAAAATATTTCTCGTGGGCCCCACTCGTTCTCATAGAACCGAGAGCAGACAATATTTCATTATAACTAGTGAATCCTGCATAGGAGCACCAAAATACGTATCTTTGTTCCCTGTGGGGTCTCGACTTTCGGCTCAGGTGACACTGCGGCGTTACTAATTCGTCTTCAATCCGACAAAAAACATTATAATTAAGCGTACAGAAAGCGAAACGTACGAATAAGAAACTTTAGAATTCCTTTGAAGAATTGTTTAGCGATACTGATAGCACACATGCTGCGCGCAAATTTTTCGCCTCTACGGGGTTAAGTTGTTCGTTTTATTCGACAAAAGATGCACCGTTACAAATGTCAGAAGTGTAAAAATTAATGGCGACAACCTTTTATTTGGCTCCATTGTCTTGAATAAGGTTGCTTTGTCTATTTTGGATGGAATAATGGGAGTGTTTAGCGTCAAAGCTTTTGTTGCGTTCCAGAAAAAATACGTCAGAGTGATGAATAGGTCGCGTGGCGAGCACGACAAGACATTGAAGCGTGATTTTCTTCGCATATTAGTTAAACAGATGAAGTTAAAGAATTTGAAGACTTAAAAACATTGTGTTTGACAACGGCGCAACAAAAGGTACATATAACTAGCATACAAGTTACAAATGGTGTGATGATGCAACTCAATCGTAATTCCCACGTTTTGTACCTATATAATTATGTACCTAAAGAAATATAATGTAACTTAGCTATTTGCCACAAGTTGAATCGTGATTTTTTTTTTATGTAGGATATTTAAGAAGACTTAATTTTGTAAAGAAAATCTATTGAAGATTCAGTAGTCATAATACTTTATTGGTAACAGCAAGTTACAGGTCATAAAAATAATAATTGCATTAAAATACAATAATAAAATAAAATGAAAAATATGCAATAGTAATAAATCTTAATACTATTATATATTATAAAAGTTAACGAGTAATCTCTTCAAATTTATAGAATGCCTGCTCGCAATAGCTTAGAAGTAAATGATTTTGCATCAGAAATAGTTATATCGGTCGAACCGGTACTCAGTGCAGGTATAATGTAAACATCATATGTATCGAGAGATCCCGGTTTTAACGAAACAGATCTGCAAATAGAGTTGGGTCAATTCGATTATATCATTACAATGGAAATGATTAAGATTTTACAATTCCTCTGGTCTTGGTGTCAATATCGGAGGACTGCACTCATACGTTGCTTGTTAGGCAGAGAGAACTAAGATAGTGATAATGACGGTTTGTAACAATATGATGTTTTTTTTAACAAATGTTTTGCTACATTTAAACATCACTCTTATACTCAGAAGACGACATTATGACCACAAGCAAACAGCTAATTACATAGCGATGTGTACAAGTATTTTATTCAAAATTACTTGTCAACCTATCGCAAACCTATCGATAGACCGATTACAGGTATCACTAGTTGGAAAAAGGAAATGTCTGTAGCAAATTATTATAGATTTAGAAAATCTGTAATAGCGATATGATGCAGTTGCTTCATTTTTGATGAGTTAGCTCGTCGTCTAGCTTTATTTAATTGAGTTCACAGCAATTTATAAAAGTTATTGGTGATAATGATATGTGTGTGCGTGTGTGTGTGTGTCAAACGCATGGTAGTGTGTGTGTTGTTTTTTTTGTTAATTAAATTTATTTCTAAAGCATATTTTATAAAAATCTTAGCTTTCTAAAAAAAAGTTTAACTATGCCAAATTTCATACTCCTCCGTCCGCGTAATTTTCGCAAAAAGGGGTACAAATTTTTTGCTTCACGTATTTATATAGATTCATTCTTCCTTGTTGTGAGTACTAACAGCAAGAGTTATTTTTACTATAGAAACTTAATTAAGTAAAATGATAATAAAATAATTATGTGATATTTGTGACTAGGTCTTTGCCCCGCGGTTTCACCCTCGTTCCTGAATTAAAATAAAATATAGCCCATTTTACTTGCTGATAATGTAGCATTCTATATGTGAAATATTTTTTTTAAATCGATTCAGAATCTTAAATACCTGCATTACAAACAAATATATCAAATAGTTTCTCTTTTTTATATTAGTGCAGTTAGTTTACATAAATGCCTAGGTACCTCCAAAGTTATAAAAATAAGATTTCTTAATGTGAATCATCCAAAAGATTAAATGTTACCACAGTGAACGATGATATACCACAATGTTCCGAAGAACTAATAAGAATGCCATAAATAATATTCAAAATTAAAATTTTAAATAATATATTGACCGGACAAAGATGAATAATCGAAATCCTATTAATGACTAATCAAGGATGAATAGGAATCCTCCGCGCACGGTTGCCGCAGTTTAAGAATGTTTAATAACTTTAAATCATCGCAACGAATGAACATTCTTAGAATCCGTAAATAATGTCTCCATAAAGTAAGACCCGTTCTAAATTATATTTTGACATGAGAGCGAAAAATTCCTTTATCAATCGTACACTAATAAATTTCTCATGCAAATTTTGCGCTATTTTATTTAGTTAGAGAGAATCAGTTTTCCGAGAAAGATTATAAGAGGCGACATTTTGAAACAATCGACACGCAAAGAATTTGGTCCCGGTCTGGACTCCAAAGTTAACAGGAAATCATGGCATTAGCATAATGCATTTGGGTGTCTAACAAAATTTACGGCATACGTTTCTTGAATATTTTATTACCGGAATCGTTGTGGCGCCAAAACGGAAGATAAAAACTATCACCTTAAGTGTTTTCTGTGGGAAGTGTTAATGAAAGTCTGGACAAAGGATAGGCAGTGTGTAACTCTAAAGTCCTCGTAATACTTCCTAGTAATATGTTTTAGCACGTTCCACTAAGCCCCAGATTAGAAATGAACAAAATGAAGGAAGTCTTTTATTTAAAGCTTGTCTATGGATGTAATGGAACTAATGCGTCAGACGCAATACGTGCAACAATGGAGCCACACAAAAAAGAATGTAATTTCCCAAGAAAGGCTGTTGCAAAAAGTACGTTGAAATTCTCACTTCTTATCGATGAAATCAGTGGTTTGTTCTTTTCTATTTTTCTTGTTTACAACATAGAAAGATGAGTGATAGTATGGCTAGTTAGTAAAATATTTCGCCATGCGTACAAATACGTGAGGTTATCGTATGTAAAAATCGCTACGGACTATTGAAAACATTTTGCAGCGTTAATAAAACATAAGAAAAAGTTATTCCGATACCGGGAATCGAACCCGAGCCTCCTGGGTGAGAGCCAGGTATCCTAGCCACTAGACCATATCGGAGTTGAATATACCGTCAAAATTATAAAACAAACGGTGTGACAAACAAAGAAACATCTGTCGCACCGTGTTTTCTTAATGCAAATATTACTTTTATCGATTGTTTACAAGAACTCTGAACAGTGAAATTGCCACTGTTCATTGCAATTAATGTCGGATAAAGAGATGACTTATCATATGAAAGTGTGGACCGTTGTGTGGTGATCGCTCGACCACCCACAGAGTTGTATGAACTTGTACATGCCATTGTAGCTTTGTACCCTGTTGACTGACTAATGTAATACGGCGTAACTGTGGGAATGTACGGAAGCAGGCTGAATGATTAGATTAGTGTGAATGAGTGATTTCGTTTGACATTTTGACGTGATGGAAATTGAATGCCGAGATCGGTATCTAGTCTAGTATCGTTCTGATGTGATGTTACTTTTATTACTCGATGTAGTTTTCAAAAACCAGATTTTTTAAAAAAATCTCAAATACTAACCAGCTTCCTAAGTCGTTGACTGTGCTCTTAAAAGGGCGATGAAACTATGAAGCTTAAATATAACCTAAACCATATGTTTTGCTTATAAATCATTTTATCAAATATCTAAACTAATAGTAATATATTTTATCCAACCACATAAACTGAAAACGTACATTAATTGTATTGCAAAATGCTTTACAAAACAGCAACAATTATCACTCCACTTAAAATGCTCATTAAATTTTATAAACTGTAATGAATAACTAATAGATTAACAAACACATGTTCGTTGCTAAAGCTACTTAAGACCAAGAAACCAGACGTCATGTCAATCAATTGAAGATCACTTTTACATTAAACATATGCTGAGGCGTGAATTATTACGTTATAGAATTTTCATTACTAAGAGTTCTGACTTGAAACATTATGAATAAAAAATATTGATTAATGTTTGAGGTTTAAAAGTTGCTCAAATAAGCTGAGAACTAAAAGTGCTTTTACACTGTGTAGGAATTTAGTTACATAAAAGCGTGTTAAAACAGTAATTAGAAGACATTTGAAATACAGACCTAAAATTTATATTCATTGAGAAATCATTGACAAAACGTGACATACTTTATTAATTTAGTACATCTGCCAAACTTGCGTGATTCGAGTCGATTAAAGTGAGTTTGTCGCCATTAGTAAGACCTCTGGTATTAGCTAGCCTGTAATGTACCGACCTATTTATCAAAGTCAAATTAGTAGGTGACACCGGGGCAAAGCATATGGCGTATTAGCAATGTGGGCCACAATTTCTCCCACCATATTATTATGACGAAATTGAGTGCTAAGTAAATTATATGAATTTGGTATCGAAGGTACATTAGTAACAAATTTTATAGGTATGCTTTTTGTTTTCTCACCTTTAGACTTAATGACGCGGGAAGTTCACAGATGATCGTGTTCGGGTTATGGAGTGGAGATATTGACTTTTTGCTAAGAAACATTATCATTTTAATTTGGCTAGTTTTCGTTCAGCGTGAATGGATATTTTATTTATTTTAGTAATATATCTTATGATATTGTCTGAGAGTATCGGCGATAACTCTTGACAGCAGCGATAATTTTCTGTATCGTCTGTGATTTATTTTGGACTTGATTAGTTGCGTGCGATATCAAAAACCATATAAAGATATACAAACATGCGAAAAATATAAAATAGCAGCTATAAAAACACCTCATATTAAAACCTCATTAGTTATCGATATCAAAGAGAACGGGCGTGTTTCTACTGTGATATAATTTAGTAAAAATAACACGTAGGTACAAAAACAAATTTATGCCTCATCGGGGACTGTCCTCCGGCGGTGTCCATTACACGATATCCTTGGTGATTTATTAACGTGGATATCTGAGCGAATAAGTATATAAAATAAAACTGTGAGGTCCTGTAATGAAATGTGGGAGGCGGTGTCACTGGCTCACACTAGATAGTACACTTGTTCTTTTTTGTGGAACACACAACAACATCTTGGTCTAGTTTTTTATTCTGCTGTAGATACAAATACAAGATCGGAAAAATACATTAAGTAGATACTTAATGTATTTTTTCGATGTTTTAACTGTCGTTGAAATGGTTCTCATCAAATGGTTGCTTTTTAGGGTTCCGTACCCAAAGTGTAAAAACGGGACCCTATTACTCGTACTAAGACTTCGCTGTCTGTCCGCCAGTCCGTCTGTCTGTCACCAGGCTGTATCTCAAGAACCGCGATAGCTAGACAGTTGAAATTTTGCACAATTTATGTATTTCTGTAACAACAAATACTAAAAAAAAATAATTATCGGGGGCTCCCATACAACAAACGTGATGTTTTTTCCGTTTTTACCTGCCCTTCGTGCGCGAGTCCGACTCGCACTTGGCCGGTTTTGAAGCCTTAATCTGACCTGACTGATTTACCTTAACAATGGACAGCCTAAACTGTTGGAGCTAGAAATTTTGCACTCTTTATAACGTAGGCATTCAATTAGGAAAGAGTGTCATATTCAACCTTTGAGGGGGGAAAATAGGGGATCTCAGGTGAAACCGCGATGCAAAAAGCTAGTATTGTATATCTATATAAAACGTTTAAATAATACCATCATTCAGGTACCGGCCTTCTACATAGTCTTAAATAGATATTTAGAACAAAAGGCTTAAAGTCATGAGAGTACTTCAAATCCGCGCCATTCATCATTCAAGGAAAACGGTTCACTTGAATTTTATAAGATTCCTCTTGAGTAACAAAGCAAGTTTACTCTCTGAAAACAAAGCCACTGGATCGAGACATAGCGACAGTGACAGTATGTAGCGATAAAGCGGTATGCCAATTACCAAGGTAACGTGGCTCAAGCACGCGATTGCTTGAGTCAATTTCGTACCTCTACAAAGACTGCAAGCCTCAATGTTTATGAGTGCACAGGCTGCCGTTTATCTATGCAATGTACTGCTTCCCGTAACGTTTTGTTTGATCATATTTATGTTGTTTCCACACGGTCTCATTAATTAGGGCAGGTTTATACTGCCGTGGCGTCTCATTAGAGAATGCATTTAGTACATTCTCTTTCTAACCTAGGGTTTATCTGATAAGATTTTCAAATAGCTATTGAACATAGAATAGCTTGTTTATCGATCGATATCGATCTTTGTTTATCGATGAACAAATTCATTGTTTGTAAGGACCATTACAAGATACCAATTTAAATGGAGACGTATCTTATATTTATAAATAAAATTTCTATAAATTTTAAATAAATTGGCGACATATTGTCGGTTACTTGTATACTAAGGTACAATTTAGTCAATATTTTTGTAAGAGATAACGTGAACAAAACAGACACAAAAAAATTAAACCAAAATTCCTAGATTAAAAGCGGCATGACATTAACGGGCGCCTGGTTTGAGGTTTATAATGTCTTTATAAGTGCTGTCAGACATAAAGCTAATGAAACAGGCATTTTATTGATCTACCTGCTAGGTGACACGAATCATACTGCTTACAACCCTACATTATGTTTTTCTTCATATTATTTTGTGTCTCCCTCTTTCGCATAGTAGAAAGGGATGAAGATAACCCAAAAAGAAGCATTAGGCCTGGGATATTTCATTTGGAGTCGACCCCCATCATTTGATAAGCCGATGAGGTATTTTAGCATTAATCTATTAGGTCGCACAAATATTACATAATTTTTTTATTAACTTAGCAATTTTATGCTTAAACTAAAAGAAAATAATCAAGCCACGAATAAATGCTACCAGAAATAAATGCTTCTTCATATTTATGACACAATCTAAACTAAATTGATAGAAATATATTAGAATGGCATGTGGCAAGCAAATTAACACCCTTATTTCATAACTATATCTAAAATTTATATCAAGTTCAACAAGCTGTCGCCGCCGTTTCACCCGCATTGAAGACAATTGATGCAATCATCGCCAATGAGATTTTGGGGAGTGTAAAATGGTGCAGTAATTGCATCGGCCACAACCAAATTATTGCTGTAACTATTCAACGATGATTTTGTTTGATTGAAACTAAGGGCAAATTCAATTGTTATGTTATAAGCAGCATAATACACTAATTTATCTTTTAGGCCTACATTTTTTAAGATCGTTTGCATATCGTTTACGTTATGTCTGAAATATAGATCGTTCCTAAGGGATCTTATTTTTTCCCGAGATAAAAATGATTCTATGTTTTATTCCAGGTTATGATCTATCTGTGTGCCAAGTTTTATCAAAAACCGTTCGGTTGTTTTTACTATACTATATCTACTTTCATATTTATAATTACTAGTTATCCGCCACGGTTTCACCCGCATTCCCGAGGGATCTTTTCTTTTCCCGGGATAAAAATTATCATATGTCCTTCTCTAAGGTTCCATCTATCTTTATACCAAATTTCATCTAAATCAGTTCAGCGGTTTAAGCGTGAAGAGGTAACATACAGACAGACAGACACGCTTTCGCATTTATAATATTAGTTTGGATAAGTAAGAAGTAGGATAGTACTACTATATGATTAAAGTCTATTGCCAAGCACCTACTGGTGTGATCCGGCAGCTGCACTTGAGCGCCAGTTGCCTTGTAAGCATTGTAAAAAAGGTCGACAACGCATTGGCAATCTCTCTGATGATCCACCTGTATGGTTGTCACTCGTGCTATAAAAAACCCTATAAATAACAAAGTATATATATAGTGTTGGTAATATCAAGCGATGTTTTATTACCATTGATTTGTTTCCGTCAGTGACGACCATATCCTTGATAAATAAGTTTTATTCGTGTGTAAAGATAAGTAATCTTTATCGAGCGACATATTCATAAATCAAAAAGCCGTGAAAAGGTCGAGCACTAGTCAGGCGATAAAATGCTTTTGGATGCTGTAACAGATAGTAAATAAAGCAAGTTCTATTTATTTGAAAAAACTCTTTGCTCTGTTATCATCATTGTAACAATAGCTAATATAGTAATAATGACACTGGTACATGAACTGCCCTTTTAGAACGAAGAAATAGTTTCCATCGCAAAATAAAAAATAATATATATATATAGGGCGGCAGATACCGATTTAAATAAGGAGATGTATGTATTATGCCTTCACCGATGATTCTTTATGTTTTTGATAGAATATATTGATATTTAAAATTATGAGGAATATTATTACAACTATGTACTTAAATCTTATCAACCGACTAGAAAAGAAGAAGGACTCGATTCAATCGTATTTAACAATATATTCTATAAATTGTACTACATATTATGTATTTACTTTTTGTGATAAAATCTTGTAGGTAAGTTATTTTAGAAACACTTCAACTTGCTTGAACAAAATCATATTTGAATTCCAATTCTATGAACTATTGAGTAAATAGAAAATTGAATGACGGAATGGCGAATGAAGTTATAAGGGTACCTTTTGTGGATATTAGAAAAAGTTTTTGATTTTCAACACAAAACGTTACAGAATTTCAATCACTTTTCCATATATGATTTGTTTTATAAAATTCATCTTGATATTGGAAAGCATACACTTTTAAAACTGGGTTTGATAAAAACAAAGTTTATACTCTTAATATTTATCCATCGTAATTGACAAAATGTTTGACATTTTGTTTCTAAAAATAATTAAAATCAATTGCTCAACTAAACGGATCGAAAAAGAAAGACATTTAAGTCAATCTTGGGGTGTGGTTGACCGAATAGAGACTAGGGGAGCGCTGACAATGATTATTTGTAGCTAACCACGAAATGTAAGTAACTGTCGCACAAGATTTATTCTCAAACATGCCGCAATCTTTTCACTTGTGGGCGTATAAGTATTTGTTCAAAATGTTGAATGCTATTCACCCTTGTCTATATTTTTGGTAGAAACATCCCTGATAAGCGCGGGTCCGACCTCCATATTCGACGATAAGGGAAAATATGTTAATTTAGCCGCTACGAGAGAGTCGATATGACCTACTAAGTGATTGGATTCCTGATGCGTTGGTGTGTTTTGAATTTGAAGTCGGCCTGCTTCAAAGATCGACCCAATGTTTACAAATTGCTTAGCGGCAAGAGAGAAAAAAGAACTCAAATAGTTCGATTGAGATATCCGTTTTGATTAAGTCCGATTCAAATAAGATTTCCGAAGTGAACGTGGAAATTATACAATGTAATAGTATCTTTGATATTTGCCTCGGTAAAAAAGATTCATCGCCAATGAAATTAAGCTTGTAAGGAGGAAATTTTACGGAAAATCAAAGTGAAAAAAGCTAAGGAATCGAGTCAAATTATTCGTAAAATAAATCTACTAAGATGCAAAATATCGCCTGAAAATATGCCTTTTCTCACAATATGGCGCCACTAAAATTTCCATCTCTCATAAAATATTAAGGATAACACGGACGGCCGTTTCACAAAATCTAATTTTAATTAAAAAATAAGCAAACGCGTAATTAATTTCGTCGGTTGCCTCGCCGGATACAATGGTGTACAAATTAAACGCTTAGAGTTGAAACGCTCGCGGATAAATTCTGCTCAAACTTCACCTTTAATTTTTTTAATTAAAATTATAATATCAAAAAAATATTTTTTGTCTTTTACTTTTCCCAGTAAAATGGATTCCTTTATTATTTCACCTACTTCCGAAAATTACTTCTGTAACGAATTCTGAATTTGTGAAAAAGTCGTTAATTACGTCGTTGTCTCCAATATACTAATTTCGGGCTCGATAAAGTTAAAATGGCTCTATCCCCGAACGCCCGGGACAATGTTATTTTATTTGTCAGCATATCGTTCTAAAATAATTAGAATGGGAATTTATGGATGTCATCGGAGGACCGTGATTTAGGTGCGCGCCTCGCTCATTCACCGTATCCGCATTGTTTGAATAGATCCGCGTCGCTTCTTATCAAAGGCGATATGTTTCAAATATTCGATCCCCACATATCTGAAAAATATTATGATATTAATACTCAAAAGGTACACTCACAAGGTAATTTCTATTTATTTCCGTTAAACACAAACATGAAACAAAAAAGGCGTCAGTAATAATAACCTGCCACCTCCATCAACGTTTACCAAAACAACTTGTGAATATTTTAGTAAATCGATACCGCTGTGTATGACGCGGACCCGTATTATAATAATGCTATAAAAATTGCTCGTAATTTAATATTCACGAGTCCTTGGTCTAACTAATGGTTACTATTAAATTTCAGTCTATATATAGGTGAAATATATTTTTAATGAATATTGATTACCTTGTAATTACATAGTAATACATACAATTACACATCATTAAGGAAACAAGCATTTTTTTCACAAGCATCCTTTCCAGAAATGCTTAAAAGGAATAACAGTTTTAAAAGTTCCCAAAATTGACTATATTGACTATACCTAAGATAGCCAACTCCGGAACTACTGAATCAGATCGCAATCTTTCAAAATGACAAATGTCGTGCGCTGTCCCTTATTTATCGTCTACGTTCTCCGTAAAATTAACTCGATTGGAATAACGAAAGGCATTGAATTAATCACTGCCTCTTCTAACAAATTGTTGGTATGGTGCACCAAGATTTTGGTTAGCAAGAACGTATATTCTTCTTTTATATGTTTAGTAGTTTGAGGTCGTTGATATTTTAAATCTACATAACCTAGTCATATTCAACAACTAACAAAACGTTATGCTCTAGGAATTTATCAAAGTTTCTACTCATACTCTAATGCTTTTAGTTTCTTAGAAACGGATATGGGTAAGTGTAAATAATTTATTGCTAAAGTTTTGCTCGCGTGGTTTTCTAACTAGGTACCTATCCTAATTTCGTAAACTTTCAAAACCCCTTTCATTCGACTTCCTTTTATACAATGTAACATGTTATCTGAAAGCAATCTGCTCGTATTTGGTCTGTTATATAAATTTTGATCTCTGTATATTTATTGAAGAGATATAAAACAAAGGTTTTTCGTTCGTTCATCATTGAGTTGAAATTTTGTGCAGTTCTTGGGTATTTTTTTCTAATAATAAATAAATCGGCTATGTGCATGTCTTACTTTTGCCTAATTTGAAATTTTGTTTTCGATAGCAATGTTGATCAATGAATGAAGCTCGTGAACTATAAAAGATCCTTATTGAAAATTATTGATTTTCTTGTAACATCAGATTATGATCTAGCGCTGATGTAATGCTATATTTCAGTTTTGGCTGGCCCCAATTTCAAATGAACGGACATGACATGACTCTAATTATTGTTCGACGCCGGAACCCTTAAAAATTAAAGAGGCATTGCTACGAAATCAGTTTTGCACAATAAAAGGATACTTTGTAATTCTCGACTTGCTGGCTACCACCCTCAAGTTGAAAATCTGTCACCAAGCGTCCATCGGTATGTTCCGACAGTTGTACCTAATAGCTGGTTACGTTCAAGACTTTGTCAAAGTAGTGGTAATGTTTACAGGCGGCGGTAGTAACTTATACCATCAGATGATCCTCCTGCTGCAATTTTAAGACTAGTTAAGGCTGAGTAAAGATTTAAATGATTGCTATTATGATGCAACAATGAACACGTATAATATTTTAGTTCTATCACAGAATGTTAATAGAGTAAACATCGCAATCCAAATCCCCTAATAGATGTCACGATTGTTATTTTTCTACTCAGCTCAAGGATTTACAGGACGGTCCGAGTTAGCCGTAATAAATATAAAAGTTATAGCTCGCAGGAGCCTTAACCCTTCGCTTTGGGCCTACCACAAGCGGATTACCGCCATTACTCATTCCTACCGTCTAGAGTGCCCGAGGCTGAATCGAAGGGAGACGCAGAATGTAAATGTGTACATTTTTTCTCAGGTGCTTATTTATGCTGGCCTTGCTGAGGATTTGGACTATCATTGTGATCTGTTGTTTATGGCACGGTATCATGTTATTGATGATATTAAATCAAGATGGAATGTAATGTGCGACAAGTGGTAATTTCCACTCTTGGTCTTTTCCATTATGTATAATTATTGAAAACTAGCTGACCCAACAGACGTTGTCCTGTCCAATAAATTTTTTATAGAAAAAAACACAGTAGCTTTTCCCGAATTTTTCAATAATTGTTTTCCTAAAAACCTTATTAAGACTATTACGAACATTAAATTCCCGTGTCCACGATGTTGGTGCGCGATTAACTCCGAAACCGATCTTGATGAAACTTGGCATACAAATAGATTATATCCTGGAATAAGAGCTGAAATACTTTTTATCACGGGAAAAGAAAATATCACTCGGGAATGCGCGTGAAATCGTGGAAGACAGCTAGTTTAAATATAAATATTAGTGAAATTAGTCCAGCCGTGGATGCGCTTACCAATGAATGAACACCATTAAATTTTATTACGTTCGTACCACGTTGGGCCATCAAGAAAAGGTAGGATGTGTGACACTGTTTAACAAACTAAAATCTGTCAATTCCATTTTGCTAATACTTTCCCGTTTCAACTGTGAACTACCAAAAGGTTTTATTTATTACATCACCAAGTTCCACTTTTATATCGGTCCTAAAAACGGAATGTGTGAGTAAAGAGGTTTACTTAGCCTTTGATTGCTTACGATACGTTTCGTACAAAGTTTTGTGGGTGAGGGAAATGGCAATAAATCTTTTTCTCACTATTGTTCAAGATTAATTTTCGGATGACTGTTTAGGTAGATTGAATGTATTATATTAATATTTGAGGGAGTAAACTGATCTAATGTTTTGCAACAAGTTTAATAAACAAACTAGCCCATGTTACTAAAGGTTAAAGAATTTTTAATAAGCGGAAATAAAAACATTTACTATGTTTTTATTTCCGAATGGATGAAAAAATTTTCGCCGACCTCAAATAATTGGTATAATGTATATTAGTATGACTCCAAAGCTCATAATAAAAAAAAATGTTATTTCATACATCCTACATAATCAAGGTACCTATTTTATAATCTCGGTAAAATACTTGAATGCGTTTTTTATAATTTTATAATAACAGTTCATTTAAAAATACTGCTCAAAGTTTTTAAGTGCTTGATTCTCTCACATCCACATAATTTGCGTATTCATCCAATATGTTAGCAAAAAATATTACCTCATTATAAGCGTTTATATTGTCTTTACACAATAGCCGATTCTATTTGTGTGGCATTACACTGAACAAAAGTACGACTGTCGAAAATTTATGATGTTTATCTTCCACAACGAGAACACAAAAGAATGTCATTTACGGTGCCTTTATTCTAAAAAGAGCTGTAAACAATTGGCAACTTTGACAGGCATCACGAGAATGACAAAAAGGATTACGTGTCTTACTACAACATTGTATTTAACACTTTCAATACAAAATATAACCTCATTTCAAACTCTATTGCTGAAGCAGTAAGACAAGATAAACATTTTGCAAAATATTTTCTGTATCTTCGGTACCACTTCTGAATAAACACTAGCTATTGTGGATATGTTTAAGCCAAAAATTCAATCTGGCGGAATAATTTGCGAGTGGAACTTATATAAACAACTTATTCAACCCGGTACAAGCTGCATTCAAGTTCCACGCGATTCAAGTTGACAGATCCTTACAATCGTCTCTCAGACAATAATATTTCTCTTTGCTAAAATAAATAATGCATCAAATTTTAATAGTGACGTTACAAATTGTGATTGAAATTAATAAATCAGCTGAACAAGCCATTTTGTTCTTTATTGTCAATGTCTATTATAACTCTGAAAACTACATAGGAGTCTTAGAACTTAACTGTTAAGCCCTTTACAGTAATTACTTTGTTATGAACATATTTTAATTAGATTCTATTATCAGCAAGTTAGAATAGCTAATCGCTTGGCAAGTATTTCAGACTTGACAGAAAACGTTGGCTAGAATAATAACCATGTTTTTCGTTTGTCTTTGAAGGAGATTACAAACATGCACATTGCGCGCTCTTCAATCGATGGTTCTCTCTCATCGTGACATCAAAACTATTTGTCTTTGAAATAACTTGGTGACTTTCTACACCGGGTGTGTGAGAGATGAGTTATAGTTTTATCCCCTTGAAACACAGGTTCTTGTCTGCAAGTCACGGATCACGACATTGTTTATGTACTTATCATACAAAAGTTTGAAAATATTTTCTGTGAATTTTAATTTTATTTTCATTTTGACACTTTACATTTAGTATTGTAGAAAAGAATATAAGCTGAATAAATAACTTAAAAAATAGTATAATTGTGCAAAAGTAGCAATTGTGCCAAATAATAACAATATAAAACTAAATCCGTGACTTAATCTTGTAGTTACAGAAACATGGCTACCGAAGTTAAATTAACATTTCGAAATAAAAACTCATGCAACCGAAATGCAAAAATAAAGTCGTTCTCACGCAAAATCCAATAATTAAAACAACACGTAATTTGTCGGGCTTTTTGTATCATTAGCTCAAACGTTTCGGAGCGAGTCGCTTAAATAAAAATGCATTCTAAAATAAATCGTTGTAAAATTTGCGCCTTGGGCACTGACGGTGAACGTACATTCGAAGCCGGTTATTAAAACTACTACACTATGTCATTATTTTCAAAACAGAAAAAAAGGAGTGAATCGTAACAGGCGCGCCACATATCATCGAGGGAACTGGCACTTATGCGCGTAGTTTCTATCGTAAATCAAAGATATTAAACGGGATGGCGGAACCTCTTTCGAGTTCACAGTATAAATCATAGAGGCGCAAGAAGACCTCTTGCTGCCACCAATAGGGCCTTTGCGAACACACCGTCCATATAAATCAATAAAATACAAAATAAAGTATGTACCGAGTTCATATAACTTTACTTTTTGTCACCACGAGTACGAGTAAATTTATGTATGACCTGGAAAAACTTAAAATGGAGACTTGGAAATGTTTCTACAAAATATTGACGTGGTTATTTTAAAAAAGAGTTACAAATGTTCGTAGATAGGAAATAAATAATAATGAAAAATGCCAATTAGTCGATCATCTAAACTATTAAGGAGTCTGTGGGCTCGCTCAAACATAAGTCTTAAAACGTTTTAAATATAAGTTCATAATATTGGTAGACGTAAAGTAATATAGTAAAGTACACCAAAAAAAGAGTATAAATATTTAAAAAACATTAGCTCTTACTCTGTTCATTTCAGAGCCAGTAGGCTACCCACCTTCGGATATATTATCACTTACCATAGTTTTTACATAATAATATCTACAAGTTTGTACGAAACCCTCGGTGCGCGAGTCCGACTCGCACTTGACCGGTTTTATTTGATAAAAAAAACTCAATGCACTAAACTAGGACCTACTGATGCACGTGCTAGTTTTGTGTATTCTTTAGTAAGAGAACGTGTAAGTATCTTCTATTTCTTTTAGTTGCAAAAATCCCGCAAAGTAGGGTGACCTTATTATAACTGGATTAAAAAACGAATGAATATACGAATACAAACGTCTGCGACTGAATCTGTATCGCAATGAATTGAAGTAATTACATACAATAACACTACGATGTTTTTGTCATCGTATTACATACTGAAAAAGTGCTACTTTCTCTGCGCACGCGCCGAATTTGAGCGTGATCACATTGTCTATTCCAATTTTAAACGGTCCGTGCCGATAACTGCGGTTTCATTGACTTTCCGTTTCGTTTATCAAAGTTTCATTCGAAATTGCTTTCTTTGTGAAGCGAATTCATAGATCCACATAAAGATATTTACAATCGTAAAACTCACTTTCTACATCACGTTCCGCTAACAAAAGGAGTCGGTATTGACTGCTGGGTCTGACTTGTCCTAGGGTGAAACGAGTTACATAAATTCCATATCATAACTTTAATATCAGAAAACGTCAAGACAATGTTTTTCTATATTATAAAGGCTGTTAGGATCGTGACGAGATAGATCTATCTATGTATCGATCTAAAGCTCTCCAACTATTTCAGATGTTTGTAGCTGATGATAATTTACAATATTTTCCATATTTCAACTACATCTGTAAAATTATTGCAACGATGTAATATAAAACTAACAATAATAATTTACTCATGGACGATATTTTTAAACAGAACCAGCCTGTTTTAAAATGAATGACCTTTTAAATCATTGGCCCTGATATACCTGATGAATGGAGTTCCCAAATCATCCTATTTTCGTTTACCATTAATGGCAGTGACCATGTTCGTTTCAATCCTAAACCACAGTGTGGGACTTATATCCGTTTCTGTTAATCCCTCACCGACAAGTTTAGCCCTTTTCTCCGAATGAAAACATTCACAGCTAAATCCCTATACTGACGACAGTCTTTTGTTGAGGTGACAATCTTTGAGTCACAAGCGTATATTTCTGGTTAAAAATAATATACAGATTTAATTTAAGTATCCTGATTGAAAATAATGCTTATAAAATAATAATTCTTGATTTAATTTTATGCTAAAAAAAAATGTTTTTTTTTACTTTGGATAAGCTTGTGTTTTACCGCAATATCACCATGGCAAGCGATGATATAGTCGTAGGTAAGCACACAAACAACTGTTATACGGTTTTAGGTAATCATTCTACTGATTTGTAAAAACATTCGAGACATGTAATTATTAGTAATGGGTTTAAACCAGCAAAGAGTCTTAATAATAAGTAGGCATATATTAAAACATACTCGTACCTACTTAAATTATTAGTTTACCATAGAACATAAATTTTACACACATATTAACAAGTATTTTTTTATGGACTATGATTGACGGGAAGGGATTGAGACATACTCATATATTATGTTTACATCACCAGAAATCTTTTTCGCAAAGCTTTATTTAGAAGCGCCGCTGCAGCACCTTTCAATCACGTTCCTAAATTGAAAAATATGTAAACGAGCTTGATATTCAATGTGTCGCATGGAAAAACATGGAGCTGTCATTTTTAACGTACGATATATGGCGCGGGCGGTGCGCTAACACAGATAAATCGGTCGGAAGGCGCCGCGGTACATTGCCTGCCTTAACGACCTTTGCTACGGAATCAGTTTAGGGTTAAAGGTGATTTTCTTCGCCCCTATGTGTGTGTGCTCGTACGTAACGTGACGTCAAAGGAAGTTTCAGCCGTCAAAAGATATGATATGATTTCGTCGTTCGGTAAAAATGTGTGAAAGAAAATATTGCGGCAATTTACGAGTATAACGCGTTTGTGTTTCCAAAGTTATGTCAAATGTTAGGTTTACGTTACGTTTCAAACTCTTAGTGTATTGTTTTTTAAATTAGGAGAACTTTTTGTCTAACTTTTATCACACGAACCGCTAAGACGGCTCTTTGCGACCTGCTGTTAGGCACTTTAATTGTCAAAATTTGGTTGATATAAAAGAAAAGGATTTAATAATAAGTGTATTTTTCATGCAAACAAAGCAGACAGGCAGCAGGCATCACCATCATCTGATAGATTGTGGACTTTTCACAATTTCATGAGACAACTGGTTCTCAAGTGTAACAGCCGGAACACACCGGCAGGTGATAGGCGACAGATTTTCAACATGAATGTGGTAGCCAGGCATTTGAGTAGTACTACGAAATACCTGTGTTTTTCTTCACTGAAAGCTTATCAAGCTTTAAAATGTGTGACAAATTTATCAGACGATATCGATACACCCCGACTACACCCGGGTAGTGAAGTCACAAACGTAAAAATCGCATCAATATTCTGATTTAAGAGAATTAAACACACTAACAGACAGAAATAACCATTTCATTTAAGATTTATTGGGTGAGTTATATGAAGTAGTTAGTTTAATGCTGATTTGATCATGTTAAACATGTCACAAGTGCTACATTATTTAAACAACTACCAAAATTTTTCGTCACTGTATAGATAATAAATAAGCGATCACAGACAAATAAAGTTGTCATGACATTATGTATAAGATTTAACAATAGGCGTATAAGACGAGGGCGTCGCACGTTGTATAAGCGACCGTTACCTAGATTAATGTGCGTGCCACATACTACGTGAAGAAAGATCTTTGTGGGAACCGCGTTTGGATATGGAGTGAAATTTGAGATATACGGTTTTGTTGGATAGTGTACTGATTTGATTTAACCGTTCGATGCCAATAAAAAAATATAGGAAGCTGTATTTGTTATGGTTAAAGTATACGATTATAAATATGTATTGAATAGCTCAGAAAAGATAAGGGCAAACTGCAGTGAATGGGTCATCTGGATTGTGTCAGAGACATTATTATAGAGGCATTAATTGGTTGTGAAAGGTACTCCCTTACTCCGATCATATAATGTTAATTACTATGTTGTACAACCCAGTTGAAAATCTGTCACCGCAAGCACCAATCAGTGTTTATGAGTAACTTCTTCTTCTTGTCCTTATCCCACACTAGGTGTGGTCGGCACAATATGCTAACCTCTTCCACTCCGCTCTATCACTAGTCGTGTCAGAACTCACACCTTTCATAAACATATCATTCTTCACAAAGTCCATCCATACTGCTTCTGCTTCCTCTACCTCTGTATCCAACCAGGTAATTTTTTCGTGCAAATAGCACAAAAAAAAAATACGCATTATAAATGTAAAAAATTGTGAGTATGAGTTTGGATGTTTCTATATACATCCTACCTCCTACGTACCGGTAAACCTCGAAACTACTGATCTAATACTGAAAATTATTTCACTAATAGAATAACCTACACTACCCTGAGCGCTATAGGCTACTTGAAAATTTAGGAATCTGTGTGAAACTACGGAGAAAACCTAGTAAATACTAAAGAAATACGATTGGTTGTACAACTTTGATTACAAACCTTACAAAATAAATAACAGTTGAAATCTTGTTAGGCAAACTGATCAACCGTGTGTGCTAGAATAGCTTCATGTTATAGTCCTTTTGTCTCTGACACTCCCTCACTATTTGATTTATAGATTTGTGCGTTGACTGCTTGTCTCCTGCACAGCTTATTAATGAATTTATTTAAACGCTAATGAACAAGTTACGTTCGGGACAAGTGAAACCAATTTATCTGGATCCAAAATGAAATGTTATTTTAGGCTCATTATTAGGCTTACTCGTTTTGCTTGTGAGTATTTTGATTTTATCTTGTCATTTTTATTTGAGAAGAGAGATGTTGCCAATATTCAAGAAGAAATATTTAACACCAACCAGTGTATAAAACATCTAAAAATACTCGAAAATAGCAAATAGGTACGTTGTAAAATTCATCCTGTTTATGATTTTTAATTACCAATTTAACGACAAAAAAGTAGATCTTTTAATGGTGTATATTTATGAAGTCACAAGCAAGTATTTCATACAAAACTCTATATAAACTATCGTTTTGACCTTTAATAAATGGAAGCTAATTTGACATATCAGTCAAGATACCTATTTTATAATATTAATTGTGATTTCAAAATAAATCTGATTAGCTAAATAAAATATTTTAGTTATGTTTCGTCTTGTATTTTATTTAAATCGAATATTTTCAAAGCAAACAAAATCATTTCAGTTTTTTTTTTCAATAATCCGTTAATAGATGATCAAAGAGTAATCCATTATCTTCGTGTAAAGGTACCTTGAAAATATATCTTGGAAAGATCATATTAAATACTACGGTTGACTTTAAATAAATAATTAGTTGCATTATATAAGTTAGCAATATTAGCATTAAAGCGCGCTTCATCAACCTAAAATACGACTCTACTTCATATTGCAACGAAGCTCATTCAAAAGACTGGAGCTTTTTACTAATGCTTTCAGAAGCTTAATTAACATCCTCTCTTGTGAATAGGCGAGAGTACTTAATTCAAGCGAGATACTAGAGCGAACGTGTGTCTATGGTAGTCGGGAGTCGGTATCGAAATATCTATGTGAAATTTTGATAGAGAAAAACTACATTAATTAAGTATTTAACAGTTTTCTTACAGGATTAACTTACTATAAAAATGTTGTGAAAATTTACTGTACAAAATCTGTCAAACCATCTTATATACACCATATTTTTAATTCACCTAAAAACAATTGAACCTAAACGTGTCGAGTCACACCACTATTATACCATGTGAGAATGCGAGGCAAATTCAATTCTTGGCGCGGAACCATCCAGCCGGCGAAGATTTAGGGTTCATTTTACTCGGCGTAAGTTATTTGCTCATGAACATCTGGAGCGACCAATTTTAGATTGAAATTGTTACGTCGTCGTACAAAATTGGAAACTTTACCTCTTGTCTTGGCTTTTAAGCTGATTACGTCAAGAGTTCTGAAGAAAATATTTATCGTACGAATATAAATTTGAAGTTCATCAATAAGAAAAAAATAGTCTAATATATATATAGAAAACAAATTAAAAGTCAAAACTTAATTTAACTAACACTTCATAAACATAGCCTTCATAAGCAGCATCGAAAACATTGGAGTAAAATATTTTATTGAAATTATAAGACTCAATGATCTTGCAATTTCCTTTCATTATTTGCAAAGCATTTCGTCACGTGTTTATTATTATTTTGTAACATTTTGATTTTAAGCTACTTTATTTATACAACAAGCTTTGCTACGTTTCTCGGCTCGCACATAAATTTCTATAAAATGAGACATAAATACTCTGCAATTCTAGCAATAAAAGGGAAACATCAAAGAGTTCGTTCAGGGAAACCGCTATTGAACATAGTTGCAGCGCGCCGGCCGTCTGATTTTTCTTTTCTCTTTCGGCATCGTCGGTGCTTCCTTTCCAGTCACGCTTCTCGCGATTAATTAAAAATTGAATAGAACTCTAATAGTCATATTGTGATATCTTGAATGGCCTTTAATGAATTTCCATTCTGCAAAGTAGGTCGAAGTCGGGAAGTCGCATAATTGGTGTAAAGTCGGGATCGGTGACCGCCGCCTGTTTCAGGAAGCTGCACCAATTTTAGGTTTATTGTTTCGATAATTGCTCCAGGGAAATCGCTATGAGTTCACTCAGTTCAGTCGAGTTCACTTAAAACTTTACCCCTAGATACGACTTCGCAATATTGGTTTTTACCCAGTTCCGTTTTGTTATCTTTCATTTTTGTTTAATCGACCTCGATTGAGTATTTTAATATATATTAAACAGCATCTTTATAATTGGATATTCAATCATAACATTGTTATTCTTCTATTGTTTTAATTGAGTTCTAATATTAATTAATATAGCTACTTTCTACGTTTCCTCTTCAATTTGATCTTTTTTTTACCTTCTATATTAGAATTTATTTTCTCTGCTACTGTTTTATTTTGCTCGGTGCCTTCTGTATCGTAGTTCAAGTCACGTCCTGTTTCCATACATACGAATGAAGGTAAATATACACCTGTATTGGTTAACCTCTTATAAATACCAACAACGTTTTTATCTTTCGAATGAAACGATAACTATTCTAAAGGTAATTTGTATTTTATCAAAGAAGAATAATATATTATATGATGACAAATTTTGAACTCTGAACTTTAATAAATCTCTTGTGGAAATAAAAATTACGAATTGGCTGTAACCGTTGCGATCGACCGTGGAATTATCTGAGAGAAAACTTATCGTTACAGTGACTAATGTGTTCATACGAGTTCTGTATTCGTAGATTACTGTTACACCATTTAACTGAGCAGGCGCGCTATCAAAGATTTCTACATTATGACGGTGCGACGATAAATTGTGTCCACTTAATATCGGGCCCTGATCATTCATTACTAAGGCATTACCTTAATATATTTTGGTCAAATCGACGTCTAAGTAGATTTCCCTCGGTGAAGAGATTAAGAACACCCACGTGTTTTATCAATAATCCATTATGTGTACGGCAAACAATGAGGTGTGTTATCAGAAGCGTTCGCATCGGTCTCAGCGTCCAGCATGATGAATGGTCGTGAATGTACATTAGAAAATGTCAATAAATAAAAAGTCAATATCTGTGTGCCCATCTCTCGGAACGTCCATAGTAACTTGAGATCAGTAGCCCAAGCACGAATTTTTTGACATTTCGTAACGTAACCGTCTCGAGTTTACCATACGATGACGATAGTTGGTAGCACAAGTCACTTACTGTCGACTATCGAGAAATCGATACCATTACGAAGATGACGTCATACTACGTTAATAGGGACAGGCTTGATTGAATGAAAACTATCAAATTGAATGTACGAAGAACGAATCACTCGTTCGAAAACCACGTAAAAATATACAATATGTTAAAATATATACATTTTTTCAATGAAAACACATGCATACATTGAAATGGTTTATGATTTATGAACAATCCATGTTTGACACATTTGATTAGTGGGACATCTCTTTGACATGTATCCCAACAAGAAGAAAAGTTTATTTCCAGCATTAGCAGCTTATGATGAGAACTAGTCACCTCCAGTATTTGACGATGGTGGAGTTTATGGAGAAGTAAGTATATACATATTTTGATTCCTTATCTTGTGATTGCAAATTACATTTGTTTGATAATTTTATTTGGCTTCGTAATGCCATAAACAATGTTTATAAATGTACACTATATATTTTCCAGGCATGGAGATGTATCGAACCTTCTGGGGGTCCTCTCACAACAAGGACAAATATGATAGTGTACCAAACTTGCGTGAGCACACTCTTGTATGGAGCTGAAACTTGGACGTCGTACGCAAAGCAAGAAAGAAGATTAAACAACTTTCACATGCGGACAAGTGTGAGAAGAGACACATGAGTACGAGAGTCACTTCAGCCATCAAGCGGCCCTCAGTTTAGGTGCCAAATATGTGGACGCTGCTGTCGCTTCCGTATCGGACTGTACAGTCACTCTAAGGCCTATCACACGGACGCTGTGTAGATCATCTATTTAACATGTATAAGGGCCTTTATGAGTTTATGATTATATTCCTTTTGTAATAGTTAAAAAATGAGACTTTGGCAGACTGGGACTGCAAGACAGGCAGATAGGAAGTATAATAATAAGTTTATTGATACATTTTAAGTTATGTAATGAATATCCTGCCATGTCCATAAAAATATAATATTATTAATTAAGATTGAGAGAGGAAGAGTTAAGATTGAGAGAAGAGTTGCATGAAAGAGTGAGAGAGAGAGATGTAGAGCTTGGGTTACAAGGGCAATGGCTGGAATTTTTGAGAGAGGCTATGAATGTTTTTTTCGCTTTATGGAAAGGCAAGAAAGGAATGAAGTATGAAAGAGGATATGATTGTAATCAAAATTGTTGTATAAAATAATAAAAGGTGTTTATGCACGTACATCTTAATAAATACATAAATCTTATTTCTAGTTTCTTATTAAGATTGTTTAATAAAGGCTATCAATCATAATGCACATACATGGTTTTATTGTAGGTTTATTTTTAGTTTTACATTATTTTATTAACAAGCAAACATAATCATCAAATCAAAAGTTATTTATTTAAATAAGGCACTTATAAACGTTACAAATTGAATCTACCACCGGTTATTCAGTTATTAGCAGACAAGCATCCTTCCATTCACACTCTTTTTGAAGAACCCCATGCTGTATTCCCTTGAGAAAACCGCGGCAGCTCATTCCACAACCGTAGGCCTCCCCAACGAGTCTTTGATAAGACCCTGTCACAAAGAACCTGTAAGAAATAACCATTGCTTAATACACAGAAACATATCGATAGGCCACTGAAACCCTTAAATATATTATTCGTAGTCTTCATACCTTGAGTTCTAAAGGGATTCTTTCGCTGGAATGAAGTGAAGTTTTAAGTTGCAGCTGCTCACAGTTGCATATACTTAAATGCCACTTTATTGAGGCGATATCTATTTTTGAATTCTATATCCAAGAGCTCCATGGGTTTAAACACTTTCCTTTTTTTGGCTCTACGCCTAATTTCTCTACAAAATTAAATTAAAATAATTAGCCGAGTATAAAACAATAAAAACATACAAGAAATATTATAACCTAAAAAACGAACTCACCTTGTGAACTCCTTTCCATCCACCATCTCTTTGCTCATTTATCGCTATTTCGGAGAGCAAATAGTAATATAAAGTGCTCCGTTGCATTATATTTATGAAAAAACACCAAATGTATTAATTTTATCGATTTATAAACTTGTCGAACCTTTTCTCACTGACAAATTTATAGTGAATAACCTTGCGTACGTTCTCGGCAGCACGACGATACCCAGCCTTCGAACAAATGTCAAAACAAAATTCGTGCTCGCGATTTGATACAAAATGTGTCAAGTGACGATACGATGACGATACGAAAGTAAACCAAAACCCTTCGTGCTGCCAAATTTAGTTCGTTTTACGTCCTGTAGGGGCGCTGATCAATTTTCATACAATTTTTACTCGATGACGTTACGAATAACTTTTCGAAAGAAATTCGTGCTAGGGCCACAGATGATGTTAGCATGCGAGTGCAGTCTATTCCCTAACTTATATGAGAAGATTTTAAATATTATTGTATCTTTTGAGTTTTGTATTATTCAATATAAATTATTTGTTCTAATGAAGAACATATAAAGAATATAGCATGTTTTTTTCTTAATTTAATTAAAATTACCGAATGGTATACTTATGTGCTGACTAAATTTCTAATTTGAATTCAAGATAATTATTATTATTATGATGCTAAGGACTCCGATGCTGATGCTGACAAAAAAATCATAACAGAAGATAAATTATAAATATATGAAGTCAAAATGCACGTATAACTAGTAGATAGACTTTAATAAGTAGAGGAACCGGTAGCACAACCGTGGTGAGATAAGTGGAGTTATGCTTAACTCAAGTTCAATATACACCATCGCGTCCGCTCCTACGCTCAATTTGCCTTGACAAACTGGTCGGTTTCACTTGCATTGTAGAATACGCATTTAAAATGTTTACTTTGTGTTTGAATTCACATATTTTTGTTTGCGAAAGATTAGAATTCGTTGCCTATACTGATTTTGTTAATTTGTTTATTTTTGGCTTGTTCGTTTTACCAACTTGCTTATAATTCAAGTAGGATTTTTTTCCAATAAGATTTTATTAGATTTATAAGAGACAGTTCGTTGCGTAACAGAGGTTCAATATCGGAATTGCTACATCAAAGATTTAAAGAAAGAAGAAAACGATAACTCAGTAGTAGCAACGTATAACTAAGGTGATGGGTTTGAATCGTAATCATGCGGAAACCTAAGCTAAATCTGTCCTCAAGCATCGAGTGTTCTGGAAGTTGTACTTGAGAGCCAATTGCCTTCTAGATTAGTAAAAGGACAGCAACACATTGGTAATCTTTCTGCTAATATAAGTGTTGATTTGGAACTGTTATATGCATTTAAAATTTAACCCAGGAGTAAGACTTGAATATCTTTACGACTGCCGAAATTGCTAATTTTGTTGGAGCAACCCATACAAATTCATTTATTTTTGAAAGTTCGCCTTCAAGCAGACTGGACGTGTTTAGGAGGCCGAGCGGTCCCTTTGCGGCGTTTGATGTAAACTAAATTAAATTTATGTGTCGCCAACTATTTCTGAATTACACCACCATTGACAATGTTTAATATTTTTCTAGCTAAATCCCACTATTCCACTAATATTATAAATGTGAAAGTTTGGATGGATGGATGTTTGTTACATCAATCAGGCCAGAACGGCTGATCGGATCTAGATGAAATTTGGCACAAAGATAGATTATAGTGTGGAATAGCACATAGGCTACTTTTTATTCCGGTAAAAGATAAGATCCCACGGGAACGCGGGTGAAACCGCGGGGGACAGCTAGTATTTTTTCTAATTAACTATTTTTTTTCAATAACATTTTATATACGCTCTACAAAAATTTACGACATTTAAATAACTATAGCTTATTCAAATTCTGGCGAATGTAACTAATTATGGACGAATTTAAAATTCTTATCGATTCAACTTATCTAGACTAATCAATATTCTCACCATAGATTTCAAAGTTATTGTTATTATTTCCTCAATTATTGATAACATATTTGTATTTGCGTCTAGTAGAGTCGTTTATCTAATTATTAATTAATTCAGGAAGCACATTATACAGTAAAGTGACAACAAACGCGACGATCCGCACCGTTGGATCGAATGGTCGACGTGTTTTAATTTTAATCGCTCCAACTAATTAACCGTGGCAGCTAAAATCAACATTAAACAAAAAATGTACCATAAATAAGAATTTTACGGGAAATTAATTACATCCGTTTACTGTGTTAATGATAAAATAGAATGTTCCATGTGACATCAACTAAGATTTACTGAATATTTTTTTAATGTTTTTTTTTTATAAAATATATTCTATCATAACTATACCTATAACTTTACTATAGTTTTTTTCAGTTAATAGCTAAATTTACATCTTGATCGGCTATTAATAAAAAATATTTCGATGAGCCGGTTGGTATTATTGGTAAGATAAACTACCTATAACACAGGTCGTGGGTTTGATTCCCACCTAGGACACATATTTGTGTGAATGAACCTGTGTAATTATCTATTTAAGTAGATAGGTATGTATTAAAAGTAGTTAGTATATCAGTTCTCTGGTTTCCAAAGTAGTTCTGTTTATTTTGGGATCATATTATTAGGACCGAATGTAAAAAATGTCCTAGAACATTTCATCATCATCATCATCATCATATCAGCCGGAAGACGTCCACTGCTGGACAAAGGCCTCCCCCAAGGATCTCCACGATGACCGGTCTTGCGCTACTCGCATCCAGTGGCTTCCCGCGACCCTCACAAGTTCGTCGGTCCACCGTGTGGGAGGCCTGCCCACGCTGCGTCTTCCGGTTCGTGGTCGCCACTCGAGAACCTTTCTGCCCCATCGGCCGTTGGTTCTACGAGCACTAGAACATTTATCTTGATCAAATCCGCGGGGGGTTGATTTTGCCACATTGGTAGGTTCATCTAAGCTTCATAATATCTGAACTGAATAAAATATTGTTAAAACAGCACTGAATGATTGTATTATACCAGTAGCATAAACAGCATAAAGCGTATTTAAAGCTACAAATGTGGCGAAATTAACTTACTTAAAACATAGCAGGTAAGCTAAGACGTTGTTATTTTAATACTACAAGTGACAACCAGGCAAACAAGTCACCTGATGGTGTGTGACTTCCGTCGCCTTACACATTAGCAATACCTGAGGGTTATCAATGTGTTTTCAACCTTTTTAAGGTCAAGTGCAACTACCGGAACACACCAACAGGTGTTTTATTCAACTTTACAAATAAATTGATAACTAAAGTAAAACTAATACGGCAAACTCACCATGAAGAACTTAACAAGCAATAAATCTTCATTATAGATAATTAAATAAATAGAAGATAGCATTTTACAATAAGCTGGGAGCATGCAAGCTTTATAGATGACTCCTATATCGTTATCAATAAAAATCTCCGTATGAAGAATGGCCTTACCACCGTTGCGTGCCACATCGTTAAGATTTTATCCCTTACCTCGTCGAGAACTAATCTGTACTTGGGACGTACCTTTGATATAACTACAATGGAAGGGTTGAATAATAGGACATTTTTTACTATTTTTATTTGTAGATAATCCCGAGGGAAGCAATGGCCGCGTCTCACATGACGAATCGATGTTGTTACCCCGGAGAAAAAAGAGTCTCGTTCTAAGATGGAGGCTGAATCGTTTCTCAGGCGTTTTATGAGGACATCATGATCATTTGGAGAAGTTATTTTTATTATAATTTAGTTTTAGTAATCTAGTTTCTAATTTTGAAGCAATTAGTTCGATATCAAAGATTTGTTTAACGATTGAGTCGGCTGCGTGTACTAAAAAAACCAGTCAAGTGCGAGTCGGACTCGCGCACCGAGGGTTCCGTACAAATTTTGTAGTTCATTTTTTTTCTGTTTTTAATATTTGTTGTTATAGCGACAACAGAAATACATCATCTGTGAAAATTGCAACTGTCTAGCTATCACGGTTCATGAGATACAGCCTGGTGACAGACAGATAGACAGACGGACAGTAGAGTCTTAGTAATAGGCTTTCCGTTTTTTTACCCTATGGGTACGGAACCCTAATAAGAACAATGTCTCGCCTGAATACGGTAAAAGACGTAGGTATTCAAGTTATAATAGTTAAATTAAAAAGTAGATCCATGAAAAAATTGTTTCTAGATTCAGATGAAGTTGCTTAAGAAACATTTTAAACAAGGCAAACGTTATAATGTGTACTTTTTAAACGACTTCAAAAAGGAAGAGTTTCTCAATTCGACCGTATATTTTTTTTTTCAAATTCATGTTTAATAAATATTCAATTCTACTAAAACTTTTAAAGGCTTAAACAAATTATTGTATGAGTACAGCTGAGAGTCAATTCAATTTTAATATTTGTAGTAGATACCTATGAACGAGTATGTAGGAACTTGAACAAAAATAAAATTTTATTTAAAACCGTTCGACTTCATTAAATAATCATTAATCGTATGATAACGCACAAAGATGTCACGTTTTATTGTACGGAAACGTATAATCATGATTCAAAAAAGTTACATGTTATAAACAAAATGACAACGTACCTCGTTTGTGTACATACCACACACGATTGACTACAACATGAGGTCTCTTACACTATCGGAATAGCTTATGATATACCTTTAGCTAATTTAGGTAGCATTGTGCACCTCACAAGAGATGCGTTTGAATAAGATTATCACGGGACTAAAACCCGTTGGGAGTCATCGGTCATAAATCATAGCCCATAAAACGAAACTGACAATACTCTCTTTCTATACGATTGCTTCCTAGACATTAATTATAGTAACGAAAAAGAAGATCTAGCTATTAAAATATAAGGTGTACAATCGATTGATGAAATTAAGGTATGTAATCCGTGACGAAGCTAGAGATAGTTAAAATGACAGGCGAACTTAATATTCCGTTTGATCGGACCAATTGTTAGTATTGTGTTTACTGTCGACTTTTTAGAAAGCGAAAAGTTTTGAGCTTATTAAGAATAGTAAGAATGTGGAGTTGGAGGACAAACATCAATCATATCGGCCGTCACTTCATTTTTGGCTAATCCACCAATTTCAAATGCGTGGATGATCAATGAGAAATTTTCTGTAATGAGGCTCATATCAGTAGTTTGAACCGTTACTTCTGTGCTTATGTTAGGAGTGACAGCTGTTTTAGTACGAGCCATAATATTTTGTATGCTTCATCACTTTATAGTCATATTCAGATACAACATAAACTTTTGTACCTACTATTGACAATCTTTATAGTAATTGAGCATAATAAAAACTGGAATCATTTTTATAACCTACTTTAGGTCAATTAAATTTATAAATACTTATTCCTAGTTTACAACACACTACAATCTTATGAAATATATTCTCGTTATACACAAATCTAAGTAATTACGAACTGTTTTATCATGATACTAACGAATAACGTTAATGGTAGTTATTTAAATGTAACAACTGGCTAGCACGAAACACAAATTCGACACAATAGTGGCACTATCGAGCCGATGTTTGATAACATATCCTCAGACACGACTCTTTTTATTCCTCCTGCATTCTGTCCCTACTAAATTGGAATTCGTGTACGTTATTGTGGCCGGGGGAATTAGATCTGCCGCATTCAAAACTCAGACTATCCTATTGAGACCTCGAGGAAGGGAACCGAATCTGATAAGGTAGATCGTCGATAGGGACCCTTTTTCTTTGCGCGACACCTTTGTCATGACAAAGGCCCTGTTTGGCCTCAACTGTGGCATCTGAATAGGCTTGCAATAACGCGTCCTGGCCTGAAGCTCGCATCCCGCGAGATCGGTCGGAGATACACCACTCTCTAAAGATTTATTAATCTTTCTCGTTCACAGGAACAATGAGCGCTTTCGGTAGGCACCTGGTGGTTTTTTCTCAGCTGAAGTACGCTCGAGTCGTGTATTCAGTTTTTGCCCAGCTCGAGTGAGGTAAGTGGTGTGTGGAGAGCGATTGTGGCTACTTCGAGTGCTGGCTCGGATACTCACCTAAATAATAGCTCCATAGACGCGACCCTGTGTTTATTTTATGATTTTTAAAGAGTAGGGAAATGAAAGTTTTATAATGATGTCGCTTTAAAAGTCGATATACTCGTACTACTGTACTATCCATAAGAGCAAATTTTCCATACCATAAGTACGAGGCTAGAATTCTTAAAGATCGATATTGTTTTATTGAAGCGTCAATCTTATTTTTAATCAAATATTGTCTTTATCTAGTACAGGAAATACAAAATGCATGTTTTTTTTTTGTTCACCGGAACTGTTTCAGCACAAAACATTTATTTTTTCCAAACCACTTGAATGTGGAGTAGCCTCAGAGTAAAAAAAGTGCGGAAGTGGTTTTTTTTTTAATAAAAGTTATTTGCCATTAGTTTACATTTTGATGACTATGCTCTTGATTAGTTAGGGTTAATGTAAAAAATATAATAATTATTTAATTAAAAAAAAAATACCAGTATGACATAACCTATTTTTTATATTGATTAAATCCTAGAACTCCTTCTTAAAAAGTTTTACTTTTAATTAATGTTACAACTCTATCTCCATCATCCATATATCAAGTTACATCAAAACTGATATCAACTATTAATTTCCAAGAAAATAATGTATTGTGACTAACCAAAACTTAAGCCTAACGTGTCTCAAGATCAAGTTACGCGTTTAATTTGTCTAGATCGCGTGCTATGGGACAGGTTTAATAAATAAAGTTTTTTATCTCGACTCCTTGGTGGCTCTAGGCAGAAATTCTTACACGTTCATTCGCTGAACCGTATCATTTTTGTTTTATACTGATAAATATGTGGCGTGAGTTTAAATTATGAAAGCACATGCAATTTATTAAGATAATTTTTTGATATAATTTCTGTATGTTTTTTATTTTTTTGCTTTCATTGTTCCAATTTTAACTCATTATAATATAAGTTTGTTAAAATAAAGTGGATATTTTTTTTTTATTCTGGATAAGCTTATGTTTGACCACAATCTCACCATGGTAAGTGATGATGTGGCCAAAGGTGGTAAGCACACAAAGCCTAGATGGGAACTGGCTCTCAAGTGCAGCTGTCGGAACACACCGATAGGTGCTTGGCGACAGATTTTCAACTTTAGGGTGATAGCCAGCCAGTTGGGTACTACAAAGTACCCTACCACGATGTTTTTCTTCACCGAAAGCTCAAGCTCAGTGTAGGATTCGAACCCACGACCTTCGTCGCGGTATCCGACGTCACTTACCACTGAGCTATCATCGCCTTTAATATTTCACTTAAACTGCGGAAATGCAAATTTATATTACAGATTTTTATGTTCAAGAAATAAAAGTATCATATAAATTATAAATGTGCCTATGGCTTTGATAAACTTATACGTATGTTGAAATAAATACCATAGATCACCAAATGAACAGAAGGCAATGTGCATTTTATTGAGCCAACAACGGCATTCAGCTGCATTTATTGTCAGTCACATCTTGATAAGATACCCACATTTTGGCAAATATATCACAGCGGGATGCCGTCACAATATTTTAGTATCTACGACTGTATCTATGGTTGGGGATGTTTTTTTTTGCGACATCGAATTCATCATCAAGAAGAACCGGTGTTTGTGGTCATTGAGAAAACTTAACAACTATATAAAATTGATATTTTAGATTTAATGCAATTGTTTATTTCAAAAGGGGTTGAGCCATCGAGTTTTTTTTTTAAATTCAAAACTCGTATGTATTATCATAATGTGATTCCGGAGAAAATAAAAAATAAATAGTTTGTGATAGGTAACAAAGTTTACAAAATAACCAAATATGCAATTAATTTTGTATTAGTATTTATATGAAATAAAGTACTTATGTACCTAACCCATGTTTTTGTCATTTCTCAATCATACATTGCACAAATAGAAACTATAAATTACAGTAAACTTATGTGTTTTGATCACTCCCTTGTTCCCAAAACATTGTACAAAAGACGCAGAATAAATTCAAGAGAAAAACTTTGCTTCGTCCCAAACCTCAATCTTTTGTGTATTATATTAAACCGCCCTTTTCTAAATTTATTGTTGTAGAATGATATGATGTCTTTATGTCGTGGTTCTATTGTGTAACACTTATCTGATCGTATTCCGTATTTTGTATAATGGTCTCGATTGTAGTTCTACCTTTTTAATATTAGAATGTGGTCATTGTTTATGTCAATTCCCTTATCCTAGGATTATGAAAAAATGATTTTGTGGGGATTTTTTTGGCATACATTTTAGATTATCATTGATTAGAATTAAAAACAAATCTGTTATTTTTTTTATGTATTGACACAAAATTTTAAAAATGTTTATGAATAAATTTTGGACAACCCTATTAATCTGTTTAAAACTCATCAAATAGATCCACCTATGGATAACAACAGATATTTTTGCTGAAAATAGAAAAATAAAAATAAAATTTTTTTTTGTTCCATTAAAGATAAATTGGTTTAAGTGTTGTTAGTATATCATCTGAAACAATACTTTTTTACTTTTACATCCGGCGATAAATGATAGATTTACTAAATAATAGCAGCGTTTTACCAAACAATAAAACGCTTATTAAGCGGAATACCTTATTCGAAGCCTAAAAATAATATTTGAGAGTGGCAACTCTGCTCTTCTAGTCACGTGTCGCTTTCCTGGTACGTCATTGGCTGATTTTCCCACTAATTTGCCCCTTTTTACCACCAGAGGCGCGCGCGTCAGTATAGCGCGCTGCTCGATTTTTACTCTCATTGGATCTCAAATTAAAATAATTTTAGTGATGTGTTAAGCCACAAAAGTCCTAATATATGTATATGAAGGTAGGTATCTAAAACATTGAATTATTATCTAAGGCAGAATAAACTTGTTACCTTTGCTTAGCCATTTTATGGACAAAAATAAATAAGAGAAGGGTAGGATAGGAATAAAAGAAAAAACCAAAGAGTGAAAAAACTTTAAGTGATAATGTTTTATATACCTTTTTATAACAAATATATTATGAAATGTAGGTATATAATTTATTAGAAAATAGGAAATGACTGTGTGGCTTAGCTGTAAGTATGGTTTGTAAACCAGGCAGGAGTAAAAATTTTAGGCTTCGAATAAGGTATTCCGCTTAATAAGCGTTTTATTGTTTGGTAAAACGCTGCTATTAAGCTTCAGTACCGTTATTCGAAGCCTAAAAATAATATTTGAGATCTGTTTGTTATCGCCTGGTGGTAGTAAGACGCCAATGTGATTTACTGAATGATATAATTAGTTAGGTACTATTGAAAAAAAAAATGTATGTTAATAGTTGTATGTATGGGTAAGTATAAAATAATAATAAAAACAATAATGGTAAGTACAACCTATGTAATCAAAATAAAAAATATTTATTCAGAAACCTTATAAATTACAGAAAAACTATAATAAGAATAACATTTTCCTATTTTTGTCTGGCAAGTAGAAATAGGATTAGTTTTTAGTTGCATATATAGTGGACATCAAACATGTGAATAGACAAAAACAACTCTTTCAAATTTTACTTTACATAATGCAGAACTATTGACAAATCAAGATATGTAAATCAACTAATACAATGTTTATTTAATCATTAATTGGAGCAAAGCAACTGCTCGTAATGGAAAGGGGTGGTGTAGGCTTAATAATCCTACAGTAAAACTTACTAAAGGTATTTTGGGAACGCCAATTACCGCGTGCTAGGATATCTTCAAGGGAACATTGTTGAACCCAGTTCTTCGAGGCCACAGCTGGGCGGACGCTTCCAGGACTGGCTTTTATACCGGCATCCAACAGCACTTTCTTCACCCAATTTGCTATAACTGTTGTCTTAGCCTCCTTAGGTGGTCCACAAGCTGTTAAAAATAAATTATTACTTTTACATATGTTACGTCTTTCTTTGGATAAAAATATAACCTTTTTGATCCATATTACGGGGTCTAAAGATTTACTGTCTATATTTTCAAGTAATCGCCAACCTGATTGGCGATTAGTAGAGGAATCTGTTTTGGATCCGAATTTAGGCCAAAAAGTTACAGAGTTTTCAGAAATTACACAGCTATTAGAATCGATAGCTAATAGGGACAAATCGTGCACACGTCTACCTGAACATAATAATAGCAATATTGCTGCTCTTTTAGAACACTCATAAAGGCTATTTTCATTAACAGAACTGTTCTGAAGCCAGTTTATTAAGCAATCGGTATCCCATATGGGAGCTTTAATTACTTTAGGCTTTTTATTTCGGATAGCTTTTAATGCATGTTTGACAAGCACATGAGAACTTAATCTACTATCAGAGTTAGGATCACAAAGAGTGGAAACGGCTGATTTATAAACTAAGATGGTAGAATATGATAGGTTATGATTTTGATATAAATCTATTAGGAACCTTGCTAAGTCAGTTCCAGAAGGTTTGAAAGTATCAACAGTATTACCTTTTGACCAAGCGGCCCACTTTTCCCACGCTGGTTTATAGGTTTTGAGGGAAGTTTCCCTCCAACCGGAACACAGGAAATCTCTTTGTTCTTGAGACCATTGTGTTAGGCTCTCTGTCCACCCCCACATCTCCATACCTCTAGAGTCATGTCTTGAACTTGAGGCGGTGGCTGGCCTGTTGCCGTGTCTATCAGGACTTCTGCTAGGTTGTGAATTGTAAATGGAGGAGATAATGCACGATTCCGTAGGTCGGGCCTCCAAAAAACTTTTGGCCAACGTGGAGCTATTAACAAATAAATCCCTGTGGCTGTATTGAGGTGTGTCAGAACGCGTGGTATTAGGAAAGGGGGTGGAAATACCCATGCCAGATTGTAATTCCACGTCTGGCTGAGTGAGTCGTGTAGCTGTGCTTGGTAGTCTGTCAAATCCAGGGTCGCATAAGCTGAGACCACGTGTGCTGTTGCTGACGCAAACAAATCGATCTGCGGAATCCCCCATTTGCGAAATACTTTCTCCGTTATTTGTGGTAATAGATGCCATTCTGGAGAGGGAGATAGACGAGACAAGTGATCTGCTTCTGGGTTGAATCGCCCTGGTAGATGGTGGACTTCGATATGAATATTGTAACGGTCTAATAGTTGGAAAATTTTGTAACACATGTCCAACAATGCTACAGACCTCGTCCCTCCTTCGTTTCTCAGAAAGGAAACTACTGTCCTGTTGTCGCTCTGTATCAGGAGTGAGGAATTTGCTAGGTAGGGACAACGATCTTTTAAGGCGTACAATACCGCTAACATTTCCCGTTGATTCGAGTGAAGAGCAGACTCGTTTTGGGACCACCGTCCCCAAAACTTTACATCGTTGAGCTGTGCACCCCATGCTAACTCTGAGGCATCTGTTACAAGGTAATGAGATACGGGAGGGTAGTGTATCATCGAGTTGTTTGAGATGTTTTGTAGCCACCAATCTAGTTCTCTGAGAGCCCCTTGGGGAATTGGAAATCTGTGTATTGGACGGTGAAGAAGGCCTTGACAGTGTTTGAGAAGGGCTCGATGATTGAGACGGCCGCGTGTTACTGGGAAACTTGCAAAGTTCAGTGAGCCTATAATGCTTTGTATTTCTTTTAATGTTGCTGACTTTCGCACTAGCAATGTTAGTATTTTTCGACTTGTCTCCTTGCACTTTTTGACTGGCAAAAACTTTCTGTTTGTGTGGGGATCCCAACAAATTCCTAGAAATTCGATTGTCCTTTGCGGTACCAGTATAGATTTTTTTAGATTTATTTGCCAACCCAATTGCTGTAGGAGATGAACAGTTTCTCGACCTTGCTGTTTTAGAACAAAGGGGTCCTGATGGGCAAGGCAAAAATCGTCCAAATAAACTACTATACGGATACCCCTGTCTCTCAAAATTTGTGCGACCCAGTTGGTTAGTGATGCAAATATTTTTGGAGCACATGCCAGACCAAAGGGAAGACAGGTAATTTGTAGTACCTGGTCCTTGAAAATTACTCTGAGAAAACGCCTGTGGGCTTTTGAAATTGATAGGTGAAAGTAGGCGTTTGATAAGTCGATTTTTATTAGCCAATCGTGGGGTTGAAGGTAGTTTGGAATTTTGTGCATATTTATCAGACGGAACTTGGCAACACTGAGATATTTGTTTAGCTTTTTTAGGTTGAAGATTGGTCGAGTCGAACCGTCTTTTTTTAGAGTCAGAAATATCGGTGACGTAAAACCGGGACCTGGGTCCGCAGGTTCTAGAACTTTCATATTTAATAGTAGTTGTATCGTTTGTTCCATTCCTTTCGAGACCGGTGTTTGGTACTTTAGATTTGGGGCACACAAAGGGGGCCTTTTGCAAAAAGGTATTCGAAAACCTTGAATTAATTTTATTATAGTAGGAGGGGCTTTTAATGACTTCCACTGGCTTATAAAATTTGTTAGCCGACCCGCTTGAAAATGATCTAATCATAATTTTCTTTTTTGTTGATCCCTGCGCTGAAAATTCTGGCCTGAAGTTCTAATTTGGCCTCTAAAAATATTTTGATTTTGACTATCAAAAAACTGGGGCCGTACTCCCCTCTGCCGTGAGGGTCTAACTTGCAAATTGGTTTGCATTCTTTGTGGGCGATTAATGTCGCGCCATCTCGTAGGATAGTAGTGTTGGTTGCCTTGCGCAGGCGGAGGTAGAGTAAATCTAGGCATATTAGAATAAAAATTCATGGGATCGAATGTACCTTGCGTAGGCAATTTATAATTAGTCTGACTTGTTCCTGCTTGCGCAGCAGGTTTATTTTGGCTAGGTTGACGCACCGGCCAAAAAGTTTTCGTTATACCCCCATTTTTCTCAATGGCCGTAGAAAAATTATCTTTTTGAAAAAGAAATTCGGAACTTGGCGGAATCTTTCTAAGCAATGCCTTGAAATATTTATCTTTTACTGAACGAAGAATACTATCACGTCGTTGCTGAATAAGATCAGCACGATGTCCGCATGCTAGTTGAAGAGTATCATTAGAAATTTTTTGAAAATCTCCTTCAACAAATAGTTCTTTTATTTTATCGAGAAGCGATTGAGGGGAGAGCACATTAGGTGATTGCGACCATGTCACTAATGAATCAAAAGCTGTTTGAGCAGCTTCTTGTTTCCAAGAAAACTCTTAATTTCACATACCTGTTCTGTCAATTGTCGTATTGCATCGCTCTTTCGTTGCCGTTTACACTCCGGTTCACCTGCAGATTTACCTACCTTTCTTTTTGAAAGCCTAGGTGGCTGCGATGCAAGTGTAGTGGGAACATTTTCCTCCTCCGAGGATGAATTTGAACTCGAGCTCGAGTTGGACATGCCTACTAAAAACTAGAATATCAATTTTAATCCAAAATAAAATTAATAGAAATAGGTAGGTACTTCAATAATTTCGAACGGATAAACCGTTAAATATAATCTTAACGTGTTAAGTTTTTTTTTTTTTTTTTAAATTTAAATTAAGAAATACTATACTTATAATAATTGTAATATTGTACCAGTAACTTTGTACAAAAATTCTACTGGAATTTTTGCACGCTCGAACGCGACGAAAAACAAAACGCCAATGAGAGTAAAAATCGAGCAGCGCGCTATACTGACGCGCGCGCCTCTGGTGGTAAAAAGGGGCAAATTAGTGGGAAAATCAGCCAATGACGTACCAGGAAAGCGACACGTGACTAGAAGAGCAGAGTTGCCACTCTCAAATATTATTTTTAGGCTTCGAATAACGGTACTGAAGCTTAATAACATGTTACAAACTGTTTTAATAAAGGACGAATGCAGACGCAGAAGACTAAAGCTGTTACCTACTCTAGTAGAAGATGTAGTAAATTCTGTATGTGTCTGTAATTAAACAGCATTCAAATAAATACATAGGAATATCTTATTTTTATATTTTCATAAACCACTAAAACGTGTAGGCTACCCCACTATACGAACTCCATAACCAAATACGCTAGGAAAAGAAAAGTGTAAACTAAAATTTTCATTTAACCGCGGGTGTTCGTTAAATTCTAAAAAAATGAATGGCCCACAGATTTCGCTTTTAGCTGTCGAAAAAAACGACTGTCCAAATTGAAAACCCTTTGTTACAATATTTTTAGTGAATGTCGAACAATGACAAGGTTTTTTGCGGTGTTTTTATGGTGATAAAAGAATCCTGATGGGTTTAAAAGTTTCATTGAAGTATTTGCACATGGTGTAGCTTATATTGGCAATGACACCATTACTCTATTAATAGATATGAAACCAAACATCGTTAGGAAACCTGGATGACAGGGAAGTAAATTAAGAAGTCCATCAATCTGCAGTCGACTCCCTGATGACTATGGTCTCAATGCAGCTTTTTTAATCGTGAGTTTGTATCTCAGTATTGAAGACGATTTAGATGTTGATAGTAATAAATAATCATATAATTCTTACTTAAATTGCACCGTAGTTCTCCTTAGCACTGAATGAGTCTAAATTCTAACTGAACTCTCGACAAATTATTATTTAAAAATACATTTCGACCTTATTTTATGTACTTTGAATAAAAATTTAAACATTTTATTAAAAAGCAACCTTTAGTTAGTTTTTAAGGACTGAGGTACATAATAAATCTATTCCAGCCAGCGTAAGAGAGGTTATACCGATCGCTTTTCGCCTGCGGTTACCAGCAAATCTTTCGTTTAGTATTCTGCGGTCGCGGACTCTGTCATCAGTTTATCGAATCTCGTGTTTCCAATATGAATTAAATATTTATCTTTAAAAGAACCGATGGGCCATTGTTTATCTTTTTTGTGGTTACCATAACCAACAAAAAGGTTTGCTGTCTCATTACAACTGGTAAAAACTTTTTTTACGTGAGTTTGTTTTGAGTTAATATTAATTATTTTATGATTGATGTTAAAACTGAATTTAATTATAATAATGTAAGAAGTCCTATCATTACTCAATATTTAAATGAGCATAGGTACATGAATAAATTTAGCTTAGTTATTTTAGAATATAGAATTTGATGATAATTAATAAAATTGTTGAACATTTTTCAGATCCTTGATCTAATAAAAGTATTCCAATGTTAAATTGAACATAAATTATTATATAGGTGAAATAGAACCTTGAAATAATGATGGTTGAAAACTAGATAGACACATTCAATGTGGAAAACTTTGGGAGAGGCGGTTTTTGATGAATTTACGAGGTGAATCATATCCTGGAATAAAAAATAGGATACTTTTTATCTCGGGAAAAGATAAGATCTCTAGAAACTAGTGATAAATAAAAATCTAAATAAGTTATAATAATAATAATAGGAAAGAATAATAAGAGGAAACGCTGCCAGCCTTCTGGGAACCTTGCCGATCGGCAGCAGCGGCAGCCTCGAAGAAGTTTTTTATGTATTGTAATTGTACATTTGCTTGTATATTTTGTACATTTGTTGTTAGAAATATAATTTTTACTTAGTTTTTAATTTTAAACGATAGTCAGAAGAAAATACCAATATAAAACTTCTATTACACCACATTTAGCTTTGATATTGTGGAATTTTCCTGGCTCCTACTTTGCACTGTTCTTAAAAGCCGACGCGGTCTGCATCGAGTATTTGGAAAGCAGCTGGTAATCCTGCCATTTTATTACTCCGACCGGATGCAACTTGCTTAGATTAAGGAAATTCCGTTATTAAAACTAATATTGTCTCCATTGAATTCGACGACACGGCTATTATTTCTTAGCCCTTGAAAATTTTCTTGTTATGATTTTTCAGTAGAGAAATATTGTGCCTACTGCATTTCGTTTCATAATAATATGATAGTAGTTTTTTACTTACTTTTGATTTGCATATAATTGATACTTTGCTAATCATTTTGAACTCTATTCAATAAACAAACAAGTATTACTGCAAAAAGATATTTAGAGTTTATATGAACCCACAATCGTAAAACTCATAACAATCTATTCAAACAGTAATGAGAAGAATTCAGATACTCAATTTAGTATTGACGATTACCTATATTTAAATATCAAAACAATTAGTCACTATAGTAATTTTAATGTCGTATCTATTGGACCAAATGAAAATTTCAATGTATATTAATTTAACTTATCAAGAATTAGAAAGCCGCTCGGTCTTACCGACCGGCTCTGTACAATAGACCCCTTTGAGGATTACCGTGCGCCAATCGTTCAGATCAATTTTTTTAGATTAATTTCATGTTATCTCTAAGTAATTACAAGTAATCAAAGCTAATGTGGCTGTGGAAACGGATTCCGCTAAGAATATAGACCAAAACCAATCGGGTGATTAAGCCTGTAGCTTTTAACCACAAATAGATATTATAACAGAACCGGTTAAGATTTCGTTACTTCATGGACGGTTGAAATGGAAGCTAAATGTTCTGCTTAAGCTGTGCTTATCTAGTTTATGTCTATGTAGGAATTTTATCCGACGATGGGATTTAGAGCTTTTTAATTTGGCTTCTAAATAAGCTGTATAAATTAAATGTGGTAAAATTAAGGTGTCTGATAGTTGTTTAAGAGTTCCCGGTGGAGTTCCTATTAGTGGTAATGGTGTCGATTTATTTAAACTTAATTCTGAGGCTAAATTAACATGTCGTATCTCAGGATTAACTCTTAATTTTATATAGAACTTAACTTTCCCCGCGGTTTTACTAGCGTTTTCGATTGGCCTTATGTTTTCCAAGGATAAAACGTATCCAATGTCCTTTTCGAAGGTTCCATCTATTTTTATACCCAAATTCTCAAAAATTGGTTCTGTGGTTCAGGCGAGAAAAGGGTAACATAGAGAAATTGTCTATTCTGTGGGGAGTAGTTGTTGCGTCATGGCGCAATTTCGAGTTAACGCAATGAACCGGCGCAGTTTACTGCGCCTGAGTTACTGAGTCAATGCAAGAATTTTTGCTGAGTTACCCATGTCTACAGCCAACTGACACTTACAGTCCAACTGAGTGCGTTGCGTTCACCGCGGTATTTGACGTTACTACCACTGAGGTACAATTGAGACATTTAAAAGAAATGAGTCAGTTTTAGATTACCTACTATAAGATCTACATTTAGCGATAATATGATTATTCTGTATGAATACATTTGGTTCAACCACTTAAGCTGCCTACACGTGACTTATTCACATCATTCTTCGCTGGAACTTAAAACTAGTGAATATTACCATAATCGAGGCATTACTGTCTTTGTAATGCCTATGTTTCACCATAGCTTACCTTTGTTACGAACAGCGGTCATGCCCTTGCAGATGAACAAGATCTATCTGCATCCATCAAAAGTACACGCCACACGATTATCAATCTTATTATTAGCGGAATAAAAGAGAGGAAGTTCAATTTGGTGTTTTCGAACGTGTTGCAATCGGAATGTATGCATTTGAATAATGTAAGCCTGTCTTGGAGGCTTGGGAGATGACTTGACATAATACTGCAACAGGGATGTACAGTATGGTTGATATTGATATTTTTGAGCTAGGATATAGTGGCTCGTGAAGTTTAAACAATTTAATAATTTTGTTGATAAATAACGTATTAGAATTAAATCTTCTATATCTACAGGTATAATATAAAAGCGAAATACCACTGACTGATTAATCTCGAATTCTCAGAAAGTATAAATGCTACAAACTTGAAATTTGGTAGACTCATCAGAGGAAACAAGTATCTACTAAAACTATTTTCTGAAAATTGCAACTCCTAAAGGGTTCCCTTAGGTACGCGAGTAAAGCCGCGGGAGACAGCTAGTTAATTAAGATTAAAACCTTCAAATAAAATTTAGATCCTTATCATAATTTTCATGACAATGTTGGAGTTTACTGATAAGATCTCTACTAAATATTACTATTTGAAGAAGAAAGTGTTGGAGAAATTGCTGATGATGATCACAATGAGAGATTTTGGCAATCATGCCTGCATAACTGATATCAGTCAGAAGCAGTGCCCAAAATTTGGAATGTTTTATAGCTAAAAATGTAGGTTAAAATAATATAAATGGCTACAAAATTTAGGTTAAAATAATATACCTAAATAGCTAAAAATGAAGGTTAAAAAGATAAGTCCATAAAACATCAACGTACAACGACTACACTCAGACCCGGGAGCGCGCAGGTTACAAATTATTCCTCCCACATACTTATGTAAGTGCACCTGAATCAATCAAAACATACATTCGTTCCGCCTTTTATGCGTATGTTACGCATATTACATTCATTGATTTTGTTTTATGAACAGTACCTAACAAAGTTCATTTTCACGATTTTAATTTGATTAAATCAAATTCATTAATATTTTTTTTTTTTTTTTTTTTTCAATTTATTAGGGTAAGCAAACAGTGACATAATATATTTTATGCTATTCATGTGTATAATACGACTTATTTATCATGACACCAACACCGCCTACCACAGCTTGTTAAAAAAAAATTTATTAGAGATTAGCAAATATTCGTTAAAAATGGTAGCTTTACGCTAAAAGACTATTAATTTTGTTTTTGAAGATACTAGGACGCGTTGCCGCAATATCGATGGAGTTGAAATTAATATTAAAAGAGTGAACTAGTCGGCGCAATGGTGACCGTTTACCGGCATTGGTACGGCAGCGGGCCGTTGCAAACAATTGGCACGGATTCCGGCAGTGCGTCCTAGTAGGTATTCTGTAACAGAGCTTATTTACTAAATCAATACAGTCGTATTTATTATGACACAAGTCATATGGCATCATCATCTCAAGTTGTTTACGTCTTTGTTCCAGTGTTAACAATTTGTATTTTTTAAGTAACAGCTTATATGATAAACGATGACTAAAACATTTATAGTGCATACAGCGCAAGAACTTTTTCTGCACATTTTCTAGAGCTATGACATATTTACTATAAAGTGGGTTCCAAATGGGTACAGCATATTCCAGTTGAGAGCGAACTAAAGTTTTATACAGATAGAGGCAGGTAGAGGGCCGCGTAAATTGTTTGGTCGAGCGCATAACAAAACCATACATCCTAAAGGCCTTACTTATTATATTATCAATGTGCGTGTCTAGATGTAGTTTATTATCCAATATTACTCCCAGGTCCCTGATCGAATCAACAGCATCAAGTTGTACTCCACATAAACTATATGTAAATTCTAGTATACGCTTTTTCTTAGTGAAGGTGATAGTTTTGCACTTATTAATACTCAAGCCTAGCTTGTTTTTAATGCAATAAGTGGAAAAGGAGTTAAGATCTTGTTGGAATTTATTCTGATCGTGAGTATTATCTATGATATGAAATATTTTCAAGTCGTCTGCATAAAGCAAGAAGTCACAAAATTTAAAGCAGTCATTTACATCATTAATAAATAGCACAAACAGCAGAGGGCCCAAGATTGAGCCTTGGGGCACTCCTGAACTTATGGGGACAAATTCAGATTCGTGACCATTTATAACAACTTTTTGAGTGCGATTGGTCACATATGACTTAAACCAACGCCACAAATTGCCACGAATACCGTTAAAGGCAAGCTTATGTAGTAGTATTTTGTGATCCACTCTGTCAAATGCTTTTCGAAAGTCGGTATATACGCTATCTATTTGTTTATTTAGTTCAAGACCTTCAAAAAGTTTTGATGTATATATTAAAAGATTAGTAGCGGTAGACCGGCGTTTCACGAATCCATGTTGCTGTGGTATTATAATTTTGTGTAGTGAGGGATAAACGATGCTATGGACCAGCCTCTCGAAAAGCTTTGACAGAGCGGATAAGATTGATATAGGCCGATAGTTCTCCACATTACATTTGCCTCCTCCTTTATAGACTGGCACAATCCGGGCAGATTTCCAGACAGAAGGGAAAACACCTTCATGTAAGCACATGTTAAATAAGTGTTGTAAAGGCTTGCAAATTGTGAGTGCCGTTGATTTCAGGAAAATGGGTGGTATATTGTCTAACCCTGCACCCTTAGTAGAGTCTAAGGCTCGTAATTCACGGAGAACGTCGTCTTCAGCGATTGTTAAATTATTAAATATTAAGTCAGAACTATTATTAGTATCAGGTATTAAGTCCGTATCATAGTTATCACTGACACTGGAGGGTTCGAATACAGATTTGAAAAACAAGGAGAAAAGGTGGCAAATTTCATCAGGATCACTTGCTGTAAGATTTTTGTATGTTACACTATTAGGGATACCTGGGCTTTGTTTTAAGTTGCTTATGTGTTTCCAAAAATATTTTATATTATTACGAATGCTATCTTCCACTAAGTTTAAATACTTTTTGTAACAGTTATGTGATTCAGTTTTGAATCGGCCCCTGTACATGGAGAAAACTTCGTAATCGGATATATTTCGGTACTTTTTCCATTTAATCCAAGACTTATTTTTATTTTTAAATATATGGATTAAAGCTGGTGAGAACCATTTGGGGTATTGAGAAGACTTAATAATTTTAGTAGGAACTCGTTTTTTTATTATGTAATATAGGTTTTCATAAAATTCATTTACAGCCTTCTCTGCTTTAATTCCCGCAAACACTGCATCCCAATTAATGCTAGAGATATCTTTATTTATTGTGGGGTAATCAGCATTATTAAATTTAAATTCAGTTCTAGGTTTAGTGGGAAGAGGCGTAATGCTGTCCCTCGTTGGTATAAGTGCGAAGAAAGGGGGATGGTTCTCGTCAGGTTGAACTAGTGGTGTAGGAGCGATCGAGGTAGTGCTGTCATTTATGTTGGTAATTAGTAGATCCAAGATTCTACCTTTCGCATTTTGAAACTTGTTTATTTGGAAACTATTAAATAAATTTATGAAATTAACCAAGTTTTTGTTAGATAGGCAATAATTACTACGTATTATAGGTTCTAAATAAGTGCCACAGTCTATCCATTCAAGTGTTGGTAGATTGTAATCGCCTACCATAATAAACTTAGTCATACTTCGGTTAGTAGATTGAAACACAGAAGTTAATAAGTCAAAATGTGATATGTAAACATCCGAACTCACGTTAGGTGGAATATAGACAGCGCTCAAAACAAAGCGGTGGTTACGTGTGCGCAGCTCGATGAGCACGTGATAGACGAGTGGGGACGGTGCAGGCGGCGCGGACGACGCGGGCGGCGGCACACAAGTTGCGGCGAGCGGCGCAGATGCCCAAGCCGTAGCGGCCGCGCACGGCGCCGCTCCCAGCCCCTTCCGTACCGCCACCAACACGCCACCGCCGTCATGGCGTCCGCTCATCACACGGTTTCGGTCACATCGAAAGACTTGATACCTTGTATCCACAACCTCGTTATCAGATATATCCTCATGCAGCCAGGTCTCTGTCAGAATAATTACATCGTAATTGTGCGATAATATGTTCATAAAAACAGTGTGCAACTTTGTCCTCAATCCCCTACAGTTTTGATAAAACAATGATAAAGTGTATTCATCCATTAGGCCTGGGAATTAATATAGTATAAATTGTTCTTAAAGTTTTAATGTCAAAAATTCGCCCTTTAATATATTGTAAACATCTAACTGCCTCTAAATGATGTCGCTGTACTGCCGAAGTTAAACTACGCTGTTTAAAAATTATAAATACGCCTATTAATAATGGAAACTTAATCAACTGCACCCATTTGAAAATGAAAGACAATTCCATCGTACAACAAACAAAAATACATATTATATTAATGTGATCGCCTAGGTTATTTTTTTTAGTTTTAGTTATTTTTTTATAATTACAGTAATAACAACAATAATTTCTTGTAGATGACCAACCAAAATAGCTGTCACACCATAGTTTTATGTGAATAGTTTTAACTAGTGAAAATATATATGGTTCCTCACAATAGTAATCATGGTATTTACTTACATAAGCGTGTACTATAAACATCAATACAGTTAACAATAAATCAATTTTTATGGTTCCGATACGCAGCCCATTTTCAGTCAGAAACTTTTCACTTAATTTTTTTAATGTCCTGGGATGAGCGGATCGCAACAATTGGTGACGTATCCGATTGGCGAGCCAGGATGATTCCGTGCTTGATCCACACATATCTGTATCCCTGTTTTCTTGCAGCATCCCGACATTGACGAAACAGCAACTTATTGTTTAATGTTAGATGTTCGTTAACATATATAGCGTTCGGCGGCCCAGGTATGGTAAGGGATGTCGTGTCCAACCCCTTTGTTGCACGATAAGCAGCAATTACATTGTCGCGCAGCATCCTGTTAGTGAATTTTACAATTATATTTTTTGGGCGTCGATCCTTTTGGTCAGCGTGGGGTACGCGGTGGACAGCAACGATGTCGGTTACCCGTATTGGATGCTTAATTGTGTTACCTAGGCATTCCATTATATTAATAAGATTTTCACCACGGCGGTCTGGAATGTTGGATATTTCTATATTGCACTGCCTAGCCTGCTGTTCAAGAAAGCCTAGTTTATTCTCAAGTTCCCGTATTTGTTCAATGGAGCCAGTATGTGAGCAGCTTTCCTCCAGTTTCATCAGACGGCTGTCAAGTGTGTCTTGTCGTTCCGCCATGAATCCTAGCGAGTTCTCCATTTCACTCAATCGGCTGTTAGCTTCGGTTAGAGACTTATTGAGATTGATGCTATCCGAACTGAGTTTTTCCATGTTTACGTTAAGTTCCATCAATGTTGAAGAAATTTTTGCCAACTCAGACGCGAGGGCCGAGCTCACCGCAGACGCGATGCTGTTTGTTATGCTGTCAGAAATTTTTTTGTTCCAGATTTGCATCTGTTTATTAAATTCCTCTTCAAAATATTCCATGTTAACACTCTCATTATGTGGTTGTTTACGTTTTCGGGTATTTAAATTATCACTGGTATCCATCGATGCAGGTATGTTGCTGTCCGACGAAGAGAACATATTCGGTGGTGTACGTTGCAGGGACATCGTTGTGTGAGTTTCTGCTACTAGCTACTAAGGCGCAACCGAGATGAAAAATATAATGTCGTCCTGTAACTCAGGGGTGAGGAAGTGAGGTCCCCGCGCGGTCACGACTCCTAGATGCGACGCGAGACAGTGACGGCGACAAATCTACACTTGCTATCTCTTCCAGTCCGCGGATTAACTACTACACCGTATGCACTACGAAATTGACACCAATTATATCCACTTAGGATCGATAATTGTTTGCAAGTGATTAATTTTTGCTCAAGAAAAATGATAGCACTACCACTTCAAACGCTTGCCAAACGAAGAATTAATATTCTTAGTATTGGTCATGTCAATGTTTACCGTAAATATGTAACTAATAACTAAATACGTTTTTATGTAGCTACTAGTTTCCGCCCGCGTTGTCACCCGCATTCTCAAGGAAGTTGATGAAAATATAGCCATTGTTGTCTAACTACTACTACATTATTTCTGTCTAGAAAGGGTTCACTAGTTTTGAAGATACCTCGTACAAACAAACAAGAAACAAGCTTTACCATAATTATATATTTTTTTAAATATAAAACATAAAATAACTACATAAAAAATTAAACACGCACACCAAAGTATTACAAAAATAATTAGAAATCAATAAATATAACTCAAATATTAAAATCATATAAAAGTGCTATTTAATTATTTATTAAACTTCAATCAGCCTGTATAGGATTCATTACACTAGATCACCACTAATTTAAATTTCTACTAAATTACTTACCCACATTTTTAATACGACTAATCAATTTTGTTGTTAAGCTAGGATGAAACTCATAAGGTTTTTAGGCACTTAGTTTATTCTATTTTTAAGTAAAACCTGTAAATGAAAATTAAAAAAAAAAGAGTTTAAGTTTGTGCGGTTGTAGGGGGTATTCTCTGGATCTACAGAACCGATTTAGAAAAATCTTTTATCAATAGAAAGCCATGTTATTTGTGAGTGTCATATGCTATATTATTATCCCGGGAAAAGATAAGATCCCACGGGAACGCGGGTGAAACCGGGGGAACAGCTAGTGTCAGTATACACTATGAATTCCATCCTTGGACGAATAAGCTACTTATTGGTCCAAGATTACGTCTAATAATAGCAATGCAGTATAAGACAATATTAGTTGTTAAGCGTAGGTATAATGATTTGTTGTTTGGTGCACATTTCCATTATTGTTAGGTGGCAATAGAGAATCTAACACAGATTGGATGTATGTATATCCTAGGTACAAAATGTATGAGAGTGATGCGGTGCAGTACAAACACTACTACTAGGCTGAATGCATGTCACGACCGCCGTCTATCTTGAAGTTATAGAACAAGCACTGAAAATACGAAAGAAACTTAAGTAGGGTCTAGCAAGTGACCTACTTCATCCCAAAAATAAATTCACATATATACAGGAAGAGGACGTTTTTCAAAATTCATGGTGTTAGGGTACTTTGTAGAACTCGACTGGCTGGCTACTACCCTCAAGTAGAAAATTTGTCGCCAAGTTTTACCTTACGTTATACCTATTGGTGTTTTCCGGCAGTTGCATTTGAGAGTCAGTGGCCTTTAAGGTATTGCAATAAGGTGTACAACACTTTCAGCAAACACACTGTTATTGGCTCGGCGACGGTATTCACTTACCATCAGGTAAACCGCCTGCCTGGTTGTCACTTTTGGTATAAATAAAAATTATAGTAACTGTCAAAATACATATATTTTTATAATTATTATCAATCAAAAACAAAATCAAAATCAAAACTCATTTATTCAGTTTAGGCCCTGGTAAGGCACTTTTGTTGCACCGACGATCTTGTTAGGATCGCGGGAAGCCAATGGATGCGAGTAGCGCAAGACCGGCCATCGTGGAGAACCTGGGGGAGGCCTTTGTCCAGCAGTAGACATCTTCTGGCTGACAGATAATGGTGATGATGAAGGCAGTTATGAACATAAGAATTGACTCTACCATATATCAAAAATACAGTTGCAGCTTAAGCTACATGCAACAACATAACAAATGTTGGTGAATTTATTTCTTTACACTTTGACAGTTGCTAACTTGAGTCACTTGAAAATTTATTTCGCGTACCAACCAACCCCAAACTTAGTTGGAAGTCGTGAATTGTGAAGTTTACCCATACTAAGTGTGACTTTGAAAGATTTAGGTCTGACTTTCAGCATTTCATGAAAACATTTATTAATGATACACGTACGTTTTAATGATATAAGTACCTAATGTAATGCAGTAATTAAATTTCATTTGCAATAACAATTGCTAAAGTATTTTTAACCAGCATGTTTGATTTATGAAAAATACCAAACTCTAACGCCGATGTTAAAAATCTATGAATATAGTAAATATCCTCGGACATTCTTCATATTATAATTACGCTTTAAAAGATAATTACTTCCAAACACAGGACAAACATGTTCATGCAAACAAATGTCTGTTTTGGATGGGAATCGAACCCTCGATAACACCGCCACGTGATAGGTAGTGCCAGATGCCAGCTGGCCCGTCTATATCTGAAGATACCTACCGTTACCGTCTTATAATTTTTACCATCACACAACTATAGTTAGATTGTAATCGAAAACAAAGCCATACACTGAAATAAATCTGAATTACTGGTATCAGAACTCCAATAAAAAGTTTAAAAACATAAAACCAAGTTTTCACTGACAGAATTGTAAGTTAAAGTAACCGATAGTTTCTTCATCAATAATTCAGAGATCAACCTTGAGGTAACATGTCACTTGAAGCCGCTTATTCTGAGTCGTTATACTTGATTGCGATCGGTAAAATTACCGACCGCACTTAAGTCTTCGTAGGTGTACATTTATGTGATCTAGTTACACTATAATGACTCTTAATGCGGTCGTTGAATGGCGAGTTTTGTTTCTATTATTTATGAAGTTTTGTTGCTAACTTACTTATACGTCATTCTCTATTATGATGTACTTTTATAACTGCATTTATTCACATCATACATTTTTAAGTTATTCGAAAAATAATTCAATACTAGAAAGTTTCAATGAAACGAGTATTCCTACACTAACGATAATTATATCCTAAAATCCAGTGCAAAAAGTTTTATTTTTAAGATTTTCTTTTTACCTCTCGTGATTGTATTTGTGATTTTAAATACAATTCTGTCTATTCTCTAAATATTTAAAGCTATTATAAGTTATAATAATAGTGCAAAGTACACGCAATAATCATCACAATATGATTTTGTTCCTTTACTCTAATTAAGTTGGGTCTGTGTGGCATATTCTGTCTTTCCTCCCTAGCATAATGTAATTTATCTGAAAAAACAAATCGATAATGCTGAAGCATGTAATAAATAATCGAGTTTAATTAAAATTTGTCACCACTCCTAAATTATTCAAGACGTTCCCATGTGAAATATTAAATAAGCATTAAAAAGATCAAAGCGACATCGGAGGGGTGACAAACTTAGAAAAACTTCGTCTCAAAACTTTTGACAGTTGATGGGGGTTTGACATCCCTATTTTTATGCGACCGCATATTTTTAGAATAAATATACTTTTAGAATGTCCAAGAAAGGTTCTTTTAGAATGTTCAATACATCAATTTGTATTTCATTATCTTCATAAATTTCTAAAAGACAAAAAAAAGATTTTTGTGTTAAAAACAGTCATCAGTCAATGCTGCCCTGCCTAGCTAGTAATACATATCACTTCTATTATTGTCTTTGATCTAGTTGAACTCAAAAGGTATATTGTATCAAACAGGACATCTAGACCAACCCTACCATTTGAATACAGGCGGTATTGTTCTCAGTGGATTGGATCGCATTGTCTCATCGATTGGACCTATTTATAGGTGGACAACGTCATACGGACACAACAATATGTGGTACAAGTTATAAGAGCTTGTAACGAACTTGGTAGTGGTTTATTTGTAGAATAATTCTTAAACCAGTAGTGTCATCGGTCGTTCGACCTCAATTGTTTCATTCTGGCAAAATATAGTATCAGACAAACTAGGCGAAAAATAAATAATGATTCAGGACAAATTATAATAAAATTATATTTCTGTCAATATAAAATTTGTTTTAGAATTGAAATTCCTACGATTTGCGTATTTACGGCAATTTATTAAAATTGGTTAAGATTCATGTTTAAAAATATGAATTTGCTATAATAAATTCACAAGACATATAATTTGTTCTTTATTTAATGAGAGATGCATAGTAGTGCATATTTAGTAGGGTACTATGTAGTAATCGACTGCCTGGCTACCCACCCTCAAGTTGGTGTGTTCTGGCAATTTACATGAGAGCTTTTTTTTTTTTTTTTTTTTTTGGGGAGGACTTAAAGGTGGAGGTCTGAGGGACCATAGACACCCTTACGCGGACTTTTCGGTGAGCGCTTAGGGCTCTCAACCGAGTTTACAAATTTTAGACGACTGACCGCTGAGGGCGCCCCAGTTGGGGCACGAACCTCGGCTCAGGGCGTCGTCGGGGGGCACAAAATAGTGGGACGGACTTCGCCTAAGCGATTTAGAGGAGTTTTAAGGGACGGTCGGATTACTGGTACGGCTCGGGCCAACTACTGGGGACGAGACTGACTGAGTGGGACGTCGCGACGGGCCTCTCCGGCGAGGGCGAAAACGCGGGCGGTGTTGTATTTGTTTCTTCAGGGCTGCGCGAGCCTCCCTATCCTTAATCTGAGCTAGAGTTGTAGGGTCGTCCGGCTCGCTGAGGGCGAGTTTAGGCCTACGGATTTTTGAAATCTCTGAAGGAGTATAGTTTGCAGTTTTTACAATTAATGGGTTCGCGTGGTTTAGGGCACGATCGTAATAGCGGCGTGAAGCGCGCTTAATGAATTGCTTAACCGTGGGCAGATTGAGGTCTATGTGGAGGTCTAAGTTGCGCATGTACCACGGGGCGCCCGTGGCTTTGCGCATGAAGCGGTTTTGAACCACTTGGAGTCTATGGATCAGCTTGGGGGATGCATGTGCGAACACAGTGCATGCATATAGCATAACGGGGCGGATGCACGCGGTGTAGAGTCTCACCTTGCTTTTTAGGGCAAGTTTAGACTTTTTATTTAACAAGAAATGAAGGCGACCGGACACAAAACAGGCGCGTGCACGTACCTGTTTTATGTGGTCGGCAAAGGACAAACGATCATCCAGGGTAACACCGAGATATTTGGCTCGCCTCTCCCAAGGGATCGGCTCGCCGAACATGGTGACTGGAGGGGGGGGAGTGGGGATGAGTTTCTTGGCGGGACTGAAGAACAGCACCGCCTGACTGCTTCTCCATTAATTTCGATTTCGATTCTCCATTTCCGAAACCAGGGACCTAGGGTGTGAGTCGCGGCTTGGAGAACTTTGGCAATTGCCGTGGGGCTCCTGCCAGAATAATATATTGCGGTATCGTCCGCGAATAGGGCTAGCTGCGCTTTGCTAGTTTTTGGGATGTCACTCGTGTAGAGTGTAAACAATAAGGGGGACAGCACAGAGCCTTGGGGGACTCCGGCTAGAACGGGGTGGGCTGAGGATAGCGCTCCTGTTATTCGGTAGTTGAATTGGCGATTCGACAGGAAGTCTCGTAGGATGGTCACGAGTCTGACTGGCACTCCGAGTTTGTACAGCTTATAAATTAAGCCGTTGTGCCAGACTTTGTCGAATGCCTTTGCAACATCGAAGAACAGGACTCCGGTCATCTGACCTTTCTGATAGTTGGAGGCGATGTGTTCAACGATACGGTGAACTTGTTGGACGCACGAGTGTCTAGTTCGAAAGCCGAACTGCTCGTCGGGAATGAGTTTATTAGCGTCGGCATACGCTTTGAGGCGGAGGTATATTAACCTTTCATACATCTTGCCCATGACGTTGAGCAAGCTGATGGGTCGGTAACTGGAGGGCTCGGATTTGGGTTTGCCGGGCTTATGGATCCCAATTACATGGGCTTTTTTCCACTGATGTGGAAAAATGTTATTGGATAAGGCAGCGTTAAAGATCGCTGTCAGGAGCATGATAAGGGTAGCCGGGAACAGCTTTACCACTTTGTTGGTGATTTTATCCGAGCCCGGGGCTTTTCTCGGGTGGAGGTCCCGGATGATCTGCTTGACCTCGTCCGGGGTCACGGGAGGGACGGGGTCTTCCTCTTCGTTGAGAGGAGGTGGGGGTAACGGGAGAGAAGCTCGCCGTTCTACTTCCGAATTTACTTCCTCCATATGAACAGGGTCGATAGGGAGGGAACTGGGTGTACACTGAAGCTCCAGGCTTTCGGCCAGGCATTCGGCTTTTTCCTCGTCTTCGAAGGCGAGTGGAAGGTTGGGCCTTTTGAGAGGTGGAATATGGGCAACCGTGTCCTTGGTTAGGGCACGTGAGAGTTGCCAAAAGGCTCGATGGGAGGGCTTTATGTCGATCAGTTTCTGATCCCAGCTTTTCTCGCGGGCCTCGGCCACTCGCTCCTTGACGGCGCGGTGGAGAGTGCGTAAGCGGATTCGGTTGTCCTCGGTCGGACGTCTATCGTATTCGCGCATGGCTGCGTTCTTTACCCTAATCAGGTTACGTACGTCGTCGGGCAAGCGCCAGTGTCGATTGCTCTCCACCGGAACTGTCCGAGAGCAATCGCTAATAAGCGATTGCACGTGGCTGGTCAGGGAGTCGATTGCGCCTACAGCTTCGTCAGCGGTGACTATGCTGCTAGGGATTTGGTCGAGGTGAACGGATGAGGCAGACTTGAGGCTTTCGCCCAGTTTGTCCCAGTTCGTCACGACTTTAGTGAGAGGGGTCCGACCTGAATCAGGGGGGCCTGAGTTCGGTGTAAGTTCTAAGATTACAGGTCGATGGTCGGAGACTAACTCGTGGTGCACTGTCAAGTCGTGTATGCCTAGGCTTACATTCTTCAACAGTGCCACATCGAGGATGTCGGGTCTGTGGTCAAGTACGTTGGGGTAGTGAGTCGGTTCCAGGGGCGCGACTAAATCGATGTTCAGCGGCCCGAGGAGGGATTCTAGTACAATACCTCTGGAGTTGTTCGTATGACAATTCCAGAGGCGGTGTTTCGCGTTTAGGTCGCCCGCCACTATGACAGAGCTTCCTAGTTCGAACAGGGTTTTCAAATCTCTTCTGAGTGATAGTTGGAGGTCGCTTGAAGAGCGAGTTGGGGAAACGTAGGCTGAGACCAGAATGATTGACTCGTGGCCAGTCATGCCGAGCCTGCAGACCGAAGCTTCAATGTACTCAAGTTTGGGCTGATCCATGGGAGAACAGTACAAGGACCTTTTGTAATAAATGAGGGTTCCTCCTAGGGCGGAGTGGAGCCTATCGTTGCGAACTATCTGATAGTTGGCAATCCTGGGATTCCTATGGAAGGGTTTGAGGAACGTCTCTTGTACTAGGAGTATGTCAACGTCATGATCACTCAGGAAATCTGCGATCTCATTTCGTTGACCTGTAATGCCGTTGGCATTAAAGAAGCCTATCTTGATTGAGCGGGGTTTAATTCTGCACACAGTCGAACTATCCATTATGGGTTAACTTTAAATTGAGCTAATGATGAGAAGAGGCGCTCGAACCTCATGGCGATTTGAGCGAGGGCACGACCGTTGCCTTCGTTCACTCTAATTTCGTGGGCTAACTCCCTAACTTCGCTGGGGTTGAAGGCCTCAGCGAATCGCTCCACCAGGGCGAGATCCGGATCAACGCCGTGGGGGGGGTTTGGTTTGGCGCGGCGAGGTGCCGTTGGCACCGATTTGGGGACAGCGCGGGGGATTGGGGCAGGTGGGGAAGGAGTAGGGATGGGGGCGGGGGCGGGAGGTGAGGGACCAGCTGAAGGCTGGGGTTGGGTGGGGCTGTCCGCCTGAGCTGCGGGTGCGGTTTTAGTCGCAAAGTGGGGAAGGGGGAATTGGTTGCTTTCATAATTGAAAGCTCCCCACGGTGAAGGGCGCTGCGGGGCCAGATGGGCCTGTGCAGCGGGTGCTGTAGGGGGTGGACGTCGCGTTGCGTTACGCGGCGAGTCGTATGAAATACGGGGGCGAGGCGCTTTCGGGCATCCGCGGTAGTTCGCGGTATGCCCTAGCGACTGGCAGAGGACGCAACCAGGTGGTTCCGTTGCCTCTGCGGGGTTCTTAGGACGGATGCAATCTTTCGTTGCGTGTGGGATCAGGCATTTAACGCACCTAGCTGGTGCGTAACAATTGCGGGCGGAGTGGCCATAAAGTTGGCAGTTGTGACATTGGGACGGGTAACGTCCCTTCTTGGGTGATTCTACGTAAAAACCTGAAAGGTCACAAAGCTCTTTCAGGCGGAAGATGGCCTTACCGGCTGGTCCACGGTCCAGGGACACGAAGACCATGTTATAGGGGGCGTGACCGCGACCCTTGTACATCCGGTGGACGGATTGCACCGGGAGGTTTTGATTGAGGAGGGATGTTTTGATGTAATCTACATCGAACTCTTTGGGGACATTTTTGATGATGACCCGGAGGGATCGCTCATCTGGGAGAGTGTAGGTGTGGAAAGCCACAAACCTATCTCGGAGCATTTTGCTCAGGGCTCTGTGATCGTCAGAGGTGACCACAGTGACCTTGATCCCGTGCTCAGTGGGACGGGCGGAAGTATAATTGATGCGGTTGTTTTTGCACCAAGTAGAGACCTCGGGCCACTTTACCTTGTCCTGAATGAACAGGGGGGGTGGCGAGTCTCTCTTCTGGGACTGGGGTTCGGGATGAGGGACGGGTAGGGTTCCGGGGATCCTATGGATCGGGATATCCATAGGAGCGGGAGCGGGGGAGAGTCCTCTCTGGCTGCCGGAAGGGGAGCCAGGGGTAAGGCTCATGAGAGGCAGGATGGGAATGGGAGAGGGTGTGGGGGATTGAGAGGGTTTGGCCGCTTTCGCGACTGCCGCCTCCTCTGAGGGTTTCTTGGCTCGCTTGCGCTTGCCGCTTTTGGTGAGGACTTCGGTGAAGCCGTCGTCCGATGAATGGGTGGGGGGAGGAGCCTCGCTTGAGCGCGGGGGCTGGGACGGGGGAGGGATCTCGCTAGAAGGCGAGGGTTGGGAGGGGGGGAGGACGCCGCTAGAGAGCGACAGTTGGGTGGGGGGGATGGAGGGGGAGCTCGCAATGGAGCATGCCGACATGGCGGAGGAGGGGCGGGAGGGCGAGAGAAATGGCAAGTTGCCATGGCGTTTAATGAGAAAGCTCAACGTGATTTCATCCTGGAGGATATCCTCCAGGGTCTGCGGGTTAATCTGGCTGGCCATAGTGGCCAGCCAGGGGGATCTACTAAAAAACTCTAATTTTCTCCCGGGTGGGTGCGCCCGGGGTGAGTATTACTCTCCTGGCCGGGGTTAGGCCAGGAGGTGTGTGACGAACGACGGGGTGAGCCCTAAGCTGGTGCTTCCGCTGTTGAAGCTTTATTAAGCAGCGGAGTTCCTACGTCCCTGCCTAGCGATAGCTGGGGTCGACTAGGGAAGCCCCCAAGGCCGACTGGTCCAGCCCCGTCCGGGTTTGCGTTTGCCAAAAGGGCAACCGCGAGCGGCCGGGTCACGCTCGAGCTAGCTTCGTTAACACCGTAAGGTATCCACTAGCCCACCACAGAAAGTCGTGGTTTTTGCAGGGTTTTTGTGTCGCTCTCGTCAAGGCCGCCTCCAGTAATAATACGGAAGTATTAAATACTTTCACCAGCGACAGTGACTAAAACGGCACAGTTGGTTGGTAATGAAAATTACCGATTGGGTGTCGATTTGAGCACTTAGCCTCTTCCAGTGAAATACGCGAAGTATTAATCACTGGAATTAGCCTAATGAGCAATTCGACGAAATGGCGAGGTAATAAAATCACCGGACCAAAATTCCGAGAATGCCGGGTAGCCGAACAATGCCACTATGGAAGCGACCGTCCGGTACGACGGCTCAAACGGAACTCTCAAAACCTACTTGAGAGCCTGCCTTGAGTTGCCTTTAAAGCATTGTAATAGGGTGTACAACACCAGTGGGATTGCTAATATCTATAGGCGTGGTATAGAAAAAAAACTTATCAAAAAATATAATAAGTACACATTTACTTGAAAGAATAAAAATTTTGTCATAAATATATTCAGAATTATCTCGCTTTCAGCTTATAACTTGGTTACATAAAACAAGAAAACATAATTGTACGTGCGACTACGACTGCGACTGCGTAACATGCAAGTATTCGACACATGGCAGGCATGGGTGGGTCCCCGAAGATTTGTCGTTGACAACTGAAATAAAGAATGTCACTTTTGGTATCGATCTTAAATTACGAAGGGGGTTCTGAAGTTGGTATTATCGTACAGTTGTTTTCATAATAAAGGGAGTTTTGTTTCTACTTTTGAACTTTGAACAACGTTCTTATTTGTTACTGGGCTTGAAATCTCTTCAGATGACATTGTATTTTTTTTCATTACTTTGAATTGATTAGGATATTTGATAAATATTCACTTACAAATACTTTTTTTGTATGCTGAATGCCTTGACTTAGTTAGTTTTCATTGTGTGTTTGAGATAATAATCTGGATAGTATCGCTTATTACTTCATTGCCGATATTACTAGTAATTATAAGATTACCAATTTGAATGAGCTAACTAATTTAACGTTTCATATCCTACTAATATTATAAATGTGAACGTTTGTAATTTTGGATGTTTGTTGCGCAAAAACGGCTAAACGGATTTTAATGAAACTTGGCACACAGGTAGATCATACACTGGAATAAAACAAAAAAATATTTTTTATCCCGGGAATAGATAAAATCTCTTGGGAACACGGGAGAATCCGCGGAACAAAAAACTAGTTCATAAACATCTGAGCAGAGTTTAATTAGTAACTTCAGGAGAGAGGCGTTGAAATGTTCAGTTCGAAAATATATTTGTAGTAACCATTTACATCTACGTATATCGTCATCAGTATGTGTATGCCAATGTTTTAGTTATTTTTCAGCTAATTATCCTACGAAGAAATTCAATCAAGTGATATAGGTAGGTACTAGACTACTCTAGAGTTATATTGTTTTGATTGCACTGGGCTTTCTGGTTTTGTAAACGATGTAAGAGTAAAAGAAGAGGATATTCTGTTGAAACTGTGTGTATTTTTCTTTCAATATAGTTTGTTTTGACATTCGTTTTGACAAGTATACTTTAAGTAAAGGTTTTGATGGGAATTTCTATTTTTTATTATTTTATAATAGGCATAAGGTGCTGCATGCAACAAATCGCGACTGCAGGTAATAATAATTTAAATTAGTTTATTTGGTTAAGGTTTTTCAGTGCACAGTAATTTATTATTATTTATCGTTAAATCTATACTAATATTATAAAGAGGAAAGATTTGTTTGTTTGTGTGCATTGAATTGGCTCCAAAACTGCTAGACCGATTTCAAAAATTCTCTGATGAACATAGGCTATATTTTATCCCGGGATAAGATAAGATCCCACGGGAACGCGGGTGAAACCGCGCGGAACAGCTAGTGATCAATAAATTTATACAGTGTTATTGAACGTTATTTTTCTGTGTCTGTTACAGTATTCGTAATAATGTTTTCCTTCCTCTCCATTTCAGTAAACACCAATCTAAATGTTAATACCACAAACTACGTTTATTTGTATTTCTCACGTGGAAATAACATTGTTTGTTCCCTTACCAATTTGGTTGTCTTTAATCTCCTTGTGATTTGCGTAGGCGTCTGCTATGGACCATTGACCTAACAATATTGATCTCATTAGTTAATCCTTCATCTAGTTATGGTAATGTTTTAACTTGTACAGCGTTCGACTGATTTAATCTGAGCGTGTTTTAGTCTTTTGTGGACAAAAGACGGGATTAACTTATCACGTTAGATTTAATGTTATGACTTCACAAAGACAACCATCTTGTTAAACGTCTAGTTACAATTCAATAAATATTTGTATGAGATAATTCATTTAAGTAATACCTACTTGTTAATGCCTCTTGCCGGCGAGTATTATAATACTATCTATATTAAATATATCATATAACTTTAGAACTAGTGATATAGGAAAATTAATTGCAGGTTTGTAGAAAGTGAAATATAATGCAAAAATATGGTACTTTTTATACCAATGTTTGTTTGAACATGCTTATTTCTGAAACTATAGAATGAGGCTTTATTTCATTGAAATTGGTTGATGGATAGAATAGATATTGTAATTTTCTATGAATTCTGCGTGATCAGGTGTATAATGTATGAAAACAAATAAGCTTTTTATTAATCCTTCTCATACCTACGTATCCTGGAAATATTTTTTGAATAATGGAACAAAATACAAGAAACTCTTGCAAACAGTGCTTTACAGATAGTGAGAGTACCTATATGATTAGGAGCACTAACTAAAATCATTATTCGAACGAAATATATAAAAGCTATAAATACTGATTCACAGTCATAATATACAGATTGTGGTAGAGATTCTTAAGAATTGAAGTTTCTATTGAAATCCGCACATTAAAGTTTGTATCTAAACAAAATGATAATTAAACTTACTTTTAAAATGCAAGTAATCCACAAGGTTTTGTAGATATATTTTATCTTCCCAATAATTTTATAGTTTTTCACCAACTTTACCAACTCGCGAATTTGAAAAGAAAGCGGCTTACCCAACTTGAGGCAATTTCTCTGTCCACTGGTTACAGAAAGGGAAACAGTAAGCCCGTACAGTCTTTGTACAGCCTTCAGAGCTTGTAATGCTGTTGCTACATGTGAGATGGGACTATTTAATATTGGATAATTTTGGTAATGTTTTTCTGAAGCTGTAATATTTAAGGTGTAAAAACATATTTATTGGTATGGTTGGTTGAACTACCAACTGATTTTGTGCTTCGTCTTAATCTTATTTACGTTAGTTCTAAAGAGAGGATTTAAATCTGGAGCTTAAGGTCTGGAGGTGTAAGGAAACGTGAAGAATCCACAGCATGGTGTTAGTACTTATCATTTTTCACATCATTAATTTATAACATTTATTAAATATTTTATTGTAAATAAATACAAATATCTGATATCAGATATACATTTTTAACAGACAACTTTGCTATAAAGATAACAAATTTGAAACTGCTTTTATATTATTAAGGAACAGCATATCCGCAAAACAATCACGAAAAGATTTTCCGTTCAATCATAAATATGTTATCTTCTAACTTGTTTGCACATCCATTCGGTTGGGATACCTACATAGAAGTGGAACATATTCACAATGAATACAAAACTAACCAGAAACCACACAAAAAGTTGGCTTCAACCGTTAATTAATATTCAGTATTTTATCTCAAAAAATATGTTTCCTCTAAATCAACAGAATTACTTAGGTACGACGATTTTTTTTGTATTACCAGTCGTCGTCCCCCACTCTTGGTGTGCCAAATTCATCAAGATCGTTTTTCGGAGTTCATGGCGGTCTAATATCATTTCACGGGAATTTTATATATTATCATAAATTATAAATAGTTATTTATTGCCCCGTGCCAAAAATAACAGTTACATTGCCATTAGGCGCTTCAATTAATTAATGAACTTGAAATCTAAAATAATAATATAACATAATATAGAGAGCGTATTTGGGTCAAACATTAGGTCGTCGCCCTGTCGGACGGCTCAGATACCGCTGGATCGCTGGAAAGATGGATCAGTGGAGATGGATCTGAGGGAGCTTCAAGCTGGTGATTGGCAAGAAGTGGCCAAAGAAATGGCGTTCTCTCGTAACAGAAGCCAAGACACATTTTGGGTCACTGAGCCGACGGAGTAAGTAAGTAACATAATATGGCATTCGGGTAAAACTCAGCTGTTGCAGCGGTCACAGTAGCATGCACGCTGCGCTGTTTTCAGTTTACCCCTGTGTTCTTACTATGTTGTTAGCGAAGATATTTATAACAAATATCAACTGCTCCAGCTGCTTATACAGGGAAAAATTCAGGGAAAGCGACCACCTGGAAGAAGGCGTACCTCGTGGCTCAAAAACCTCAGAACGTGGTTTTACTTGAGCACCAGATCCTTATTCCGCGCAGCTGTGTCCAAGATCTTGATAGCCTTAATGATAGCCGACCTCCGGTAGGAAATCGATAGGCACCTAAAGAAGAAGAAGAAGATATTTATGACGTTTAAAAACATTAGGATTAGTAACTAAGTCCTAACACGGCTTCTACTTCTATCTATGCTCTGTAGAAATATACCCCCATGTCGCAGTGCGGTGCACCTTCACAAACATCATTTAAATCACAAATGAATCTGCTTGGATACTCCGCTAAGTGATTTTGATGTTCAACTCGGATGCTCGATGTCATCTGGGAGTCAAATGGGATCGTGTTGATATTAGATCCTTTGATTTGTTAAAGATTAATGCTGCGGTATACTGTTAATACAAAGCTATAAAATTCTACTATCTTACTAATATTATAAATGTGAAAGTTTGGATGGATGTATGTTTGTTGCTCATTTACGCCAGAACGGCTGAACGCATCTGGATGACATTTGGCAAAGATATAGATTATAGTCTGGAATAGCACATAGGCTACTTACTATCCCGGAAAAAGATAATATCCCACGGGAACGCTGGTGAAACCGCGGGGAAACAGCTAGTTATTAATATAAAAGTTGATGTGGGTTCAGACGATGATATTGTAACTTGTGAGTTATTATTTGAAATTAAATGATTCTCGGGATAAAAAATATAGCTTATGATACTCAGGGATGATGTAGCTTTCTAATTGCGAAATAATTTTTAAAATCGGTCGAGTAGTTTTTGAGTTAAATTGTAACAAACAAACAATCAAAAAATCAAATCATTAGCATTAGTAGCTACCCATCACCGTGCTATGGTTTCCTTATCACACTTTTCATCACCGATAGCTCAAATTCGACTACCCACTGAGCTGGATCCTGGATATCGCCTTAGATGAAGAGTGTAGAAATAAAAAGTCCTTTTAATAATTATTATATTTTAACTTTTGGATAAGCTTGTGATTGATCGAAATCACTTACGATGATGTGGCCGATGGTGGTAAGCACACAAATCTTAGATAGGAAGTGCAGCTGTCGGAACACACCAATAGGTGCTTGGTGACAGATTTTGCTCACGATGTTTTCATTCACCGAAAGCTCATTGTAGGATTCGAACCCACAATTTATTGTTTGATATGACACTATTTCATGATTAGGTCAACAACCTCAAATCACACTTAAATATAACTTTTAACAACAAATTACTTTAGAAATGAAACCACCAACGTTATTAAGGACAGCGGTTAGAGAACTTATAGACTCAAAGCCACTAAATAATACTTAATTTGATGAATTCCATTGTGAAAGTTGGTGAATTATTCTCATAGAGACAACAAAGGCTTATACATTTTATGTAGTTGGAAAATACTTCAGCCGTTTTTACTTACCCTTAAGTATTAAATACACTATAAAATAGTTAAACTAGTAAAACACTAATATTATATCCTGTATACAGGATAAGTGGTTCCCCTTTAAGTTTATCGGATTACTTACCGGACATCCTGTATAATAACCTGATTTTATTTGTACTCAGCAGATGATACTTTCAGTTTTGTTGGGTCTCCTATGATATAGAAAATTATCTATATAAACATTCAGCTTCCGTATTATACTTTTATTTCAAATTTATAAAAACGGGAATTTGAAAGTGATTTGAGAGGTCGAGTTATGTATAACATAACAACAGTTACCATGGCAACGGTGTACGCTAGTATAATAATTATAGTTTCTTAGATTTATAAATCACTAATTCAGGTACTAATTAAGCAAAAACTTATCCAATATCATTTCATAATAAAAGTTAATTTATTATTATTTAAATTATCTTTCCTTTATCCCTTTAAGGCAGGTAATGAAATGCCGTTGATTAAATTTAATTAAAGGATCACAAAAATTTATACCATAGATTAGCAAAAAATTCAGTTCAATAGATGCTCTTAATTGCATAGCGAAATTCTTTGTGTCGCGGCATACGTTGATAGAAATATGATAGCTTCATTTATTATTTGGTTGGTAAGGTTTCATCTCATTATATTTCGCTACGGGATGCCAAATCGGGTTTGTGTGTAACGTTCCAACAATGGACCAACTAAATTGTTTTAATAGACCTACAAAATTTGAGAGTCATTACGCATTGTTGCCATTGAAACCTATCAACCGTGGGCTCATAACACATAACACCTGGTTTTGTATAAGATTCTTATCAAGATTGTTGTTATTAATATTTATTTTTGTACTTACCATAGCATCCCTATAGTAGTAGTAAGAAAAAGCCCTACACCAATCATATAATAGGTTTTTCTTTAATCTAATATAATCTTTAGGATACGATAATGCGACTGCGGGTTTAAGGTAAATAAGAAGTAGCTTTCGTTTTTCTTTTAAAAATCTAATAATATATTATGGATAAGTTTGCTAGATAATAATTTAGGTAGTATAAAACAATCTTACAATGTAACAGTTTCACAATTGTTTAATATAGTAAAACATCTTATTACACCGTGTGACTTAGTAAAAACAGTAAGGCTCAAAGAAAATAATCTGCATGCGACTACTAAACAAACATGTCTCAAAGAAAACAATGACTAAAACACGATTGGTATTAAAAATAACCACGGCATTTTAAGTCGATACTTCAAATGTGACTTCTCACTGCGTGCGGTAGGCAATGTTGAAGGCATTTGTAAAATGGAAGGTTATTATGTTTTAACGCGCCCACACGCAAATGAAATCGATGGTACGTGCTCTAACAAAAAATATACTTAAAAAAACAACGGTGTGATAGAAAAATTCAAATAGAACAAACCGAAAATGGTAATAATAAAGAAAAAACCTATAAGGAGTTTGTAAGAGAATGGACAAACTCGAGTGACAATTTATAGCTCATGTTTGTCGTATAGACAACATTTAAGACCTTTAAGACATTGAAATAAGGTGTACAACACTTTTGCTATCCCCCTGGTATTGCTAATGTCTATAGGCGACGGTGGTCACTTACCATCAGCTGACCCGTCTGCTTCGATGTCACTTATGCTATAAAAACCTTTAGGTGTAGAAAATAAGAGGTTCGAGTCCTCAAATTCCAAGGTAAAATTCAATTTAAAATAATCGAATATATAAACTATAAGTCGAAATAATAACTACAACAGTAGCAAAAATTTAATATTAAAATCTTCATTATTATTCATAAGATTTTCCCCTTGTGACAGACAGCATTCGCTTAAACCAGTAAAGAGTATTGACAAATCTGTCGTAGAATTTAAAGATTTATATTAAAAAAATAAAATCTCTTATGGTCGGACCTCCACCCCCAGAGGACATTTGGAAAAAAGTAATCTATTCCGATAAGCCAACAAGGAGACTGTTCATTTTTATTTTGTCCATTCCCTGAGGCTTAGAGCATCTTGTGGATTTCATTTAAATTATTAACTGATAGCGATTTTTGTCTCCACAATATAAAAAAAAATACTCTTCTCTTTTTGAACTTTCATTATTTTTCTTTTTAATCATTAGATATATGTATAGATATTGCTATCCACGAAGACGCGCCCCACTCTTTTTCCTAATCCCTTACAGTGCAAGTGTGCATCTTTTCGCTAGTGTTATAGTGCTGTCGATATTATTGTCTATATCAATATATCGATATGTATATTATTATGTCGATAGGCAGCACTACAAAACTAGTGAAAGGATTGCTCTGTAAGGGATCAGGAAAAAGAGTGAGTGCGTCTTCGTGGATAGAACTACCTATATATCTTGTTTAAACATTTTAAAACAGGCACATAATCCCTAATTATTAACTTTTATAAAAAATATAAAACATTTAAAAAAAATGGACATGTATATTTTTACAACATAAGGTACCTTGTCAGGTTTGAATACTTTTACTTTGTTTTGAATATATAAAATAAATAAAATTTCGATGAAAAATAGTAGGGTAAAAATATACAGCTAAATCATGAATCCTTTTTAGAGTCAAAATATGTTATAATATTTTTTTCCACACACTTAAAACTTAGACCAAACTTACAGAGGCATGACGATGCATTCGCCTTCCACCACAGCTTTAATCTCTCTACGATGTGGTTGCGATAACGTTTGTGTGGTCACTCTAGCTAGAGTGTTGCCAGAGTACAATACTCTTTACAACTAAATATATATACATGGAAGATTGATCTTAGTTTATGAATCATCATTGACTTTAAATGATACCCAGTCGATATAATTTTCTCATGCATTTCGAGTAAATGTCTTGTTTATTAATAATATTTTAATTTTACTTGATTATTTTCGTTAGTTATTTCTCATTGATTTGTTGATCAAAATATCACAGTGGTAAGTCAGTGTGATTTAAACTGATATACATAAATATGTCTAGATAAAAAAAGGCAAGAATTCAAAGGCAGGAATTCAGCGGGTAATCTTGATCAATACAAGAGAGTGCTTCCATAAATAATTAAACATTTATTAATCTGATTTCTTAATATACCTCATCCAAGCAAACAAAGCAAACGTCTTGCTTCGTAAGTTTCATATAAAATTTATTTTATTTTATCTTTCTCATATACCTACGAGTATGGAACGCCGACATCTAACGGAACATTCACCCATAGAAACCCGTAAAATACGATCGTAAAAAACGTCACCATCGAAATAGTTGAAAAACATAAAAATACCTAAACTTCACAAAGCAACGGAAGTGGTCCTACCCCCATTTAAATATTTAAATGTTTCCAAAGATAGAAGTTAAAATTCATAGCATTTCGAATACCACCCTCATTTGAGCTCAAATAAGGGCACATAATGCCCCATTTAATAACAAATTAGATCTCACCGAATTAATGAAACGAAAAGGTTGTAACATCGCGGCTTCTTTTAAAATACCTTTGTTCGAATACGACCATGTTTCATACGTAATGAACAAGGGGGATATATAACATGGGAAACAATGGAATATCGTCTAACCCGAAATGCAGATAAGGAAAGGTTTATGTAATAACTTTCAGAAGGTTCCGTGCCGATATTCTGTTAAATATTGCCGTCCCTTTAATTCTATTTAAATTGGAGTCGATAATGTTTTTATTGTTGCGAAAGAAATATTGGTCTAATTTATTTTGGGAAATGAGTTGTAGGTATTGTAATCTTCTTAGTTTATGAAAGCTAATTAACCAGTTTATAATACTTGAGGGCCTTCATAAATATGTTTCAAATCTGAAATTATTATTTAAAATATAAAACTCCCACTTTATCTAAATCTAAACTAATAATGGTAAAGATAAAAGATTTGTTTTTTTTGTATGTTTTTTTGTAATGGATAAACGCAAAAAAATATTTACCGAGATTTTATATTATTTCACCTATAGAAAGCTACATCGAGTACTATCAGCGACTAAAAATATAGCCCAATATTATATTATTTGGACGCGGGTAATGTAGTAAAATTTTTACGTATTTTTCTTTACGTTAGTCTGACTAGAGAGTCTACTCTACCTACTCATATTCTATTCATTGTACCTATTTAACTATTTTCTTATACTGATAAACATATTCATCAAATTCCTATTCTATCCCACAATTCCGTTGCGCAGCGGTAAAATGTTGTTACGAGTTACCGAAAACGTATATACTCATTTGCACGCTCGCGTTTCACATTCTGCCTCTACAGAGACGGAAGTGTGTCTAAACAACAAAGTTACATCTAAAACCGCAAACCGCTAGCGTTTAGGTCTCCTATTTTAGAACGTGAAGAATTTCACCTTCTCGCTGAAAATGGGTCTCTCCTTCTCTTCATGCGGTTAGTGCTACGTAGCTTTTAATACAACTTGCATCTTTGTTACGTAATGCCGGGCTCCTTGATTTAAATCTGGAGTACTCTTGGGTTGCGTTTTGTGAAAACTTGCGTAGCGTGCGGCATGAATATGAAAACATGTCGTTCTATAATGAGAAGGTCGTATATAGTAACTGCCGTACAATCCTACTAATATTATAAATGTGAAATTTTTTATATTTGGACGCAAAAACGGCTAAACGGATGTTGCAGAAACTTGGCACAGAGGTAAATTATATCCTGGAAAAAAGTATGTAAAAATAAGATCCCTCGGAAACCACGAAGGACAGCTAGTATAAAATATCTAAGCCAGACTGCATTTATGAAGTGCATTTATGAAGTGGCAAACTTCAAAGTTTCCAAAAAGATCCGGTGTAAATTACTACATGACTATCGTTCATAACAATGTAACAAGTGTATAGAAAAAGCGTTTCATAACTCTGCACTATAAAACTGAAGCCAATTTACAAGATCTATTATCAATATTTGAGCTGAATTAAACAAAATACACCTTTCGTGAATGTAATGCAATGGAAAAAAATCTAAATTTATCAGTCTTGTCATTATGAATGTTCAAGTATGTAAAAACTGCATGCTATAGTATTTCCAGCACTTAAACAGCGAAGTAATTAAATAATAATTCTATCTCACAAAATGTGTGGTATAAATCCCGTAAGTTATTTTATACAAAACCAATTAAATTAATATAATTATCACCCACCTGAATAATATAGTACATAGAGGACGTGATCGTTAGTAGAACTGTATCAAAGATCAGACCGGACGGTAATTGACTTCTGGACTTAATTGGATGACATTTGCCACTGTAAAGTAAGTACGTACTTAACCATTTCGAACAAATCGTAAAATTAGAAAATTAACTTCGCCGATTCAATCTCTTTTAAGTAGCCTTCCCGTATTGGATTACAAAGTCTTAATTTGTTCCAATAAAGGATTTTCTCACGTCTCGTCGGAAAGACTTCACACTGTTCAAGATATTCTAAGAAAGTCTGCGTTTAAAAAAGTGGACTTATCGCTTGAACTATCTCGACACATTAGTTTAAAGGTTATACAGCTGACGGGAGTTCCCAAATGAATTTTAATCGTGAATTCTTAAAGCAACAGATCGCATATTTTAAGTTGCGGTGTCAGGCTATCTCATGATCTTATGTGAGATTGTTTTGTGGTAAGGTTTGTGGACGTAAAAGGGATTGTTCACGACATGAATATTAATTTAAGGGACGTTATTATAAAATGGAAGATAAGATTATACATGTTGCGAATTAAGAAATTTATGATAAAGTAGATATTTGTAGACTTACACAGTGAACTCAATTATAAAAAAATATTTATAATTATAATCATAATTATAATTATAAATATTTTATTCAAATAAACTTTCACAGGCTTTTAATAGTCTGACTGCACCTGTTCTTTTGGCAGCCATCGTCCTTTTCGCCATATTGAAGGGAAGTCGGCGACACTCCACTCGAACGCCGCAAGCAAAAGGTAGAGTCTGCCAAAATAAAGAAATTAATTGGGATACATTATATTTATAAATTAATAAAATAAACATTAGTTGTTATCTATGAGACTATTGGTGAGTCCAGATTGTATACAATTATTATAATATAAATAGAATAGACGTGAAATTGCTACCTCGCCAGGAGAAAATAAATAAAATATATTTCTATACAGTTTTGATATCAATGTTCTATAAATAATAATAATGTCTCTATAAATAAAGACTGTGTGTGTATATAAAGTATGTTTTTATCATAATAACAAAATAATAAAGAAATTCCAATATTGGCATATTATTCTAATAGCAAACAAAAAAATACCTACAATATTTTTATTTTAAACAAATGTTAATTTTGTCCTCTACAAAGTTATTATAATTAAATAAACGCAAATGTACCTACCAAGTCTTATTCATCAGATTAACATAGCGATCGAAAACATAAGGTACCGTCTTGTACATATTTTTTTACAAAGTTCGTGGTATACCTCTTTCCTATATCGGGTTCTTTGCCATTTTTCCCAATTTGTTCTTAACAGGCCGGTCATCTGATGGTAAGTGACTGCAACCTTGGTATATTAGCAGTCCCAGGGAGATCATCAATGTGTTAACGACCTCTTACAGTGCCTAGAATGCAACTGCATCTTAAGTGCAACTGTTGGGAAACACTGATAGGTGCTGAGCAAAAGATTTCGATAGATTACCACCGTGCAAGATGACCTGTGTTAAGCTGTGAATAAAAATAGCTTTTATTAAACTTAAAGATTCATTTCAATAGATAACTCATGCTCAGTTTTTGTTAAACCAATATAGATTCATGTACACGTACAAATAAAATACTTTGGCTTTTAAATTAGGTATCGTTCACATGTAAACACTTGCGAAAACGCCGGCCAATATAACGTTTCAGTATAGACAAAAAAAATATTGAACTTCTGCTGCTATAAAACTTTATTCGCGAAACGATACCTCGCTAAAAACAAACGGGCCTTCAAAACAAAAGTTGCAGATAAATTGTTTGCTGAAGACTTCAAATCATTCGTCGAGTGTTGAGATCAAATCGATCCGATATCATAAAATACAGAGCCGAAAATCGTATTCGCTGACAGAATATTAATTTTAAGTTATCGCCACGCTCGCGCCCCCTGCCGTTGGTCGTGGAACAAAACAAATATGTTTTAACAATAAGCTGAATAATTTGGGAACAATAAATTTTGGAATTTAACGCGTCGCCGCCTCTTTATTAAGTGTTTATGATCGTTATGCTACTTAATTTTTGAAATGATGAGGTACTGTTAAATACTTTAGGTAGTTGCTGGAATTAACAAAAATTGTTTTTTTTTTTTTAAATCAAAATGTACATAGTTTATTTTAACGTAGCAACATGACGGGTTGGGTTGGCGTGGTTGGTTACACACACTATCTATCACACCACAGGTCGTGGGTTCGATTCCTATCCAGTGCAAAATATTTTTTTGCATGAACATATCCGTTTGTCCTGAGTCTGGGTGTAATAGTATAATCTCTCATTCCATCTGATGATGAGACGGCCGTGTGTGAAGAATGTCCCAGGTTATTTCTTATAAGATGTTGTCTGTTTGTCTGTCTGTCCATCTGAGGAATGCGTGGAGGTGTCAAGTTGAAATAGATATCAAATATTCCGGTCTGAAATATAAACTATTTATATACCTAGTTTGTACGGAACCCTCGGTGCGCGAGTCCGACTCTCACTTGATCGGTTTTTATTTATTTGTGTAAGTGATTATGACGGCAGCAACTCCTGAAAACAGATTGGCATGTTTCAAATGTATAGTAGATGAAGGACACAAAGCAGCGCGTGCGGTCAATCGAGCGTCACAATGACGCTGTAACTTCATTGATATTTCGCGTTTCAACGCACGATTTACCATTACGGGCTATTTGCCGCCCACCGGGATAGCCAAGTGATGTATGTGCGGATACCAAGTGACGTTTGTTTCACTAAAGCGTCGAGTGTTCAGCTCGATATGAGTTTTATGGTAGGGCGCGTTCCGGGTGTACGGGTAATAGAACATTAAATATTGGTTGCTTTACGCCCGTGTGGGTATTAGGTGATATTTATACGCCCACAAAAATGAATTGGGAAAATGGAAGTAACCTATATCGACTATTAGAATCTTTAACTTATTTTAGTTTTTATTACTTTTGAGCTTGAGTTTGACTACAATTTTACAATGGTATGTGATGTGGCTGAAGGGAAAAGGCGACGTCGGATACCGCGGCGAAGGTCGTGGGTTCGAATCCTACAATGAGCTTGAGCTTTCGGTGAAGGAAAACATCGAGAGGAAACCACAGCTCGGTGGTAGGGTACTATGTGGTACTCAACTGGCTGGCTACCACCCTCAAGTTGAAAATCTGTCGCCAAGCACCTTTTGGTGTGTTCCGGCAGTTGCACTTGAGAGCCAGTTGCCCTTGCCCTTAAGGCATTGTAATATGGTGTACAACACATTGGCAGTCCACCTGGTATTGCTAATGTCTATAGGCGACGGTAGTCAGTTACCATCAGGTGACCCGCCTGCCTCGTTGTCACTAGTGACATAAAAAAATAAAAAAATAAAAGTGGCTCTTAAGTGCAGCTGGCTGTGCAGATTTTTCATAATGAGTGTAGTACTACTAAATATCATCACAGTGTACCATGGCACAAGAAGCCCAAGCTCATTTAAGGATTCGAAAAGATATCATCGCCTTATGATCTTATTGGCCTTTTATTCCGTTCATCGATACAGACTAATATTACACTTCCTTTTTTAAAAATGCAAAAAATATAAACAGCGTTCTCATCCCATAAGCAAATTTTAACTACAAATCTTCTAATGATGCAAATAGCATAAATGTATTGGTAAAATAGTACCTATGCTATACCACCATAAAAATATCACATAAATGACATCTGACCATAAACATGAAACAGCAATGGCATAAGCGAACTGGAGCATATTTGTTTTTGCATAAGTGCATCGCAAAAATGTGTGTAGACTGATAGACGTAGGTATACCTACGCCTTTACAAAGTGCTGCTACTAACTAGGTCAGTCTGACAGTTCAGTGCGAGTCCTAGTCTAGTTGGAAGATGACTAAAAAATAAAAATAGAAGAAAGTATTTGAAAGGAAGTGCATTTAGTTTTTTTGTAAAAAAATATGATTTTCACAGTTTTTCTTATCTTTCAAAAATCACATTGATCCGCACTTTCAACATTACCATTGAGTATGATACCCATCTTGATGGTTCAAAACATATCCATATCAAAACATAAAAATCCGTTTAGCAGTTAACCGAGAAAACCAATATTGACAGACATAAACATATAGTTACTTTCGCATTCATATAATATGGATGTTAGAAACACCTCCTTTTTTGAAATCGTTTAAAAACAGGAGTAATCTTATTACTTTAGACATTCAAATATGGAAACATGTAAACAGAACACAAAATAAAGTCAAAATGCCTTACATTCGCCCTTGTTTACTTTTGTTTTGAAACAAAACACTCGTCTCTTTCTGTATCCTTGTTGCTAAAGAAACTACACCAACATGTCGTCAAAATGTCACCGGAAATTTTGAAACTCCGCTATCTGTTTTTGAAGGTTCACGCTCGACTAGCCCTTTGGAGATGGAACTTTTTGTTCGGCTATTTTTCTTAGCTTCGTAACGGAAATCTAAACAATGAAACGGGAAATAAAAGAAAGCTAAATTGAATGTCTTGTCCTGTTACAAAGTTGAGTAATTTTTTGATGTCTATGTATTGTTTCTCGTGGTACAGTTGCGAGGAACTTTGATAGATTGTTTTCTGCTTTATACTGATTGTGAATGGCTGTTACTTAACTGTTATAACAATTTATTATCCAACTAGCATTTGGCCGTGACAAGGTCTGCGTGGAATTATTGTATCAATTAGAGATAATTTTAAAAAAGAAGTAGTCTTTGATATTCCTCAGGCAGGGTAAAATTTTTCCATCGGTACCAAATTTCAACAAAATCTGTAGGCAGACAGTACATTCACATATAATATTAGTATGGATATATAAATACTTATAAGTATTAGGCAATAAATCTCTACATAGATTTTGTTTTGTTTATCTAGATTAGGTTATTGGATATTCAAATACTCTGAAAAGTTTAATGTAACTTTGAATACAATAAAATTGATAAATTGTATACACAATAAAAAATTTACACATTATTTTTATAAGTAGGATCAGCAAAACAATATTTATTCAAAATCTATTTTTACTGTTATGAAGGATCATTTATCCATTAGACTAATAATACAGTATAACAGTAATGTTGTCGTACCAAGATTAACTTAAATTTATCCTCATCGATATAGTAAATACTGGCTATAGAGGCTAGAACACACATGGCTACAGTCGAATAACTTACAATTAGAGGTAAAAAACGTCAGCGCAGTAAGCGCTTTTTGATGCGATCGCCGGCTTGTTTGGTACATGGACACGATTTCATTAGTGACGTTGTCGGATGTACGAAATGAACTAATGGTCGTTGTTAATTTATATGTTTGTTTTATTTTTATTTTATTCTGTTAATATATGAAGTTTATATAAAAGTGATATAATTTATAGTATTTTAGGATTCCGTTGGCATACAAGAAATCTTTGTCTCTCTTTCAATATTATAATTTTTTTTTTACTTGTAAACGATACCGATATTTGGCAAATATATAAATAAGAAACATTATTGCAAGTATCTTCCTTCTTTGCTTCGACAATATTTCAATATTATATCATTTACTGTTAACGAAATAAATCCTATAACGGCCATTTTGCACGAGCTATCTACGTGTCCCCCACCTCTACAGCAAGAACTGTAGTTTCAAAAAATCTGTAGAAATTAACAGCTATCTTAAAAAATTCAAGGAAAATTAACATTTCCAATAAGAGTTTTACTGTTCACGACTGATAACTTTCTAATTAGTTGTATTTGCCACATTTTTGTACAAGATAGGAAGTATAACATAGCTCTATATGATAGCTAGAGCTATATTTGTGCTGTTAGATACTGCGTATTTATATGATCACCGTGGTAGTTTAAATTCATACGTTTAACAGTAGTTATATCTTTTTATAATTTAAGTAGCTAGAATCGGTATATGTAATACGGTAAGTAAGTGGCTTATGTCGTCAAATAAACACGGAGCACCTAGTATGTAAATATTTAAATTAAAGTACATATTCTATCATTCGTAAGGCATAATAATTGTGACACAAAAAATCAAGTTCTGCTAAAAATATGCAAACAATGGAAATAATTTCACGTTTTATACCAATTCATCGAACCTACTTATTCTGTTCAAAGCGAACCGAAACTTAATACCCGTAAATCTTCTTGAATTTCCAAGCTGAACACAATAAATTGCCTCCTAATTGCCGACGTCACCGCATTGCGAGATGCCGTATCCATTCAAAGATGTCAATTTTTTCAATCACATTCCCCTTGGTTGAGCATCGATGGTTTTTGCTGTGTCCGGCCGTCGAGTTGTCCAAGTACTTTTTACCGGACTCAGGCGGAATTTTTTGCTCTACCCAAACTCATCTGAACACGTCTAGTACCCATATATTTCGAAAGGTGCTCTGATGGCAGCCGTAATTGATTGAAGTCGCTGCAAATAAGCTTTATTTTTGTTCGATTCCTTGATCGCCAGTAAAAAATGCGTATGCACATAATTTTGACCATTGTTTTTGTTAATAAAAAATGTACTTGCTAAAGAACATCTTCTCCATCATTTTATTCATACTGTCCATTCATGTAAGGAGTTTCTGGTATTCAATTGTTTCGAGTGTTTTTATATTAACTCTTTGTTATTGGTCGGAGTTTTTTTTTAATACTGTTTTTGTCTTTTAGTTTAATATTTTAAAGATAAGTATTAGTATATATATATATATATATAGTATATATAGTAGTAATATTTAAGTTTCCTTCGATTATATTTCAAACATATAACAATTTAAAAATAATATATTTCCTTGCCAAGTCTTTAACAAATATTTTTTAGTTATAAATATAAGTAAAATCGACATATAACCTCACAACAGCACCGCTCACGATCGATATTTCCAATAAGAAGGTCGTATTCGTACCAACAAGAGGATAACGAATCGATGTTTCGATAAGCAGGAGCGAGTAACAGAAAAGATAGGGAGGCGTAACTTCGCAAGTAAGTTATGACGTCAATAAATCGAACAAAGTCAAACATATTCAACAATCGCAGTTGCATTGATTCGAATCGAATCATTCAATTAAAACGCAACAACTCGAACATTGGCACGGCGATTGAGATCAATATCGCCGTTTTAATGAAACAGATGGAGAACGCGCTGCCATATCCGGCTTTTGCTTATTTTTTACCCAACAAAAAAAACTTCCAAGCCCCTCGAAAAAAGCAAGCAATGATAATAGAAACAACGGGAGCGCCGTTCTAAAGGGTTATTCGTGTTTTTATTTGCGCCTATAGAGGTCTTTTTAGAATACGTTAAAAGGAAACGACTCGAAATGTCCCGGAGAGTGCGTGGGTGAAAAAATAATGCGGGCAGTGTCGCCTAGCGCTCGTCTGGATGTTTGTATCCTTTAACTGTTGTATATTAAATGGATTAGTGTTGCGTAACGTACAGTTGAATAATATACAATTTACTTGCAAGACGAAAAATATGCAGCGCAGTTTTTTAAAATTCTGGATAAGCTTGTGTTTGATCACAATCTCACCATTGTAAGTGATGATGTGGCCGAAAATGGTGAGCGCACAAATCCTAGATGGGAACTTGCTCTCAAGTGCAGCTGTTGGAACAAACAGATAGGTGCAAGCTCATTGTAGGATTGGAACCCACAACCTTCGCCGCGGTAGCCGACGTCACTACCACTGAGCTATCATCGCCTTGAATAGCCTATAGCCAGGTACGCTGTAGCTTATAATTGAAGATTTAAAACATGGTAATTCGTCATCATAAGAAAAGTCATCAGAAAACTGGTGTATGTACTGTAGAATTACTTTGCATTTTATAACGTTTTAAAAAGTTTCTCACCTTCAATAAATTATTGCCAACTTAAATACGAGATTTATCATATTTTTATAAGAATCTCGACTTAATTGAAGAGTTACGGGCACGCTATGAAGCGTGACCAGTTGTGGTGACAGTCTAAATTCTAATTACATAAAATATAGTAATTGGCTGCACCTTCTATACCATTATCGGCACTTTGGCTAAAGCAACAATTCTTGTTATTTTGAAATAATTTAACAAGAGCTTAGTTATATATTACGATGTATAATCCTACTCTTATTAATTGATGCATTGGTGATAATTATTGTAAGTAGCAGACTATATAGATCTAAAAAAGTAGGTATCAGATATTTGATATTATTTTGTATAATATGTAATAATACGAAGGTTTTTTCTTTTATTAAGTACGTTCCTTACACCTACTGCTACTTCCCATAACTTTTTATACATATAACACTTAGTATTAAAGCTTCTTTTACCACATATATTTTAACTAGGTACTTATAGATAAAATCACGCACAAAAAAGACGAGATCGCAAGGACAAACAAAATGTATGGTTGCACTCATAAAAATATCATAAATACCAGTTTTCAAAAATGTTCTTACTAGAATACATTAATAGATAACATCTTTTAAGCTTATAAACTAAAAAGGGGTGCGAGTAAAAAAAGCACATAAAAGTAGGGTCCTTGCCCCGTTGACGGGCACAACGAGTTTTATTACAAACGACACGTTGACGAATAGGGCTTAAAACACTACGATGTCCAGGCAAAGAAGAGCAATAAAAATAGAATTGTTACTGACTTAAATCTCGTATTTAATTAATAAATTCATAAACATTACTTTTAATTGAGGCTGTAGTCACTTTAACTGTTTAGATCGGCAAAATAGTCCGCCAGTCAAACAACTACTCATTGTAGATACTATTATGCGGATCATTTTGGTTTTGATTGACCGAAATTAAACATAAAATTACATATTTTGTGTTCATTTTGAAGATCTTACGTAATAATCCACGACCAGATGATAATGATGAAACTATAGGTTTAGAAAGGCAGTGATTGGTTTCTGCACCAAAACATTGTTATTGTCGTCTACTTGTCTAATGTTAAATTTGATAATATATTCTCGTAATGGGAGGTAGTAAATGACATAAGGGTCATCGAGGTGATTAAATGCCTACTCTTACCATCTGATCAGATTTAATCTTTGTCAGTTTGGGCTAGGCATCGGGCACAATGTTGCGTGACAGAACGGTACGGCACGCACGCTGTCAAATGATAACTTCACGTCTATCAATTTCCAGAGCAATGGAACACTGTGGTGTGCTTAAACTTTATTATGGCCTTCATGATAAGGCGACCCAATAGAATTAGTAAGTCACAATGGCATAGAATAACTAATAGCTGTTTATTTTTTGTCCTTAAATTATTGTGTTGTTTTGGGTCGAGTTTTAGTCACTGAAATGAAACGATAATCTTGAAATATAGCTGGGATGAATTTATTCGGTTATAGGGGTAAAAATTTGCATCTTCTTGTTAGTATTTTCTCATCATGGTAAGTGTGATTACCGTATCCTTCCTTTTGCTTTAATCTAACTTCTACATGTGTCGTACAATGTCGCATACGATCATCTGCAATCTGAAATTCTGAAATCGACTCTAACTTAAATGTGTTATCTACATTAAATAAAAATATAAAATGCCTGACTAACTGACATATCAGCGTCCAGCTCTAACTACTGGGACTAGGGACATGAATAACATAGAAGTTAGATGTATTTCAGATCACAGATCACCCCCTAATATAATCACCTCCTAAGAGGAGACAAGAGTAGGCAAAGTTTAAGTGGTTTTTTTTTCTGATCAGATAAACTTTGGTATTTATACTCTTTATCATTATTTATAAGATACTATTCTAGTATTTTACAAAATTCGATCCTTGTAAAAAAAAAGGAGCCAAATTTGTTAAGCAATATTTAATTCCTGGTTAGATTTATTTTAAACCTTAGTATATTTGCTCACATATTAAAAAATTAAAATAATAAAAAATAAATTGTGTTTATGTTTTTTTTTTTCAGAATTCTACATCAACATCAGTATAATGACACTTGAAAAATGATATTTTTCTTGGTATCGAGTAAGAACTAGCAAGGTACATTTTTTTGAGGATTTACACAAGAAAGCAAGTTCTGAACGTCAACCCCTAAGGGATCAAAAAGCTAGTCATACATTTGTACTATTTCTATTCCTATCACATTAATTACACTCCATTTATTTTAATATATATGATTAATTGTATTATGTATACAATCAATCATTGTCAGAATTGAATTAAGTAAATCTAATGGAAATATCTGTAGGCGTACGATTCTAGATTTAGGTCTCAGTATTATGACATCTTTAGTGAGTTACCCAAATTCTTTACGTATAGAGCTATCGATAATATAACCACCAAAAACATTGTCATGTAAAGTGTTGCCGCCAAGAAACCATATGGCACGCACTGTCAAAAAATAATTAGATCTCAGGTAGAGCCAAGCTTCTAACTTTACACGCCCTAACTCTACAAGCCCTAACTTCACAAACTGTACCCTTCACAAACTGTAACCTTAGTCAAAATATGTGACTTGGCCGTAGAATCTAAGAATGAAACCATAGCTCGTTTCAATTAGAGACAACGCCATCTAGTTTTTGAAGTAAAAACTTCTTTGGACTGCCTCTGTATTTTTGTTGTTTCTTAGTATTATAAAGGTTGTATTATTATTTTATTAGGTACCATCGTATAACTGTTCCATACATACCGAAGAGCACTAAAAGGAAATATAGATATCCAGAGAAGTACGTTTGCCCGCAGACTTTATGATTACAGTGCCCCACGATTGTACAATGTTTTTAAGTCTACATTCAATAATTATTGTTCACTAAGTTACTTTCATCTTAAACCGAAAATTGGTTAAGTAAATATAGTTATGAGGATACTGAACAAATCTTATATAGTATTCAATAAATATTAAACATGCTAAATACACACAGACACACACAAACACAAACACAAACACACACACACACACACACACACACACACACACACACACACACACACACACACACACACACACACACACACACACACACACACACACACACACACACACACACACACACACACACACACACACACACACAACACAACACAACACAACACAACACAACACAACACAACACAACACAACACAACACAACACAACACAACACAACACACACACACACAACAACACAACACACACACACACATACACACACCTCTTATATCACGATTAATTTATATTGTTAATTGCATGACACCTAATTTAATTTGATTTCTAGCTTTTATTTTTAGATTTAACTTTATATTGAACACTTTTAAATGTTGTCAACTATAAGTAGGGAAGGAGCTGGCTGATTAGTATACCGGCTTTGCCTACCATAAAGGTCAGAGACTTCAGCCTAATTGTGTTTTTTATGTGGTCAAATAAATATTTTTATTTATTTATTTTATTTTACATTATTTTTAGCATTCCGTACCTCAAAAGGTAAAAAAAGAAACACTTATAAGATCACTCTCTTGTCCGTCTGTCAGTGTGTCACCACCGATTTTCTTAGGAACGCGCGAACGGGAGGACCTAGCAAGTTGAAATTTATACCAGATACTGAGGTCTATAGTCCCTATTAGGTGTATAAAAATCCGGTCAAATGCGAGTCGGACTCGCGCACCGAGGATTCCGAACAAACTTGTAAATAGTTCGTTCATCACGGTAATGGAGTCTTGAGGATTTATTTCAATTTTTTTTCGATAACGTTTTCGATTACCTTATTGGAGATAGGTGCCAATTAAGCTAGACCTCAAACTTGTATGAGCTCCGATACAACTCAGAGGTCTATCTTAATTGGTGGTACTATGTATGTATGGGGACTCCCTTTAATTTTAAACTTTTTTCATCAATTTTGGTTTAAAGCAAGGTGTTACAGCACAAGTAGAGGGAAAATTCCGAAAAATAAAAAATGTTGAAAACTAAGTTAAATTTTGGTACTTACAAATTTTCGCGAAAATCATAATTTGCCCATATCTTTTTCTCGTGTTGACTCAGGACCCTGATATTTATATACCTAATAGGGACTATTAGACTTCAGTATCTGGTATAAATTTCAACTTGCTAGGTCCACCTGTTTCTGAGATAAAACCGTCGAAAATCTATAGGGTAGTTCCCATCGACCTAGAATCACAAAATTTGGCGAAAGGCAAGGTTTTACAGCACAAATTAAGGAAAAAAAATAAAAAATAAAAAATGTTGAAAATTAAAGGGTGTCCCCATACATACATAGTTGACGCATTCCCTATTTAAGGGCTTGGGGGATAAAAGTTTCAAGTTAAAATTTTTTTTTGTTGTTTGTGTACTAATATTAGCCTAAATACCAAATTTCAGCTTTCTAGGACTTCAGGAAGTACCATTTATGAGTTTTGATGATCATCAGTCAGTGACAAAATCGGGGGTTTTTAGATATCAATAAAATCTAAAGTATAATAGCTATGCAATTGAAACTTTATAAGTTTGATAAGTCTGCTATAGGCATCATATCCTGAGAATTTTGTTTATCTGGTATAATCCAAAGCGAAGTTATGAGGGTTCAAAAATACGACGAAGCGCTTCGAGAAAAGGTAGGTAGTGCCCCTGCGTTTTCGCTTCGCTAGCTTTTTTTGGCGGGGGGCACTTCCGTGCCCCCAGATCTTAACTTATTTTGTTACCTGTTAAATATTGCACATTAAAAACTATCACTTTCTTGTTAAAATTACTCACAAATTTTATAAGCCGTGCTTCAAAACAAGTTTCCTTTTAAGCTTTATGTGCTTATCTCCTTCGGATAGTAAGAAACAAGTTTAATTACAGTAAGACACCAAAAATAACTCATAGTTTTTAGTTCTACAACATCGATACACACAAAAAATGTAGACAGCCCTATTACAACATGCAATTTCAGTACGCAAATCACGTGTGACCTAAGTCTTAATGGAACACGCCATTAACATGCTGCTATCAGTTAATAGTTGAACTGGAACTTCTGGCTTATTTATTCATTCTTTAACATCGACGGATTTAATTTTTAAAACGATGCCACTTGGTGACCTGAATCTACGTCAAAATGTATAGTATCTTTTTTTGGTTATTGGCAGCATATAGACGAATATGCTATTTTGATATTAATAACCAAATATTTAAAATGACTAGAAATAGTTGTGATCACATTCCATCCATCGTGTTTATAAAAGGCCAAAAATAGAAAATGCATCTAAAAAGGTCACCTATAAAAGAAATTATTATACCAGTAGTATGAATTAGGTAGGATGTTCAGACTTCATAATTAACTGTTGACTATAACAAATAAAAGACTAATTAATAATAGCACCCGGAAAATCTGTTGTTATTATAATAAAGGGACTGCCGACCTGAGGGAGCTATATGTTCTCATCATTATTATTTATGGCAACAAATTAAGCCTTGTTTGAGCTGTGGGCTGCCAATTTTTCTCTCTCACCCCGCAAATTACCAACACAGGATCCTACTTAGGTGACGCACCAGGGCATTCTGCGTTAAAATTAAATTTTAATTTAAAACATTTCATTATAAACTTAAATGAGCTTTTATTATATACTCAAAGCCTCGAAGAAGTTTTTTATATATTGTAGTTATACATTTGTTTGTATATTTTGTACATTTGTTGTAAATAAATTTAATAAATTAAACTTAAATGGAAATAAAGGATTTCTTATTCCATTTATAATTTACGAAAAATTGCTACAATTTCTTATAATAATATTAAAAAGTATTTTAAAATCATAAATGTGTCTGAATTTAGATTATTTATAATTATTATTAATTTATAAAAAAAACTGCTAGTTTTTATTACTGGCTAGTTATAACAATTTATCCAAAACAATGACGTTGTAAATTTAAATTAGATTCGAACGCTGCGATTTTCGCGCGCGTTTTTTTGTTTTGTTTCGAGTTTCACTTCAGCTTCGTAATTACTTGGGAGGGACGCGCGGGTGTCGCCCGGTGTATTTGACAGGTGGCGCGAAAGTAATTGCAGCCTGCGGCCCAATGTGGTTTTAACTTCAAAGCTTTTAACGTTCAATTCTTTCATAAGAATCCATCCGTTTTTATCTCGAGTCAAAACGAGATCCATTACTTTTTGCGAGGCACGCGTCACCATAAACATAAAGGCTAGTAAGTTTATTTTGAAAAGCTACACATAATAATAAAGAATATAAGGTAAGTCACTATCAGACGAAATAAAGTTACGAAACAATAAAAAATTAAATTATTAATCAATTCTTCCCTCAAACTGTCTTCATTCAAGGTACAAGCATACCTATATACCTACTATGCACATTGATTTGTCCATTTCTACGAAAGGTTTTTTTATATTATTATGTTCGAAGTCTGATAAGCAAACAGTTGATGGTAAGTGACTTCCGACACCTATTATAGAAGTCTATAACATTATCAATACCAAGAATGCAATCCCAAAAACCACTGTGATGCTCTTTACCAGAACACCGGCCGAACACAGGTCTTTGTCGATTTTTGAACGTATTCCACGACAATGCTATTATTTCCTTACGCTACTTAGGTTAACTTACGATGTTTTCCTTCACCAAAATCAATAATTGTAGGATTCGAACTCATGACCTTCCGACGGTATCCAACGTCACTACCACTGAGCTATCATCGCCATAAATTCAGAAACAACTCAATTTATTCGTTACTTACGATATTTCTATAATTGCTTTCAATTCCATTATTCTTAGAAAACAAGGAAAAAAGTAAATAAAGATTTTTTGAAACATAATACAGTTTTAAGCTAAGATTGTAAATCTGTGTCTTTAATTTCATAAGTCCCCGAGGGTGACTTTTCTTAATTCATTTAGGGGAGGTTTGAAGCGTGTTAATGAAAAAGTGGTTTGCATTTAAATGGAAAAACAACACTCTCTAAATATACATTTGCGTTTTTTGCAACATATAACAAGTTCAGTTTTAACTTTACTTGCATACGAGCCGGTTGGCGTGTGGCTATCACGCTACAGGTCGTGGCTTCGATTCTCATCCAAGACAGTTATTTCTGTCATGAACTTGTCTGTTTGTCCTGAGACAGTTTTAAGTATTGTATTTACAACATCAAAGAAGTACATCAGTTATCTAGTTTCCATAGCACAAGCTAGTTTGATATCAGATAGCCGTCTGTGAAAAAAATCCGAATATATTTATTTTATACAGTACATCATGTTATGATGTCCACATTTTAAAAAAAGTTATCAAAACTACAACAGGCTGGCTGTTGTGGGCGTTCTTTAGGCCTATTGACATTTCATTTAGTCTTTTATGAACCGGTTGTAGCTAATTATTTTGCACGCGTACCTACCTACTGTCAGTAGGTCGCCGATTGGTGAATAACAATTTTAAGGTGAACTATGTTTGCAAGTTACAAAATATTATACCTACGCTAATCGTACTAATGCGTCATACTTGTGAACAGGTGCTGCTTGTGGGGGCTGGTCTGCTTGAGTTTGTTGTTTACTAAGTCAGTCATAATTAAATTCTATAGATGCCGCCATAACTCGCAAATATTGTCAGTGAGACTAGATAAATATATAATTATTGAATGTAAATAGGTGTAAGTTGTTTTTGAAAAGAGTAATTGCTGAATTTATTGCGGTCTCTTCTCAGGAAAAGCAACCTTCCGAAACGAGCATTAGAGTCTGACAATTCATAAGTGCCTGTGAAGGCCTATTTGGATGAATAAACATTTCATTTTATATTAATCTGAAAGTTTATATATTTGATGCTCAATCACTCAAACCTAAATAACAGAAAAAAAGATAAGATCCCTCAGGAACGCGGGTGAAAACAGCTCGTAAGTTATATATTTAATTTAAAAAATCAAAATACCTAATAAAATTAGCGTAATCTTGTAAAAGAAGAAAGTAACGTTAGTAAAGAAAATTAAACATTTCACACATCAGGTCTCATGAGACACTTCTTTCGAAACCTCATTTCGAGACCTTTCCAGAGTCTTTACTTATGTTGATATTGTAAATGAGATTTGTACCTTTTGTTGGTTTCCCAAATAAAATAAAATAAAATAAAATAAAAATAATCTACCATATATACAACAAAACCTTAGGCAAACTTTACTGTTTATTTCAAGTAAGTTGCAAGCCTATGTTACTTCGGAATAATGTAGCTTTCTAATCATCATTTCAGCCGAAAGACGTCCACTGCTGGACATAGGCCTCCCCCAAAGTTTTCCACAACGACCGGTCCTGTGAAAGCTTTCTAATAGTGAAAGAATTTTTAAAATCGGTCTAGTAAATATTTTTTAAATTAAATCGTAATAAACTAAAAATCAAATATTTCCTCTGTATATTAATTAAACTAGCTTAAATATCACGCACGCATTCCATATCAAATAGATTCAGGGATCAATTTCACAGGTTGCCTATACGCACTTTATTTTTCATCACAGAATAGCTTGATATTTTCAAATGATTTCTTTTATGGAACATGAAACGTTTCTCCTAGCAAAATAGGTCGGAAAGCCCTCAAGTTCCTTACTACGGTCCTTTGTATCCCATTGCAAAATGTCACAAAGAAAATGTTAACTTGCACATGTGTGTTAGCAGGTAGTGCGCTTTTGCGGTTTCTTTGCGTGCAGGAAATTCGTCAATGAATATGGGGAGCTCGCGGGATCGTTTAGGTGTCGAAGTTTTTGCATTCCCACGCTCGCCGGGACCATTGAAGGGTTAATATTGACGTGAAGAAGATTTTTTGCGCAATCTCTTCATTTAGTCATTTGGACATGATGCCGAAGTGGAATCTGAAAAAATATTTCTCTCGTATTTTAAAATTCGAATCTATTTTGTATTATTAAAAAGTCATGTTGGGCGTTAACTTAAAATTACAGTGTGGAATAAGTTGAATTTTTTGCAGCCAGTATTACACTTCGTTAATTGAATATCGCATTTTATCGTGATAATTTGATTAAAAAAGTTAGAAAATTATATTTAATGCATTATAATTATTTTATACAGTATATTTAAAGAATATACTGAATTTTAATGTTATTTTTACGTATTTTAAATTTACGTACAGATTTTTAAGTGCTTCTGAGTTAAATTTTACTTGTAACACTTACTCCTTCTAGAACTACCGTTGCCCTTTAGGAATTTCAGTGCAAAAAAAATATAATAAAAAAAACTGTAACCTATACCTATGTACAAACATAAACTAAAAAGTAAAGAATAATATTTTAATTTCAAAGCAAGAGCCTTAAAGGACAATCAACAAAATTATTGATATTTATATATCTATTTAATATTTATAAACAGTTCTTTTTGGAGTCGGTGCCAGTCAAGAAGAAGGACAGTTTTGAACTGGACACGAAGTGTTCATACGAGAAAACGTCTTACGACACCTCTCCTTACGGTAATGTTCCTTAGGTCTGCGCCGTCGCTCCCCTACTTTTCGAAAGTTTGTTACAAAGGCAGAATTAAACTGTCCTTCTTGGCTGGCACCGACTCCAAAAAGAACTGTTTATAAATATTAAATAGATATATAAATATCAATAATTTTGTTGATTGTCCTTTAAGGCTCTTGCTTTGAAATTAAAATATTATTCTTTACTTTTTAGTTTATGTTTGTACATAGGTATAGGTTACAGTTTTGAAGTCGGTTTTTGTTTTTTATTTTTAAAAATAATTTTATTTTTTAATTTTTAAAGTTTATTCCTTATTATATGTTATCCTAGGCAAAACTAGTTTGTCCTGAAATCGGGTCTGGCCGGTAAAATATAATATATAACTAGCGGGCCCGGCAGACGTCGTCCTGCCCTGAAATTAAAACAAATCTTGGAACTCGATTCCAGCGCCACCTACCGGGTCCAATTGTATTTTAAAACCATCGAAGAACCCATTGAAGTATACACACGAAATTTCATCCAAATCCAAAAAGTCATGCTCAACGACTCAGTTTGATTCACTAAGGTTTATCAAACGAGATATAATTTTTTTCGTTTTTGTTGATTTTCTCAAAAAGTGCTTAATCAATTTCGACAAAATTTAAATGGGACCACCTCTGAAGTAGGATCTACCAAACAAAAAAAGAATCATCAAAATCTATTCATAATTGGCAGAGAAATCGAGTAACAAACATACAAAAAAAAAAAAAAAAAAAAAAAAAACATACAGACGAATTGAGAACCTCCTCCTTTTTTTTGAAGTCGGTTAAAAAAATACAATGTGCGCGGACGTAAACAGATGGTAAAGCTGAACCGGAGTGATTTATTACAGGTGAATAATCTTGTTTCATATTACACTGAAATCCGGTCGCATCTCAGGAGAAAATATGTTACTTAATTTACACCTACATTGCACAGTTGAGTAATGAAGATAGGGTAAGTGAGGAGTTCAAAGGATTGTTGGCAGATGTGATACTTAGATTTTTTTATAAAGCTTTTGGGCTTGGTTTCTAGACCTTTATGCCATTTCAGTATTAATCATTTTGATGTGCGTAGCTTGTGTTTTTGTTGGCATGTTATTATAGATTTTAATTGAGAAAGTATTTTTTAAGATTTACTCAAAAAAATTCAAAACCGTTGTATCACAAATTTAATTAAAAAAAAAAAGATAACCATTAACCATTTTGCCTTATTTGCTAAGATTTCTTGTCACAGTCTTTATCCTATTTCTAGTAAACTCATAAAAAACAAAATTACAAAATAAGTTTTACAAATGCGAACAAATTAACTTGATTTGTAACAGTAATAATAAACAAACAAATATCGTCACGCCTATAAGTACATAACAGGGAGCCAATAAAGCAACGTGTATTAAGTTCTGAAAATAAGGGCTGCGGCACAAATGTAGTACGTTTCGCTTGACTTTTATAGGTAATAAAAACGGGATAATGTGTCGGAGTGAGCGTATTTCGGAATTGTACAAATTTAGACTACCTACTAGAGGCGAACGGGCCGCTTCTCGATATTAGCCGATATGTAGCCATACTCAATTTGAGTGCATAATGTTCATTTATATCATACGAATTGCGGATTTTCTTATTCGTCTAATAAACTTTTTCAAAAAATATTTTTATAGCACCTATTTGTATCCCGTTCACGATTATTTTACAAAATACTGGTCGTAATAACAGCAGACTAATTTTATACTCTCGAAGCATAGCACTTTACACATCGGTCAACGAGTCATCAAATTAGTGGTGATGTGTGAAACATCTTTTTTGACACTTACCGGTATTGGAACCTATAGGAAATATTCAAATTTATTACCTACAGCCACTGTATTAGTAAACACATAATAAACATTTTGTTTGGTCATCCAGAGACGGCCTTCTAATAAACATGCTGAAATAAAAAAAATACATAGAATGAATATTTATTTGAAAATGGCATCAATAAACATTATTGAAATTAAAACAAAGGAGTAGTTTAAGTATTCTAAGTCATTTTTTTTTATGTAGATACCCAGATGTAATTTTTAAGTTTGTATAATGTTGTTTATTTTTATCGTGTCGTATACTGTAAAAATATGTGTTGCCTATCCATGCCTGTACTTAAACCGAACTGTTTGGCACTTAGGTAAACTCCCTCAGGAAAATCGCACTATTTGTCTGCTTTTGTTTATTGATATTTTCACTATGGGAGCTAACATTCACTAGCTCCATCTCAGTGATTAAACATTTTAATATAGCTTTTTAAAAGTAGGAGTTTAAAAAGTATCTGTCATAATAAGATATTTAGACAACTCATTGCAATTGTAGAATTCCATTAAATGTAGAGCCAGACATTGGAAAACGGCCATAATATGCGACGGTAGTAGTTCTAGTAAGTAACAAAATTTCCACTCTGGTAAAAGGTAAAAGAAACAAAAATGATTTATTAATAAACTAATGAAATACACGACAAATAAAAAACATCGATCCTAAAGGTTAGCATGATATTCACGTCGACAAGCCGATACATAGCATATTATCTGAGACAATAGGCGCCTGATTGGTTTCGTTACACAGAACAGACTTCCGATCCCTACGCGGTGGAACGGAACGTGACCGTACTACACAATTATTATTTTGACACTTTTTTGGACCCTGTACCTTTTCAACCCTACCTGTATCAATATCAAAACAAATAAAATGAAACATTCAATCTTATGTCCACATAATAAAGGACACCAAGATTTCAATAAGCCTTGACTAAGAGAAAATATAAAGTTGCTAAAAGTGTAGCAATTTTAAGACTGAAAGGAAAAAAAATTGCCTGGTGGACATATTTTCGACAAATTTACACTTTGTTCTTTTGAATTTTGTCCAGCGATTCTTTTAATTTTAACACAATAACGTCAACTCCGATTAATTTCGTAAACATCGGGCTGTCTTCAAAACTTTCAACTTTAATTATTTTGCTTATAAAACAGAAGACATGGCCATCATCCATCATTTTCGAACATCAACAAAATAATAGAGAAATTTATGCAACGAACGATATCGTGGCGAAGATCTTGCGTACTATTACAAATAGCATTAAAAGTAATTATAAAACACACACACATAATTTTCTTTCTATCGTAAAGATGTGTATCTACATGCGAGGCGTGAGAGTCTTTATAGAAAATAAATTTTAATTGGTGCACACAAGTAAGTTTTATAAAACATGTTACGACTTAATCGTCTCAGGATTGGCGGTTAATGAGCGGAAAGATTGTAAACGTATTAACAACGTGGGCAGTCTCCACCGAACTTGCTTTTGAGGGTTTCCTTGAACCTGTCCGCAAACATATTTGGATCAATTAAAAGAATTAAGCAGAGCCTTCGATCATTGTTTCGTCGAAAAGAAAAATCGTAGTGGCTTTGACAAGATCAAAATGTTATGGTCGAATAAATTCGTAAAACGTTCAAAAGGAATTTCTATCAAATGAATATTACAGTCATAATGATGTTAATTTTAAAGCTACAACATTACTCAAAGATACAAAATCAAATAAAAACAAAGCGAAGCCGATGATACTGAATTTAAATGCATACCTACACGATACTAATGAATGACGTCGGATATTCGATAGGACCGATGCTGTCATTTATATGAAACTTAATCGAATAATTGATTATAAGAGTGGAACAATAAAGTGATTAGTTTAACAAAAAGTAAGACAATGAGTTATTATTCAACAGATAGGTTCCTATTGTTGGACTTAAGATAGTACAAGAACGCTTATCTGACAGCTCAGGTCGTTGACCAAGCGTTTGTATCATTTGTTTATACGATCATCGAACCTCGATATTAATCTCCTAACGATGAACACTCAGATTCCTCCGGCTGATATCAAAGGTTACTTCCTAAATTATATTTACGATTTGTCATCTTTGACTATGTACTCGTATTATATTGATTATTTAACGTTGATAACTATTAAACTTATAGGTTTAGATGCAATGACATCATCTTCTTGAGGTATTGTTGTACAAATTAATTTGAATATCTCGGATTAAGACATTAAATTCTCAGCAGCAATCACGACTGGTTCTATAAAATCTTTTCCAATTAAGTAATTACATGGATACTCAAAAAAGTAATGAACTTGAATAAAGAAACAGATGGCAAGACATAAAATAAATGTAAATGCAATTCTATATGACTCAAGTTTATAACCCCACTAGTAGTGTTCAAGCTAATTGTTGTTAAGTTATAGGTGAGCTCAAAGTTCTTGTGAAAATCGTTAAAAGTTTTATCAAGTTTGCTTAATTAATGTTCTCAATTTAATGTTTGTATACAATCTTATAAAAATCTAGAGTAAATCCTGACGCATAAGAGTGTGTAGGTAGGTTCTTTTATAAAATCCACAAGTTCTGTTGAAGTAAGCGAAGTAAACGAGAAAAATATATCAGTATTTAGTCCCACACTTAATAAGTTGTTCGACGCTAAGCGGATTACGCCTCGAACGGTTGGCTGATGGCAATAAATTGTGGAATCTTTATAATTTTTAGTCGCCCGCCGATTCCACATCGTCATAAATTGAATATGGTTAAATATGCAGCAACTCCAAACGTGTGCTTAAGTAGGCATTATTCCAAAAGATAAAGTCGTTAACTCGCCTCTTGGGGTTTTCGTTTAAGAGTATGTAGTGGATAGTTGTCGTATAACTTTACTGCTTATACCCAACTTAATCCCTTATACATGTACGTAAGGTAAAGGTGCAGAGTTATATATACGAGGTGATGTTAAGGGGAAACTTTACACGTTTATTCCTAGTAAATATTTTTAGCTAGCTTCAATGGGATATTATATCATAGTAGTATTATAAAAATGTAAGTTTGTTCTTCACGCTGCAACAGAGCAAACGATTGACGTGATTTTTTGGACCAGTAAGTGACTTAAGCAGCTTTTTATCCCGAAATCGCGGTTAAAGCCGCTGTGCGGAACCTAGTAAATCTATTTTATAACAAAGCATTATCATATCACTAGTCTAGATCCAAAGATTTTGTTATGAAAAAATTTTTTTATTGCTGGTATCAGCATTTTAAGTAAGATTTTCCGGTTGAACCTTTTGAAAAGGTTTACCATTTATAAAGAACCCTAAAGAACTCTATTAACGACTATATTATCACAGCATTCCTAGATACCAGCTATAGAAAAAAGATAATAACTTATCCAAAAGCTATTTTAATCGAGATAACAAATACTTCGGGCGGACTGGTTAAGATATGGATCCAATTCCAATATCGGATAATAATACCTTCTGTTACTCGAATAATCTGCACATACCAAGGTTAGATTGGGAATACAGTTTTTATTAGGCCGAAATATAATATTATCTTGTTTTTTGTACATTTTTTTTCTTCTTACTTCAATATATTGGACTGTTATTAGGTATTATAACTACTTAATATATTTAATCTCATAATAAGCTTTTAGTCTTTGCTCATTAAAGACGTATTTATTCCCTTATTCAAAATTTACACGATCGTACACTTTTCCAGTCATGGATAGGCTTAATAAAGTGATAATGTGATGTGAGATACACCAGTTAGTAAATATCACTCAAGTGCGGTTACCGGAATATACCAATTTGTACCAGAATATACAAATCTGTCGCCAGAGGAGCAGTGGCAAGTAAATAGGGTGACAACACATTGGCAATCCCCCTGATATTGCTAATGTCTTTAGGCGACGGCAGTTATTTACCATCAGATGAGGTCATAGATTAGGTAGGTACCTAACGTAAAATGTTAGCGGCAGATTTTCAATTAACAAGTGGTGACCAGCCATACTTACTTTAAAGTTCGTTTGTAAATAGCCCGTATCAATTGCGAAAGTGCATTCATTCCTATTCATCATTATATATTCAACTGCTCATACCTTTACATTTTACCTGCTGATGGAAGAGTTTTCTTGAACTGCGAGGAGATTTAGATCATTGTCCAACATGTAGGCCCAGTGCACTTAAACGGACTTCAGTGTCTTTGATTATAGGTAGGTAGGTCTTATACAGCAAGGGTAACCCTTTAACAAAGTTGTGGTATTCAAAAAGAAACACGCAAACCTATTTTAAATTAAAACATATTTCATCGGCATCATGGTGTGTGCCACGATGTACCGTGGCAATAAACCCACATGCCCACTCTAATAGTTGTAAAATGTGTAATGCTCGCGGGCGCATCCCGCGGCGCTCAGCGTCGCGCCGAACCATACGATTTTGACTTTATAGCTTAATCACTTGTACGCTATATCAATAAATAAAAACGTTGAGAAACAAAGTAGATAAAACCGTTTTTCAATCGAATATTGGATCGTTTTCATCTTTTTTGTATAGCTCTCTGATATGTTCGTAAAAACATCAAAGTGTTAATAAAGAAGTTCATTATTGTCTTCATGTTTACATTAAAGAACTTAGTCAGAGAATTTAAGTGTTAAAATATTTTTTTACTATTGTAGGTATATATATACCTATATATAATTATATTTTCAAAATTTTAACTCGTAAACTTTTGAACTAAACTCAGCGTACGTGAATTGATGTTACAAATTTTATAGTAAAACTTTACACTCACAATTTATTGACTGCCATCACATTTTACTTTGCCATAATAAATGTCCTATAAATTGAACTTAACCATTTTTGAACTTAATACTTGCTTTCAAAGGCATCTGAATTCCTATTAAAACTAAAATTAATCCAAGTCGTTTCTTAAAACGCATCAAATACGAGTGATGGTCCAAAAAGTATACTATGACAGTGCAGTCGACAACTTACTGCTGCAAACTTAAAGATGCCGTTGAAATTTAAGAGCACTTCAATTTACAACCTTATAGTACTTATGCAATATGGTTTAGAATTCTTAGGGAAGGCTTCATCATAAGTATTTGAATCGTAGCTCCGTTAAGGATGTCACTCATTCAAAGTTTAACGATCAACCTAATAGCGTTTTTAAAGCTGTTCCCAAAATCCTTGAAACGTGACTGGAGCGTCAACAAATTTAAAAATGAATCTGTCGGCTTACTTTATAATACTCTTGATGCGCTCTTTTGAACTTATACACATGATACCTTGGAACGCGCTATCAATTTGTTTGAAAATTTGTAACATTATACTTTTATACCTTAATTTCAACATATTGCTACTTGGGAATATGTGTTTCTTATGAATTGATTGTTCTTCATTTAATTATTTGAAGTACCAAAAGACAATGAAATTTAATTTCATTTCATTTCACATTTCAGTAAAATTCTACTAGTTGAAGCGATATATACAATGTTAGTACCTAATATTTTCAGTATAATGTAAGAGAAAATTAATAAAAGACTACTTAATTGGTAAATAAACTATAAGCGTCAACCACAAAGTTAATAAGCAGTCAGTAAGAAGAGTATAATTTAGTATTACTTCTACTCATCTATTAATCACAACAAATAATCGCCATGGTAAGTGATGATGCGGCCGAAGGTGGTAAGCACACAAAGCCTAGAAGGAAACTGGATCTCAAGTGCAGCTGTCGGAAGACACCGATAGGTGCTTGGCATCAGATTTTTAACTCGATGGTGGTAGCCAGCCAGTTGAGTACTACAAAGTACCCAACTGGCGATTAAGGCGATGATAGCTCAGTGGTAAGTGACGTCGGATACCGCGGCGAAGGTCGTGGACTCGATTCCTACAATGAACTTGAGCTTTCGGTGAAGGAAAACATCGTGAGGAAACCATAGCACGGTGGTAGGGTACTATGTGGTACTCGACTGGCTGGCTACCGCCCTCAAGTTGAAAATCTGTCGCCAAGCACCTGTTGGTGTGTTCCGGCAGTTGCACTTGAGAGTCAGTTGCCCTTGCCCTTAAGGCATTGTAATAAGGTGTACAACACATTGGCATTGCTGGTATTGCTGATGTCTATAGGCGACGATAGTCACTTACCATCAGGTGACCCGCCTGCCTCGTAGTCACTAGTGACGTAAAAAAAATAAAACATACCACCCAGCTATGGTTTCCTCACGATGTTTTCCTTCACCGAAGGAGTAAATACCTGTGTCGTACCTACTAGCGGACAGACCGCCGGTGATATAACTATAAAAGTTTCTTGTCCGACTTTGGAACCCTAAAAACCATCATCAAGATATTACTACCGGTTATAAAATTGAGCCAATTTGAATACTAATTTGTGCAAAAACATTAAAAAAATATTTTTTACTTACCTCTACATTTTTCGCAACATTATGACTTCATTTGTAACCGACGCTAGAATCAACAGACCGTGTAATTGTACCCACAAACTAGCTTCTCATAATTATGTATGATTTATTTAAGAAATACAGGAAAGACATCCTATTTTATAATAAAACGCACGTTTTCAGGTTACATCACAATGTTGTCCATTCCATCGTCAGAATGCGTCTGGATATAACGCTATTCTAAAACAATTCCCATTATGCCACATGGTATTTCACAAAGAATGTTTCGGTAAAAATGCAAAATAAAAATATTGTATCACTGGCCGGCCTATTTACAGAGGAATGTTGAATTTCGTTGGTAATTCTGCTCCTACTTTTAAAGTGTTATTAACTCTTTCCGCTTAAAATACAAAATTCTTTGGAGATGTTTGTAGATAGTGTAAGTTATAGAATTCTTCTGTTGATGTAGGTAAATGTATTTATATAGTTTTTTTTTTATAATTAGCTATTATTATTCATTGATTTCTTTAGAATTATTTACCACAAATTGCAATGTTTTTTTTTAATTGCTGAGACTAAATACATCTTCGACACATAGAGGAAAATAAAGTAAAATGACACTAGCACGAGTATAAATAAGAATAAACATGAAAACTTCATAAACATCGTCTCTGTTTAAAACTTTATATGTTGTTAGAATTTTGTTTTAAAATAGTCGCCGAGGTAAAATAAAAATTACTTGCACAGCCATTGAGCTTATGTTCCACTCGAGACTGAAAAAAGACTCATAGTGCTTCTAGCACGAAAACTTTTTAATAAGCAACTTATTATAAAGTTTATCTCTCTTCTATACAGAAGTCTTCATGCAAATGTATGTTACTTGTTTAGAAACGAAATTTTAATATTAAGTGTATTTAGAATTGTTTTGTTATTTTAACTTAATTTAAAACATATTGAAATATGTACGTTAGATGTTTGCAAATGCTTTTTTTGTCTAAAAAATATTTCTACGTTTTTATTAAACTCAACCATAAAAAAATACACGTAAAGTTTAAATGTATTAAATTAAAGTTTTAATCTAAGCGACAGTGTGAATAAATGATATAAAAAATGATTCAACTTAAAAAGTTTTTGGCAACACAAATCTTAATAATCTTGACGGTATAGGTATAGATCAAAAATTCAATCTATAAAAAATATACCTGCACAGTGTTAAACAAAGAGGAAGAAAATCATTAGAAAAAAAAACTTACCTATTTAGTATTACTTACCTACTAGTAGCCAAGAGGAAAAATATTGCTAGCATGACAACCAGTTTGACAATAAAACATTACTTTTACTGCTTCATACTCGTAAAATTATCTGAAAACATTTGTATGATTTCCAAACAAACTTTAGCCAACAACTTCTGAAACGTAAAAAATCAAGAACTCAATTCTGATACTGAAACAGAATCCAAAGAAATCCACTGGGAACAGCCGCGTCCCGATAAGTGGCATGATGCTTTCAATTCCAATAAAACTTTTCTATTCGACGAGACTACTGTTTCAATCTACGTAAATCAAACTTGTTTACATTTCATCTGCCTCACTAAGCGCTCAAGCCCTTTGTCTTGAACAAAATTGTATATGATGTTAGAACACTGAAGAAATTTGAGAATCAAGAAGCGTTCCTTTTTAGGGTGCCGTACCCAAAGGGTAAAAACGGGACCCTATTACTAAGACCGTGTCCGTCTGTCCGTCTGTCCGTCTGTCCGTCTGTCCGTCTGTCCGTCTGTCCGTCTGTCCGTCTGTCCGTCTGTCCGTCTGTCCATCTGTTACCAGGCTGTATCTCAAGAACCGCGATAGCTAGACAGTTGAAATTTTCACAAATTATGTATTTCTGTTGCCGCTATAACAACAAATACTAAAAACAAAATAAAATACATATTTAAGGGGGGCTCCCATACAACAAACGTGATTTTTTTGCCTTTTTTACGGAACCCTTCGTGCGCGAGTCCGACTCGCACTTGGTCGGTTTTTATTGTTGTCAGTTCTAGTAACAACACGAGGTATATTGCGATTAGATTATTGCGATTTATATATTAGTCGTTTGAATGATGTTCTGATGCTTGAAAATATACCTTGTGATATACCTTGATTTTTTCAATGGAAAGATGTTCGTTTTGATCTTTATCACTGCTTGTGCAATGGTTCGAAGCACATCAACCAGTTAGACCATAACAATTTAAAGCCGGACTAAACTAACATACAGTAGCAAATTTTAGGAGAGGCTCATTTCTAGCAATGGAATAAAAGTTTTTAAATCTAAGCTAATCTCGCAGCTTTATTTTATTTTATATTCTTCGTTTCCTTTTACAAACCAGTGGTGAAGGCTTCTAGTTGAAGAAATTTTTGAGTTTTTAAATTCGTAATTTTTTTACATGAATTGGATGGACTCAATTGAATATAAGTACCGTTTAAAAAAAAAAGTACCGTTTTATGATTTCATATATTAAAATATTGCCAATATTGAACTCTTCGATGACCAATATTTCTGTTTATCAATAAAAAAATGTATCGGTAAAAATTTCGTGAAGATAATTACTTCTTAACTAATGATACTCGTATAAATCTTTCCTTAAGCAAACCAAAAGCTTTCACAGCTGTTCAAACAGGATTGTAATGTAAGAAACCTGTATAAAACTATCATTGTACGATGCGGTATACGGAAACAGTCGACCAGCTACTGGGAACTTCATTTCACAACGTAATCCGTTCAATTCAAGAGTTAGATGTGAACTTTACTGGCGAGCAAATGAAGTAAATTGGATTTGATTTCCGACTCCCGGTACCGACTACCGTTTGTGATTCCACAGTCACGAATCTTTCTATCCGCGCTCGAGGAGTCTTATACGCGAACGTCTATAGTGAATGTGGTTTCTATATAGCGTCTAGTGTATTATATTAGTTTGAATTTGATACAATAAGCCACACAAGTAGATATAATATTACAAATATATAAGTAAACTATACTATTGTATTATTGACCTATATCTATTAAAATTGTTTTAGTAAAAATCTGCTAGGTTCATCAGGAAATGATTCGAAAGCTACGATGGGGGAGATAGGTGGGTGGGTCACCTACCGAATATACAAAAATGACTTCAGTAAAATTATCATAATTTTCGAGATATTTTGATTTTTCTAAATTTTGTATGTAACTATTAATTTTTGATTTTAAATATCCTATCTCCCTCTTAAGTTTGTCGTACTATTTACCGGACACCTGTATAAATAACACTTGTTTTAGTGAAAATCATATCCGTTAACATTAATAAAGAATAATATACTTTAAATCTCGAGAAACCGCGGCGCAGAAACTTCCGTCAAATGTTTTATAATTAAAATCTTTATGCTGTCGTGTCCATGAAACCGGATCTTAAATCACGACCTTGTAGTATCGTATTAGCTGCTGTATACCGGTGTAGTATTACCAGTACATTAAACACTAGCTGAATGAATGCATTGATGCGTTTGAGACGATAAAACGGATCGTGAGCGGCGGATCTGCGAGCGGACGATTCGAATCGGCATGTGTGTCGTGCAAACGGGACCGTACCTTAATTAAACTCGATTGGAATTAAATCGAATCATCGTTACTGGGTTAATGTATGCCACTGGTTTTTGGTTTACTTTATGCGGTTATTATTACATTGGTTGAACCTGATTTACCAGTTGAGTTTAAAAATGTTGTTTGACATTCGATAGGCTGATCAAGAAATTATGCAGGAAAGATCAGTCATATAATAATATATATTTTCAACGATTTACTTCGATGTTATTACATGTTTATTGTTTATCGATAAGAAATATAATTATTTTATTTATAACAAATGTACAAAATATACAAGCAAATGTACAACTATAAAAACTTCTTCGATGTTAATTTGGTCCTGCCTGAGTTAGTAAATAGAAACAAAGTAAGTATAGTAAATAGATAAATAGGAATGTTAGTAAACGAGATATTTTCACGCAAACAAAAATACTCGTGGAATTTATAACGGCAACATTGTCAGAACTATCCCACGTCTCGAGGAAATTGTGATGGCTTCTTTTTTTTTTTTTTTTTTTTTTTTTTTTTGGGGAGGACTTAAAGGTGGAGGTCTGAGGGACCATAGACACCCTTACGCGGACTTTTCGGTGAGCGCTTAGGGCTCTCAACCGAGTTTACAAATTTTAGACGACTGACCGCTGAGGGCGCCCCAGTTGGGGCACGAACCTCGGCTCAGGGCGTCGTCGGGGGGCACAAAATAGTGGGACGGGCTTCGCCTAAGCGATTTAGAGGAGTTTTAAGGGACGGTCGGATTACTGGTACGGCTCGGGCCAACTACTGGGGACGAGACTGACTGAGTGGGACGTCGCGACGGGCCTCTCCGGCGAGGGCGAAAACGCGGGCGGTGTTGTATTTGTTTCTTCAGGGCTGCGCGAGCCTCCCTATCCTTAATCTGAGCTAGAGTTGTAGGGTCATCCGGCTCGCTGAGGGCGAGTTTAGGCCTACGGATTTTTGAAATCTCTGAAGGAGTATAGTTTGCAGTGTTTACAATCAATGGGTTCGCGTGGTTTAGGGCACGATCGTAATAGCGGCGTGAAGCGCGCTTAATGAATTGCTTAACCGTGGGCAGATTGAGGTCTATGTGGAGGTCTAAGTTGCGCATGTACCACGGGGCGCCCGTGGCTTTGCGCATGAAGCGGTTTTGAACCACTTGGAGTCTATGGATCAGCTTGGGAGATGCATGTGCGAACACAGTGCATGCATATAGCATAACGGGGCGGATGCACGCGGTGTAGAGTCTTACCTTGCTTTTTAGGGCAAGTTTAGACTTTTTATTTAACAAGAAATGAAGGCGACCGGACACAAAACAGGCGCGTGCACGAACCTGTTTAATGTGGTCGGCAAAGGACAAACGATCATCCAGGGTAACACCGAGATATTTGGCTCGCCTCTCCCAAGGGATCGGCTCGCCGAACATGGTGACTGGAGGGGGGGGAGTGGGGATGAGTTTCTTGGCGGGACTGAAGAACAGCACCGCCTGACTCTTGGTGGGGTTGATTTCGATTCTCCATTTCCGAAACCAGGGACCTAGGGTGTGAGTCGCGGCTTGGAGAACTTTGGCAATTGCCGTGGGGCTCCTGCCAGAATAATATATTGCGGTATCGTCCGCGAATAGGGCTAGCTGCGCTTTGCTAGTTTTTGGGATGTCACTCGTGTAGAGTGTAAACAATAAGGGGGACAGCACAGAGCCTTGGGGGACTCCGGCTAAAACGGGGTGGGCTGAGGATAGCGCTCCTGTTATGCGGTAGTTGAATTGGCGATTCGACAGGAAGTCTCGTAGGATGGTCACGAGTCTGACTGGCACTCCGAGTTTGTACAGCTTATAAATTAAGCCGTTGTGCCAGACTTTGTCGAATGCCTTTGCAACATCGAAGAACAGGACTCCGGTCATCTGACCTTTCTGATAGTTGGAGGCGATGTGTTCAACTATACGGTGAACTTGTTGGACGCACGAGTGTCTAGTTCGAAAGCCGAACTGCTCGTCGGGAATGAGTTTATTAGCGTCGGCATACGCTTTCAGGCGGAGGTATATTAACCTTTCATACATCTTGCCCATGACGTTGAGCAAGCTGATGGGTCGGTAACTGGAGGGCTCGGATTTGGGTTTGCCGGGCTTATGGATCCCAATTACATGGGCTTTTTTCCACTGATGTGGAAAAATGTTATTGGATAAGGCAGCGTTAAAGATCGCTGTCAGGAGCATGATAAGGGTAGCCGGGAACAGCTTTACCACTTTGTTGGTGATTTTATCCGAGCCCGGGGCTTTTCTCGGGTGGAGATCCCGGATGATCTGCTTGACCTCGTCCGGGGTCACGGGAGGGACGGGGTCATCCTCTTCGTTGAGAGGAGGTGGGGGTAGCGGGAGAGAAGCTCGCCGTTCTACTTCCGAATTTACTTCCTCCATATGAACAGGGTCGATAGGGAGGGAACTGGGTGTACACTGAAGCTCCAGGCTTTCGGCCAGGCATTCGGCTTTTTCCTCGTCTTCGAAGGCGAGTGGAAGGTTGGGCCTTTTGAGAGGTGGAATATGGGCAACCGTGTCCTTGGTTAGGGCACGTGAGAGTTGCCAAAAGGCTCGATGGGAGGGCTTTATGTCGATCAGTTTCTGATCCCAGCTTTTCTCGCGGGCCTCGGCCACTCGCTCCTTGACGGCGCGGTGGAGAGTGCGTAAGCGGATTCGGTTGTCCTCGGTCGGACGTCTATCGTATTCGCGCATGGCTGCGTTCTTTACCCTAATCAGGTTACGTACGTCGTCGGGCAAGCGCCAGTGTCGATTGCTCTCCACCGGAACTGTCCGAGAGCAATCGCTAATAAGCGATTGCACGTGGCTGGTCAGGGAGTCGATTGCGCCTACAGCTTCGTCAGCGGTGACTATGCTGCTAGGGATTTGGTCGAGGTGAACGGATGAGGCAGACTTGAGGCTTTCGCCCAGTTTGTCCCAGTTCGTCACGACTTTAGTGAGAGGGGTCCGACCTGAATCAGGGGGGCCTGAGTTCGGTGTAAGTTCTAAGATTACAGGTCGATGGTCGGAGACTAACTCGTGGTGCACTGTCAAGTCGTGTATGCCTAGGCTTACATTCTTCAACAGTGCCACATCGAGGATGTCGGGTCTGTGGTCAAGTACGTTGGGGTAGTGAGTCGGTTCCAGGGGCGCGACTAAATCGATGTTCAGCGGCCCGAGGAGGGATTCTAGTACAATACCTCTGGAGTTGTTCGTATGACAATTCCAGAGGCGGTGTTTCGCGTTTAGGTCGCCCGCCACTATGACAGAGCTTCCTAGTTCGAACAGGGTTTTCAAATCTCTTCTGAGTGATAGTTGGAGGTCGCTTGAAGAGCGAGTTGGGGAAACGTAGGCTGAGACCAGAATGATTGACTCGTGGCCAGTCATGCCGAGCCTGCAGACCGAAGCTTCAATGTACTCAAGTTTGGGCTGATCCATGGGAGAACAGTACAAGGACCTTTTGTAATAAATGAGGGTTCCTCCTAGGGCGGAGTGGAGCCTATCGTTGCGAACTATCTGATAGTTGGCAATCCTGGGATTCCTATGGAAGGGTTTGAGGAACGTCTCTTGTACTAGGAGTATGTCAACGTCATGATCACTCAGGAAATCTGCGATCTCATTTCGTTGACCTGTAATGCCGTTGGCATTAAAGAAGCCTATCTTGATTGAGCGGGGTTTAATTCTGCACACAGTCGAACTATCCATTATGGGTTAACTTTAAATTGAGCTAATGATGAGAAGAGGCGCTCGAACCTCATGGCGATTTGAGCGAGGGCACGACCGTTGCCTTCGTTCACTCTAATTTCGTGGGCTAACTCCCTAACTTCGCTGGGGTTGAAGGCCTCAGCGAATCGCTCCACCAGGGCGAGATCCGGATCAACGCCGTGGGGGGGGTTTGGTTTGGCGCGGCGAGGTGCCGTTGGCACCGATTTGGGGACAGCGCGGGGGATTGGGGCAGGTGGGGAAGGAGTAGGGATGGGGGCGGGGGCGGGAGGTGAGGGACCAGCTGAAGGCTGGGGTTGGGTGGGGCTGTCCGCCTGAGCTGCGGGTGCGGTTTTAGTCGCAAAGTGGGGAAGGGGGAATTGGTTGCTTTCATAATTGAAAGCTCCCCACGGTGAAGGGCGCTGCGGGGCCAGATGGGCCTGTGCAGCGGGTGCTGTAGGGGGTGGACGTCGCGTTGCGTTACGCGGCGAGTCGTATGAAATACGGGGGCGAGGCGCTTTCGGGCATCCGCGGTAGTTCGCGGTATGCCCTAGCGACTGGCAGAGGACGCAACCAGGTGGTTCCGTTGCCTCTGCGGGGTTCTTAGGACGGCTGCAATCTTTCGTTGCGTGTGGGATCAGGCATTTAACGCACCTAGCTGGTGCGTAACAATTGCGGGCGGAGTGGCCATAAAGTTGGCAGTTGTGACATTGGGACGGGTAACGTCCCTTCTTGGGTGATTCTACGTAAAAACCTGAAAGGTCACAAAGCTCTTTCAGGCGGAAGATGGCCTTACCGGCTGGTCCACGGTCCAGGGACACGAAGACCATGTTATAGGGGGCGTGACCGCGACCCTTGTACATCCGGTGGACGGATTGCACCGGGAGGTTTTGATTGAGGAGGGATGTTTTGATGTAATCTACATCGAACTCTTTGGGGACATTTTTGATGATGACCCGGAGGGATCGCTCATCTGGGAGAGTATAGGTGTGGAAAGCCACAAACCTATCTCGGAGCATTTTGCTCAGGGCTCTGTGATCGTCAGAGGTGACCACAGTGACCTTGATCCCGTGCTCAGTGGGACGGGCGGAAGTATAATTGATGCGGTTGTTTTTGCACCAAGTAGAGACCTCGGGCCACTTTACCTTGTCCTGAATGAACAGGGGGGGTGGCGAGTCTCTCTTCTGGGACTGGGGTTCGGGATGAGGGACGGGTAGGGTTCCGGGGATCCTATGGATCGGGATATCCATAGGAGCGGGAGCGGGGGAGAGTCCTCTCTGGCTGCCGGAAGGGGAGCCAGGGGTAAGGCTCATGAGAGGCAGAATGGGAATGGGAGAGGGTATGGGGGATTGAGAGGGTTTGGCCGCTTTCGCGACTGCCGCCTCCTCGGAGGGTTTCTTGGCTCGCTTGCGCTTGCCGCTTTTGGTGAGGACTTCGGTGAAGCCGTCGTCCGATGAATGGGTGGGGGGAGGAGCCTCGCTTGAGCGCGGGGGCTGGGACGGGGGAGGGATCTCGCTAGAAGGCGAGGGTTGGGAGGGGGGGAGGACGCCGCTAGAGAGCGACAGTTGGGTGGGGGGGATGGAGGGGGAGCTCGCAATGGAGCATGCCGACATGGCGGAGGAGGGGCGGGAGGGCGAGAGAAATGGCAAGTTGCCATGGCGTTTAATGAGAAAGCTCAACGTGATTTCATCCTGGAGGATATCCTCCAGGGTCTGCGGGTTAATCTGGCTGGCCATAGTGGCCAGCCAGGGGGACCTATTAACAAACTCTAATTTACTCCCGGGTGGGTGCGCCCGGGGTGAGTATTACTCTCCTGGCCGGGGTTAGGCCAGGAGGTGTGTGACGAACGACGGGGTGTGCCCTAAGCTGGTGCTTCCGCTGTTGAATCTTTATTAAGCAGCGGAGTTCCTAAGTCCCTGCCTAGCGATAGCTGGGGTCGACTAGGGAAGCCCCCAAGGCCGACTGGTCCAGCCCCGTCCGGGTTTGCGTTTGCCAAAAGGGCAACCGCGAGCGGCCGGGTCACGCTCGAGCTAGCTTCGTTAACACCGTAAGGTATCCACTAGCCCACCACAGAAAGTCGTGGTTTTCACAGGGTTTTTGTGTCGCTCTCGTCAAGGCCGCCTCCAGTAATAATACGGAAGTATTAAATACTTTCACCAGCGACAGTGACTAAAACGGCACAGTTGGTTGGTAATGAAAATTACCGATTGGGTGTCGATTTGAGCACTTAGCCTCTTCCAGTGAAATACGCGAAGTATTAATCACTGGAATTAGCCTAATGAGCAATTCGACGAAATGGCGAGGTAATAAAATCACCGGACCAAAATTCCGAGAATGCCGGGTAGCCGAACAATGCCACTATGGAAGCGACCGTCCGGTACGACGGCTCAAACGGAACTCCACGTGATGGCTTCTCTTAGAAATCTATTAATATATTTTAGTTCACTCATTGGACTGACAAATTTCATGGAACCATTTTCTCTTAACACATAAATTCTGAAAATACTCTGCTAAACAGAAAGCCTACTTTATTTGTGAGTGTCATAGGCTATATTTTTATCCCAGGAAAATATAAGATCCTACGGGCATGCGGGTAAAATCGCAGGGGACAGCTAGTGGGAAATATTGCATATTGTTATCAGTCAATTTATAAAAAATTGTAAAACAACTTCAATTATGTCCACTATCACTTCTAGAGGACTTCCTCTAGTATCATACAATCGAAACTAAAAAAGTTATATTGTAAGCGAGATACACGGGCAATATTTTTTATTAATTCCTAGTTACAGCTATGTAGCTAGTTACAAATAAATGCGAAGTGGTATTTTTCACACACGGTCATCTCAAAAAAGCCTAGTTATTACTACTAAGTTATATATATATATTAGAACACAAATAAATGCAAATTAAAACAGTACATTTATATCACCCGATTAGTAGTTAAGGTCTTGAGTCACGTCTTTCATGCAATTACACAGACGTTTCTCGGCCTTTAATTTAGCTATCACAGGCTCTTAACCTGAATATATAGCTTGGCCTAGTAATTAACGGGACCTTTCATATAATTTAGTGAGCGAAGGTATTTGATACCGTTTGAAGATATAGCTTCTGTTATGTTAAATTAATTAATTTTGTGTGGACAAAGATCACACAATTCACAATGTTGAATAACTCGCATCCGTCCATAATTTTAAAATATGTATGAAAAGTTAATCTTAGTTCAAAATATTTCACCACAACTTTAATAATACGTTTGGTAATAAAATTATAATAAACATGAATAAAACTATGTTTATTCACTTAATAAGCTTTTTTAAGGGTGGCTGCCGACAAAAGCTTTACGGGCAACTGAATAATTCTCAGGACTTAGATCTGACCCATGACTTTTACGCAATTTTACATAGTAATGAAAATGTTGAGTATAAACCTTGCCTTTAGCTTGCGTATAATAACAATAATATAATTATTTTTGGTAAACAGTGAAATTCCTTGGATTTTATTAATAACTCAAATCATGATTCTTGTAATTTATGTACCCAGTTTTGGGACGATCATCCCACGTGAGCCAAGGGTTTTTCACTGTATCAGAATTATGACAAACAGGCAGATGAGAAAATCACGTTATAACTATATTGTTTTGCTTGAAAATATCGAATGTGTGAATGTTCTTCATGAACAAAAGCTAATCTAGTAGAGTCTTAATAGAGTAGTAGTCTTCTACTCGCATCCAGTGGCTTCTTCTAGTTGAGTCTTACTCGTGACTAAAAAGGTATATTTAAGCAAGCTCTACGTGACTACCGCCGACCTTTTCAATGCCTAAATATTTTATTTTTTAACTGTATTTATGTTACCAGGTTGAAACGTAACATTAATTAAATGTATCCGAGTAATGGAATTTTATAGTAAAATTGTTGGAAATTTTTATCTTATTAGTATCTTAAAGTTTGCTTGGATGTGAAGGTGTACCTATTACTGTTTTTCGTTAAACTATTGAACGGATTTTGATAAAATTTGGGACACAGGTAGAACCTTCGGAAACGCGGGTGAAGTCGCGGGGATCAGTCATATATAATGTCAAAAATGTAACATAAATAATTTAAAAGTATTTGTTCTCAGATAAACTCATACAAAAATAGTTGAAACAGATTTGAAAATGACGCATGCTTAACTAATCTAACTTATTAGTCTGTATTCGTTCGTTCCATTCAATTAAAACGAGTAAAAGTTTACTATGCTCGTAATTAATGCCGTGGCAATGTTTTGAGGGTAAGTTTAATTAAAAGTTGATCAGTAGACTGTGAAATCTTGTCAAGTGTTCAATTGACAGTTGAATGTATTGGTATGTCTAATAGAAGAAGACAGGCGTATGATTCGGGTGAGCCGTTTGCGTGTTTGTTTTAAGCTGGGGTTTTCTTTAGGACATTTATTTCATCTAGCTAGATAGCAAATAATGCTAACTATTACTACATTATGTAAAGAAAATACACTCATATTTATTATGTTTCTTTTATATAATTAATTCCAATGAATTCGCTCTTCATTACATTTATTTGCACTCGTTACGTGAAGTGCATCCGACGACACCGGCGACTGGTGTTAGCTAATTAGCCAGTTTTTAATCTACCACTCGCAGTATGCTTATAACCTATCTACACCTTTTTACTTAATATCATTGCTCAATTCGATTTCAGGATCATGCTATGTTTTAATTAAGGGTCGATTTTAATCTAATGAAACTCTTTGTTATTTTTTAAATATCTTGCGCTCGTGCAGTGGAACCACTCCTTAATTCTATCAATTCAAATGGGTAGCAGTGTACATATTCAGTTTCACAGTATTTTTTCTATTTTTGGGACGCGTTAGGGAAATTAACGGACGCGTCCGTCAGTTTATGGTATTTCGATAATTAGTATTAAATTATCGTATGTCAGCATCAATTATCTCACGTCAGATTTTTACCAATAATATTACTTATGATAGATAGTCATTGAAAATATCTTTTTTTTATTCTGGATAAGCTTGTGTTTGACCACAATCTCACCATGGTAAGTGTTGATGTGGCCGAAGGTGGTAAGCACACAAAGCCTAGATGGGAATGTTGAATAGCCATGTTGAATACGCAATGAAAATAGCTACCTATGCACTTCAGATAACTTTTGATATGTGGTAATACAATGCAAAAGATAGGGTTATGGTTAACATATTTAGCTTCAATTAGATGAAAATTATAGTAAAGATTTATTCGAAAATAATGACTCAATGGCAGAGGAAGGCTGAAGAAGGTATGGATGGACTGCATGAAGAATGATATGTTTATGAAAAGTGTGAGTACTGAGACGACTATAGAGCGGAGTGGAAAAGCAAAACATGTTGTGCCGACCCCACCTAGCGTGGGATAAGAACAAGAAGAAGAATGAATGATTCAGGTTCTTTGTAACAATTTAAAGCTAATTTAGAAGACGCAGGTGTGAAATGTTTAAAAGTAGATTACTTTTGTCTCAAATAATTTTATTTCAATTTATTGAAATTGCCCAGTAAATTGTTCAAGTTATTTGTCTTGGAAATTTATTAACTGTCTCTTTTGGCTTCGTAATTAAGACAATTGAGTAAACGAGATTAAATTTAGAGTCCCAATGGAAATTCCAAAAAAGAACTTGGTCTGATTTGTGGATTATTTTGCTTGTAACGACGTTCATTGTATATTTTAAAAGTAAATTATTCACTAGTAAAATTTATGTTTTGGATTTAATAAAAAAAACTCTAAAGTAAAAATAATTTTGTGTGAACCAACATGTAAAACGTACTAACTCGAAAAATTTAAATTAAATCAATATTCAAATCAATCTCGACTGTAACGTTATCCTAACTGTTACAAATAACGAGGTAACTTAAAATCGGCTTAAGTAATGTTATTTAACTATAAACCCATGGCGGTATACTTATGTCCGGCGATATCTTGTGCAATCGTAAACGAAATCACTAGTCTGTCATCTTGTACTTAAAGTAATCCGATTAAACTAAATAGAGTGATATGTAACGGTACTGTAGGTACGACGAACCTTGATAATATGAATATTCAGTTTAGACACGCCTGTAAAGGATAAATTTTGAGAACGTCATAAGTTATGTCGAGAAGTTGATGAAAAATCTATATGAAATATCTTTTCCCTGGATAAAAAGTATTTTATGTCCTTTTCCAAGGTTCTATCTCTATACCGGATTTCATCTAAATCGGTTCAGCTTTTTAAGCGTGTAGAGATAACGGACAGACAGATAGATAGACAGACACACTGTCGCATTTATAATATTAGTATGGAAGTATCGATAGTATGAATTGTTGAACATAAACAATTCTAAATACTTTACATTATGAAAATAAATAAAAATAAAAGATTGAAAAAAAAAACAATAACCATTTTCATATTTTTTCATAAAAATTAATAAGTACTATAAAAATATAAAAGTACTGTACTATTTTAACGTTTTTTTTTTAAAGATCGATATTAAAATTACTTCTTACTTGCGCGTTCCATTTCAATCGAGTTATACTCGTACATTCATATCTGTCAATATCAAGTTTCTAAAGCATATATTTAGTTTCTGATTCTGTTATAAAGGCGTTGCTCTGTTGCTTTAGTGACGCCAAGTATCGGTTTTGTGGTTAGATTTGAACATTCGATATAAAAAGCTTTCAAATTGAATTGACAATTCGATTGACGTTTCAGATACTCGGTGACATTTTTAAATCGGTCACCGCAACCGAACTCGTTTTCTACTGGTTCAAGATTAAACAATCTGGGTTATTTGTAATTAGTCTGTAATTGCAGAAAATTGTTCTAATAATTAAATGTATTTTATATATATGGGATTGTAATTATTAAATTGCAAGAATCATATTGTATTTTTTATTAATAAAAATTTAAAGTTATCATTGTTGCTCAATTCATATTGCAATATTTTTTATGACAATAAAAATACAATATAATATGTTTATGTACTCATAAAAACTGAGTAACCGCTATTTAAGTTCTATAATAACATAATATTATGATTGAACATTTAGGCAATGAGTCCACATGAGAAAACTTTTCACACCAGACTTAACAGTAACCGATGGAAGATAAAACCGAAGCGAAGTGTCACATTCAGCAAACTGTCAAATTTGCGGTCCATTAGATTTAATTTCGATCGGAGATATGAATCTATCTAATTAATTTCGAAAAAGCCGCAATTAAGTTTTTTTCGAAATTTTATTCACACATTCTCAATAAATAGTAAATAAAAATCCTTAACTACGAAGAGCTTGTAATATGAAAACCAGATGACTGACATATACTACATATACATTTTTTTGTTAATACCTAAATACTTAAATAGATAATTACACCCAGACTCAGGACAAACAGACATGTTCATGCACACAAATGTCTGCCCTGGATGGGAATCGAACCCACAACCTGCGGCGGGACAGGTAGTATGTTAACCAACCACGCCAACTGGCCCGTGATATATTGACATAAGAGGATTTCTTACACCCCAAAAGGATTTTTTATATATACTTACTTATAGACTAAATAAACATTGTTTTCATAATGCCAGCTTTGTCATATAAATTCGGATAAAGGATGCCTACACATATCTTTATTGGCTACATCCGATTGAATCATCGAATATTTGGAAATGGAATCTGAAATAGATAATAGATATTTCCACTCTTCATATTATTTTCTTTAACATTTGTTCACAAATGTGATCATTCTTTACAAAAGAAATTTAGCGCTTAGGCACTCAATAAACCAAATCGAAACCAACCTGCAATTATTACGGAATCACAATCCGTATTTTTGTCTGTCGGCTGAACATTTTTTGATGATTCGTTATTTTTTGTAATTAGTAGGTCATAATCGTTTCACGAGGCAATCCGCGATATGCGAACTCCACGTGGAAGTAGTCGCGGGCTAATGCTAGTTTATAATATTTTGAACCAAAACATAGATAAATACTATTATCATGTAAAATTTAAAGTATATAGGTAATTTAAATAATCTAATATAATATTATAAACAGCAATTTATTTTTGTTTGTTTATTACGATTTAAGGTTATACGTAAAAAACATAAAAAAAGCTTGATGGCATGCCGACTGGGCGGAGCTACGAAAGTGACAGAGTTATTTACTTCCATATGCGAAGAAAGAAAGCGCAACAATGCGCTCGCTCCCAAAATAAAACAACGTAAGCGCCAAACCAAATAAAAATTGATTACGCTATTATCGACCAGAATTTTCAAATACCTTATACCCATATTTTGAATGGAGTTAAGCTATTAAATTCGTTATGATTTTAGAATAAAATGCAAAACAAAAGAAAGAAGAGGTCTTTTCGGAATTAAAATCTATCGAGGCAATATAATCCAATCGTGTTTTCACGTCTACCAGAACATTAATCAAATAGTCAATAAGCACATCATCCAAAAAAAATATCTATTAATTGTGCCATAGAAAAATAAAACTATTTCAAAAAGCTCAATAATTTTTTTGGTATCGCCTTAACTCAAAAAGTAGTCAACCGATTTCAAAAATTCTTTCACCATTAGAAAGCTACATTATCCCCAAGTAACATATTTTTATCCCGGGAAAAGATAAGATCCCACGGGGACGCGGGTAAAATCGCGGAGGACAGCTAGTTTTATATAATTAGCTTAATTTCCGAATATCGTTCCAAAGAAAAATTCACCGCCCCATTACAGTACATTAAACGTAATCTCATGAAGTAATATCTAAATAATTTTATATATAAGATAGCAATGATATTATCCACTCACATTTGACTAGCGATATAAACATAAAGTAGGCCGGGAATGAGTCTGAATCAGCCATCGTGTGATATGCTAAAATTACTGATGTTTCGATACTAGATATGATATGAAATAATATTATCAATACGAAACTTTACAAAACATATGATGTAATTTTCATATAGTAAAAATGAGGAAATTTAAACTCAAATCTTAATAATTCAGTTTAGGCCCTATGAATATTACTTTACCTCAATCCGGAATACACTTAAACTGAGAAGACTGACATAAAACTCGCCATAATCAACACTATCCTACGCATATATTTTTTAGAACAAACTACTAATTTTAATTTTTAATATCAATGGCTCATAAAATTTTGTTACCCCATTACTCTTTTACTTGAAAGTAAATGAGACACTTAAGAGCGTACTAATTTAATTTGTTTGCACTTTCAAGACTCATCCAGTGTACCTAACGTTTTTCCTACAGTAATTTCTCTTGGCACTCAATTTCACGCATTCTATGCTGCAGAAACCGAACGACCAATAAGCGTGCACCGTACTAGTATAATGTGAAATATCGTTAGTGTAAATAACAATAACTAGCCTATTTCAGTGACAATACGTGTACCTATTTTCGTGTTATTGCCCAAAGGGTAAATTGTTTATTTGCCAAATTATATTAAGATAAAGAGAAGGTAAATTGAGTCTCGTTGAATATTTACAGACTTGTTGAGAGTCTCACAGAACTCGCCACTCTTAATGGATGAAAGAAATATTTATTTATTTTTGTACATGTACGTTGACTTTGCATATTTTTTTGCTTTTATCTCAATTTGATTTTCAAATCATTCCACAAAAAGCTTTCCATGATATCATTTTTCAGGACTGCTCTTTCTTTCAAAAATTCGTGTGAAAGTGAATTTCCTCTTAAAAGGATTCACACGTTTATTAAAAATAATTTTTCATCCCCCCATCTCGGAAAGAGTATTTTTGCTCTTCGATATCCGAGTGTAAAAGCCGTTACTATCCTTTAGAGGATAAAGTAAATAGAACATCGTGTGCACTACGTTTGTGAATTCAAATCATCATTAAACCTATTTACTTCTCCCTCCATGGTGCCGAATTTATCATACATCAAAGTCAAAGCCAAAGTCAAAACCATTTATTCAGTTTTGCCCTAGAAGGGCACTTATGAAGGTCGAATTACAGAAGTTACCACCGGTTCGGAAGACAGCCTTCAACTGAGAAGAACCGGCAAGAAACTCAGCAAGGTTACATTTTTTTTAATATTTTTGGACCATCTGACTATATTGGCTTTTTTTTTCAAATGTTTAACAATTTTATTCTTTAACTAATACAAAAATACATAAAAAAATATAATTAAGGAATCATTTTTTAATTTGTCAAAAACTCAGACTCTGAACCTTCTTGGTGTACTTTTTTTTAATTTGCTTTGCGCGCGCCATTTTCTTAATTTTTTGCATTTAGTCATTTCCTCGCTGAGGTGGGATGAAAAATTACGTGTTGCACTCGAGTGCAAAGATTTTTCACCTCGTGCTCTTTTGATTCCCTCGCTTACGCTCCCGATTCTAATTTTTGAATCGTGATTCAATTTTAGAATCCTTCGCTTGCTCGGTCATCAAATTTGAGCACGCGGTTAATAAACAACTTTACACTCTTGTATAACAAATAACTATTATCTACTTTAATATCGGGGATAAAAAAGGATCCAATGTACCTCTTATTAACCATACAATAAAGCCTAATTTATACACAAACAGTGCAAAACAGTAGAAGTTTCCGACACTTGGCCCTCATACGTCACCTGCAGCAAGTCGACCAACATGCGATTTGGCGTGATTCACGCGCCCATTCCCGTCAAAGTCGACGCAGACTTGACGTGACAGTAACGTGACGTGACATGGTTGGAACTATTTGAATATTTCTCCTGCAGTATTCGATTGATTTGACGTATGACTATCATAATCAGATTTTAATTTACGTAAAACTAGTAGATAGTTTTGTCGTTCTTTCTTATTTGCTCAATATATTTCTATGTTATCAGTAAATAGCTTCTTCAGTTGAAGCATATCGAATTTATCTCACGTATTTATTTTCTGGTATCACAGCCGTTTAAATTCTGTTAACTTAAATCGCAGCACGCCTCTTCGCGTCGAGGCGTCCCGTCACCTATGCAACTGCCTTCCTTATCACCCGTTTAATTGGGTGTTGCAAACAGCGTCACTCAAGATAATCCTTTAACGGTATCGAAATCGTGGAATCTGCATCTGATACATCGTCGTTGGTGAATCGAGACTGACTGGTATCAGGCTATTATTTCCATCTTGCCGCTAATTGACAGCGTGCGTTCGGTTCGATTTATTTTTCGCAAGTTTTCGACTTGAGAAATACTTTTTAATTCGCGTAATAATTCGAGTTACTGCCGACGATTCCCAAAGATAAATCGCTGTTACGTGTTTAGTTCGGAATCGTTAAGATCTCAACGGTTTAATTCAGGGAGCCTTTTAGTGTTTTTTATAGTAATTGATTCCACTAAAGTTTTAAAAAAGCCGACAGTTTGCTTTCCCTTGATTTATTCGATTTTTACTTGGCGATTTATTTTTTGTGAGTTATTTGGAAAGAGTTTAATAGTATATTGAAAATAATTGTTCTGGATAAAATCTTTTTGCTTTGCTGTTTCACTCGCGATCTCCTATTTTCATTTCTCATGGGTTGGATTTTAAAGAAGTCTAGTTTTAATAAAACAATTTTGGTATTTTCGTACAGTACACGTAGATTGGTACGGTTAGGATATAAAAAAAATCGAAACAATGCCCATAATCATGAAATTCGAAGGTGATGTTGTGGTGCTTTATGCAAATGGGTTGTCAGTCAAGTCAATTTGATAGTAGGTACAATAAATAGGTTTACGTTTAATGAGAATACAAAAATATTTTTTGTTAGTCTGAGAATTTGTTCCTTATTATCAACATTATCGAGTGGTTTAATAATACAAACATGTATTTTTTTTACAAATTCATCGGGTCCAATTCGTGGCTAACGATTTTTTTTCGAAAATCTGATGGTGCTTTTTAGTTTTCATCAAAATCGGCTTCGAGATAGCCTTTCAGCATTTTTCACTATTCCCTTTAGTTAAAGACTTGGCCATCCACACCCACTTAAAAAAATCATCCTGTATATTCAAGTTTAAATGGAACAATAAAAGTATGCTATGAAAGCTAAAACTCAACAAATGACGCTATTAATTTTCAGCTCATATTTTACGACAGAGATGTAGCAGTAGATGCACTACAATAATCTATAACTAATAAGAAAACAGATAAAGTCACATCAAAGTTAATCATAAAACATCGACTTAGTGATGTTTACGACTCGCTATAAACTGATCTTGTAGTTTCAACTTCAGTATCTCGACTCACAAATTGCGTTTTATTAGGACACGAGGACTTTACGACGCGTGATATATGAGCAGAATAAGTATACAATGTTAAAGGAAATGGATCTCAAATGTGGTGTTAAAGAAAAATTACAGATTGCATTGTTGCATAATGTGCTCTATGCTGCTTCATTGTCATAAAAAATATAATCTTTTGAAGTTATGTTTTGAAGTGATTATAAAATATTCCATGAATGCCATCAATAGATAACATGTCATTGATATGCAGAAGAAAGAGAGTCGGGGACAGCACGGAGCCTTGTGGGACACCAGCATTTATTTTCATGTTATAAGAGCAACTACCGTCAACCATGACTCTACAGGAATTAAGTTTTACAGTTATTTCCATCATATGACGCATCTGCCTGCCCTTTACCCAATTATTTGGAGTCGGAGTGATGTTTTTTCAGCCCTTATATCCGCTGTCATATCGTTATAACCTTTCTTACTCATAATAATATTAACTCTTAAAAAATCCAACCATCTCTTTTTTGGTCATTCTCTATCCACGAGTGTATTCATTCAATTTCATATTCATAACATAACTATTTTTGTTACATGACTATCATCCCTCTTGATAACATGTCCATCTGACGCATTAGCTATCTAAGATTCAAATAGAAATATCAAGTTTTTATGAAACTCAAAGTCCCGTAATACAGCCCATCTTCGCGAGCGCACCGCTAAATTATACACCCGCGGTCTGTAGTACCCCATTACGTAGGAAACGCGCACTAATGCATCTCATTCTCTATTTGTCAAATTATAGTCCGCTCTTTAGCAGTAATATCACGAAATAAGATAATGCTGGCAAGAGAGAGTGTGTCGTGAGTTGCATTCAACTCGTTAAGTATTGTGGACATCTGACATTCACACGTTAAAGGTGATTTGAGGTGAAAGTCTTCGTATAAGATTACACTGGACTTAATACGATTATACCGTAGGGCCTTGGTGTGAATTGCTTATGAGGTACTTACATGTTATTCTCTTTATTGAACTTTCTGGATAAATACTTATAGCTATAACAGTGTACAAGTACTGATATTTTTTTTAGCAATCACTCAAATAACTGGCATTTACTTAGAATCACTGAAGGAATTTATTTAAGTACCTAAGGATTATTTTTTCCTGAGAAACAGTTAGAATTTACTCCTATTATGTAGTATACCTACATATACTATTGTATTATTATCTTTATTGTTGATCCTTGGCAACTCTAGACATATTAGTAGCACAACAAAACATTTTGATATAATGAAGATGATACTTAAAATCAAAAGCTTTTATTACAATGCAAAAAAAAACGTAATTACATACCATCACATCATTTACCATTCATTTATTTTCCCAATTATTTAAAAAAGGAGCACGTCGCAGTTGACTGTACTAGACCCATTAGCATACAAACAGCACTACCGAAGATATACAAGATAAATTGTCAAGATAAGGTGGCGGTGAAAGAACTACAGCCTGGCGTAATTATAGGTCGGCCACGTCTAGGTGTAAATACCGCGCGAATCTACTGTACAGAGATTAAACTGGACATCATTTAAATAGCGTTTGGTATTTACGGTCAGAAATGGAAGTTTATGACGCTGTTCAATTTTAGAACAATAATTTTATGTGTAGGCAAATTTTATACGTATTACTAAAGTAAATTGTTATGCGATTGTTTATTTCTTGCTGATTAGGTTTTTTTTTGTAATAACTTAAGAGACACAAATAAAAAATATTGATATTTTTTTATGATTTACCTAAATATATTTTGAACTAGTTCAACATTTTGAATATAATAGTGTTATAAAAGAGATCGTTGTAAGTAATGGACTATAAGCATACTTAAGTAAAAATCCGCTGCCACAAAAGTTAAATGAGCCGTAAACAAAAACGCCGTAAAGAGAGAAATAATCTGTTTCATGTCAGTAACTTCGCAAAAAAATTATTTTACTATACATTTCTAGACCTGAAATAAATTTCATTAAGAATTGTTTTTTTGTTGTAATATAATACAAAAAATATGTTTTTTTATGTTATCTAGCTAGGTACATACTAATAAATCTACACTATTATAAAGAGGAAAGATTTGTATTTTTGTATGTTTGTAACGAATAGACTCAAAAACTACTAGACTGATTTAAAAAAATCTTTCACTATTAGAACCCCGTCCATCCCCGAGTAACATAGGCTATATTATCCCGGGAAAAGATAAGAACCCACGGTAACGCTGGTGAAACCACGGGAGACAGATAGTAATATTATAAAGTTATCTTTAAAACTATTGACCCAATTCTATATAATATTTTACCAATAGAAAGCTACATTACAATATAGGCTATATTTTATTTTAATTTCCACGGGAACCTGGGTGAAATTGCGGGGTATTCAATATTGAGAGAAGAATTTTATTTCTCTTAAAAAATAAAAAAGTTACAGTTCGTAAAAAGGGTTTACAAAATTTATGATAATGCCTTAATTAAAATCCTGCAGCGTCGCCACTATTATATCAAAAATTAAACGGCTTTTATGAATTCCTAAGCAACCGTTAAGTAAACATTAGAAAGAGTAATCAAAATAAAATTATATTTATTTGAAGTGATAGTCGTGGTTTCGGTTCCGGTCGTAATGGACCCGGCAGGTGGCGTGGAAGTGTTGTGAAAAAAAAAACGAAAAGAGAAAAGAGTACACATAGTTATATAAAGCGTAAGGTTCTGTAGAAAATAGAGTTAGTATTTTTTTTTATTAAAATATTTTTATCTACAGTGAAAGAGAAAGAAAGATTTAAATAGTACTTATTACGACAAATTTAAGGGGGAGATAGGGTGAGTGGGAGATCACCTACCAAACACTAAACTAACCTTGTAAAAGTGTCGCACTTTGTCGAGATTTTTAATATGTAAAATTCAAAAATCAATACATAAACATATCAAAAGATCTCGAAAATGGTGACCTTTTTATTGAGCAGAAAATACTAAAGGAAGTTTCGGTTACCTACTTTGTATAGAATTTTTAAAATAATCCTATAATTTTGATAAATAATTTATTCATTAAGAACTAAAAAAGAACCTTGCTTAAATAATACTGAAAATGAATCGTTTTGTAAGCGGAACCCCAATAAATAAGTGTACAACACGCAGTCGCCGTGGAGTGTGACTGATTTGACATCATGTCATCATAACACCTGTGGTGTTGGTTTGTTTTAGTCGTCCGTTCTACCTATCGTTAGACATAATTTTAAATTAATTATGTATATTTCTTTGTCGTCTGTTTATTTTTTTAAATAAGCTGCTTTAATTTTTTTGTAGTCATTATTTATGTTGCCGAGTTAGATTTTAAAACTAAAATGTTTTTTTTTAAACGTATTTGTTGGTACATTATCCTGTTGAATTGCGAACAAACCTGTCAAACATCACCAAAATGGCGCAATTTTGAACAGTCAAACGAACACGCGCGCCTACTTTGAAATTTTCTCTTAGCGCTCCCAAGCCACTCATCCGTTTAAAAAACAAAAAATACCTCTAGAATCATGGATAAATTGCCTACGGAAACAATCCTACCAACTATAACATTCTAATAAGACCGGAACACAATCTTAAATATCGTTGTTCGGAAAAAAAATACTTTTTATTGAAGATTTTACGTAAATTTCTAAATACCTTGCTTTTTCGATGTAAAACTACTTATTCACAGTGAAGTTATCATTTGAGAATGTGTTTTTTGGTTTTATTTGATCCCATACAAAATTAATAATAAATTCCAGTGCGAAAATGACTCAGCATGTTTTTTGCCAACTTGCAGAAAAATCGGGTATTTTAACGCACACGCCAGTGTTGATTTAAATGAAACAAGGGTTGTTTTGTTGGTTAATAAATGTATCTACATGAATTTCTAAAATACTTATGAATGTTATATAAATTTTTACTAATATGTATTGAACCCCTATTGAACATTAGATTTTTTTAAACTGTGGGTTTAAGTATTTTGAACAACTTACAAAAATACAGATGTTAAAAAATAAAACCAACATTTTATGACACTCGGATATCAAACATCATAAAAATAACTGCATGTTACTTTTAACAGTTGACAGACTTCCGTTATGATTACTTCATAATGAAAATATCGAAAGCTGATAATCAACTGCATAGAGTAACCAAAAAACAGAGAGCTGCATTAACCTATTATTTTCCATAGTAAAATTACAGTGCCACATAGTACGAAAGCTCATTTTATGATGGGGTCGTATGACACCCATAATATTCAATCAGTCAAGATCATTATAACAAACGAGTTGGATTAATACGAAGCCAGTCACAGTTGCTTATTTATATGGCATTTATAATACCCATCAAATATTATGTGCCAGTTTTCATATTTTTATAATTCTTTACGCTTTTAATTAATGAGGCATTTTAACGAGTGATGCTGGAAGACTTAATCAAGCAAGTTAGAATAATGTAAATGATATTTTATTGACATTCATATAAGGCGTAAAATTTATTGTATTGGAAGAATATATAGCATAAATGATCTATAATAGAATAAGCAAGCAAGGTATATATATATATATATATATTTTTTGTTGCTGGCAATCATCCTTTTAGGATATTTCTGCCAATGTCAAAGTATTTGAAATGGTCTTGGTCTATGACTTTTTGGCGGGAACTTGCGAAGTGACATTGTGTTTTCGTTCTATTTTCATTAAATTCGTGTATTTTGAGTTTTATTGAATAATTTCGGTGGTGTTTTGTCCAATAAAGATCAATCTAAGTGCACAAGTGAAGTGAAATGAAATGAAAGCGTGTATCGTGACTTTCCAGGTTGTCCCAAAAAGTCCATGAAATGTTTTAGTGGAATAGCCACCAATTTCACTAAAATTAGACCGGACTTGTACGGACGAGGACTAGACTTTACGGTGAAATTGACAATAAAACGTGACTTAACATAAAAGATGAATATTTAAAATAAAGAAATGGCTTAAAGGTCTCGATACCAGGCCAAAAATCTTCTTAAAAAAAAAAAACTTGGTCTTTTTGTCACAATGTTTTTTTTACATAAGTTTAAGTATATAGTCAATACAAAGTCTTTCAATCGCATATATTTTGTTCAGTTTTAATTTCTTCTTTTATGTTATAGTCACATTCTCAAACTCACTGTAATGTCCAGTCCTCGTCCATACATGTCCAGTCAAGCTTTAGTGAAATTGGCGGTTGTTTCACTAAAACATTCACGGACTTTTTGGGACAACCTGGAAAGTCACGATACACGCTTTCATTTCATTTCACTTCACTTGTGCACTTAGATTGATCTTTACACGCTTTCATTTCATTACACTTAAGAATAAGAATAAGAATAAGAAATAATTTATTGGACAACACATTGGCATCAGATAACAACAAAAAATATATAAAAAAAAAATAATAATTCTAACAACCTTAATAATTATCATGGTAGACACCAAAGTGAAGCCAAAAGGGCAGCCACTCAGCATTATGTTGCGTCGGTCAATGACAACTGACGCAACGCTGATATTCTGTAGGACCCTCTATCGGTTTATGGGTGATGCAACGGCCATATCACAAGATCTACTCTAAACAACTTCCTATAAATTCTACAGTTCGATGGTGTGGTAAAAAAAAGAAGGTAACTGGAGTCTCTCGCTTTATTTAAAGGGTGTGTTCAGAAGCCCTAAATAAATAAATAAATAAAATATAAATAAAAATATATATTATTATTATAAGAAACGAAAAGAAATGAATAATAATAAAAGTATCATACATATTACACTAGATACGCTTGGTCCATTAAATAATAATGAATAATTTGGGATACAAATAAATAAACCAGAACGAGCGATTTACATAGGAACAATTTGATACGCTGCCGCTGTAGCGTTAACAATGCAATCGATTAAGAAAATATCTTTTGTAACTAGACTTAAAGCTGCCAACTGTACGACAATCACGAAGTGGTGGTGGTAGATTATTCCAGCATTTTGTGGCAGCGTATCGAAAACTTCCTCTGAACGCTGCAGTTCGATGATGTGGTATAGACAGAAGATAACTGGAGGCTCTCGTATTATAACGGGTGTGTTCACTAGCCCAATGAAGTTTGCGATATAAATACTGAGGAGTTTGTGTCCTGACCACTCCAAACAGAAGAGTTGCCAAGTGAAACGCTCTACGGTAAGACATTTTCATGATATTTGCTTTGTTTAGGTACGGTGTTACATGGGTTCTGGGCGGTATGTGAAAGCAATAACGAGCGCAAGCATTCTGCACACGCTGTATTACTCTTTCACTGCGAGCTAGAAGACGAGGTCCAAACACCGTATCTGCATAATTAAACCTAGAAAGGACAAGCGCATCACACAGTTTAATTCGCAATTCGGTGCTTAAAAAATTCCTAATGCGGTAAAGCAATTTCAACCGATAAAAACATTTTCTTGCCGTTCCGAGAACATAATCTTCAAAACGCAATCCGTCATCCATTAGCACACCCAGATTAAGTGCAGCAGTAACGCGTTCAATGGATACTCCCTGAATGCTCACCAATGGTGCAAAACACGATACCTTATCCACCTGTTGCTTGGAGCCCAAGACCATGAATTTTGATTTACATGGGTTAAGAACGAGTGAGTTTGAATCACACCAACGAGATATACAGTCCAAGTCTTGACAAATGTTAGAAACCGCAGAAATGGTATCATCTGGCTTAAAAGAAAAATACAGCTGTGTGTCATCTGCGTATAAGTGGTACTGACAGTGTTTTATGCAGCTAACCATATCTGCGCTATATAATATAAATAGTAACGGGCCGAGGATAGAACCCTGAGGAACTCCTCGGACAACTGGGCTAGGAGATGACATACGTTTCGAACCATCCATATCCATAAGCTCGACCGACTGAGTACGACCTTTAAGATAAGTATCAAACCAAGCGATTGTTTCTATTTGAAAGCCATAGTATTTCATTTTTGAGAGAAGCAAATCTACATTTATTGAGTCGAAAGCACGTGAAAAATCAAGCAACGTCAATATAGTAACCTCACCAATATCCCTAGCAGCGAGTACATTGTCTACTACATCTATTAATGCAGTAGCTGTACTGCGGGATTTTCTAAACCCTGATTGTCTTTCAGGGAGAATATTGTTCGCCTCTAAATAGTCACTAACCTGTATGCAAACTACCTTCTCAAGCACTTTGGATAAACAAGGCAGGATACTAATAGGACGTAAGTCCTTAAAGTCTACTGGATTGGGCTTTTTTGGTATTGGTCTGATCACCGCACTCTTCCAGATTTCAGGGAAAATATTAGTCTCAATAGATACATTAACTATAGCAGTAATAACCTTGAGAGTATGTGGCAGAGTAAGCATTAACATATCCAGTGAAATACTGTCCACACCTTGCGCATTTGAATGCAAACCTCGAATAACGTTTAGGACCAGTTCTTCTGAAACAGATTTAAGAGAAAACGACGAAGAACTAAAATTGTGGAATTCATAATACGAGAGATCAGAAATGGACACGTTAGCATTGCCGGGAATATTTAAAAAATGGGAATTTATTTTATCTGGGTCGTTAAAGTGGCTTGGTAGTTCGGGATGTGTATTATCATCAATAATATTATTCCTCAGAGACTTCCATAAAACTCTAGAATCTTTTAGGTAACAGTTAACTTTAGTTGCAAAATAAGCTCGCTTTTCGTTAAATATTGCGGTAGACACGACATTTTTAAGCTCTTTATAATAAAATCTGTGTGTTTGTAGCTTTGATTTGCGATATTTAGCATGTGCATTATCTCGCAGTTTCATAATTTTTTTGACTGTATGCGTTATCCAAGGATATGAACGTCCCTTCAAGATAAATGTTTTCAAAGGAGCATGTAGATCAAATAATACTAAAATGAAATTATTAAAAACTGATACCATTTCATTGACATTTTTAAGTGAAGGTATATAGTTCCAGTCAATAGAATTTAAATCGTTGTAAAATAATTTGCTATCAATATCCTTAAGGGGCCTGTAAGTGACACGCTTAGGCGGAGGTTTATCTTTACGTAAGTCAAGTGTGCATGCAACAATAGCATGTCCACCGAGTTCCTCTACATGATCGACGGTTATGTTCCGGGTACGAGAATCTGTACATATTAAATCAATTGTAGTTTCCGATATCTGTGCACTTAGATTGATCATTATTGGATAAAACACCACCGAAATTGTTCAATAAAACTCAAAATACACGAATTTAATGAAAATAAAACGAAAACGCAACGTCACTCTGCGAGTTCCCGCCAAAAAGTCCAAGCAAGGTATATATAATTTGTAATTTTTTTTTATTATTGATTAATTATATTTAATTACAAGTTTTATTGTTATCTTAAGTACGTATTAAATCTGTTCACATAAATAAATAATTATATAAATCGAAATTATAAAATTAAGGCAGATGTTTGTAACATAGATTAAATAAAAAAAATAAAGAAAAAGAACTAGCAAGCCATAAAATCCCCATACCTATTTGACATTACGGAAAATATGTCGTATTGCACAGAAGTCGAGACCAATTGCAACAGTCACTCCCTAACACTGTGTACGCTCCCCTTTAGCGTCAACGATCGAAAATTATGACCTTTAAAGGTGAGAACACAGAATGGTAAGGGTTTGTTATATTCGAATGTTTTTTTAATTTACAAGGAAAATTATCACGTCCAATAAGAGCATAGTAATTACGGTATGCTATGCATACGGTTGGCTTTTTTTATAGATTTTTTTATCCTACTAATATTATAAATGTGAAATTTTGTATGTTTGTGAGTTTGTTCCTTAATCACGTAAAAAGGGCTGAACGGATTTTGATGAATCTTCGCACACAGATAGATCATATCCTGGAATACAACATAGAATACTTTTTATGCTGGGAAAAGATAAGATCCTAGATAAGATGACAGCTACTGAGCTATGATAGCCGCGTTCGACGTTACTATCCGACGTTACTAACGTAACGATACAGCAGCGAAGGTTGTGGATTGGAATCCTATAATGAGCTTGAGCTTCCGGTGAAGGAAAACGGTGACAATTATTTTTTAATTTTTAATTATAAAACGCTTCTCGCGTCGCTCATGTAATGTGTACCAACCAGCAACAATTTCGCCTCACGCCAACGCCCCGTACTCTTGAGACCAACTGGAAACGCTAACAAGCCATTCATGCACTTTTTTCTATAAACGAGTTCCGAAATATATAGAAACAACCCCCTAATTATTTATACAATTATTCATAATTGGACGCTTAGGTGATTTTGTTTGGGTTGACTTCGTTTCAGCGCTTTGAATGATGCTAATATTTGTATTCGTGTGATAATTAGGTGGTATTTATTTAGGAAGTTGTATCCCGCTTTGTTTGCATAAAATTGTTAAACATCTCAATTTAAAAAAATAAACACAAATAGTCACATGGTCCAAAAAAAATTGCCGGTTCTTCTCAGTTGAAAGCTGACTTCGAAACAGGTGGTAACTTCTGCAATTCGAAATTTAAAAGTTCTAGGGCCTAAACTGAATAAATGGTTTTGACTTTGACTTTATCTTTCAGTGTTTTTTGGGTGGAATTTGTACATTATACTATTTATTGATTTCGGTGAGAGCCTAATGTCTTTAAGGCATTGTAAAAGGTTAGCAATATGTTGGCAATCCCCCTGGTGTTACTAGTTACTATAGGCGACGGTAGTCACTTACCATCAGGTAACTCGTCTGCCAGATGAATAGACGTTAGACATAAAATAATCCACATTTAAAAAGCAACCTAAATAATTATCAAGAAGAACACATCTTGGTCAGAGAGTTGCCATAGAGGTGAGCTTTTTGATTAATTCTAAACAGGAATATCCAAACAAAAACATAGCTATCATATCTACATTTCTCCAAATACAAAAAATAACTTTATGGAACATGATTAGTTTATTGAAATCTAATGATGCGTGTCTTGGGAGCCCTGTACAGAAGCGTATCCCTCTATGGAATAAGCTAGATTAATTAACTAGTGCATATGACTTGTACATAAGCTTATAAATACAGCTATATTATTATAGATTTGTGTGCAAGTATAACAGCTTAGCAAACTGATTCTCATTTGATAGGATTATGAAAATCTGGGTGGCACTTACATCCTAGATAGTGACAGAATATTTTCATAAAAAAGCCTTTATTTTTAATAACAAGATAAACATAATTAAATTTAAATCATTATATCCTTCAAAAAATGTAATGTATGGATCTGAATGTTGGGCAATGAAAGAGGTGAATGAGAGAAGAGTGCATGTGGCAGAGATGCAAATGCTGAGGTGGATGTGTGGCGTTACGAGAATGGATAAGATAAAGAATGAGTATATCAGAGGAAGCTTGAAAGTAGCACCAGTGACTGAAAAGATGAAAGGAAATAGATTGGCTTGGTATGGACAGTTGGACATGTCCTGAGGAGGGATGAAAGTCATTTAACAAAAAGAGTATTGAGCATGAGTGTGGATGGATATAGAGGTAGAGGAAGGCCGAAGAAGGTATGGATGGACTGCGTGAAGAATGATATGCATATGAAAGGTGTGAGTACAGAGACGACTAGTGATAGAGCGGAGTGGAAGAGGAAAACATGTTGTGCCGATCCCACCTAGCGTGGGGTAAGAAAGAGAAGAAGAAGAAGATATCCTGCAAAAAATGTGTGTAACATGAAATTCCACAAAAAAAAAACATTAAAAAATGCTTAATATTATAAAGCTAAAGAGTTTATTTGTTTCAGCGCGCTAATCTCAAGAACAACTGGTTTGAATTGAAAAAAAAAATATTTTAGAATTGGATAGTCCATTTATTGAAGAAGGCTTTGGGCTATATAGCATCATGCTATGTTGTGAAAATCTCACGAATACATGGGTGAAACCGCGGGGGACAGCTAGTTTTGAATCAATGCATATTTCACCTTGTGTTCCCAGATCTATTTATCATTAATATTTTTCAATATCTACATCATAATAGATAAATATAAAAAAAACGTTTTCTGTCAAAAGCGAACGCTTCCAAAAAACCAAATACTTTTAAATTTTAATGCTGATTGAAGATTCGCCCCTATACATACCCAACTTATATTTCCCTTGAGCCCAAGGCAGATTCAGAACCCCCTTTTAAATAGTATAACATATGTCCCATCGCTGTCTTTTTCTGACATACTAATAGTGTGAGAGACAAATGTGAATTGCTCTACGTTCACATATTAAGGTACAAGCTGGTAGCTGGACAAAGTAAACATATTCCTGTCTCCCCATGAGGTAAACCCGACCCCAAAGTTCTAGGTTCCCCTAATAAGCCTTCACGTCTCACCTTAGGGTAAAGAGACGTCGCTATGGTCAAAGATTATGAATAAATATTGTTTTGTAGAATCAGATGATGATTTTAATAATGATATTCTTTTGCCTTGCGTTAAAAGGATTCAAAATGATCACACTTATAATAAATGAGATGGTTAGTGCATCGTAATAAGGTGGAATTTTTGGAAGAAATATTTTGAATAAAAATATAAGTACATATTACAGTTAAACTTATATAGCTGCTTCTAGGGGACATATTTTTTATGCCACTAATGGACTACGAGGCAGGTGGGTCACCTGATGGTAAGTAACTACCGTCGCATTATTTTATAGAAATAGAAATTAGCAATAACAGCGGGATTGCCAACGTGTTGTACACCTTATTACAATGCCTTAAGGGCAACTGGCGGAACACACCAACATGTGCTTGGTGACAGATTTTCAACTTGAGGGTGGTAGCCAGCCAGTCGAGCACATAGTACCCTACCACCATGCATAGCAGTGGTATATGAGCTCCTAATGATAATGGTATGATAGAATTACTACGTTGAATGAGACTGCAAAATTTTACTTAACCCGCTAAATACTACAATAAAGTATACACTCTGCATGAACATAATCTTTGTAATGAGGGAGAGGTGAGGTCACATGATTAATGTGTGGGGGTATGCCGTGACGCGGACGATAAACGTGGCGCGTCTGATCATCAACAAGTTGCAAATTAATATTGCGAGCAGTAACAATCACATACTGTTTATAATATATGTGGCACTTAATCTATATATCATGTAGAGACTATAGGTAGGTACAAATAAAAGCGAAATAGAACTCACTGATTAATCATGAAATCTCAAAATGTAAAAATGCTACAAGCTTGATTGGCTGGTAGATTTCTAATAAAGAGTAGGTATCTGCTAAGGATTTTTGAAAATTCAACCCCGAAAGGTTTCCCTCGACAATGCGGGTATAACCGAGGGGGACAACTAGTAAACATTTGTTTTTGTATTTTCATCAAAGGACTATTCTAAAAAATGTCAAGTGCTTAAGTCAATGGCCTCATACTGCTGTTAAAGTTCACCTTTCTAGTTTTCGCAATAAAAAGAAACGGCCTATCTAAGCGTATTTTCATACCCACTACAAACTCATAAAAACCTATAGGGTAATCCCCGGCGGCCTAGTTACTACTATCTTGAAATTTGCCACGAAGCCAGTAATCTGGTACAAGTAAAAGAGTTCCAACAATTTTAAGTTACGTGTAGGTATAAAGAGACAAACCTAAATTTATAGCTACATCATTTAGTATAAAAATACCCGTAAAAAGACAAGATAGGTACCTCTAAGGGAAAATATTGGTGTCGTTTTAGTTGCAGTTTACTTCCTTTTTTTATTTTTTGGAAAGAAATGGATCATTACATTTGTTAAATTAATTTCTATGTTTCCGTTTGACTAGTATGTACAGAAAATAACAACAGAAAATTGTATACGGAAATTCTACTTCGCCGCAATACCTTTAAAAACTTCTTTGTTATTAATACCTCTGCGGGTCTCAAAGGTAAAAACTTTTGAGATTGCGAACTCTTGCCGCAGTTTCTTAGACTACTAGTCTATTCTTTTTCCTTCATACTTACTTATCTCAATAACAATTTTGCATGTTTGTTTTCTTTATTCTTTATGACCTTCTCGTGTCGAATTCTTCTTTTTTAATCTTTTATTATTAAATTTGTTCCTGCATTCTGTAATATTTAGACTAATATTTATATATGTAAGAGTTACTCTGTCTGTCTGTCTGATCTTGTCACGCCTATACCGCTAAACCAAATTTTGTGAATTTTGGTATAGAGATAAATGGGCTCTTGGAAAAGGATATAGGATACTTTTAGACATACTGTCACGGGAAAATATAAGATCCTTCGGAACACGGGTGACACCGTGGAGGCAGCTAGTTATTATGAACTACCTGTACACCGCGGCTTCACCCGCGTTCCCGTGTTTATTTAAATGGTACTTACCTTTCAATAGGCACTCCAAAATACCTTTTACATTTTAATAAATTAACTCTCCTATCTATTATCCTCTTCTTCATTATATTCTTTCATTACTCTGATATTATCGGAGTCAATCTATCCATATTTTTTATATCTTCACACGTCAAACATCTTACATTATCTTTAGAGATCAGTGCGACGTGTCAGTTCTTCACGAACAATGTAACAAGTTGAAATATGGTTGATACTATCGCCACATTGCTGTCGACGAGGCAAAAACAGACTAAAACTAGATGGAAATATATGGTTCGTGTTGTTTGTTTTTAACTTACTAATTATAGGCTGCGAAAAGAGAAATTCCAGTAGAAAATGTATCAAGATATCACTTAATTAAGAAGAAACATATTTTTAATAACTTGTTTATTTCTGGTTTTCTTTTTGTAGGTATTTGGGATGATCGTCCCATCTGCCAAGGGGTTTTATTTGAAAAAGTTTTTGGGATACTACCTTACTTTAAAAAGATTCCTTTTTAAGGTAATTTAATTTTGATAAATTATCTTCTTCTTTGAGTATACTCACTCACATAAAACAACAACAATTGTCATATACTGAATATAATTATTTTATTTACAACAAATGTACAAAATATACAAGCAAATGTACAACTATAATATATAAAAAACTTCTTCGAGGCTGCCGCTGCTGCCGATCGGCAAGGTTCCCAGAAGGGTGGCAGCGTTTCCTCTTTGGATGGCTAAGCTGATGCGTTGGCGGAAAAATATATTGTCATATACTTATATATACTCAATTAAAAAAATTATATGTTCCATAATTTATTATCTAAAAATTATTAGAACAAATTTCAGTGTACTTAAACAGTTTTAGTTTATAGGTGTAATCAACCTTACTTCCCAACCATTTAATCAGACAGTTTTATGGTGTCTATTAGAAAATTTTTACATGGAAGTAATTGTATCCCCGAGAAAATGAGGTAAACAGTTACAAAAGTCACACCGCAGCAAAATGGCGCAGTAAAAACAAATGCCCACGTAAAGTGGCAGTCGACGCGAGCGCAGCATGTTTGACGTTAAAATGCGCCCGCGGCTCGCATCGTGTTCAAAACGACTCCTAGCCTGTAAAATAACGAGCTTAAACCAAACCGGGATATTTCTTAGTAAAGTTAACAATCTATGCTTGGAGTTTCTTTCGCTGTGTTGATTGTTTAAATTTCTTGTAAAATATGAATTATTAGATTACATTGAGAGTGGGTAGCTTGGAACACAGTAAGGAGAGATTGCGTGGTAGAGAAGAAAATAGTGGTTAAATTTTTTTGTCTAGAAGTTACTCATTTTAAGACTTATGTTTTGCCTAAATTAGATCTCGTATTTTTTATTCTTTTGTAGCCTGAAAGCAGATAATTTCTTCTGGCTCCTTACAATGTCCTCTGTCGAGAGCACTGTTTTTTTAAAAAAAAATTGTTAGGTATAATAGGTACTTCTTCTTCTTCTTTTCCTTATCCCACGCTAGGTGGGGTCGGCACAACATGTTTTCTTCTTCCACTCCACTCTATCACTAGTCGTCTCTGTACTCACACCTTTCATATGCATATCATTACTGATGAGCGAAAAAAATTAAAATAATAATATCACGTAATACATAAGTGCACTACCGTCAAACAATACTAGGTACTTTTTGATATTATTTTCATAAGCATTGAACGTATGCTAAGCGTTTAAGTAACGCACACTAACACAATATTTTTCAACCCTATCCGGTTATATTTGACCACGGTCTGTTCTTCGCTAGTGATGTGGTATTTATCTAAAATGCAATGAAAAAAAACAAAGCAAACGACATATTTACGCGTACTAAAACATTTCAAATACCATTGTAAAAAATAACCCCGTATGTTTGAAGAGTCGTACCTTCATCACGACATCCTGCGCCATAAAACATTCTCTTACATAATGAAAGGTAATTTATGCAGACAGAAAAGTATCTGTCTTTTAGTTAAATAATGTTAGAAGCAGACCACACAAACGCAATAGGTTGGTGTCGTTTAGTTGAAGGAAGTAACTGTAAGTTGTAGCTATCTATTTTTTGCTACTAGTGAGAAAATGCAGACGTTGGGCATTTCCATGACATTTGAGTGTTAATGGTATTCCTAAATGAGTCGGATTGATTTATTAGCTTCATTTAACGTGGTAGAGATTGTTCTCTTTAACATATATATCTTTAACTCTATAACTATATAAACAATTCAATTAAAATTTAATAGATGTCGCGTTATCGAGGTAAAAAAAAATTTTCCGGGATAAAAAATATCTTATTTAATTGTATCTAATATTTAAACAAACTTTGGATACACTGTCCTAATAACACTGCAGAAATAGTTTAACATTCGGCTGAACGATTGTATCGATTGACATGTTTCGAATCTATACACATTTTATCCTTTTAATCCCTCTGTTGTTACATAGAGCTCACACGTATAAATTCGAATATAAAGTATAAAAAGTACTAATAGCATTGTGGTTTCATCCTGATGAACTATTACTCAATTCACAACTGCTTTTGAAGTTGCTAATTTATCCTCACTGCCAAACATCCCAACTGTAAACTGTCAAACTTTACACACGACCTGCCGCAATAAACAACGTAGTAGGTACGTAATTACATCAAACATTCTTCTCGTAGGTCCATCCCCGTACAACCCGGTTGATTTCCCACGACGAAATCCCTCTGTTGTAGTCAACAATGAAATATGCATGCGTGACATACAAGCCGTGAAATAACGTGCTTTGCCACGGATTCTGCAACCAACCCTCGCATTTGCGTGCAAATGTCCATTGTAGCTTGCGGAATATAATTTTTTTAAATCGTGTAATTTTAAAGCACAGAATAATCTTCAACGCAATAAGAGAAGTTACGTGGGTACAAGAAACTCTACAATTTCATTGGTGTAAAATATTTAAGCTTTTTCAACAACTCTTATGTCTGCACATCATAAACAACAACAACAATTTAATTAGTTACTAATTAGAATACATTATAATTTTTAATCAAATTAATAAAAAAATTATACCTTATTATATAAAATATAGAAACAAAATGTACAACTATAATATATAAAAAACTTCTTCGAGGCTGCCGCTGCTGCCGATCGGCAAGATTCCCAGAAGGCTGGCAGCGTTTCCTCTTTGGATGGCCAAGCTGATGCGTTGGCGGAAAAAGCTCCCCACCGCCCGCCGGTCACCCGAGGCCTCGATTAATTTTTTACATAAAAAAAATATATTTACATAAAAACATATTGTAATACCTATTTGTATTTTATGACCACACTCAATCGAATGTAAATGGAAACACACGCTCAGCTTTACATTGTCGATAAAGTTCTGATATAATTTTTTGATATCGCTTGAGGGGCGCTTTTGACACCGCTGAAGCGTTTTCGATAAATTCGTATCTAAATCCAATATCGTCTTTATAAGTTGAGTCTAGAAAATTCTTTCTCAGGAGAGATCATTCCAATTGAAATGCTCTTATGCTAATATAACGGGTTTCATAAGGTTTGGTAGAGGGATAAAGTATTGTGTAATACAGATTATTGATATAATATAGCTTCTTTAAAAGTAATTTATATTTTAACGGAGAAAATTTTCAAATTGAGTCGTAATTTACATACGAAATAGTATTATTTATTTAAATATTTTCTAAAAATAAATAAAATCTATCGTAATTAAACACGAAACGTAATCTCAATTATTAATTATAATAAATTTTAATTATCTCTATTTCTCAAGTTATAAGTTAACTGGAAAGAAACTGGTGAACTGAATATAGTTATTATACTAACTCATAGAAGAGAATAATTAATTTTCAAGCACAACTCTCGCAAATATAGTTTTTACTTGACGATAATTCAATTTAATAGCTGCTAGTAAAACGTACAGTAGTAGCAAATAACTTTTTAAATATTAACATTACTGGATAACTGTGAATTCCGAAGGACTCTCTCTTCAAACAATTGGAGGGAAACATAAAGCAGTTTCTTTGACGGTAGTCCAGTACGTTTGAAATAAATTATGTAGCTAGTAAGTGGAATGCACAAGTAACTGCATATCTTTAACACAATAAACAAAGCTACAAAGTGCGGTAATGACATGCAAATACGCCGCTTATAACACGGAACCATTTTGCTTTAGTACTGTTAATAATAAGAGACTTCTTGATGGTGATGTGGTTTGAGACACGAAAGTAAATTCGGAATAAATGCGTACACATGCATGTAGATACATTGTTTTGACAACAATGTATCTACATGCATGTCTTGATACTTATTAATCATAATCATCATGTCAGCCGATCAGCCAAGAATCTCCACGGTGCCGCGATGGCGAGTCTTATAATCAGCCGTAATTACGTATTTAATCAGTCGTCAATATTTTAATTTGTTCTGAATTTATGTAAATCTAAAAACCTACTAAACATTATGTAGTATCAGATGTAGGTGTACTTCAAATATCTCACGAATATTATGAATGTGGAAGTTTTTATGTTTGTAACTCAAAGAAGCAAAAACTACTAAACGGATTTTAATGAAACTTGGCACACAGGTAGATCATATACTGGATTAAAACACATTATGCTTTTTATCACTTGAAAAGATGAGCCCCCATCGGGAACGCGGGTGAAACCGCTGGGGGCAGCTATTTTATAATTTCTTTATATCTCTTTTTTTTACATCACTTACCATAGTGAGATTGTAGTCAAACACAAGCCTATCCAGAATAAAAAAAAACTTTGGATAAGCTTTTGTTTGAATGAAATCTCACCATGATGATGTGGCCGTAGATGGTAAGCATATAAAGTCTAGAAGAAATCTGGTTCTCAGGTGTAGCTGTCGGAATACACCGATAGGTGCTGGGTACTTTCAACTTGAGGGTGGTAGGTAGCCAGCCAGTCAATAACTACAAAGTACCTTAACACCGTTCTTTAGTTTCCTCACGTTGTTTTCCTTCGCCGGAAGCTCAAGCTCATTTTAGGAATCGAACTCGCAACCTTCGACGCTGTATCCAACGTCACTACCAGAGAGCTATCATCGCCTTAAATCTGATATCTCCAGAATAGTAAAAGTATCGCTATAGTTTTAAAGGATGATGATAATTATGAATAACGATCTAAGGAAACTTAGAACACTTTATGCAGCTAACTAACATGTAATATTAATTCCAGATAGGTCGTTTAATGGATCGCAAAGCTCCATCCTGCAGCGAGGTCATTAATCTCTCAGTCTCTGTTGATGTGCTAATCTATGATAGGTAATTGACTAATGGGTTTGCGCTTACAGTGCGGTTAACGTTTGTTGCTATCGAGGGTATGTTGGAATTAATGATTTCTTATTGAGCGATGGTTGGAATGCTTGGAAAGGACTCTTTTAGGGCTTTGTTGGTGTATAAAATTGTTGTTGTGGGATCAAACTATTATATGTGTGACTAGCTGCCCCCCGTGGTTTCACTCAAAACCCCGAAGGACCTTTTCTTTTCTCTCTTATTGGTTTAGTTCATTGCGGATCAACATCGTGACACGGGAAATTAATGTAAGACTCTTCTGTCTTCTGGCAGAGCTAATCACAGCCTTTATGTTAATTTGCTCTATGTATGTTAAGATGTAATGCTGCAATAACTACCACTATTTTCCTTAAATATTATTTGCAGAAATATCTAAGGTTTTGGTTCATTTAAATTATAAACATATCTTGCTCTGCCTTTGGCAATATTTATATTAAGCACAATTCTCATTTGTTTTGCAAATTAATACCCAAACACTTACCGACAGTTTATTAAATGGTTCCGGATACATTGAGCCAATGCAGGTGACATCAATCCCACGCCGGTTTATGTATAGCGTTGTAATTACCTCGATTGTCATTTATTGGATTTTATATCGGAGGAGTTGCCTTTTTGAGAAAGTTAAAAAGGTTTTACTATCTTATAAAGAGATTTAATTAATGTTAGCGAGTCAATTGGACAGTGATCATAAAATATGGAAACTCACAATTCCCAAAAATAAAGAGAAACTCAAAAAAAAAAATTGACCGATTTTGAAAATTCTTTCACTTATACACCTATAGTAAGCTACATATCTAATTAGCAAGTAACATGGGCTATATTTTATTTTTATTTCCTCGGGACGCTGGTGATACCGAGGTATGGACAGGTAGTCATTGATATTTAATCAAACTAACGAGTACAACAATATTTAAAAAAAAAACATAAAAATTTACAACGTATTCGCTATTATCAAGTATTTTACATGTTTTATTCACTGATGGTTTATTTGGCAGGTTCTCTATTCTTTTTTGTGTGTTCGTTGCTATTGTAATTGATAATGTAAATGATATAAATTTATCGATTTTCAAAACATATCTTTACCATTTATAATATAACGTAATCGATCAATAAAAAAAACAGGTATAAAATAAACAAGTGAATCTACAGACTATCTGAACACAAAGTGAGCAGTATGTGAGCAACATAAATGAACAATGTGCTATAATTATTGCCACAATGAACTGTCATACTGATTCAAGCAATGACAATTGCTGGGGTAACGGTTCTAATATCTGACAAAGCTATCTATTGCCTTAAGTGATGAGCGATAGCGATAAGCACTATACGCGTATCTCTAAGTTACTACTAGTGTTTCTGAGAGCTGTAGACTTCGCGAAGGGATTTTTTAAATTGCATTTCGAAAAATTTCCAAAACATTTACCGAAAAATAAAACATAATATAATTTATCGAACCTGCTCATAGAATTTCAATCTCAAAATCGGTTGAGAAATGCAACCGCTAGAGGAGAAACCCCGGACAGACGGACAGCCTGGAGAGACATACGAAAGCATTTATGCCAAAGCCGAAACGGAGAAGTTCGCTAGCTCAATAAAAAACATCTAGTCTGCAGTAGAAATCTGTTATCATAATAATGTAAATAGTCTGTTAGATTTTTTTAACTGAGAGTCTGTTAGTTTTTTTTTTAACTGCATCTATAAATTATAAAATACGACTGTTGTGTTTATTAAGTGTTATTTATTACTCGTATGTATTTATTTATGTGTCCCTATAAAGTTTTTTTTTTTTGAGATAGGTACTAAACGATACCGCTTACTCTTTGTACCACTTCTAAGGTTAGAGAATTAGTACAGGCGGCCTGTGTAACTTGAGTCGGCATACATATGTCCTTTATTTCATTCCATTCACCCAACAAGGGTTGGCATTAAATTTATGTCATATTCACGAAATGCTGCCACGATACATTCAAGTTCAATGTTGACATTTATATCAAACAATACAGCGTGTTCATTGTTTCCATGATATTTTGCTTCCAAATCTAATGTCTTTGAAAGGTTACTGAATTGTTAATTTATTTATTGTTTCCAAGTTAAATGTCAGCGATTCATTAAGCTCAGTGTTGAGTTGTTTATTTTTTTGTAAATTTGATATTTTATTTCTCTGACTTTCTATCTTAAGACGTTTAATATTTTTTAAGTGTTTATAATATTTTTATTATAATAAAAATAAGTATTGTTTTAATAAAAAAAGTACCTACTTGTAGATAGATTGTATATCAATATATACAATCTATCTACAAGTAGGTACTTTCCTCCTCATGACATGCCCATAACAAGCCAATGCTTGTTATGGGCATGTCATGAGGAGGGACGAAAAGAGTATTGAGCATGAGTGTGGATGGATATAGAGGTAGAGGAAGGCTGAAGAAGGTGTGGATATACTGCGTGAAAAATGATATGCATAAGAAGGGTGTGAGTACTGAGACCACTAGTGATAGAGCGGAGTGGAAGAGGAAAACATGTTGGGCCGACCCCACCTAGCATGGGATAAGGAAAAGAAAAAGAAGAAGAAGAAGTACTTGTATAAAATTGTAATCTCCTAATACATAAGCAACAATATTAATTTCAATTCATACCATCTAAAAAAGATGATATGATACATATCACATCCAATCAAGTTTTATCATCCGATGAATTTATAGGTACGTCCTGTATAATCAAATCGGTTGGTAACAAAACTCCGGTCAACAGTTCCCGATGCGTAGGTTAATCATTTTATTCAACAGTATACAGTTACCCCCGAATTATTATTGACACACCAAATGTCGAGGGAGGTGGCCAAATTGAAAGTGTGATTCGAAAATCAATACAGATAGTAATACCGAGCCGTTCTGCAAAACTGTATGCGTTTTGTTAATATAATAATTAAAATATAGACGCCCAGGAATAGCCTATTTAATATGAACTTTACTTTTAGCCCTATATTATATGAACGTGAATAAAAACATAAGTAGATGAAATTGAAACAATTGAATTTTTCTGGAAATGTATTCATTCTCGAGAAATGCAACATATAAATCATACGGTAGGTCCGTTTGATTTATTTGTGTATGTTACCCAATATCTTTACCGATTGTGAACCGATTTTAATAAATATTTTATAGAATAGGATTTTTAATTGACCGCATTAAAATTTAATCATGATTTGATCATGAAATTTAAAATAAGAAAAAAATCGTCAACGGAAAAGAACGCAACTTTTACGATAGTGTTTTTTATTCAGTTATTATTATAAATATCCTCGGTTCGTTCTCTCGGCCAAATAATGAGAGGTATTGAAAACCCATTAAGAAAATTAAAATTTGTTAGTAAAATGTATCTTATAACTAATAATAATAAAACCAACTCCAAAGTAGAATTCAACTAAAACATTTAAAATAAAATAGCGATGTAAGATAAATCTTACTGCGATATTTAGGTTTTAAAGAATGTCTATACCAAAGCTTTGATGCTCATTCTAAAATACGCACCTAAGTAGGCTAATAGCGATTTAAAATCATTCCAACACTTTACCTTTTCCTAAAAATTTTAGTGGATCGTTAATATTGAATCCACATAGATAAAAATGAATCGATGATGAAACTTTCAGAGAATATCTCGTCTGAAAAGCGTAATACTTCCGCAAATGATATCAGTGCTTTCGATCGTCTCGCGTCGATGGAATGAAATCAATTTTCAGACTTAGTACGCGCTGTCGATTATGATCTCGAGTACCGTTCTTCATTAACTCGATTTTTATCGCAGCCGATTTTTAATAATTGGAACTCGCCTCAGATTTTTGACGGGGTGATTAAGGCTCTTTTCCCTTTAAGTTTCTTAGATAAATCTTCGTCCTTCCAAGAAGGTGATTATCTTGTGGTATGCAATGGTGTGGTGATTATAAAAATGTTCAGTTACCTAAACTTTATTTTCATCATCGAATTGTATATACTATATTTACTAACAAATAAAGTATATGCAATAGTTTTATGTAATCTATATAGCTGTTATTAATTAAAGCGAAATAAATTTATCACCCCTCAAAATCGTAACTCACTAGATAAACATTTGCTAACTGTATAATTTTAATATAAACCTTGTACCCAAACAATATCCCATAGCATTCAATATCTATTCTAGTTATCTGATTCACACTAACAATTGCACTCGTTTGAACGACTTTGCATTTATTGTTTTAAAATCAGCTAAGGCCATAATGGAGCGAACCGTGAGATTTTATCTCGAGTTAAATGTTTCGTGAATAAAATCGGTCGCGCTCACTCGAATCGGATCTCGGATCGTTGCCGATGTATCGATCGACGGCCGATATCGGTCCCGATCATATCGCTGGACGATGTTACGTAATTATAGAGTAGTTTTCGGTTGCTTTATTCATTCGGCGAAACGTCATACATGAATTATTCAATGATATTTCAGTGTTCCTGATTTTTCTGAAAATTAAAAAAAAACTTCAAAAAAAGGAGGAGGTTCTCAATTAGACTGTATGTTTTTTTAACGTAAACACGCATTTTTTTAAAAACGTATTATTAGACTGTGCTTTATATAATAACTGATCAAATTGAGACATAAATAAATATCTTCAGACATTTGTTCACACACGGCTATCTGATCCCAAACTAAGCAGAGCTTGTAATATGGAAACCAGATGACTGATATACTACATATACTACTTTTTTTTTTGTAAATACATACTTAAATAGATAATTACACCCAGACTCAGGACAAACAGACATGTTCATGCACACAAATGTGTGTCCTGGATGGGAATCGAACCCACGACCTGCGACGTGATAGGCAATGTATTAACCAACCACGCCAACCGGCCCGTCATGTCCGAAGATATTTATTTATTATTATTTAAATTGAGACAGTACCTATTCAATTTTGAAATCATTCTATTTCGGTAGTACTTTGTTGTACTCGACATCCTGGCTACCACTCTCAAATTAAAAACGATCATCAAACACATGCCAATGTGTTCTGGCAGCTGTTTTGATAGCCAGTTTTCTTTTTGACCTTTTTTACTTCCACTTATAGCTGGCATGAGCCTTTCTATATGAAAAAATCACAGACATTTGTATGCCAATCAGAAATACTCACAGACACTTAATTATGAACCTAATAACCTATACGGCGGCGGTTTAAATACCGGTAATTAAAAATACATCAGTGTTAAACATGAAGGGTTGTTGAATGTCTCTTAATATGCTCACTTATGGAGCTGATGGGTGTGCGTCACGGTGTCTGCTAATTTTACGTTAGCATACGTTTGCTCGCACGGAGCTTATTCGTGCATAGGGTTGGGCAGGTTAGCGAACACTCTATCGATATATGAAATGAAATAAAATTGTTTATTCATCCAAATAGGCCTTCACAGGCACTTATGAATAGTCAGACTCTAAATGCTCGGTTTGGAAGGTTGCTTTTGCTGAGAAGTGCCGGCAATAAACTCAGCAATTACTCTTTTCAAAAACAACTTACACCTATTTACATTCAATAATTATTTATCTAGTCTCACTGACAATATTTGCGTGTTATGGCCAAAAATAGTAATCTATAGAATTTAATTATGACTGACTTAATAAACAACAAACTCAAGCAGAGAGATATATTATATTTTAGAAGCTCTTAATATAATATGTACCTAATGCTGATTTTTTGAGTTAATCAAAACCTGCTATTATTGCAAAGGGGTCTTCAAATAAAACGCAAACGATTGAACACCGAAATAATATCGGAAACTCCCGTATACAGATTTTTGTTAACCATGTGAACCTTGTTAACAAAATTAATTGGCTTTTCACGTAAACCTTTTATATAAAAAAAATGATATGAAATGGTAGAATTTTATAAAACAGCACTATTATGAGGTTGAAGACGGTTTGTTAAAGCATATTTTTATTAAAATAAACCTTTAGACAGCAAAACAAAAAGTTCGTCAAAGTAGAAGTCCGTATGCCACTCGTAATCGATATTCAAAAGTACGAAAACAATACAACGCGACTGGAATTGCTCAAATTAAAATGCATCATGGGAATACGGTTTGAGTGCGAAGCCGATTGTGGTACGCCGGCGCCGAGCGATAACTTCCAAATATTTCCAATCGCTCCTTGGGAATTGGAAGTGTTCACGAAATGCGAGCATCAATACGTTTTTCTGTCTTATTTCAATATAAAGTAATTTATATAGTTGAATAACTAGGAGAAATTATCGAATGAGTGCTTTGAATATTTAGGAGTAGGTAACTATTTATTGATATTAGAATTGCTTAAAAATATAAGAAAATCACATATATAATGTATAGTACCTACTAATAATTTACACGATTACTATTGCAATATATTACTCTGTCTATAGTTTTATTTTAGTATTAATAACATTTGTTTATATTTACTTTTAATTGTATAATATATTCAAATATAAATTCATGAGCCTTTCTCTATCGTGAGGTATCATTAATAATGACAATTATTCGCTCGTGTGCCACTGTCCTAACATTGAAGTGTCGTGTAAGGGTTGAAACCGACGAATGGGAAATGACGTGCTTCGCATTCGAAACGGTCCCATTAACTCGCATCGCTTTTGAGATGCAAATTAGATTTTTTCTTTATAAAAATCTCTTCATTGAATATTTCAAGCCGCGCCTTGTGGGTGAATTTATTTCTTTTCTGGCTTTGAATGCTTAAATATAAAAATCAATGAGTGTCAATACTTTCCAATATTCTGTTCATAATAAATGTTTTCTGATACAAATCTTTAGGTAGGTATGTACACGTATTTTTAATTGACTTAAAAAACCATAGTCAAAATATAGTATTTTGATATAATACAGTAAGTCATTTACACAGGTTCAAATTCATAATAATATTCATACCAAAAGTGTACGTGAACGTAAATAGGGTAGATGCCCCAATAATCGACCATTGTGCTCGCGTACACCCCGACTACATGTTGTCACATAATGTCAGTATCTGAAGGGCTCAAAGTGTCACCCCTGGCAGACGAGTGCACTTGCTACGCGTTATCCAGATATGTTGTGAATTTGCCTCGGTACTTTGAATGACGACTAATTCCATTGTTAACGTTCTGGCATATGGGCGACATGACAGGAGTGGTTTAGTGCGGATTGCCAATATTGAGAGTTCAATCGTAACTTGAGCCTAGATTTATTTCGATGTATTCGTTCTTTGATATAATTTATGTTTAACATTTCAAGGTTGATTAGAGTTGAGCAAAATAAATCATTCAATTGCGTGATTGACGTTATTTAACGCATAATTTAAAATTGGAAATAATTATAATTTTAACGAATTAATTAAGTGTCGAGAGACACTTGACATAAGCAAAGCGTACATACAATTTAATTAATCCGCATTCGTAACATTTTTATTTCTGATTTAAGTCCCAATTCCGAAAGTGGGTCAAATTTTTTTGCTACTGTTTCGAAAAGTAAATTCTGCATACTCGTAGTATCAAAATTATCAGAAATTCTATTCGCGTATCTAACATAGTAACAAACAATTGACAAAATAGCAAACAAAAAACACAATTAGCAATGACGAAGTACATACAGGGGTGAGCACAATAGCGGTCGAGGCACGGTCCATGTTTGGTACATCTACCCTAATTTGTTATTACTGTCAGCCGTTTGGTGAACTTGTGGCCACCTTATGCTAATAAATGTACACCCGCCTTGACAATTGACATACTCATTTAGATTTGTACTTGCTACTCAATAATCATACTAATATTCTTAAAGCAGATTGATGGGTTTGTCAGGTTTCTTGATTGGTATTTTTTTCACGTAGCGACGGAGCATCGGATTTATGTAATTTTTCCAGATTTAACATTCATTTTTAAACAGCATTTTGGAAGAAGTTTTTCCGAAATCTAAATAACATACATTTGGCGTTGAGGGTTGGTAATCAGCTGGCCGGTACTACATACAATGGAGGCACCCTTAATTTTGTCAGGTACTTTAAGAAATAGCCAAGAAAAAGACTTTTTTTTTTATTTACTTACACAAAAAAGTTCCAATGTTACCATTAGAACTGCTCACCCAGTAGAAATTCCACTAACCATGTTATTTATCGGCAAAGAAGCTATCTGCGTCGGAGTAGTACCATCTTGCAATATGGATGATAAACAACAATCAAGTACATTTGTCTTGCAATACCACGCAACCATTTGCCAACATAATGTTACCAGATATGCGCTGGAGAATAATAATAATCTCGCTGTGATTCATCTTTTATCGCTCAAACTTGCATGTATATACCCGTCGAAGAACAATAAATCAAACACCAGTTACACTTCGGTACTGTTCATAGTGGAATCCTAAGGAATTTTTAATTTTTCGTTACTGGCTTCTGCTTTGCGTTTTACCTTAGTTGCTGAAACAGTTAAAAAAATCTTTGTTTTATTACAGTGATAAAAGCAGCTCAGAAATAGGGATTTATCGTACAAACTTTAACACAAAAAAGTAAATTTATAACTACTTACTACGCTTGAACTCACTTTGGTAGTTTACTTATTCAATAAATTTCAACAAAATCATCAATTTCAACAATATAATATCAAAGACCAAAATATTTTATCTTCCCAACAAGAGGATTCCAGTTTGTATTCACGTTTCAACCAAAATACAATATTTGTAGGCTGTCTATATTCAAACAAGGTAAAATAATATAATAAATCCCACTTATTTTATTTACAACAAATGTACAAAATATACATGCAAATGTACAATTACAATACATAAAAAACTTCTTCGAGGCTGCCGCTGCTGCCGATCGGCAAGGTTCCCAGAAGGCTGGCAGCGTTTCCTCTTTGGATGGCCAAGCTGATGCGTTGGCGGAAAAAGCTCCCCGCCCGCCGGTCACCCGAGGCCTCGATTAATTTTTTACATAAAATATTTGCGAAACGACGAGCTTCAGACCCCCACGGACCCATGGTCTCAACCATGATATAATAAATCTAGAAATGTTCCCTTATGCATAAACCTCAATACTACTTAGTACCTAACATGATAAAACGGAATCAATAGTGCTCTCGTACCGTGCAAAGATATAATAAACGCATGAAAAGTGAACAAAGAGGGACCATTTGTTGTACACTCTATTTCACTTCGTATTGTACCACAAGGTTTTTATTACAACGCAGTAACGTTCACAATAGATTAACATTCACGTCAATCTAATGTGGACATGTTTGTACTAGGACGAAATTAATGATGTCAGTATTGAAAATCATTTGTTTTGTTTCGAAAATGTGTTGCCTGGCTGAAAGTCTCGTTAGGTCATATTTCACCATGTTCTTCGCTGTCTAAATAGGTCAGTGACGTAATAACATTATACTGATGCGTTCTTTGAATTCAACTAAGTATTTTAAACGTTTCATTAGATTTCTAACATAATTTTATTGTACCGTCAGAATTTTGGACGAAATAGATCTTCATCTTTTGATTCGTTGCAATCAACTTAAATCTCAGTTCATTTACTTTTCTAGAGTCTATCTATAGCATGGTCGTTGAGTAATTTATTGTGCTCGACAGGCTGGCTACCATCCCCAAGTAGAATATGAAAGACTAACAAGGAAGGCCTGAAAAAATAACTAGATGGAGCATATTTCAGTAATCGTGAAATCTATTTATATTTTCAAGGTTGCGTGATTTTTTTAAAAGTTTTTTGGTACCCATAAATTTTACAAAGGTTTAAAACTAGACTGTAATCATAAGTCTTATATTCGCACTCACATAAACTATTATAGTTACTAACAGTAGTACTAGGTGCAGGGTCTGAATGCGGACAGAAGAAACAGCCGCACACGTCATCTTGGAATGCAAGGGGCTGAGCAATCTTCAGATCAATAAGGTTAGATACTTCGTGAAGCCTGTGGACATCCCAGAAAGGCTAGAGACATAATCCGCAATCTTCAACGCTCAAAGAGTACTAGAGCGGCCTATTTGCAAAGAAGAGCACACTACAAGTAACAAGCCCCCATTATTATGGTTTTTCTAGTCCTTTACTTCCGACACATCTTTCGATTTAGCTGTCCGGGATATCTCAGTTACCACGTCCTATGGAACTCAAAAACCAGCTATTGTCCTGACACAGCTCAACATTTTTTGATATACTACGTTATTCAATTGTACCGCAATATTTTCTTACACTTCAGTACCTTCGGGTACTAAATCACATTTCGACTGTCGCTAAGTAACTGATAAAGCGAAACAATGTGAGAATGTCACCTTTTGATACGTCCGAGGCAAGTGGCCATCGTGCGATTTGTCGTACGATATCAAACGCTATAAATCGCTGTTAGCGTTAAATATTGCCGCTACGTCCATTCTTTTGATATACAACGACGTTCAGTTACGAAGTGAAAAATGGGATGCAAGTGCCGAGAGATAATATTATTGTTCGGTGTTTATGAATATGAATTATGGTTAAGGATAAATAAATCTTATAAACTACGTATTTTATTTTTATTTTCGAATAAGGAAGAGTAACTAATCCATTAAGTTTCTTATTTTCATTTCCCGACTCCTACAATACTTAACTAATGTAAAATATTATTTTTGACAAGTGTGACAGGTAACATTTTTGACCGACTTCAAAAAAAGAGGAGATTCTCAATTCGGTTGTATTTTGTCAACCCTTTCCAAAATGATTAAAGATGAGTTCTAAAACCTATAAAGGTCTTTATGATTTTTGTAATTAAAATGGAATATTCCTAGCAAGGCAATTGCCTGGCTAAATACATAGAAATATGAAAAGAAAATTATGTTTAAAGAATAAATATACTTACAAAGTTAACATTTACTTAACTCAAAGTTTTCTTTTCATTTAATTATTGAGATCTGTTAGCAGAAGGTACCGGAGGACATAACTAATTTAAATTTTTCGTGGAAAATTATGAACTGAAATTTGGGGCACGTGTAAGACTCAGGCATGGAGGCACCACTAAAAGTTATGTTAATAAAAGTGGGCCCAAAATAAGCAGAATTGAGTGCTGTAAAATTATTACTGAAGTAAAATACTTTCAGATCTGATGAAAAAATGTATTATTTAAACTTCGAATAGTTATTATTTTCTAACAATTCTTACTTTTAGTTACTTATTGCCACCTCCATTTTGACCCATTTAAACGGAGTTCGAGTAAAAAAAAGCATGCACTTTTCATCGTTTTCGTGAATCGGTAATGCAGGCCTTAAATCAGGCGAGGGACAGACCGCATTTGCATACGAGTAGGGCGACAAAGAACAAAGGAAATCGTAGCTTTTTTAATTTATTTTTTATGCGGTCCGATACGTTATCCGCAAAGGCTGTGGCATTACTCTACCTATCTGTGCCCACTAAATCATTTAGATTTTTGATATATATCCTCTTTAGTATTTTTGCTTTTATCGTGCAAATATATATCCTGTATCAAGGGCATCAAGATTGTTTTATCGTTACAACGTAAAATATAAGATAAGTCTTACATCTCTTTCAATATATAAATATCCTCTGTGTGTGATCTATCGCTACTTAAGTATCAATTTAGAACGTAATTTTCACAATGAACGTGATATGCTACACATGAATTATAAATTCATTCACACTTACCTAGTTTTCAAGTAAAAAGTCACGTATTAACGGCCGCTTAATTGAATTTTAAATCAAAGCCTCCGCCAGACTTCATAATAAAGCCTAAAGTTGCTTTTGTGAGCTCGCAACTTTAAAGTGAATCGATGATTTAATAGGAGCGGATTAGATGGACGAAAATTGGTTGCCTATTAAAAAAAAAGTTTTAAATTAAATTCATCGTAAAGTTTTTAATAAAAAAACCTATTTTAATCTGTAACTGAGTCGTAATAGTAATTTAAATAATATTCATCGGAGCTTTTATTTATGCACATAGGTATACGCTTCAAGAGGTTTCATTAAAAAGGCAGATTTAATTTTTTAATTATTTGTTCTTTTTCTTTTGTTGTTGAAACTTATTAAACTCGTACTTTACGGCTTTATTATTAAGATTTATATATTTTTTGTACTTTTGGATAAGCTTATGTTTGACCGCAATCTCACTATAGTAAGTGATGATGTGACTGAAGGTGGTAAACACACAAAGCCTAGATGGGCTAATGCAAATACGCCTGTTTTATTAAGCTGTACCCAACCTACATCTGAATAATTTTCTTATTTGTATATAGGTACCAACATGTTTTCAGTATGTAGGTATGTATGCATGTAAGTAAGTATTGTGACGAATGCAACTCACTTATTAGGCAGTTATTAACATCTAAATAAAATTTTAAGGCGATAGAGGCTTTCGATGAAGGAAAACATCGTGAGGAAACCATAGCACGGTGGTTGGGTACATTGGTAGTATCCGGCTGGCTGCTACCATCAAGTTGAAAATCTGTCGCCAAGCATCTACCGGTGTCTTCCGACAACTGCACCTGAGAGCCAGTTCCTATCTAAGCTTTGTGTGCTAACCACCTTCGGCCATAAAGAGTTAGAAAAAAAACTTATTCCCGCTTCAACTTATGAATGAGACCTTACCCGCGCACGTGCACAAAGGTAAATGACGCGGATTGGGCGGGGTCACACTGTCGGCGTCAGCGATTCATGCCACATTCTCTTTTAATAAAATAACTAACACTTTCTTCAAATCTTCCATTAATCCTTATGATTTGAAGCATAAGGTTGATATTGTTATCACATAATGCAATTGAAGGTTTGTCAAAGGAAGTGATCCGTCAACAAGCGACGACATAATCGACGCGTGTTACATTATAATGAGAGTTTTTAAGTTATGTTTATTTTAAAACAAGATTTTTCGGTTATATTTAAAGAGAGGCCTCATATATCTCTATTTTTGAAAAAGTTGCGTCCGTTATTAGTTAGATATGCGTCATGAATTATTATCAGATCTTACCTACTTAAAGATATTTATGTGTTAAAAAATATGCCATTATTAAGAACATTTAATTTTGTATTATTAAACAAATTGTAAAAGAAAATAAATATTTCTAAATGTAGTGAATTAATTATCAATTTATTTCTTCGAACCGAAGAAGCTCTAGATAAGAAGACATTTAATTAGTAAGATAAACAAAATATCTCGTAAAATTATATACTGTAAAATTATATTGCAAAAGGTTAAGCGTGCCACAGTATATCAAATTAAATCCGGTCTTATAATATAGACATTATCAAAGTATGAGTATTTCAACGAATCTCGCCTTAATGGTATGCTTTGAAATGGCGAATTGATTCTGATACGCCCGGCGAACAATTAAAATGTAAATTAGGCGATTGTGCGACCGCTTGAGATCAGCTAATGTGAGGAAAAAGTTACGAAGTATTGTTAAGATGAGGTTATACTATAAAAAAAACTCACAAACCAATTGAATTTTTAATAGTTTAAATTCAGTCAATGTAAATGTAAGAGTAAAATATCAGTAAATTTTTTTTTCCTTGATAATTAAGTCATCTTTTACATCCGAGATTTGACACCGAGTTGATTTCAGTGATTTGTGTACTTTTTATTCGCCATAAAATAAACACCTCCCCTTATAGAACCTACCTATAGAATTTGCCACCGTAAACTCAAGCGTTCGTTTAGATAACAAAAAAAAAACGACATTTTGCCAGGTAACAGCCTCAGGTAAAATTAAACAGATATGATTTTAATATAATACTGATAGAACTGATAATGGCGACGTATTTCAAATGGGCATAAGATCATGACAGACTTTGATTAAAATTTATAATCGATATGCTATTCTCATTATGCCCAATATCGGTACAATCTGATTGAAAACAGGCGTTTGGAATTAGTAATGAGAGTAAAGCAAACCAATCATTTCTTATCAGGTCTGCCCTCCATTGAATTTTGCGGCTATAAGTCATAATTACTTAATTAATGCAGCATATCCATAGGGTATCCATACCCTTCATAACTCAACCCACATACATGGCCTGAATTATAGAATCTCAGATTCCATATTAAATTGTGCTCTATTTAAAGTGTTGACTCTCTGCCGGTTGGAAGAGTGATTGTTATAGCTGTAATATATTCTGTGGCTGAATTAAGAATTAATGGGATCGATTTGAAGGATGCTTGGCTCGCAGTTATGTGCAAATCACATCTACCCACGTCGATCTTAATAATTACTCGATTGTATGCCTACGCGTGTGTCAATTAGCATAGCGTTGGATTTATTAAATAAAAAACAGTTACAAATGAAATTGTAATTATTAGTAATGCATAGCGAATTCTTTCCTTGATATTTATAATTATTCTTTTGTGAAAAGATCATCATCTCGGAAGTCATTTCAATGTAGTCTTTATCCCAACAATCTAAAAACCATTTCAATATCTTCGGAATTCTAATACGAATCCGGTAAATTGCTATATCATCATTCATATTCCAAAAGGTCAAGTACAGGCGGATGTCCCAAGCTGACTCAGTTACCTAATGACATGGTCTCAGTAGGTAAAGGGCATCGTTCCAATTCAATCACGAGCAATGAAACAATTCGTAACAAATGTCAAGATCATAAGGATCTTTCGAGCGAATAGACAACGGTTGAGCGGTAAATCGTGACATTTTTATGCAAGACGGATTTGATATTACTTACTTGATGTGTTTTGGATCTACATTTGTATAATAAATTGCTGAGGTCCAATTTTTGCGTGAAGTGGTCTTTTTTATGCCAAAAGTCTGGCAAACGTGCTGGTCACCTGATGGCAAGTAACTACCGTCGTCTAAAGACATTAGCAATACCTAGTGGATTTCCAATTTGTTGTTGGTTTTATACAATACCTTGAAAGCAAGTGGCTATGAATTGGAACTACCAGAACACACCAATAAATGCTTGCCACCAGATTTTCAACTTGAAGGTGGTAGCCAGCCAGTCGACCAGCGATGACTATTGTGTGGAAACTATAGCACCACTGTGCTATAGTTTCCACACAATGTTTTCCTTCACCAAAAAATTAAGCTAATTGTAGGTATTGACACACGTGTTGCACTCTTCTGGCACCCTTAAGTTACAAATCTGCCAAGAGCCAATTACCTTCTAGGGTTTGTGAAGATTGGCAACAGATTGCTTTTGCATAAGCAACCTGTGATCTACCGTCAGGTCTGCCTGTCTTTTGATATAAAAAGATCTCCATGTGGAAACAAGGATCAAAAATACAAAAGAATGGAGTCCATAAATGCTCTATGTATTCTCAACTCAAGCACACACCTCTTAGATAAAAATGTATAGTGTCCAAGAGTAATTGTTGCGAGTCTGTGGAAATTCAGTAGGAATAATGGTGTGGCTACTTACAATATAAAATCTTCGTGTCGTTTCGCGCTGCCTCCGTCTTAGTCGCGATTCTAAATCAGAATGTAGAGGATGTTACTAAATGTTATAGATTATTTAAAAAAACTTGAGAGGTGTCAAGGCACACCCGGATGGAACGAAGTTATATAAGTCGAGAGAGTATATATATATTTAAAAAAAAAAAACATTTATATACAACACAAATTTTTCACAAACAAGACAATTTTTCGTAAGAATTTTTTCCGTCTAGCCCCCTTTCACAACGCGCGATAAGGAACTTCGTTCCAAAAAAAACTTAGAAGTAAATAAAATCACTATCATTAGGACAACATATTTGAAATTTTCAATTTATGAACTGTAAAAACTACGAATCTATTCACGAATGGAAGAAACTTGAAGATCAAAGGATAACTTCATAAAGTAAATTAAAGAGGTTTTATTATTAGGTATTAATGTAGTAACTAGGAACTTTTACAAAAAAATGTAAAAAGACAAAATGATTTCTTTCTCAGCTAGTCGTTTCCTTACAATATTTTACGTAATACCGTCCTTGCATATTTGCGAACCAGGAGTCCATTTTTATCCCGCCGATGCAGCACTTCTGCGTTCCCGGTAATTGGTTGAAGTTATCTACGTCATTACATCTCGAATCTTCCCTTTTTTGCTCGTTTTATTTCTCTCTTTTCCACCACGACTTTCGTTTGTTTTTGATTCAATTACTTTTAATGCCCGTAGATCATAATCTGAGCGAATCGCTGCGTTTGGAAATTATTGGGGCTCAATTATTTCGGAATCATTCCCTGTTTATACCAATTTATGCTAGCATTAGCTTGATTATAATTTTTCAATTCCACATCATATCATAGGTAAATAAAGTACTCGTAATGCTTATGATCTCGGTATGTAACCTTTACTGAGTCTATTTTTCAACACGTTTTAAGTAACGCGTCTACAACCTTCAACTTGATCTAGATAGCCGTTACGTTTTTCTTCTCTCGGCCTTGTTTATGCGGCTTTAAGATGGTATTCATAAGGACACGACATAATTCATACAGTATCGTAGCTGGGATCGGTATTTCACTAAATGAACGCGTCTCAAGCGATATTTATAGCGACGGTGGACATAATTTAATAAACAAAGCAGGGCCGAGCCGACATTTTAATGCCACCCCGGGCATAGGATCTGATAATGGATCATAACTGGTTTTCAGACTTGGTAGATAGCATTGTAAGGAACTAGTACCACTTCGTTACGAGCTCCTGGTAAAATGTACGGTGCGCTCAATCGTTAAACAAAAATACTATCTGTGTTGGTGCTATTAATAATATTATACACTGCAATATCTGATACAGGTTCGACGCATAATTTATATGTGCCAGTGAGTTTAAAATATTTTGCTACTATTCGATACAAATTGTTTTTACGTGCGGCAATTTATTATAGTATACTTCTGGTTTAACTGAAAATAACGAATGAAAAATAAATGTCTTCACTCCATTTAATCTATTAAAATTTATAACAATAATGTTCTGGGACATTTTAAATATATTGAAAACAATAAAGCACAAGTTAGTACAAACCACAATAATGGTGATACAAATACTTGCACCTTGAAACCAATTTCATAACAACTGGTCAAGAACAAAATACTTGAAATACCATATCATCCAGCATGACAAATGACTGGCACGTCTCATATCATCCGAGATGGAAATCATACTCGGACAACAAACGAGAAAGTATAAACATTTACATTTGAGACGTCCAGCCGCCAACAAAAACGGATCGTGCTTCAATTTTGGCCTTATCTAGCCTTTCTTTTGTTTCCTTGACAGGTGCATTAGTGTGGTATCACACAACAATTAAATGCATCGATGTTGCCATATCACCGTGAGTGGATGTAATAGTCAAGGAACTTTGCTGACGTTAGCACTATCTGAACTCTTCAATCAGTCTTCGATTTGATTACGGAATTCCTTTGTTTCGACGTAATGTTTACAGCCTGCAGTGAAATGAATGACGAAACCTAATTTGATTAGTCTCATAATATTTGGTTGTTTACTAAATAGGTATCGTTTATTCCATTACTTGAGATATTGGAATATCTAATTACTGGATTTGGTTACGATTACTTCAATTGTCATGTAATGTACCTACGAGTATCATTGTTAACATTATTAATTATGATTATATTTTAATTCAAAAAATATTTTTTCTAATAATTGTGCTCAATACTTAAATAAATTGTTTTATTAACCCCCGGCTCAAAAACGACGTAAAGTAAGGAACTTCCTAATACCAAACTAAATGTTTTATACTGTGGATAATAATTTTTGAACCAAAAGAAAGTTTGTTTACCCAAGTATAATTTAGAAAGGTCACTAGGTACCTACAATCTCATCGCTCCCATACTCATTTCCACATTATACACAGATTAAAGAGCTCGATTCTTATAAAGCAATTTACAAGTAAATCTAAAAGCAAACACTCGATTAAAAGTACACACTGATGCCTTAGGGTCATTCCACTGGTATTTTGGGAGAAATTTAAGCTATTAAAAGAACATATTTTCACGCACCCAATATTTAGAGGCTGAGTGTCTTAAAAAGCAGTTTTATAGCTTTTAAATGGCAGGTAACAGTTCGTTGTGGATGTGTCGTAAAACTTTAGCTATCTCCAAACACAACTGTCTCACGGGTTGGCCTGCGACGTTTGTGAGTGGGCCGATATAAAAGGTTTTTTTATGTTTTGTCAAATAATTTAACATTAGGTGCTATTTAAATGAATCATGTTATATTTGGTTCTGTACCGTGACATACGTTTGGATAACTGAAATAAAGTTTGATGTTAGAAAAAAACACTTCGTAGATATTTAAGTTGTTTATACTAATACTAGTAGTTATGCACAGGTCGGGGGTTCGAGCCATACTTAGGATAGACATTTGTCCTAAAATATCTAATTAAGTATTATATATAAAAATCGTTTATGTAGTTCTTAATATGTGAAAAATGTCCCATGTATTTATCTATTTACTAGCTGTGGGGGACAGCGGTTTCCCGGGCTAAAAAGTATCCAATGTGTTATTCCAGGTTATTACCTATCTACCTGTGTGCCAAGTTTCATCAAGATCCTTTCAACATTATTTATTAATTATTTGCGTGAAAGAGTAACAAACATCTTCACATCCAAACATACTTTCACATTTATAATATTAGTAGGATCTTATCAATAATTAGATAGGTTAACAAGATTAGAATGCACAGTATTATACTCGTATTGAACAAGCTCCGTGTAGTTCCGTGTAAAGTGCAATATGGCGCCTATTTCCGTTACACGAAAATGGTCAAAGCAAATAGAATATCGAGACTCGTATTGGATACATTGTTCGGGTCTGGCCGTATTCAGAACCGAGTGTTCACAATTGTAAAGGAATCTAAGTCACAAATAATAGTTCTTAAAATGTGTTTTTTTTTTTTCATTCATTGCTAATATTTTGGCATGGAAAAACAAACACCAGGTACCGCTCGAATAAGGATGGTGACTGCCATATCAAATCAGCGTCTTCTTATTAAATGTCAAAACGATGATTCATATGGAGTTTTGTATGATATACATACTGGTGACGTCATAAATATACACCATCAAAAGATCTACTCTTTGTCGTTGACTAATGTCATTAAAAATCATGAAAAGGCGGAATTTTCGTTATTTTCGAGTATTTTTAGATGTTTTATACACTAGTTAGTGTTAGGTATTCTATCTTGAATATAGGCATCATCCCAATTGTACAGTAATGACTAGAGATCAGCTTTTAATATCTATAACAGTAACCTATAAAATGACTTGAGCTTGAACTTGATAAATTCAATTAAAACATTATTTAAATACCAACATTGAAATAGAGTAATTACAAAATATTATTTTTACCGCTTCTCTTAAAATATCAAACTGATTTATTTAATAATGTAGGTTCCACATTTATTCTTTTATAAAGTTAGCAAAATAATATTATTTCTTTGAACTTCATTCGAGAACTTTCGCATGAAAAATGATATCATAAAAAGAGCGACAAAGGTACAGTTTGAATAAAGAAACCAAAAAATATATTTTATTCATGATATCTTTTTATTATTTGAATAATCAATAAATGGACACAAAAATCACTAGTTCTTGAGTTAGTCAACTTGTTTACTGGTCTATTAAAGGTCAGTACAAGTGAGCTATAAATAAGGTATTTAGCCCAATGTGTGTGGGCCTAACCTTAACTGGTGGCACGATATTCATGGGAAACCTTCGGGCTATTACAATAGATCGTATACATTTGGAACTGCGAGGTATGACCTGATACAGGTTGCCGCTTTGAATTCCAATGAAATAATGTTGAAAGTCGTGGCCTTGGCAGGACTTGGAATACTTGCTGCACTGATGCTTGTTTGCAAATACTTGATTGTGCCTTTATTTGTAAGATATTATGGTAATAATGATTAGCCTACATTCTCTAGAAACATTGTAAAATTTTGATACAAATTCATAGATAAAAAGTATTTTAATAGTATATGATAAAACGTAGGTAACTGTATTGATGTTGTGAGTTTAAATTTAAAGTAACGTAATCATATGTTTTTATTATTTAAAAATTATCCGTGGGTGATGAAAATACCAATGTTTATTTTTATTTATTTATCTCAATACTTTGTGATTATTTTTGATAATTTCAACAAGATTCAAACAAATGCTCCAAGGATCATATTACTTACGTATAGTCCCATTTGCAATATCAACAACTCAAGTAGATAAAACCAAAACCGTGTTCTTATATCGAACCATATGAAATTCTGGTCAAAAAGAACTTAAGTATAAAATAAAGAAAAATAATAAAAACGCCTACCACTCAATAAATGGTAACCTGATAAAATGTTGAACGCAATAAACAAACGAAAATATGAATCGAGATTACTGTAAGCAATACACGAACGTTAGTTATAAAGGCTATTCTTGTGTGGGACGACGCAAATGGTAGTGAAACGAACACGGCGTATGAGACAGTGCATCATTTGCAATTACATGTTATTGTGCCTTTGTACCATTTTAATGTCCGACAATACGCCCTCGTTCGCAAGAATGTGGGCATTGTAAGCAAAATAGTTGGCCGTTTATTTCTGTCAATTTTTGCATCAACCGATGTGTACTAACGAGGATTATGCTATTGGATAATTTATCGTAGCATTTGAATGCCGCAAAAAGGTACAATTTGGTATAATCATAAACGGGTTGTGGAATATTATTGTCTTATTCTTTTGCTGTTTGTTATATAAATTAGCTTTTAAAATTAGGGGTTGAGCTACCAAAAAATATATGTTCTTTTTATTGAAAGGAGCAAAATTAAATAAATTATTTTTGGAATAGTAGGAACCTAAAACATATTTTCTAAGTTTTCTTTCCATACTTGTAAATCTCTATGTAAGATTGATTTGAGTAACACATAGTAGGTAACATGTGGTAACTAATGTGTATAAACATTATCAAAGTAATTGATAATTGTTTTTGCTGTCACGTTCCATCATTAACCAAGTCCCATCAGATATCAATGATCGCAAAGATTGCAACCTTTGACTTTTTACCAGTAACCTGACATTTATCCATTCAATTTAGCCGTCCGGTATGATTCAAGTCATTAATCATCTTAAAGGCTAACCCGCGAATTAAGCTCCCATTAGGCTGCAAAAACAATGATGGATAAAACCTCGTGCGCCGTAAGCACAAACGCAAATATTGCCTCTTGTTAATCTTTTACACAAGCAAACGCATAGCATTAAGTAAATCCTTCAAATAATCCAGTACGAAAAGCCGACAAGTCTCTGTCAACACTCGACGAACGCGATTTCCTTGGCAAGCGGTGAAGTTCTCGGCGTATTTACATTTTCACACATAAAGTAAATTCCTCGTATCCAAAAGTTGGAGGGCGGGGAAACGAAAATAGCGATTCATCACAAGTTTTAATCTGTTCTAGAGTTTGGCCCACTTGCGGTTTAAGGTGCGACAGACGTACGTCTGAATTGCTGTAACGTTCATGTTACAAACGGAATGCTAATATTAATAATTTGTAACCGATTCCAATATAATAATGCTCGTTTGTATAAAAAAAAACCAGTCCTGGAATAGGACATTGGATACTTTTCATTGGGAACTCGGGGCGGAAGCAAATATTAAACATATAAATTTCAAGCTCTAAAAGTTTCAACTAAGTCTATGAACGTTTCAACCGTGTTCCCGTGGGATATTCGCAACATAGCGTGGTGATTAGCTATAGCTTTTCTCGATAAATAGGCTATCCAACACAAAATATTTTTTCAATTCGAACCAGTAGTTCAAACGCGCGTTCAAACAACTAAAGTCTTCAGTTTTACATATTACTTATAGGTATAGATTATTCAGAAATGCCATAATTTATCAAGATATTTAAAATATTATAGTTTATTTATAGAGTCTTTAAATTAGAATAGCTGGAAATTTTTTTTTTACTGAAAATAAAATCGCTTATGATACACGAATTTACCGTATTTGGACGGCTCGGTGCGGTTAGCGGCTCACCTCTGCAACTGAAAGTGCCCCAAATATTTTATGTGAATTCCTTTGTACCAAATAAAATATTATTTTTACCTTCATTGCGTGACGACACTAAACACGCAACGCACTTTCTGATTTATTTTGACGGAGTTACCGCTGACTTTTGTTTTGTGAGTGGTGGCTCTTACCTAATTAAGAATTAAGCTAGATTATACTTTGCTTACTTAGACTTTTTAGGTATGAACTGTGACAAACATACAAGCGCATCACCTGATGGTAAGTGACTACCGTCGCCAAGGAGTTACCATGGTTTTACCATGGCTTGAAGACAGCATGCAAGGTGGTAGGGTACTTTGAAGTACTCTCAAGTTGAAAATCTGTTGCCAAGCATCTAGCGGTCTGTTCTGACAGCTGCACTAGAGAGCCAGTTTGCTTCTAACATTTGTGTGCTTACCACCTATGGCCACATCATCACTTACCAGACCATGGTGAGATAGCGATCAAACACAAGCGTAAAAAAAACATTTATATTAAAAAAAAAAATATTTGAAGATTCTTCTTTTTCCTCATTTTTTCGCTAAAAAGTTAATTGTTGTTGAGAAGGATACATGCACAAGCACATCACTAACAAACGCCCCAAATACATCACTAAATATTTGCACATCATAAATTAATCCATATTGTTCACATCTTTATTTACATGTTTATAGTAAATCAGCTGTTAGTGTTAAATCAGCTGCTTTTATTGCTTGCAATCAGTTAGCCGTCAGTTAAACTGGAATATAGAAACCACATAATGTTCATGTTTACTGTTTACGCTATGTATTATGGGACGGTTTATCGCTATTCTATTTTACAGAGCTAAATCTTGGGAGAGCGTGAGATATTAATTTCGTTTTGTATTCGTGCCGTTTGCTTCTGTGTTTCGTAAATTGATAAATGGTTTTGTATAAAATACTTCGTGTTCTTGGACTAAGCTTATCTTTGTGTAGCTTTGATTTGCTATTTTTTTATCCATACTTAATATTATAAAGAGGACAGGTTTGTTTGTTTGCATTGAATAGGCTCCGAAACTACTGGACCGATTTCAAAAATTCTTTCACCGTTGGGAAGCTACACTATCTCTGATGAACATAGGCTATATTTTATCCCGGGATAAGATAAGATCCCACGGGAACGCGGGTGAAACCGCGCGGAACAGCTAGTAATCTATACTTCTTTACGAATATTATAAAGTTTGTGAGCAACGGCATGACCGATTTTGACAGGACTTTCACTGGCAGATAGCTGATGTAATAAGGAGTAACTTAAGTAAAAAAAAAGCAAACTGTTTAGCCGTGAAAAGATAAGATCGTAGGGAACGCGGGTGAAACTGCGAGGGTCATCTAGTATGGCATAAAAATGTAAATAGAATAAGAGCCAAGCAACTCCTGTTTATCCTGTCGTACAGAACCTTCGATCGCCAACATTAACGTTATTAAAAATACATCTTATAATATTGATAGTCCATTACAGCTAAGCTTCTAGACATTTCTATGAAACACGAGACCGCTCCGTCAACTTCTAATTGATGCTGTCAGTTAATATAAAGCGGGCCTTAACAATGCCGGAGTAAGTATCCATTCTATCGTCCCCTGAGAACGTTCCGGGTTATTCTATTAAACTGTTATTTCGTTAGTTAGCTTGTTTTCTATCGAGTTATGGACAACGTTGCGTAATATGTTTTATTTATCGTAGTTTAGAATTTAGATCTTTACTAGTTTTCCGCCCCGCGGTTTCACCCGCGTTTCCGAGGGATCTTATCTTTTCCCGGGATAAAAAGTAACCTACGATTTATTTTTTATGATCTACCTGTGTGATAAGTTTCATCAAAATCCGTTCTATGGTTTTTGTGTGATTGACGATCAAACAGACAAACATACAAACTTTCATATTTATAATATTACTAGGAGTAAGGATAGGATTAAAGTTTAAGAATATTTTGGTATAATTTAAGTCTATTATTTATCTTCCTATCCTACTAATATTATAAATGTGAAAGTTTGGATGGATGTTTGTTACTCATTTACGCCAGAACGGCTGAACGAATCTTGATGAAATTAGGAACAGAGATAGATTGTAGTCTGGAATAGTACATAGGCTACTTTTTATCCCGGAAAAAGATAAGATCCCTCGGGAACGCGGGTGAAACCGTAATATTATAAATGTGAAAGTTTGGATGGATGTATGTTTGTTACTCATTTACGCCAGAACGGCTCAACGGATCTGTATGAGATTTAGCGTGGAGATAGATTATAGTCTGGAATAGCACATAGGCTACTTTTTATCCCGGGAAAAGATAAGATCCCTCGGGAACGCGGGTGAAACCGCGCGGAACAGCTAGTCTTATATATTTTTTAATTTACACATATTCGAGCCACCAAATAACGTTTTGGCTATGTAAATTGTAGCTTACACAAGAAACTAAAAACAAAATACCAAAGATACTGATAATTATCGCCGCGATAGTATTTGATAATGAAAAATCTTTAATGATACATAAATTCAGAGTCACAGGTGAAGAGTAAACGCCTTTAATCTTTTGAACAACAAACTATTGTTTCGGCCCATTACCCCTAACGCATCAATAGTTACTGCATATTACTGTTCTAAAGCAAATAGTCTTTGCAAGAAAAGCTGCGCTTTTTCGATTAGCGATAAATCGAAAGTTTAATTGTCCGAGAAATAAAAGGATTAAACGTTCTATTCGATAGTATCACTACACTCTGAGGTTCTCTCACATTTACAAGTCAAAGTAATTTTTCGAATGATATTGGCCTTGGAACCATCACTAATCCAAATGATTAGTGATTCCGAGGGATTCCAAAACAAACTTAAATAATCACTGAAACACTTGCAATGGCAACACAAATATTAAATTTAATGGAACTACAGAGTGTGGTTGATCTGCACCATTTTAGGTTTGAAATTGTTTTTAGCCAAATGTCTATCATGAAATTAAAATAAGCTTCCATTCAATTCAGATTACTTGGAAATGAAATCGTATCTGTCAAAAATTCATTTATTTTCTATTTCTTTTTATTCTGATCTTTTTATTTAACACTGTCCTATTCAAATAAATCCCAAAGAAAAAGCTTTTTCAGTTATTCCCAAATTTTCCATGTTTTCGGGCACTGATTTTTTTCAACATAAAACCTCATTAGGACGATTTCGAACATTTTAAAATCAAAAAAATGCCAAATTGGTTCAGCCATTCCAGTGAAGCTAACGAATAACCAAAAAACATCATAAAAGTTTGTTTGATTATCAAAATGTGAATACTGGCTGGTCAGCAAAATAGATAATCTTCATTTACTACCTAAAATATCAAAATTTTGTTTACATTATATCATTGATAACATGGAGAGTCTATTGCCTTTAAAGTGCAAAAGCCTAAGCGAAATGCATTTTACGATGATATTAAGTAGTTGCTATTGCAAACGCGTACAATAAACCATTTAACTCCTTGTTTACGTGTTTTGTAAGCTTAAACTAATAAGGGCATTAAAATTATATGAGTTTAACACAACAGGACGTCCATACAAAGACATACACAACACAATGTATGTATGTTTTCAAACACCCGGATCGTATAATTTTATAATACCTGTCGACAAAGTTACAGTTACACTTGATAAAATTTTAACAACTTATTTCCAATCTTATACGGAAGAATTAAGACTTTCAATGAAAAGTTTAAGTGAAACCAATAGCAAATAAAAATATGTTAACGGTCATAAGCGTCCAACAGTGGCTTGACCATCTTTGTCAATAGCCAATCAGCTAATCCTCATGAAACTCGTACCAAACACGTATATACCTACTAGAATCCGGTACTCTGTTGCTTTTAAAATTGGTCGGGTAATAAACATTTATGATACATTTATTTTAATATTGTTGTCGATAAAATCAAAGAAAGGTTGGATTTAAGAGTATCCTATAATGAATAGATGTGATTAAATTTAACCATCAATAAAACCGTGGTTATTTGACGTTACACGTTTATAAGCCTGTAAAATTGTTCGTTTTGCTAGCCATATTCTAGCGACGTAAAAATATAATATTGTGTTATTTATGACGGTTGTAAATATTTAATACGGGGTTTTGAAAATTGGACATGTTAGGAAAAGCATTCCTAACTTTGATTCTGTGGAACGACGAGTAAAAAAATTAAGTGACAACAAAGAGGTTCATCATGTTTGCAGGGTTGGTAACTCGCGTTTGGTACCACTGGTGTTGCAAGCGTCAATTATTTGCAAAGGTAATTTATCATTTGGCTGTATGTTTGATTGAATGCCATGTTTAGTGGTATAAAAACAATATAAATTTGTCTAAAAGTTTGATAACTTTTTTTTAATTGACTATGTGCGTAATTTTATAGCAGTGCTTGTCAGTTTGCATAGCTGTATACATATAGCAGGTTTAGATTTTACCATACCTTCCACGAAATTAGATTACAGGCGATACTTATGTATCTGTATAGTAACTAGAGTCGCGATTTCTTTTCCGAATTAAATTTCTTCTTTTATAGTTTTGGGACTATAGTCTCTTTTCTAGCCAAGGAGTTAACCTCTATGGATAGAGATGTTTAAATAAAGAGTTTTAATTATTTTATTCCATTTGTTGGTAAACACAAAAAACTCAATTCAAGTATAGTTTATAAGGTAAACACAATGCGCGTGCCAATGCATGACAAATCAATAATCGACAACAGACAACGCATCTCTGTATTTACTTAGGAATTTACTGCGTCTCTATAGTAGAGTTTAAATAGGGAAGATAATATGAAATAAAATAATAATTTCAATGATACACGTGATATTATCATAAAACAGATTACTATGAATAGTAAAATTAATAATTAAAAAAAAACAAGATAATAAAGACTTGTCTAGTGAAACATTTCACATTAAAATAAAAAACATCGTTGTTCTACTACCTCGGTAATCATTACATTAATACTTGCGTGAAGAACACTCTTTGGATGAAATTTGGTAAAGACTACGACCTAGAATACCAATGTAGGTGTATTTTATCTTAACCTTCAAAGTAAAATAATAAATAAAAGGGGTTATTTCGTTACATAGTAAGTAACTTTACGTATGCAAAATTATATAAATTAATTAATAGGTACTACAACGCATTAATTTTGCTTTTTTTATAAATCTCGTGCAAGGGCTTATATTGATCCTTTGCTTTAGATCCATTGGATTTATTTTGTTGTTAAGTTTTTTTATGCTTAATGAACTCCATGTCTTGTTTTAGTGTTGGCCGAGAATATAATCGCAAGCCAGTGGGTGTTTATTACTTTTTTATTGCGCTCAGTGCACGCCGGAACATGGAATAATCGAATGTTTTAATTTCGATATCGGTATATTTGATTATTAATTTTACGATTTTATAATGCTTGCATTAAATTCTTTGGTATTTTAATTATCATTTATAAAATTGTAATTCTTGATAATAAATTTTAACTATATTGAATGAAATTGTAACTATATCACGTTTGTTAAAAACGAATAAAAAACTTACATTAATCTTTATCTCAACGAAAATAATGTTATTATCTTAACTAAAAAATACCATCTAAAATAGATAGTTAAGTTTTATATGCGATATTAAAAAATGTATATTTTTTCTTAATCACAAAGTTTAATAGGAAAGAAAACATCAACTTATTTTAACTTATTAAAAAATGTAATAGTCAACACGCCCGCATCATTGATGTTTCGTCATAAACAATTGATACGTACCTACCGAAAATATCAAGTCCTATATTGTATACATACAGACAGACATACATTGTGAAATAAAAAGCATTACGTTGTACAATACTAAACGTATTTGATGTATCAATTTATACCTCCGAGGCAACTAATGGATTTATTTGGTATTCCGATTGTGTTAAATGAAAATTATTACTTTGATGGTAATAAAATTGTGAGATGATGTCTTTGTTTTTCGTTTGTCTGTACTATATTTATGTGTAGGTACCGTGCTTTACAATGTTTTGATTTTTGTTCGTAGAACGATAGGATGAATAGATAATATATTATTTTGTGTGTGGGTTGTAATCGATTCGTTGATGGGAGAATTTTATTGACTAGTTTATCTACATTCAGAATTATGAAAAAGGTAAGAATTTATTAATAAAACATGACTTTCTTAACAAAATCATGAGTAAGAGATAGTTAGTGCTTTTCTTATCAAAATAATAGAGAGTGAAACAAAACGATTAAAATATATTCCTTCAGATCTTAATCAATCTTCTGTTGATACTTTTTCTATCTATTTCCTCTTGAATAAATAAATGCAATAATCAAAGATCATTTACGTATAGGTACATGATATTATTATTCTTGCAGTATACCATGATACCGTTAGAATAGAGTTATGAGCTTCATAACACAAATAAACCTCTTTGAGTTCAAGTCACGCTATTCAATAAATATCTTATGTCGCGCAAAAAATTGTCAATTTAAGAGCTGGAAAGGGGATATACTCACAAATTTTATTTTAGTCTGTATATTAAAAGGTTTACAATCGTTACTGACTGATCTATCAATACACTGCTCAAACCACTGAACAGATTGCGCTGAAATTTGGCACGCAGATAGTTATTATGACGTAGGTATCTGCTAAGAAAATTTACCCCCCAAGGGGGATGAAACGGGTGTTCAAAGTTTGTATGGAGAAACGGGAACGCGAGTGAAACCGCGGGGTGGAAAGTTAGTATAATATAATTGTAGGAATCGCGATTCAAGAAAAATATAATTTGCAGTAAATTTTATACATAAATGATCCATTACTCACTTTAGTTTTTGTTTATTTATACATTTGATTTTTATCCTATTTTGTTTTTATTTATTTATCCATAAAACTACTTGATTGTCTTTCTGCGTACTCTTTAATGCCTCGTTCAGACTTTGTAAAGTGGTTAGACGAGTAAGTGAAGTTATTGTTGTGGATGGTAACTTGCCACTTAACGAGAACTAATTTGCATAGTCTACTCACTGACTTGTCTACTTGACACTTTAACTTTTCAAAGAATTAGGACGGTGCCAAAATAACTTAAGTTTTTATGTTCAAAGTCAAGATTAAAAATTTTTGTGTCGTAAGTATTCTGGATAATTTTTGAATTATTCAGAAAAATGTTTTTTTTAAAGAAAATGGAAATGTGAGTGAACACCTATCTGATTTTCATCCATGGATGACGAACATTTATTTACATGTTGAGCACATACTAAATTAAAAAAACCGAAGAAGTGCGAGTCGGACTCGCCCACCGAGGGTTTCGTACAAATTTGTAGGTACATATTATAAATAGTTCAGGAATTGAGTCCCGCAGTTAGATTTTTTATTATTTAATTACAAATGTATAGTTTTCAGATTTTTCCCTATACCTATAGTATAAGATGGTATTACTTGCCAAATTTCATAGTTCTAGGTCAACGGGAAGTACCCTATAAATTTTGATTCCCATGAGAGCGTCGTAATATACGTTTTTTTGCGACATGTTTAGGCTGTATCTTTTTTTACGTTAACTTAGAAGTTTTTTTTAAAGGAACTGTAGACTTCAGTATATCGTTTTATTTTCACCTCGATACTTCCATGCGTTCCCGAGTTAAAGGGTTTTGACAGACAGGCGGATTCCGTTTTTACCTTTTGCGGTACGGAACCCTAAAACGGATAATATTATTGTCATACGCTTAGATTACTAATAACGTCATACGCTATAAAAAGAGCAAAATGAAAATGCACAAATAGATGTTTGATTGAACGATATCACTCCACGATCAAACAATTTGATTTGATACATATCCTGTTAAAATATAACCATTTAGTTTCTTAAACATTTAGCAAACTTTTTGTTACTGTGTAATTTAATTCTAACTCGTTGAAAACATATATTTAATTTAATAGCTAATAGTTCACAAAAACCTGACAAGTGCTGTCAATATAATGCCAGCCAGTATACCTACAACATTTTTACTATTTCCATCGCAAACAGTTGATTAAAGTCATGGACAGTCATGGTCAATATACGAAACGATAGGCGAATATTTTATTACAAGTTGTAAGCGGCCGCGATTTTAATTATTAGTTAAGCATAGTTTTGAAAGTCAGTGGCCAAGCAAAGCCTGCGCCAGTGTGCTCCGATAGATGCACTTGAAAGCCTGTTTTATATTCTTATCCCCTTTGGTACTCGACTGGCTGGCTACCACCCTCAGGTTGAAAATCTGTCGCTAAGAACTTGTTGGTGTATTCCGGCAGTTGCACTTGAGAGCCAGTTGCCTTTAAGGTATTGTAATAAGGTGTACAACACATAGGTAATCCCCTTGGTATTGCTAATTTCTATAGACGACGGTAGACACTTACCATCAGGTGACCCGCCAGCCTCGTTGTCACATAATATGGTATAAAAAAATAAACCTTTTTACAATACCTTTACCTTTTTACTTTGTAGTGCCCGACTGGCTGGCTACCACCCTCAAGTTGAAAATCTGTCGCCAGGCACCTATCGGTGTGTTCCGACAGCTGCGCTTGAGAGCCAGTTTCCATCTAGGCTTTGTGTGCTTACCACCTTCGGCCACATCATCACTTACCAAGGTGAGATTGTGGTCAAACACAAGCTTATCCAGAATAAAAAAAAAGCCTTAAATGTTATATGTATAGGTTACAGAATGTTCTTATCACCCGCTCCACTTGTGCACTGCACCATAACTAAAAGAGAAGCAGTGATACGGCGCTCGCATCATCGGTCAATTACAAAAAGGTAATCCCGGAGAGGCACTTAATGAATCATTATGACCGACGGCACGGTCGACTCAACGGGTGATGTGTGCACGATTTATAGTCCTGATTTTATTTTAATGTCCATTTTTTTTACATTTTTGACCAATTGTGGCTTGTGGTAACAGCTATCTTTGGCAAACAATGGGTATCAGATTTTTATTTACGTTTGTGTAATTGCTGATGGGGACCTAGTGATTGCAAATGTATTTTGTTTTATTATAAACAGTAATCCGAAAGATAGTCACTAGAAAAATTGCACTTTGGCAATTTTAAATCTAGTAATACGTTTTTTATTCCCAAAAAAATATAATTTAGTACAATGGTTTTACATACAAGCTAAGAGAACATTCAGTCTCCATACAAAAAAAAATAACGATGTCCCTTGTTCAGTTTCATATTTTAGTGATCGTTATTATTTGCCCTATCAGTGTAGAGCTGATAGTAGTGGTTCGATAGATTTATATTGGTCCATGTTATTGAATCTGAGTTCTAAGAAACATAAAGAGAATATAATATTTTTTTCAAAAAAAATATTAAGGAAACTAATTTTGCCTATTCTAAGAATATTTATGATTAAAACTTTTCAGAATTCTCTAAAATAAGCTGAAAATAAAGTATTTGTAAAATAGGATAAGTATTTGTATATAATTTATATTTGTGTAGATTTTGATAGTTATTGACCATAATTATTATAAGAAACATTCATTCGATAACCCCACAAACTCTATAAATAAAAGAGCTGGAACAATATCCATTTACTAACAACTAAATCTAACGCCCGCACTATAGATCCTAACGAGTCCAACTTGACGTACATTTGAGTGACTTGAAGTCAAAGGCGACTCGCGTCCACATCACTCATGGCCAGTGTGAGTGTGACCTTGCCTATGTCGGCGTAAAATGTAGGCGTGGTGTGAGAGATCACCTCGAAGTAGAGAAACACCGACAACCAAACAAGTGACCGATGTTTGTACTAAACAAGTTTTGGTAGTTCAACTTGAAAATTGTTATTGCTTTATTTATAAATATTTGCCAACATAGTCAGAAGGTCCAAAAAATATTGAAAAATGTAAGCTTGACCTTTATAAATGCCCTAGGGAATAAACTGAATACAATGTTTGCCTTTACTTAGTAAATTACTTATAATATAATTATCTGTTATTCTTTGGGTATGAGAAACTTTGAGTCAGACCCTCCAGTAATTTTTTTTTACTATACTTACTCAGGTTGAAATAATAAAAAATGCTCAAGTTACTCTTTAAGTATTCAGATTTAAACCTTATGCTCGTGTTATTTACCAAAGGTTGGAAATTTTAGTAGGAATTTATAATTTTAGCTTCACTCCAATGTATTTTTGTATGTTACAAAAATTTCCTCAAATTATTCTCATTTTATTTGTAATTGTAATAAATTTTAAGCGTTCCAACATCAAATACCATAAGATATTCCGCCTCTCTAATAAAGCACTCCAAATGTTGTTTTGAATATTTATTTGCCAAGTATCTGGAATCACATTAATGCCCCTGCTTAGCCCTCTTTTTGTGAGCTAAAGAGTTCTGGAAAACGTCGTCTAATTAATAATTTATCAGGCTTTTAAAGAAACCGTGGACAGAGATAATGAGATATTTTTATGAATATCACTATGCGCTACCGTGAATACAGGAGTAGAGACTAAAGACCTTGTGTAATTCGGAATGATCGTTCCGGGAACACTGTTTGTAAAAATATTTACTACAAATGCCATGATACATATTCCATTTACTCTCCAAATATTATTGCAAACTGAACCTTATGTTAAAAGAGCTAAATGTGTTCAATATTATCTCGTAAAGCAGAAGCAAATTTGTATAATAATACCGCCGAAGGATGTAAGCAAAGCAGTACAACGTATGCTTAAATGACGTTGTTATAAACCGATTAAACTGCACATTGGATATTATATGCCTATATTTTACATAAAAACATAGTTAACTGCACAACGATCATATTTTAGTTATGATAATCGGACCCTTAATAATTTTGTGTTGATGGTAGGTACTTCATATACCGACAATCTTATGATGCGCGCGGAAAATTTTACGCAACTTCTAACACAAGGGAATAGAGTTTATTTTTCATTTTATGATGCTAAATATAAGTTTGCATCTTTGTATCGATTTTAAATGCAAATGTGCAATTCGTTTAAAGTCATGTAAAGGTGTCGTCTTGAAGCATCGCTAATTGATGTTTTATTATTGTTCGCATATATTTAGTTAAAGTATTTTTGAAATTAAAATTGTTGAGTACCTACAGCAATATTGTTTAAAATTTAAATTATTTATGGTTTACTTTTTGCTTCTGTATTATAAATTGTTAACAAATTCTCTTAAATCTTGGCATTTTTGACTATTTTTGAAAGGCAAAGGTGTAATTTATACAATTATTTTTATGAGGAAATAAACAGAATACTTCATTCTTATAAGGTGTATTAGTATAGACAAGAAATATTTTATGTACATTTCCTTATTCTTCAATCATGGGATCTAGCCTGAAGCATCTAAAAACCGTTGCATTACATCCAATTTAACTTGACATTTGAGATTTAAAGTAACATTAAGAAGGTTTATTCGACTGGCAGGTCCATGTTAAATGGCTAGTCATTAGTTTGGTCGTAAAAAAGGTTGCGTTACTAAAATTATGTCTTTATTAGAACCATTACTGTTATTTTACGCTTTAATATTAGTGTAAATAAAATGAGATGAATACTTCAATTATTTTGTAATTTTTGAGGTTTTTACCTATTATTATCTTTATGTCTATTAATTGCGGCATTTTGCTTTAACTGTATGCTTTTGTTTTATGTGAATCATTATTCAAGTACAAGAAATCGGTGTCGATTCACGAGGCCTTTTGGTAACTCCCCGTTTTTCAAATTTCGTCCCAGTGTGATCGTTCCAAAAATAAAAACATTGGGAGTTGGACCAAACACAATATGTCATTTGTCAACGTTTGGCTCACATGACGTGAAGTAATTTATGGTACACTTATATGTTGCTTTTATGTGGAAAAATACGTAAAAGACATTGGATATTGCTTAAGAACTTCAAATGTCTAACCATGATTCGAGCATCCCTATTCTTAGTTGAAAACTGCCTCTGAATAAATAATTTTAAAACGAATCTAATGATACTGAATATCGCAATGGTTTTATTCATAGCTTCAATAACATTCTACAGGTTATTTAACCCGGCGTCATGGGGGTGGAAAAGTGTTACACGGACGTTGGGGTGGGTCTCACCGACCCGCTCATTAATGTCACATTTATTCCAATAGTTTATAAATAATTTTTTTTTTCGATTTCAGTTTTTTAGGTATTTATGTAAAAAAATTAAACACAAATATCATATTATATTATGTTTTTATTATATTTAATAGAAATTTAAAAAAAGAACGAAAAATGGTAACAAAAAATTTATCTTCGACTTAAATGCAATTATATTAACAATTAACAATCAGTCTTCATGTTTTAATTAAACTTTTTAATAGGAAACTAAATTAACTTTAAAATATAATATAAAATATATAAATAAATTAATTGAAATTGCAAGAACCTCTTCGTCGTAGTACTTCTTCTCGATTCATTATATACTAAATACATGCAAAAATACAAATAAAATACATTAAACTGTATATTAACAATTATAATCAAAACCCATACCAAAAAAACAAATATTAAAGGATAAAAAGGCAGATAATAATTAAAACAATATCTATACATAATGGCGCGAAATTGTTACACTGACTGCGGGCTTGGGTCTCACATACCTTATTCAATGTTATGCACGTGTAACTCCCACTGCGGCTGTCGCACAACTAACGTGTTGGTAGCGATGCATAGAACAACTCAACAGCTCCAGCTATTAAGAAGAGCGGCAACGTCGCACGCATAGTAACAGAACTAGAAGGAAAATAAAATGTGACGGGTCGCACAGACCCAACCCCCATGACGCCGGGTTAAAGTAAATTATAAATGAAGAGCGACAGTCATTCAAGTGGAACACAAGCTTGAAACTTCTCATGATTCTCATTCTCTTCTCTTTTTCAAATGACGTATTATGTTTGAAATTAGCACATATTACATTGATATCATCGTGTTTTTTTTTTATTTGTGTTTCATTAACTATTCAAAAGGGCATTTATCATCCTAATTTCACTGAGATAACACAATACAATACTCACGCAGTACCCTTCCTAAATCATCACCGGTGAATCTTAATTTATATTTGTTTACGAATTATATATATACATACCTACATATTGTGCTATAAGTTAAAAAAAACATTGAATTGACAGTGAGCAAGCCATGTTTGTCGCAGAAATGAAATATTAATATACCAAACGTACGAGCAGACAAATGAAGCGGACCCTTTAGACCTATTGATGAGCTGCAAAGCCACTCCTGCAAATTCAGCAGTTGGATAGAGTAAATAGAAGACTAGGAGGAGGTATATAAAGATGAAAAGTTTGTTTGTTTGTTTGAACGCGCTAATCTCAGGAACTACTTACTGGTTTGAATTGAAAAATTATTTCAGTTTTGGATAGCCCTTTTACCAAGGAAGGCTATATAACATCACGCTATGTTGAGAAAATCACACGGAAACGCGGGTGAAACCGCGGGAGACATGTGTCAAATATATTAATTAGTACTTCAGCTCTCGGATGATGACTGGGTTATAATCAGTTTCTATAAAAAACATTAAAAATATTTTAAAAAATGGTTTACTTTAAGTTTGCAATGTATACCTATAGGTACGGTCGGCCAAGAAAGTGGTGTACCACCCTAAGGTTGAATGCCGCTTGCAGATTCATAGGTGATAAAGATTAGTTTCGCTGGCAGATCAATCTGACAACTTATGACAACGTCATTATTATGCATCTCTTTCAGTGATATCTTTTTAGTTTGAACCTTGTTGTAATTTTCGATGACTAGGAAACTAAATCAAAACTGGTACACCACTTTCTTGGCTGACCGTACCTACGCAGTTTCTAGAACGTAAAAAAGCCTGCATGGTTGTCAGCCTTCTGACTAAAATCTATTGATATTGGGATAGTTTTCTAGCCCTTAATCTAGCAGTGGCATATAGGCTGATGACGATAATAATAGTGTATCAATCCGAAATTATTGATTGATAATCACAAAAAAAATATTATCCTCGTCAAGAATTCATATCACATTTGAAAGTGGAATGCCTTTTTTTCTAAACATTGCACCTATAATCAAAAACCAAACAACAGAAGCCGCAGGCATAACGTAGTTTCAAACTAAAAATATAGGTATGTATCGATGGTTTACGAGTATTACATATACAATTTATCGAGTTTGATTCCGATAATTGGTATTTTGGTACCAACTAAATTAACCTTTGTATCGTTGGTGATTTTATATAAGTGTAAACAAGCTATAATTCGAATAATGGTCTGGTATGTATAATGTTAATATGCTATTAAGGTTCCGTAGTGGATAGAGTCGATCTATTTCGGTATTCGTTCCAAAACGATTTATAAAATTTCACTTTTTAAAATAATATCTACAGTGTCGGCGTACATTATCTGAAAATCATATTAACCACAAACTTGTGGAAAAACCGTACACATAGTAAGTAAAGCAAAACAGTCCAAACATCAAATATATTTTAGATAAATTTGCGCATTCATAAAATGAAAATATTGTACCTTCTTATGATGATAATTCTACCTTCTGCCACTCAATGCTGCAACAGAAAAAATATTGAAGGAGTTCAAAACTTTTTATAAAATCTATAATTACCTGTCTAACTATCCAATCTACGGAACTCTAATAAAATCCATCACGCCATACCGCTGCCCAGCCAGCAATACAGTCCAGTATAGTGAACCTATAATACAGATAACTTGTAATCTTTGTGAGATAGTTAACAATCACATTGGTGAGTGCGCGGCGTAAATTGTCCCCGCAAGGTTTGCCGGCCGCGCCGTCCATTTAGAAAAATCTCCTGTGCTTTTCCGCTCAGCGATCGGGTTCCTGTACGTTTCGGTGGTTCAAATTAAGCTATTTTCAGACATTAAAATAAATAATAGACAGATGAAATCAGACAAATGAATTAGTTTGAAGATTAATTGCGGAGCGGTGTTAATGCACGGTGGTAGGGTACTTTGTAGTACCCGACTGTCTGGCTACCACCCTCAAGTTGAAAATCTGTCGCCAAGCACCTATCGGTGTGTTCCGACAGTTGCACTTGAGAGCCAGTTCCCATCTAGGCTTTGTGTGCTTACTACCTTCGGCCACATCATCACTTACCATAGTGAGATTGTAGTCAAACACAAGCCTATCCAGAATAAAAAAATATATATTTTAATTAATATACCTAAAGCAAATCACATTTTACTATAATTTTAATTTATGAAGTTATTTAATCAGAATATACAAAGTAGCTGATTTAGCTGTGAGTACCTATTGTAAAAATAAACTCCTGCACTCAACTTCTAAAATCAAAATGAATGTAATTATTTAATTCTTCTTCTCGGTTACGATTAACAAAACATCATTGACCAACATACATGTATATCCTCCTATCCTATGTTTGAATGTGTGCGAAGATGTTTGTTACTCTTTCACGCCAAAACTACTGAACAGATTCTGATGAAACTTGGCACACAGGTAAATCGTAGCCAGGAATAATACAGAGGATAGGTACTTTTTATCCCGGGAAAAGATATCATCCATCAGGAATGTGGGTGAAACGGCGAGGGACAGCTAGTATCTAATATACCTAGCACTAAGGTGGCAAAAAACCATGCGACTCGCTTGCAACACCAAGCAATGACTCGCGCGTTCTTCGAGTCACACTGATCATCTTTTTTTTTGTTTTATGTCACTAGTGACAACGAGGCAGGCGGCTCACCTGATGGTAAGTGACTACCGTCGCCTATAGACATTATCAATACCAGGGGGACTACCAACGTGTTGTACAATGTACACCTTATTACAATGCTTTAAGGGCAAGGGCAACTGGCTCTCAAGTGCAACTGCCGGAACAGACCAACAGGTGCTTGAGGGTGGTAGCCAGCCAGTCGAGTACTTCATAGTACCCTACCACCGTGCTGTGGTTTCCTCACGATGTTTTCCTTCACCGAAGGAACCCATCGTGAACCTCATTGTAGGATTCGATCCCTCTTCTACAAAGAATACTCTTCGTTATTTAAGCTATAGAAGATTTACATTACGAAGCAATGTTTATCCTTAGGCTAAGACGAAGGGCTGGCTGGACCTATGCGGTGGACGTTCGCTCTGCTAAGAGCGACGCGACAAAAAAGAAGAAGACTAAGGGTCTCTAAGCCGCTTGTGAGCTCAAGATCGTTGAACATTATGGCACGCCGCTGGATCTGGTACCGCCCACAGATGACAGCAGTAGGTACTTTATACAGGATGCGACTTTTACAATGATGCAGTTTTTTTATAAGACCACCATAGAATAAAACCAAAAACTGACTATTTTAAGCCCCACATTATGAACACACACCATTATAACATTCATCACGTTGCAACTGACCCATCACTAACTCTTTGGAGACGCTTTTCATTGGCACTTTGTCGTAATGAATCCCCTCATCAGAAGATGACAAGTGCATTCTGGTTATGAATTTTTATGCGATATAAGTTATTGGTAGAAAATAACTTCGTTTTTAGCTTACGGGCCTCATACGTGTAACCGAGCTATTAAGTGCATGTGCACTGAATATAAACAGCCAAATTAAATGTTGACATGTCTTGTTGATTGTCTCTTAAAATTACCATTGCCTTTATTAACTAAAGGTATTTATAATTAACTATACCACTAACATCTTCTCGGTATGGTTTTCTTTTATTGTTTCTACATCATAGATTGTCCCACTTCATATAAACTTTATATACATATTTTTGTTTGTATTGTTGAATTAATTAACGGCATTCCTTACAAATTTTTTTCAAGTAACTTTTTTTTACTTCTTGAATTTCAAAAATATTTGACTGATAAGAATACATTTTGATTTGATTTGTTTTCTATGAAACATTTCAATTCATTCACAACGTATCAACGTCACAACGTCATTATTACGTACCATTACGTACAGTACGTAGCAACGGAAATTCATTTATAATGGCTAAATTAAAAATCCATATTAACCACCAGTAGAGAACGGCAATGTATGTAGGTAAGTACCTACTATTAAAAAAAGAGCCGTAAATTTTAAAAAAGTGTGTTGTAAAGACATAATTTGCTGTTCTCATAAACAATGGCCCGGGTGCTAGCGCCTGAAGCCACAAGCAAATGAAGCATGCTCTCACGTGCAGCATAACCGATATTTTAAGACCTTTCAGCATTCCTAATACCCCTCTTATCACATCTACGAGATCTATAAAAATGGGAGGCAAGGCAGGTCTAATAAGGTTGGTGGTAGCGGACCTTATAACAACAAAATGCCATGTTTGTAACAAACACGTTGGAAATTCTGTTCCGCATTAAAAGTCAGCCCGTAAAAGGAAATTGTGGATAACGGTGTCATATATATAACGTTTAGTGTCTGTATATACAACTCGAATCGGGAAAAGATCATTTTATGAATTCCTTACAACTGAATTTTAAAATATGGACGAATTGTCATGATACTTTTGTTTCATAATATTTATTTTAATTGACCGAGTGAACGAAGCGTCTCCATTTCAGCTTAAGCTAAAATGCTTTCGTATATGTTCAGCTGTCCTCCTCTATATCTCAACCGATTCTCATAAAATTGGGTGGCCAGGTTTGGTAATTATATGTTTTTTTTTTGTCTATTAACTTTTTGGATTATTTTCAGAATAGCGGAGCAAAAATGACACAAAATTTTTGCTCTACAGCGGTCTACAGCTATCAGAGTTTAATAAGCTAAAACACCAACTAAATTAATTTTTTCTGCACTAACTCTATCATTCATAAGTATTTACTTAAAATTTGAATGAAATGCATGCTTAAAGTTTTTTTAAAACTACCCACTATCTCAAAAATGTACCATTGACTTTACATGAACGTATAGTATTCCATCCAAGTACAATAAAATTTCCCTTAAAATCGCGTAAAGAGACATGTGATAATGTAATGTTGCCCCTGATACAACTTGTTTTTTAGACAGTTTTATATCTGCTCTACGCTAAACAACATGGTTTAATCCAGTTGTTACAATATGTCCCATAGATTATAAAACAGATGAGTGACTTATTTGCAAAACTATTTACATTAATTGTACTTAAAAAAAACGTGAAGAATTGATTAATACTTCGTACGAGGGCTCGATCGTTTGCGGTTATTCAATATCTGTGGACGAAGCCGTGCAGGCGATGCACTTGGCTCCAGAAAAATTGTAGCGTGGTAAACTCCTCAATTTAACAGAGCACACGCGACTGTACGCAACCTACGGTGGTCCAGTATTTACTGTTTGGTCGTGCAGCGAAATGGGTTTTGAGATAAATTTAAGGCGATAGCTCAGTGGTAAGTGACGTTGGATACCGCGGCGAAGGTAGTGGGTTCCAATCCTACAATGAGCTTGAGCTTTCGGTGAAGGAAAACATCGTGAGGAAACCACAGCACGGTGGGAGGGTATTTTGTAGTACCTACTCGACTGGCTGGCTACCGCCCTCAAGTTGAAAATCTGTCGCCAAGCACCCATCGGTGTGTTCCGACAGTTACATTCGAGAGCCAGTTCCTATCTAGGCTTTGTGTGCTTACCGCCTTCGGCCACATCATCACTTACCATAGTGAGATTGTAGTCAAACACAAGCTTACACAGGATAAAAATAACAAAAGAACCTACCTATATAATATAAATAATAATGAAAAAAGCACCGAATACCTTTGGCGCGAACAATATGAGACATTTTTATATTGATAATTATTATCTAAAAATAAGTATAAATTGACATATCAAAAATGTTAGCAAAATGCCACTATTCCAGTCTGATAATTTATTAGGATTGGAATGCAGTGTCACCTCTGAAAAACTAGTATCTCGTTATTCTTTGACAAAACTAAGTTAGTTAAACGCCTCCCGAAGGCCTCATAGACCGTATCCGTTTAATCTGCAAGCGCAAAATATTGCGCGTCATGCTTATTAATGTGGTGTCGGTTTATTGCTTAGCTCGACTATTTATTCATTGTTAGGACCTGGAAGAGTTAGGGGAAGTGTTTTTAAAATTTTATTTTATTTTATGCTTTATGCTTATCTAAGAATATGTATGTAGTTTCAACTATTATTCGTTAATCTGTTCTATTCATGACTTCATATTACATTAAAATAAAAAAATGTTGTGTGATGAAGTGGAGGCGTAATTTTATTGTCATGCTGAATTTGTATAAATCCTTTGCATTTAACTAAATAGTATCTTATACATGAAAGCTGTGATAAAAACCATGACTGATTATTTATAAAAATATTGGACTATAAAAAGAAAAGAATTAATATGAAATTTCGAGGAAAAAAATTTTTTATTCCTACGTTTTTAAATTAATTTTAAGAGAAATAATGACATTATCAAAGATCAGCATTTCAAATATGCAAAGAAATTGTTTATAATCTCTTCAAAACTAAAAATTTATTCAAGCTACCTTTTAAATATCATTATTTTGTCAGAAAGTGTGGGCAGACTCTGTTAGGTAATAAAACTTTACTACGCTACAATACTTAATTAAAAAATATAAACCCGAATGTTCTAATTAAAAATTAATGAAACGCCTTATAAAAACTGGTTTTATAATGAATGCCAAAGAATATTGAAGATAGGTAGGCAGTAAACATTTCTATTCTGAGGATTGTATTTTAGAGAAATTAAATAGTTTTCATTGGACAATACTACGGCGATAGCTATTCAGTCTTAGGATAGACCGGTAGACCTGCTGACTGTAAGGTCTAATTTTGCCACATTTACAGCTCTGAATTGAATATACATTCTTTGCTAAAAATATAGCTACCATTTAGTAGCAGATTTTTTTTTTTTAATGAGAAACTATTTATGAAAATTTTAAATTAAGTACAAAGGATAAATAAATCTAAATAAAAAAGTCGTTGTCAATAGGCAACGAGCCCAGAACGCTGGCGGCATTGCCACGTTGGATGGCAATGCTGATTCTTTGAGCGAGGTAGGTATATGCCAGCATTCTGGTCACGAGAAGCGTCGACTAGGAGTTTTGTTATTTTTTAATTAAATTAAAATACGAAGCTGCAATGGAGTCGAAATTAATAAGTATAATTTATTTAAATTGTATTGATATCCTAAACAAGGTTCCAAATTTATTTAGTAGTTCAAATGAACTACTGAGTCCTTGACACAATTATCCTTTCTCTTGGTCAGCACAACCTTTTCATTTCATTTTATAAAAAGAGCACACTCAAAATAGGTATTTATCGCTGTGAAAATAAAGTTCAAATTGTGTGGTATATGGTGCGGTTTTTCTAACTAACGACTCTACTTCATCTCTCGACTTTTGTGCCTTTGTTCACCTGACAAGGTTCGCGATAATATTGAAATACCGCACGTGAATAGAACGTCTATTCATTTATCTATCACAAGTTTTCATACACACGATGAAAATGTTCACCCAATATATTTTTTTATCCAGGACGCAACGGAGAAATAAATCTCAGTTTGGTCCCCTTTTATTTTAACAATATTACTTACCCAATTAGCCATTTTAAGTATAAAATTCATCAGTTTAACTATCTTTACACTTGTGCCGGTCACTATGCAATGAATCAATAATCTACAAACCAAAACAAGATCGTGTCGTCAACATTTTTGTTCGACAGGTGATGCATTATTGAATACAAGTTTTGAAATATTTCACTCTAGCTTCAATTACCTTGTCAATCCTGCCAATGCAATGGTCATGTTTTTGTGCATCCGACATTTTTACTAAATAATTGCTCGGCAAAATTACTCGTCGAAGAATATAGCAGTGTGTCACGTATATTTACAAGAATCTATTGCAACCATATGATTAGTCTATTGTTAGATGGCTACTGTTTGATACTTTGACAAGGTCTTCAGTATTCGCACAGTAAAAAGAGAAATAGTAAGTCATCATCGGACAATTAGTATTTGTCTCTCCAATCGCTGATAGCTTCTGCTAACATCTTGGCTAATGTTTATGTTTATTTTGGTTTATATAATCGTAGATAATCACTGTCAAGGGATTTGAGGTAACTTCATTATCATCAAAATAATAATATCTACCTATTATCCTGTGTAGAAAAAGTCAATTCTTACAAACTTAAGCCTTCGTTCGTCTAAAAATGTAGGTTGGATAGCATACTTAACAGATTTGCTTCTTTCTCAGTCATACTGTTTTTTTTATTTTCCTTTACCAAAAAAGTGCTCAAAGCTTAAAATCACGGACCGGAGTTGACTTACTGTTTTCATTTAACTAGACTCCTACTATAAATATAATTACAAGTGGCTTTCGTATGTCATTCTTTGTGATATAGAATTGAAAATTACGTTATGTAACCAATTGACAGGCATATTACAAAACTGATAGTAGACGTTAAGCATTCATGATATTGAAATAGTTTCGTTATTGATTGATATTTTGCATTCCTTCTATAGAAAAAAAATCGGTAATGAATTTTGAAGCGTAGATATATTCATGAAGCGTTTTAATTTTGATTACAAGCATTTTAATCAAACCATTAGGTATACAATATGACGCAAAATTGAGTTAATTTATGCCTGTCAGTCAACTTACTTACTTACTTGTATGAAATCATGATGTTTCGTGATAACATTTCTGTCTGATTTTAGGCCTATTCAGATATAGGCGATTTCCGCTACCGCTGTGGATAGAGGGAAATATTAATACTAAAATATTCCCTAATTATCGCTAAAGGCTTATTGTTACGCTACATTATAGGATAAATACTGATTTCATGTGCGTGATTGAATATCACGTAAAAACGGCATAACGGATTTTGATGAATCTTGGTACTTTTGATCTTTAGAATCGGGAAAGCAGATGAAACAGTTGGTGCAGTTAGTATTTTATATGGAAACTAGCTGTCCCCCGCGGTTTCACCAGCGTTCCCGTGGGATCCGCGTTCCCGTGGGATCCGCGTTCCCGTGGGATCTAGCGGTATGAAATATACTTTACGACCTATTCTCAGACCTACCGAATATACACAAAAAAACATCATAAAAATCGGTCAAGCCGTTTCGGAAGAGTTCGGTTACTAACAATGTGATACGAGAATTTTGTATACAGGGTGTCCGGTAAGTAGTACGACAAACTTAAGGGGGAGATAGGTGATTGGGTCACCTATCAAATATATAAAAATCACCTCAATAAAAAGTTCACCATCTTCGAGAGTTTTGAATTTAAGATCATAAATATCTCGAAAATGGTGACACTTTTATTACGGTAATTTTTGCATATTTGGTAGATGACCCGCCCTCCTATCTCCCCCTTAAGTTTGTCGTACTATTTACCGGACTTAGATGATTATTGTCATTAACCTATAATAATGTAAAGAAAACATTCCATAAATGTGTATTGTGACAATCAAACAGGTGGAAGGATGTAAGTAAAAAAATATATTAAATTGCCATTAAGGGCGATCCACATTGACCACACCAGGTGTACATAATAATCACCTTAAACAGGAACTGTCCACAATAAACAACGACCTCCAGAATACATACAATAGTCTGAATTTATGGAAACACGCATTTGCATTAAACAAATAACAATGCCTGCATGTCCATGTTCCGGATCCCTGAAACATAAACCACATTAATAGGTTACTAAATAGAAATTAGCCGTTTGACTCACTAACTAAATAAAAAAATGCAGGATACCCAATAGGGATGTTGATTGACATATCAAATCAGCTTATCTTTGTATGGATTTATATGGATCCACTATAAAATCAAGTGAGATAGTGCTCAAACGCGAACCTATATGGTTAGCGTTAGATATTTTTTCTTGAATATAATATGCAACATCCCTATTCAAGTTAACCTGTTGCCCGTAAGTGGTACGGCCGTCCCACTTAAACAATCATAAAACAATTGAATCAAAATTTTCAAAAATTGATTGAAGCTCATCTTATTGGGTGATGTTGGAGATGGCAGATAAAGGTTGGCTTTTTTGATCTTAGGAGTTTATAAAATGGGCCCAGTGAAATATTAAAGTGTCAGAATTTTATTATTTACCAAACATGCAGGTATTTTAAACCAAATTAAATTGATGGATTCATGTGTAGATTTTGAACTCTTTCTGCATTTTACTGTTTGGCTCGCCCATGTGGCGGTCGTCCCAAAACTACCTAGACAGATACAGAAATTGCGATTGGTACAGACATCGGAAATATGTACTCTAAGGTAATAAGGTTAGTAGTACTAGTTTTCAGCAGAATCATTCCATAGCTAACAGAAACTAGGTCAAGAAAGTCAAAAGAGAACTGTGTTAGTAATACACGACTTCAACTGCATCGCGAAATTAGAAATTCGTATATACTCGTAAAAACAAGTCGCCAACAACAGCAGTTGGACACCATTCCTAACAGGCGACAGCGATGGAAAATTTTCCTTTTTCTTGTAGTACTCTGGCAACACGTTGTGACGTACTTGTCTTTAGATAGGTCAGTGTATTTTGTTGGTTCATTTGAGATGATATTATAACTATCTAAAGATAATTAAAATAATAGTACGATGGGCTGGTTGGCGTAGTTGGTTATCACGGTATCCGGTAAATAGTACGACAAGTAGGTGGGCAGGTTACCCACAAGTATACCATTTTTTTTGTAAAAGTCTCACCATTTCGAGATATTAAATATCTTAAATTCAAAAATCAATACATAAATATCGTATTGAAAATGGTGACTTTTTTTAGAATTTTTTTTTAGGGTTTACTAAAATTTTACCTGTGAATGGATAAATTCGTGGGTAAAACAGCGGATTACAAAGCAATTTTTTACTTATATTTAAAATTAATACCTTAATTACGGGGGCCTTAAGCACGACAGTTTTTTAAGGAACTGTCGACGCGCCTCATTGATCTATCTGGTGACCAGAGGGCTGGTTCTTACCTCGGACAAAGGATAAGCCTTGCAATCCAACGAGGTAACGCTGCCAGCCTTCTGGGCACTTTACCCACGGGTAGCGATTTGAACTCGATATTCTATTTAAAATAGTATATCGAGTTTAATTATAAATTTTATTGTCTCTTAATTAAATACATGTATTATTAAATACCTTATTAGACGATAAAGAAACACGCAAATCAGTTTTTACCGATGAAACTGTAATTGAAAACTTACGGAAATCGACGATCCCTAAAATGAATAAAGCCAGATTTTATTACACCAAAGCAATCACGTTGTATGTACACATGGTAGTAAATAGCGGTTATTGAACAGATGTCGATCCATTGACCGTCATTCCGGACCGGAATAAGCAAATTACGAGCGTAATGGTAGCTAGTGTGTAATTAGTTCGACGTTTTCTCGAATCACTCGACTGTACGCGTATAGGTACATAAATAATATTATTTACGAAATTGAGGTAATGATATGACGCCAGACGGTCTTCCGTCATATTGTTTGATAAAAGCTTGTGAATGTAAGTAAAAGGTTTTTCAATAAAATTAATTACTTTGGGATCATCGTGAAGAAATTTTTAGCTTATGATAATATAACTGAAATGAATATAACTTTCTATGTCTTTAGTATTTTTTTTGATGATAACCGAAAAGTATTTTATCCAAAAATTCTTAAGATCTTGACGACCGCTAATCTATGGAGGATTATGAGGTATTTTTTTATTTTTGAATAAGCTTGTGTTAGCCCGCAATCTCACCATGATAAGTGATGATGTGGCCAAAGGTGGTAAGCACACAAAGCCTAGATGGGAACTGGCTCTTAAATGCAGCTGTCGGAACACACCAATAATTTTTTGGCGGCAGATTTTCACATTAAGAGTGGTATCCGCCAGTCAGGTACTACAAACATACAAAGTACCCTACCACAATGCTTTGGTTTCCTCACGAATTTTTTCTACACCAAAAGCACAAGCTAATTGTAGGATTCGAACCCACGACCTTGGCGCTGGTATCCGACGTCACTACCACTGAGCTATCGTCACCTTAAAGGGTAGAGTCAACACTGGTTCTAAAAATTAAACCAACATATAAAAAGCTGACCTATTTCAAAGTCCAACTTTAAATCTAAAGTGATAATAGTAAAATTACAGAGTTACAGAAAAATCAGGCATGCATTGAGGGACTGTGGCCGCCCTGACGGTTTGTTTAGCGGCCACAATGCTCTACGCTAACGAGTCGCGCGTCTGAATAAAACATTGCTTGAGTAACGGTGTGGTGGATGAGTAGCAGCGACTTGATTTGATCTGTGGAGGAAGACAAAGCATATGGTCTTTTAAAGCGATGATAGCTAAGTGGTTGTGACGTCGGATACCGCGGCGAAGGTCGTGGGTTCAAATCCCACTATGAGCTTGAGCTTTCGGTGAAGGAAAACATCGTGAGGAAACCATAGCACGGTGGTAGGGTACTTTGTAGTACTCGACTGGCTGGCTATCTGTCGCCAAGCACCTGTTGGTGTGTTTCGGCAGTTGCACTTGAGAGCCAGTTGCCTTTAAGGTATTGTAATAAGGTGTACAACATAAATAGGTGGTATAAAAATAAAACTTCTTATTCCAAAAAGTGTTGCTAAAATGCTATTCCATCGTACTCAGCTGCTCATTCGCCTCTCAGTTCAGTAGACTCTGCCCATACTTCCCTCACACCTCATTTAGAATTGGTCCGGTTTTTCTATACAAGATGCATATAACTAACACGATAGCTTTATGAGCGTAATAAGATAATAATATTTGAAAAAATATTTTATTATTGGAACATTCCTGTCATAATCCTTCTTTCTTTTTCTTGTCCTTATCTCAGTGCTAGGTGGGGTCGCCACGACATGTTTTCCTCTTCCACTCCGCTCTATCACTAGTCGTCTCAATACTCACACCTTTCATAAACATAATATCATTCTTCACACAGTCCATCCAAACCTTCTTCGGCCTTCCTCTACCTCTATATCCATCCACACTCATGCTCAATACTCTTTTCGTTATTGATTTTCTTATCAAAATTATATTGTGAAAAATATGAATTAAAAACGACAGCATCGCGTGGCGTTTGTAACTCAATCCACACATTAAACGGCAACGTTTCACTTTGCACAATAGACTCGGTTTGGCTGTAACCTAAATATCGGATTGTAGTGGCACAAGCATTCTACGGAAATGTCGCTGTTTATTTTATTGAATAAAATATATTTAGCTTGCGGTGTTCAGTTGCGAGCGCCTAATGACGTTCCAAATCACATTACTTATTCAGGATTCAATAATGAGCTGATTGATTGATGTGTTTTTATCGGTGTGTAAATAAAATTGAGGCGGGTTTCTTTTGTTTTTCTTTTTTTGACTGGGTTTCTTTGAAGTTCTCAGTACTTACCGACTTTATTATTTTTTGTAGTGAACTCTTTGCGCTTCTGGTGATTTTTTGACTTGTATCGATTTCAATATGACATAATTTATTTCTTAATCGCTTATTCATTATTTAATTGCTTTTCTTAAAATTCTAAGAAGGCACCGCAAGGACAAAAATATGTATAATTTTCCTATTTAATGTTGAACTTTGTTTATAAGGTGTTAATATGACGAAGAGTAAATTTGCCAAGTAGTGTGACTTGGCAAGTGAGTAAAAACGAACATAACTCTTCTAACTCAATCAAAGAACGTTAAACATGACAGGAGCTATGATTTAGGGAACTACGAATGAATTTGGTATCCATTAGATCACGCTTATTTTATTAGGGAAACCGTCATACAAGTAATTATCCTGCATGTTTTTTGTTACACACTTGATCTTATTTCATATTTATGTTTTTGATGAGTTTCTTTTTCTTTAAGTTTTGAAACAATATTTGTTATTTGAACCCCTTTGGCTCACAGATAGTCGTCCCAATCATCTAGTAATAAGATTTTTTTCAAATAAGGGTTCTGGTCTTCTAACGAAATCTACTTATAAGTTAAGTATCACGTCACGTTATCGTCTCGTCGACTCTCCAACAGAGATCATTCTCTCGACTTATCAACATAGCAACTGCTCGGTAAATGTTGTAAAAACTATTAAAGCAAGTATTTTAATAGGTGACATCGTAATGCAGTTTGCCCATTTTCATCGAAGGCAGGTGGAGGCAGATTTCTGAAGTTAATTGCAGTTGTAGTTAATCGAGATCAACTTTTTATCTTTTTATTTACCTTGACAAGCGTGATCAGCAAGCTGGCGAGAGGATGTGACTCTATTTTTAGAACTGTCCATTCATAAGTGCTCTATAACTAGTTATCTAATCATAATTTTATATCATAACGGAATTAGTTCTTGACATTTTAGTAATCTAGATGATAGATACTATAGGTTCATTAACTTTAATTTAATGTAAAAGGAAGAAAGTATAGGTAGGTACTCATTTTGTTCAGAGTTGAAAAAATTTAATAGAATTTATTTCAGCAAAATACACAGTACAATACAAAAGATTAGGCGTAACATTGACAGATTACACAGAAAAAAATAAAATATGCATAATGCTGGAGGTCTTTTCTAGCAAAATGTGCTAATGACTTTCACACTAGGCAAACCTTGTAACGCGTAAGCCAATGGGAAACTTGCCCTAATAGACGAAACCTGGGGTAACAGGTATATACTACTAGAGACTACAAATTAAAAATAAAAATCCTTGCAAAAATACAAAAATAACTACTAATTATCCAGTATTATAATCAAATTCTTTATCATTTATCTGAGTTGAATTTTATTCGTGTAAGTCATTGATATCTAATAACTAAAGATAAACAATCCCAAGCAAAAGTTCTCTCAAAATTGTCTCAAATTGTGTTAGGTAATACTAGTTGTTTTTTTTTAGTTTTATTCACAAAGCTATGTACAAAGGCAGTAAAATTTTACGACTCATACCTGCTAGCCAAAATATATCTTAAACGAGCATTGAGGCATGTTTACCGTCGTAGCGTTCGAATGCTACTAGATAAAAAGACCACCCAAATGTTCGAGTGGGTAGACATTCGGTAAGGCCATTTTTTGTCGCTGATTGTGTATCTTTAGTTATTAAATATCAAAGGTGTAAGTGTGTAAAAGCTATCTGAGGTTAACACCGCCTATTCCAATAACAATAACAATCTGAATTTTAAACGTTAGTTAATCCCAATGTATATTCTGCAAATTACTTTCATATGCCACCCAAGTGTACTAAAACTGATAAGATAGATATATTTTAAATTAGCAACACAGTACTAATCATCTCCCCTTTCTATACACAACTACAGGTTGAACAAATAGGTCTAGCCAATGGCATGCCATCACGTTCCATCTTCAGCCTTCCGCATCCAGCCACTTCCTGCCACTTTTCTCAGGTCATTGGACTACCTTACTAAGACCAACACTGCAAGTTTCTAGTAAACTACCTTAAAGCTAGAAAAAAAAAGTAGATCTTCATTTAAAATAAGAGGTTAGGTCAACGAAAACTTTTTGTACGAAATAGACAAAACTCTAAAATAAAATATCATCAAAAACCTTGAAAGTATAAACTTGTATCATTGCAGGGCTATTGGTACAGTTGGCGTGGTTGGTAAGGATACTGTCACGCTACAGTAAGTGGATTCGATTCCCACTCAAGACAGGCTTTTATGTTCATGAACATGTAATAATATATTTGTGTTTTACACACGGACTCCGAAGTCTGTAGGTATGTAATTATCTATGTAAGTATATATTTAAAAATAATGTACATCAGTTATCTAAGTTTATTAGTACAAGCTCTGCTTATTTCGGAATAAAATGACCGTGTGTAAAGAATATTCTAGGATATAATTATTTCTTTAATAGAATGCTTGCATGAAAGTAGGTAAAGTACAAAACAAATTATAGGTCAGTTCTTGTAATAACTGTAACTTTACCTCGAATTGCGTCCATTATCGAATAATTAAATATTTATTTCTAAAGGGTGCTAGGCACATTATATTTTATCAAACCACATTTTTTTATTTAGTCGTACGTAATTTAGCAACATAACGTCATGGCTCGGTGTTTACATTGTGAACTATAATGACTAAGTTCTTGACAAATTCAGTGAGAGCCCTATTTTCTCCAACATCGTTTAGGTTTGTTCGTCATTCCCCTTTATGTGAGGTATGTAGTATGTCTGGACGGATGGCAAAACATAATTGTTTGCAAGTACATTGTCTCGATATATTTTGCTCGTTCACGGCAGCTGACGAACGTTGAGTCTTGGAGTCCATTGTAATGTTCCAAAGACTACAAAGTCACAGAATGTTCGTTAAATTATCTGTGACGTTTACGTTGAGTGAGTCATTTGATGTTTCCATTTTCTGTAGTAAATAATGTAAAATTATCTTGAACTTCGAGAATGTAGATTCTTGGAATCAAAAAATTGGTTGTGTCTAAAATCTGGTTGGGTTAGGTAGACCTACCGATTGCTTGATTCTAAAGATATAACCAATCAATATAAACTATGAACAAATGTTAAATTACTTTTAATTCTATTAATTTTTGTTATTTTTAATAATAACGTCTAATGAATTATAGATAATTATTATTAAAATATGTATGCGCTATTTAAAAATTACCTAATATGAAAACAGATATAAAATTGTATTGATATGATTTTATTGTTCTCAAAGATTTTACCGTTCTACTCCTAGTTACTCATAAAATCAACAAGTTCTATATCGAGAGAAACAACAATGTTTTTGTAATACTTTTTATCGGCTTCTGTCGCGCGCCCTACCGAGCAATTATTGCAAACTCGTACCTATTTCAAAAGTTGTTCGTAATTAACAGGTTGTACAGCATCTGCCCATCGTATATTGACTTAAACGCACATCAATTTTTGCAATAACATCCTTAAATCCAAACACCTCAGTTTAAAATTGCTTGATATCAAGTTCAGCGTTGGTAAGATACGATAGTTTTCTGTTTTTGGTGATTAACAACTGTCTTCCATCATTTTGAACTTTTAACGTTTTTAACCGCCTTAGGCAGGGATGGATCGTTCTTTTTATTATGTTAAAGAACGTCACTTATAAGACGTAAAAATAATGAGATAATCTCTTTTCATATTAATCTTATTTATTTTAACCAATTAAGTATTGAGACCAACAATCAATTTCAATGATAAAATAGCTGGTTGATTTCGGTGATTTTCAGATACGATATTTTTAATTTAAATTTTTAATGATATTAATTCATTAAAAAATCTGTTTAAACTTACAACGCTCTTACCGGCCACCTTACTATCAATCAGCACGCAACACCATTTTTACAGAATTCTTTATACTCTTTCCGGTTGTGCGTGACCAAAGGGCCAGAGGTTCCGCAACGCATTAGCTTGGTTGTCTACAGAAGAATCGCTTGCCAGAATGAAAGTTGCCAATTGGCAGTAAATGCAGCCTTGAGGATTGTATAATCTTAAACATTACAGTGCTCCCGCATCATAATATAACCAAATATTTTATACCTACATACTCCACTATGCGCTTAACCATGCATGAACAACAAATCAATATCACAGTCAACATGTCCAAATCTCAAAAAAAAACCCTTCGTGAACCTCCATTAAACCCAACAAAGTGCCATGGATGTCATAAAATATATTTTCCGATAGTCAAATTGCAGCATCGGCGTCGGCCACAAATCTTTTCCGATAAATTTTGCTTGAACGTGTAACTATTTGTGCAATAATCAGAAAGTTCTCATTTATTCATGTGCTGTTATCATTTATTCCCGGAATTTCCAGTTTAAGTTATTTTTAAAGAAATTGTAATAAAATACCCTTTACAGCTCTTGCAGCACAATAGCTACAATCTTATCAGAGATGTGAAATTGTATAAAGTTTACATAGCTCCTAATATTAATTCTTTTAAAATGGGACAAATGTATTTTTCGTGATTTCAATTCGACATCAAAGTGAAGTAAGATACCTTAGTACTTACCCAGGTTTGGCCTTCGGTCGGTCCGAGTGGCCGACTAAACGCCGTAAATGCATTTAGGGAATTATGCGATTATGCCGGTTGAATGTGGTGACTGGTAAAATTGTTGGCACACTTCACCGGGATGGATTCCTCACACCTGTGCTTTGAAGTACTTTGAACATACATTTTCGTAGAATAAATCTCGGTTTAAATGGAATTCCTTCATGGATGCACTGCACTTGCTTTGCAAAAATCTGGCGATAGTTAAGTCTCGAGACTTGCCAATCACTAATCTCAACTGGATTTTACTTTGGATTTGTCCACATTATCTTTCAGTGACGATGTTGTCGTAGATGGTGATTATCTTAATAAAACAAACAATAGACCGAACCTATATATCCAGAAAATAAATAATTATGATTGGCTAACTATGAAATTGTGACGTCATACGTTGGTATGCACAATCAAAAGATCAACTAGTTTTTGTTAGATTGGAAATAAGAAATCATTCGAAAGATGAATTTTGTAACTATGTTCGATGTTTTAGAATATTTTAAGCAGTTACACACTGGTTGGCGTTTCATAACTTTTTTTCAATATTCAAACTCAACCTCAAAACTCATTTATTCAGTTTAGGCCCTGGTAAGGCACTTATGAACGTTACAATTGACTCTACCTAATGTTACGTTAATCTGCATTTCAAAATAAAGGCTAAATGATTGAAATGGCTATTATTTGACCTTTATATTTATCTACCGATCGAAAGTCTTTTCAATTCTCTGAAAATACTGAGATAGTTTGATAAAGTTGTCAAATATGACATATATTTATTAGTATCTTGTCAAATACAATTCTGTTGCAATGTACTTATGACTGCACTATGTATTATTACAAGATATTATTATGTTTAACAAAACGTTTATGTTTCGATTGTTCCGTAGTTAATAATTACTAAACAGAAAATTAATAAAAATATTTAATTATAACTGTTTCTAAATATCTAAAATTTTCTCTAATTAGTTTAAAGTTTATATAATTATCTCATTCTATGCTGTGAATTTACACATTTTATTTAAGGACTGACCGAAAATAATTACATTTCTTACTTTAATGTTGGTACACCAGTGACACACAACATAACCTATAAAAATTGTAAGCAAATGTCAGCAGTCTCAATTGAGACGTGACAAATAAAATAGTGATTGCAGTTCAATAGAACAAGTCACCTCTCACTTTTAACATTTAAGATCAACGCACATTGAAATTCATTCAAGTGGAATTCAAAACGGATGTCAGATATTTTATGTATAACAACCGATTACATAGTCTTTTTCGAAATTTCCTCTAACAGCTTTTCTAGAGTTGATAGATAATGAAAACAAAAAACTTTATATTTTGTATTTTTCACACACGAATTTTTTCAATACCGTATGCAAGCCATAAAAAAACCACGGAAAAGGGCGCAAAATTTTGCTGTAGGTATAAATTAAAAAAAAAAACAACTTCAACTTTAAAACACTAAAATAAACAACAGTGGCATTGGAGGTTTGCTTGAGTAGTAAAATTACTATCTTGCCCCATCATCACATTTTTATATGTGACTTCTGATATTCTTAGGGTATTACGCTTCTAATTGCCATGACTTCGTAACCTATTTACACTTTTTTATTTAGATATAATTTATAATTACCTGTAGATACCTATGCTCTAGTCGCCCTACATTCATCTAAGTACTTGCATCTATTTTCATGCATGCTAACTGACCGTTCCACCTTATTAGGTATATACTATAGTTACCTTACTAAATGCACGTAATAAGTAAGGTGATTGTGCCACGATCGTTCAGGTTTGATTATAAATTGATCAGTTAACTATACTACCGCTTGATATTTGTAATAAGATTGATGCAATTTATGACATCAAGGCAGATTTTTTTTTGAATAGTTAAAATCGATATAACTTTAATTTAGGATATACTCTTGCTCTCATTATTCTTTAGCTTATGTTTATTTTTAATTCGACTGCCTTATAATTTTTTCCACCTTTCATAAATATTTTTTTATACGACTAGGTGGCAAACAAGCTTACGGCCCACCTGTAAGTACCGTAGTCTATGGACGCTTGAAACACCAATTATTATCATTTATATCCAGTATTTCTAGCAACCTTTTCATTAATTGAACTGAGCTATATTATTGAAAGTCTTAAAATTCCCATATGATCCTGAAGTACCTACAAAAATAATTTTGCTACCTAAAATTTTCAAAGAACGGCAATTTTGATTAATGGCAAGCATTTTGATCGAAAATACGCTCAATACACAAGTAGAATAAGGATTGAAATATCAATAATTAAACGGTTTCCAATGTTGTTAAATTTTTGCATTTATCTGTCTGAACATTTTGGTGGTGAATATATTAAATTGTTTCATTTAAAAGTTACTTTGGTTTTTTAATTCTCTTGTATCTTTATATCCTGGGACATTTTTCACACACGCATGGCTATCCGATTCCAAACTAAGTAGAGCTTGTAATAGGGAAACCAGATCACTGATATACTATTTTTTTTGTAAATACATACTTAAATATATAATAACACCCAGACTCAGAACAAACAGACATGTTCACACACAAATGGCTGGATGGGAATCGAACCCATGACTTGCGGCGTGATAGGTAGTGTTATTATACCCAGAAATATTACTGCACGTGGTGATTTATTCAGACTGTTAACATCATTATTAGTATATTCCAGGCACGAAAAAGATAAAAAGAAAACACTTTAGTTAAATAAATACAAAATCTTAAAATGCAATATATACAAGCTAATTTAAATTTCAAAAGTATCAACAACACTTTGCGCAAGTGTAGACAATGTATGGTATAATATTTCATAAGTTTTAAAGTAATATCGAAGTACTCTTTCGGTCCCACAAGAATACTGAACCTTGCTGAATGGAGAGATATTCTCACTAGTTTATTATGAGTGCATTATTAGAAGTAGGTACTTTAGTTTTAAAGGACTCGGCTAGAGTACTTATTAATTGGCTGAGTAATTTACTTAAGAGGGTTGTTTACAAAGTTGATGGTATTAATTTGTTAGTGGGTGTAAGAAGGCAATTAAGGTGAATAAGGGTTTTAATCTTCATTAATATTTGGCCTATAGATATACTCTTGAAAATTTTTTTTTTTGTCAGTGACATTTATTCTAGCCACATGATAAAATATATCACTCTAAAATATGAGTCGTATATCGCGTATAATATATCAGAATTAAAATATGAGCGCGCATTCCAGTTCAAGAATAGTTATATATTTTAAAAGCATGTCTTGAATAGAGTTTTTCTAATTAAAATAACGGTTTATTAAATTAAAATTGAATTCATAAAATAAAAACACACTTTACTGAATTCTCGTTTATTGATCACATTGTTTTAAAACTTTAAAGCGTTTTAAATAAAACACAAATTTATCAATATCTCAAACTACCGGCATTGATTTCTGATATTAATAATGTACGATGAAGCTTCTACGAGAGTAACATAACACATATGACAAAATATTTCTTGAAGTTTCCAACAATATTGAAGCACTCCGCCGACGTCCCCAAGCGTCGAAGTTGCCAGCTCCATTGTGATAAACGCCAAACAAACTTGGCCGAGTTCGACCAACTTGGCAAATTTTGGCCGAAAGGTGCACTCGTAAACAAACTCAAGTAAAGTTTTAATTGCACTAGATTGCAGCGGTAGGTACCTACCACACGTTTGTGAAGTCGCGTGTGTAATCTCAGTGCGCAGTGTGCACGTTTACTAAAATATGCAAGTTTTTGAGCTCGAGAGCTCTCTGCGCCCGTCTTGTTGCTTTGTTGTATGTCTTTGTTTCTGTATTTATAACAGTTTCATTATTTAATTGAGTGTGAGAGTAAACACAATATGAGTACCAAATTACTATAAAGATATTACAACGGAAATTGTACAAATTTCATGAATGTTAGGAAAACTAAAAAACTTGTCTAACAACATTTCAATCACTAGTGATTAGCATAAAATCACTGTTTCTGTGATTGAGTAAAGATAGAGTAAAAATAGATCTTTTCGAAGATCAAAATGTTTTACCCAAAGCATTGTGGCGGACATTACAGTCGCTCCACCTATCGCTCCGCTCGTGAGAAATTGCAACTTGGGCCAACCCCTGTAGCCTGTACATAGTTCACATCGGTTGCGCACGCAGAGATGTACTTTTTCTGACACATTCCTTCTATTACGTGCTGCTTGTCAAATTGTATATTGATATTTTATTTAATTAATTTAATGAGTTTATGTTTATTTTCGTCTGTTAATTATACCTACTATCTTACTATCTACGATATAACTACAACAGTATTTTTCTTTATTTAATTTCGTAAAATTCTTTCCAAATTATACATGCTAAAATATATGTATAATCCAGATAAACTATACATCTGTTTGGAGTATGAGGAGACCAGGTACAGTACAGGTCTTACCCTACAGCATTATAAGAAATGCTCGATTTACTGGTCTATTTTTATTTAATATAAATTATAGGTATCTTAAAAACATCATAATTTCGATTCAAACATTTAAACTGCCTTTTAACTTTTGAAAGAATTTAAAAAAAAATGTTACGTTTCCATTTACTTTATATTTCGTTGCGTTTTCGTTTGCGTTATTAATGAAAAATATTGATGGCACTTTATCAAAAAAAATATTCACCAATTTCATCAAGTAGGCTCAAAAAGCCTGCAATAATTTTAGTAAAATTATAATAAACTTAATTATAAGAATTTTACTCGTATGGTGACTAATTTGACTTATTAAAAGTGTCTAATTTTGAATCCTTCTTTTATCGGGAATTGGTCGGAAGAAACTATCGAAAATGCTATTTATAATTGGCAGAATAAAATCAAATCTAAAATAGAGAAGGGACACCGCCTGCAAGCACCATCAATAAATGAGTGAGTTCCGAACTTATTCCATGCCCTCATAATAACATTATTGAAGAATATTCATTTTAATGCGCACGCTCCATTAAGATTCGCGTCATGCACGCTTTGCATAAATCCAACCGCACATTCCAATAACACCGTTAAGGATTTCATAAATTTTACGCGTGGGGTTTTAGCATATCTGTCTATATCTATAAAACGTATTGAATATAGGTACTAGCGTTACCACGTAAATCCGCGTTTTGATTTTTATTTTAGGAGTCTATCCATATAACTCTCTGTGACTTTTATTTATAACTAGCTATCCCCGCGGTTTCACCTGTGTTCCCGTGAGATTTGATCTTTTCCCGGGATAAAAAATATAGTCTATGACACTCACAAATAACGTGGATTTCTATTGCTAAAATAATTTAAAAAATCGGTTCAGTAGATCCAGAGATTAATTACTTCCTACAACCTCACAAACTTTACCTCTTTACAATATTATCTAGTATAGAAGTATAGATAGTACAATTGAAAAATTAAATAAAATACCCTAGAGAACCAAACATAACTAATAAATACATCTTCATCATCTTAGATAGGTATATAAGTTTACTACAGCCTCTATATAACTCTTCTGCATTTATTAAGATAAAGGAAAGATGTAAAGTGAGTAAAAGAAAAGATATGAGGTAAAGATTTGCTTCTGATAGCATTTTCATAGTATCCCCACGGGATATTGAAATACAAATAGAATAAGAAGCTCAAGAGAAAAACGATTCCAAATTCGCTCATTGATTTTCATTTGTAAATACGTATAGATAGGAAGAAAAAGTTAGTTTATTATGTTACGAACTTAATAAAAGTTTGTACGATTGCGTTGTTTGTCTATGTTATCTACGATTTTGAAAGTGATTACACTGATTGTTTAGTTATACAAGTCGATCGCCATATTGGTCATGCTATGACTTTGGCTAAGACTATTAAAACGCGAGGCCTTTAGATGCCTTGGTGTAAGTGAGTTGAAATATACTGCGTTTTTATAATAGATTTAAACTACTATCCTACTAATATTTATATTATAAATGGATGTATGTTGCTCGATTACGCAAAAACGACAGAACAGATAGGCACACAAGTAGATCATATCCTGGAATAAAACACAGGATAGTTTTTATCCTGGGAAAAGATAAGATGCCTCGGGAATGTGAGTGAAACCGCGGGTCGGAAAAGTAAGTACCTACATGCTTCAAAAGTGTCGATATAACAAGTTGGTATCAAAATTATCCGTTTTGATAAAATAAATGCAATATGTCGAATTGTTTTAATAAAAAAACCGGCCAAGTGCGAGTCGGTTTCGCGCACGAAGGATTCCTTAAAAAAGGCACAACAATCACGTTTGTTGTATGGGAGCCCCTTAAATATTTATTTTATTTTGTTTTTAGTATTTGTTGTTATAGCGGCAACAGAAATACATAATTTGTGAAAATTTCAACTGTCTAGCTATCGCGGTTCTTGAGATACAGCCTGGTGACAGACAGACAGCGAAGTCTAGTAATAGGGACCCGTTTTTACCCTTTGGGTTCGGAACCCTAAAAATGATATTTCAGTAAAATCCTATAACAATTTTTTTTAATTGAATTGTATAAAATCTTATTAATTAAAGTTAAAGGAAAAAGTAGGAATCCCATCGCGTGGCAGGTTACCTATGCGCTGGACTGACCAAATAAAAGCGCAGTGAGAAGTCGCGTGTCTGACTGCACTAGACAGTCTTCCAACAGGGAAAGGTGGCACGAGATCGTACGAAGAGCCGCGATCGTACGAAGTCCACGTCGGTTGTAGAGGCGGACGCCTCTACAACCGACGTGGACGCCTCGACGTAACCACGACCGCTCTGCCAAGAGCGACACGACAAAGAAGAATTAAAGTTAAGTCTAAATAGAACAACTAATAAAAATAGCATTTTTTTTTTATGTCACTAGTGACAACGAGGCAGGCGGGTCACCTGATGGTAAGTGACTACCGTCGCCTATAGACATTAGCAATACCAGGGGGACTGCCAACGTGTTGTACACCATATTACAATGCCTTAAGGGCAAGCGCAACTGGCTCTCAAGTGCAACTGCCGGAACACACCAACAGGTGCTTGGCGACAGATTTTCAACTTGAGGGTGGTAGCCAGCCAGTCGAGTACCACCTAGTACCCTACCACCGTGCTGTGGTTTTCTCACGATGTTTTCCTTCACCGAAAGCTCAAGCTCATTGTAGGATTCGAACCCACGACCTTCGCCGCGGTATTCGACGTCACTTACCACTGAGCTATCATCGCCTTAACATAACCTTAGCATTGAACATAACCATCAATTTTGTCTTTGTTTTTGTTTAATTCCAATGATTATTAAGTAATACAGATTACATGCACCATAATGTTTAAATTGTTCATATAGAAAATAATTTCAAAGGTTTATTTTACATATTATTATTGCAGTCAGCATTATTTATTCATAACTGTACCGTAAATTTGTTTCCACTACCTACGTTAAAACTACATTTACCTTTAATGATTTTGAAAACCAATTTCAATAATACTATTGTATTCAATAGAAAACTTTGCCGTTTATACAATCCTACTAATATTATATACTAGCTGTTCTCCGCGGTTTCACCCGTGTTCCCGTGGGATCTTATCTTTTCCCGGGACAATGTAGCTTTCTAATGGTGAAATAATTTTTCAAATCGGCCCAGTAGTTTCAAAGCCTATTAAATGCAAACAAACAAACACTTCTTTACTCTTTGTAATATTGGTAGGATTTGAATGTTAATATTTTTGGATATTTTGATGTTTGTTGCTCAATCATGCAAAACCAGATAAACGGATTTTGATGAAACTTGGCACACAGGTAGATCATATTCTAGAATAAAAGTTTGTATAGGTACAGATATTTTTTCTATCCGGAGAGTATGGGCTACTTTTTATTAGGGCAGAACCGCTTGCTCTATTGGCACAAAAAGGTTTTTGATGAAAAAAGTACATGAAAGAAGACATACATACTTTAAATAAGCTCATTTGGCGGCCGCGGCGTCGTGTGATACGGTCTAGACTTTCCTCCAATATCAATGTTACATACGTCATACTTGTGAATACTGTGTGCTTGTAGGGGCTGGTCTATTAAGAAGCTGCTATTTACTAGTAATAAATATTTTTTAGGTGTCAATGCGACTATTATTGAAGTTTAAAAAAAAGTAAATTAATGAGTTTATTGCCGGCTCTTTTCAACAAAAGCGACTTTCCTAACCATACGTTACTTCATCTGGCTTTCATTTAGAATATTGATTATTTTTAGGGTTCCGTACCCAAAGGGTAAAAACGGGTACCCAAAGGGTACTAAGACTTCGCTGTCTGTCTGTCCATCCGTCTGTCCGTCCGTCCGTCTGTCCGCCCGTCTGTTTGTCTCCAGGCTGTATCTCAAGAACCGCGATAGCTAGACAGTTGAAATTTTCATAAATTATGTATTTCTGTTGCCGCTATAACAACAAATACTAATAACAAAATAAAATAAATATTTAAGGGGGGCTCCCATACAACAAACGTGTTTTTTTTGCAATTTTTACGGAACACTTCGTGCGCGAGTCTGATTCGCACTTGGCTAGGTTTATTTTAAAACTCGTGACTATGCGTTCCCCACTGAACACTTAAAGTACCTGATTTCTTTATCCGAATGTAATATTCGCTTGTACACAAGTACCTACAATGTGTTGTACACGAGTTTGTAGTAGGAATACAAGTCACGTGAAGCAATATCTTGGTAACATCCTTAAATCAGGCAAAGTTGGGGAAATTGCAACAAGACAAATGCTAGAGGCGAGGTGGCTTGTACCGGTAACCGTACCAGTTCCCAGGCTTTGTCGTCGGGGCCTCTTTGTGACTTGACTCTATCTGGATCACATAGAGCTACTGCGAAAGGTGGTCCAAGTTATAAGGATTCATGGTAAAATTTTATTATAATTTTTATAATTATATTTTGTGAACAATAATTTTTAATGAAGCAACCCCTGAGTTTCTTACTCGTTCTTCTCAGGGGAAATCTGCCAATTGACGTATTTTAAGTGTAATCTTATTTGCCTACGAAATAAAATATTTTTGATTTAACTATTAGTATCTATATATAGGTCTTTTGTGTTAAAAAATGATGTCAAAATATTGAAAATATTGAGACATAATTCGTGTAGACATAAATTTTTATGCTAATATATTTTCAATGTCTGATATGTAACAAAAAAGCTTGCGGATTGCCAATGTATTGTCAATCTTTAACAAAGCCTAGAAGGTAACTTGATTTTTCAAATTATAGTGATCTTACGCATGATGACCTCGTACTAAACCTATAAGTTAAGTTCATTACAAATTCAATTAGAACTAGCCAAATAAGACCTTAGGCTTCAATATATTATCCTAAGTTATAAGAAGAAATGATATTTTAAGTTGTTTATAAAATATTTTATGTTGTTATAAATCAATTTCAGGGCTGACCACTGAACTTCGCACCCATTTAGATCTCACTTCTTTTGTCGTTGAAGTCAACAACCATATCATAATATTGAACTTGGCTCTCATTTCACATGTATGTTTTTGATGGGATATTATTAACATCGCACGCTATCTCTTGTACATTGCAATGCATACCAGTAAACACCGCTTACACTGGAGCAAAACAAGCGACCTTGCTTTCTAATAGTATACTGATAGGAACGGACCACATAATTTTAATGAGCCAATAATAACACAAGGTTTCATTCGATCGCCCAGATAATGTTGTTGAAGTTTTGCCCCTAATTACCGTCGAGCTACTTGAGGGTGACAGATAAAATCTTCGCCTCGCTTTTGTCGTATCTCTCTCGGTCTATTTGTTTCTCGTTATCAAGATTGTATTGCGTAAAGGATTCCTTTGTTAGTTACGTAACTTCAAGCCAATTAACCATTGCAAATTGTTGAATTATTATTTTGTTTATTGCTAGTTCGCATGACTTTAAATTTATGATATTGCGACAACGTTTTAATGTTTGTTTCAGTTACTCAATTCATAACTGTTTCTGCTTCCTAAACAATAAAACATTATGTATTTGTAACATATGTATGATCTATGTTATGATCTGATGTCATAGCTAGGTCGTTATTGATTAATCGTAAAAAATTACTACTACTTTGCATTAATTAAAAAAATCCATCCAAGCTACATCATCAGACCTGCATTACCATGTCCTATATATAACCAGTCAAGAAAAATCGATAGAAGAATGTAGGTAATAAGCGTTTTAAAAATAGAATTAATCAATTTATATCGAAACGAAATTCATATCAAGTTCTATATTCAAATTCCTCAGCAATTTGTCATAGTTGCAGAACTTAAATTATAATTTCAATCAAACGCTATTAAAGCCTCCAGGCATATTAAGCCTGTCACAGTATTCTAATTTCATTTAAAATTCGTTGCGGCAATCACATGACGACCTTAAGTTGAGATCAACTTCTGACATAATAGGCTCACACTTACCGTGCTCTCTATGCCTGATAAAATAATAACAGATTGCGCTCGCGCAGTGTGTAATTAAGAATCTTTATGTTGCTCACAGACTGTGTGAAGTGGTAATAAAAACAATTAAATGGTGTGTGTGGGTGCGTAACTTTAAAGCCAAGAGGAAATGGTGTCTGAGGAAATCACACCAAAGACAGTCTATAAATATCTATTGAAAAGAATTAAGTATGATTATATGTAGGTACTAGTATCTATGCAAAGTTTATGATGATTGGTAAAATTCATGTAATAAAATCATATGACTGTAATAAATGTGTCAGTCAAAACAAAGAAGGGCCCTATAGCATATAAAGGCGATGATAGCTCAGTGGTAAGTGACGTCGGATACCGCGGCGAAGGTCGTGGGTTCGAATCCTTACAATGAGCTTGAGCTTTCGGTGAAGGAAAACATCGTGAGGAAACCACAGCACGGTGGTAGGGTACTTTGTAGTACTCGACTGGCTGGCTACCACCCTCAATTTGAAAATCTGTCGCCAAGCACCTGTTGGTGTGTTCCGGCAATTGCACTTGAGAGCCAGTTCGCCTTTAAGGCATTGTAATAAGGTGTACAACACATTAGCAATCCCCTGGTATTGCCAATGTCTATAGGCGACGGTTGTCACTTACCATCAGGTGACCCGCCTGCCTCGTTGTCACTTGTGACATAAAAAAAAAAAAAAAAAATTGCTAGATGGGCAGACGAGAACTTAAATATTTCCTGTCTCAACTGACTTTAAGCAGCACAAACCAAAGAAGCGACGATTAAGGCGATGATAGCTCAGTGGTAGTGACGTCGGATACCGCGGCGAAGGTCGTGGGTTCGAATCCTACAATGGGCTTGAGCTTTCGGTGAAGGAAAACATCGTGAGGAAACCATAGCACGGTGGTAGGGTACTTTGTGGTACCCGACTGGCTGGCTACCACCCTCAAGTTGAAAATCTGTCGCCAAGCACCTATCGGTGTGTTCCGGCAGATGCACATGAGAGCCAGTTCCTATCTAGGCTTTGTGTGCTTACCACCTTCGGCCACATCATCACTTACCATGGTGAGATGGTGGTCAAACACAAGCTTATCCAGAACAAAAAAAAAATAAAAAAAAATACATTGGTAAATAGGCATGCAGAGAGCTTTTTACAAAATATATAAATGTAGAATATACCAATATACAGAAACAGAATTAAAAGAACTAAGTAATTATACATTGTATATAACACTTAAATCTTATAAAACAAATTAAACTTTTAATGACTTTCTTACATAGGAAATTCTTCATACACGACGCTATCTATATAAGGACACCAGATAACTGATATACAACTTTTTAATTTAGTTAATCTACATATTTACGGTACATAGATATTCAATGCAATAATAACACAAATCAAAGCATTTCCTTCCTACAGTATGTTTTAAATTGCAAACGGATAATGCGTATATTACAGGCACTTTATATACGTTGTTATGAGGTATTTCCGAGATATTATCTCTATACATCTGAAATTAATATTAGTCAGGACAATTTGCGGTTATTATTTCTGCGAAATCGCAAAACATCAAGCTTATTACCGTGATCACCTCGGGCAAAAAAGTTGACGATCTAGTTAAGGAGGACGTAAGAGTGAGTCATAATTTATTATATCTATCATAACTCTGTATGTAGACATTCTTTATGATAGGTATAAAAATTTAAATGATGTTGAGATCTCATTATAGTTTGTGATTATGTGAATCCTTCATTTAAATATTAAAACGCCTTATTAAGTTCAAAAATGAACATTGTCAGCCTTGAAAAGGATAGAATCAAAATAAATAGAAGCAAACGATTGTAATATTAAAATTAGAAAACTAATCCTACTAACATTATAAATGTGAAAGTTTGTATGTTCGGATTTTTGTTAGTCATTCACGCTAAAACGGCTGAACGGATTTCGATAAAACTGAGCGCACACGTAGATCATATTCTGGAATAAAACATAGAATACTTTTTATGTCGGGAAAAGATAAGAACCCTCGGGATCGAGGGTGAAACCACGAGATGGAAAACTAGTATAAAGAGAAAAATAATGTTTTTTAAATATTTTTTTTTGTAATGGACAAACTTAAAAAATACTTTACTGATCTTAAACATTATAGAACTTTTTTTTTAAATTCTGGATAAGCTTGTGTTTGACCACAATCTCACCATGGTAAGTGATGATGTGCCCGAAGGTGGTAAGCACACAAAGCCTAGATGGGATTTGGCTCTCAAGTGCTGCTGTCAGAACACACCGATATGCTTGGCGACAGATTTTCAACTTGAGGGTGGTAGCCAGCCAGTCGGGTACTACAAAGTACCCTACCACCGTGCAATAGCTACATTAATTACCGAGTAACATATGCTATATTTTATTTTATATCCTTTAGGTACGCGGATGAAACATCGGGTTAAGTGGGGTGCTGGTAATATATTCAAAATTATGATCGTAGTGCATTATTATAAAGTTAATACAGAATAGTCATTTAAAATGATACCTTTAACGCAGCTTTACCCAACACCACGTAAATCACATCTAGTTCAACTAACAAAGCTTAAACACAGTTTGCTATGCGATAACTGTCGTACAAGCTCTTATTCGAGTCGTAACTGACAATGCCATAAATCCTAGATTGTGCTGGCGGAAGACATTTTGAGTTTTGAAAATATCTGATGCTTTGTAATTCCCCGACCGTGTGTGGGACGCACGTAGACACCGCATTATAAATTTTACTAACTAACTTATAGATTCAATTGTATATTTTGTCATCTGTTAGTAAGGATGATAATTGCGTGATTAAAATTATGCTCATTTACAAATAATATGGGTTGTAGTATCGTATGTTTTTGTAATTATTATGGAAGCAAATATTGAGAATAAGTTTCTCCATTGGCGGTTGGTTATTATGTTTTTTTTATATATGTACCTATAAGTATACCTCAAGTCAACCAGGCAGACGGGTCTCCTGATGGTATGTGACTTACGTCACCAATTTTATAGACATTAGCAATACCAGCTAGGGAGTTTTCCAAAGTGTTGTCGACCATTTTACAATGCCTGGCTCTCAAGTGCAACTGCCGAAACACACCAAAAGGTGATTGGGACTGATTTTCAACTTCAGGGTAGTCAATCAAGTACTGCAAAGTAACATATCACCGTGCTATGTGTTATTTCCTCACGATGTCTTCCTTCACCGAAAGCTCAAGCTCATTATAGGATTCGAACCCACGACCTTCGCCGCGGAATCCGACGTCACTACCACTGAGTTATCATCGCCTTAAAATCTTAATTGACTCCAAAAAAAGGAGTACAGTCTACATACTCATAGTATCATGTAATTTGAATATGAGAAAATATGCAAGTTGGACTGGGGTATAATAAAAAAAACACTTTTCATTTCGTTATTTAGAGAAGACGCAGCGGTAAGTACTTTGTCATTAAACAGAAATATAATTGAGATATTGTTATGAAATATGAACCCATTGAACCTTGATGTAAATACAATAATTTCTATAAATGTGTTCAACACATCATTAATTGTAACTGTATTTACATACAAATAGTCAATAGCCATCCATTAACTTCGACCTATCTTCAATCTCCCGTCAATATATATTACGGGACTACAAAGCGACTTATCCATAAATTGTAGGACTACACATCCTGTTGACAAAATACAAGTCTAGACGATGTAGGTAGTTTAAAGACCAAGATATTTTTGAATTAATATCAGTACAATATTTAGTTATAAATTCAAACAAGGCGATGATAGCTCAGTGGTAAGTGACGTCGAATACCGCGGCGAAGGTTGTGGGTTCGAATCCTACAATGAGCTTGAGCTTTTGGTGAAGGAAAACATCGTGAGGAAACCATAGCACGGTGGTAGGGTACTTTGTAGTACCTGACTGGCTGGCTACCACCCTCAAGTTGAAAATCTGTCGCCAAGCACCTGCTGGTGTGTTCCGGCAATTGCACTTGAGAGCCAGTTCCCATCTAGGCTTTGTGTGCTTACCATCTTCGGCCACATCATCACTTACCATGATGAGAGTGTGGTCAAACACAAGCCTATCCAGAAAAAAAAAAGTCATTATTTTATTTTGAATACCCGTTACATGCTCAAATTTAATCGCTCAATAAGATTTCCTACTAGTTTTGGATACTCACATCATCCAAGCTCCAAGTATATAGCTCAATTTTTGTAGCCAAGCCATTTATGTAGACTGATGAATTATTTTATGCTCAACAGTAGCAAGTCCAGATTTATTGTAAAACCTACAGTTTCTACATAATTATACTTAAAGTAAACAATTCCTCGCCGCAGTTTATTTTCTGTATAATCACGGAGTATTTACGGTTGGTTCCAATATGAAGCTCAATTAGATTGCCTCTTTATGAAGTAATGAACGGTGCTCGTAATACAGGAGATCACCATGGAGCGGAAATTGAAAATTTTATAAGCGTTTCAACATAAAATACCGAACTTCAAAATTATTCGCTCAGTGTTTTTATAACTGCTCTGTTTCTATTTAAACTTTCATTATCCAATTTTATGTTGTATTAAAATTTTACATTGGTTAATATTTTTTACTATTCACTGTTAATATAATTTGGCGCTTATGATTTTAGTCAACGTCCAAAACAAATTAGAAAAATGTAAAAAAAATTGCTTCATGACAGTTTATTTTTACACTGATTCATTGCAACATGTGACCATAGTAATAATGTAATTAGGTACTTATTTTACTAATATTATAAAGTATTTAATACGAGAGTGTGTTTGTCGGTTTGTTCTTCTTTCAAGATGCAGTTATTATGGGTCACTTACATATTTATCTCAGGAACGTGGTTGGGAAAATATCTATTAACCCATTAAATAAAGTTTATATCCTTCTTATGTGGTTATATCATATCCATCACATATTTTTTTTTTTTTTTTTTTTTTAATTTATTTAGAAAATATACAAAAAATGCCAAAACAATTAAAAAAACACCAGGTTGAATGTTCGATAAACTTTCACATTTTTCTCAGAAAAGAAACCACGGGGCGGAATCTATATATGAAACAATATTGCACTGACTTTATTTACATGAATGTCGATCAGGAAATTTAAATGCATCCAAACGATATAATTCGATTAACAATTGTCAAAAGGAAATGTAATAAATAAAACAAACTGTACATTATGAAATGTGAAGCGATGATCAAATAAAAAGCTCGTTTATTACCAGCCGGCCTCAACGGTGAAATTATTTGATGTGATTAATTAAAAGCAATAATTAATGAAAGAGCAATATTATATGCAAGGTGCGCCGCAGCAATAACATGTGAAAATTATCGCACCGTAAAACACGGTGAATATATTGTTATATAACTAGGTAACGTATCGTAGGCACACAAATTGCAAAATTGAAATAATATTACATAGTTACATACAATAATATACAAGTTATAATGTAATGTAATCCGACCAAATCTATATAATTAAAATAGTCAATGAAAATGCGACTGTATTCACTCACCATCAGGCAAACCGTTTACCCGTTAGAACTCTAAGATAAAAAAAAACTGATTGTAGCATAAAATATAGCTTATTCTACACACGAATACTTTATAGATAGTAAAGTAAATAGACGTCAAATACTTTCGTTTAAACATAAAACAAACAGCTTTCTCTGATACTCTCCAAATCTAAGGACGGTGCTTCGATGAACTTGTAAACTCAATCTAACTCCTAAAAGATTCGGAAGCTGATTAGAAAGGCTCCGGGCAATGCAAACATTAAACGTAATATGAAAGGAAGCAACAAGTTACCTAATATAAATGTTGCTCTTTGTTATTTTGCATAGAACCTTCGTTACCTACTTTAGGGTGGGATTACTTTTTCATTGAAGATGGATTTATCTCTAAGTAGTGGATCAAAACTTTTAAAATAAGATTTTACAGATTCCTTTTTGAATAGCCCAATAACTTTATATTTAGGTTATTCGACGACTTTTCTAATTACCTACTTGTAGATTAATGTGAATAATTCAAATAATAATTTATCAAAATATTGTATCTATCGTCTTAATAACGTCGGAAATAATAATTTTGACTCCGTTTGGGCAGATATTAATGTTTTTAATCTTTATAGATCTTAAAGTTTATCTCAATCGTGTTCTATGACAAAAATTGCACTAAAACATTATAAATTTTCCATGACCATTTCATCTTGGGATCAATTTAATTTCTCTTTGATCATTTCTGCATTTTTAGAAAATTTATTATTATGTTAATTCTTGTCAATTATATCTAATTTTATGATATTCTTATGCAGTATAAAAAATGCAACATCATTCCCTTCTACCACATCAACAACAGAACCACAAAGTTTATTACCAAATACAGTTTAATGATAATTGATATCCTTGTCAATCATAGTTAGAATTTTATCAACAATTAGTTCAAGCTTATCTATTTGCGATCGAATTTCTGTGATCGTTTCAAATGTATCTCTTTGTCGATCACTTTAGTTACGCAAGCGTGTTTTGCTCTGAGACACATATTTTATTGGAGCAGTATTACAACATGGTTCACATTTCACTGTATATATTCATGCAATATATTTCATATGGGATTACGTTCGTTGACATTTCATTGCATTACTTAGTACATTAGCATAAATAGTTTGGGGCGTGTATTAAAATGTTGTTCTGAAGGTGCCTGTCAATTTGATCTAAATAGATAATATTATGTTCATCGTTGCTATATTTTGTAATAGTGTAATATATAGGTATAAAGTGTAAGAGAAAATTGAATTTGAGGGAGGATTTAAAGTATGAACCAATTTAATTACCTGAAACAACAATGAAATTATTTTGGTAGGTTCATAATTAGGCAGACAGCGAAACTGAACAGACTATTTATAAAATACACTTCAATTATAAAGTAGACAGGTATTCAAACTTACAACATGGCGCCATAAAATAAAGAGATTGAGATATTAACTAGAAAAAAACGTACCTATAAAAGTTATTAAAAGATTATTATAGTTAAGCGCAAAGAGGAGGATATTCTAATAGTAGTTCCATGAGTTGGTTACAAAGTTTAATTAAAAAGAATAAACTGTGAGCTAAATATTAATTCCATTTAGAATACCAATATAAAAGCAAAATGTTATGCAAAACGTTCATAACTTTAATGCGCATTACGTGGAACTTTTCATTGATTGCTTTACTTAACTTGTGCTTGCTATCTTTTAAATGGGGCTATGTGAATTTGTCTGACGGTAGTCATGAATTGTGTAAGTTGGTTTTTATTTTAGTTGACAATTTGATTATGCTTGTAGTTTTGCAGACTTAAAACAGTACAGTTATGTTAAACAATTCTAAAAACTATAAGTTGAGAAGATTTTTAATGATATCCTATTTCTAAGCAAGTTTAATATTAGGGTTTATTTACCAGTATTTACAAAAGCAAGTGTCTACATACATTAAAATACAAGAAAAACCTAAGAAAGAAAAAATAAACTAAATTAAATATCGTTGTCAGAAAGCAACGTACCCGGACTTGGTAGCAACGTGAGATGGCAATGCTGATTCTCTAACGAGAAACCTTAGTATTTCTTTTTCTACAGTTACGTGTCTATGTAATATCAAAATTTTACGCACTCAATAAAACAGAACCATTAGTTATTCTGAGACACAGGTTTCACCATAAACAAAATTTTTCTAACGGCTGCAATCAAAAAACATTCACATGGTGTTATCTTAAGTCTTTATGCTCGGACTGAACCTGTTTCACGACCGAGATCAACAATAGCTGCGGGCTGTCCACCTCTTTATTGCCACTTACACCTAGAAACAATTCATAAGATAATAGCGATACAGTTGGGAGGTACCTATATTTTTTCATCATTTATATCGGAATCTCCATAGCCGAAAATACATTCGAGAGTATTACTCGAGAGGCGGACTTTGACTTCTCGTTTTCGTCACTCTCAAGATTGAGATAGTGGCATCACACAAACCAAGAGAATATCCAAATCATCTTTCTCTCAATAAACAGATACCAATATATTTTATAATAGCTGTCCCCCTGGTTTCACCCAAGTTCTGGAAGAATCTTTTCTTTTTCCGGGATAAAAAGTATCCTATATTTTATTCCAGGATATGATTTACAAGTTTTATCATACATCCGTTCAGTAGTTTCTTCTTTTTGATTTGGAAATGCTGGCAAACATATTATGTATGTTCTTTCTCTTCTCTTCTCTTTTTTTTTTGACGGACCACCTACTTGTATTTTGATTGCAGCCTTGTCGGGTACACATTTCATTGACATAAATTCATTTATTTACATAGTGTACATTTTATTTTAAATCCCAAATAAAATCCCATAGGAAAAAGCGCATTCAGTTACTCCCAAATAAAAAAAAATCTTGTCAATATTTTCAATTATTTTTCCAAAAGTTTCCTCATTGAACCAACTGTACTCAAGTGATGCGATTATCAACGAACAGTATTTAATTTTTTTTAATAATGGATGGGCTTTCTTTTGACTGCCGATCCTACCATAAAGGACGACGACAAAGCCTTAGATGGAGCACTTGCCTATAAAAAGCCTAATCACTCAGGCCTTGAACGTGCCAGTTATCATTGACGCGGGATACTAACACTTTTATTGAAACATACTACAATTTCTTTACTTAGTAACCAGTGACTTTAAATACAAACTAAATTATTTTATAATATGAATAAACTAGTTAACATACTGCAAAAGAAAGGTTGCCAGATTATATATGCAAAACAAAGAAAATGTAGAACTCCCACACTGAATCGTGCTCTCCGTCCAAGGGCGGATCAAATATCATACAAGACATCTACGGAAATTGCACTTTCTGGATCTCGCGAATGTTAAAGAACTCCGGTTTTATTTTACTTTAGCTAAGTAAAATAACATTTGTTATTTTATTTAACCTTAAAACTGTCTGTTGCTCTACATTTGAACTTTTGACGATTATAATAATATGTGTGGTTAAAACAATTACCTAAATGTATACAAGTCAAAATTGTCTACGTAATATCCCAATTCCAAACAAACTGTATCATAAAAGAAAGATTTCGAATCTTACATAAGAATTGGACATCAAAACTTTTACTTTCAATTTGTGCAATAGATTATCTTTTATTACAGGGTATCGCATAATTTCGCCGCACATAACTGCTTATTGCAACTTGATGAGGACAAAATTATAAGTTCCTTTGTACGAAAGTCTTTTTGTATAGCAATTATGGGCTGGTATTCAAAAGAATGATATGTAAAGAATCAGAAGCCAGTGCAATACAAAGATATCTGATTGTATCACGATAGAATTAATTATTGGCTCTCATTAAGTGTTTAAGCAACGATGGGAACCTCTTTTTAGGTCAATGATGTTCGTAAACATTCTGGCTACTTAATTTACTTTGTGTCAGCTGTTGAAATTTCGAGTAAAATTAATTAGTTATTATTTTAATTATGTTTGAAGTCGATGTTGAAATTTATATTATTTGTTGCTCGAGGGTTATTATTCATAGTGGCGAGAGGTCAGTTTTAATTTAAAATGCGCTTTCGTGCTTTTAATAAAGGTGAATATTTGAAAAATGATCTTATTTCGTTGATATCGTAACATGAAACTATTTAAATAGAATTAATTATCTAAATGTTTTTAATGTGATTAGTTTATGTCTACACCTTAGCTGTGGCAACATGATTTTTTTATTGGATAGATTAAAATTTTCCATTATTTAGTCAATAATTATTTATACAAATATTCGTAATTATTTTTCAATGATACCAATAAGATCCAAGTCAGCACCGACTCTACCAACTTTCCATACACCAAATCACCATCTGCTCTCAAACTCCCCAAATTCGTGCACATTACAAAATGACCATGTCTGTCAAAAGTTTCAGATTCCTGTATTGAAAACTGTTATGAACAAAGAACGGCATCTGCCTCGTTCCAGCCTCAGGCGACCTCTCTTAGTAATCATCTGACATTTTGAAAAACGTAATTGGCCACTAATGAGTGACCGCCTTAGGCGAGCTCCAGTTTGCGCAACGACTATGTCACTTGTGGTATTTTTTTTTGTAAATTCGTATGGTACAGATGGGCGCAAGGTTAATATTATTGTTCAATTATAGGAATAAATAAAGTATATAAAGTATATGGAATTATATTTTGAACTTCGGGTCTTTGTAAGAAGCAGACTGTTCTTATTAAAATATATAAGAACTTGTTCTCCGCCCCGCAGTTTCACCCTCATTCCCGAAGGATCTTATATGTACTTATTTCCTGCAATAAAAAGTGTCGTCATCGTTTTTGAATGATTGAACAACAAAAATCCAAACATACAATTTATAATATTAGTAGGATTGATATCGCTAAGAAATATCTTCATTGTCTCATCTCTATGAATGTATGAAACTTTTTGTATATAATGTTCATATTTCTGATGGGATGTAATAAACGTAGAACACTCTTCGATCAGATGACGACTATGTAGGTAGGAAGGTCTTTTCCAACAATTTAGATCTATGCTCATCATTTTATTGTGACACGCACAGCATGGCACCGAACTTAAGTGTATTAACTTTGTGATTTTAGTAGCTCTTTGGTAGATAACAATTGATATTTTAGTGTAATTGTGAAAACGCTCGGTTGATTTGAAACGAATAGCTTTATGTACCACGTTTTTAAAATTGATTTGGTAACGTTGTACTAAATTGATGTGTCTTTCTATGGCCGATTTTATGTGAACTAAATATAGAACGTATCAAAACCGTACCATATTATAATAAATAACCATTTTATAATATCTTTTGATATAACACTTAATGATTAATTAACAGGTATACCTGTCTGAAAAAAGACACCTTTAACACTTCATTATCCCAAAACTTCAAATCAAGGAAATGACTGGGAAACAGTTTTAAATTAACTATATCTATGAAACATAAATATATGGACATATAATTTTAAACAGTTTAATTTTGATAATATATTCAAACTTACATGTGACTATGGTATATTTATTACATTGAAGTAGTCCTAAAAGCTTCAAGAAACGATTTCTGTATTACTTAACGCAATAATTGTCCTATACCTACAATTTAAACTCGAGCAATTTTAACTAACAACTATTCTAGTTAATAGTGATCTACCCACGTTCAGCAAAATCAAATAAACGCTAATTTAATGGTAACGTTACATAGTAAGTGTACAACAATTTATTATAATGGATAGAGTTTGCGATAAAACTTTACAATAAGTAGTTTGTCTGTAAATTTCGATCTAGAATTCAATGGAGATTAGGGCAGTGTCTAAGTTTATAGATGTAATTTACAATAGTAATCATATTACCAAGCTTCTCGCTGATATTATATATAACGTTATATTACCTACATTACATAAGAGGTCATTAATTATTTAAAATGGTTATTTGTAAAGTATTCAAATTGTATAACAAATTAAGTTGCAAAATGCCATAAGATTCTGTAAGGTTAAGCCTTACTGTTATTATTAATATTTATTGAATCATATTTGTAGATTCAATTTATAAACTAAAATTAATCACTAAAATTCTGTTCCGTAAAGCATCCTTCCTTTACACGGTCACTAAAACACAACTTCAAAACATCAACATTGATTTTTATAACCGTATACATCATGTTGTGACAATCAATTACTCACTGGGTTTGACGTTTCCAAACTACATTAGTATCAATCAACGTCGAATTAATTAGATCAGATACACCCACCTACGTGTACCCGAAACTATACAACCTCTTGATATTGACTGCGCTCCCAGTTATACTAATATTTTACGAGTATATCAAAATAACGTAATATAATATCTACGAGATGTTTGGTAATACGGTGTAATCGGGGTCTTCTTTTTTTACCGAAACACAAATTTGAATGAAAATATGCATTGGTTGAAATGATAATAATTCATGAAATCTATATCTATTCTAATATTATTAAGAGGTAAAGTTTGTGAGTTTGTGAGGTTGTAGGGGGCAATCTCTGGATCTACTGAACCGATTTTGAAAATTATTTTACCAATAGAAAGCTACGTTATTTATGAGTGTCATAGGCTATATTTTTATCCCGTGAAAAGATAAAATCCCACGGGAACGCGGGTGAAACTGCGGGAGACCTATTCTATAAAACATTTGTAAATTGAAACTAAAAATAATCATTAAAGCATCTGGATCAAAACTATTTTTGCTGTCTTATCTTTTATCAAAGGTAATTATTTACCTGTAGTCCAATTGTAAAACCTAATAGACATCGTAATCGAATTAAAATTTACAGTTGAAATTAAGCATCGGTTTGAATTTATGTTTTACTTATTGTGTAACTTACTTGCAATCACTTTATGAATTTGTTTCACATTAAAAAGCTTAGGTATTTGATTTCAAAAGTCTATAATTAAAGCATTATATTTTTAAATCTCGTTCAATCGAATAATCCAGAAGAATTGTTTTCAAAATAGGTCGTTCGTAGAGTCCTTAATTACCAAATGCAGGGAGTAAATCAATCGCAATAATAAACCCAGCTAATATTTCGCTCAAACGACCAAAAATAACCAACTACAATGCGAAATTCAATAACAGGTCCTTTCAACCGTGTCTTGTTCGCTCATGCACTTTATGGTTTTTGACGTAAGCATAGTGTAGACATCCGGGAATACCATGTTTATTTTGACTAGTAAACAATGGCGATTTTTATGTGAGTTACTTATTAATAAAAATATGATGAAGATCTCTTGCACTATTATATTTGTACGCTTTGATTTCTTCAGACTGACTGACTGGAAATAAATACGTTGTAGAATTTGAAATGTTCCTTTTTATTTTGAGTAAGTACATGAGATAAAATTATATTATGTAACTAAAAAAATCTTTCTTACATATTAAATCATTCAATAAGTTTCCAACAATACTATTTCCATGCGAATATTTCCTCAGAAGGTAGGTACGCGATTTTTATGGTACAAAGAACAATGGCAGTGTTTTGAAGAATTAACCCGTGGATTAATTAACATATCCACGGAGCGTATCTAATTACCTCCCTTTTTTAATTAAAATCTTTAAACCTCTGTACGCTTTATTTGCTTCCGTTTAGAGGGTTACAGCCTTTTTATGGATTTTTGCTTTGATCGAAACCCTTTTAGTTACGGGTTCGTTAAGAATGAATATAAGCTGCTAATTAGGTAAGTAACTTTAGAATTGGAACATTTTTTTTTGTGCCTAAACTTATACGTCATAGTAAATGCATAACTGAATGGCAATTTCTGTTTTAATTCAAGTAAAATCATCAACTCTACGCAACACGAGTATCTTAATAGTAATGATTTAGTTACCTATTAGTAAGAGTCGATTCATTGATCAATAGACTTTTAATCACCCACGGTTAAAATGCTAAATTAGTCATTTTATCATTTCAAAGAAACCTCTCTCTTTGATACTGTGTCACCGTAACCACAGATTATAATCCGTGTGACCCTATTAAGATTCTTAAAATTTGTTACCAATAACCTTCCTCAATATTAGTCATCAATATCTCTGGGCTCCCATGAAGCGATGGCGCAATGCTGGTAAAGTTTCAAGTGAGCCAATGGTGTCACAGGAAAAGATGCGATAGATCGAGTAAAGTGGAGAAGGCAAGCCATAAAGTGGACTTTAACGTCTCCCCAGCTCTTGCATTAGAAGTTAGGTAGAAGAAAAGATTTATAATTAACCTGTATTTTTATTATCATATTATTAACAACAAACTTTTGATAATAGAAAATTTTATGGAGGCTACCGCTGCCGCCGATTACGTTGACGATATTCAAAATCAAATTAAAAAACTAATTTATTCAGTTTAGGCCCTGGTAAGGCACTTATGAACGTTACAATTGACTCTACCACCGGTTCGGAATACACTTAAACCGAGAAGACTCCGGCAAGAAACTCAGCAAGGCAATTTTTTGTTTTTTTTTAGCACTGGATCTTTCTTTTTATTTTCATTTTCAAAAGTACATTTTCAAATATTTCATTTTCCTTTCAGATTACCTACTATTTCAGTACTTAGGCTCCTATGGCGCACACCGTTCAGTCGCATCACTTTATTTAGCATCAACCCTTTAAGCACTGCATTGCTATCATTTGAGCTTACAGCATTGTTTTCACTATTAATGGATACCTTAATAAATAAAATCAACGTTTGATACTAGATAATATAATTTCAATTAAAATTAAACCAAAATGTAGTCAAACCCTTAAAATTTTAGGCAATACTAATTAAAACTAATTACATTAAATTTAAGTTCAAAATTTTAAGCCCTATGAAAACCTGATTAAAAATGAATATTAAAATTCCTCGCATACTTAAAATATTCGTAGACTTTGATCTAACTGGAGAAACGAGCTGCATGAACGTAGGCGTCAGTACATCGTCACGCGATATTTCACCAATAGCATGTTCTCATTATAATATCCGAGGCATTAGTTAGGTAGCAGATAGAGAAAGATACCGGGCGTATCGGATATCAGATGTAAACGGCGGTGGGACAGGTTAACAACCTACAGCAGCATTCCGCCTTGCTGGTTTAATGATGCTGATTTATATTGAGGTGTTGGTGTTAGTGTGTTTCAATTGTTTTCGTGTGACAAGAAGAAAATTAGGTGTGTTGATATTTTAGGAGATTTTAGTTTTGTTATTTAACTATTTCTTCCTTCATACAAAAGATTATATTACCTACACTACCTACATATTATAACTCTAATACTAACTGACTATAGACAACACACAGCCTAAAGATAAAATTGTGCGTAGGAGTTATTTATAGATAACGTAAGAAAGCTCGGGGTTTTTTTTTTAAATCAACCCCTTTAGGGTTAAATAAGTTTAGTCAGTTATATTTCTGAAATTTGATTTCTTCAGAGGGTAAAATAATTAGTACTTTTCAAACTTTCGCGAACTAAATTCATATTCGTAGATTATACCGGGTCTGTTATTATTCTGAGCGCGAATATACCCGGTATAATCTACGAAGGTAAAATAATTAATGAAATAAGTACCTAATAGTTAAAATGTGTAGTTTTTAAGCAAAAAATAATGTAGTCGTTATTAAAGCTTCAGAAAAAGTTCAAAAAGAATTCCGTTAGATAAAAAGAGGCCATGAGGAAAACAGTTTGCTCTAAAAACATTCACAAAAAGTCAGTACCAAGTCTGAAGATTCCTGAAATACCTATTTCCTATAGAAAACGCAATCCGCAACACAGACTTGATACACGCTGATAAAATATTGACATAACCAATACCAACTCTCTGTCAGCGACCACTGATCTTTTAATCATCTTTAGGGGGCTACACAGCTCTATACACATTAATTATTTCTAAAGGTCCCATACAGATAATATAGAATTGGAGCGCTGTTTACTGGCTATTAAATGTGAATGCGATTCAATTCCACGGCCGTGTTCGGATGGTAACGAAGTGTGTGCGATGTAGGACTACAGCTGTAATGAACTATGGTGACTTGCCAGTAGTAAGATGAATTCGTGTAATGGTCTATTCATTATTTACCACCTTACAAGTATAGAGTGCTTTTTATGTAATGAAGATACAACATAATATTTAGATATTCAGGATCGAATTAGTTTAGTAACCTTGTATGGAAACGTAAAGGTTATGTAATTCGAGAAAAGGTCAATTCTATTTAAAGGTACGTAAAGGTACTATGGTAAAAATACTATACTAATATTATAATTGCTTAAGTGTGTCTGTCTATCTGTCTGTCTGTCTGTCTGTTACCTATTCACGCTTAAACCGCTGAATCAATTTATATGAAATTTGGTATAGAGATAGATGTAAACTTCGAAAAGGACATATGATACTTTTTATCCCGGGAAAAGATAAGATCCCTCAGGAACGCGGGTGAAACCGCGGGGCGGAAAACTAGTATTTTACTAAATCTATGTTCTAACTAAGTAAAAAATTTCAACGACGCACTCAAGATGACGTAAGATGTACGTACGTAAGATGCGTACTGCGAAGGAGTGGAACTCCTTGCCTGAGTCTGGTTCCCGATAGTTACAACCTGGGAGTCTTCAAGTCACGAGTGAATAGGTTGCTTCTAGGTAAGCGTGCACCATCGTAGACCACATCGTCACCTAGTGAGATAGAGGTCAAACGCGAACCTATACTCAATTTATTTATTTCTATCATAACATGTCTTATTATCTACTTTTTCTAAAATATTTCTTTGAATTCACCACATATTTGTAACCTAATTTATTCACACCTTTACCAAACTTCCATAGAATATTGCACAAATTTATCGTAAATGATTGAACAACTATGATTATTAGTTTTGCATAATACAACAACTTGCACTAAGTTATTCTGAGACAGTTTCAAGGAGTTATATCATTTGGTTACAGACTCAGGTGGTCGCGTTGCAAAATGTCCTGCCCCTTCTAATTCGCACAACAAATGCAGCTGTTATAGAAACCGGCGCTGAACTGAATTATTATCTACTTGCTCCAGGCCAACGTATTATATTGACCACTTTCTTAACATTTGATGTGGTGGCCGGTTTTAATTTTTAACTAGCTGTCCCCCGCGGTTTCACCCGCGTTTCCGTCTCGGGATAAAAAGTATCCTTTGTTTTAATCCGGGGTATGATCTACCTGTGTGCCAAATTTCATAAAAATTTGTTTTTGCGTGATTGGGCAACAAACATCCTAACATACAAGCATTCACATTTATAATATTGGTCTGAAGTAGGATAAGCTTAATTTATGGACATTTTGCTCTTGGATGTGTTAAAAGTGATGGAATTATACCTAGGTACAGGTGAATTTGATACCTACCTACCTACCTACGATATGTGTAATAATTTGAGTGATCAGTTTATTAAAAAAAATAAGACTTGCTTTTAGTTTGCCGTATGTTATTACTTCTGAGAATTTGATCCTTCTTAGCAACATTAAATCTTCATAAAATCTGAGATTTATCTACTCAAACTGTCTGGGTAGATCTTTCATCACGCTGCGTCCTTACAAATAATAAGTGGACTTCGTAATCTTTTCCAAAATTACTACAAATACAATTTTGCTACAGCGTCAAAAAACTAGATGGTGCTTTTTTCAAGGAAAAATATTCGCCGTCGAAGCAAACTCGAGTTTAATTTCTTTTTAAGAGATTCCAACGGACTTTATCGAATTCAGTAGGCGAGAGTGAAAATGAAACAATTATGCAAATGGGCAACAAAATAAAACTCATTTTATTAATAATCAAATAACGGGAGTTTGCATTTGAAAATGAAATAAAATTTCGTAAATGGTGGCATTAATTGTCGGGGTGGGGAAGTGTGGGCGATGGTCCCCAGCCTCCCCCATCTGGGTTCTATCAAACAGAAGTTATCTCAAAGGGGAGAAGTTTTAATAAAATTCCGAATGCCTCAGGCAGTTAGATACAGAGATATTCTTATATGACATTTCTTCTAGGTATAAAAGTGACAAGTAAGCTGGAAGAATCTTTTGGTTGAATGGATGTCTTTGAGGGAGTCCAATATTCTTAGTGCCATATTCCCAGTGATTTGTTCTCATAAAACTGATTCGAACATTCCGCGATCGCTCCAATGGCTTTATGAGATTTTTAGAAAGTAGAAGATATTGTTTTTATCCTCCTGCTGATAGCATGAATATTCTAAAATGCTAAAATAGTAGTAAAACATAGTAGGTATATTAGTAAGTAAAAGCAAAATAATAAAAAATGATGAGATGTAATTAGTTTACTCAGAAGTTACTATAAAAGTATGATTATTTAAATAAAAGATGTTGTCAAATCGATTCATACTAAACAAATATTTTAGTAATCAAAATTATCAAAAGCAGCCAATTATATCTTTGCTCAACGAGCAAAATTATTCGCCTGATAATTTGTCTGTAACGAAAATTAATTACCAATCTTACTTACAAGCAATCCATACTAATTAATATTTCGTTATTTACCGATCTGAAATTTACAGGGTGACGTTTATCGCAATATTGGGAGTTCAAAGCGCCCATAAGAAATTTTGTTAGACTCAATTAAAACGTTAGTAGGGCTAAGTAAATATTTCAGTGTTACTTTGGCGGCTATTTATGGCCCTTCTAAGGCTTAATTAAGTCGTCTTTGATGTTCAATCTGTTACGGGAAACTCGGTAATTGCGTCGGTGCGTAAGCAAAGTTTTTTGCTTACTTTTCAGCTAAATACACAAAATTTTGTGACATGCTAATGTTCGAAATTACCAACATTTATATAGATTTAAATTCAATAAATAAGTTATTTTATCTTTAATAATGTTTATTAATAGATTATATCTAGTCAAAATGGAATGAGAATTCAACAGATACGAGATTTTAATTCTTTAAGAAATCATATTCTTTAATAAATCAAAAATTCCTGGATATCATCACAAAATCTATATAGGTAGGTAAAATTACTTCAAACACCTAACAGTGTATTTTGATTACACATAAAAGCCAGTCTCTTTCTAGTCTACGTATTTACCATCATTATCTTGGGTACATCATGCCTAACCATGGTGGGAAAGTGGACAAACACGATACTTTCCATATATAATTGAAAAACACAGCAAAATAACAACGCTATAGGTACAGTAACATTCCACAACAGAACCTCTAATTGTTTGATATAAATATGCGCATATAATCTCGTAAAACACTCGGACAAAATCCACACTCCATAACGATTAGTCTTGGCAATTTTGCCACCCCTAGCATGGAGTTACTAATCTGCGACCGCACAAAAACTTAATTAACCAAAATATATATGGGAGTGTATAAACAAACAGCCGCCGCGAAGTCACTCCCTACTCCCCTGGGACTTTATACGGTGATACTATTTCGTGTAATGACTCCAAAATGAGGCTACACCTCCCGCAATATACGGCGTGTGTGCGGGATATATTTATACTGGAAGTGTTATTCATTAAATACATTAACAAAATACAATATTTTATCGTGCGCTGTTAATTCCTTTAATACTTTAGGAAAAGCACTGAAAACTATTTATATAATATTATAAAGAGGAATGATTAGATTTTTTGTTTGTTACGATTTAACTCAAAAACTCCTAGACCGATTTAAAAATTCTTTCATCCATTAGAAATCTACATTAACTCGGAGTAACATAGGCTATATATTTATCCCGTAAACATAAAATCCCACGGGAACGCGGGTGAAACCGCGGAGGACAGCTAGTCATCTATAATTTCGCAACATCCTGCTTTTGAATAACTAGTAAAAATGTAGTAATCTTGAATTTGAGCGACTTTACCCATTCAAATAAGCGAGATGTACTAACTCATAATAAATTATGATTGGGTCATTCTACTTCGCTTTTCTTTTCTTCGATGGACACACGCTGCCAGCTATAGTCTCCCGCTATGAAGGTTTTTACATTACACATATTTTGCTACTTCCATTAGCTGTAGAACAATGTTTCTTTATTCACGGCATCTCCTTAATTCATACGCGTCACGTATCCACGGGGGGCGTTGAGCCATTCTCGTGAATCGAGTAACGCGAACAAAATGAACGCACGTATTAAAGTATCGTTGCCATCTTATATTAAACAATGTATTTTATTAACATATCCTAAATTCAATTGCTTGAACTAAACAATTGACTAGACTGTGTACAATATAAATATAATTTCTTAAGCACGTGGGTTTTTCATTTAATGATAATGGAAAACAAAATATTCATATGTGAATAAATTGATGAAATAGAATAGGAATCTTGGGAGGTACATAATAAGAGTTAACATTACATAGACTCTGCCGAAGTGATACCTAAATCATAATTATTAAAACCAAAAACTATAATACAATAGTGCAATATAAATTTAATTGACGCTTCTGTCGTTGCAAATAGGTTTCTATTCGTACCTATTAATAATTTTGTATGAAAAACTTAGCACTTAATACTTAAGTAGGACATGGGGTACTTTAATCTTTAGAATGCAGGTAAAAATTAAAATTATAATAATAGCCCAACAATTTATTCGCCGTCTAGCTTTCCCTCAGAGGTTGAATTTAAATAAAAATCTTTTCATTGCGGATGCTTATCTATTTTTTATTTATCTTTATAGTATTTAATTCTTCTACAAACACGTATATTTGTCGCTGAGCTCCCCCTAAAAGCGCTGCAATCGGGTTCTAGGGGATAGATTGTCAATTTAAGGATATTCCCATGATAAGCCCATCAAGCGTGCTATGTAGTCGTTCGAAGTAGACCTTACCATCGATTTTTGATTCAAACACGGCTAGTATTTTACTTGACCTCATTGTTCGAATTTTACAATGACTTTAATCATAACCATTGTAGAATTTGAACCAATAACCGTTGGGACGGCATTTGACGTCATGACCATTTCAGGAAACCGCATCTCAAAATGTCTTAATTTACTTCACACAGTCCATTCTTACCTACCACCATAATTCATATAAAACGATATATTCCTTCATAATTTAATTCGCCATTTAACTCGCTCAGTGCTGCCCTCTGCACGCCGAACACGCACGCACATTCCTAATATCCCTCTTATATGAATATTTGTCTCAATGAAAAAGGAATTATGAGTCAAATTCAACCCCCCTAACCCCACTTTTATGGGTCACGGCAAAATTTATATTCCACATTCTCTTAGGAATTTTTCATATCAGAGGAAAATTGTTGTATTATTTTAAAATATAGGGGAGTTTATCGTCTCTTATGATATATGGACCATCTCTATTTCAAAGAGAGAGTGTAGTTTTTAGTGATGTGTGTATACGAGATTAAGTTGAGATATTTATTTAGGATCCGATCAAATATTTGTTGAGTTTTATATTGCTTATATCGAATTTATTGTAACTTTATGACGCTCCCAATAATTTTAACGAATTGTTTTTTTTTTCATTATACTATTCAATATCTACATGATTTATCTTCTGTTAGAGTATTAAATGCTGAAAAATCTATGCTAACCTCTTTGGGAATCTGAGGCCATAATGGGAATGACATCAAATTTAGTGATGAAGGACCTGTACTGTACCTGGTCTCCTCATACTCCAAACAGATGTATAGTTTATCTGGATTATACATATATTTTAGCATGTATAATTTGGAAAGAATTTTACGAAATTAAATAAAGAAAAATACTGTTGTAGTTATATCGTAGATAGTAAGATAGTAGGTATAATTAACAGACGAAAATAAACATAAACTCATTAAATTAATTAAATAAAATATCAATATACAATTTGACAAGCAGCACGTAATAGAAGGAAGGTGTCAGAAAAAGTACATCTCATCAACTACGGTCGATAGAAATCGGGGAACCGCACTCTTCTGCCACTTCTCGTTCTCTGTTCTCGTTCTGTGCAAGTTTCAGTAGTAGATAGAAGAGGTGCTATTGACTCTTTGATCATATACGCCGGCTTCAGCCTATCAACAGTGACATTAGACTTTTTTCCTTGAATGTCAATAGTGAAGAATTTAGGCTGTCTATGTAGGACTTTGAAGGGACCGACGTAAGGCGCTTCTAAGGGTCTTCTTACCCTATCTAGCCTCAAGAAAACATGGGATGAAGTCGACAAGTCTCGTGGTATATAAAATGGTGATGATGAATCAGAAGGTTGCGTGTTCATATCACGTCGGGGTCACCAATGTAGGGTAAGACCAGGTACAGTACAGGTCTTACCCTACAGACTCAAACCATAGGCACTCATTGGAGGTTGCATCATTGAGTTTTTTTTTTTTTAATATGCATAAAGCCTTTTTTTTACCTAGACCTCAGATCTTATTTTATCCATTCCAAACAACGTTATCCAGCCTTACTTATTGCCATGCCATACCATCAAGGATGTCCCCCTCTACTAATAAATGGGACTAATTAATCCAGAGTGTCATCTGTCATGTTAAAGAATAGTCGGGCCGCCCCTGGCCTCGCTTGCAGCACAAGTTACTGACGCCAAGTAATTGCTTTTGTTAAATCCACAGCCCTAGTACGGAGCTGGGTAAAAGGTCGAAGTGACATGATGGAAATCATTTAAAATTAAGTTACATTTAAGATAGTTTTGGAGGAGTTATAGGTTGGACTTCAGGAGTGTAACCTCCTCTATCTTCATCTATCTTGCCTTTCAGTGTGTTTTGAGTGTGACTAGGGATAGTATTTACTAGAGGTATTACTCTTTTTAGGGCTCTGTAGTTCCGTACCCAAAGTGTAAAAACGGGAACCCTATTACTAAGACTCTACTGTCTGTCTGTCTGTCACCAGGCTGTATCTCATGAACCGTGATAGCTAAACAGTTGAAATGTTCACAGATGATGAATTTCTGTTGCCACTATAACAACAAATACAAAAAAAACTACAAAAATTCTACAGAACCCTCGAGTCCAAGTCGCACTTAACCGGTTTTTGTTAGTGCCATTACTTCGTGATGGTCATCTCAGGCTCTAGTGTACATTTAAATTTTTTGTTAAAATGAAACGGCCCAACCCAATTTTTAGTTAAAATGGAAATATATAAAAATTAATATCAAAGAATTCAGTAGCAAGCAGCAAATAAAAGCACTTTAAAATGATCTTCTATTGCACTAACTATTATTGTGTGAAATCTCCCGCCTTACTAATGAATTTTCACTGAACTGACGTGCCAAATTGCAGCCGAGCAGAGCGATTGAACACTCATAGTTTATTCGATATACCTCGTGCAATAAATCCCGTTGAAGTAACATTTATCTCGTATCAATCTGCATAACATTGAAATGCGTGTATTAAATACACTGTTACTTATCCTTTTAAATAGAGTGTAATTGAAATATGTTGAGTTGGTACCATCATATTTTTGGCATTTCCAAAAATATTTTAATATAGGTATAAACAGCTACGTAACTTTCATGTACAATTTGCTACTCCCACAACAGCAACTGTTGATCACCTAAATCTGGCAAAAAGCTTTAAATTACGTTCAAACAATTTGCAAAACAATAATCTATTGCAATCACTATTGTTTCCATCACCCAAACTTCACAACTACTTTGATAAGTCCTTGAAAATATTACATTTGAACAAAACCACAAAACAAGCTACGATTGTACAATCAAACATAAGTTACAATATTACACATTAGCAGAAAATGTTACGAAACAACGTAATTTAATAGAAACAATGGATGCGACATGCGGGTGTCGAAAGAATAACAGCATAGTTTACTGAGATCTCGTAATCGTAACATAACGGCATCACAAAACTCTCCCGAGCTCTGATTTGCGATGCAAATTGCCGAGTATGAACAAAATAACTTCCTGACTGATGACTCGGCTCGCGCAAATGCCTATAATGACTAATATTTCACTTTTATGTCGCTCGAAGGCTGCTCTAAAAAGAACCTAATTATCCTCGTGGAAAGTTGCGAGCACTCTCAAGCAACGGCTGTGATTACGTGATCATAAAACTCGACTTAAATTACTATGTTTTTTGTTAAATATTTTTGAATAATCGATACCTTTTCGACGATTATGGCTATCGATGAAATTGTCGACTCACAATAGAATAGGACAGCGTAAGTGAAATGAATTTTCGATTCGAAAATCTATTGTTACTTTTGAAGAATAACCGATTATTATCATAGTCAGGCGCAAATCAGAATTCTTCATCGTAATTGCGCAAGATTCTCTTGATTTGTCTTATTGCGTAACTGACAACCGTTATTGCACGTTTGATGGAAGTTCGATTGCAGATTGTAACTGTCAATTGCGAGAAAATACGATTAATTATTCCATAATAGTTACGTAGAACCCATAGCAGGAAAAATTGCTATGCGCTACAATTGCTTAAGTTTAAATTAATTATGATTGTTTACGCGATTTTCAAATTAAAATGTTGCAATACTTTCGAAATATTACTCCGTTTTTCAATCATCAATAAAATAACCTACCTATTTGTACTTTGCTTGTTTTTTAGTTGAAAATCAGTAAAGCTAAATGTCATCTATGTATAGTAAATCAGTATGTTTATGTTTGCTAGTAGAATAAAATGTATACGGAATACAAATGAAGTTACGAGGTATGAAATAACTCAACTTTAAAGCCTCTAATATGGCGAAAACCGGCTAAAATTCACAACGCAACCATTTAAAATCACTTTATTGCTCAAAACCACGCCAGATAGAGACAATAAATTATGGAGTAAACGGTGCGCATGACTACCCGTAAATTTTGACTTTCCACAGTATCTGAGTACCACAATTCGTCCGCGGGCGAAGCGTGGCCCATAGATTAATTCTTATTCAGAATTATCGAAAGAATACTTTGTTTTTAACACGTGAATTTTGCTCACGAGTTCGCGGTATCTTTGCTGCACGTTCAATGCATCTCAGTTTGTTTGACGTTCAGTTTAGTTCGATTTATTCACAAAGTTCTTATGCTACGAACTAGCTATTGTTAGATAGTTCATACATAATTATTTAGCTGAATATGATGTTTGTTACATTAATCTTTTAAGTGATAGCATGGGAGTTCGTGGGTTTGATACTCAAACAGCACAGACATGTTCATGTCTGTTTGTCCCGAGTCTGTAATTAACTATTTAAGTATACATATATTTAAAAGTAGTATAATATGCAATATATCAGTTATCTGGTATCCATAGCACAAGTTCTGCTTAGTTTGCGATCAGAAGGCTGTGTGAACAATGTTCGAGGATATTTATTTATTGAATTTAGTCTGCACAGTATGAAGATAAAACTTTCTTATAAATGTTATGGGCCTTCATTCAGTGCTCTAGATCTAAAATACTTTGTATGTTCCTAGCCCGGTTACTTCAGGTCCGCGAAATAACTCTATATTATTTTATGTTCTAAGAAAAAAAAACTTATTATTTTTCCAGTCGCAACAATAGGGTAGTATCCTAAAAATTACGTATATATAATTATATTTAGTCCGTCAGTTAGATTACCAAAAAATATTGGATACGCATTTTTTATTTTGTTTCGTAAACGAAAAATTACGAGGATACAGTACGTTGAAATTTGGCGTGACAACACGACGTGGTGCAAATTTTACCACGAAGTGACGTCACAAGCCCCACTCCTATACTTTAATGCGCTATAACTTTATATATTTTATTGATTTCATAAAGCAAAAAATACTTGTCCAATATTTTTTGATAATCTTACCGACGGACTAGGTAATTAGAATTCATTTTTATTGACCCAGGACACTACCCTATTATCGTAGACAGTGCTAAAATAAATTCATTTTTTACGTGATGTTTAAGGTTTCAACACCATTATAATCGTTATTAAAATCAATTCAGATCTATATTCAAAACAAAAAACCTTCATTTTCCCTCCAAAATCATTCGTTTTAATTTTTTTTTTCCCAGTTAATATTGTACACGCAACATTATGCCAATATTGATAAGGTGAATCAATATTCCCACCATCATTGGCTCAGTAACCTTTTTCACAGCTAAGGCTTAAGTCTGCAAACATGCTCACCGATCTCTTTGTATTTTATCCCCTAGCCAGACATAAAGGATAATGTATTCTACATCTTTATTCATAAAGTCGATATTAGCTTGTAAGTTTTTAATCAAAAAATCGAATATTGTTAAGCCAACATAAAGCGACTCCGCGAACAGAGAGTTATCGGATCCACGATTTTTTGAACGCCTTTCGAACTGAAATTAAGGCAGCATTACGTTGACTGACCTGTCAGTTTAATCAAGCTTTCGACAGGTTTTTTATGTGCTCAGGGTGAGTAAACAGGTAGATTTATAGTCAATTTATTGATATTCATAAGCGATAACTTTAAATTAGATGAAGGTTTTTTCCAATAAATTCTGATAATTTATTTGGTGCGTAATACCGTAGCTAAGTAGGTATCGTAAGAGTTTTCTTCCCGCGTGTTTATCAATCATTTTACTAATTTAACAAAATTATTTAAAGATTTTTACGTTTATATTAATTACACATTTAGATGAAAAAATGCTTAAAGAAATTAAGTTCGTCTCTTCCTTCTAGCTCACTTCGTCTCACTGAATCTTTTTTTCAATTACGTCATTTTCTTCTTCATATTAAAATTTTAAGGTATTTTTAGATCTGACTGAATCAGAAAACTGAAGTATATAAAAATAAATGCCCCACTCATACTTCCACGCAACTTAACGCAGGTTAAACAATCACGAACTGTATGTAGCCTTTGCTTGAAATACAGTACCAATCAAAGTTGACACCTCAACGCCTCTGTTCAGTTAGCAATTCGCACGAAACCGGAACATTCGATTGGTTCTCACGTATTTTGTCCACTTTAGTTTTAAGTTAAAAGTTGAAGCCACTTCAATTTTTAAAACATATAAAAGATTATCACCCAATCTTCAATCAGTTCCAGTACAGTATGGTGAAATAAATAAAAAGTTTTGTAGGGCTTAAGCCTTTAAGCACTGTAATTTAAGGTGTAAAATACATTGGCAATGCCGCTGGTATTGCTACTGCACGGTTGTCACTTGTATGTTGTATAAAAAAAAGTAAAAGCAATTGTTTAGTGAGTGATGCATTGATATTTCATTTATACGTTCGAGGCGATATTAAATAACGCTTAGTAGACAGTATATAATTATTAATTTAAAGTTATTAAAACCTAAGACAATAATAAAAACGTAACAATAAACTTATGATACAGATGCTCCAAAACGGAAGCCTGCAGGGTAGCAAGCAACCTGTACCACACCACAGTATGGATAACTACAGAACTTACAGTCAAAGGATTTGCATTTAATTTATTGTCTTCACATTGCAGTCTACTAGATAATTAATATTATAACCATTCTAAGCTGTAATCTTGTACTCGTATTAATAAAACCGTATTTGTAATATTTGAATAGAAAATATTTACCTACCTATTATTTTACGTTAACGTTTATATGTAGCATATATTCAAAGTATTGTTTGCTTTTGAAAGACAGGAAATGCCATGCCTTTACCCATACCCAGGTTAATAGATAACAACGCAGTTTTATTTTAGTTCGTTTATTATTTAATGATTTTTTAGGTGAAATTAAATCCATTTTTTTTGTAAATAAAGTCAGGTATCTGATTAAATTATTTTTTGTATATTTCCTTGTGGATTTCACGTACCGGGCCTGATCGTATGTATAGTAGTATAGATTCAACATCTATTCGCCCCTTTAAATACTAAAAGTAAATTACAAATAAATCCAATAATAATAACAAAATATATTATTTACAATGTAAAATCTGATAATACTCCGCTTGGTTCTCAACGAAAGCAGTATTTTCTTTATATGAGAGTATGACAACAACGAGGTATGAACGAAAAGTTACTCCTATGCAAATGAGCATAAAAATCAAAATAGGTACTAAAAGGCACCTAAGTGTAAAAGTAGGATGTCTTGTATATTTATATGGAAAACTACGTGAACACATTACCTCCCTCTTGGGGTGGTTTGGCGTGTTATAAAGAACGCTTTCATGCAAAGTGGATTTGTGAAAGTTTTCGCTTGAAATAATATTTGAATTTGTAATTTTGGCGTCAACCTGCAAATAAAGCAAGATGGATAGTGAAAAAAAGCGTTAGTATAGGGTTTAAAATGGCTATCGCTGGTCACTCAAAAATATTCTTAGATCCTTGCTACACATTCTGTATGAGTAGGTATCATAGTTTTATTACACTAAAAAATGTAAGAAAGATCCACTGTTAAAAAAAAATTGCCTAGGTGAGTTTCTTGCCGGAGTCTTCTCAGTTTAAGTGTATTCCGAACCGGTGGTAGAGTCAATTGTAACGTTCATAAGTGCCTTACTAGGGCCTAAACTGAATAAATGAGTTTTGAGTTTGAGTTTGACACACTAGCTAACACTCGCGGTTTCACCCGCGTTCTCATGGTATCTTTTCCCGGAAAAAAGTATCCTATGTTTTATTCCAGGGTATGATCTACCTGTGTGCTAAGTTTCATCAAAATCCGCGCAGTAGTTTTTACGTGAAAGAGTAACAAACATCTTCACCCACATCCAAATATACTTTCACATTTATAATATTAGTAGGAAGTAGGATTACTATTAATTGGGTTTTGCTTAAGGTTTTCCCGTTTTCTGAAAAAAAAAAATATTTTATATTATCTACAAATTAACGTTCTTATAATTTAAATATGATAGTAGGATTTGTTAATTATTATAGCAACAAATTTTAATTCAAAACAATTAGGTCCCAAAGTAATCAGAGCTTGTATTATGAAAAGCAGATATCTGATTACTTTTTGAAACATACTTATATAGATTACACCTAGACTCAAGACAAACAGACATGTTCAGGTAGGAATCAAACCCATAATTTGTGACGTGTTATCTTACCAATCGGCCAGTCAATATGAGACATTTATTTTCAAAATATATTAAGGATTGTCGTAACAAATTACTAAAAAGGTATACCATAGATCTCGTGGGGTCATCGTCCCTTCCCATATCTCGCCCTAAGGGCGTCACCCATTTCCCTAATATATGCGTCATATTATGATAAAAGCGCAAACATGTATGAATTTTTATGTATGTAGATGTAGCACCCTACCGAGACACTCGAGGCTAAGAAGTTCAGAGGAAGAGAAGCAATGTTCTTTTTATATATTTTTTTTAATATTATAATCAAAGATAAACTCTTTTATTATGTTTTATAAAATTAAAACGGAAAAAGAAGCCCAAGATCGAGACATTTGGCTAATTTTGGAGGCATTACTTAGGAAGACGGGGTTTTTGCTAATAATAATAAAAATTTACGACTTTGACATTAATAATAAAATTAACCACTTTGAAATTAATTGTAAAAGTCTACATGCAAGACGTAAAAGGTTTTTTTTTATTATTCTATTATTATTATGTTTTATATATCTTTCTTAGCTCATAGCTTTAAAATGTTGTCCATATTTTTTTAATACATTAAGCTTATATTTCGCATTTTCTTATAAAACTATATTATACTTATTTATTAAAATACATAAGCTCAAATATAATGTTTTATAACGAGCACAGAGGCGGTTATTTGATAAGGAAGGAAACTTTTTCTCGTAGCTTACTGTATCTAATAATCTAAGGAACTATAAAAATGTGTCGCTTTCGAGATATTGTCGAACGCAAGTAGAATATGATATTACGAAATGGTTGAATTTTATGGGCATTTTTAACGACATATAATGTTTTATTTAACTTTAATATCAGTGTTAGTACACTTTGCAGACTCTTCCTTCAGTGCGAATGTTGCAATGCCAATCTGAAATGTTTTTCAGGAGCCTTTTGAAGATTAATAATTTATTTCGATGGCTTATTACCATTTGGTTTAGGTACTTCATAAGTTATGCTTCCCAATATCTGTAAAAATACATTTGAAGTCGTGTATGAATCGTTGACTATATTTTTGATGAACCTATATAGTTGAACAGTATGTCCTAGGTAAATATAGTTGTTACCATTAATGACTACTCATAAAACATTCAGGATACTACTAGTGACTCTGAGAGCTGTGGGCATTTTGACATTTTTGGTAATTTTTTGTATTGTTTACGTTTTCATTTGAACGCCATTTTGAAAGATTTTCCAAAAACGGAATCGACAAAAATACACGAAAATCAGTTGAGAAATGCGACCTTTAGAAGAGAACAGCCGGACAGACGCTTGGTCAACTACTACAAGCACAGAATATTACTGTTAAGTGTACCCAACAATTCCAAGTAACAAAAAGCCACCGAAGCGCAACGGAGATATATAATTACAACTTATTTAAATCGTTTCAAACTCGCTGCCTAATACAAAATTAAATAGGCAATTTGCTTGCAAACTAGCCAATAAAGACCAATCACCATTGTTCCTACTAATAACCTATCGATTGGTCCCGATAATAATAGATTCTCCTTATCCATTTTAGTGGCAGAAGTAATTTGAATTGTTAGAGATATAAAATGGTCGAATTGAATCTTAGGTACAATCAGTCGAACTGGAGCCACAGTATATTATTTGTAATATTTTTTGCTTGTTCTGAAACAATTTACCCTCTGATGATCATTTATGTTTTTGTACTCATTGCTGTTTAAAAAAATGTACTTAAATCTAATCTTAAATGAAGTGAGAAACAAATTAAGGAATGTAGATTTGTTTAGTAAAGAAAGACTCGCTCGAAGAAAGGAGGGTTCAGTCCAAATTCAAGTTTTTAGTTTTCTAACGCTGCGTGCTTGTGTAAAGTCTTTCACCTTCATATTAAATATTATTTTAAAGTCGTGAACCTCAAACCATTTTTGAAAAAGTCTTGACCACACGTACCTACCTACAGACAGATAAATTTTGTTTTTCAATTATGTGCGAGACCCTAAAAAAACAATTTAAACGGGTATTCTTTGTAAAACATGTAACGGTTCGGTAATAGAAATACATAATTAAATAATCCTTTCATTATTATTTAATCGAAACACTACTTAGGTATAACAAATTGCTATTACTTAATATCAGAGTTCTGACAATCAGGCAGGCCGGTCACCTGATGGTAAGTAACTACCGTCGCTTATAGTAGGGGGATAGCCAATGTGTTGTGGATCTTTTACAATGCATATATGATAACTGCTTCTCAATTATAGCTATCTGAACGAAACAGTAGGTTCTTGTCGATATATTTCAAGTAGAGGTAGCTAGCCAGGCACCGTGCCATTTTATCTTCCTTCACGAAAACCTTAAGCTTATTTCTATTACGACTATTACTCACTTGCTCTGTGATTACGACCTTCACCGCAATATCCTATCGCTACCACAACTGTCAACAGACGGATCCTTCTACAGAAGTGGTAATAGTATGCTATAATCTATACATTTAAAATATTATGTATTAAAGCGAAATACTACTCACTGATTGACTCAGAAAGTAAAAATGCTACTAACTTGAAATTTGGCAGACCAGGTAGATTAATTACTCTTACGGAGTAAAAATGTCCTTTACTTGTGCAATTTTTAGTTGCTAAATTTCATAGTTCTAGATCAACGGGAAGTAGCTACCCTATAGGTTTTGATTCCTTTGTAAGAGTCAAAATATGCAGCATAAATGGAATAGCCGTATCTTTTGATTGCGTTGACTTAGAAGTTTGATTTTTGGGCGGCTTTGATTTTTGATCTGCAGACCTGAGTATTTTTTTTATATTAATTTCAATTTGATACCTCCACGCATTTTTGATAAAAAGAGTCTTGACACAGGGACGGACGGACAAACAGAAAGATGGACAACATAGTGTTTCTATAAAGGGTTCCGTTTTTCTTTTGAGGTACAGACCCCTAAAAAGTATTTTTGAAAATTCGACCCCTATAGGATTCCCTCGAGAACAGGGCTGAAACCGCGGGGCACGACTAGTATCTTATGACCCTATACTACATATGAATTTAGCACACCAATTAAAACTAGAGGTCAATACCTGATGTGACAAGATATCCACTTTACCTTCTCCGGTACTTACGTACGTGACGGCGGTTATCTCACCCATAGTTTAATTGAACACGGTTAGGCAACTGAGTAGGGTTAGGCCACTAAACAAGAAGTCTCAATATGAGAAGGTAATTCCACGTTTGTTTGTTTGAGGTTTGTATAAACCGCTAAATGTATTCGTGTATATTTCGGGTTTACTTAAGGGTAAATATTTTGGATTTCGCAAGTTTGTAAATATTGAGCTTTTTAATTGAATACATTTTTTAACTAAAAGAGAAGGCCTGACTCACTTAGTCATCAAGCCCAGCTTAAACCCTTGACCTAGAAAGCTGTTTTTTTTAACAGTTATTGTTTTTAAAACGTAGACGAGGAATAAGAAAGGATTTTTCGAAACTTAAGTCCTAAAGGGTTAAAAGGGAGTACGCGGGTAAAACCGCGGGACGGAAAGCTAGTATTTCTATAAAATAAAAATAAAACAATAATATACACCACTGTCCTTTATTGTATCTGAATTTCTTTCCGTCCTAAGTTTGTCTGGAAGAGATCGCTTCTTAGCGATAACACCGCCTATTGTGCCATTCATAATAATGTGTATGTTTTGTTATTTTTGTCAACTGATTTTGGTGTACAATAAAGTGTTATCTATCTATCTAATATCAGTATTTAATTTGCCAATAAGCCCTTTTTCAATCATACGAAATCCGTATTGAAAAAAGTTGTTTGTTCCAAATAAAATAAATAGCCTGTCACATCGAAATGGCATAGACAACACACAAGTTGCGCGATGGTACACTCGATAATAAAATAATTTACTTTAAACTACTTGCGTACTACCACCGGCACTAGACCTCTTTACTTTCATAACATTTTTACTAATCTTGATTCAAAGAAGATAACTCCTTAACGCAAACACAGTTCATCTTTACCTGGTCGTTCAAATATGACAGGCAGTCGCCAACGAGAATATGTTGTGTATGTGGCTTTTTTAATTACTTTCCGTCAATACAACGTACAATCATCAATCAATAAGTCAAAGAGATTGATGAATGGGCCCGTAAAATCAATTCAGTGGTGATGGTGTTTTGTTGCTTAATTTGACACTAAACATATTCAAAGGTTAAAGTGATGTCTCATAAACGACTAAACGACTTGTAATTATTTTTTACTTTCAGCTTGGGGCATTCAAATAAACTTTTAAACAGGATAATGTGACGTTTCATCAGTCGAAACAATCCGAGCTTATCAACAGTCAAATCTGGATGGTCAGTCTGAATGGCTGATGGCACAATGAAGCCCTAAATAACGTCTGTGGACGTCGGTGCGGCGCCTCAGAAGACGGCCATGGCCGCGCCGTTCGTATTCGCGAGGAGTGACGGACAATGCCGGCGTGCTGACTGCCCTGCCACCGGCATTCATTCAACTGAGCGTGCAGCGGGTAGAAGCGACCGCATCCGCATTTACGGGTTATTCGAGTGAGAAAACATAAAGCTTTTTATGGGAAATTGAAATATTACTCTATTAGAATATGGTCGAATAATATATGCTTGTACATATGTAACACAACTGGTAATTTTACATAGAAAATACCAGCGTAGGACCCGGCGTTTGTTGTAACATAAGCGAGCGCAAGATGGTATGATTATAATTCGCGTATTAAAGAAACTCATTGTTATGCCTATGATAGGTTGTGGGAGACAAAAAGAGAGGCATATGTATTATGCGGACATCTCTCAACTAATTATGATGAACACATTTAGCAAGATTGCATGTTAGATATACAGGATGTCCCAGAAAATATTGTCAAGCGGAAGCCCAGACGTAGAGCACCTTTAGAGGTACCCGTATCACTCCATGTATGTTTCGCGATTTTTCGTAATTTACGAGTTATAACTTCTTAAATTTTTTTTTACTCAATTCCGATTTTCAATACATTTTTAGTCGCAGTCACGCGAGTAGTAGGGATACAGGTCTGAGATTTTTTTTTTAATTACCTGAATAATAGACCTAGTAGATGCATAAACCTTTGTTACTAGATTTGTGACCATTAAGCTTTAAAAAAAAAGCAATTTGCAAGAAAGTGGAAATTCAGATTTTATCGGAACGTACGGGTACCTCTAAAGGTGCTCTACCTCTGGGCTTCCGCTTGACACTATTTTCTGGGACATTCTGTATATCAATCCATTTAATTTCTGTTGTCTTCGTCGTAATTTTTATTATCATTATGCCAAAGCATGAATTAATATCTATCTATTCTCTCTCCAATAGCATTTGATGTACACACACACTTAGCTTTTTCAACAATGTTATAAAACCACGAGATAACCGATGTATTACTTACTCAATCTAACTACATCAATAACATTTAATCTGCCAACAGAACTAAACGCGCCAGCCACCCAACTTAGAAAAGACTAATCGACAATAATACATTTGCATAGAGCAACTGGATGGCGCAGTAGGCAAAGTGCGCTTAACAAGAAAATGTCAAGTAACAAAGCAACTGCGGCCTGAGTACCTGACACCTCTGAGACGCGCGCCGTGATTGCGCCGCGCTGTCTCGACACTCTGAGATATTAGACTTGCTCTGTGTCGGTGCAGTTGGTTGCTGCCGCTGAATAAGAATTGGCTCTAGAAGAGTCTTACCAAGTGTAAAAAAAGCAAATATATAGCTCAGCTTAGAATGTAATGATATCATGCCCGTGACGAAAACTAGTACGAGCCTATAACGAAATATAAATTTTCTATAGAAAGTAACGCGTCCACTTGGCTGGTTACTATTTCAACTTAAAAAATGGTCGCCAAGCACTCACCGATGAACTTCAGCAACTTACTGGAGTAATATGGTAATTTTAGAATAAAACAGACTGTTCTTATAATTTTATATCTAGGCTCAAAACTTTTGAGTCCGAGATTGTCTCCCATCTCCTTCTAGCAGGTTATTAATGTAGTTTTAAAATGTGCACTTCTAAATGACTTTATCCAAGTTTAAACCGCGTTTAAGCTTGTCTTTGTGCACTTGACGGGACTATTTAACTCAATTCATGAGGAATAACACTGAATGGTTATGAAAAGTAATTGTCTGTGGGTGGTGTGTAAAAAGTTTGAGTACGGTTTTAAAGTGACCAGTGGAAAAATTTGTTTTATCTTCATGCTGGTTGGGTTTATGGAAATGCTAAAATCTGAGCTGAAAAGCTACAGCATTTATTGTGCCCGGAACTGACTTTAACTTTTATGTTAGTTTAAACTTTTTATTTCGGTTTAGTTAATTCTATTTGTATGAATAGAATTTATTATACCGAGTGAAATGGATCAGTAGAAAACCAGTATCTTACTCTTAGATAAGAAATACCATCCATATTTGTCACTGAGATATTCGTCAACAGATAATTTATTAACAATGGATCAATGTTATGTTTAACAATTTTGTATTTTTTTAGACAACTTTTGAAATATTAATTACATTTTTCAGGCCAATTCCTTGACTAATACAAGGCTTTTGTATAGTCGTAATTCGGCTTTTTGAACTACATAAAAAATAAAAACGCCCTGCACTGAAAAGAGAAAACTTTTTTTTGTTGGTTGTATCTACTAATTTCTCAAAAATAACATGTTTATCAACACGAAATATTAGAAAAGAGTATCTTCTAAAGGAAAATCAAAATCAAAAACTCATTTATTCAGTTTAGGCCCTGGTAAGGCACTTATGGACGTTACAATTGACTCTACCACCGGTTCAGAATACACTTAAACTGTGAAGCTTTCGGCAATAAACTTTCTGTCATCCTGTAATTAAAATTTTCCTATACAGGTACCTACATACTGATTATAAATTGATTAAATATATTATAGGTTCGTACCTATCTATCCCTATGCCATCTAAAAGTTCGAACCCTGCCTTATTAAGTCAATGGCCTTATGCCAAAGCACTCTAACACAAAAATAATGATCGCTGAAAAATCTTACGCTAAACATACTTTACAACTTTTCCCTTCCCTTAAGCAAAATTTATGTGCAAATATTTTGAAAGTCTATACATTAGTTAATGAATGCAGCTCTTGGCTATGTGTACGCAACGTCTTCCGATCCTTATTCTGTGAAACTCAACAACTTTTCGAATTAACTTTGTATAAATAGAGAAGCGCTTTCAAAGAACACATTAACTTAGCTCATATTTTGTTAGTGAAGCTTATGTTATTGTTAAGTTTCCTAGTTATTTAAATTTTAAATTGACTTCATATTACTTTTTAATGAAATCTCACTAATATTTAACAGCGCAATATTCCGCATTGAAGTAAAATAGTCAATCAAAACTCATTTATTCAGTTTAGGTCCTGGTAAGGCACTTATGAACGTTACAATTGACTCTACCACCGGTTCGGAATACACTTAATAGGAAAATATATATTATTTTCATGATTAGTATATTAGGAATTATTTACCGGTTGAAAGTCTTAAGCGCTCTCCTAAGTTCGCATAAGGCCATGACCTTCTTGCCCCATTTTTTTATTAGGAATTAATAGGTACTATTTATAAATGAAATTTCTACATTAATGTTGTCTGACAAATATGTTAATTAATTTGTAAATAATTATAAAATAGTTTAAATTTGATTGGAGCATGTTGCTATCACAGTGTAATTCACTTCTTTATCAACATAACAGAATAAGTCTGCAGTTATAATGGATGGCAGTGAGACAGTCACTTGACGCACCCCTGCAATACCATTATAGAGCCTTCTGACTATCACCCTCTGAATAACGATAATTCGTTTACACGCTTTCCTCATAATAAACGATGATGAATTTTTACTAAATAAGCATGAACGCACGTCTTTAAAACAAAATCTATTTAAACCTGCTTTCTTCTGTTGTAGAAAAAAGTTAAGAACACAAACAAATATAAGAACGAAGACTATCATCGTTTAAATTGAACGACAAAAATGCTAAAATATTCCTCGAAAACATATTATCGTGTTACAAATAGCATCTGTCATTTTTTGAGATTACCATTGTATCGTTGACCAAATTATTAAAATCATCAGTTTTCTTTTTAAGATTACTATGACACGGCCAGATGTATAAAAAAGAAACCACAAACAAATCTAGACCTTCAAACTTAACATATTATGTTTTCAGTGACAAAAGTAATATAAAGTTAATTACATTGGCCTATTTTATATGGTTGTAAAAAGCGAAAATATATCATCCGTAAATGGTACGGTTAACCGTAAGTCTTGTTTACGTTTCCCTTTGACCGGGCACGGCCGTTATTCTTCTTCAAGTTAATCTGGATTACAAAAAACATGTCTTGACGCTTATAAAATGATGTAGACGAGCGTTTATTTGGCAGCGGTTGGATATAAAAGCTAGATCTGAGAAGCCGGATTATTTTTATTGTGTCGTTGGATTACAGCAACATTTACAGAGTTTGGTGAAACGTATTTAGGACTCTATAAAATGGTACACATAATTTTTGTTGCAATAAAGGTATGTTTAAAAACACTTTTCTTATATTTTTGCAATCTACGTTTTTTCGTCATTGCATCAAATAAACTGATTTTAGTAGTAAAAATGTGAGATAAATCTAATTTGGAACGTATCTATAAGGTCACTTTAAACTTTTATTTTTATCGGCATTAAAACTATAATTGAAACGTTAATAAAACGCCGGTTTGCAAATAGTAACCGTGTCGCTTGATGGCCGGAATTCTTCGTTGCACTACTAAACTAGCATTTCTGCATAATCCAGGTCACCACTGAAAGCAATAAAATGTAATTTCAAACCAGAAAAAAAATCTGCAGTGTTATTCTAACAGCTCTAAGTGCCACAAAGTGTATTTTTCTCTATGCTATTTCAACTCTAATTATGTTACTGACGAGTTCGTCGACAATGATATATTTTTTAGGATTTTCTATACTGCATTCAAATTTTGCAAGTTTTCTAGGTATAAGTCATTCAAAAAATATTGAAACATTTAAATCCTTTTTTCAGCTGAATATAAGGACTTTGTTACATATTTATTTAAAAGCTACATTCTTAATTTATTGTTTATTAGTTTTATTAAACTAAATTATAAACTAACACAGATATTTACACTATATAGATACAAATAAAAAAAAACTAATCTAATGTAAAACCTACATAAAATAAACTATAAAAGGGCGTCGAAGAATTCCTCCGCATCGCCGTCGACTGGTAACGTTCCCAAAAGACTGGCAGAATTGCCACGTTGAATGGCAATGCTTAATCTTTGACCATTCTTAATTAATTAAGACGTTATCATTGTAAGATTACCTAAACAATCTTTCGTTGGTAATTTACAATAATGGTGTATAAAATAATGTTAATTCTGTAATATGTTTAAATAAAAAAAAATCTTAGTATAAGCAGCATCCGATAAAAATAAATGGCTAACTGTTAAATTGAATTAATTAGAAGAAATGTTAAATTATTAAACAACTTTACTTTAACGGCATCTTTACTAGTACCAAGTTGCTTATAAACATGCAATGCTTGTTAAAAAATTCCCAAACAGTTTAATATGAAATAATAAAATTTAACTACACCATAAGATTTTATAGGAAACTAGGCAAATATACAGTGGCGTTTTATTTCATTAACTTCTTTGTATTCGAGGTTAATATGGTACTTGAGATTTTTGGTCAATCGAATATATTTCCAAGCTGTAAAAATGCTAATACAGAAACATAATTGAGCGATTTAGTTAGTGTTAAAATCATTTATAAAATTCGAACGTTACAATTACCAACTTCTTATCGTATTTTTATCTCCAGTTTTGGGTACTCAGTGAAAATCAAACTAAAAACTAGCACTTTGGAGTCGGTTTTAAAAAATGTTTTAATAGTTAACGAATATTGCTTTATATTAAAATTAAAGTACATTATTTTCAGCAATGCCCTTGATAACTAAAAAAAAAGACCCAGACGATGTTTTTATAACTGTGTGATTAATCACATGTTTTGACATCGTCAAAATGTCACTTATTTAACGAAAATAAAGAATTTCTACGTAAAAACATAACATCAAACCATTAATTAACGTTATAGCCTGAAAAAGTCCATGATAAGCGTAAAACCGGTGAGGGTAAAACTTTAATATTAACATCGAATAAAAACTATTTCAAATCGCGACTTATCAGAATTCTATTTATTTGTGAAAAAGGATTTTATCATCGTTACCCCGCACCTACACTTGTAAGTTTTAAGTAGGCTTACGTAATTAACTTACGATAAATTTGCAAATGTAAACACGCTTTGTAAGTAGCATACCGTAATTTCATAATACTTTAAAAAGCAACTTACAAGTGTAAGTCCGGTCTAACTCTTAGCTTACTTACGAGCTCGTCACAGGATTTTCATAAAAGGCTGGATGAGTCAATATCACGGCACGTGGACACAGTGGTCTCCATCTCTCTCTAGAGTTACGAGCGTGACACGTAACATAAAAGCGAAGTCTCAGAAAGTAAAAATAGAAGCTTTGAAATTTGATTTCTCATAAGGAGTTGGTACCAGTTTAGAATGGATTTATAAAAATTCAACCCCTAAACCACGGGGACAAGTATTAAAAGTGAATTAAAATTACACAATTTATTTGTCACAAATCAATGTGGAATAATTATGATTTATTACGTTGAACACTTTTAATATTTTAAGAATAAAAGTGTACCGTATTGTTGGAAACAAATTACTTTTTTTTTATCCTGGGTCACTATTGTCTATTTTTGTTGCAGGATCTTTAGGGATAGTGGGTATTGATGATGATGAAAATAAAAAAGGCACACCAAAAGAACTATCGTTCATTCATCGAGCTCCAAAACCTATTTATTTTTATTTTTTTTTGTTCTCGATAGGCTTGTGTTTGACCACAATCTCACCATGGTAGCCTAGATGGGAACTGGCTCTCAAGTGCAGCTGTCGGAACACACCGATAGGTGTTTGGCGACAGATTTTCAACTTGAGGGTGGTAGCCAACCAGTCGGGTACTACAAAGTACCCTACCACCGTGCTATGGTTTCCTCACGATGTTTTTCTTCACCGAAAGCTCAAGCTCATTGTAGGATTCGAACGCACGACTTTCGCCGCGGTATTCGACGTCACTTACCACTGAGCTATCATCACATTAATATACAATAAATAATAAATTACCTATGATTAAAACGGATGACACTTAATATATTGTTTTCACTATAACACACACAAAACATGCGATTGGCCAGTGAAGGCTTGTGGAATATGTACAAAATTTACAGTTGACATCAATAGTGTGCAATAAATTTTGGCACCTTATTTAAACTATGCACTGGCATGCTTCAGCGACGTTATCGTGGTACTAGTGATATTCTCTGAATGTTTTCAGGTGTTTTCTATTTCAGAATATAAGATAGAGACACGCGATGGGGTAGTTGCCCTGCTTTTTAAAACTACTATAGAATGTTAAGGTTTTTTGGTTGCTTAGGGATTCATTGCCTTTACCACCTGCAGGAGCAATTACGTGGTGTCTTACTTTATGATGTCGTTTCTTTTTTAACAGTAGAGATAAGGCCTATACTAATAATTTTATAATTATGTATGTATTTTCTTGGAAATAAATACCTACATAAGTATTATGGAAATGCAATATTTTGAGCTCAAAATACCCAAGTTTATATTTAAAAAATATTTTACGAGATATATAAGTGCCTAATTGCATTCTTACTGTTTCATAAGTGAAGTAAATACTTTAGATCCGACAGTCTAATATTCCGCCTACAACATAGATGTGAAATATAAACTCAAAGCTCAGAGTTTAGGCCTTGATATACTTATAAACATTAAAATTGACTCGACTACGGGTTCGGAATACATGACAATCTTAAAAAATTTGAAGTCATCAATAAGGCTTTATAATTTCACCATTAACCCTCTATTTATTTTTCCCGTACATCATCACGCGTGTAATCGCATCACTGCAAATAATGCGTTAGCCTTTCACATTCTGACGGGACTAATGACGATGAAAAATAAGCCAAGCTTAGCTGATGCAGCCAAGCTCGGCTTAATAGAGAAGGGTGCGTTTCTGATATATTACGCGTCATATTTCCGACATTATTACAGCATAAGGCATATAAATATATGTACACACAGTGACTTTTCATTTTGTGAAAAACAATTTTCTTTTGTTGTTGCATGTTTATTCGGGGTTGATACACCACGGTTTGCATGCAGGCTATCAATTTTAATTCTAGTTTGTTTGGTGTTTGTTGATTGTAAATATTTTTTGTTACGAATAAAATTTTGTCATGGAAATCCAATATTATTTGTAGGTAATTTTTTTTTTAATTCCTGGACATACAGCCATCTGATCCCAAACCAAGCAGAGCTTGTATTATTGTAAATAATTGATTGAAATATACTACATTTGGCCTACTACTCTTTAAAAATAAATACTCAAATACTAAGACACCCAGACTCAGGACAAATGGACATATTCATGCACACATTATAGTTGTCTTGGAAGGGAATCGAATACACGATTTGTTTAAATAACGAATTAAAATTAATAAAAAATAAATTCAGTATTTATAAACCACTAGCTGTTCTGCGCGGTTTCACCCGCGTTCCCGAGGGATCTTGTCTTTTCCCGGGATAAAAAGTAGCCTATGTGCTATTCCAGACTATAATTTATCTCCATGCCAAATTTCATCCAGATCCGTTCTGCCGTTCTGGCGTAAATGAGTAACAAACATACATCCAAACTTTCACATTTATAATACTAGCTGTTCCGCGTGGTTTCACCCGCGTTCCCGAGGGATCTATCTTTTCCCGGGATAAAAAGTAGCTTATGTGCTATTCCAGACTATAATCTATCTCTATGCCAAATTTCATCCAGATCCGTTTTGCCGTTCTGGCGTAAATGAGTAACAAACAAACATACATCCATCCATCCAAACATTCACATTTATAATATTAGTAAGATAAGATTAGTAAGATTTATATCCTGAAAATTCACGCCGCAAAATGATACTGATGATTATCTGACCAATATTTTGAAATAACCAATAGAACAGTGCTTTTTTTGGTTATTTTATCAATATTTTAGTTATGTTAAAAAGTAAAATATTTGTAATAATATGAATATGTTACATGCTATTACTACTAATATTAGACAGTTATGGAACCACTTTATGTGTATTCTATTATTGCTGTACGGAACACAATGTGCGCGAGTACGACTCATACTTAGCCAGTAATATACGTGTATAATTACTAATTTAGTATAAACCCACGCTTTTCAAAAGTGTGCATTATCATAGTAGAGAACGCGTTAAATATGAATGCTCATATTTATACAAGAGCTCCGGGACACGCATGAGTGTTTATTTATACTTTATATGCAAGTAAATATTTTATATTTTAAGCCCATTTCCGAGGCAGAGCTCACGGCCTGTCCGATTGAATTTACTTCGTGAAACGTAAAACACGCTACACTATGTTTTACGTACGGAGTTTGGACAAAAGCTAGCTTCTGACTTAGCACGCGACGCGACGCGACTTGTTTTGTTACTGTTGTTTGTTGCTTTGAAAAACGTTTCGATTTTCTCACACCATGGTAAAGTTATAAATCGAAGGAAGACTCTAGCACTAAAACAGGCTGATATTATACAGGGTATGGCATAAATAGCGGTGTAATGTTAAGGGGTAAACACATCGTATATTCAGCTATCATATACCAAAATTTGGTACCTCCATTTAGTAGACCACTATTTATGAATCCTGTATACTAAAAATAATATTTCCTCTTTAAAATGATTTACACCCAATTATATTACATAAAATTTAAACTAATATTATAAAGAGAAAATTGATAAGAATTCAAATTCTAATTCAAAACAAATAAGATATCTTTAAACAACAAAGATTTGAATATTTAATTAATCCACCTGAAATAACATGACACCCCAGTAGATGCTAAACAGTGTCTGCGTGATAATGGACCAAATAAACGTCACAACGCCGTACTTAATGAAAACGCTATAGCACATAATCTACAAAGAAATGTCCATATATTGCCGGACCATGCCCAAATGTTTTGGACGCGACGAAAGCGTAGGAATTAATGATCCTAATAAAATAAATGTGCGACATTCGTTTACACGTCCCTGTGTTTATGTCTCATTTAAAGACGACGTATACTTTTACAGTTGCCTCGTAAAACGTCCCATGTGGCGCGCTTTATCAAGCGGGACTTTAAGAAGGCCGTACTTACATTGTTCTGTAATGATTTGGAACAGTCACAAAGTGAATTCAAAGTACCAGTTTAAGTTCCGACAAAAATAAAATGGTGTAATTGGTTTCTATTTGTTGAGTATTGTGGGTGTATTCACTACAATTCTTGTTTATAATAGAGCCATTGAACGAGTCAGTTTTCATACAAATATTCCAGAAGCTTAAATATACCTACATAGTTATAAATTGACCATATAACCAGAAGAAAACCCGTAATACACACAGATAGCTAAGTACTTAGCGATAGATTTTTAATTGAAGGTGTAACCACCAAGCTATATGACACACAATATTACAATAATTTATTTTTACTATTAGTATGTTATTTAGATAATTTACATCCTCAGTATATCACAGACACTATCTCATTAGACTTAATACAAAAACTGTCAGCAGTCACATAAATAACGTTAACAATTTCAAAAACCATCACAATATATACTCTAGGTTATAAAACATAAAGGAAATCTTTTCTCCAAATGATTTATAATATACAATTAGCGCGATTTAAGAGAATCACGTTCCCATTAATGAGCGAAATCATCCATTACAAGCGTCGTAAATATTTCGTCGGACCATTGCGGCATACAACGATGAATGTCGTAACAGAAAAAAACAAAGCAAAGCTACTATTTCTTGATGAAGAAAAATCTCGATTTTATGTCAGGAGAGATGCTTATAAGATTTGAATGTCTCTTAAATTGGTAGTTAAATTTCGCCTATTACTTATAAGTTGGCTCACGGAATTTTTGATTCAATTGTTATCTTATTGTTTAAGTGGGACGATTGTACACCTTCAGAACCAACCGGTTAACACAGTTGGTTGATAGAAATTAATAGTTTCAGTATTCATACAGAAAAAACTGGTACCTCGATACCAAAATTAGATTAGTAGGTATGTATATTGATGATAACAGTATAGGATGAAGATAATTTCGCAAAACGTAGTAACTTAAATAAATTTAAATAACAGCGTTACTGAATATAATTTCAAACGGAACGAAAACTAATGGGACTTAATCTACATCCTAATATCTTTTATAGTGATGAGACGAAAGGGAGAGCAAAATATCAAGTTTTTCGCTGTTATTGTCATTATTTTTGATGTTACTGTCACGAATATTCTTAAGAATGACTCTTAACGGCCCAATGACGTCATAGTGCCTAATGACGCAAAACTAGGATGAGTTTCATTTTCTAATAACTTAATATGACGATCACCTTGAGAAAGTAGATAAAAGTTATGTAAATTTTAATTTCTCAGAATTGCGAAACTAAGAATTGAGGATATTATCTGAAATTCCATCTTAAAGGTTTAGTGTGCAGTAAATCTTGAGAAACATAAAATGCAAATTATCATGAGTCATTTATAAACGTTATCCTTAGTATCTAATATTTAAAATAGAAACGTTATGGCAATGTTTTAGATTTAGCTCACCTAGTTTTAGTTTAGAAAATTTATTGTTGAGTATGATTTCTAATAGATTATTAAAGATTAAAGAACAATAATTGATCAAAAGGAGATACTTCACAAAATTTGATCATGCTAATAATATTAAACAAGAATGTAACATGGAATATAGACCAAACGAGGTGGTAATAAAATATCGTGAATTATGCAATGAACCATTACTAAAGGCGCATCTTAGCATTGAAAACAATGAACTAAACACACACTAAATAGCGTATCGTGTGAAACCTGGTGCAAAATGTTGGTTTATCGAGCGATCTAATCGGATTCATGCCGTGCACCGCATTGATATTGCACGATGTTCACTGTAACTTGCGAAATTGCAAAATCGTCTATTGTTTTCATACGATTTTGTTGTGTGATAATATTGAGGCCTGTATTTATTGTGTGTACACGCAGGAAGAGCTGCCTTACAAATTCTTGTGTGTTTGGAATATCTTCGAAGTAACTTCCACAAAATTTTACGCATGGACTTGGTGTTATATTAGTTATGTCATTGTCCACGATTCCAGCCGACGATGCCCAGGTTGTCGGCCATCCCAAATAGATATCTCTTGATATCTCCATAAATAATGCAGCCAAAGTTTTCAACATTAAAATTTCATCCAAATACTGTAATTTTTAAATCCTTTTAGTATGCTCGTATTCTTCATAATCATATAACATATGTTATATAAATCTTATGTCCAATAAAACAATGCAGCTTGAGTAACTCAGTCGACAAATAAACACTCATAATGACATACCATTAACACTTGCCGATGCATGTTTGCCGAGGGGACCAAGTTCTATGACAAACTAAATTATATTTTGGGGACATACGGGGTTCGAAACTGGTGAACATTTTTCTTAATTATTAGTAGGTAATGTAATACATGGATACAAGCACTGAAAAACATAATGTGGAATGTTCTAAGGCTAAGTAGATGAGTGAGGTTGTCACGGAAGGTGAAGACATATTTTATAGTATTTTAAACATGCTGGATGCGAGCAGCGCTGAACCGGGTGTTGTGGAAAACTTTTGGAGACGCCTATGTCCAGCTATGGACGTCTTTCGGCTGAAATATGATGAATATCATGATACATACTGGTGCTTACAATCTTTTTCCATTTATGGATAATTATTTCAATTACATTTAAAAAGTCAGGTTAACTTCTTCGTCTCGGCACCGATGTGATGACGGTGGTGTATGAAGATGTACGTGGATGATGTTCTAAAAGGTTCAGTAAACAATATTTTTTGCCGTGATTAACTGGAGACGTAAAAAAATTCAAATTTAACAATCTGAGTTACATTTTAGGCTCAACTGTGTGTCAAAAGTTATTAGTCCCACATAGCAAACATACGTTTTGCTATTGACAAATGTTAATATTTAAACATTTCATTCTTATGATACAGGATTAAAGTCGAAAATCTAGTGTTAAGAATATTTACCAATAGAAGTAAAACATTGGATAGTGTACACGCTTGTTGTTACCATTAATGAGATAATTCCTCTCGGGATCCGTTAGAAAATGGAATAAACATGGCGACCGAATTGCAAATGTACTCAATTTGTATTACAAAGGGCACTTTTAACTACTTTCTTACATGTGTTGGGTAAATATTTGTTTAAGAAGTACTCAAGAGACTCAAATATGGATAGATGTATATGTACCTATGTAGAAGGTAGATTTTACTTACCTTGATTTTATTATATACTAATTTTTCTATCCGCGGTTGCACACGTGTTTCCGAGGGATTTTACATTTTCCAGAGACAAAAAGTATTTTATGTTTCATTCTAGGATATGGATATCTACCAATGTAGGTATTGTTTCATCAAAATCCACTAAGCCGTTTTTGAACAACAAATATACAAACTTTCACATTTATAATGTTAGTAGGATAATACATTGCTTCATGTTATAAATATAAATACGAGTTCTACAGGTATCATAATAAAGACATAGATAAAAAATCTTAAGTTAACGGTAAAGCTAAGAAAAACTACCACTTGCAATCTCCAACTTTCAGAGGTAACATTTATTTTAATTTAAGATCAGAAAGTGCCACAAAAACAACAATAAAATGTGATCACATTACAAAGTGGAAACTACAATTAAAAATAGCAAAGAGATAGCAATGATGTAACGTAAGTATACCGAGAGAACTGTGTTTGTTGGCAAACAAAAAGATATCAAAGACTTTGTTTGTCTCAAACAAATAGACAATTCTGACGTGAGAAAAAGTGGGTCACCGGAAGACATATTATGCTGCAAGCATGTTTGTAGCTTGTTTATAGCGTTTAAATTATTTACTAATGAAGATTAAGAGAAAAGTTTAATTTGTGTAGTTTGGACAGAATTATCATTATCAATAGGTACAGGCTGTGTACGTGACTGTACCCAATTTTTTAAATTTATTTTACCAAATATTTTCTTCACTTCAAAAATATAATAAAGCCGTTGTTACTCAATTTGAATAATGTATTCGCTCGAATGCTATCGTATTTCACACTTCCATTAGTACCACCCCCGTTTTCATCTACTTTCTATTTGCTCAGTGAAATAGAACGTCCTTATCACGTGTCAGCAAGGTTGATATTTGTTTGACATTAGCGTTGAAATATGTCAGGGTTGTATCAAATTATCAGTTAGGCGTTTGGAGTATGCTATTAGGTAGTATACCTACTGTTGGAGTTCCCTAATGCAGTTTATACGTGGTTAGGGGCTGATCAGGGCTCGATGAAGTTAATCATATTTGTCATAATATCTTTAGTGAAAGCGATATTGAAATAAGGGTAAGTAAATAACACAGTCTATAAAATGTCAGGCACCTTATTGAAACAAATTGTCTATCAAGGTACATAATTATCTAAAATGTTTCAAAACTTTTTCATCATTGACTTGGATAAAGTATGTTTATTTGGGCAATACGAGATCTGAAAAAAGTCACAATGTCAGCATTTCTAATATCAATTCGAAAGTTTTGACAAAAGGCGGACACAATCCATTATTGTACAACTAAGAAACTTCGGAAAATAGTCGCAAAAAGTTCAGTGAGCCGTTCGACAAAGTGACATCACAATTAATTCTGAACCCTTTTCATATTCCACTTCGGAATAAATGGTGCGATGCTAGAAAACTTCTTATTCGTTTGTCGATGAAATATATTGCAATAATGTATTTGTAAGAAATTATATTCGTATTATCTTCTTTAGCAAATGGTGGCGAGTCAGTAAATTTTCGCGAGTATAATAAGACTTCTTGTAGACAAGACGTTGAAAATGCACGGTTGCAACTTGTCCTTATTTGCTTACATAGCGACTTCTCATTCAAGTTCCGCTATTCTATAAACTTTATTCAAGAAAACTTGTACGAAAAATAAAATTTTCATTAACGACACTATAGAAATAGATCAGGATATGATTAATAAAGTCATCATGCTTTAAACTTGTGACGTCGGATACCGCGGCGAAGGTCGTGGGTTCGAATCCTTGAAAGCTTGAGCTTTCGGTGAAGGAAAACATCGTGAGGAAACCACAGCACGGTGGTAGGGTACTTTGTAGTACTCGACTGGCTGGCTACCACCCTCAAGTTGAAAATCTGTCGCCAAGCACCTGTTGGTGTGTTCCGGCAATTGCACTTGAGAGCCAGTTCGCCTTAATAAGGTGTACAACACATTAGCAATCCCCTGGTATTGCCAATGTCTATAGGCGATGGTTGTCACTTACCATCAGGTGACCCGCCTGCCTCGTTGTCACTTGTGACATAAAAAAAAAAAAATGTGTAATGTGTTCCTAAAGATTTGGTACTTATTGTGTAAATTTATTTTGTATCCCAAATGTATGGTCAACCTATACCTACCGACCAACACAGTGTCACAAACAGTAAACACAGTGCAGCACAGTCAATCTAATTGGTAACCACTGGGGCGGTAGGGTACAACGTTTGCATAAGCTGGGTGTTTGCCCGGCTTTATTTTTGCACGTACTCAATTTCTCGCTTCACTGGGTGTCTCGGAGAATAGATATTAATTTACATGAATAAATAAAATTTGCATTAAGAGCGTCCGATGCGACGACGGTGTTACGGCAAAGAAAACTGTTTCTTGAGCACACTGTGCTTTCTCTGGGTTTCTTGGGTTTCTATTCTTGTTGCACTCTTAAATAATAGTAAGATAAAATGACGATAATTTATAAATTAGAAACACTACTGGAACTGAAGATTTCGGTCAAACACAAGCATATCCAAAAAGTAAAAAAAAGTAAATTATATTTAATTAAGCTTGAAACAGTTTTAAAATTAATGATAATTTATATTTTTTATTGACTGTCGAGTGCTTTAAGAATATCACCAGAATTGCACCAAGTGTGAAATGTTAGTGAATTTCATGCACTCTTGCAAGTTTCCGATGTAACAATTTTGTGATTTTAGAACACCCTATTTTTTCAACTTTGCGTTTATCTTCCTTCGTTATATTAAGGGTGCTATGGTAATTTGTTTTAGTTTGCAAATTTTATTTTTTAATGCTAATGTGATATTTCTTTCGAATTTTTCTAGTTTAAAATGATTTTAAATGAATGATGCTTGTGTTTATTTCATTTACTTTACGGCGGTTTAATAATTGAATAATATTTATTATCATGATGGGATATTTTTACGCTCTAAACGTAGAAAGTTTCTACCTGCAAATTCCATTATGACTACTGCCAATATTTTTTTTATTACTAACAATATAAAAAAGCAGAACATTATTTTTGTTCCTTACCAGAATTTTATGCAAAATTTCACTTAAAATATTTTTTCCTAAAATCAAATAAATAGGTTATGAGGAAACTGTTATGTAAAAATATTGAACTATTTTAGCTTCGGTATCCAGTGAACAACTGGGCCATGATCGATCACAGCCTTAATCTACGTCTACATTAAGTTTCAAAAGAACCAATCACATTAACTTGAAAACGGTCCCGGAGAAAAAGCGTTTTTATAGTTTTTTGGCACACCAAACGACCGGCGAAAGATGAAGGAAATCATGAAAATGCTTCGTCCCCGGAAAATGTGCGCTACATTTTCTCAATTTCAACAGTGTGACGTCTTAATTTTATATAAATTTTTAATTGAATATAACAGGATGATTTGTAGAAGGAAATAAGCATTTTTTAAATTAATTAATGTTTTCTAATAAAGGTACATAAATTACTTTCAAACTTTAATAAGTTTAGGCATGTTAGAGAAATAATTCAAATATGTATATGTTTCAAGTAGGATATTCATTTGAGTTGTGTGTATACACACGTATAAAAATTTCCAATAAAATTATAACAACAAACGTAATTTGTGAGTAGTGAAAGGTAACCCTTCAAACGGAATTACTGAACCACAGAATAAATAAAATAAATTTCGTTTAACAGATGAAAAACACATTTTATACTCACGCACGGGTGCCAAAGTAGGCGTGGTACAAGTTATAGAATATTTGCGGTATTTTTTAAATACTTTTCAATTAGGTATATTAACGGTTTCATATTGTTTTAATAACATTTTCGTGTTATTTAATTATTATTATTTATTTATTTTTACTGAAAAAGACATAGAGTTTTTTTTAAGTGACAACGAGGCTGGCGGGTCACCTGATGGTAAGTGACTATCAATCAATATACACATTAGCAATACCAGAGATTGCCAATGTGTTGTACACCTTATTACACTGCCTTAAAGGCAACTCAAGTGCAGCTGCCGGAACATACCAACAGGTGCTTAGCGGCAGATTTTCAACTTGAGGGTGGTAGCCAGCCAGTCGTATATTATAAAGTACCCTACCACCGTGCTATGGTTTCCTCACGATGTTTTCCTTCACCGAAAGCTCAAGCTCAGTGCAGGATTCGAACCCACGACTTTCGCCGCGGTATCCGACGTCATTACCACTGAGCTATCATTACCTCGAGTATGGCAGCGTCCTCTTTTGCTGAGAACTAAGGCGATGATAGCTCAGTGGTAAGTGACGTCGAATACCGCGGTGAAGGTCGTGGGTTCGAATCCTACAGTGAGCTTGAGCTTTCGGTGAAGGAAAACATCGTGAGGAAACCATAGCACGGCGGTAGGGTACTATGTGGTACTCGACTGGCTGGCTACCACCCTCAAGTTGAAAATCTGTCGCCAAGCACCTGTTGGTGTGTTCCGGCAGTTGCACTTGAGAGCCAGTTGCCCTTGCCCTTGGCAATCCCCCTGGTATTGCTAATGTCTATAGGCGACGGTAGTCACTTACCATCAGGTGACCCGCCTGCCTCGTTGTCACTAGTGACATAAAAAAAAGAACCTATGGGAAAAGCATTTTAAACAGAAGACTTGTTATGTCTAAGCTAGATACGGTAGATGATTATGGTTGCCGCCTCTATTTTGGACGTATACTCACAAAATCGAAGGGTTTCAATTTGTCATAAAATTTATCGTCAAGCCTCCGCCACTCGTTTGGTGAGATTGGAAAAATTGTTTCCAACTATTCCTTTATTAGATGTCCGGTGACCCCAGCGCTTCTATTTTGACTTACTGAAGACACAAGAATCATAAGAAATGACTCTGGTTTTGATTATTTACATATTATACTTAAGTATTAAAAATTATTTCGTGACTTGGTGAAAGGAATTAAAATTTTGGCACGAAATTAAGAGTCACTTCTTGTCTCAAAGCTACATAAAATAAATAATATCGGCAATTAAGATTCAGCTTGCAACATATATGTGCCAATTAAAGGCACATTAAAATTTTTGATGCTAGGTATTATTATAGTTAGATGTGGATAGTTGTTAAATATCCAAATAATAAATTCTAGAAATCTAAGTAGAATTAAAATGAAACGGGTTATCATTTTATGTATGTTTGTATTAGTTTAAGTATAAAATTGTTAAACATTTGAAAAAAATAGGCCAATATAGTCAGATGGTCCAAAAATATTTTAAAAATGTAACCTTGCTGAGTTTCTTGCCGGTTCTTCTGAGTTGAAGGCTGACTTCCGAACCGGTGGTAATTTCTGTAATTCGACCTTCATGTAAGTGCCCAAAGAGGGCCTAAACTGAATAAATGGTTTTGACTTTGACTTAGATACAAATATCAAGCTTATCGTTTTATATTTTTGTATAAATACGATAATAAAATTCGAAACTACCAAACGAAACACAGAAAGACAAGGATCTTAATACATTTTACCATCACCCAAATAACAAGTAGCCTATCTCGTGGAAATCCTCAGTCTACGAAACGTTCCACGTTTTACAACGGCCATAAAACTGACCAAGGTCTGCACCGAATGAGGGAAGGAAGCCTGCAGATGGAAGATATCGGATCCACACCGCATAAGGTAATCTCTTACGGGTACGAATTGGCCTTCAAAATGGCACTTTCTAGAAATAATGGAGATTGACTTTCGAACTTAGCTATATGTTGGTCTGATATGTTTTGTTACTTTCACAATTTGCTATTTAATACACTTGTATATTATATTGTTTTCAATTGATGTGCTTTTGACCTGATCTTAAAATGCTGTATTTGGTTGACAGCATATGCCGTATCAAATATTTTAAACATTTTCGTCAAATTAAAAAAAAACCACGGCAAAAGTTAAAGTTATGAAATTCTCATTTTTGTTTATTTCCCATTATCATATTTGATTAGTAAATACATTGGAGAATCACTTCTTTCATTGGAATTTTCAGCTATTTCACTTTTATCATTATTAGGTTTATCGAACAAATACTACAAATATATTTTTAGGGTTCTCATAAAAGTAAACCAATCTTATTACCGCGTAATTTTATTACATACAAAAAGAATAAAATCAATTTTAAAAGGTTAAACCTCTAAGGGATTTGCAGCCCATTTATCTGGGTCGAGTTTTCTTTACAAGGCTTCAGGTTTCTTGTATCCCTGTGATAGATCGCTTGCCTTACGTCCAATGTTCAATAAGCCTGAATAATTTGCACAAAAAATACCTAAATAAATTCCCCATAAAGCCTTAGAACAAAGAAAGCCGATCCAATTTCGTTCAAAGGTTTTTAATTAAAAAAAGAGTAGGTACTTCGTTATCATTCGAGATAAGGTTTGTTTACACTAGTCCACGGGTACTTGAATATTACTTATTAATGTTGGATTTTTATTAATATGACGTCACAGTTACGGTTTATAAATATATATTTTTTTAATTCTGGATAAGCTTGTGTTTGACCACAATCTCATCATGGTAAGTGATGATGTGGCCGAAGGTGGTAAGCACACAAAGCCTATATGGGAACTGGCTTTCAAGTGCAGTTGTCGGAACACATCGCTAGGTGCTTGGCGACTGATTTTCAACTTGAGGGTGGTAGCCAACCAGTCGGGTACTACAAAGTACCCTACCACCGTGCTATGGCTTCCTCACGATGTTTTCCTTCACCGAAAGCTCAAGCTCATTGTAGGATTCGAACCCACGACCTTCGTCGCGGTATCCGATGTCACTTACCACTGAGCTATCATCGCCTTAAAATATGTCCAAAATGACTAAATATTATTGACATTCAATTATAGTAATTAAGTTTTTATGCCTATCATTATAAATTAATTATCTAACAAAAATAATAAATCTAAATAAAAAAGTCGTTGTCAGTAGGCAACGTGCCCAGAATGCTGGCAGCATTGCCACGTTAGATGACAATGCTGATTCTTTGAGCAAGGTATATGCCAGCATTCTGGTCACGAGATGCGTCGACCAAGCGTTTTGACAATATTATTGAAACTAAAATAGGTAAATGTTACGTAACTAAAATCTATAAGAATGGCACAAAAAAGAGCACTTTGTTATTCAATATTTATTATTTTTTCACAAGATTTAACGTGTACCATTAATTATTAAATTAATCCTCATCATGAGCCCTGTTATCGTATTCTAAAATGAGATAAACTTAAAATATAATTACATGTTACGTTTTTAAATAATTTCTATGTTTATTAAAACTAGGTTAAACACTATAGTTATTAAAACCTTCGCGAAAATAAATTCACTATTTGTAAACATAATAACTATATCAAAAACAAATAAACATCACGGAACAAATCCCGCTCACCACAAATAATATATAAATGCATTAGCAAATCAAATGTACCTATCATTGAGTCCAAATAATAGGAGTAGCTAGAAAATAACCAGGTTTTCAACGTCGTATTTTCCGTATTAAGTATTTTGTTGAAAGCCCTTTCCTTGTTCGAACCCTCTTTGTACCAGATCCGATATCATCCCTTCAAAATTATGAAAGTGTATAAACATTTTCACGCCCCTCGCGACTCGCCCCCCTATTTCCACATTTCCTGCCTGTAACTTATTATTATCAAATCAAGCTATAGATACCTGGTCTGATAACGTTGCATGTCTGGTCTCCCCTTCGAGTTAATGGAAAAATAAGACCGAAATCGAGAATCTAAATCATTGTTTTACGATACTATAATTTTATTTTGGGGAGGGACTGTTGTTTTGATCGAAGGTTGCGCTTCTAGGTATTTATATTTATTTATGATGATAATATTTAAATTAATAATGTTAGGGAATTTTTATGATTCTGTAATCAGTTTTTACAAAAGAAAATAAACAAATATGTTTATCATAACCACATATATTTAATTACAACTAACACGTTCGTATAATAATTGTATTGACAATTATAAATAAAAAGTAAATTCGTGGTCTTAACCTTTTTTGGTTACAATATACACTTTTCTTTTGTTATAAATGTAAACAATTTAAATTAATTCAGTCTACCCACACAAATGCCTACACGCTAATTGGAAACCAAAAGACGCTACAAGTCGAGCGCAAACACCGGCTCGACTATTTAACGAAAACTGCCGAATACCGCAGCTTGGAATTAATTAACTAAGAAGCAAAACATTGAATCCACAAGAACAACGTACAAATTATGTCGTCGGTGGTACTATTAAAACTCATTTAGTGTACGTGATAACAAAGAACGGAGGCGGATACGAATCGATTTGCATAATCCATGCATCAAATTCCGTTAATTTTCTTTTAATGCACGCCACGCGGTGCCGGCAGGCGGCAGCACTGTATGCAAACAGTCTCTCGTTAGTCTTGTATGTATATGCTTACATGCTGTACTAGATTTAACGAGTGTTTTGCTACTAAAATATCACTCAGTTATCGCTTGTATTTTTTTTTAAATTCATATTTTGTACATTGCAAAGGGTGCTTTTTCTTATTTTTCACATTGTAGAAGGTGCTTAAAAAAATGGTTAAATCTTTAGAACTCAGAACATATAACAAAAGGTAGAAGGAGCGTACGTATACAATAGTCTCCAATGAAGTGAAGCACGAAGTTGTGTGCGTGTCCCGCACGTACGTTATCCCGCGTGACTCGAGTCGCACAGGAACGCGATCGGCTTCTTTTTCAAATTCAGCTTCCTTAACTTTAAGTACACGGGCCTCCGTCTACCTTTTATATTTGGTCTGAGTTTTTTTTTAAATACATAATATTAGATCTTTACTATGAAATTGCCGTTTTGTATGAAAAAATTTAAACGATTTTTTTTCATGTATTTTTTATTTGTATTAATCGAAGTAATCACCCATGCAATCAATGCATCTCTGCCAACGCAGTGGCAGTTTATTGATGCCCTTCTTAAAGAAATCAGCTGGACGGGAGGCAACAAATTCTTCAAAGGCATTTTGTACTGTCTCTCGGGTATTGAACTTTTTTCCCGCCAAGAAGTTATCCAAATTCTGGAAAAAGTAGTAGTCTGTAGGCGCAAGGTCTGGTGAGTAGGGTGGCTGACGGAGAGCTTCCAACCCCAGTTCTTGCAACTTGGAGACTGCTGTGCAGTATGAGGTCGCGCGTTGTCGTGCAGAAGCAGCGGAGACGAGCAATTGACCAATGCTGGTTGGAGATGTGCCAGCTTCTCCATCATTGTGTTCAGTTCTTCACAGTACACATCTGCAGTAATGCTCACCCTGTTTGGTAAGAAGCTGTGATGAATCACACCGGCGCTAGACCACCAAACAGTGACCATCACTTTTCTAGGGGTAAGTTTTCGTTTAGGGCATTGTTTAGGTGCTGAACCAGGATCCAAACAACTTGCTGAGCGCTTGCGGTTATCGAACAGAATCAATTTTTCATCGCAGGTAACAATGCGGTTCAAAATTCCTTCATTCGTGTGTCTGTTGAGCAGTCCAAGACACGCCTCGACGCGTACTTCGCGCTGGCGATCATGGAGTTCGTGGGGCACCCATTTGTCAAGCTTTTTTATCTTGCCAATTTGACGCAAATGGACCAATATTGTTTTGACGCTAACAGACGCTACGTTACAGTTCTAATAACTTAAATAAGTATTTACATTTCTTAATATATGCATATTGATAGTCTACAATTTTTAAAAACTCTTGGTAACTTCGTACTAACCAATAATGTCTAGCCTCTTCTCTTCAAGTCTGAACACTCAACTTTTCAGTGATTCGATCGGTCAAAGATCAATAGAAGTTACAGTTATAGTACACAACAATGATATTATTAGTGAAAAGGCGTAGATAGGTTATAAGCGCTCCGAAAGCAGGAGGCTAAACAGTAGCTAAAATTATCTTACTTTAACCTGTATCGCATCGCCGGCATCAACGGATTTACTTTACGTACCGAGTGCAATTAAAAGTAAAAGTGACCCAAAACAAACAAAAATGCCATCGTGTAATCAGATATCGTAATGTAGTGTTAAATTGCAATATAAAATTATTTATGTATGCGTTGTTCAGCCATTTTGTAAGATCGAATCTTGTGTAGGTAACCTATATATACCTTTTTACTTATACCATTGGTACACAACGTAACTTAAGAGAGTGTACACACAAGCTGTTGGATATCTAGACTGGATGTTAATATTCATTACAGTTCGCCCCAGGGGAGTTCAGGCTCAGACAAATCGACGGCGTTGTCGCGAACTAGTCAGACTTTGTACCAAGGACCAAAGAAAGGCTGGAGTATACCTATTTAAGTATGTATTAAAAATAGTTAAGTAAATCAATTACTATAATATAGATAGTGATCAAGCTCTGCTTAGTTTGGGATTAGATGACCGTGATTATTGGTTTATTTGTTTTTACAGTGTCTTCATTGTATTATGTTATGTTAAAATATAAGCAGTTAATTTATATAAACAAAATACTTTAAGTGCTCCAGGATATTTAATCAATTGTGCGACTTGTTTTTAGAATTTCTATTAAATGAGTATTCGCAAAGATACTCAAAATTTATCAGAATTAATAAAAATTTAATGTATTTTTTATTTAATAAATGGGATTTTTCATCAGAAACACACATAAAAAAAATTACGAAGTCAAGAATAGAGCATGCTTATTCTTCTGGGCAACCATTCAGATGATATTATTATCTGCAAATAAAGGTACCCTTTAACCACTAACATATACCTATAACAGAGTTGTAAATAAAATGTGATTTAAATTCTACACTACGCATAACCTCTTAACTAGAGAATGAAAATACCGAGACTTGAAATTGTAGTTATTCGATAGATAATTCAATGGCACAGACATTTAGGTACTGAATTAGTATTCATTACCGCCAGTCTTGGATCAACCTTCGACGTCGCCGCGTCGACACGAGGTAAGCTCGGTGCGTCTCGACGGAGCTTCTCTCTATTGCACTGGGGAATATGGTATCTGACAAAATTATCATACTTCATATAATTTACTGTTGTTATTTAACGTGACGATAATAGGGGGTATAGTTTGGTATCTTAATGAGCTTGAGGTTTAATTGAAGAAAATCATCACCCTCAAGTTGAAAATATGTTGCCAAGTTACCTACGGAAGTATTTTAAGCACTTACGAGCCAGTTGCCTTTGCATTGTAATGCATTCAATTGTAATGTCAGAAACACATTGGCGGGGAACGCCAACGCCGACATTGGTGATGCTAATATCTATAGGTGACGGTAATCTTTCCGACCTACCGTCTGCATGATAGACCCTTCAAATTAAGACACACAATTTTACGGTTTATCAATAAACCTCGACTGTATTATTATTTTGAGTAATTTCTTTTTTTTCGGTAAACTACTATAAAGATTGAGGGTATAGGTATGTGCAACCGATTGTATACGATGACATTAAAAATCTAACCTTTTCTAACATTATCCCGATTACCTACTCCTTGTTTATTTATCATAAACTTTAAAAATATCCATTAATACTGTTTGTTATAAATAGACCTTTATAAAATTACTTAGCGTTCAACTTATCACAAATTAATCATTATATTTATTCTAAAAAGTAAACAAACATGAAACAAATCTCTTGTAACACAGATACTGCGGAGTATAAAGCCACTTATTTCAATTCCGACATATCTATCCTTTTAGTTGGTAGATCATCAATCGTCGTTGGCATGACGGCGGTTACGAGTGCTCTTCACATTTCCGTCAAAGATAAATTACTGTCGAGCCACTCTCGAGCCCAATCGAGATCGGATAGGGATCTTATATCTCCTTATATCTCATACTCACTCACTGTGTTTTGAGTGTATTAGGTCAAATTTATATTTATCGAGAATAATCGGAATACACCATTTTTGCTTGATGAGAGATTACCTTTTGTCGCTTGTTTTCTTTTTCTTTATGTTGTTTGTTATATTCGTTTGAGTCGAAGCTAAGGATATATTTTTTCTTCTTGATTGGTCGTTTCTTTACGTGCCTACTCGGCAATATTATAATCAAACTTACATGTAGTTTTTAATTTGCTCTAACTTCTTTGGCATGCGTACCTCTTCAATTTTCTTTTTCAGAAACTTTTCCGTTAAATCAAACAGCAAATGTATAAAACTCAATCAGCGCGAACATATACAGGACGAACAAACGAACGAAATGTGTGTTTGACAAAAATACTTTTCTTAAATTCTTAAACAGCATCATTCCTAGATCAACTTACGCATCAAGTATAATAATTTTTACTTTCGACCTTTGAACCTACACTTTAAACAAACAAATGTTATACGCTACATAGAACGACATTCCAGTGCTACTTAAACATTTTATGTTGTCACATACCCGGTTTTACAGCACATCATTCAAGATGAACACTCAGCAGTTGTAATAACATGATATGGGGACGTATAATTTGAAATCTCTTTTTGCTCAAGCTTATCTCCGCGCGTTCGTCGGCCGCAGGGTGCGCTTTGGTGAATATTATTTTAATTTTGTACAATGTTTTTCACTTTCCTTATATTTGTTTTGGTATTGTAAAACAACAATTACTTAGTTTTTCTTTCTTTATTCATGGGTTTAGTCGTATAGACGATTATGTCACCATGTTCTAATTTTAATTAGATGATAAAGGTTCAGCTCAGCAATTTTGTATAATATTCTGGCTCTGTCAGAAAACGAGAAAACCAGAATACCATTTTATCCTCCAGTTTGTAATAATGTAGGACCAATATCAACCCTTAAAGCCTCGCTTCGGACATACTCCATCAATATGTGATATATATTAGGTATACATCATCCAACCTACCACACAACAAACAGTTCTGAGAAAGCTCTTTTCGCATTAAAAAACTAAACCTATTGGATGACATATGTTCGAAACGAAGCCTCAATGCAGGACAGTATCTTGTCTATGGTTTTCATTATTTTTTGGCATACCTACTAGTATTATTCATCTCGTCACTATTCAATATTTTTTCACGTATTAAAATAGGCTTTAATGGCGGGATAGTTCCTTTTCACTTATTCTGGGGGATGGTAAGCTTAGAAAGGAACTGGTTTCCAGGTGCAGTTGTCGAAATACACATACTATGTAATTATTTACAGACTATATCTTAGTCTAAACTATATAACAGAATAAATAAATATTCTGTGGTACCTTCGCTCACACCTTAGAGCATTGTCTGGTTTAATAATTATCAAAGGCTCACACGGCCATCTGATTCCAAATAACTGATTTAGGTACTCCTTGTATTTTATATTTACACAATATAGTAGATAAAAAGACTTGATTGTTAAACATATTTGTTAGAATGGAAAGTACCTAACCCTACCTATATCATTATGTGCACTTTACTTACTCCACTTTCACTATAAAGTATAGCAATAAAAGCCGTGTATATAATAGCTGCTAACCATTTATTTGTGCATAATATACTTTATATTTACAAAATACAGGCCATTATGCAAAACTCATGAAACTTCAATGGTATGATATTCAGTGCGATCCAATTACGGCTATAGAGTTCGGGGCGGTCTGAAAAGAATTTTCTCTGCAAAATAAAATAAAAAGTGAGGCTAGGGGTAGGGAAGCGCGTGACGTCACGAGCCGTTGCAACAGAACCTAATAGGAAACGCGATCGTTGTCTTTAATCGAATCTGTGTGGACTAGGATTACATGGAGCTGCGAAAATGTAGGAGGCTTTGATTTTATTTAAACGTTTTAACGAAAATAAAAATAAATTAATAAAAAAAATGTCTAGTAATAATGCAATCATATATCGTATGACTAGGCCACACATTGGTTTTAGTAAAGAAAAGGTGTTTTTTTATTTTCACTATCACAGATATTTTTATACATAACAATTGTACATGGAGGCTCAGACCAAATAAAAAGGTAGACAGAGCCCCACGCACTTAAAGTGAAGCACAGTAAAGGAAGCCTAATTTGAAAAAGGAAGCCGATCGCGACCTTGTACGACGCGCGTCACGCGGGATAAGCACATGCAGGTCACGCACACACTTCGTGCACAATACTTCACTTCATTGGAGGTGATTGGAGACTATTGTTTTCGTTTCTATCTTTTTTATTTGTTCTATGCGAGGAGGTATAAAAAATAAAATAACAAATATTTATACTAACTACACTTATTCGTAACTGTGCTACAGTATTCGTAACTGTGCTACAGTATTCGTAACTGTGCTACGGATTCGTAACTTCATACCAGAGTAGAAGTAGCTAGGTGGAAACAATGTTGCGCTCAATTTAAATGAAATCACCAGTTTCAATGTTTATTCTTAGATGTTTTGTTTTATATAATTATCCTTTTATTTTACACTGTTTTATGTAAAAAAAACTCATGAAATGTGTCACCCAACTCTCGCTTTTTGTGATGTGAGGAAACCATAGCACTGTGGTAGGGTACTTTGTAATACCCGACTGGCTGGCTACCACCCTCAAGTTGAAAATCTGTCGCCAAAACACCTATCGGTGTGTTCCGACACCTGCACTTGAGAGCCAGTTCCCATCTAGGCTTTGTGTGCTTACCATCTTCGGCCACATCATCACTTACCATGGTGAGATTGTGGTCAAACACAAGCCTATCCAGAATAAAAAAAAGAAAAAAAAACCGGGATAAGATCCCACGGGAACGCGGGTGAAACCCCGGGGGACAGCTAGTTTTAAACAAAATGCTAAACTATGTTTTAAGATTAAATATAAAATTACTATTACTTGTACCACTCGTACAGTCTGTACCTCCCTCATTTTCACTATATCATTTTCTCCCACATAATCAAGTATCACCCACAAAACTAATTCCTGACACTTTACTCAGCCAGCATGAGCTTATTGTGTGGTCTAAGATACAGAACGTAGCGAGAATGTAAAAATAAATACTATTCTTGCCAAGTTTTATACAATGAACATGAATCACTATGACGCAATTTATCTTACTATATATCTTACTAATATTATAAATCTGAAAGTTTGGATGTTTGTTACTCATTTACGCCAGAACGGCTGAAGTTATCTGGATGAAATTGGCATAGAGATAAATTATAGTCTGGAATAGCACATAGGCTACTATTTGTCCCGGGAAAAGATAAAATCCCTCGGGAACGCGGGTGAAACAGCGCAGAACAGCTAGTATAAAAAAAAATAAAAAAAAAAATACCAAAAATTTAAAATATATTTAATATGAAACTACAACTGTAGGTATCTTTTGTAGTACCTACATAAATATGATTTTGTTAAAAGTATACCTATTGATCCTTAACCGTATCAGCGTATAGATATTTTAATAATATTTCATACTGGAGTTCTAAAATTACTACTACAGCAATTTTGGTAAGTGCAATTTATTTTTTGAATTCACACCAGATTCAAAATTAAATCCTTTTGTTTGTGAAGCGATCGCTTGATCTTCTAACTTGTACCACAACCATAATGAGATTTCCCTTCGCCACCACTGTTATCCCTGCATTTGATACACCTGCTATAAGCCAACATAAAACTGTAATAACACTAATGGCATTCGCATGTCTTTATTTATATAGCATCTCGTAAATGTGCCGTAATTTATTAAGGCGTGCTGTAGGTATTGTTTTAATTTTAACGTGGAATTTATAATAAAAAGTTCTTTGACCGCTAGCAAGTCTATAAACTCAGCGTATGATTTATTTTGTAGCTGTTCGTTTTTATTAGGGTTCCGTACCCAAAGGGTAAAACCGGGACCCTATTACTAAGACTTCGCTGTCGTTCGTGTATCTCAAGAAGTGCGATAGCTAGACAGTTGAAATTTTGACAAATTATGTATTTTTGTTGCTGCTATAACAAAAAATACTAAAAACAAAATAAAATAAATATTTAAGGGGGGCTCCCATACAACATTCACATTTTTTTGCCGTTTTTACGGAACCCGAGCGCGCGAGTTTGACTCGCACTTGGCCGGTTTTTATACAACTAGTGACAACGAGGCAGGCGGGTCACTTAATGGTAAGTGACTACCGTTACCTATAGACATGAGTGATACAAGGGGGATTGGCAACGTGTTGTACACCTTAGGTATAACAATGCCTTAAAGGCAGCTAGGTCTCAAGTGCAATTGCCGGAACACACCAATAGGTGCTTGGTGATTGATTTTAAACTTGAGGGTAGTAGCCAGCCAGTCGAGTACTACAAAGTACCCTACCACCATGCTGTGGTTTCCTCACGACTTTTTCCTTCACCAAAATTCAAGCTTATTGTTGGATTCGAACCCACGGTCTTCATCGTGGTAGCCGACGTCACTACCATTGAGCTATCATTGCCTTGCAAATAAATCGTGTATGTACTTACTGAAAAATTTTTGTAACATATTCCAGGAAAATATTATTGTAATTTTGGGAGTAGCGATGGTCGGTATAATCATTTGGATGAAGCTTGGTCCAGATATAGATCATGCCCTGGAATAAAACAAAAGATACTTTATCTCGGGAAAACATAAAAACACTCGCGGATAAAATTGCAGAGGACAGTTAGTCAGAGGACAAGGAATGGATTTTTCTATAAAACCCTAATTTACTATGGTCTATAAAAATGGATAGACTTTAAAAAATATAATTTACTTTAAAATATTCTAGCAAATATAAATGAAATCTTTTTAATTAAAAACACTGCACTGCATTGTAACTAGCGTTAACAAGGCACTAACACCGCTAACAACCTATGAATCTCCATTAGTTTTTAATAGAGCCGCAAAACCATGCTATTACAACCCCCCTATGTAACCAGCTCACTTGAACCCCGGTATCAAATCCCAGTAGTCTATTTACTTCTTCATTTATCGCATTTGTAAGGTATGGGGCAGTTCTTTTAATACTTGGCGGTACTGGCTAAGATCCTTTCACAAGATCCAAACCTGAAGATATCGTAGTAGGTTGTCTTAACTTGCATTACATGGGATAGATTAAAAATACTTGTAATGAGTTTACTTAATAAAGATATATTTAAGTTTGAGTTGGAGTAATTAAGTATTAGGGGAAATTTATCTGAGACGCTTTGGAACCTAAACGAATAGGTATTTGATATTAATTAATGGGTCCACCCTGTAATTTTGAAAAGCCCATGTCTGGCTCATAATCCATTGCTGCATGAAAGACACGTTTTCCTATTTATAAAATTAGTATTGGAGTATGTAATGAAATATTTATTTCTTTGATGTGAGATTATTGATTTATTAAATATACGACTTATAATACAGCGATGTTCACTAGAGATGACAGGAAGTGAAAAAAAAAAAGATGTCCGACTAAGGCGCGGAGTTTGCCATAGATAATACATTTTAACACTCCTACCAAATTCGAGCCTTCCATATAAGCTTATGAAGTTGAAATTTACATTAATTATACAGCAATAAAAACGTTTATTACACAGCTCTAACACTCTACTATAATACTACAAAATTAGATAAGTTTTAACATACCAATATTATTTCTGAAATATTTGAATTTATCTTTAGGTAGAGCTTTTGTAAAAATATCAGCATACTGATCATTAGTGTGTACATAGTTTAAATCAATAATATTTTGATAGTATTTTTCTTTAACAAAATTATACTTAATGTCAATGTGTTTACATCGCTTATGAAATTCACTATTTTTAATCACACTTATAGCACTTTGATTGTCAATGTTTATGCACACAGATTTCTGATGAAATTCACTGATATCATGGAGTAGCTGTCTTAACCAAATAGCTTCCTTAGTAGCTGCACAGGCAGCCATGAATTCGGCCTCTGTCGTAGATAAGGCCACGGTTTGCTGACGTTGAGATGACCAAGTAACAGCAGCTCCATTTTTAAGAAATACATAGCCAGTTATCGAACGCCTGGTTACTATATCATTAGCAAAATCAGCATCACTATATCCAATTAAATCAGTACTGTCACATTTAGATGTGTAGCATAATGCATAGCTTTTTGTTTCTTTCAGGTATTTTAGTATTTTCTTTACAGCGTTCCAGTGGGAGTCATCATAAGAATGTAAGTATCGACTCACCTGGCTCACAGCAAACATAATGTCAGGTCTGCTTACAGTAGCTGCATGGATTAGTGATCCTACTGCTTCTCTGTAAGGATAGTTTTTCTTTGGTGCATCATCAGCCTTCTGCAACTTTAAATTCGGATCAGCGGGAACAGAGTTGGGGTTAGCATCCTGCATATTAAATTTTCTCAACAACTGATCAATGTATTTAGTCTGATGTACCAAAATATAGTCTTTATGCTTTTCAATTTGCATACCAACAAAATTAGTTACTGCAGGACATACTTTAAGATCAAAGTTTGTTTGTAAATCATTAACAACTTCCATCATAGTGGATTTATCTCTACAGAGTAAAAGTCCATCATCAACATAGAGGCATAAGTAACATTTGAAACCTTTTATTATGCCAATATAGACACACTGGTCTGCTTTACTTTTCTCAAAGCCAAATTTATTAAGGACTGAACTAAATTTAGTGTTCCAGCATCTGGGTGCCTGCTTTAATCCATACAATGATTTAACAAGTTTACATACCATGTTAGGCTTGCAGTCTAGTCCCTCAGGTGCTGTCATCAATATGTTTTCCTTTAACTCGCCATACAGAAAAGCTGTGGTTACATCAAACTGAATTATTTCTAACTTTTCTTGAGCTGCAATGGACAATAAAACACGAATAGAATCATACCTAACTGTTGGTGAGAATGTTTCATCATAGTCAATGCCTTCTTTTTGTGCATAACCTTTTGCACACAGTCGGGCTTTGTAGCGAGGACCTGTTGGTTCATCTTTAATGCGAAACACCCATTTGCTTCCAATTGGCTTTGCATTTTGAGGTTTTTCTACCAATATCCAAGTTTCATTCTGACAATGAGATTCTAGTTCTTTCTCTATTGATGTTTTCCATTTTTCAGAGTCAGCTGATGTAATTGCCTCATTGTAGTTCAGTGGCACAGGAGTATCTTCACTGCAGCACAGGTAACCTTTTCCTTGATCATCTATAGACTTTGAAAACATATGTTGATTTCTAGGTCTCAGAGTAATATTTGAGGGAGATGGTGTTTCAACATTTACACTAGGTAGGTATTCACTGTCAGTACTGTTATCTGGTTCAGAGTAATATTCGGTGTTTGTGGATTGTAAAGTGCTATTAGAGTCGGAGCTCTCAGATGTGTGCTTGTCAATTGGTTCAGATGATGAGTCACACATAGAGCTATCTTTTATCAAATCCACCGGAACATAATTTCCTTTAACTGTAGATTCAAGGAAGACTGCATCTCTACTTTTTATTGTTGTTCTGGAACCAGGTAATACAAATCTGAATCCTTTTGTATGATCACAATAACCAATAAATATTGCTTCTTGTGCTTTTGGATCCCATTTCCTTCTCTTTTCTTTAGGAAGATGAATCATTGCTTTGCATCCAAATATTCTTAAGTGGTTTACATTTGGTTTCTGCCCGAACCACATCTCTTCTGGTGTCTTGTATTTCAGTGATCGAGTTGGAGTTCTATTTATTAGATAAGCAGCAGTGTGTACAGATTCAGCCCAATATTGTTTAGGTAAGTTGGCATTAATTAACATGCACTTTGCTTTTTCTACCAGTGTTCTGTTCATTCGCTCAGCAACCCCATTTTGCTCAGGAGTATATGGAGTGGTGGTCTGATGAACTATTCCAGCGGTTTTACAGAACTCAGAAAAACTGGAGTTGACATACTCAAGACCATTGTCAGAGCGTAAGCACTTTATGTTGCATTCCAGTTGATTTTCTACTTGGTTTTTGAATTCTTTGAATTTTTCTAAAACATCAGATTTCTTATGTAAAAAGTAAACAAAAACTTTCTTTGAGTAGTCATCTATTAGAGTCATAAAATATTTTGCACCACCCAGTGAGCTCGTCTCCATTGGTCCGCAGATATCAGAATGCACCAGTTCGAGTAACTTTGTAGATTTAGTTGTACTTTGTTTCAGAGGTAAGCGTGTTTGTTTTCCTTGTAAACATGTTACACATGTTAATTTATCATGTTTCTTTGATAATTTTACACCTTCAGTGTTATCTACTAATTTTTCCAGATCTTGAAAATTCATGTGGCCCATGCGTTGATGCCAGAGGTAAGTATCTTGCTTGTCAACATCAGATAAGTATGCATGTTCACTTTTAACATTCAGCCTGTACATATTGTTGACTAAGCTTGCCGTTGCAACAACCAAATTATTTTTATTCAATATCACACAGCCTTTACTGTTGAATTTAACCTGACCTCCATTTTTAATGATCTGACTGACTGATAGTAGATTTGTTGCCAGCTCTGGTACATACAATACATTTTGAAACAGAATTTTGTTGTACTGACCTTTATCATTGCACACATCTAAGCTCAACTGTCCAGTACTATGAACAGATAATGACTTGTCATTTGCTACCTTTATTGTCTTGATAAGTGACACTTTCTCCTCTTGCAATAAATTCTTGTGTTTGGTCATATGTACTGAAGCGCCCGAGTCTATAAACCACAGAACTTCTTCCGGGTTAATCGTAGAAGCTATGAAAGCAGCAGCATAGCTTGAACTCTCCTGATTCTTCTTTTTAGGCTTTGACTTGCACTCAGTGGCAACATGGCCATATTTATTGCAGCTATAGCAACGAGGTCCCTTTCTAAAGTGCTTCTTAGAACCTATATTCCCTTTATTATAATTTGTTGCAAAAGCAGATGTGTTATTTTCACTCATTTTGACATCTTGTAGAATTTTTGACTTAACTGAATCCGCACTTATTTTCATGCCTGAACTTTCTATTGCAATAATCATAGGCTTGTATTTTTCTGGTAGACCGGAGAGAAGCAGAGTACCGAGCCACTCGTCGTCCACTTTAAAGCCAATATTGCGGAGTTTGTGAGCTGTGGTCATAATTTTACTGACATATTCTTCAATGCTTGAACATCCAGCGAGATTTGTCGTACATAAGTCTCGAAGTAAACCCACGCGGCGTGTAAGCCCCGAGTCGTCAAAAGCGCTTGCCAAGCAGTCCCAGACCTCCTTTGCAGACTTTGCATCTTGTATGTGGACATAATTAACCGAATCCACGAGCAAAACTATTTTAGATTTGGCTTTAATGTCACGTTTTGAGTCGACAGCTACGCCGGGCACATGTTCAACACAGTCCCACAGTTCTTCGTGTTGGAGATATGTTTTAACAGCGAATCTCCATGTGGAATAGTTTTCCCGACCCGTTAACTTTTCGATCATGACGAGAGGATTGCTAGACGACATTTTTCCGGCGAAAATTTGATGAACTAATTGATATTTCAACCGGCGTGCACTTGGAGGTTAGGTACCTATATTTATACCGGCATGCGACGATTTCACTTATTTGGAATATTACACTTATACAGGCTTCCTGGGCCCATAACCTATTGGAGTATGTAATGAAATATTTATTTCTTTGATGTGAGATTATTGATTTATTAAATATACGACTTATAATACAGCGATGTTCACTAGAGATGACAGGAAGTGAAAAAAAAAAAGATGTCCGACTAAGGCGCGGAGTTTGCCATAGATAATACATTTTAACAATTAGTATTCATTTTTCTAGACTTTTTAGACTAGATTGCTTACCAACTTTAGGGCTTAGCTATATTATCACTTACCATAGCAAGATTTCTACACCACACGTGCCTGCGACAATATCAACTAGGTAATGGATTTGTAAGGCGATGATAGCTCAGTGGTAAGTTACGTCGGATACCGCGGCGAAGGTCGTGGGTTCGAATCCTACAATGAGCTTGAGCTTTCGGTGAAGGAAAACATCGTGAGGAAACCATAGCACGGTGGTAGGGTACTTTGTAGTACCCGACTGGCTGGCTACCACCCTCAAGTTGAAAATCTGTCGCCAAGCACCTATCGGTGTGTTCCGACAGTTGCACTTGAGAGCCAGTTCCTATCTAGGCTTTATGTGCTTACCACCTTCGGCCACATCATCACGTACCATAGTGAGATTGTAGTCAAACACAAGCCTATCCAGAATAAAAAAAAAACTACGTCAATTTCAACTCAACTTTAGGACAACAAAAATACCCACACATTCACATACTTCACATTTTAACGATAACGTATAAATCACCAGTAATTTGTTTTTTAAATCTTATCAATCATCTTGTTTTATGTTACGAATAAATGATAAAAGAACTTCTAAGATCAATGTGTCAACTGAATAGTTTCTTGTAAAAGCAAATTTACCTGCCAATAAACTATTCACTATTGCGATTCAAATTCTCATAACATTTTATTGGTATTCATAGGGTCCTGCAGCATCATAAACTAGAGATCAATATGCGAGAGTTAGTAAGCACCGCTAGTACCTACCTTGTCTGAATCCTTTGTGCCTTCAGATTGCGTTATTTAGGCAACCATTGACATGTAAATCCCTCGAAGCTATTAAATTTGCATTCTAATTAAAACAAGACACCGGTATTGGCTTACTTCGTAAGCACTCACCTGAGTTTTTGAATGTTACTCCCAAGAGTTCCAAGGTAATTATGGAAGAGTTGCTGTTTAAATTCTGGTGATGGTCCATGATTTTCATGATTTTTAATTCAGCTCCGTCAGTAAAATTTGTTCATTAGATGGATTATTTATCCACTTTACTACGTTTAGGTTTTTCTTAGATATAACCCAACTGCTTTTGGAAGACCATTCTTATTTCCTACTTAGAATATTATTTTTTGTTTGAATGAAACGTGCTCACTTATAAGTGCTAAGCCCTTATATATAATTTTATTCCTTCTGACCGTCTCCGTGGCCAGACCCTACGCGTGATAATGCATTATTTATACGACCTAAGACAACCAAAACGATTGCAGATACTAACGAAAAATAAGGTACGGAGGCAGACTCTCCTTTTGTCTCAACGACAAAACGTGCTTCGGGAATAAATAACACAAATAAAAATCCCTATAAATATTGAACAGCAGTATACTTCACACTTAACAGAGAGCCCTTGTAACTGAGATATATTATGACACTGCTTTATGTCAGCGCAGGTTTTTTGGGTGGCGATGTTTTTTGCGTATCTTTGTTTGTAAACCAATCCGAACAATGCCGATTTTTTATTATTATTTTTTATACTTCGTGCTCCAAGTTTAGTGGCACGGCAAAAAGCTTCAGGGAGGCATAAGATATAAAACGAAATGACAAAACATAGCGTCGTATTTTTTTCCTTAACTGATATCAGAAAACGATTGTGTGATTTTTTATGCAGCAACCATGTTGGGAATGTTAATGTTGATATTTCAGTTGTAACTACCTCACCGATGGGGAAAAATGTTATTCTTTCCGTTAGTAAAAATATGGAATATTTGTCTATAAGATTGACTTGCATTTAGATATTTCTATTAACAAAACATCTGTATGTGAATTAATTAATGGTTACAGACAAAATTACCTGTAGGTGCATAATTTATTTCTGTATAGTCTTATAGAGAACGTAACTCAAACAGTTAAGTTATGCCTTGGTTATACATAGTGATGTAAAATGGTGCTCACAATTCATGTGGATTTGTTTAGCTTTCGATCAATATTTCATCGTCACGGGCAGCCGGTCATCGCGTAACGCTACTGCTATGGAAAACTGGAACATGGAAAAGCGTAGAATAGAAAGGTTTTTAAAACCCTTTTATTTATTTATAAAATAATATCACCTACAAGCGTGAAGAAGTTCTTTATAATTTCTATAAACATCAAAATTTAAAATGTTCAAATATGATTCGCTAAGGTTTCATGTTATACATGCATTTGCGTCATCATACATCGCGTGGTTTATTGGTCTAAGATACATCGTCATTCATAGCTATTTTTTTTACTTTTAGCAGAATATAATATAGACTATTCTGTCTTTCGGTTTCAGTTACAGTTCTTTCAGTCCTTTGTCTCCTTCATTCTCTAGCTCGTCACCACTATCTATTTCTATCTACTACATGCCGTTGAACATCACTTGCAGTTTCGTCTATCTAATCTCCAACATTGAAGATGAAGAGTTTTAGAGACATAACATATTATCTAGACACGCCGGAGCGTGTCAAGCCAAGTTCAAGAAACAGTACTGGCGAGCCGCACCGTGTGTAATATTACACGAACCATTTGGAGCCACTTTTGACCCCCTCATAAATCAAAAACTATTTTACAAAAACGTATCAAAATATTTAGCGCTCAAAAGCGCGAACGCCGTCTTGCTGTCCGGTTGTGGTTGTCTCTCGATATCTGACCTATAAGGTTGCGATTTATGCTGCGAAATTGCTAAGTTTTCTTAAGGATCCTTTTAAAAGGACCCACGGCGTTACGAGGATATGTACTTACCTACAAAAAGTAATGATATCCCACCAAAAACATAAATGTAAAAAAGGAGAGCCAAGTTCAATACAAAAATTATTCTCTGCTGTGGGCTTCGCCGCAAAAAGAATGGAGATCTGAGATTGAGTGCCAAGTTCTATGCAAAATCCAAATATGTAGTCTAAGGGCTGACTTGGCTGGTTTTCCCATACGGTTGGCATTATATCCTATGCTATTTATTCTACTTCCTATTTATTATCCCACTTAAAATGATAAATGTGAAAGTTTGTTATAGTTCTTTACTCAGTTCCGTAACGGTGAAAATGAAAAATAAAACTTGTAATTAAATCTGGAACACTTTTCATTCTAAAAACGCCGGTTAAACCGCGGGGAGAATTTAGTCATCATATAAAAAAAACTACTTACACAGTCTCTATAGCTTTTCAAACATGGACATTGTAAGCACATGAATAGTGGATGTATGGAGCAAAACTACGGTGCAATAACATTTAAAAAGCATTATTATATACATCAAAATGTTGTTCTTTAGTTTTCACTAGGTTTAGATCATGTATTTTTATGCTACCTAGGTGTTAATAAGTGTACCATGTATTTTTTTATTTTATTTTAACCATTTAATTAGAATCTCTAAATGCATTCCACGAATATGTAAAGTTACCAGCAATAATGATATATTTGGTAATTATAAAGACGCGGCGGACTTTTTAATCTCCTTATGTCGAATTTATCGAAATGAAACTAATGGAGAATGTTACTAGGTATGCCAAATCGGTTGAAAGTTTGTTAAAGTGAAGCTTGTATGTATACAAATACACCAGTTTTTGTTGTAGTCAAAAATACCTATTAGTTTTCAGTTTACAGGCATTTAAACTTCCGATAAAATCGAGTCCCGCTAACAGTCACATTTGACGTCAATGTGCAACACTCGCTCATAGCGGAGCGTTGCACATTGACGTCACACCGTCACACAAGTATGGCACATCGAGTACGAGTCCGCATCGCACGTTTACTTCTATAAATCGGAAACTAATTGACGTGTCGAAGTAATTCTTTCACTTGTATTTTTTATTTTTGACAGAAAATATGGAGAGCTAATATTCAAAATTAGGTAACATTCTTCTAGGTATACTATGCTTGGAATATAATAATATTATAGCATGGTATATACATAGTCCTATATCCAATGAACGTGATCCTGAAGTCTGAAAACTGAAGCCTGTTATGTTTTACCATGTAAATTGCTAATGGAAGAGCCTACTAGGAATTTATGTAATTGAACATAATACCTATTTGTGATAACGTTCTCACCAAATTTATTTAACTCTCACATACATACATTCAGACATTCTCGACTCTATCACCTAAATGACAGAGTTAAAATTAATTTACAACGCGTTTTAGAGATGGAAAAATAACTTAGCCAGTATTATTGCCAATATTAGTGCAAAGTTAATACACGCGATAGGGCCGGTTGTACACAAAACATTCTCTAACTTAGCACAAACAAGTCTGATATGGTCGATTAAGCTTGTTTTAGCTTGTATCCTATTACCCCGGGGCAAGATCCGCCTTATTGTGGTTACGGAAGGGAAAATCGAAACTTTATAGTCATGTTTAGTTTTTCTGCGTCATATTTTACGTTAGAATGCTTCGAATATTTATTTTATTTTAACTGAAAAATGCATCTCATTAACTCCAAAAATATATGTTATACAAACAACATCGGAAGCTTTTGTTTTTCCACAAGGGCAATACCTACATCTTATTGAACGAGCGAGCGAAGCGTCTCCATTTCAGCTTGGGCTAAAATGCTTTTGTATGTCTGTCCGTCTGTCCGGCTATTCTCATCTACAAATCGCATTTCTCAACCGATTCTCGTAAAATTTTATGAACGGTTTGATTATTATATGGAATCTCTTTGTCGATTCAGTTTTTGGATTTTTTTCAAAATAGCGGAGCTATGGGAAAAAATGCGAAAAATATTCAAAACTTTCGTAAGGTCTACATCTCTTAGAGCCAATAGTTTATATGGCTAGCAGTGAAAGACCGTGTCTATGTTCCAATGCCAATAGACCAGCCATATTTAGTAATGTATACCTATTCAAGTTATAGGTACCTATGCGCTGGACTGACCAAATAAAATCCGCAGTGGGAAGAAGTCGCGTGTCTGACTGCATTGGACAGTCTTCCAACAGGGAAAAATGGTGCGAGATCGTGCGAAGAGCCGTGTCCGCCTCTACCACTGATGTGGTCGCCTCGACGTGACCATGACCGCTCTACCAAGAGCGACACGACAAAGAAGAAGTCGTAAATTGTCGTCGACAACAACTTTGGGGTTAGTGTTTCCAACAGCAGTGCACAAAACTTCTGTCAAGTGCAGGATGATAAGATATTAAAACTGTACAAAGTTTACCTGTTCTATCTTAAATATATTCATAGTTAAACAGTAGTAGAGCCAGTATGAGTAATAAACTTAAATCCACAAAATTCGAGCTTAGCCCTCTGCATACCCACGAATTTACAAGTTACCCCTAATTTCTGAACTCGATACCGGGTTACCTACATACGACCCATGTTTTGTGAATTACTACTATAATCTGAGCCCGATTGCCTATTATCTCGCTACCCAGATTCTGGCAATTGGAGTTTTTGATCCTGTTATGGTCGGGCTTCTAAGGTTGTTAATTAAGACCTTGTATCAGGTTTTCGGTTACCTTTGTTCTGCTCGTTATTCGGGTTTGTGTCAAATATGTGAATATGATTATTAATATTAAAGATAATATTCGTGTGAGTTTGTAAATAATAATGGTTCATGCTATAATTAAAAAAAATAGGATCGGTATTGTTACGTGGAATAAAAGTTTTTACGCTAGGTAGGTTACCTTATTTTAAAGCGATAACTAAATAAATCAGCCGCGAGCTCTTTTTAGGGTTCCGTACTTCAAAAAGTAAAAAAAGGAACCCTTATAAGATCACTTTCTTGTCCGTCTGTCCGTCCGTCTGTCCGTGTGTCACCACCGATTATCTCAGGAACGAGTGGACCTAGCAAGTTGAAATTTATACCAAATACTGAGGTCTATAAATAGTCCCTATTAGGTGTATAAAATCAAGGTCCTGAATCAACACGATAAAAAGATATGGGCAATTTTAGATTTTCGTGAAAACTTGTAAGTACCAAAATTTACCTTAATTTTCAACTTTTTTATTCTTTAGAAGTTTCCCTTTACTTGTGCTGTAAGGCCTTGCTTTTTGACAAATTTCATGATTCTAGGTCAACGGGAACTACCATATAGGTTTTCGACCTAAAACCTATAGGGTACTTCCGGTTGACCTAGAACTGTGAATTAAGTAAAAATAAAAAAGTATAAAATTAAACGGTGTCCCCATACATACATAGTTCCACCAATTAAGATAGACCTCTGAGTTGTATCGGCGCTGATACAACTTAGAGACCTAGCCTAATTGGCACCTACCTCAATTAAGTAAATCGAAAACATAATCGAAAAAAAAATGAAAAACTCCTCGAGACTCCGGATTACGGAACCCTCGGTGCGCAAGTCCGACTCGCACTTGACCGGTTTTTTTAAAGAACAACCTAGTCCTCAAATCCTACTCAAGATTATAAATGTGAAAGTTTGTATGTTGCTTGCACAATGACGTAAAAACGGCTGAACGGATTTTGATGAATGTTGGCACATACGTAAATTATATTTTTTATCCCAAGAAAATACTTACCTCGGGAATGCGGGTGAAACCACAGGATGGAAAACTATTATACAATAATTTCGACCTTATCGAATAAATTATTTCATTTTTATTTTTTTATTTTTAGGAAGATTTACAGCAAATAAAATTATCTAACAAAGAAAATGAATATCTTAATGCTAATAACAAATCTCCACCGATGTATATCACTTACAAATCTATTTACCAAAGAAGTAGTTAGAAATTTTCAGCGCACTTACCGATGAAACTATTAAACTAATTATTTAAGTACTCGTAGTTACTATAGAGAAAATAATTACCGAGGTCATATTTTCAATGCACGTCGGAGCAGAACAGTGCTCCATCAATACCAAACTTCATCGCCAAAAGGCAGCCAGTACGGCACGCCTTCTTTGCTCATACATCACAATTCATTTTGCGTTCTCATTCCAAGTTCAAATTTGAAAAACAAGTCAGTAAAAAAAAAGGAAAAAGAAGTGATTGATTTTAGCATTTGATTTTTTTCATTGCGGTGTAGGTAGATGACGTGTAGTCCATTTTTGATGTATTTTGTGTAATAATTAATTCATGAGAAATTTCAATAAGGGTACGCTTTGTATCAATATGTAGGTTGATACAGTTTTCCATAAAATAAATTCTATAGACATAGTAGGTAAATAACTTCAGAATAGTAATTGTTAAGCAATTCCAAATATAATATGTAAACACGGATATAGCTTGTACATTTAAAATAAAATAATCTAAAATTTATTCGATCAAACAGCGTATCCAATTTAAGCTCAGAACGTAGAGCTCAATTCACAGTACATTACAATTTTATTACTACACAACTGGCACAAATTCATAACAAACAAAGCTATGTATTTAATTGGAATGGGGAGTATTGTTTGTATCGCTTAGTTCAAACTAAGTATAATAAAAACATGTTGCTAAATATACTTTATTTTATTTAAAAAGGTTCATGTCGTTTTTTTTAAATCAAAATAAATTAATGCATTGAACTTACATAACGTACCTACAGTTTTCTACGTTTTTATAAATAAAAAAAACGTGTTCAATTAACTAAAATGTACCTATAACTTCATAGAAAAGTCAATTACTGTTACAAATATTTTTTTAATTATTATACAAAACGTAAATATCATATCCGATATGAACTTATAGCTACCACCAACATTTGATTTTTTTCTAATATCGCTGGATTAAAACTGTATTCAAGGAAGCTTATAACACACAGGTATTATTATTTTTTCAAAAGTAGCTCAAAAAGTAGCTCTAATTTCACCGCAATGAGGCACGTAATGACACCTATAATCAAACTGTGACTTTTTCATTACTACGAGTATTATTCACGAAGTGAGTTATAATAGATATTATACTCGTAGAATAGATAGTATCATAAGGGAGCAAAATAATATTTGCAGAATATTATTTTGCTCCATCAAAATAATTTTGAGCAGAGCGAAGTGAGGCATAGGGCCAAAAATATGTAACTGGGTGTACTTGCAAAAAAAAAATTTACAAGTGTGTTGAAAATCGTCGTATGATACTCGTGTGTATTGATGATTACCGCCCTCACCTAGCTGCTCGGGTCTCAATTGCGCCTCAGCGGTAATGACCAACTTTACACACTTATACCATAATCTACTATTGTATGATCTTAGATAATGTCACTAAGTGTAACTCTTACTGTATGTCTATAGGCGACGGTAGTCACTTATGACCCACACAGGTGACCCGCCTACCTCGTTGTCACTTGTGGTAGAAGAAGGACAGTTTTGAAAGGACACGAAGTGTTCATACGAGAAAACGTCTTACGACACCTCTCCTTACGGTAATGTTCCTTAGGTCTGCGCCGTCGCTCCCCTACTTTTCGAAAATTTGTTACAAAGGCAGAATTAAACTGTCCTTCTTGGCTGGCACCGACTCCAAAAAGAACTGTTTATAAATATTAAATAGATATATAAATATCAATAATTTTGTTGATTGTCCTTTAAGGCTCTTGCTTTGAAATTAAAATATTATTCTTTACTTTTTAGTTTATGTTTGTACATAGGTATAGGTTACAGTTTTGAAGTCGGTTTTTGTTTTTTATTTTTAAAAATAATTTTATTTTTTAATTTTTAAAGTTTATTCCTTATTATATGTTATCCTAGGCAAAACTAGTTTGTCCTGAAATCGGGTCTGGCCGGTAAAATATAATATATAACTAGCGGGCCCGGACAAATCTTGGAACTCGATTCCAGCGCCACCTACCGGGTCCAATTGTATTTTAAAACCATCGAAGAACCCATTGAAGTATACACACGAAATTTCATCCAAATCCAAAAAGTCATGCTCAACTACTCAGTTTGATTCACTAAGGTTTATCAAACGAGATATATTTTTTTTCGTTTTTGTTGATTTTCTCAAAAAGTGCTAAAAATACAAAAATAATACCAGATGCACATTTAGCTAGTGTATAAAGAATAGATGAGTACTTAAACTATTTAACTAATTGGTTTAAGTACTTATCTTTTACGCGGGGGAATACAAATATACAAACATAAATAAAAAGTATCCTATGTGTTATTCCAGGATATAATCTACCTGTGTGCCTAGTTTCAATAAAAACCGTTCAGCCGTTTTTGCGTAAAAGAGTAACAAACAGCCATCCATCCATCCAAACTTTCACATTTATATTATTAGTAGGATATCAACATAATTGAAATAGTTATATGTAATCTAGGTTTCAGGTACTCATTACATTAAAACAAACCACTGCGGCTACTAACAACCCTCAAACTTGCAAAGTAAACACTGATACTAGGTAGAGGTGCTTCTCGAGATTTATGCCACAGTAAAAATGTATGCAGTAAACAAATTCATACTTCATATTACTTGAAATTGTTATGTATTGTGGAGAGTTTAAGGTTGAATATTAGCTTATCACCGGTAAAACACGTGTACTGAAATGACAGTTTTTTGTGGTATTCATATAACTTTCACAAACATAATAAAAACTAGTAAGGACTGTAGTCACTTTCTATCAGGTGTCAGACTTTGATATAAAAAATGCTAATGTATTGCTGTATAATTTCCGGCGACAAAAATTACGTCTAATACCACACTAAAATTAAATGCTACTTATATGCAACAAAATATTTGATAGATCATTCGTACTTTAGTTACTGCATACTGGATATTCTATGCAATGCATAATTTTACTATGTTGTTTAATGCACTGGAGTCCATTAGCATAATTAACTACAAACACTACCTTGCAGTGACAACTCAAACATCTGCGGTATCGGTGAAAATTGCGTGCAAATAATATCAAACTGAAACACTGTGTTTGATTACGGTGCTTACTTGTGAACAAACTAGATTTAAAATGGCGCTTTTAAACCTAGTTACCCATTGAGCTTCTAAACGACTCAGTTATGTGGCAAAAAATGAAATCAATCCAGTGTTTCTTGTTTCTTTATCCATTTTATCAGTAAATTTTTTTTACACAAGTTCAAATGAAAATTTTACACCATCGTCGTAAGCGACGCTTAGAAACCTATGTAGACGGATGATCCACCCTCAAATTAAATTCTAAGCTGACCTCAAAGTTAAAATTTTGCCTAAGATACACAAAGCCTAAAAGCAAGTCTTATTTTGTTATGGCGATGGTTATGATGATGGATGCATGGGTTTGAAACCTACGATGAGTTTAAGCTTTCGGTGAAGGAAAACATCGTGAGGAAACCATAGCAAGGTGGTAGACGACTGGCTACCACCCTCAAGTTCTGGCGAATCTGTCGCCAAGCACCTATCGGTGTGTTTCATGTGCTTACCGCCTTCGGCCACATTGTCACTTACCTTGGTGAGATTGCGGTGAAACACAAGTTTGTCCAAAAGTAAAAAAGACTCACTCTACGAATTCATCAGAAAACACTCTGTCTCTCCAAAGACAAGTGTCCATAATATAACAAATCTCTTTTCCAAAGGAGAACGTCCACAGGCTGTTGATGCATGATCTTCAGGCTCCAGCAGACTAAGAGTAAAGTTTCAAGTTTAGCTTAGTATAGTTAAGCTGTTCCACGTTATTAAACTTGCACAACACTGAGATATGCTGAGTGCTTTGAAGATAACTTCACACAGTGATATACTTACACTTGTATTTTAGAAGGAGGTAGGATAACTAAAGTCATAGACAATAAACTCGATGAACTGAAACCCCTTGGGAACTCACTAATTAGGAATTTTGATAAATGGGATAAGTTAATTGAGTTTTTTTGGACTAAGCGAAAGTTTTACTATAAACTTAATCTTGTATTGACTACCACATAATAGAAAATGATGAGGTGGCTAAAATAATAATTTAAAAAAAACTCAGCAAACACACTTTCACAAGTCTAAACACACTCAAGTCGTAGAACTAAGGTAGACTTTGTTTTTATGTCACAAGTGACAACGAGGAAGGCGGGTCACCTGATGGTAAGTTAACACCGCCGCCTATAGACATTGGCAATACCAGGGGATTGCTAATGTGTTGTACACCTTATGACAATGCCTTAAAGGTGAAAAGGCTCTCAAGTGCAATTGCCGGAACACACCATCAGGTGCTTGGCGACAGATTTTCTACATGATGGTGGTAGCCAGCCAGTCGAGTACTACAAAGTACCCTACCACCGTGCTGTGGTTTCCTCACGATGTTTTCCTTCACCGAAAGCTCAAGCTTATTGTATGATTCGAACCCACGACCTTCGCCGCGGTATCCGACGATGTAGATGGCTGTCGGAGGTGGTGTTTCCGAGCCGAAGAATCCTCGCGATATTTTTTATTACCAAAAAAGTTCATTATATAGCTAAATAGCTTATAATCAGCGTCATTTTCGTCACACGCTAATACGTTGGTATATAATGAAACTTAAGTCTGTAAATAAATCAACAGTGCCGAGTAAGTTTAAAGGGTTCCGTCAAAGTTTTAATGAACGTTTGAACATAAAGGAGTGTAGGTAAATAACTAACTTAAATATTGAAAATTAATTTTAGATACTTATACTCTTTGAAACGGTAAGTAAATATTCACGGAAATTATATTAATACTTAGAATATACCACTAATAAGAACGATGAAGCCTCATAAATTCATTGACAAATTTAATACAGCAATAATATTAAATTTGACATTCCAAGTGTTGTGAAGAGAAATGTTTTCTATATCTAAATTAAACACTTAGATATTTTTATTAGATTCACTTAGATTTTTTTCATGTTTTTCTTTACTTTAGATTTATAAATTAAAAACCGATAAATATAAATTAATTAATAAAATATCAAACAATTTTTTTTTTGGATTGTTTGTTGTCTATAGCATATTTTTGCTTGCTGGTCACAAAACAATACGTTTCTTAAAAAGGTTAATGCGTTTTGTTTCTTTAAAATTCCTATTTCTATAAAATACAATTATAACCTAAGATACCCAGAATACAATAAATTACATGTTCTGCAATGAAACGAATTGGATTTTGATATACCTATTCATGTACATGCCTACCTACTTTATTAAAATTTGAAAATCTTTATTTTAGTTATATCAGAGTTCATTATTGGCCATATAATTATTACAAATCCTACAGCTAGCGATGTTTAACATCTGATGTGTAACTTTTGACTACTTTGAAATATAAGGTCATATTTCAATTTGAGCCAGCAAATATTATGCTGAAGTAAACTATTTACAAACCCATTGTGAGTTCTTGACTTGATGCTTAGATAGCAAGTAAATCTACGTATTTGTATTTTGGAAGCTCTATTATTAGTAGCAGGTTGTATTGTATACCCTATAAAAATAGTCCCACCAAAAACATTCTCATGTAAAATCTTGCCGCCAAGAAACCATATGGCACGCACTGTCAAAAAGTAATTAGATCTCATGTAGAGCCAAGCTTCTAACTCTACACGCCCTAACTCTACAAGCTCTAACTTCACAAACTGTACACCTTAGTCAAAATATGTGGCTTGGCCGTTTCGCTACATTCACATGGGCGTAAGGTGAAACATTTATTCACTGTTCGTTACTTTTCTGTTTTTGTAGTAACGAAACGGCCAAGTCACATACCCGACCAAAAAAAAATTCGACCCAAAACCTATAGGGTACTTCCGGTTGACCTAGAATCATCAATTTTGGTTTAAAGCAAGGTGTTACAGCACAAGTAAAGGGAAAATTCCGAAAAATTAAAAATGTTGAAAACTAAGTTAAATTTTGGTACTTACAAATTTTCGCGAAAATCATAATTTGCCCATATCTTTTTCTCGTGTTGACTCAGGACCCTGATATTTATACACCTAATAGGGACTATTAGACTTCAGTATCTGGTATAAATTTCAACTTGCTAGGTCCACCCGTTTCTGAGATAAAACCGTCGAAAATCTATAGGGTAGTTCCCGTCGACCTAGAATCACAAAATTTGGCGAAAGGCAAGGTCTTAGCACAAATTAGGAAAAAAAATTAAAAAATAAAAAAAGTTGAAAATTAAAGGGTGTCCCCATACATACATAGTTGACGCATTCCCTATTTAAGGGGTTGGGGGATAAAAGTTTCAAGTTTTAAAATTATTTTGTTGTTTGTGTACTAATATTAGCCTAAATACCAAATTTCAGCTTTCTAGGACTTCAGGAAGTACCATTTATGAATTTTGATGATCATCAGTCAGTGACGAAATCGGGGGTTTTTAGATATCAATAAAATCTAAAGTATAACAGCTATGCAATTGAAACTTTATAAGTTTAATAAGTCTGCTATAGGCATCATATTCTGAGAATTTGTTTATCTGGTATAATCCAAAGCGAAGTTACGAGGGTTCAAAAATACGACGAAGCGCTTCGAGAAAAGGTAGGTAGTGCCCCTGCGTTTTCGCTTCGCTGACTTTTCTTGGCGGGCAGATAATTTGGTTAATATTAGTTTACATAACAATTAATTTCATATCGCATAGAAGCGAGCAAATTTAAACTGAAACATGTAATAGTGTAGATAGAAGGACAGTGAAGCAATATCGATTGGCATGTACATAGTAACATCACTAGTGTCCCACTGAGCCCGATTCTGTTTAATCAACGCCCGTTGCCGGAATGGAACTATTGGAACTATTCGAAGTGATTGAAGCGAGAACTCGGGTTGACGAGCAATCTTCAACTAATATCCTTCGCGAGAACTCAATTACAATGCGAGCGCCTTTAATTTCCTCAAGTTTGTTTCTGTATTAAGCAATGTGTTGTTACTTGTTGTTCTCGAATGTATCGAGTAAGTTTCATGCGATGACTTGCCGATGAGTTAAAGCAGTACAAGCTCATGAGAGTCAGTTCTTTTCCTTTTTATATCGTTATCACCAGTTGAAATTGTCAATGTAGAGATGCTAATTTGATAATATAAGAGCTACTAATAATGTTTGTATATTGGGGTGTTTGTTGCTCAATCATACAAAAACGGCTTTACAGATTTTAATGAAATTTGGCACACAGGTAGATCTGAAATAAAACATAGGATATTTTTTACCTCGGGAAAAGATAGGATCCCGGCGAAAAGCGGCTGAAACTACGGGAGATAGCTTGTTCTTTTGTAATTGGTTGATTATCTGGGTTGTGGAACTGAATATTCTATACTGCTTATTAAAAGACCCTTATAATATTGATCCGTGTTATGTTGTAAACATACCGGCTGTCGCCTTAGTATTGCAAATTTCCAAAGGCGGTGGCAACCACCAGGTTTTTCTATAATTCTCTTTTGATCGTTATGTTATTGATCTTTTCTGTTTTCTAGTAGGTACCTAGCGGAAACCTTAAATAGGTTTTATTTATATTATAAACATAATCCATTGTGCTATAGAATCAATCCAGAAAACTATTAGCAATGAAAACGTTCTACTATCTAGATCAGCCACATTCATTTGAATAGTTTCGGATTCTAAATTTGATTGCTTTGACTATTTTATAGGCGATTGTTGGTACCCATCAACGTGCTATAAAATAACGTGAAACTACCCACTGGCTGATTTGAAATTCATAGAGTACTAGCTACCCACCCCGGTCGGGGTGCCAACATATTTTTCTGTATCGTATTAGGATAGGTATATAACTCTACTCGTTTTCCGCCCCGCAGTTTCACCCGCGTTCCCGGATCTTATTTCGAAAAATCCGTTCTTACGTCTTATAAACAACACCTGTGATAAAAATCAGGTCTAAGGGTTTAGGCTGGGTGTTGATGATTCAGTTAGTCAGGACTTCTCTTTTTATATGTATATATAGATTAAGAAAAGCAGCAGAAAATATGTGGTTGAACAGTTGACTAAAGTATAAACAAACTTTGTAACTAATCAAATTCGAAAAAACACAGACAGCTATCAAAAGAACTAAAACACATACAAAAGGCCAGTGCCAGTAGCATCAAGCATGAAGGTGAATATCACCAACACCAAAGATCGTGGGTACAAAATTGGGGGATATTACCACTGTACAACCTGGACTTTTGATGCAATTCTATTGAAATATCTGCATATAAAATGTTCAATAATAATCCCACGAAGCAAACTAAATAGATAGAATAAACTATAATTTAAATCCAGTAGCAGTGACACTAAGCCGGTCCACAATTTGAATAGAACATGCAATAGGCCGTTGTCGCGGACTTCAAATGGGAGTGTACTGGCATCGGGCCACAGGTGGCGATTAGAGAAGATCTCTGCTGCAGATAAAGTCACATACAACTTTTGTACTTAGTATTTATACGAATATAGTTACACATTATAAGATAAAATACTGGATGTGGCAATCGTAATCCTTGTAAAATGTTAAATAAAACTGAGTTTTGATTATCCTGTATCAATTTGCTTTGATTGCTGTTAAATTAATAATTGTAGGAGACGGTGAATTTCTTCAGGTAATTTTTGGGTTTTAAATAAATAAATTTGGTAACTGGTAGATAAAATGTGTATTAACTCATAAGCAGTAGCCACGCAAGAGGAGTTGTAATAAAAAGTATGTAGGTAGGCTAAGTACATAATAAATAATTAAACGCCTGAGACAATTAAATAGCAATACAATGATTATGTTATTATTCTCCTATTATATATAAAGATGCGCTGCAACATGCCCCCGGCCGTTGAAAGCTTGACTTTCAACAATCTTCAATTAGAGGACAAAGTTTCGAGAAATCTCGGTGAATTATTCCCGTGGCAGTCTTCACATCAGCAACCCTGCATATTTGATCGTTGCCCGGGTGAAGAGCTATGATCCGACCCAGCTTCCATTTCAATGGCGGTAAATTATCCTCCTTGATAATGACGAGCGAGTTAAGTTTTAAAGAGTCCGAGTTATTTTGCCATTTGACTCTCTGTTGAAGCTCGGAAACATACTCTTTATTCCACCTTTCCCAGAAATGCTGTCTTATTTGCTCAATTCGTTGATGCCTGGACAGATGAGGTGTAGAGTAGTCACGTAGATCCTTAACTGGCAGCGAAGTGAGTGGTCTACCGATTAAAAAGTGACCTGGAGTAAGAGGTTGAAGATCTTCTACATTCGATGACAAAGGAGTAAGTGGTCGTGAATTTAAAATAGCCTCAATTTGTATTAAAGTAGAATTAAGTTCTTCGTAAGTTAAATGACAATTTCCCAACACTCTAACTAAATGATGTTTTGTCGACTTAACACCCGCCTCCCAAAGACCACCGAAATGCGGAGCGTAGGCAGGTATAAAGTGAAACTTAATTCCGTCATGTGCGACGCTTTCAGAAATGAAGTCACAACTGCTCTTTAAAAATTTCGAAATTTCGTTATAGGCTCCTACAAATGATGTTCCGTTATCGGAATAAATATTGAGAGGTTTTCCTCTTCGAGACATGAACCTGCGTAAAGCTTGAATATAATTATGACTAGTCAAATCGCCCACCAATTCTATATGTAAAGCCTTGGTCGTAAAACATACAAAAATGACAATATATACTTTTAACAATTTACATCCACGACCTTGACGACTGACTGAAGTAATAGGGCCTGCGTAGTCAACGCCTACGTTTTGGAAAGGGTAGTCTGCTGGTGAGAGTCTACTCGATGGCAACTGACCCATTTGCGGGGTGATAGTGTTCCCTTTTAGACGCTGACAGCGAATGCATTGACGGTAACTAGCTCTGGCTAAGTTGCGGCCACCTAACGGCCAAAATGTCTCACGAATAGAGGCCAATAATAGTTGTGGACCTGCATGCATTAACTTCAAATGCTCATATTTAAATAAAAGTTTAACAAAGTGATGAGTGGACTGTAATAAAATTGGATGTTTTTTATCAAATGAATATTCTGAATTTTCTAATCTACCCCCAACTCGCATTATTTTGTTTTCATCTAGAAAAACATTTAATTTTAAAAGTCTATTTTTATGTGGTAAAATTTTAGTATCAAGTAATAAGTTGTATTCAGGAAAGGATTCCCTTTGCGACTGAATAATAATTAAGTGTGTGATTTGTTTAATTCGTCTGTTGAAAAATGTGAGGTGTTTATAAGGCGTTTTTTACATAAACTTACAAAACGAAATACGTAACAAATACTACGCTGCAATCTCTTGAAATTAGAAAAACGTTCAAAATCTACTGGTTTGGATTATTATTGACTGTAGTGCCAATAATCCTAAAAGATCAAAGATCCGAGCGATAACTCCCAGCATTTCTCGCTTTGTGTTTTCTATCTTCTCAGGAACCATTATAGGAAAACAAAGTTCATCGGTGTGCGTTTGCCAGCGCAGCCCTAAAGTTTTATTCAAGACGTCGCCTTCCATGTTTAAATCGAAGGGAGTCTGATTGGACTATTCCGAGATTAAGGTGGGCTCATTGGATTTCCATTTCCGCAAATGCATAGAAGCAGAAGCAAGAGCATCAGTCACGCCATGTCGCAACATTTGAACCTCCTCGATTTGGTCTCCACCGGTTAAAGGATTTTCTACAAAGAAATCGTGAATGAAGACATCCGCGACCCTCTGATCCTGACATTCAAGGCCAACCTGTTTGAGACATCTCGTGGCGAGGAAAGGAGCATTAGCTGTACCATGGGTAAGTGTATTTAAATTAAATACCTTAATTGGAGTAGAAGCACTATCACGCCAGATGATTCTCTGTAGGTGTCTGTCTGATGGATGCACTAATATTTGTCGGTACATTTTCTCGACATCTGCAGAGATTACATATTTGTACAACCTAAATCTGAGAAGTATGGCTGTCAAATCATCTTGAACGGTAGGCCCTACCATCTGGATTTGATTAAAAGAAATGCCAGAGAGGTGGTAGGTGCACCAGCATTAAATACCATACGTAATTTTGTGGTTGAACTACTCTCACGCATTACGCCATGGTGAGGTAAAAAGTATGACCGTTGGTCACCATCAATATGACACTCAGATATGTGACCTAAAGATATGTACTCAGACATGAGGCCTTTATACATTTTATTGAGTGCAGGCTGATTCTGATTTCGACGCTCTAAGGAAAGAAAACATCGCTTGGCGCGATTGTATGAATCACCTAAAATATCTGTTGATTCCTTTAACGGAATCTTGACGCAAAATCGGCCATCTTCTAAGCGCGAAGTATTGTTTAAAAAATGCTCTTCGCATAACTTTTCTTCAGCTGAGTAGATAGAAGATTGATGACAGACCTCTTCAATCTGCCTAAAACGCATTAATTGGTTTTGTATACTATCTACATCATTATTATTATTTAATTTAGAAAAGTTACATTTTAATGTAAAGGATTGTGACAACACGTTAAGGCCGCCGTTTAATGGACCACAAACCAGCCAGCCAAGCCTGGTTTGATGAAGTGTTGGTTTTTGATCACCTAATACAATCCGTTCTGATCCTAATAAATTCCAAAATACGTCAGCTCCTATAATCATGTCAATGGAAGCTGGCGTGTGAAAGTAGGGATCGGCTAATTTTAAATTTGACGGGATATCTAAATGTACCTGTCTAGAGGGAATATTATCTGTTATCGTAGGTAAAACGAAACATACAATGTTGTCTGAATAAGATTCATACAAAGACTCGATGTTTACTCGACACATTTTTTGTACCGAGGATATTGAATTATTTATTCCCTGTATAAACCTATCTGTATTAATCGTCGGTAAGTTGAGCTTATTAAATAGATTTTCTGTTATTAAACACGACGAACTCCCAGAGTCAAGTAATGCGCGTGCGATGTGTTCCTTATTATTACCATCATAACACTTAATTAATGCAGTCGATAACAGAATCTCGCCAGAGCTGCACGAATGTGGATGCGCGTTCACGCTAGCGGAGAGTGCGACATGATGATTATTATCGGTGTTTGTGGTTGTTCGGGAGCAAGCGGCGGCGGCGGATGACGTCATCGCCTGGTCGACCCGCTCGTTATGACTGCTGCTTGTCGCGCTATCACTCGATGCTTTATTCACATTTGGTTTATAGTCAGTATTATGAATGAGTGTGTGATGCTTACGCTTGCATATTTTGCATCCGGTTTTTTTGCAATTATTTGGATAGTGACCGCGACGGAAGCAATTAAAACATACCTTATAACTCGCAAGTGACGACATTCTATCGTTGAGATTTAATGCTAAGAACTGTGGGCAAGTGTTAAGGTTATGATCACCGTTGCATTTTGGACAATTAATATGGGCGTGTGAATAAGTTTTGTCTAGTGAAAACATTGTTTTGAGTTTTGAACTGTTCTTAGATGAAGTGTTAGATTGATTAATACTCGAATTTGTGTTAGAATGTCGAGATAATTCCAATGTTTCAATTAGATCAGCATGACTACGCATAAAATCCATAAATTGGGTAAAAGTAATTGTAGTCCCTTTATCAAAGTGCCCTTTACACTCCTCCCACTCACGGAATGTTTTTGTGTCTAACTTATGACTAATAATATAAATTAATAATGTATCCCAGCTGTTAACAGGTTCACCTAATGTACTCAATGCTCGAATATTTTTATTTACTTGATCAATCATACGTTTTAATGATAATGAGGATTCTTTTGTAATCGGTTCGAGATTAAATAATGATGTGACGTGATTTTGGATCAACAGTCGTTTATTATCGAACCTTTCACACAATAGTTGCCATGCTAAGTTGTAGTTTTGAGATGAAAACTCAATCGATTGTATCACAACAGCAGCCGACCCTTCCAAGGATGACCTTAAATAATGGAACTTATTAATTTCGTCTATGTCGTCATTGTCGTGAATGAGACTGGAAAAGGTATCGCGAAACTCGAGCCAGTTATCGTATGAGCCAGAAAATTTTGACAAATGAATAGTAGGCAATTTGGCTAATCGACGTTTTGAACTACGGCGATTCGATTTGTTGTCATCTTGATCTGAGTTAGTAAAAGTGTTGATCATGTTTTTACCCTTAGCTAATAAACTATAATACTGAGACTCAACATTAGTCCTTTCAAGTGTTTCGGCATCAAGATTTTCAGATAAACATTCTAATTGTATCTGAATTTCATTGAATTCATCATACAAACTCTCTAATTTGTCGATACGCAGTTGTAACTCCATTACCTGACAAGCGGTTGGTTCAGAAATATTCAAAGTTGTTAAGTAATTTCCAAAAGCTGTTAATCTGCCTTTACAACTGCCACGTTTCCTCTTAAGTTCTTTAATATCGGTCATTATGAGAGATGAGTGCCGTAGACCTGGAAATTTACAATATTAAGATTGACTAATGTGTATAAATATAGGTTAAGTATTGATGTTAAACTGATTTGACAAATATTCTTTGAATTTTATAATGTGTACATAGATAGGTAGATTTTATTATTAATTTGCGTTACTTAATAGATGTATTTAGTAGATATAAGTAGGTATAAGTTACAATTTTATCTAGGAATAAGTTTAAATGATTAATGTTGATTGTACAATTTCTATAGCATAAATCTGTATATAATGTTTAGTATAAATCTACGTAAAAGAGTCTGTGTGTCTTTATAGGCAGGTTTTATAATTAATTACAATGCAAATACCTAATATAAAGGTTCAATAAATGATAATTTTAAATGTTAACTAATGTAACTATTAACGGTTACTGTACTGTAGATATTAATTATCTAAGCACTGTTAACTTTTGTACCCTTTGATTTTAATTTATTATTTGCAATGTCTAACACCTATTTAATGTAGATTTCCTTTTATATACTTTAAATTATAATAAAATACAGTAATTATATTGTACTAACCTTCATTTAACCTTTGTAATTAGGTACCAAATTTTTAACATTACCTGAAGTGTAAATTATGGAATGTTGGGTTTAATTTAATAAATATTTTAATATACACTTTATTTTAATTTGTTTTAATTAAACTAAAGTCCAATCACATAACCACTTTCCTTTAAAACCGTTGACTCTTAACTCCGTTTCTTCATATATGAGCCACTTTTGAATAAATTGTTTTCCACTTGCGCTGATGATTTCCAATTATTAATATCTGGATTGCAAGGACCATGTAGGAGACGGTGAATTTCTTCAGGTAATTTTTGGGTTTTAAATAAATAAATTTGGTAACTGGTAGATAAAATGTGTATTAACTCATAAGCAGTAGCCACGCAAGAGGAGTTGTAATAAAAAGTATGTAGGTAGGCTAAGTACATAATAAATAATTAAACGCCTGAGACAATTAAATAGCAATACAATGATTATGTTATTATTCTCCTATTATATATAAAGATGCGCTGCAACAATAATGATCACAGGATTTGTATGATCAAAAACCTGGAACACATTTTTATGAGAGTGTGTATTATGAATAAAAGACGTATTTATATTATTTGGAACAAAATAAATAAGTAGATTTTTAGTAGTCTTATCTTTCAAATAATTATGTATTTATGTAGGTAGATCATAGCCTAAAATGTACGGTACATTCGCAAATAATACCTAATTAACATAAAGTCAATGCTACACAAGCTTGCTGTAATTGTTAAAGCCATAACAATATATTGCCTAGATTTACTATTATATTCTGGCAATTTTCCAGTGACTTTTATGTTAGAAACGAATTTGATAACCTTAAACTTTTTATCGCCATGACCTTGGCATATCAGAGTTTCAACGTATCTACCAAAAATTACCTATTTATAAATTACTATAAAATACAATTATTGTTCCAAATATTGAACATCATAAAATAGCTGTTACTACTCCAAAAGTAGGTAGTGTCAGTTTTGAAGATAAATATATTAAAACAATAATAAAAATGAAATATATATTCCGAAGCACTCAAAATTTACTTGATTTAATAATAATGATTTGCATCTGGTATGGGATGATAACACAAACCAAAGACTAAGATAGTAATGGTAATGAAGTAATTAAAATGTTTTATGTTGTGCAAACTTAGCTTGCAACAAATCACTAGAAAATACCAAACGTGAATTGAACATCCGCAAAGATAACAACTGCCAATAACAGGAATTTCTCTCAAGACATATTCGCTAAACGATTGTAGATAACAATAGAATAAACTTTGCCTAGAGGCGCAAAATAACGTGCATTTTAATTACATTTGCTTGCTTCTAAGTTATGCAAGGAGCCATCGTTATTCTTAATGGGACAGATAAAATCCTAAACGATTATTTTGCCATTGTAAATTTTGAGATTAAGATAACACTGAGCTTCGTAGATACTTGCTTTAATGTACATTTTCATTATCCGAAACAATTCATAGTTTTAATAATTCAAATTTAACAAAATGGCTGAAGACATGGTTATGAACCTACATAATTTTACATAATTTCGTGATACATTCATTAAATACTTTAAAAAGAGTGTCAGCTTTGTATCTAAACCATACAAATTTGAAATTATATATAATATCCTACTAACATAAGTGTTCAAACACAAAGAGAATAAAACAAAAACAAACAATATAAACTTTACAAACGTTAGTAAAACAAATCTTCAATGAAAACGTTACGTAAACTTTCCAAATGCGTAAAACAAAAAGAAGGTGAGTTTAAAAAGACACCGATCCAAATAATCCAAGGAGATAATACAGGGTTGCGTTAGTGAAACGTCATCGGTAGTCATGGCACGTTCTGCGCCAGCCTGTGACATCCAGCCTCCAGATATAGAGAAAAAAATACACGAACAACTTTCACAAAAGTGGGCGAAGTCATTTATCAAGCTAGCGCTAAGAACTCTCGACGGCGAGAACTTTTGATACAGGATACGCTGCCACCAGACATTAATAATAAGGATATCATAGTACTCGAAGTGTTTTTAGAATGTCCTCAACGTGTTTTATCACTTAAGCTCCAAAACTTTCCTCTTTATGTTGGGTTTTTGCTCTCTATTTCAACCACGACCTAGATAGGATTTTCAGTTTTTTTGCTGTTGAGATAAATATACGGTTGTTTTGAAAGAGCTTTCGGTTTTTAAACGTTTTCTTATTATCTTGGCAAATCTTGTAGGTACGGCATATTTTTCATGATATAGAAAAACATTTATAGTTCTCATAATAATTTTGCATGTTATTTATTACGAACAAACGTAAGTTGTATCTTTACCCTCGTCCCCTATTTCCAAACTTGTACCGTATTCTATAAGTAACTAACTTCCAGTTAGACCCGTAAACGACTTTACGTGTCGAACAAGGGAATCAAATTATCAACTCCTACCAACTTCGCACCTCTTCCAGCCCGTACGCGATATCGGAATTCGCTGCCCGAAAACGTTGTCCCTTCTCTATTTGAAAATTCTGTACGTTTCTTTAGACAAAAATATATGTAGGGGCATGCCACGCCGAACAAGCTTTATTGGGTATCTTCACCAAAGTATGCGAGTTGGGAATTCAATAAGTGACAGCAAAAAGAATTAAGGGTGCGCGTGGCAACATGTCTGCACTTTGTTCCCGATTGTCACTTTGATGTTTCCTTTAATATCTATTCTAACATGTTTATGTGTAACAGTTCCGATATCACTAGCAAAGTGAACAAAATAAATTGAAATACAGAAGCGAAAATTTTCTATTTAATAGTAACTGCAATTACTTAATGATTCCAACCCTTCCTACCCTTCATATTTTTTGATTTTTACAAAATATTCATGTGCCTACATTGAACACCCACTTCATTGTAATAGTTTCATTAATGCAATGAAATTAAGTCTTCAATCACACATTATTAGTACAAAAAACCATAAGAAATATCTTTCAAAAAATATTCAACAGCGAGTTGGTCATTCGTGGAACGACACAGCTGCACATCTATTATCATAATTCCTCAGACGTAGCGTAGGTTTCCTTTTTTTTATCCCGATGCGGTAGCTCGATTAAGAAAACATTACATAATTGTGCGAGAGCTGTCGGGTGCGCAAGTGGCGCCATGCGAGTGAACGTGTAACTATGTGGGGGAGTGAGGGTGCGGGGTCGGAGCTGTCAGAGGGGCGGCTATGAGCGCCACCACTCTCGGTGAACTGACGAACCGACCCGACCGTTCGCCTCGTCAGTCGCCCACGAACCACGATGAGGACGGCACGCGGCCGCGTTGCCTCCCACACCGAACGTACGTGCGCCGCGACGTAAACATTGCCCAGTGAAGTGAAACAGATAATGTCTCTACATGACATTGACTCAGTTTAAGTGAATGTTTTCATTGCCGTTTCGCTCAGATCGGTAAAGACAAATGTGTTTAAAAAATGTTTCAATTGCTGACACTTTTGTTTGTGACTTTTAGTGTTAATGCAGCTTATGCTCCTAAAGGCGTGGATAACTGCAACCGCTTGGCAAAAAGTGACGAAGGGTTGCTTTGCCGGCTGCGGACGCTGGATGCTGATGGGTCCAGTTTGGCATTTGCACCTTCCGAGAATACGAAACGACTAACGGTCGAGTGCAATCAGCTGCTTCTGTTCGAGAGTTATCTGGAAGCAAACTATTTTCAACGATTTTCTTCACTCTCTGAACTTATACTACAAAACTGTAAGCTTCTTCGAATACCCGGCAACGCGTTTGAAGGATTACGAGAGCTGAAAAAGTTGTCGATTCGATCTAAAAACTACGATTGGAGCCCGAATAAAAACTTAGAGCTTTCATTAGGAACATTCAACGGATTGCGAGAATTACAAATACTCGATTTGGGAAAAAATAATTTAAGAGCGATACCACCGGATGTTTTTTGTCCTCTGGATAATTTGCAAGAATTAAATTTAACTTATAATAAAATCAAGAGCGTCGACCGACTTGGTTTTGGAAAAAACTGCGGTTCCGGCTTACGAGGATTAGATTTGAGCTACAATGAACTTAAATCACTATGTGAAGAATCGGAAATTACGAGTCTGAAAAGGCTTCAAGAGTTAAAACTTCAGTTTAATAAAATCTCAGATATATCGAGTGAAACATTCAATGGGCTTATTTCTTTGAGAATACTTAATATTTCCTACAACAACCTCCAGTATATACCCGAGGGCACATTCGCCAGCACGAAGGAGTTACGAGAAGTATATTTGAATAATAACCTACTATTTGAGTTAGCCAAAGGCGTGTTTCACCGATTAGAGCAGCTGCTTGTCTTAGACTTATCGAATAATCAGCTATCTAGCGCTCACATTGACGGCGGAACGTTTGTTGGCCTTATACGCTTAGTCATTCTGAATTTATCCAATAATGCCCTGACGAGGATAGACGGTAAGACGTTTAAAGATTTATTCTTCCTCCAGATATTAGATTTAAGGAACAACTCAATCGGATACGTTGAAGAAAACACGTTTCTGCCTTTGTACAATCTGCATACATTGAATCTAGCTGAAAACCGCTTAAATACTATAGACGAGTTCCTGTTCAATGGATTATTTGTATTAAGTAAATTAAATTTAAATAATAACCTATTGATAAATATAGATCCAAAGTCATTTAAAAATTGTTCTGATTTAAAAGAGTTAGATTTGAGTTCAAATCAGCTGACAGAAGTACCATCTGCAATTTGGGAATTATCACTATTAAAAACACTGGATCTCGGCGAAAATCAAATATCAGATATTAAAAATGGATCTTTTAAAAATTTAGACCAATTAACCGGTTTAAGACTAATAGACAATCAAATAGGAAACTTAAGCACTGGAATGTTTTGGGATTTGCCAAACTTACAAGTTTTAAATTTGGCAAAAAATAAAATACAAGCTATTGAAAGAGGCAGTTTTCAAAGAAATAAACAGTTAGAGGCAATAAGATTAGATGGCAATTTTGTATCAGACATCAATGGAGTGTTTTCAACGTTACTGAGCTTGTTATGGCTCAATTTATCCGAAAACCATTTGGTTTGGTTCGACTATGCTTTTATACCAAGTAATTTGAAATGGTTGGACGTTCACGGAAATTTTATTGAGCATCTCGGAAATTATTACAAACTTCAAGATGAGCTACACATAAAAACATTAGACGTAAGTCATAATCGTATTATCGAAATATCACCATTAGAAATTCCAAACAGCGTTGAATTGTTGTTCATAAACAATAACCACATAAACAATATTCAAGTAAACACATTTATGGAGAAACGCAATCTCACAAGAGTTGATATTTACGCAAATGAGATATCTCATTTAGATATAAACAGCCTACGGTTGTCCCCAGTTCCCTCGAACAAGTCGTTGCCTGAGTTCTACATCGGAGGAAATCCGTTTAACTGTGATTGTTCGATGGAATGGTTGCCTTTGATAAACAATATGACTGCGATGAGACAACACCCTAGAATAATGGATCTTGAAAATGTATTGTGTAAAATGACACACACAAGAGGCGTCACTCACATACCTTTAAGTAATTTGAAGTCTACCGATTTCTTGTGTACATACGAAACGCATTGTTTCACGTTATGCCGTTGTTGCGATTACGTAGCTTGTGATTGCCAAATGACGTGTCCAAATAACTGCTCCTGTTATCATGACCCTACTTGGAATAAAAACGTGGTAGACTGTTCCAGTCAACGTGTTGTTCAAATACCGGAAAAAATACCCATGGATGCAACTGAAGTCTACTTGGATGGGAATGACTTTAAAGAATTGCAAAATTATGCATTCATCGGCCGAAAAAATATGAGATCGCTGTATGTAAATTCGAGTGAAGTTGAAAACATCCAGAATAGAACATTTGCCGGCTTATCCTCTCTCGTTATTCTGCATCTTGCAGACAATAAACTGAAACATTTGAATGGGTACGAGTTTGAACATCTGTCTCAGCTTAGCGAACTGTATTTACAAAATAACTTCATCAGTCACGTAGGAAACTCAACATTTTCAACTTTAACGTCATTGACAATTTTAAGATTAGACGGCAATAGATTAGTGGATTTTTCAGTATGGACGTTAACATTTAATAAACATTTGAACGCGCTTGCTTTAGGTAATAACATGTGGTCATGTAAATGCAGATATTTACAGCGATTCACGTCATTTATATCTGACAATGTGAATAAAATCACTGATATGACTGATATATGGTGCTGGAATACGGATACAAAGTCTACACAAAAGAAAGAACTCAATTTGAACGGCACAATATGCAGTGACTATTACGCTGGAGATTCTGTTATAGATAACATGTTGGTCTCAAATTACATGCCTATGATGGTGACCACGCTCTCTGGATTCATGTTGATAATGCTAGTCATCCTTGTAATTTTCTTATTCAGAGACACGATTCGCATATGGCTTTATACAAGCTGTGGTATAAGATTGTTTCCATTCACTGGAGCGTACGACGACACTGATAAATTATATGATGCTTATGTTTGCTATAGCCCAAAGGATGATGATTTTGTTATTCAAACGTTGGCCGCTGAGTTGGAAAATGGAAGCCCTTCATATCACCTTTGCCTACATTATAGAGATATACCACAGCATAACGTAGCTTATATGCAGTGTACATTACCCTTGCCTGAAGCCGCGGAAGCATCTAAACGTATTATTATAGTATTAACTCGAAATTTCATAGAGACAGAATGGTCGCGCTTCGAATTTCGGCAAGCGTTACATGAAATAGTTAAGTCCAGAATATATTCCTTACTTATAATACAAGAAAATTCAGTATTACCTGAAGCCGAGTGTGACCCAGATTTGAGGCCGTATTTGAAAACGAGTTCTAGAATAAAATGGGGTCAAAATAAATTTTGGGAGAAATTACGTTACGCTATGCCAGATCAGAAAAACAAGAGTAAGACATCTTACAGAAATAATATAAATTCCTATACGATGAGAAGTAGTATGCAGAATGGAACGATGAGATCCTTTTCGTTCACAGAAAAGATGAGAGGGACTGCTGACGGGGTTAGTACCACTCCGGAGTTTGTAGAGGGACGTCCTCAACAGCTGCAGACAGCGCAATATGGGCCGGATGGCAGACCTCCGTCAGACCACATATATTCTTCTATAGATTCAGATTACTCTTCATTGGAATTAGGTGGTAACAACCCTAATCGGAGGCGGGATTTCAGACATTGGCCACAACCGCCGCCTTTAATCGATACGCAATCGTCAGGACAGGCGTATCTAGTCTAGTCTACCTGCTTCTCGTTAAATATATATTATAAATTCATTAGTCAAAAAGCTTCATGTGAATATTGTATTAATCGCAACGCGCGCTTTACCAAATAATTAAGATTTTTAATCTATTTTTGTAATTTCTCGCCGTTACAAAGGGCGTTTCGTAATGTTGGTGTAAATACATTCTATAAGACTGCTGTAGAAATATTATTGTGAATTTGTATATAAAATGTAAATAAATGTCCATATAAGTCACAAGTATACTATTTATATACTTTAATAAAGCCATTGTGATAATTTTTGCATACATTTTTATTTTTATTTAAATACCACTCAAATTAATAAATGCAAAAGCAATAAGATATACCTACCTACTAATTATTTAAAGACAGTTAGCTATTTATTAATTATACACTACGTTCTATTAATTACAAATAAAGTGGAATAAGCGAATATTATTTAGCCTCACAAACTTTTAATTTACACTATTTTTTTACGACAACTCGTCGATTGTTAGGTAGTTCCTTTTTAAGTGGATTTCCAATATGTACAAAATTTTAAATAACGATAGATGTTTTTAAAAATAACATTTGAGATAGATAAACAAAAAGTTTTAATCGCCATTAATTCCAAACGCCGTATTTAAAGTATTATACCTATAAACAAGTTGTTTTAAAGGTGATATAAAAGAAATACAGATATAACTAAGTAGGTACTTAATTCTATTTACATTATGACAAAAGCACAAAAGGTACAGGAACGTGATAAGAATACTATTTGTCAACTTCCATAGAGGGCCATATCATAACAGGCACCAAGTGAATTTTAAATAAGACTTCGTTTATTATCAAAGAGAAACCGCTTGCGAAATAACTCTATTCAAAGTATCATAATCTGATCAATTAAACTTACCATATTCTACGTAAAACTTGTTTGTATCTTTGTTGTGACATAGATGTCGTAACTTAAACTGTGTATTGTTACAAGTGTAGTTTTTATAGAAAGTAACGGGAATTCTCTGTACGTATATACTGTGATGTTAGTGACTTGTTGAATTTATCATTCATCTTCTTATCTTATCTTTTCCCGGGACAAAATATAGCCTTTGTTCATCAAGGATAATGTAGCTTTCTAATGGTGAAAGAATTTTTCAAATCGGTCCAGTAGTTTCAGAGCCTATTCAATGCAAACAAACAATCAAATCTTTCCTTTTAATAATATTAATTAGATTATTAGTATAGACTAGCTGTCCCCCACGGATTCACCCGCGTTCCCAAGGATCTTATCTTTTCCCGGGATATAAAGTGTCCTATCTCTTATTCAAGGATAATATGATGATGCTAAGTTTCATCAAGGTCGGTTTAGTAGTTTCAGAGTTCATCGCGGACCAGCATCGTGACATGGTAATTTCATATATTAATGATAGCAAGATTGTATATTTTATTATTAAAAGGCTGTAGGAGACCCTGCGCTGCAAATATGCATTCTTTTTAAAGACATAAAAATGATTGGTTCTATTTCTTATTTGAAATTTTCACATTTAAAATCTATTAGAAATGTGACGATCATAATTAAAATAACAACGCTCAATTTACTTGCTACTCGGATATTTTCCAGAATTTACAATTCAGAATTAAATAAAAATAATCAAAATGGTTTAAATTCTGTAAAAATACACGAATATCACAGACTAAATGTAAACTAGGTTGAACAAATACTATTTGTGTTGATAAATATTAATGCTGGTCTCGTTTGTAGTGAAGACACGTGACCTAAAATGTGAACTTGGTGGGTGCAGTAAGTTTGGAGTAAGTAAGTATGGCAAAGCAGGACAAAGTAAGTACAATAATATCATTATTTATTAATCCAATTGTAATACACTAGCTATTATTAGGTATTGGGTTCGATTCCCATTCAGGACAGACATTTGTGTGCATGTCTGTTTGTCCTGAGTCTGGGTGTTAATAAAAATGTAGTATATGTAGTAAGTATATTAGGTGTCTCGTTTCCATATCATAAGCTATGCTTAGTTTGGGATGAGATAGCTTTGTGTGAAAAATGTCCGAGGATATTAATTTATACTTTTTTAAGGCGAACTCTACACCTTAGTCTAAATACATGGCTTGTATTACAGAAAGTAATGAACTGTGAATAACTTTTTTACCTTACACCCATGTGAATGTAGCGAAATGGCCAAGCCAAAAATTTCTATAAGGTGTTGAGTTCGTGAAGTTAGGGCGTGTAGAGTTAAAAGCTTGGCTCTACATGAGATCTAATAACTTTTTGACAGTGAAAGCCATATGATCTCATCTTGAAATTTTACATGAAAATGTTTTTGGTGGGACAAATAATAATATGTCCAAATTACCTCAGCCAATTATTTTTAATTATCATAAGTATTTATTTGGAGAATCCTAAGATCTCCTGTAATGCCTTTTGCGGTTGAGACCATGGGTCTGTGGGGGTCTAAAGCTCGTCGTATCACAAGTATTTTATCTAAAAAATTGTTTATGTTTTGTAGTAAATAAATTAAAACGTGTGAGTGATGACTTAAGTACATAATGACTCACCATATTCATTATCTCAATCAACTTTAGATTAACACAAATGAATCTAATTTAAAAGACTCCTGCTGCGATTGACATAATTTATTAGAGACAGACAATTACATTTGGGTATCTAAGTGCCAGATGTAGGTTGATCAAGGATATGACCTATATTGTCCGTCACATTATTTTTGTAAAGGACTCCTTGTAGCTGTTAAGTAAATTACAATAGTTTTGATACTTGGATAGGTTCTACCTACGTTCATTTGATATGAAGATTCTGGGAATTAACTACTTAAAGGCACTCTGCTCAAAATCATTATCTTTAGGCAAAGGTATCTCTACATTCAGCCAAATGCTAACAGTTATATAATCTAATTAATCTTAAGTTCTATAATTACGTGCCTGAAAAATAACAGGAAAATTTGCTAAGAAGCTAAACTAAGGGAAAATTTATCCACAAAATATTCAATAGACATAATTATACTATAATTACTAAGTATCTGGTGGTTCATCAATAAATACATCCAATTATTCATCAAATTAAAAGCCAATAAATAATCAATTAAATAAGAATGATTTAAAAATGAAAACTGTTTTTTTTACATGAAACTAAATTTAGACTAAAACCAATCAATACAATTTACCTATTGTAAATACTGAATAAGTCATTATAACTTCCAATATTGTGTTGGTGTCGAATTAAGTCATTAAAATGTTTATCCGATTCGTATTCTTTATCTCGGATCAAATAATTTGGACAATATTTCCCAAATTTAGAAAGGGGTATTATTAAGTCTATTTTTGGATCAATGAATGAATGAATGAAATAATAATATACTTTATTGTACATACACCTTATACAAGAGAGGTACATCATAAAAATAAATAAATAAAAAGTGAGTACAATATTGGCGGCCTTATCGCTTAAGCGATCTCTACCAGACAACCTTTAGGTGACAGGAAATATATTTAAAAAGTGGCAGGTGTAACACCTGTATACTTAAACTAAATAATGCAATATACAATCATCAATCGTTATTATCCATAATATCTACGTTTCTGTATCTAGCTTTAGCTGTATAAGCCTACATTAGGTACTTTGAATTGTTGGGTATTTAATGGTCCAATGATAGAGAGATGATTAGTCTAAAAAAATTGTGATAATGCATGTTCGATGAATATCGAACATTGATCGAGAACGAGTGCTTACGGTGTTACAGTAATTTTTAATAAGATTTTTTTACACCACTAGTTTTTTTTTTTATATAATGATGTACTTAATATAAAGCGCATAATTTAAATTACAATCTAGCCAAAAGACTAATGAGTAACTTAAATTTGACTTAAACTGCTAAGTAGAGTAAAATATAAGAATGTGTCCATTAACACTTTTCTTAATGTCTCTATTAAGGGGAAGACACTTTGTTCACGTATTCTTTACGGGTAGCACTATACTACGTTACACTAGCACTTCACTAAACTAATTCGAAGGGTTTCGTCCGTTTTAACCTTCTCACTAAGTCCGTGTTGTCGAGCAGCTGGATAGCTTCGAGGTTCACATGATGAAGAAGTCTTTGTTGATGAGCTTCAGCGTATTTTTGCACAATGTTGGCTACGAGTTCCACTTTAAGGTCCCTATGGAGGTCGTCATTTCTAATGTACCAGGGCGCGTTTACGATACCTCTGAGTACTTTGTTTTGGAATCGTTGTATAAGCTGAATGTTGCTCTGTTTGGTACAGCCCCATAGCTGTATACCGTAAGTCCATACTGGCATGAGGACTTGCTTGTAGATCAATAATTTGTTGTGTACTGACAACGAAAAATGCTTCCCAAGTAGCCAGTAAATCTTTTTGTAGCGGAGTTTTAACTCGTCACTTTTATTTTTAACATGAGTTTTCCAGCGAAGCTTTGCATCTAATGTCATTCCAAGATATTTAGCTGTATTTTCATATGGTATAGCTTGGTTGTTTATATATACCGCATGATAACTTTCTCTTTTGTTTGAAAAGTCTATATGCGTTGATTTTGCTTCATTCAGCTTTATTTTCCATTTTTTCGTCCAGTCAATGATGATGTTGACAGCTTTTTGGACCTTCTCCACTGCTTCTGCATGTGTGGAACCTGTAGCCATTATTGCTGTGTCATCTGCAAACGTTGCAATGGTATTGTTTTCTAAGTATGGGATATCACAAGTGTATAATAGGTACAGGACCGGACCTAAAACACTACCCTGGGGTACCCCAGCTTTTATCTCCTTAAGTTCTGAATGTGCATTGTCTTGTCTGATTCTGAACATTCTCCGTGTCAGATAGGACTTTAAGATATCAGCAAACTGTTTAGGAAGCATATTTCGAACTTTGTGTGCAAGACCTTCATGCCACCTTTTATCGAATGCTTGAGCTACATCTAGAAAAACGGTAGAACAAACTTTTTTTTCTTCTAACGCCTTTTCTATAATGTTTGTGATTGAATTTTGATGAACGGTGTACTTGATCTATGGTAAAATGCTTTTCTCTAAAACCAAATTGATAGTCTGGGATTAGGTTTCGTTCTTCTATGATAGGCTTCAGCCGTCTCAAGAGCAGTTTTTCAAATAATTTTGATAAAATTGGTGACAGGGAAATTGGTCTGTATGATGTTGCTTCATAGAGTGGTTTACCGGGTTTGGGTATCATAATAACTTCAGCAACCTTCCACATATCAGGTACATGTTTAAGTCTAAATGTAGCATTGATAAGAGTGGTTAGCTTGACTATGGCTTTACGTGGAAGATTTCGGAGAACTTCTGCTGTAATAAGGTCAAAGCCAGGTGCTTTCTTTAGATTTAGACGATTGATCTCACTGTGTACTTCTTTTGGAGTAACGAGTTTTATGTCTTGATCTTCATTTGATGTTTCATCCAATCTTATTTGTTTAGAGAACTCATTATATGGCTGGAATATTTTTTCAAGATGTTGCGCAAATCTAACTGCTTTCTGTTCATTACTTATTGCCCAGCTCCCATTCGTTTCTTTAATGGGAGGGATTTGCATGATCGGCCGTTTAAGATGTTTTGTGGTTTTCCATAGTGAGTAATATGTCGTCAGGTCATTTGTTAGTTGACTAAGGTAAGTACTCATTGTTTCATTATGAAAATTCTGAATTTCCCTTCTGAGATTTTTGGTCATATTATTAAGTAGTGTTTTGTCTGGTGGGAATCTAGTTATTTGCCATCTTTGTCTTTGTTTTCTTTTGTTAGCTAAGAGATTTCTAATTTCTACAGGGTAGTAGTTGTTTCTAGTTTTTCTTTTTAGTTCAGGTGTATTATTCCATTGCTGAATGTTTCTTATAAATGTTCTAACTTCTAGGTCTAGTTGTTCCGGGTTCTTTAATGGAACTTTCAGATTGATAACCGCATTCAAGTCAATCTTGAAGCTTTCCCAGTCTGTGTTTTTATTAACCAAAGAGGGGTTATACTCTTTCTGGCGCACAGAGTCACTTAGACTTAATAATATTGGTGAATGGTCAGAACTCATATCATAGCCTTCCTCAATATGAAGAAGGCTAGACAAAAGATTTTTCTATATGAAAAAATCAATTAAATCTGGTATCTTTTGTGGATCAGTGGGCCAATAGGTGGGCTTGCCTGTAGAAATAACATTACATTTCATCTCTCTTACGGCACATAGTAATTCTTTTCCTTTGGTTGTCGTCAATCTCGATCCCCAGTGCGTGTTCTTAGCATTAAAATCACCTCCCAGTATAAATCTATTACCAAGATCTTTGAGAAGAACTCTGTACTGATCTGCTTTCAGTGAGTACCTTGGTGGACAATATATGGCTGATATCGTAACTGGATATCGTTTAGTTCTAATACAAACAGCCACAACCTGTATGTATTGTTCTTCGCATTTATGCTCTAAATGATGAGAAATAGTTTCCTTAATAATTACAGCGCTACCACCTCTAGCAGTGTTATTGGGATGCAATGCATGATAAGTTTTATAACCTTTAATTCGAATAAAAGACTCTCTAGTGAAGTGTGATTCCGATATAAGACATACATCAATGTTTTCTGTATTTAGGACAGCCTGCAGTTCACCTTGATGCTTTTGGAGTCCATTTGCATTCCATGCCATAATTTTGATTGAACGGAACATGGTTATGTTTGGTGTGTTCACACCACTAGTGACAATGAGGCTGCGGGTCACCTGATGGTAAGTGACTACCGTCGCTTATAGACTCTCAAGTGCAATTGCCGGAACATACCAACAGATGCTTGGCGACAGATTTCCTCACGATATTTTCCTTCACCAAAAACGTAGGCTCAAGGATTCGAATCCATGACCTCGCTGCGGTATCCGACGTCACTTACCACTGAGCTATCATCGCCATCATACCCAAAAATACTTATTTCTGGCAATATACCTATTATAATATAAGTCAATCACGCGCCCTAGTTGTCGGATGTATTCGCTAAAATGAGATCTAGGACTTTGAGTTCAAAGGCAAATCTTTCAGTTAACAGCTTATACAAAAATAACTTTCAGTTTAGTTAGGAAAGCAGTCAAAGGTGGGTAGCATACACATACGTACAGTGCATACTTATAATAAACGATAAAATGTGAGCAAAAATTTTAATACTACAGTCATATTAGCATAATTTATTTTGTGTTTCATAGATAACTAACGCTAACAAATTATGTCAACAACTGTCATAATAATCCTATTCGCACTGTATTTTTAAGTACTTTGACAGACGTAATAATACGAGAATTCTGATATTCTAATAGACGTCAAGATATATTCATGTGATTAACACCTACACATTAGATTTTGTTCCATCAATTATAGAATTATAAACCCACGTTATTTACAGAATTATTAGACAAAATATTCGTAGAAGAAAATGTCTATAATTCTATGTGTTTAAATCTTATTTATTTAATACTACTATCCTACTATTATTATAAATGTGAAAGTATGAATGGATGGATGTGTGTTTGTTACTCTTTCATGCGAAAACGGCTGAACGGATTTTAATGAAACTTGGCACACAGGTATTTCATATCCTGGAAAAAAAAAACATAGGATACATTTTATCTCGAGTAAAAATAGATCCTTCGGGAACGCGGGTGAACCGCGGGGCGGAAAACTATAAAAGGTGCATTAGTGTAAAAGCTAAGGCGATAAGCGAATAGCTCAGTGATAGAAACATTGAATTCGGCATGTTGTGGAAACAAATTTTACAGAAAGCTTGAACATTTTCGTTCAGGTAAACATCATGAGGAATCCATAGGATGTTCTTAGGATACTTAGAAGTATTCGCAAGGCCGGCTGAAATTTGTTGCCATCCCAATAAGTATCAAATGGACTTGAGAGTTATTTTACTTCTAAGCTTTATTTATCTACGTACCGCTTTTGATGATAAAATTTATTCCTCAGTTTAACCATCGAAAAAGTAGTATTTATATTTTTCTATAATTATGTTTTGTTGCTAAATGCCGATTTAGCGTCAAAACAAAAACGTAAAAAATCTTTATAATATATTATAAATACCTATTATATTTTAGGTAAGTTTTTTTTACACCACAAGACCAGGTCACCTGATGGTAAGTGACTACCATCGCCTATAGACTTTAGCAATACCAGGGGGATTGCCAATATGTTGTAGGTACATCTTATTACAATGCCTTAAAGGCAACTGGCTCTCAAGTGCAACTGCCGGAACACATCAACAGGGGCTTGGTGACAGATTTTCAACTTGAGGGTGGTGTACTACCACCGTGCTGTGGTTCCCTCGCAGTGTTTTCCGTCACCGAAAGCTCCAAGTTCATTGGAAGATTCGAACCCATGACATTCGCCGCGGTATCCGACGTCACTGAGCTATCATCGCCATAAAAAGGTATAAATTTACCATTAGGTTTTGTATCTTAACTAATATATTATAAAGAGGTAAATTGTGAGTTTGTGAGGTTGTAATCTCTGGATCTACCTGAACCGATTTTGAAAATTTGAAAAAGATAAGATCCCACGGAAACACGGGTAAAACCGCGGGGGACAGCTAGTATACCTACAATAAAATAAGTTTTTTAATATGTCGTATATAATGTATAAAAATTGGCCTTTAGCACACATTACGGTTACCGTACCCTAAAAATATGTCTAAAACTGCTAGAAAATTTTTATTTCATCGACGTTATCAAAGAGATTTATGACAAGGCTGCCTTCTAGAACTTATATTTTTTGTTGCTCCAAACACCAGTAGCTCTTTCATAAAAGACAAAAAGTATTCTTAGGGCCATAAAACTGGTGAAATGTTATGAGTCATTGTTGACTCCCTATTGACATAAATACGGGAGAAGCAATAAAACGGTCTTAGCGAGACGTAAAGTAAATTCTACTAAGTACCTTCAGTACCTTTTGTTAAGTTTTTTGTCTCGTATAATATCACGCAAGTATTTTGCGACTGTCTTTGTTGTAAGATTTATTGCGATTCTTTTCGCTCAAACGCTAGGTACTGTACTGTAGTACTAAATTGAACTATTACCTCACTTTAATGTTATGCGAATACTCTTAAAATGACTCATGATTATCCCATAATATAAAAATTACATTTTATTACAAAAAGTTGAGAATAAACGAATAGGTTAAATTTCGAAAAAAAAACTTTGCTTACTTCACTTTATAAGAAGAAGAGTGTACAAAGTGTACCTTATTTTATGCGATGATTTTTTTTTCATACAAAACTTTGCTTCTCTGATTATTTTTTGATGATTATTTGAATATAGGTTTAAATGTCAATTTTTTTCCCAAAACCTGCTCGCCTATCTATACTATAAATAGATATCTGAAGTAATATTACAGACTCAGTAGAATTAGTCAGTCTGTCAGTTTCTCGTTTTATCCTATAGGTAAGGAGTATCAAATAAAAAAAAACTCGTATGTAGATTGGGGACGGGCCGTCTGAAAAAAAATATTTTTATTTTTGATAAGAACAGTATAATTTATAAGCAGATATGTTATTGTAGTTCACTAGTAGGTAATCTAACCATTTGAGATAGACACGGTGCCAGAAACATACAATTTATGAAATTTTGGCAGTCAAACTATGTATTATTTTTAACATTTACTCAGGTTACCTATTCGTTTTGTTGAATACTTTATAATTGACTATAATCCAGACATTAATCGTTTTACCATTAAAAGCAATGAAACCACGACCTTTAACGAAAATATAATCAAGATAACCATTACAAAAGTTTACTGTAACGTTACCTACGATCAATCAAAATGAATAGATCTTGTTAAAACCCTAATTTGACCTTGACATAAATAATAGAAGCTTCAACAGTAAATCATAATTATAAAGAACAATGCGTTTGGGTGTTGGGAATAATGTAGTACGATTTTATAATAAATTATTTGGTTTTTCGAAGTAGCTGTACTCTGCACACTGTACTATACATTTACAAACTGATCATTCTTGTACCAAAGCCAGAAGCATCTTTTTAGTGATATACTTACCTATTTGAAAAACAATTCCTCTCGATACCATAGGACTTTAGTTATCCTGACTCCTTGACAAATGGTTCTAAAATACAAGTGTATATCACTGTGTGAAGTTATCTTCAAAGCACTCAGCATATCTCAGTGTTGTGCAAGTTTAATAACATGGAGCAGCTTAACTATACTAAGCTAAACTTGAAACTTTACTCTTAGTCTGCTGGAGCCTGAAGATCATGCATCAACAGCCTGTTGACGTTCTCCTTTGGAAAAGACAGGGAGTTTTCTGATGAATTCGTAGAATAAGTCTTTTTTACTATTGGATAAACTTGTGTTTAACCGCAATCTCACCAAGGTAAGTGGAAGACGATGTGGCCGAAGGTGGTAAGCACGTGAAGCACACCGATAGTTGCTTGGCGAAGATTCGCCAGAACTTGCTTCGTCACAATGTTTTCATTCACCGAAAGCTCAAGTTCATTGTAATATTCAAACCCGTGACTTTTGCCGCGGTATCCGACGACACTACCACTGAGCTATCACCGTCCCAGTACATAACATAAAAGGATTAACTAAGTTTTGTCACTATTTTTGAATTAATATTTACTGTGCCCCTAAAGATCACGTTGCCACCAGTTTAATATAATCTGTCGAAGTAATTACCTTCATAGGTATTTGATTATTATGCGAATTAGGTGTCGTGTACAATTATCATTTAATTCTGCACGTATCAACTACGGGTAGATATTAAATTAATTAATTTAGACCTTGGAGGCAGTTAGTAGGTTAAATTTTATTGAAGGTGATTTTGGATACGGCTGATTCTAATTGGATTTAGAAGGTTAAATAATATTAGTTATAATTATTATTAGGTTTTAAAAAATAATTAATTAATTTAATACAACTATTTTTAAGCTAATGCAATTGTTTATCATTCACGTTAAACACATGAAGTTTTTTTGACGCTGGAGGTTTGGCTAGGTTTTATATACGTACCTAGCAGTAGAATTCCCGACAGAGAGTGATATCTGTAGAAGTGTAGATATCTTACATATAGATATTATATATCCAAACCTTTATGAGTGGTGCATGTTTAATACCACCCACCTCCATAACGGCGGAGTTGGATGAAATTAAATAAACAGATAGAATAATCACATAAAGTTGTATTTTTGTGAGTTCAACATCAAAATACGAATATTTGACAATCATTGAAATCTAAAACTAATATTATCTGCAATTTAATAAGACAATTGTACCGGACTTTCAAGTATAAGTTCTGAGATATTTGCGAGACATACTCGCAGTTTTATCGCCACTGAGTACTGATTGATTGAATTAAGCTAATGAGGATTTAGGAATGAGCAATTTAACTAAACGTCCTGTAAGCGTAAGGACGCTCACACGTGATATAATGATAATTGTTAATTGCCGTAACAACAAAGGGGCTCTATATTTGTAGTATTAATTTCACGTATGAGATACGATGTAATCATGATATGAATTTCAGTTATGCGAGTCGTTAGAGATTATGTACGAATGAATAGGTAGGTATACATAATAGGAAAGCGAAATACCACTCACTGATTAATCACGAAATCGTGTAAATGCTACACACTTGAAATTTGGTACGTATCCGCTTAAACGAACCATTCAGCCGGACGTTCCTTCTGCGGACCATTAGGATAGGTCACCTGATTATAAGTGAATACCATCGCCTATAGACATGTTTACGACCAAAGTCATACATAAAGTAAATATTCAACCAAATAGTGGTGTTGCCATTAGAAAAAGTAATGTTCTGTCCAAATTATTAAGTTAGTGCTGGCATCACTGCTTCCATCTTGTTAGCCTTTCTTTTGGTAACACAGTTACTGTACTACATTTCTATAAAATGTGAATTATAAATAGCTACGTGTTTCCACTCGACCTATCGAAGAATAAAATAACATGGTGAACAGACATTAGCAATACCAAGGGTCGACCTTTTTACTTTACCTTAAGGCAACTGGCTCTCAAATGTAACTGCCGGAACACAGTGCTTGGCGACAGTTTTTCAACTTGAGGGTGGTTGCCAGCCAGTCAAGTTGTACAAAGTACCCTACCACCGTGCTATGATTTCCTTTATCGAAATCTCAAGCTCATTGTGGGATTCGAACCCACTACCGCCGCGGTGTCCGAAGTCACTACCATTGAGCTGTCATCGCCTTATATTTTACTTAGGTTATAAATTGTGTGTGGCACAAATTGTCTTTTAACTGAAGTTAAAACAATAACTAGAGTTATTATATAACTGCGCTTTATTTAACTGTCTAATGAAGTGTAAAGTTATACTGGCTAAAATGCATGGCGTAACAAATAAAGTAATCCATGACTTCCACGAGTATTATAATGGTGGCGGCTTCACAGCTGTTTCATTCATGTCTGACAGTTGACACAGACACCATTATTTTCCCGCGAAATAAAACTGACATCCTTTTTTCATTTATACAAGAAACTGGATATTGATTGTAGATAGTTTATATTGTTTTACATAATTCATGTATTTCGGTACTTATAATTTAGGTAACAAAGCAGGTATTGTTTATATTTATGAAGGAAAAATGCAAAAGTAAAATGTTCTGGGCAAGTGTAACAAGGAATTTGATCAAATCCATCCTACAATTTGAAGTCCATTCATTCAGTTTAGTACCTATGTAAGAACCGGCAAAAATCTCATACTTACTCGGTATTACTTGTTTTTTTGGCAAATATATATACACCAACGTATATTATTAAACTAGATACCCGGTAAATTTCGTTCTTTTTAAACTACAGACTTTTTACGAGTATTCTACAGATAGAACAAATCTGTATAAAATGTCAAGAAGATAATAAGCATAAGATCATACATTTTTTGATTAGCTACTCATGCAATATGATGAGTAGGGTATTGTTATTATAGGCTCCTTTATTAACTGTTAAGTCAAGGGATCTTCAATGCACGAATGAGCTTGGTAGTGACATATTACTTCATTTTCAATAATTACAAGCATCTCACACAAAGCATTGTACAACACAACGATCGTCCAACTTGAACTCGATAAGTTCAATATCTTCATTTTCACTTACGAAATTCCCATTTGATTTATCACGCGTCCATTCATTAGTTGAATGCTAACGCTTTTAATAACGTAGACTTTAATTACACAATGGGCCGACACTTCATTAAATTGTCACTCACTCGCTAGTCACTTCGATGCGTCTTTTCGTAATAAACTTGAACGTGTTACGTTACGTAATACGTGACGTTTTGATGTGAATGTGACTTATTGACTTTTGAACGCGTGTTACTGACATCATTAGACTTAATTGTGTTACAAGATACTATTATTATCGTGCAGTTGGTATTATTTAGGTTTTATTTTACTGGCAATATTATTGCTTTCCTATGTCCTCTACCGTTCTTTGAATTCAAAAAACTGTAGGTTAACTGATCGTCAATAGTTTAGTACAAAAGTGAAACGTAACTTAGCTTTGTTTGTCGGGATCAGTGTTACAAATTGTATTTAAAGTGTTTTGATTTGTTCAACTTATATTTGTTTTATTCTATCTCATTTAACGGTCATTCCATAAAAATATTTTTAGTGAATTCACTTGATAAATAAACGTTTTATATTAGAATTTCAACAATTAAAAATAGGTACTTCTTTATTAAAGATCTTCAACAATTTCTGAGTCATTTACCACATAAGAGGGACGCAGAACTTTTACATAGTTCACCTCTGCCGCAAGCTCTCTAGGTCACTCTCAAAGTGAAGTTGTACAGAGAGATAGAAAATAGTTTTAAAGAGCACTTGATCGGTATTCGCTGCGGCGCCGGTGCCCAGCTCGGCCCAGTTCGAATTTCAATTATCCACCTCTGCTATTTTGTTTATTTTGAAAAAAGATGCAACCTGAAGTGCCTTTGCGTGGTAAAAAACATGATGCAGTTGAAATAAAGTAGCAAATGTTTTACTGTAAATGAAAAACCAATATAATTTTTTATAGACAACCCAAGTCACCAAACGTAAGACAATAAAACAAGTTAAAATAATAGCCTGAGAAAATTTCCAAAGCAAAACAATTTAGACGAAGACATTTAATATAGGTCTCACATACAATGGGACACAAAGTGACAACTACACTACCAGACTGCTCCACGCTCGATTGTCAAACTTGTTTGTATAGCTTTGAACACACTTGGAATAACAACCCTTTGTTGACAGTTTTCTTTTCTGCCTGCCCGTGACAAACTCAAAGGATTTGCTGTGAGCCATGACCACTTGAAATGAGAACATCTGTTATATTAAATTAAATGTCTTCCGTTGACGACTTAAAATAGGTTCATAATGTTATGCGACATCTAAAAGTGTCGTTGTGATTACTTGCAAATGTGAAAACGTGCATCATTTTGAAAAAGGTGATGCTGAACTGTACTCTATATGTTGACCATTAAGATATAAAGTGTAATTGAGTGAATTAAAAGTAAGTAGCGTAGTATTTAAAGTAGCTACATTAAATTACCTTTTGATAGATACAAACAATAAAGTAAATAACAATTCGACTAAGTAAATATTCAAGTTTTACAAACACGAACCTTCATTACAATGTTTGAATACCATGTCATTTTACTTGGGACAAGCAATGAATATATGTACTTAGAAAGGGTTAATATGCGGTTAAATGAAATAAATATCTCCTTCGTCGCATCATGAAGAACCGAACTAAATTTTGCACAATGAAAATTAGATGGTGAAATAATGTTACTACTTAAGGTGTTCAGCAAACCGTGAATGAAAATAATAGATGCTCCCAAGCAAAGGAGAGCGCGAACGATATTATAGTAATTAAGAGCAAACTACCAGAAAATTTTGTCGCATAACAATGTTTTTGGGACAACAATGACGTTAAATAAAGACGCTTAATTCGGACGGAAACACATTAAACGAATATTACTGTTCATTAAATTTAAAATTTAAGCTTTCATGGCTTTTATTAATTGAGCTTATCTTCTTTTAACGCTAAGTTGGTGAAAAATTCAATCTAACTGAAAATGATCATTTTTTTTTACAAAGTTCAAAGCAAAGATTACAATCACATCACGGGTAAATATAACAGGTGTTTTTAAGTAATAACTCACTCTTAAAATTATAACAGCTTGTCGCGTTGGGGTGTCCACACTTCGTTATTTATTACCGTCTTCCTTCCAGGTATGTCGGCTTACCCGGCGAAAGTCTCAATTCAAACAAAGGCCGTTGGCGATGGGTAAATAAAAACCCATCTCTACATCTCTTTCCACGATATGACCCATTTTTACGCCATAAAATTATTCTCATCCACCATAATTTCGGCCGTAAAGCTTATCATTGTCTAATATTTGGAGTTTTTATTACCGAGTTTGCCTTGCTTTGGTTGCTCGGTGTATTAATTTAGAAACGTCTTCACAGAAATGTTACGTCGTGGTGACGGATGCGGTGATTACAAAGGAAAATTAATGATTGTCTTTAAGCTCGAGCAAGACCGAAGATGACGAGGGATTTACTCATTGTTTGCAGTTAATCTTTATTCAGATTTTTCTGTCGTTATCTGTAAATATTCTTACTTAGAGATAAAAGAAAAATGATTAAATTTACCATTTTTTAATTTATGACGCAACATAATAATTTGTTGTACGACTACATGTTATTAAATTACTACATTGTACATGTTTGTAAAAACAATACGATGGTTGGAATAATACGAATTCTTGACATTGCGAATTAATAATATCAATAATCAATTATTTTTTTTATTCTGGATAAGCTTGTGTTTGACCACAATCTCACCATGGTAAGTGATGATGTGGCCGAAGGTGGTAAGCACACAAGCCTAGAATTATAAATAAAAATAAGCACCTACTTTCAGATATACGCATCTACTTTCCACTAAGAACGCGTGGAGCACCACCATGGTAGGTAGGTACATCAGGTTTTACTGATATTAATGTTTGTTTTTAGGGTTCCGTACCCAAAGGCTAAGAACGGGACCCTATTACTACGACTTCGCTGTCTGTCCGTCCGTCTGTCCGTTACCAGGCTGTATCTCAAGAACCGCGATAGCTAGACAGTTGAAATTTTCACAAATTATGTATTTCTGTTGCCGCTATAACAACAAATACTAAAAACAAAATAAAATAAATATTTAAGGGGGACTCCCATACAAAAAACGCTATTTTTTTGCCCTTTTTTGCTCGATATCATCACCAGGCTGTATCTCAAGAACCGCGATAGCTAGACAGTTGAAATTTTTACAAATTATGTATTTCTGTTGCCGCTATAACAACAAATACTAAAAATAAAATAAAATAAATATTTAAGGGGTGCTCCCATACAACAAACGCAATTTTTTTGCCCTTTTTTGCTCGATATCAATCATTATTGACCTGTTGCCTTTGCAACAGGTAGGCACTTGAAATATTCACAAAATACTCAGTTGTATTTTTAGTTTAAAAATAAATAATAAAATTAAAATAAAATAAATATTTAAGGGGGGCTCTCATACAACAAACGTGACTTTTTTGCGTTTTTTACGGAACTCTTCGTGCGCTAGTCCGACTCGCACTTGGCCGGTTTTTATAAATTTCTAATCACAGCATTAATGTGCATAATATGATGATTTCTATGAAATGAAATGTTTTTTAATATTTTCTTATTTTTAAATTAATAACAGTTAGGATAAAGTCTTTATTTAACATCTCAAAATTTTGAATCGTACCCAAACAAAAACGATGTTTTATTTTTTTAACCTCAAGGGTACATAAAGTCAGTTTTAAACCTCACCTTTTTAATACAGTTATTACCTAAATGGAAAGCTCTATTTAAAAAAAAAAACTTAATTACTCTGTTTCGCACTAATTGCATTCAAATTAACGATTCCGTTTATTCAACTATAAAGTCATTCAAAAAAACAAAAATAATGTTATCGTGTGGAAAATCGCTCAATCTAAAAACGCCTAAACTAGGACGGACTTGGACCATGTAATTTAATACTTTCTACAAAGTTAAACGTTGCATTCACAGAAATAATTACACGCCTTGTGCTTGTCTGATGGCCACTTTGACAGCTCAATATTCATCTGGCAAAACATTCGGTAACATGGGAGCAAGAACAAAAGCTACTGTAAAAATAAGTAGAGACAACCTGTCAGTAAAAATAACAAGTCGCTATTATTTTCTCAAACATGCATATTTTGTCCGCTGTTTAATGTAAATTAATTCATACAAAATATTTTGATTTCATGTTAACGAGTAGTTGAAGTCGTATTCCACCGGTTAGGATCTCGTTAAAACTGAATATAAACGTGTATTATCATAATAATAATATTTATTGCGAGACCCCTTTATTATTTTATGGTGATTCGATACTAATATCTATTACTGAATGCACAATGTCCTACCTACGTTACGAATTGCTTCATTTCTACGATCAATAGCTATTGGTTAAGATACGGGTAACAAAGTAAAATAACATGCATGTACATATTTGGCTACTGGCCATAATATATCATTGACCATCAACTCATCGTTAGAATGAATAATGCACGATTACATTTAGGTCATTAAGTTTTGAAACTAAGGAAGTATCATATTGATTTCAAATTATGTTATTTATATTTAATTTATTTAAATAAATATAATTCTTAAATGAATTGGTGACTTTATAATAATAGCAAGAGACGCGTAACTTAACTATTCATAGATATATCAGGTCACAAGGCCATCAGTCCATTTCACATCCTTCTGGTGAATAAAAACTGAATTTAAAATGTCACACACAGTTATGCAGAGCTGGTACAAAAATAACGAGAACCATGTCTGATTGACAGGCGGGCTTGTTAAAAGTTTTGCTAATTCTTTGCTGTACTGAATGTGATTTACGATCTTTATAATCAAAAAGCTATGAAAAATTTAACATGAAAATGTTATTTAAATTGGTGCTTGAAGTAAAAATAGCGTAATTAACATCAGTTTAATTACAATCATAAGAATGGCGTTAAAACATAAAGAGAGATTCTCATTTCGATTGCTATCGTTTCGTAAAATCGTTTTACTATAACAAAATCCAATTAAGTGAGTTAGCAAATTTTAATTAATCAAATTCAGATTTGATTTCTTTTAATTGACTCTACAGAAACGATCTTGATTTATAACAAAGCTCCGAATTCACTGAAATTTTAATTGATATTTTCATTTTATTAGAATTTGATCATAAATGTTGAAAAAACAACGGCAATCGTTTGCAAAAACAACAATCTTACTTAATAACCAAAAGATGATATTTTGTGCGCAGTTTCTTAATATTCTGCTATGAAAATGACCACAAATCGATAAATATCATCTCTCTATTTCTAAATCTACGTGCCATGCCTCTAGATCTGAATAATTCAATTCTTAACACCTTAAAACTCTCTCAAACCCATCATCTGAACAAGTTATTAGCACCAAAAACTACATAGTGAAGTTCTTAGTCGTATGTAAACAGAAACTACATGCTCAAGGTCCTACCAAGGATAACTTTGGACGGATATCGATCCATTAGGCGGGAGCCGGCATCAATCACACCGTGCAAACATTGGCCCCATTATATTGGACAAACATGCCACCCTCGACTTCTGGACTTTGTATGTTTCTTATAAACTTGTTTGGTGATTGTTTGACGTTTCTTTCCAAATATACGTTCAGTTAGTTGTATGCGCGTTTTTTTGTAATATTGGTTCTTGATTTTTGATATTACTTACTTACTATCAAACATCCATGCTAATTTTGTCTCATTTAAATAAAACATACGCATCTTCCAAATATACTGATGTTTTGGATCAATCAGATTAATGAAAAACTATGCTGTAAGTAAATAGTTAATTTTATTTGAATTTTGTGCAATATCTTATTTGTTATTAGCATTATAGCAATATCTACTTGATATACATAGATTCATTACTTAGGATCACAGATATGAATGAAAATTCTTATTATTATCTATATATATATATAAAAGTATAAGTCCTGACTGATTTTGGATAAACTTGTTTGACCGCAATCTCACCATGGTAAGTGATGATATGACCGATGTTGGTACGAACATAAAGCCTAGAAGGAAATTGGCTCTCAAGTGCAGTAGTCAGTGCAGTAGTCGGAACACACCAATAGGTGCTTGGCGACAGATTTTCAACTAGAGGCCAGTCGAGTACTACAAAGTACCCTACCACCATGTTATGGTTTCCTCACGATGTTTTCCTTCGCCGAAAGCTCAAGCGTTGTATCCAACGTCTTTACCACTGATATTGATAGCAATAAAGTTACTTTGTAAGTTATTACGATGCAACCTATGTTGGAGATACACAAGTAAGGAAAACAAACGAAAGCCTAGTGATAATATTATTTTATATTTACGCTCTCTTGTTTTCAATAATGCTCTATTAAAAAGCTATGAACATATCTACTGCAAGTTATTTTTATTATTTAGATTATGTGTTTTAGAATGAAATATGTTTACGTATTTCAATCAAGAGATAACAAAAATAATTTAACCTTTAATTTAATACTAAACTAAAAAGTTGCAAACAGTCGAGATTAGACGATAAAACGATCTTTTTACCGTTATTCTAAAAAAAATTAAACTTCAGCCATAACAATTTTCACAGTTGTTAGCGAAGTTCTTACTCGCTCTTCTGTAAGCCGCCATCTTATTAAATAAATGATTAAATAAAACAAAAACCCGACTGTATTACAAATACTAGCTAAAAATCAAAAAAGGGTACGGTGCGGTAGTTATAACGAAAATCAGGTTTATCTTTTCCCGTGACTTAATCCCGGGAAAAGTTATAATCCCTCGGGAATGCGGTTGAAACCGAGATTGCTAGTATATTTTAATACTCTATGTCACTATGTCACCTAACCTATGTCACTCTCACAACTGAGACGAATCTAATGACACATCATAATTTTATTTTATTTTTATTTTATTAAGGATAACAACAGCTCTCTAACATTTTGCAGTACATAATATCTAATTAACATAATAGGAAGCCAAAATGGTTATCCACTACTTTAATATACAGACATAGTAGGTATTACATGAATATGCGATGCTACCTAGGTTTAATAAGGATAACATTTCCTTCAATAGCTTATTTCCTTCACCTATTCCATAGCAACCAAAAAAAATAATCAAAGAAAGAAAATACTAGAACATTCCAGAAAAAATAAAGAATTAAGAAAAAATATCTTATACCTAAATAATGCTATAACTTACATATAATTTTTTTCTCGTAAATATAACATTCATTGGAAGTAATTATTTTAATTATTTTTAAACATGTATAAATAATATATAATATAAATAATAATATATATATTTATATATACCTAAATATATATACATATATATATTTGACTTACTACATATAGTTAAGTGTATATTCTATGTAAAAATAAGTAAATATGAAGAAGAATATATTGATATCCAACATAAGGTTTACGCTGTAGAGCGTGTCAAAGAATTAGACATACATACATTAATAAAAAACATTACCTTCCTTCGGCAGTCGGGTAAAAGTCACGTTATTAGAGTGGACTCACAGCCTTATAGGAACCCATTATCGAGTGATAGCAACAATGCCTACGCAGTCTGGCGATATGGCAATGGTAATGGATTTGTCTTTGGTAAGTTTTATCTTCAGTCCAGGGCAGTTTCTTATTATTTACCCGGAGAATTATCTTAGATATCTCTTGTATAGGAAATTATTGCAGCAATATAAAAAACTTACGTGGTTTGCTTGCTTTTTTTGAGCTAAATTTGAAAACCTTTTCACGACTCTTTCAGATTATGAAATACGAGTCATCTAATATTTTTCTGTGGTCTTTGCTTAATGATTTGTTAACGATGTCAATTCGCTTAAAATAAATTTTATTGTTTTTTTCCTGCTCGGTTAATGAATTATTTTTAAACGTTATACAAAATTGTATCAATCAACATAGCAACAACGCATTGATCTTAAACGGATCGAAAGTCGGACCGCATCCGGCGAATAATTAAAACTTTAACAAAAACCAGTGAAATGTGGAAGAAAGAAATAAATTTTCTACCCCAACGCACACTTTCGTTTTTATCGTTCAAGCTTGTGATTTATTCTCCAAACTTATTTGCCGTTGTATAAATTTCCTCATTTACAAAATTAAACGTTATGCTTTTAATCATAGCAGCCATTTTATTTTAATCATTTGTTAACAGAACAGAAAATCTTTGTTGCCAAACTTCAGTATTGAAATGTTCAGTTTTTGCCATGTGCGAGTAATCCGTTTCATCTAGCACAATTTTGCCTTATTTAAAAAACTTTAGTGATCCAATTCACTGCTTTTCTGTTAAATCTATATTAACTTTCAGGCTCTTTTTTTAAGTTCTTCTCAAGTTGATTACGGTTTTTTAAACAAAGCCTCATTTAATGAAATGAGTTCTGAAGTCAAACAGGTTTTTATCCTCTGGTGAATTTACCCGGACAAATAATATATAGGCAAGATTAAAATCCAGAGGAAATTACTAAGGAATTACGCTGGTTGGCCTTAGACGGCTTAGTCAAAGTGAAGTCGAGATTCAAACAGAAATAGAAATCCTTTGATCTACAAAATATCACTGGGAAGCGATATTGATGAATCGTGAAATGCCACTGCAACATTTAATAGGTATGCGGTTACTCATTTGTATGATTTGAATATTTTACTTGAAGGACAAATTGCAATTTATTTTCATCCGCTATTCATCATATAATAATATATATCTATCAATAATCTACACTCAAAGTAACCATTTAATAAATGCAACTTAATATAAGAGCTAAACTTATATTATCTTATTTAACTTTAGTTGTATATCTATGCTTTAGACTCTTAAGTTTAACTTAACTTCTGTTTCATATTTTCATTTCGTTTCAATAATTTTATGAAGAGTTTAAGTATCCTTTAAACAGGCAATAACATCCCCTTATTTGCCAAACATTATATTAGATTCTTTATTTACATTCACTATGCCATATCCAAAATTTAATATAATAGTCTTTATAGTACTGGAAATAAGCATCAAAATTGGATGGATAATATATTTGCAGCGGCAGTATTATTATGTTTATGTAGTTACATTCTTCATAGGTATATGAATGAATAAAATAATTTCATGTAATTTTGTCATACAGTCCATAGTGCTAAATGTAATAGGTAAGGTACCTACCTATTAAACATTTCTACATATTTTCGCATGTATAATTAGACTTAGATATCAGTTATCTGGTCTCAATACAAGCTCTGCTTGATTGGAATCAGATGGCTGTGTGTGAAGATTTGACTCATATCTTTCGCATATTTGCAAAAATTAAAAAAACGCTATGCTATCTATATTTAGTTTGTTATTGTCGCTACATTTCGTCTGAAATATTTAAAAGATTGCATGTTAAACATTAAATTGACGCCACATCAAAGTAAAACACATAAAACGTAAAGGTGTGTACACAACAAAGAGCAGGATTACGGTGGCTTGGCCAGTATCAAATTACTACTATAATTGGTCATACCTTCAGCGTTCAACGTATGGCTAATGCAACAATTTACGCATCAGCTAATCTGCAAATTGGTGCAGCTTTGTCGGCTGGAAGCTGGCCGTATCGTCGGCCCAGTATGTCTGCAACCGGCTTTAGGCTGAGACTCCACCAAAGCTGAGCGGAGCCGAGCGGAGCGGAGATGTTTTTTAAACAACCAATAGAATAGCTGAGCGGTGACGAGATGTGTGAATAACGAAATTCTTCGAGCCTTAGGGCGGTAGCGTGGTTGTCGTAGGAGCGGATCTGAAATGTAATTAAAACAATGTAAAAAATACTTGTCTACACTTATAAAGATTTGTATGTTTGTAACAAATGAACTCAAAAACTACTGGACCGATAGTTATCAAAAAATCTTTCACCATTAGAATGCTACGTTATACCTGAGTAACATAGACGTTTTTATCCCAGGAAAAAAAAATAAGATCCACAGGAACGCGGGTGAAACCGCGGAGGACAGCTAGTTTTTAATATTTTTCATATTAACTCAAAAAAATATTGTATTTAAAAAAAATGTTTACCAAATTGAAAGATCTCAAATTAAGTCTTAAAGTTTTTATGTACCTTATTTTTCATCATTCTTAGTAATAAAGAATGAGAATCCAAACATAAAAACTTTTAATATAATCCATTTTGTTATTTTAATTGTTAAAACTGCGTCCACAAAAAATATATGAAACCCTCTAAATGCAGTGCTTCACTCATTACTAAGGTCACATCCCGCTCTGGCTGCGACGGGGCAGCATGGTGGTTTCGTTTGGTCCAGTTTCATTAGTAATTAATTTGACGCCATGTCTACTCACTTTTATACGTGCAGCCCCCTTTTACATAAAAATTCATCGAAAATCCATATATTTTTAATTTTAAGTTAAAAATTCTGTTTCTTAATAAAATTCCTTAAAATGTTTGGGAGCTTTTTATAAAGACTGCATTATATATTTTTGAATCACACGACCAGAATATTATATTCTTTTCTTCTTCTTTCTTCTTTCTCCTGGCTATTGTCCCAACTTATTTGGGGTCAGCCCTCCTAGTATTTCTGCGCCACACCATACGGTTGTGGGTTGTCTCCTTTGTTGTGTTGCTCGCTCTCATGTCATTCTCTATTGTTCGGAGCCAGGTTATTGGTGGTCGTCCACGGCTTCTCTTTCCACCTTCTAGGTTCATCACTCTTTTAGTCATATGGTCATCATCTCGCCTCATCACATGTCCGTACCAGCGCAGACGGTTTTCACGAAGTTTTTCGTCTATCTTAGCGACTTTAAAAGTACCACGGATGTATTCGTTTCGTATCCTATCCATTTTCGAAACTCCACCTGACCAGCGTAGCATCTTCATCTCTGTGGTATGAATTTTCTGTTCATCCGCCTTCCTCAACGGCCAGCACTCAGATCCATATAGTAAGGCTGGTCTTATTGCCCTTTTGTATACGTTGCCCTTGACTTTTATCAGCATGCGGGAGTCGCATAGAATGCCAGTCAACGATTTCCATTTCAACCAGGCTGCCTGGATTCTATTGTGTATGTCTCTCACTACACATGCTTGTGGTGCTACAATGGATCCGAGATACTTGAACTCTTCAACTCTGTTTAGAGATTTATTGTCGATAGATGGACATGGTGTGACACCAAAATTTGCTCCGGAAAAGTTGCAAAACATATATTCGGTCTTCTGTCTACTAACTCTCAATCCCTTCCTCTCTAAGGACTCTTGCCATGCCGTTAGGTCTGATTGCACTTCTACCAACGATTCGGCAATAAGAACTACATCATCGGCATATAGTAGTGACCACGGTGCTGGTTTTTGTATGTTTGCAGTGGTATAGTCCATTACCAGGTTAAATAGTAGAGGGCTCAAGGTCGAACCCTGATGAACACCTACTCTGACCTCAAATGCTTTGCTTGTTCCTGCTGGGCTGACCACTCTTGTAGATACGATATATTCTTTGTTTTAAAGAATTCTCATGCAGGAGAAGAAGCGACCACAAGCGTTCGCAGTTTCGCTTATTAAGCCCAACCACGCGATGAAAATGAAATTTTAATATTCTGGGTACTTTGAGACCTAAAATAACATGAAGAATTTTTTGTAGAAGTAATTTTCATATTTTTTAAATAGTTAACTTATGTTTACAACAACTATAACTGCTATTGCTATTTAGCAAATAGCTGTTATGTCTTAATTATAGCAATGTTTATTATTTTAGGATTAATTGTACCATGTTTATAACCTACGTCTCTAAGATTAACGTCATGAACTATTTAATATAACTTACCTCTAACACTCAAACCCTCCTCAAGTTGGGCAACAAATCTTTGTTGCACTCAATTAAAATACGTTTAAGATTCCAAACGCACCTGGCCTCGATAAACATCGAAACTATTGTGAAACACGAGAATTTCGAACCTCAATTTTGACAACAAAAAGGCTATAATCGATTTTGGGTCCACAAAGGGTGTATTATATTTGACAATTCGACTGTACAAATGCTGTTTGCGGTAGAGATTATTTCGGATGAAATGAATTGAGGCAAAACAGGATTGTGAATATGTTGTCGGTAATTGAAATATGAACAGCCTCTAGGAGAGGTTATTTAATTTTTTTCCTTGGAATCGACGGGTTCGAGTGTCGCGATCTGTGTGAACAGGAATCAAATTGATTTCAATGTTCTTTAACAATATTTTTTCAGAGAAAGAAAACCTATTGTTTGACTAGTAAAGTTATGTCAAACTTGTTTCCTAGAATAATATTCTTTCGAATGATATAATACAGAACTTGATCATCGCATTTTTAAATTTTATTTATTTCGTAAATAAAAAAGGTTTATCAATATTTCCAAATTGACTACATTATTTCTTTGTAAAACACAATAAAACACATAACCCTCACTATTATTGTGGTTTATTGTTTAATAGACCAAACTTTAACGATTTAGAAACAGGAAACGTATGTTCATAGAAAAAACCACCCGCGGGCATCCGTCATTACCTTGGTTGTTCTTCGTTTAAAAAGGGTTCAGTACAAAATAATGATTAATTATTATAATTTAGTCCATGTCATCGGACCTCCACATGGCGTGAGGCCCTCCCAACAGTTTAATCTAAGGCCAGGTGCCGTTTATCTGATTGTATACCATGGAAGGGGTTTAATGGAAGTGACGATAATGGTAGCATGTCTTCACAACAAAAAAATGGGACTTATAAACAAAAATTACTCAACATTATTAAATAAGTAATGTTTTTGTATAGAATAACCCAACTGATTTGATAAGTCTCTATAAGAACCTGAAAATTACGCTACAATTTAAGCAACCGAAATTTTACCGATAAACCCTTGTTTTACCAATGAAGCGTCAACGCAAAAAGCGTGCAACCTAAACCTACGCGCTAACAATGGAATATGGATGCTACACAAAGCGCAGACATACATCAAACAACAAAAACATTGCTCTCGACGGTCGTATGGACGAGCGAACACTATCATTTACGCAACGATTTGTCATCGAGATTTGGGGGCGAGGGGGGATGTTTTGAACGAGGATGCTACTAACAGTTCTCATTTATAAATATTCAAACAAATTCGTACCGATGTACCTATATTTTAAAATAACATATTTTTGTTTTATTTACAACAAATGTACAAAATATACATGCAAATGTACAATTACAATACATAAAAAACTTCTTCGAGGCTGCCGCTGCTGCCGATCGGCAAGGTTCCCAGAAGGCTGGCAGCGTTTCCTCTTTGGATGGCCAAGCTGATGCGTTGGCGGAAAAAGCTCCCCGCCCGCCGGTCACCCGAGGCCTCGCTTAATTTTTTACATAAAATATTTATATATTTTATCTTTTTCCGGGCTAAAAAGTATTTCATATTTTATTCCAGGTGTGTTATAATTATATTATTTCTACCTGTGTGCCTAGTTTCATCAAAATCCGTTCAACAGTATTTGAGCGAAAGAGTAACAAACATCTTCACGTCCAAACATACTTTCACATTTATAATTAGTAGGATTGTATTAAACTTTCAATATATTTTTAGACGACATCACATCCAAAATTGTACCAGTAGTGGTACCTTGTCTCAGTGCTCGCTTTCCAGAATGCTTTTATAGCTCACGTATGGGACCACCCAGAAAAAAAACCTGTATTCTTGTTATTAAAACATTTTGCGAGTTCATAGCGAGATCGCCAATACGATGGTAGCAACCCCGGAAACTGGATTAACGGTTGTCAACTTGATGAACGACGTGCGTAAGTTACACGACAATGGTATGTGGGCATCCGTCCCATTTGCCCCAGCTATGTGTCCGATACGCTTCACAGCCATTAATTAATTATGAATCGCTTTTGAGTTTGAAAATATGCTTCTTTTTTGAGCGGGTCGCGTAAAGGGATCCATACAGCAGGGGGTATTCTCAGAGCTGCGTTGGCAATCTTATTTGTGGTATTGTTTTCAAATTGGTGCTTTAATGCTCAGTTGTTCTTTTTTTATGTTGTGTATGGTACAGAATGGTTCACTTGCATAATATACGCGTGCCTTTAACCCGTGAGAAGGCGCGCTTAATTTTCTTACACGAGTAGGCGCGCGCGAGCAAATTGCTCACACTATCATAAATGTTCATATTTTTAGTGTTTCTATATTTATTGGCTTATAATGTATTTAAATAAATAATACAAGGTTTAGTAAGTAAGAAAACAAGTATTTTAATCAAAACTATTAAACATAATAGCAACTTCTAACGCAAATAACAAAACAACCTAGTATTAATTAAATTTTTTGGCACGTTTCATAAAAATCACAATAAAAACTGTTACATAACAAAAACTAAAAAGTGTTATTCATCCATTAAATCTACACTAATGTGCCTCTCGAAACATACTGAACACATGTATTTTAAATGTTCGGTGCAAAGTAATTGCTTGGGCGCGTGATGAGCAAATTGCCGCACGTTGGTACACGGCCTCCACAAACGCCTTGCTGCGCGGTCGCAACGCCACTGAGCGGATCGAGAATTGCGTCAGGGGAGAGGGGGTGAATATTTAGGAAGGTACTTAAGTGCTTGAATTGGTGTGGCAAGGGAAAGACAAAAAATTTTTGAATAAAATTTTTGTGTGAGCAAATTGCTCATAGCGCGCCTTCTCTCGGGTTAAAGTCGGCTTTGAGTACAATTAAAACTTAAATTAGTGAAGGAAAAGGCTGACTTTTAAGATTCTCTTTTTATTCTTAGACAAACTTTTTCAAAATTTGATCCAACATTTGAAACTTCATACAAAATGTATATATCAACCAAAACAAATGCCCATTCAAATACGAGTGTTCAGTGCAACCGCACTTAACATTACAATGTATTGCGTCAGTTTTGTCTTTACTACCCTTATATCAATGTTACTACCCTATGCTAACATACGGGGATGTTCTTAAGCGTTGACTGTAGGCGCGCCCTCTAAGATTTATTGTTTAATCACTAGCACTCCGCCGCCGTTGTATTGCGTCGGTAAATTGTGGCATGCTTCGAATAGATGTAGAAATTTAAACTGGAAATATCAGGGAGTATTTGAAACCTGAAAATAAAAGGTGTTTTGTCGATGAGGAAACATATTGTGACATTGAAAGTAATGCTGAATGAGGTACTTTCATAATCTGTGATCACATTATACTAGAATTGGTTATGGTCCTTAATACCAACACGTAAACCAATATAAATACCTTCACCATTTTGATAATTTGTATTCAAACTTTAATCAGTAGCAATGTGTGGTCCATTTTGAATATTTTTTTTAATTTGATCTTCACGACGATAACATTGTTAAAACCTCAAGGGAGACACCTTCCAAATACCAAACGAACAAAAAATACGAATGATCAAAATAATATTCTAGGACGGAATTCTTTGAGTTCTCGTCATAATAATCCTATTACTCTGACACATGTCATAGGTTGAGGACAGATGTCTGGAAATGATGCGACTTATAATAATCGCCTTTATTTTGTGTAGACATTGGCTTACTTAATTTACATTCGTATATGTAAGAGAATCAAGGAATATTATGTAAGGTACTAGGTAGGTACATAAAGTATGGTAAATGGTAATTTTCTACATAATTTACTTCTACAAAAATTGTGTGCTTAGGTTAATTTCCTTCAAATTATAAATATGGTTTGCAATGAGCAGTTAACGTGAAGGATTTAAATTTGATTAGCGGTGTAATTGATCAAATCGTAGTTTTAAGAGCTAATTTTGACGTAGCATTATATAACGTTAATATTTTTTTATAGAAGAAATAGAAATAGAATTGACCACCATCTTAGTGATAAAGCCTCAAGAACAACCTTGTTTGAATTGGAAGCATAGAAAAATAAGTAATACCAACTGAAACATCTTAAGTCCCAATAAAATATCTATAATATGTGGATCATTCGAGAAAAAAAATCCTCACGCTCAACTATTTTATTTCTAGAATTGCAAAGGCAAAATGTCGCATTACACAGCGGATCTGGAGCAAAATCGCGTTTAAACTGTAAAAGAAAACGAACTTACAGTAGCGTCACAAAAGACATAAAAACTTATTGCACAGGACGGTACTGAGGCAGTTGCAATCGTTGCCTTTTTACAGCCTTCTTAGAACAATTCAATGGGATCTCCCTAGCGAGACAATTGTATCTGGTAAAATACTCCATTTGGAAGATTTGGAAGTGTGCCACTTTTGTCACAATTGTTTATCCATTGTGCTTGAGTGAAACAGTAGCAAATTGCATTGTCAATATATAAAGACGTGTCTATTCTTTTTTGTAGTTGCTTCACAGGACGTCAGGTATAATGACCCAAAAATTGACCCATGACGATTTCAATTTTGTTTCTTGTCACGCTCCTTTGTCAAAAGATTGATGGTCCTTTTAATGTAAGCATTCTTGTTGTTCTTTACAAATGTGACTAATTCAACTATTGTATTTTAGTCAATTTGCTTGGTGTTTAAGTTGTTTTTGTGAAGAAAATCGGTTAAGTTTTAAAAATTATACGTTACTATTAAGTTCTTGAAACTCGTAAGGATCATAATTTATAATGTAACCTTATTTATTTTATATGGTGAATAAAGCGAGAGGACTTCTTCAAAAAACAATTAAGTGACCACTATAATTAAGACTTTAAACGAGCATTAAGTCGGAAAAAGTACGACATAAACAAACATAACATCTCAATGTAAGAAGTTGGAGTAACGTATTAACATAAACATTGGTTCGATCTCTCTGTACAACTCTCCGGTCACAGTTTGAATACATTATGGGCACGTTGTTTTTTATTGCGTCAATAATTTAAGTATTAAACTGTTCTTGCTCGGTATCTTGGACCTTTTTTGCTTGTTTCGAAGCTTTTCTAGTTGCTCCCCGCGGACACCCGCTCGCGACGGACACGCAATGCCCTGTCGGTCCTTCGCTCGTAAAAATGGATTACTTTATCTTACAAGCTCATCATTATTGAAAAAAAAAACCTATTTTATAGTATCATATAAAGCGTGATGGTTCCTTTATACGTTTCTTACCCTATCTATTTTTACATTGGTCAAAAGTATAAGTATTAAGGACTGAAATGTTTTAGGGGCTTTAAAAATCCATTGTATTTACGAGTTCACGGCCACGCGGAATGACAATCTTTAATGAGCCATTAATATTTTGTTTCACACCGTCCATTAATACTAAAAGACCTGCAATTAAAAGGAAACAACGCCACAAATTCCCCCGTGGCTCGTTTCCACTTAAAACGTTACACCTTAACTGCATTCGAACATCTGATAAGCAACTTGCCAACCGAAAAAAGTTGCTATAACAACGGTAGCTTTCAAAATGTAAAGTCAGGGTCAATATCTCTATTTCGATACTATACTATCGACATTTATCAGCGGCATCTAATGATCGGTCAGTTTATAATATGCAGTGACTGTCAAGTTAATGAGAATATATACCAACTTGGTACACAATAAATTACGGAGGTTTCGAATAAAACGGCATATTAATTGGACATTAGTTTACGTCAACACCTCCAAAGCAAAGTATGGCAGCGGTAGAAGCGTTTATAGTACATGAAAGCATCTAAGAAGCTATTCGGGGACTATCAAAATTAGGTGGGTGTAAATTTTTTAACGTGCCCTGTGGCTATTTTTGGGTAATGTGATGTGAATTCAAATTTGTTTTGTAAAAGCTTTTAACGCCTTTTAGTTCCGTTTGTTTCTGCCAAGAAATTAGAAGTCGCGGCTAGGGCAGAATTGTTTTAAGAAATTCAACTATGTATAATCTTGAGTTAACGTTACTCATGCTACGTTTCTTATAACATTACACTAGAGCTAATTTAAGTTAGTTCGAATAGATTTACTTATACAACGAAAAAATCACAGCCCTATAATTCGAATTAGCAAAGTCAGTGAACTCAAAAATGTCCTGCCACGGTAATAATTCAGTCTCCGTAAAGTGAGACATTATTTTTGTCTTAACAAATTGAATTTTGCTAAATCTCCGTCTAAAAATTGACTGACCACAAATTGGGGATTCATTGTCAAGCGAGATAACATCGAAGGAATCTCATTACAGTAGAACATTCGTCCCTAGGTTTCCCGCTGCCTTTACATGCTGCGTCTAACTTTGTCTACGGAATCTTGTAGTTGCTCAAATGTTGTATCACCCACAGATCAGGATAAGGAAGGGAAGAAGAAGCTACTGATTGTTAATTATTTAGAATTTATTTTCGTGGAGGCAATTTGCGTTAGTACTTTTACTATGTTTAAAAAAGCCAATTAAATTATGTAGGTACCTATAAATAATCTACGACTTAATGTGAATCATATCAAATGAAATATAATATAACTCCAAATAGTTCCCACCCAATTATATTTATAAGAATGAAATGTGTTTATTTTATTTTTCTGGTAAGTAGGTAGGTACATTAAAATACTTATCTACTTGTGCCACACAGTTTCACATTTCTTACGTCTATGGTTACTCCCCTGCTTAAAGAACCATGGTACCCAAAGGGGTACCACGCTGCATTCGTGCTACTTTTTACTTACCTTAATAAATTCATGAGATTAGAGCATTCACCCATATATACAAACATAATAAGTGTTCAGCTTTATAGTTTAGCATAGATTAACCATTAACAAAATTTAAAGCCCTAGAACATTTTGAAAATCAATCGACCCTACAGGGTTAAGAGAATTTACCCATACATACAAACATAATAATTGTTCAGTTTAATAGTTTAGCATAGATTAACCATAAACACAATGTAAAGCCCTAGAATTTTTTAAAAATCAATCGACCCTACAGGGTTTAATTCCAATAAGAGTTCATGTAGTTGAAAGATTGAATCAAACGCAAACTGTAAAAGCCCCAAATTGCCGTCGGCGAACGGAAAATTAAAAAGCAAGGCGGCGACCGTTTCCTAACCATTCTTTTTGATTCACGACGCGACGGGTGCGGTGTAGAATCATTAAAATTTCCATCGCATTTTGCTCCTGGTTCCAGATTTATTTGATATGGAATTGATGAAATTACGCTTTTTTGTATGGAGTTTTCAGATTATTTTTAACTTTAATGACAGGATTTTCTATAGACACCTTCGTATTTATAACGTAATCTTCCCATGAAATTAGCTTTTATATTTAAAAGGCAATCTTTTTTGGAACTATACATCTAGTACTTTAATTTTGTCAGTAATACCGCTTCTAAAGGTGATTGAGTATCCCGTATCATCTTTAACGATACTTAAGCTTAAGGGTCAGAGGAGCCCACCGCATATTGGCGAATTTGCAATAAAATACCATTAATCAGAGGAGCCAAAGTCTTAGCGCTTTTTTAAAGTTAATTACTATAAATATTAGCAATCTCACTGGTCTGGTTTATCCGCTTCATTCATTAGCCTCCGTGAGTATTAAGAAATTAATCTTGGAATGCATGAGTGATTACTTTAGATACTCTATGGTATTTTATTAATATAAAAACCGTAGCCATAAAACACGGTGATCTTAAATCCTAATTGATTTTACCAATGACTTTGCCCAAAACTTGTTTTGTCATCATTTTATATGTATCTTATAAATTACCCACAGGTTACTGATCTTGAGTGTAAAGTTATTCTAGTAAGAAACGTCAAAATAGCCTTCAAAGACGTGAAGCAATTTTCTAATAGCAGTTTGTTTTTACCAAAGACTTTAAAGTATCTATATTTAAATTTCTTTGGTTTTTACCCTTGTATACTTTTTTTTACGTATATTAGGTATTATAATAGATTGAAAATTTTCTTCCAATATCATGCTTACTAGCGTCGATTCCTTGTTATTCTATTTTGAAACTTGCATATGAACTCAATAAGTTCTTAATTCATTATAAATGTGTTACAGTGTATATGTAAAATGATGACATTATAAAAATAACAAAGAAACGGAAACATTACTCCTCATAAATATTATTTAATCCGCTTAGCATAACGTTAAAGTAAATAGGATTTTTGGGCGTGCGCCTAATAAAGTCAGAGTATTCATAGATGTAATAAATTGTACGCCATTAGCAAAGCAAATAGGTATATTTTTACATAACAAATCTCTTGATTTTTAACATTTTTCATTTTGTACAATGAAGAAGATTTTGTGATAAATGAATTTTAGAAATTAATGTACAACAATCATGTTTTGGAATTAGTTAAACTTAAGAAATGCCTATGATATAATTAATACCCAACAAAAAATAACAATAGATCAATTTAGTATGATAGGTAATTTTTTTTTATTCCTACCACTAGTGATAACCAAGCAGACGAGTCACTGGGTAAGTGAATACTGTCACCCATTGCCAATGTGTTTTTGACCTTACCATGCCTCAAGGCAACTGGCTCTCAAGTGCGACTGCCGCAACACACCAAATACGTGCTTGGCAACAGATTTTCAACTTGAGGGCGGTAGCTAGCTAGTCAAGTAGCTACAACAAAGTACCTTCGATCGAACCCACGACCTTCGCCGCGGTCTCCAACGTCACTACCACTGAGCTGTCATCGCCTTAATTACATTTTATTTTATTGTGTAATAAGCAGTTTTATGTACCTACATAATGTACCCCGATTTAATACAAGAAACATTTTCATAAATAGAAAACAAAACGATTAAAACAGCAAAACATTTTGTTCGCACAAATGTAAATACATAATTCCATATTAAGACACCATTATTAAGTAGGTGGCTATCATTAAGCTATCACCGTAGCGTTCAAGTTGCGTAGGAGTCTAGAAACAAATACGTTGAATCTGTTAAATTTATTATCAACTTTAAATATATAAATCGCCAATTCGCTATGGCCGCGTGTCGACTAATAAGATTAATGTAAATAAAAACGTATTTGAAACATGTTTGGAGTTTACAGATGTAGATAAGTTTTTTTTATAGTGATTATGGATTTAGGTTTTTTTATACTTTAGATGTCAAAAGTTGGGAAATTCCTAATAAATATTTTTGATTAAAAATCATTTCGATGGAGTAGACGATTTGAATAAAACCGATGCGAATAGTTCATTATGATTATCCTACTAATATTGTGAACCCTTTTACATGGTTTGTATGTTACCTACCACCTCCGTAGTGACTTTGAATCGTTACTAATATCGTCGTAATCGGTAGTATAACATAGAACAACATACTTAGTTTACGACACTTTTACCTCCGAAACGTTGGTACCACGGGAGACAGTTAGAAAAAAGTATAATCCTATAGAATCGACTCAAACATTTTTTTGAGTATCAAACGAAATATCATATCAATTATTAAAAAACATAGAAGAAGAACTTTGTAAATATTGTACTCCTTTGTGAACAAAGGAGTATAATATTTAAAATAAGTATAATTAAATACTTATTCCTAACTCGTGCCAATCTCTTACAAACTCAATCTATTAATTTACTTTATATTTAAGTGATCACAAAATATAAAAACAAGGTATTTAGGTATATAATTTGAGTATAATGAATATAAAAACGTAACTGAAATTTGTACCAAAGGCGTCTATACTACATGTTGTTGCAGTATATTCGGATAGCAAGTACTGCAATACGGGAATTCTCAAATGTGAACTTTGAACAAATGAGGTTTATTATGAGCTATAAAAGAATAGCTTTGGGAGCTTACTAGGGGATGTTCACATTATCACAATGTTTGCCGTTAGCGGTTTGTATTTCGCTATAATAATACCCAGTTGTAGCATCTGTTTGGCAGCTGTATGAATGTTGGCCCACTTTACAGTAGATAACACGTGTTTTGTGTTTGATGAGAACATATCAAAGTGCGGTTTGATTTTAATGAAGTTGTTGATATTTTGTTGTGATTAATCATAAATTTAATAGATGTTCATAATAATGATTTTGATACGAGATAAAATTTCTGCATTGTATCTATTTCAGATTATTTATACCAGATGAATTCTACAAATCAAATCAGAGATATTCCTACAATAAACAATCACGCATAACTACATAAATCTTTACAATTTGTAGCAGTGTCATAACCAGACTCATATCTCTAGCTAGAAGCTCAATGTTTGACACCAAAGAGATTTAATAACGCAGGCACTGACACGTTTTTCAAATTAATTTATGTTGAAGAACTCACGCGACGGTGTTGGCTCGTAATTTAGGCAGCCGACAAACTTCGGGACAATAAAGCACTATGCAACGACATTAATTACAAGATATCGTAAAACATGGAGTGTGAGCCGGTCGTCTTACAGTCTGGTTCCTTCAAGGTACTCGAGTGACACTGTCTGGTTCTTGGAAACTGTCTACGAGATATTATAGAGTGTACTTATGACTCGTCTTATTAGTTTTTGTTTATCGTTGTTTTACTCAATTTCCTTTGTCCTTTGCTTAATTTTAAAACAAAACTATTTTTGTCCTATATTATGTCCCAGATCGATTATAAGTTGGTAAATAGTTTGATTCATAATTTAAAAAAAACCGGCCAAGTGGGAGTCGGACTCGCGCACGAAGGGTTCCGTAAAAATGGCAAATAAATCACGTTTGTTGTATGGGTATAGTATTTGGGGATAGTATTTGTTGTGATAGCGGCAACAAAAATACCTACATCATCTGTGAAAATTTCAATTGTCTAGCTATCGCGGTTCTTGAGATACAGCCTGGTGATAGACAGACAGACGGACGGACAGACAGCGAAGTCTTAGTAATAGGGTCTCGTTTTTACCCTTTGGGTACGGAACCCTAAAAAGAAGAAATTGAGGAGTATTTAGGAAGGTAAACAAACTTTAAAAGTAGGTTTTTTTTTTGTAAAATTAATAGAAACCAATTTAAAAAATTGCAGAATTTTAATAAGTGCAGTGCCTAAGGAAAGTTGCAAGAAAGCACATAGATTATGCTTTCCCGCTACCCTATAAATAAGTCAGTGGGACATTTGCATGCTTGGGCGCACAAAGAAGTCGATATTGGTAATTATGAATAGTTACAAGACACGATACCAAGTCAGATTTATAGTGCCTTATGGACTATAATAAATCTTCATATGTATGCGTGTTTTATTACAGAAATAAAGTACAAAATACTGCCAATTTTGAACACTAGCGGGATGATGTCGCTTTAGTAGATTAATTGCTGATTAATCTTATATTATTCTCGGTTGCTTTGGTTTAAATAAATGATGTTATGGATGTGTTTTGTCAAGTTTTAGAAGCTTTTTTTACATTTGTTTCGTCATAGCTAATATTGTAAATGCGAAAGTGATTTCGTTTGTTTGTTTGCATTTGATATTTTAAAGTGTGCCAATAATTTACACTTCTCAAAATTTTACGTTTTTTTTTATCATCATCAGACACGAAACTGTACAAATAAATATAATTAGATTTGAATCGGTAACGGCTGAAAACCCACAGTATAATACAGATAAAAAAGAAGATCATTATTTTGTAAAAACAAACCTTGAAAGAATGACGCCAAATGAGTTAAACTTAAATTTAATGTATATGGTAGGCGATACGACGCATTAACTAAAAATAAAGAAAACGGTAAAATTACAAGGCATGCATAAAAAGAAAATCTGATTGCATTCGTGGTGGCTGGAGGATAATTGAAAAAATGTCTCTTAGATTGTCTGCAACGGGTTTGAGTCGGCCACAATAATGAGATGGGATTATATCCCTCTTATTGCATGGGAGCTAAGAAAACAGATAATTTCGTAGATTGGTTTTGTAACTGGTTTTTATTTAATTGTGCGAGAACGTCTGCTTGATTCTGCTTCACGTGAATGTAGTAAATAGTTTGAACTACTTATATTTCCATTGACTTTTGTGTTCTTGTAGTGAGTCACTAGACAACTCTTTTTAAATATAAAATTTTAAACTAACATCTTATACAATTTTTTGTTCTTTATAGATCTATAGATAGATATATATTTCATAGATCTAAAAAATATTCAATATTATTTAATTCTCCAAATATAACTTGAGCAAAACTTTCATCAAGTAATTAATCTTTTTAAGCCTTGATTGTCTTATCAGATTCTACTTTACTTACGTACCCTTTCTCTAATATTGATGTTTCATTTTCAGTATATTAAGTAAATTGCTCTTGAAAACTTCAATGGTCCTTTCCCTTAATCTCTTTCAAGTCACCCTAAAATATTTGAGATTAAACTTTACCAGCATTTCGAGATTTAATAGATTGGAAAAGTTCTTACTAATTATATCCGTTTGAAGTTCTGACGAAGTTTAATACAAATATAGATTGATGTTTACTCCTAATGTACATTTCAGTATTTTGTAGTTGGTAACTAAAAGTTTTGGGTTGATATCATGATGATTATAATTTGATTGAACGACTGAAGAGAAGTTTTAGAAAGATTTTAGATTTAGCTCATAAATCGCCAAATGATTAACTGAACTATATTGTTGATACATAAACATTATATCCATAGATGTACATATCTGTAAACTTCATCTAATCCTACAAATTACAGAACGCTATCTGCAATAACACAATCCAGCGCTGGGGCCATTCAATCCAATTTAGTACGTAGACATTGCGAATAATAATGTCCTAGATACAACAAGTGCATTCCCAGTGCCGTAATGTCTTCTATATTGTCATTTAACTGGAGACCATTTGCAACAATTAGCTCTTGTGAAGCCGTAACGAACCAATTCTCTTCTCTTGTGCCCTCAAATAATGAATATTGTTGATCATCTAAGCCTTATCTGTCCTGATCTTAACGTTTTCTGATCGTACGGGATGATAAAATTAGTTTTCATTATCATCGTTTACGTTATGTCCTGACCATTTGTATTAGTGAAAGTAAATTAGGTTTTAATTATTTTTATATAAGTGCCTAACTATATTTATCACCGAACAGATCCATGGAATTAATATTTATCTTTAAGTAACATTTTAATATTTGAAATAAAGAACGATTGAATTATATCAATTTTTAAAATAGTACTTTCTTCAACTTACTGATAATAAGACTAAAGCTATTTTATATTTTAGGTAGGTATAGTTGCAAACTTTCTTTCAAATATACCTGCTAAATTATAATTCATGAAGTAAGTAAAGCCAAAAAATACTAGGTAGGTAAATGATGCCATAGTGAAAATCCACTACACTAACAGTTCCAAAGCTAACACTTGCGTCTATAAATTTTGTGTGCTGTAATACGTCTTAAAGACAAACAATATGCAAGATAATTTTTATGAAGTCGTAACTTGTAACTATGTCAAAATAATTTATAGTCGTCATAACTTTATCATCTCTATTTATAGCCTTTGAGAGCCGTTTCAGTGTTCTCAACATTGATGACATTAATTAAAACCATTTTGATCGTTAACCCATTTCATCTGTTGAGGCGGAAGAGTAAAATTGAACTGAATTCATTATTTCCTTTACAGAGACAATTCAACAATTTTCTTAAATGCTTTTTGAATTAGTAATTTCTTCGGTTTACAAAACATCTGATACCTGTTCTACTTGTCTTGAGTGATACACAACTGCGTAAATATTGATTGAGTTGTTTCGTACCTATGTGTTTCAGAATACATTATAGAAGTCAAATATTAATTGAGATATTATTAGAGACCTTTTTGTTTAGATTTATCATAAACAAAGCACTCGAGTAAATACTTTAGAAACGGGACCTGTGCTGGTTTACGATTTACCTATTATATTACTTCGTTATTAAACCTACATAGCCTGTTACTTTTGCCTATAATGATGTCAGTACAATGTTCATTGTCTATGATTCCGATATACCTATTGTCAATTATTTGACTTTTACTTAAACATAATTGTCGTGTCTTTCAACTGCTTGTCATAGTCCGCCTTTATCTTGTACCAGGGCCATTAAAGGGCTATTATTTGTGTTGGGTTGTGTAAGACGGATAGTGTTTAGCAAAGAAAACAATTTAATGGAATATTCTGCGGTGGCCAACGACTCACTTAACCGTAACCCGAGAGTTAAGTTGATGGGTAACGTGTTTGCTCTGTAACCAAATATTCTAGAACAGAAGCACCATAATGCTTTGCTCCCAGATTGTTCTATTTGCTTTTCATAAACAAATACGAAATCCGTTTGTTCAACAGCTTTAAAAATACTTTGAGAGAAATTAATTTTGTTATTGCGAAATAAACAAACAATGTATCCGATTCTATTCTTAAAAAATGAAGAATGAAATTTTGTAGGCTTCATAAATTATTTTAATGTCCTGCAGTTATTTAATTAATACACTAAATAATATATAATTTGAATCGAACCCTCGAAAACAATTCTCACGGTTTTTACTTTTATATTTTTATTTTAAGGCAGTAAATAACGTTTAAAATGGGGTTGTGACTGTTTCAAGACAATAATTTTGTGTTTGTGTTGTGCCTTTCTAATGCTTCGTAATCAAATTAAAATAGTTTTTGTTGAGCGATGGCCACGTGACCCGTCGCATTAGCGATAACAGACCGCACATAAATTTCATATTCTATTAAATTTTCTTGTCGCTAATCTCCAAAGCTCATAGACTTTATCTACATTGGCATAAATTATTCAGCTCAAATAGGTTGCCCCATGTGAGCCGTTAAGGAATAATTTTATGCCTATACGGATTATAATATTATATTTTATCTCGACCCCGCGTAACTCGGGTGACTCGGGGTCAGAAATCACAACGCTTTTGAATTATCATTTGAATGTAATATATGGATTGATTCTGAAACTCGGGGTGCAGACAATACCCGTGAAATTGTTGAGGGTTCCTTTGATTAGATAATATGAATTATGGCTTTGGTGTTAGATTTAAGAATATTTATGTTCGTTGCGTTATCACGATTGTTGGTGATAAATGAAATATTAATAAATAGAGAGTTTTACCGATATCAAAGTCTCAATATAGTTACATAACTAGATGATTTGTTCTTTATATCCATAATTCAAAGATCAAGATCATAAACTGTAAATAAATGAAAATTTAAACTTAACTTGCAATTCACTTTAATGAGTAAAAATTAAACGAAATAAAACTGAGTGACAGCATACACCTCAATTCAATTAGCTTATGAAACAGCGACTGAAATTAAAGTTAAACTTCAAATATTAGGAAACAGTCATCTGTTTAAAAGCAATTTGTCTTTAAATAGCCCTTCGTGGTAGGTGCAACACAGCTGCAAAGTTTCAGAAGGGACGCGAACTACAAACAATTAAAATATCTGGCTAATGGAGTAAGCGGAATTCCAAATACGTTAATGAACATATCACAGTCTTGTTCTTTATTTGTTCACGCCGAGCGAAGAGAAATTAATATAGATTTGTAAAAAAAAGTCTCATTAATAAAAGTTCGACAGGCATCTGTCGTTCGTCATTTCCTTGTTGGAGTTCATTAGAATTTTTATCTCCGTAAATTGTGAGTTTTTTTTCGCAAAAAGAACAAGTTTAATCTTAAAAAAAAAATCATGGTGAAATTTATTATTGAAATTAAGATTTTTTTGAATATGAATAGGCATTTTTATAGAGTAGGTTACCTATACATTTATATTAGTGGTTTATATAAATCAGGTGTGATCAGAAAATTATTACTTTTAAAATACCTATTTTATTTATCAAAACAAAATCAAAACTTCAAAGGCAAAAAATATCGAACATAAAACATTTTCGGTACCACTTTTAGCCGTATAAATTAACCCGCTTCTCATTGTGACAATGTCATTGTTACAATTCCCAACCACAATAACCTATCTGGGTTACCACGTGTTGATTTTAGAACGAACGAGGGTGCTATAGACCCTGACGACAATAATAGAAATATGCAAATATCAGCGGACAGCCCAGATGATATTCAAACAAGATTACGTGTGTAAACGTTGACAAGCAAAATGTGGATGTTCATAAATCTGAAGGAATACCCTCAGCAAAGCAAATAGGTGAAGGATTTTATAAATTTTGAGTGCTCTTAAAAGCTTATTTTAAATTTAATGACTGGAACGTATTTCATTAGAATATAATTTCAATATTTGAAATTGAATCTAGATAATGTTTCTTATTTTGTGCTGCTTTTGTGAATAAGATAATTGTTTTACATAAAAATACAGTGTTGATAATGTTTGTGACCACAAAACTAAAAGTAGTCGATGGGATTGGCTTAAAAAATTTAAACAACATCACATTTCTATAGTTTATTGATACAGATACCATGGCTAGGGTTATATTTATATCCTTAAGAATTATTATCTGGCGGAGCCACAACGAGTAGGGTACTTTACTATTAATTTTATTTAAAACAAATCTTCATTTTAACAGATTTTTACTGACTCCCCAGTATTTTGAATGACTTCTACAATCTTATTCAAATTTTAAAATTACTGCTACCCCGAAGAATGTGCGTATTATGTTAAAAATGACTCAATGTTCTGAAGGATACAATTATGACTCAAACAAAACGAAACCCAAAAATGTATGAAGATATCCGGGACTTAATACCCGTCCCGTAACAAGGACAAGTAAATACGGGACGTATGTATATGCAGAAACATATAGTATTTGTGTCCACGAAGGAGCTTTAACGCAAATGTATCTGTAAGCCGTCCGGAGAGCGGAATCTCTTAATTTACGCCCCAAAGGGATTTGTTAAAGCCAAACATTGTTCGCTAATTATAACGGGACGCATATGCTTTCTGTCCCACGAGGATCTTGCCAACTTAACGAGTAACGCTTTCAATACATAGCTGTGAAATTTTGCATCGAATTTTAATTTCGTCGTGCTTCGAGTTTGTTGCAACTTCTGCTGATGTGAATGTCATGTCATGAGTGTCAATATTATTTAAAGCTTTAGTAATCTTGTTTTCATTTTCAAGTGAAGGAAGATAAGTTTCTGCTTACTTTATTGCTCAACTATATTTTTAGCCTTCCGTAGTAAAAAGGCAAAATGGAACTATAATTTCGTCTTGTCCGTCTGTTCGAAGTTTTTATACGTATACCACGTATTTGAGTCGTGTCATTCCAAAAATATTTACCATTCGATTAACATTTTCTAAATCTAAATAAAGCAATAATTTGATAATCTGTATGTCTATGCTTTTTATTTATAGCCATTATACCATAGATTAGCAGACCTTATCCATAGCAATAGAAAAATCTCCTCGTATTCCTCAGAATACATTAACACGTGGTTTAATCAGGCCTTCCACTCCTTTGTCTCCGATAACTCTAAAAGCACATATCCGTCTAGCCTATCTGGAAACAAATACACTTTCTCATTTCCTAGACCAAAATAAATGTTCAAATTCAACTTTATCACTTGACAAATAAGAATCTGAAAAAAAAATCGATGTGCAAATGTAATTTTGCTAATAGGGCGAGCTAATCTGTCAGCTGAGCCGCTGGAGATCGTTTAAATGCTGTGGTCCCCTCCTTGTTATTGTTTATTTAGGATGGAGATTCGCGTTGAAAGCCCGTTTTTGAGGCGTGTACTAATGCGATTGTACGTTAGCCACGGAACTGTTGAGAGTTGAATGATGTCTGATAGCACTCAAATGTGGTCATCGCGGGGTTTATGACAGGGGTGTCGATTGAGATATATTAATAGGATAAAACGTGTGCATGCAAATTAAGACTAGATAAGGAGTTTTATGAGATTCACAAGTGTTTTGGTCAACCCTAACTAGGTAGGTAGAGTCCAATTTGGTTCATTTTATAGGTATATGTTATTATATTTCGTTAGTTTAACTATTGAAAAAAGCAGAACGTTATTAACATATCATAAAACGGTTATTTAATAAGAGTTATAAAATCTTGAGACTTGATTGAAACGTTTTGTAAATCAATTTAAATGTGAGCTTTCTCCTCAATTATAGCATAAAGCTTTGTATCTCTCACAACTCTGCCATTGGGAAGTTACGAAATTAAATTTTCAATTATTCAAAATAACAGTGTAGGTACGCAAACTAATTTTATTTTTGACGGTTTGTAGGTGTTAAATAATATATTTTCTTATGGGCACGCTGACTGTTATTAAATAAACTGTTTATTATCAAACTCATATTTTAAGATTCTACCCACAGTTATGTCAAGTCTGGATTTTATTTATAGAATCAATATTAGGTACATACATATTATAGCGACATTATCGTGTCACTAAGTCTGAATGATCAAAATCAAATAAACAAAATTAGTTAATTTTGATTTTCTATGTATTATGTCAAAATCAAAGTCAAAGTCAAAACCATTTATTCAGTTTAGGCCCTAGAAGGGCATTTATGAAGGTCGAATTACAGAAGTTACCACCGGTTCGGAAGTCAGCCTTCAAATGAGAAGAACCGGCAAGAAACTCAGCAAGGTTACATTTTTTAAATATTTTTGGACCATCTGACTATATTGGCTTTTTTTTCAAATGTTTAACAATTATATTCTTAAAGTAATACAAAAATACATAAAAAATTATAACCCGCATTAGTTACCTACATAGTAAACTAAAACAAAAAATACCCAGCTAATAACAGCGTATTAGAAAAAAAAATGGCAATTAACAGTAAAAAAAAAACAATGTGTAGGTACTTGTACAGAGTGCAGCTACTTCCAGACATCTTTATCCTCAATATATTGGGCTACCTTGTAATAAAATATGTACTGCAATACACAGATAGTACATGCACTGTTATGACTAAAGAACAAATTAAAACCGGTCTTGAGGCTATGATGGTAAAATATATATCAGCCTATTAGTATCACTATGAAAGTGTACAAACTATGCAAAATATAGGCTGTATAAAGCGTAGTTGATTCAAAATGTATTCAACTACGACATAGGTATATATTTTACTAAACGTCCTATGATAATACTGTGTTTTAGAGTCTAATACGTATAGACATAATCTGTGACCATCCATTTCAACTGTGTATTATTTTAGTCCCGGATCAAATCCAGATGAAGTTGACCAATCACAGGACGGTCCCAAACGGCTTACAAAAGCACAATTAAGTACACTGGGGACCGTTAACAAAAGGTTGGAGAGCACACAATTTGTTGCAGCCCATCTTTATCTGGCACACTATTGACCCCTTTACCCTAATTCTGCGTCATTCTGAGAGCGTTCAATTCAACCCTCATCATAGCACTATGGTAAATGCTACCCCCAGCTACGTTTTTACGCACTGCTATTTCGATCTCTTCTTCGTAGGGCTATATTTTACACTGTGTTCAATTATTGCGTTTTATTATTTTCTGTGAACAAACCATGTGGTCGAATTATCAACGCTTTAGCGACAATTTGAGAGTGATTCGCGAGACTTTATTGTATTCAGATCCCCATTTTAGGAGCGATGCTAATGGTAGAGCTATCATTAGAGTGCACGTGTATTTTGTATAACCATATTATATTTGCATTAAAGTTTGAGTAGGCAATCCGCTTACCCCGAAAATAATGAAGAATTATATTTTAAACGAACATTGTTTAATGTACAAAATAATAATTATGAACAAAGGCATTTTAGCTAATATTTACTGACTGATATAGAAACTGCTATTAGGTACTGCTTCTACGTAGCACTTTTTTTTTTCATAACGTCAACTTTCCAAAATGTCACCGTACTGTGCCACTCCACACCTTTGAATTCGTTCCATCGTCACTCATTCCGCGCCAACGCATGCACTAATTAGTTGACACCCGACACTGCTGGTACCGACACGTTCCTAGCTCCCATAGGAAACTTGGAACGCAGAGGGAACAAACCAGGTGTGAAATTGAATGGTTTTTAGTTTTTTTTCGATTGTGGTATAAGGGAACTGCTGTCAGTGAGCTTGTTTTAGTGAAGAGTCTATCTCAATACGTTTTGTTAAATTACGTTAGGAAACATTCCCAGAGTTTTGTTGATGTCCTGTTTAGAACAAATTGAAATTGTACAGACGAAAGTGTATGTAATATTGACTTTTAAAGAAATATTAACAAAGAAACAAAAAGCAATTTTAAAGAAATTGCATTGAACATTATGGCAGTCGTACACACGTGTAAAATTTATCAAATTCAGGAAACGTAACTATAACAATGGCATGAGCGCAACGTCACAATGTTGCGATCTAAAGCCAAGCAAACGGCGAACAAAATAGAACTGGACACAAAGCATTGCTCGTTATAGTGTCGCAATCGCAAACTTTGCCCTTTTGTCGGTACGCGCCACCGAATGTACTAATTAGTGTCCCTGCCCCCGACTTATTTGCTGAGTGCAATAGAAAGTTTCTTGAACGGGTCTGGTTGACCCGCGGTCGCAGTCCGCCGGCGATGTGTTAAATTGTTCCTTCAACTTGCTACTTTCTGGAGTGTCTTGGTTTTCTTTGTTTTGTTTATGAAGGTGTTATTTTTTTCATAACAACGATGTTCAAAAATGTATTTTATCTAACGTCGTAGTGAGTTAATTTTAATTAAAGAATTTCCTATTGATGAGGATACAATTTAAAGTCTGGTGTTGCTAGGTAGGGAAATAATGCTGATAATCAAGCAAAAAATACTATTAATATTATAAATGCGAAAGTTTTAATTTTATTAATCACGTCATAATGTGCTTTTTACAGAAACAAATAATTTCTGAAAATAAACTTTACTTATCTGGAAAAAACATAAGAACCTTGAGAACACAAGTTAAACCGCGCGGTAAAAGTAATTGGAAGAATGTATGCAATAATATTTAAAAAAAAATGTCTTTAGTCGTAATTCAGTCCAATTAATCAATTAGGGCAACGGTTTATTACAAGATCTAGGCCAGGACAAAGTATTCATAAATAGCACTCCTTCAACTTTAACCACTTGATACAAGTCGTATCGGCCATAACTTGCTATGACCTATAATTTGCATAGAATTTATAGGTGACCCGCACACAATGTTGATTACCTATCGATATTCTGTAGAATTGCTTTAGCTTTGCTTACATTGCTGTTAAGATAGATTTTATCATGTTAATTAACTTGAATAAACAGCGATGGATACTGCCATGGCTATTATTTCGATTATTGTTCAGCATGGAATAAAATATGAACAAAGGTGGCTGCTTAGTTGGCTTCTTATGAACTTTGAAATACAAATTCCATAAAGTTTATTAATCAAATATTTTCATTGGATAAAAAAGATTACATACGGACTGACCATAATAAAAGCGGTTGTCAAATCAAAATTATAAAAAAAACTTGAGAGGTGTCAAGGGACACCCGGATGGAACGAAGTTATATAAGTCGAGAGAGTATTATATATATATATATATATATATATATAAAAACATTTATTATATATATATAAATAGAAATGAAAATATCTGGCTTGCTTTCTATAAGAGAGAGAGAGACAGACAGACAGAGAAACATGCGCACGCCGCACAGCTTACAATAGCTTACTGCACACAACTGTCACCGACAGTGACAGTGACACAAAAAGTGTCGTAAGAATTTTTTCCGTCTAGCTCCCTTTCACAACGCGCGATAAGTAACTTCGTTCCAAATGTTTAAATTGTAAGTGTAAGAGACTCGGAGATCTCAGTTTAAAATTTTGAAGGTGTTGCCTTTTTCCAGGAGTAAATAATCAAAGCTTTTATATTAACAATGAACCCAATTGACGTGGTTCTGCATCTGTAATTTTATGGATCCACTTATAATTCCTCCGCCGACTCTCTGGATTTTACTAACAGTTAGATGTATAATAACGACACCGGTCACAGTTTCAATGTAGTCCCTAATTAGAGGTTGTCGCATGCAGCCGCGCAGTTTGCAGTTTTCAATAGGAAAGTTTTAGTTGGAATCCGGATTATCTGTAGAAATGGCTGCAGCGTTTGTGCTGAGAAGTTATAGCTTGGTACATCTGAATTATTGGATAGTTTACGTAAAATCATGCTTAGTTGCCATTGATTAGCTCTTGGGGATAACGTTAATTAATTCCTATCAGTTTCAATTTCAAACAATTTCTAAATTGATAGAAATCCTACTAATATTATAAACGTAAAAGTTTGTATGTATGGATGTTTGTTACTTTTTCACGCAAAAATGGCTGAACGGATTTCGATGAAAGACCATAAAACATAGGATACTTTTATCCTGCGAAAAGATGAGATCCGCGTGAATCCGCAGGGGACAGCTAGTATCATAATAGCTAATACAGAACATCTGGCAAATGCAGGTTTCGAATTGAAGCTGATTGCAACAAATATCAATTGATGATTTCAATATTAGAAAGTTTTGATAAAGTTTGAAAATTTAATAGAGTGTGGTCAGTTTCGATAGTCATTTACGTCATGCAATATTCAACCGTTGAATATTGCATGACGTAAACGTCTATGTAAAATATAATTTCTAAAAGTTTTTTTTAACTTTAAGCATTATTCTTTTAAAATATTTCCTTAAAAAAAGAACGACTCTATTATCAACAAAGTTTGTATTAACTATTTAAATACAATGTTATATTAAAATTCAGATGATTCGAAGTGAAAAACTGTTAAGCAGTTAGGAAAGTCAAGAATAATTTCATAAAATTATTTGAACTTCGAAATTCTATCAGACTTTCAAATTAAAGTAAACTTAAAACTTTTCAATTTACTCTCATGATTAGTAGAAACTTGAAAATATTTGACATTTCAAAAGAAAGCAGAAAAGCTGATGACCCAACATTATTATTTTCACCTTCATTCATACCTTTCTGCAACGCAAGGGAATTGCTAATACTTTTTCAATTTATAAAAGATTTGCAATAAAACTTTCGCTCTATGATATAATGAGATTTTTTAATGAATTGTCACTGGTCACGTCGTAGTAGCAATGCCAAGGGAATATACGGTTTTCAATATACATAGTTAAATTTATTTTGCCTTTACAATTTTTTAAATAACGACGATGCTTGGGTGTAGTGTTCGCTCTTCCAGAACACATCTTGTTTTGATTCTATCTTTTTTTTTCTAAAAGAAATTGCTTCATTTGATTCTGACTCTTTTAAAAAAAGGCTATTTTCCGTGACAAATTTTTTACGTGACAATTTATGTCAATAAAATATTTCGTGACATACATTTTTTTGAATACTTATTCAGTTAAGTATATTATATTATAAACTTGCTTTATACTTAAGTATTTTTTTATATTGTATTTATTGTATTATTATGATAAGACGAATATGAGTATCCAGAAAAACCTTGACAAACCTTTCTAGGTTTATAGGATACGATAAAAAATGTTTATGTATTTCTTTAAATTAATAAAACAAAAAAATAGTTGATATGAATTTCATAGTTACATAAGACATGATGTAGACTTTTTACTATAGATACTACAAGTGGTGCACAACCATGCAGGTGGTTCACCTGATGGTAAGATGGATTGCCAATTTGGTTTCGACCTTTTTACAATGCTTTTTCAACTTGAGAGTGGTAGCCACCCAGTCAACTACGACAAAGTACCCATGAGGAAACCACGGCATGGTAGCCTACCACCGCTTTCTGCTCAAGGTCATTGTAGGATTCGAACACATGACCTTCCCCGTATCCGACGTCACTACCACTGAGCTATCATCGCTACAGCACTAATAGCTGATTTTGTATACTATTACACATTTATGTGTGAACAAACTTTGAAGAATATGCTTAAAATTACTTATAACAAAAGATGTTAGTTGAGAGACAATTATTTTTATTAAAGCAACTCTGTGATATTTATAAAGAGAGATATCAAGTATAATTAATTGTGCATTAATGAAGAAGACCATCGTTTCTGTAAATGTTCTAAAGTAGTTTTTAATTGGTAATTCAGTCACACGCAACAATTGAAATGAATGTAGGTTAGCTCCCTTCCACTTTGCTTAATTGAAGCAATGATCTTAATTATTTTATATTTTCTCGTGGTAATAAGAGTTTATAGCAATATAACATCCATACTTAATATTATAAATATGAATAAATCTGTCTGTCTATTACCTTATTACGCCTAAACCGCTGAAATATTTTTTTTAATTTGGTACCTATAGATAGACATAGATGGGACTTTGGTGAAGGAAATAGGCTATTTTTATCCCGAGAAAAGATAGATCCATCAAAAATGCGGATGGAACCAAGGGGCTGACCCGCTAAGTTAGACTTCTGGTAGGTACATGATCACCATTGTAAACTCAATTTTTCATATGAAACTCAAACTCAAAACTCATTTATTCAGTTTAGGCCCTGGTAAGGCACTTATGAACGTTACAATAATTGACTCTACCACCGGTTCGGAATACACTTTAACTGAGAAGACTCCGGCAAGAAACTCAGAAATGAATATAATTTCGGCTAGCAACGTTCTATTGCTTCTTTGACTTAATTTACGCTTCTTTCTATATCATTATCATAGTTAACCCACAGATGTCTACTGTTTTGTCCAATATTTTAAAAAATTAAAAGATTTTGTTAAATTGATTATAAGTTGGTTTAAGTTTAATTGGTTAAAAAATTTCTGACGCTTTGAAATAAATAAAAGAGAATCCGATTTTCTGATATGACGTCTCAACCACAAGTATAATATGAAGTAGTCGAAGACCCATAAAGTACAGTGAGGAGCAACAGTACCTTTATGACGTCGAAATGAACTGTCGGCCAGCCACGTGATTGACTGCACATTGGTTGGTAATTGGAAACATGGAGTTATTACTTATGTGTCTCGTTTGAATTGTGAAGAATTTGTTCTGAAATACGGTTTAAACTAGTTAGACGTGGCTAGGGACTTTTCTTTGTGGCTGTACATGAACATTATGATATATGGGACAGGGTTTTGTCATGACAAACATTTTTTTAAATTGATGATTAATTATAAGACGTTGTATTTAAAAAAAAAATTGAGTATCTTTTTTACTTTTGGATAAGCTTATGTTTGTTTGACGGCAGTCTCACCATGGTAAGTGATGGTGTGGCTGAAGGTGGTAAAGCATATAAAGCCCAGATGGGAACTGGCTCTCAAGTGCAGCTGTTGGAATACACCGATAAGTGCGTGGTGACAGATTTTCATCTTGAGGGTGGTAGTCGGCCAATCGGGTACTACAAAGTACCCTCACGATGTTTTCCTTCACTGAAAGCTCAAGCTCATTGTACGATTCAAACCCACGCTTTGCCGCGTTATCCAACGTCACAACCACTAAAGGCCGTAGCTCACTTACACGACTCCGCTCCCACCCGACAAATTATATATCATTCAAATATGGGCTTCAGGTCGTGCTCTTTAGATATAGTTTATATTGGCAACATAAATTAGCAGACAGCTCGCTGTCAGCGAGCTGTCGGTAGTTGACTTTTAGTATAGGGTGGTGTTGGGTGGGAGCGGTGTTGGAGCAGATTCGTTTAAATGGGCTATGACCTTAAGCTATCATCGTCTTTTTAGAAAGTAAGATGCAAAAACTAAACCGTATGAGCTTAAATTTTCGAATCTAAGGGTTTTCGCTAATTTCAATTAGGCTAGAATTACGAGTATATAAACACAAAAAATAAAATGTTGATAGCAATATTTTAAGAAAAACAATGAATAAAAAAGCTATTTTTCATTTAAAGAAAATGTTTACTATACAGGCTTCAAACAGGATACCTCACAGACAAAAGCCAATTTTCCAAACATATTCCAATCGAACATAACAAACACGTCTTGGTATTCTTCAACACAAGAGCGCTTATTGGCATCTTACTATTGTCTAGACTTCACAGCCAATTGTCTCGCTATCCACAGACTTAAGCCACTCGAAATGTTCAGAAACATTCCTATACTCTTGATCAACTTAATGAATATTAGGTAACTGGTTTGTGAAATCAGTATTGCGTTTTACAATTTAATAAGGATTACGTATGTGGGTTATTTTCACGAGTATTGTATTTGACGTTGATTTTATGGTAGGGGAGGCAATGATGCTAAATTTGTAGTTACTCGAGCGTCTTTGGGACCTACTGGAATTTGAAGATTAGGTGGAATAAAGAAAAAAAGGTTATGTGATATTTTCCCCTTCAGCGGTGGGGGGAGCGTCTACAGGGTTTCAAAAATGTAAAAAAAAACAGTCACCAAGAAATACTCGAGCGCGTCAGATATTAATAGGGTAGTCGCGCCACGTCTGTCTGATAACGGAAAAATAATAATCTGCCGTTTTGCGTGGTGGGAGTGGCCGTACGAAGGGGTCGAAAATATTTAAAAAAAAAATTTACTCGAGCGCGTCAGACATTGATAAGGGATGTTAAGTAAACCCTCCAGTAGCTCCTATTTTAAAGACTGACGATTTGGACGCGACCATCAGTCAGGGCCGATTTTTGAAAATGCAAAAAAAAATCGTGACCTTGATTTACTCGAGCGCGTCAGATTTTTATACAGGCGGTTCTTCTTGATGGCCTTGTTGTACTGACCCATAATCTGACAATTATGTTGAGGAGTTTCCTTAATCTGACGGTTTGAAAAAAAAAATATATAAAAAATATCGAAATCTCGAAAATGGTTCAAGATATCGAAAAAAATTTTGTACAAAAGTTGTAGAGAATTTAATTTTCTACAATATTTATCATGAATACATATACCAAATAACCCATAGGAAACGAGATATTTGTAATAAATCATTTTTTGACCTTTGACCTTGAAAAATCAGTAGTCGCGGGCACCCTATGATAAGTAGCTTTTGAGACAAGTTTTAGGGTGTCAAAATAAAGGTTTATACAAGTTAATAGGTGACTATCTCTCATTCTGAGGTGAAACTCATAATATTCCTGGACTATACACTTAATAATGATTTTAGCTACTTCGGCTTGTGCAAATCGGCAGATTAAGATATTTCCGTGATTCGTGACTAATTTCCTTCAAAATAAAAATAAAACTAATCGCGCTCGAGAAAATCCAGGTGACGTTTTTTTTTTTGCAACTTTGCGAGTCTCCAATTTTCTTTCGTCACTCCCAAATTGTCAGATTATTGAAATGTACACTATTTTGCATGTAACTAACTTACCTTATCTTAATCTGACGCGCTCGAGTATTTCAAACCATCGATTTTTTTTTACTAATCTGACGGGCCACCCTAGACGTTCGACACTATATAGAGGGCTCAGATTTGGTGAGAGTACTTCACAAGGTGCAAGGTTGCCCCCCTTATGTTAATCTGACGCGCTCGAGTAAATCCCGAAATCCCCTATTCGCCTCCCCTACCATTATGTACCTACCATTAATTAGGCTATAGATTGTTCAATTATAATTTTAAATAAATTTGTAAATACATAATTAGATAACATTTTGGTTTATTATTTCATTCCTCTTTGACTAAGTAGGTATCTAGTTACGTATAAATACATAATTATTTCGTTAGCAGTATAAATAAAAAAAAATATACAGACGAATTGAGAACCTCAGATTTTTTTAAGTCTGTAAAAATAGTAATATTTTTAGCTTGTTAAAGTCACATTTCTAATATAGTATTGTTTTTCCAATATAAATTTAATATTATGATCCTGTATGTTTATACGTACCAGTAAAAAGATAAAGTGGTTTCATATCGTAACTCATACGTGCCATAATAAATTCTAGCCATCCATCTCATTACGTCGGAACCGTCCATATAAAAATCCAGCTTATTTGCAATTTTTACGACACAGCCTCTTTGTTGGCCGAGTATAACGAGATATGGTACCCTTTTGTGTTATAAAGGGCAATACTTCAATTTTATTAGTTCATAGTTCACACTGGGCCGGATCGCAACGTAAAGAAAGGCCCTAAGTATTGGATGATTTAGAGTGGTCATATAATCTGGATAATCGGTGGTTAGCACTTCGGGCTTGCTTTTAAACGACGTTCGGTGCTGTGTGGTAGGTATCTGGATATATTAATACTGCCTTTATAATGTTTTATTTAAATATCTTGTACAATCATTTATTTTCTATTCTGGATAAGCTTGTTTGACCACAATCTCACCATGGCGAGTGATGATGTGGCCGAAGGTGGTAAGCACACAAATCCTAGATAGGAGCAATTAAACATGTAAACATACTTGGTTTCTACTAATAGTGGCTTTTGTTGTAGTTACGTATAAATTATGCTTTGTAAAACAAATTACATGATATTTTCGCCATTCACAACATGCTTTAAATCCCGAAAGCATCAGTAGTTTTTATTACTCAATTTTCAACAGATTTATTATTCAATTCCATAACCAATGCTTACCATAATACAACCCCGCTTTCATTGAAGTCACAGAATATTTATGCTCGCGCCGAGTCATCTGAAAGGAACCCTGTTCAAAAATTTATGGTCAACATATATTTTTTATTTTTACTATGTCATCTTAGCCTGATTAGTGACCATAAAAAGGCAATTGCGCGTCATAACATATCCAAGTATCTAATATTTCACACACCTTGCTTTTCGTATTTTTGTGTAGGTACTAGAGTTAAAGTAAATTTTATTTTTATCGCTACAATGCTTTTTGTGATATCTTTTGATGCAATACCGATATTATTATGTTATAATGTTTGAATATAAAAATGAAAAAATGCAAAAAATATGTTAGCTACAACCGCCATTTAACAATAAAGAAGTGGGATTCCGAGTTGTTCTCACTCATTTCATCTTTTTTTTTTCATCAATATGCTCTGATTTCTGTCAGAGTTTTAATAACAACCGTTTAGAAATGGAGAGGAATCCATACTCCTCTCCAAAACTTCTAATTAAAGTAATCGGATAGGTACCTCAATAGGTTATATTTTTATGTGCAGTAAAGATGACTTTCAAAGGAGAACAATATATCAAATTATTATTGAAATATGTGTATTCCTAATTTATTTGTATATTCACACAAAACAATCATCAATTGTCCGATTCTGTGAAGCTTCCAATCTTACAGGATGACGTCAAAGGATGTAATTATTGGATCCCCACAAGATGTAATTATTTGTTGATTCAGTATGGGGATAGGTAATAGATGATCGAATTACTTTACTTTATAGAGTGCTAGCTAAGTTTTAGGAAATAAATACTAAGGGCGAAAAAAGCCTCTTATTTTTTTAAGACTGTTAACATAAGTACTTAAGTAGGTACCTATCTAATGTTTATTCTTATACGTCAAAATGTTGGCAAGTTTTATTACCCATCATTATTCTTATATTTGCTGACCATATGTAGGTAAATTACAATTAAATAGGTACATGATACTTGTTTCGTGTACAAAATTGACCGCAACAAAAAAGAAGCCTATTCTCGAATTACATGAATTAGTCATCGCTACGAGCGATCTCATTTCCAGAGACTCATTATAATGTTGTTAGGAACATTTGGAACATGGAATAATAATATAATAATTTTATATTAGCATTTAATTTTACGGGCGAACGATCGCTGTCGATTCGGACGTTCCCAAACGTTTAGTTTTCAAATTACTAGCTTTTGTTCTTATGTTTAGAAATGATTATATGGTCTCGTAGATTAATTTCTTTGTCGCTATGCAAGAGCATGATACTGTTGTTGAAAATTATGTATTTTTAAAATTATATTAAACTAACCTGGTCATACTAGTCTAGTCATAACATGCGGAACCACTATCATATTATTATGTATCCAAACAAAACCTTCAGGAGTGTAGACAGGTAGCGAATATGCAAACAGACACACATGTTATCGCTTTTGCTTTTATATTATATCTAAGGTTGGATTATTTTGGGATTTTATTTTTAATGTTGTTAGTGACTTGTAAAAAGTTACTAGTTTACAGAACGGAATATTATCATAACCTTACTGTCATCTTATAAATAAAAGATATACCTATCACGAACTTTATCCAATTACCAGTTTTTTATTGTTTTTTTGTAAAGTACCACACAATGTGATTATGAAAATAATTTTAATAACATAATAATATATTTAGCGATGACTACCGCTATTATACAACATTAAAATGGGCAAATCTGTACCGTTCTTGGAATGTAAGTTTCAACATGAGAATTTTTGCTAATGGCACGTAATCTGTATGACTAAGAAGTGACTATCAAAAAGCTTACTGATTAGTCTCCGAAGATCTGTAACTTAGCTGAATAACGGTAGACTAAAAGCTGCTGATCCCTTTGATATTTTAGTCAGATATTGCTCATCAGACAATTCCTACAAATTTTCTCCAAGTTAAAGGACAAGCCAATAAACCAACAAACACTTTCTCATTTATAATATTAGCAATAATAAGTAAAAGTAGTCACAATTAACGGTCTGCTATATTCAGCGGCTTCCAGAGAGTAGTCAAAATCCAAGCGTCTTTTATACTTTTTTGAGGGACACTAATTTAGGTCTAATAAAAGTCAATAATTAAAGGCAATCGGTATAATAGCGTAATTACACGCTTGCAGTTTTACAATCATGCTTACAAGTGCGTTTTTTGAATTCACACGTTGCCTTATTTGATATTTCGAATAAAAATTATAGTACATATTATCAAATCAATAAAATAACGTGTAAACATGCTAAATATAGCAAATATAATACAATCGTATTGAACGGTAAAGCAGATAAACAGAAATTAAAATAATCAATTGCGCATTTATTGGTTGTAAAAGTACATAATTTTTCACGCCAGTGATAATTGGTTTGATATTTTTTTTCGTTAGGTTTACATCTACTCGGACAGTCTCGGCGCGCGGCGCCGATGCGGTATAGTAAAGAACGTTAACGAGTATTTGGCCTGTGTTAAACGCTTATTACGGCCAATCGAGAGGGTGTAAGCAACCATGACGATAAACCATTATAAAAAGATATTTAATTTATATCATAAACAATTTGGATTCATAAAACTCGTGATGACATAATGGGCCTAATTTCAGGTTGGTGCAGACGCTCGATCGCATGTGAAGATCGGCACAGCTCACCTTATGAATAAATAATATGGAATCACAATTTGGGTTGCCATTAAGCAATTAGCCGTTGTTACCATTATGATGATCTTGAAATGCTTTTAAATTTTTTATGACTTAGATCAAATTTTATTTGGGGCCAAGGTGTCAGTTCAGTTCCAATGGCAAATGGTTGGCTATTAAATATCAATCAAGTTACGAACTTCTTTTTACAGTCGATTGGTATCCTTGATATTTAAGTTAATAAACATTGTTAAATTTCGATTAGTTTGTTTAACGGTTATATCAAGTGGATTGCTACAAGTGTTTTGTTTAGCGCAGTACAGATTTAAGAATATTAAGTTATTGTAGTGTTATAAAACGGTATCAACTAATTGATGCAAATGGTATTTTGATTTGACGAATGAAATGAAAATATTTTTTTACTCCAATAGGGACTTAATAAACCTATACAATATCGTTATTAAATTAGTACTAGCTTTTGTAACATAAACATATTCTACATTAAAAATGTAAAAAGTAAAAAGCCTCATTAAAATAAAGAATTCCACAAGGAATATCAGATAACAAAAGATAATTAAATATTATTTGCATAAATATTTCCAACGGTTCACACAAAAGCTCTGGGTGAAACAATAATGATAGTATTTACGTTCCTAACGAATTCTGTCCCAAATAAATTCCAATTTTTTCGTCTCTTCATAGCATAAAATAACCACTTTCCTGCGTCAATCGACGGATATTTTGGGACCGTTTACATGATCACAGTTTTTAACAAAAGATCGTTTAGTAAATCGCGTAGTAAGTGCAGGTTTCTGTGCTCCTATTATTTTTTGGGGCCGATTATGAAAGTATTTAGATTTTTTATGGGACACGGGAATGACTCGTAATGACACGTTTTTGTCATGAGTTTCACATAATTCGCGTTAGTCATGTTTTTTATCAATATTTTATAGCGATATTGATGACACATAAGTAGCGTTATTATGAATTTCAATTATGTTACATAGCTATGATTCCAGAAGATATTAAATTAAAAGCTAAAGGTCTTTGTCGCAAGAATCTTAATACTTTTATCGATTTACAAATGTCTACTGACTGCTGGAGGGGCCTATTCCCACAGCCTCTTTCATTCTTTTACTTTCAATGGGATTTTACGGTAGTCAAGTCTCAGCTAATACTCTCAATCTTAAAATTATTATCATCAGATATACTTAGTAAGATTCTTGTTAAATAAATACCTACTCAAATTTTAAAAATATATTGCAATAGATATTTAATAGGATCTTGTCCCCTCATTCCGCCTCCGTTGATCCACACGTAAACTTGAGGACCGTCTTTTTTCTAAGCACCGACACGTGCCACGACTATTTGGATGTATTTCGGGATCTTGTTACGGTAATGACGTATGTCACCCTTCTGTAGATGGTGATAGTGGGACAAATTATCTCGGATAAAAGCTAACTGTGACGTAGCATAAAATTACACTCTTCCAAGTCTGATCATGATTATTAAATAACATAATCATTACCAGCAAATAAAAAGTAACCACGAGACTCATTCTGGATTATGTCTACAGATAAAAGCTATTTGAAAATTAAAAATAAATCCAAAAAGTAAACATAATAATAAACAAACATCTATTCTTACCATCACTTACCATGGAATGCAAATGCAAAAGAATGCTGGTGTCAAATAAAAACATTAATTACGGTAATGAAAAGCCGAAAGCACATCAATCATTGGGTAAAGCTGTCCGTCGATGGGATCAAGTAAAAACATGCGCCAGATAGCCCTGCGTCGTACAGGATAAAATTGTAATCCTTTTAAGTAATGAGTACGAGAAGGTAGGTACAGGGTATAGAGTTACGATTTTTTTTCTTATGACTTCGAGTACACTGGAATTAAATTAAATTCAATATTGTGGGGGACTTATGAATTAGGATCTCTTATTATTTATTACCAAGAAATTTTCCAACCATTTTTCTCCAATATTCCTTTTCCAAAAAAAATCAAACAAAATAAAATATTTACGAATAGTTCTCGCCCGTGACTTTGGCCGCGTAGCCACAACTAGTTTATCGAAATCGAAATAGCGCTTTGTCACCACACGTTCTAAGTTGATTTAAAGAGAAAACTAGTCTATATCCATACCAAATTTAATTTTGATTAAATTTGGTATGGATGTACGGCTCAACGTACTAAAACTAAATATACATACAGGCGAAATTTTCTTTTGCATGCATATTATACATTAGGTAAGCTTTATGTACCTTCTAAATTACTATTTGAAGAAAAATATATTACAATTTTTTTAATGTATTTAATTTCTGCCATGTCTATAAATTATAGCGATCTACGTGAGTACCAAACCAAGGGTGCGCTTATCAATCTAAATCATGATCCTTCATTATTAAGAGCGATGGGACTGAACCGATCTGAGTGTAGATTTGTCTGAGGTTTAGCCTCTAACGATAGGTAGAAATGGTGGAGGGTGGCGATGGGGAAGGTGATGTGTGGAATTTGTTTACCCAGGGAGACAGAGCTGATAGGTATTCGATCACTATTAGTACAAATGTTGGAGTTTGGACAAAACGCCACCAGACTTTAACAAAAATACCATAAAATTTATTGTGTTCCATAGAAATTAAAATATACAGTTTTGTTGTACATGATTTTAAAATGTTGATTTGTTTATAACACATAACAATATTTTCATCGCATACCTTGAGAATTTATTTTTAAATTAAAAGCAGATTCAACAATTTGTCAACTATTGTCGATCGTGAGTTGGTCAAAACCTTTTCCATTTCATAATTTTTCTGTTCCAAAAAGAAATTAAATAGTCTGGACATTTTTTTATTGCTATTTAAAACTAAACATGTTTACATTTTCTTAAGCCAATTGCTATGACATCTTCTTAATAAACAGTAGTTATTTGTCATGAATTATTCTCTTGATTATCCTTATTTATGTATTGAGTCTCCTAAGTCACGATTAGCGGATTAAATTTGTTTACAATACTCCAAACTAAACGTACGTCAGCGATTTAGGGTTCCCTACCACAAAACTTTACTGACATTCCAAGTTAAAACCCGAAGTGCTTTTTAAGTGACAATTTATGTGACAATGTTTCACAATATATTAGACTCGGCGATGCAATGCACTAAGCTTCAACTAAAATACAAGAACTGGACTGGAGCGGGACTTTACAAACTGGCTTAAATAAATAAAACTTTATGAGGTCGGTAGAGTCAATCATAATCCAAGAGTTAGAGATGAAAACTCACTTTGTTTTTATTCTAGATAAAATGTATCCTTGGGGCTTGTCTGTCATAAGTTTTCTTATATTTTTCGTAACTTATTAAAGTCTTCGGAAAGACCAGTTTCAGATTAAATGTTATAAAGTTAATCCTTATTATGGACAAAGACTTCCTCGAAAATTGTACTTTGCTATCGCTCAGTTTATCTTTTTGAGATTGTCAGTAGGCTGGAGGACGTTCCACACTACTTTAGCTAAAATTGTCTCCATTCCATGATTCTTCAACAGACGTGATTCCACATCAGCCTGCTGTTTTCGTTCTTTTTTGATAGCTTTATTGCGGTTTATAAATGACCATAAATGGCAAGGCTTAAACAGAATAAACAGATCAATCTTTATTTTTTTAAGAAGAGTATAGGATGACTTAGATTATATTGGAAGATTATTTATTTATTTCAGTTTATTAATAGTAAAAGTAAAAACTAAGGGTCAGTTCACACCGAGACGCGACGATACTGGAAGAGGCCGCAGAGCTGCGTGGTGCAACGTATTCTGTATTCTCCCATTGAAATGTGTATCTTTTCGTGTAGTAAATAAAGTTGTATTTTGAGTCGCTCTATTAAAATGTGCGCGCAGGGTGGCGATGCGTCGCGTCTCGGTGTGAACTGACTCTAATAAATAAACATACATAATACAATGACATACCTACATACAAATATCGATTATAAATTTGGACCAGTTACTCGTTGAATATAGAAGACAACAGGCTCTATATCACCGAACAGATCTCAAGTCGCACTATAAATTTATGAATAAATAAACCATGCCCTTTTGTCTCTGGCCGCCCACGGAGGGCCAAAATAAAGGGCCTAATGAGACCGCTCACAGCCTCACTAAGTTATTCTTGTAACTTATTTAGCCCTTGTATTATTGTGATGGAGACTCGAGCGGTAATAGCATGGCTTTCTGCCGAGGTTGGGCACAAGTGTCATTTGTTTTGAGGTGGTAATTTAATGAAATTATGACTGTTAAATCCTCATTTCACATTGCTTTACCCCATGGTTTATCCATATTTGGGTATGATTTTGTACATATATTTCCCGTTGCTTAGTGATATATCCGTACCAAATATTTTGTATTTAAGATTTTATTAATCTTACTAATAATATAAATGTTAAAGTTTGGATGTTTGTTCCTCTTATACGCCAGAACGGCTAAAAGGATCGGGATGAAATTTGGCATAGACATAGATTATAGTCTGGAATAGCACATAGGCTACTTTTTATCCCGGGAAAAGATAAGATCCCTCGGGAACGCGGGTGAAACCGCGCGGAACAGCTAGTATTATAAATGTGAAAGTTTGGATGTATGTTTGTTACTCATTTACCTACGCCAGAACGGCTGAACGGATCTGGATGAAATTTGGCATGGAGATATATTATAGTCTGGAATAGCACATATACTTTTTATCCTGGGAAAAGATAAGATCCCTCGGGAACGCGGGTGAAACCGCGCGGAACAGCTAGTTAACTATAAACGCTGCAATAACGATGAGTGTTGTTAAGAACTCTATTTGTCAAGCTATAGGTCGTGGGTTCGATTCCCATCCAGGACAGACATTTGTGTGCATGAACATGTCTGTTTGTCATGAGTCTGGGTGTACCTAATTATTTGTGTATTATATTTATAATATAAAATGTATGAATTCAAGTCAAATGTCAGTTATTCGGTTTCCATAGCACTAGCTCATTTCAGTTTGAAATCCGATGACCGTGTGTAAAGAATGTAAATCTTAATTGAAATATCTAGACTGAGGGATTATCTAACTAAACAATGGATAAATAATCTAAATAATGCACTAACTACTCATAAATTTAGGTACTTACAAATAAGTTTGTTGGTTCAATAGACTAGGTATTTATAATTAAATCTGACCCGCATCAACAACTTTAATATTTGATTTATAATGTGAAGTACTGAAACTAACCTTAACTTAGGATCCAAATTCTAAGTAAACTAATTTTGTATACAACGCCTAATTAAAACACAACTTTATGTATAAGAGCAAATAGTTCATGATCTTTACTGAAGTACATGAAAGTTTAATATAATCCTCTACATTTTACAACGACTTGCCATGTATTTACAGTTGCAACAACAATTTCTTGAGACATTACGAATTTGCTGTTATTATTTTGTTTGCGATAGCTTTGACGTCTAAACGAATGTAGGTATATTCCACGCATTAGAATAATTTTAAAATATTATCATAATAATATGTAGCTACTATCTCTCGTATTTCAACAAATAATCCTACTTCCCCACTGGAGTGCCCCCGTGCTGCAAAACAAAGCCAAAGAAAAATTCCCTCACCCCATATTTCTGCACGGAGTAATCCTGTAGTGCAGGGGACTGGCAAGTTTTAACGCGAGACGACCTACAACTCTAGTGCACCGGCAACTCATTAGGAACCCCGCTCTACTACGAAGGGGCCTGAGGGGCCTTAGGCCTCCAGCAAAAGGGGTTCTTCAGCTCTCAAGAGCCATCCGTGAACCCACGCGCGTCTAAAGTCACTATTCAACAGACTAAAAATTAAACAAGCCATTTTTAACGCACTGTCTGTTTTTAAATTTAAAATATTCTATTCAGCGTAATCTGTGGTCACATGTTTATTCAAAATACCATTATAGCACTTCTTCTGCTTGTAGTTAGGTTGGTTGTCCTTTCTTAACCGAGAATGTTGTGTGGCTACAATTCTCACTGCCCGTATTTCAGACTTTACAGTGTCTGTTAATTTGAAATTGTCTTAATTTGTTTTGTTGGAGGGCACATTTGTTTCATGGCCCCAAGTGTTTGTATTTACTTCGTTTCATATAACTTTTCTTGTCTTAGTGTAAATAAATGTAAGTTATGTTTTTAATTTATATTAATTTTGGTACCATTGTTACTGGTTCTTTAGTCATTATTTAAATTGCTAATACTGAGTGGTGTATTATTTTAGCAGAACAAGTTTACTATCAACCTATTAACTGTTGGCAATGTAATATAATGTCAAGTACAATAATTATACTTCATCATGATGATTATAAAATGTATTGTTAATTTAGTTTAGTGTTAAGTATACCAGTTCTAATAATCTTAAAATCGATATGACATTACCACAAAATTATCGATACCACGATCTGAAGACGACAAAATACTTTCATTATAGTTATTTATATTCATATCTCGATATATTATACATTCATTACTATTACAATGTGTCCGTAGGTGTCGATAGATAGATATTAGTGCGGGGGCGACATCATAACTTCATTGTTACATTTCTTACTGGAGGTAATTGAACTTTCGTTTAATGTTAGTGTAATTCTAAAAAAAAAACTAGAGTAATTCTAGTTTTGAGAATGTTAATTCTAAGGCTCCAGTTTTATAATTCTTTACAATGTTCACGTTATTTTTTGTGAATAGATTATTATTTTTTAGTTTATTATGTGGATTAATTAATTAAATAAACAAAAAGTTTGTAAATTTCATAAGAATATGAATTCAATTCAATCTTAATGCATTATTTTATTCAACAGTTTTGACTAATACTTTAAAAATCAACACAGAAATTATATTATATTAAATTATATGTCTATATAGTATTAAATTTATTGCGGCTAGAAGTTTACCGGCAAATGTTGGATAGGCGCTAGTACCGGCGACCAGAATAATGCGTGTGCATGTCCTTTGTACCAATATTTGAACAAACATTGGACCAATTTTTGAATCCAATACGGCACACCAAACGAACAAAAGCGATAATGTAGTCATCACACCGTCACCGATCGGGCGACCATCAAAAGCGTATTCGAAAAGTCGTTAAACACAACCGTGTCCACACATCCTCCCGTACCTAATTGAGACATTTTACACGAAAGGATGTGATTATGGCCGAACATAAAACTCCGTATTATTTCGGTGTGTGAGGAGCCCGAAAGCGGAACTTTTAAAAATAGAAATCGAGGGTTACAGATTTCGCGGTACATTATGTCGGCACACGACTCGATATAATGAAGATATACAAATTTATTTGTTCTTTTATTGAACTGACCTTCAAACTAATATCAACTAAAAGAACGTAAGCTTTAGATTGGTTTTAGAGTCGTTAGCTACAGTCAAAATCGATTGTATAGAAATCGACCATTGACAGAATTACAACTGAATAATAGATGGTACACAATTTGGGTTAATTTACTTTACTATTTCCCATTAGTTAAGTTATTATAATAATGTAAGGAGAAAATACACATGAAATGTCACGTAATGAGTAATTCGTAGAAAAAATAAAAGCTTATGATTAACCAAACTCTATTTAAACTAGGTAATTGCTGAAAAAAACAAATATTGGAAACAATTACCATAATTGTATAGACTCCTTCTAAACGAAGAAAATTATAATTATATATTCTTTTTATTACAGACTAAAATTAAATGTCAGAAACGTAACATTGAGCGGCTTAATATTCCCAAGATGATCAAACGATTTGATATGACACCACTAAGTTAAGTCTGTCCTAATTTATACCGATACGAGCGTTGGCTTGGTCGCTTACTTTGAAACATGAAGCTCTCACTAGAAACCGAGTTTAATTTTAAGTAAATTTAAAGAAACCGAGATAGCGATGTTAGTTTAGTGAAGTTATACAGAAAATCTGTTTCAAATTTGATGCAGTTCCACTATTATCGATTATTTTATTTGGTATTTTATTTGGTTCACTTAAAAGGATGTTTGGACAAATTAGTTTATTATTTTTTACTTTTGTATAAGCTTGTGTTTTACCGCAATTTCAATGGTAAGTGATGATGTGGCCGAAGGTGGTAAAAACACAAAGCCTAGATGGGATAGTTCCCATCTTAGATAGCTGCACTTGAGAGCTAGTGCTCTTAAGTGCAGCTGTCGAAACACACCAATAGCTACTTGGCGACAGATTTCTAACTTGAGGATGCTAGCCACCCAGTCGGGTACTACAACTGGGAGTTAGAGGAATTTGTTTCGCCGTTTCTTCTCCTGATAGGTCTTTATTTGGAAATGGTGGTAATTATAGAATCTACCTAAACCCACCAATCTGCCGTGTGAGAGTAAAATTCAAATAATCGTAATTCGACTACTAGACTCGACATAGCGACAAGCTAGTCCCATCACTACATGAAACTATCTGTGAAACGCAAGCGTAGCTACTTTTTATTTTTAATTAAACGTTATTGCCAGCGGTGGAGGCTCATCCTCTTGATGTATGCCAGTGTAATTGCGGGTTTCATTAGTGGCCGTTTGCGACTCATATTCGCAGGTTTCGCTCGGATTATGTTTTTGATCCAGTTTTTAGGAGTTAACTTAAAGGAGTTAACCTTAACTTTATAATTGAGTTAGCTTACTAAGGTTTCGAATAAATAAAATTTGTTAAATGAAAACGTACTCTAGAAAAGCTTGATATCAAAATATCAAGTATCCTTTTACGTGATCAAATAATTGGACATAATTCCAGATAATTTTGTAAACGTACAAATCTCGCAAAATAAACTGCTTTTAAATTCTACAAGGCCTCTTTATGGGAAATGCAAATCAATATCTCCCTCATAGGTACATGTTCGAACATGTCAGGTAATTTCCACAGCTCCAGCTGCAACCGTTAAATGAAAATGTCCACAAAGCTGACCAACCTGCGCCGACCAATATTCACCTGAATTAAAAAAGCGAATCGTATCCTACCGAGAGCCCTAGAGAGACCCGACGACTGAAGAGTCTTGATTGGACTCCACTCGTTCAAAATGTACAATCCCGGCACAAATATATGGTACATTGATAGCACATTAACTGCTTAATAGGAGGGCTTTATTTTTAGTTTTATTTTGAGATGGCACGCGTTTGTTGTTGGGTTCACGTGTGCATTTACACCGATACGTAAATTATGTTTAATAAATTGTTGCATTTTATTGTATTATGGCTAGATATTATATGATTAAAGAATGTATAATACTTAATTGTAGTCTAAAAACCAGTTAACCAGAATCAAAAATGAGTTTTTAAGCTCGTGTGGTCAGACATGGTACCTACGTATTTATTGTGAACGCCATTTTTATTAATCTGGCTTGGTCATCACATTTATTATAATTTTACCTGAATAGTTTTCCTACGCAATTATGTGGGTTTCTAGCGAATAAATGAATAATAAATAAATATCCTGGGACATTTTTCACACACGGCTATCTTAACCCAAACTAAGCAGAGCTTGTAATATAGAAACCAGATGACTGATATACTACATATACCTACTACATTTTTTTTGTAAATACATACTTAAATAGATAATGCACCCAGACTCAGGACAAACAGACATGTTCATGCACACACACAAATGTCTGGCCTGGATGGGAATCGAACCCACGACCTGCGGCGTGATAGGTAGTGTGATAACCAACCACGCCAACCGGCCCGTCTCGTACCGGAATAGATTACCAATAAAGAATATTGCCACTAAGTTTTATTTTTATTGTGTATAAACTTTATATTTATTCGTGGCGAATTGAACATCTTCATCTAATACGGTGTAATAGCCAGAAAATTTTAAGGGGATGAATGTCGCGCGCCCCAATTTTGTAAATGGTAGCCAGCATGTACCACAAGGTCTGGACACGCGTTTGGCACGTGCATCGATGTGTTCGCACGTTTATCTCAACTTAGAATGCGCATTCGCAACTCGACGCGTTCGAGATGAGTTTGTGATTGGATTACATTTGTATTTAGAGATGTCACTCTTTATATCTTTATTTGAAAGCTTTCTAAAGATTTATGTTGATCGAGGATGGATTGTGGAGTGAGATAAGTGGACTAAGATTTTGTTTTCAATAAACTGTTATTAGAATTAAGGTGGTAAATCGCGAAACTAAATGTTTTTTTTATGATTTTTAAAATAAACAAAAACAAAATAGCTGATTCATCACTTTATGTGATAGAGATAATTTTTAATTAAAAAAAATCGTGTGACATACTTTTGCCTATATCTAAGAATCTCGAATCTTTTTTTTTCAATTAATGAAGCCTTTTCATTATGCCGTTTGCTCGCGCATTGGACGGTCGTCGTCCCAAAACTACGTACAACAAAGTTATTTTTTTGTTCTTGCCTAGACCATTATTAGGTATACCTATAATAGGTATATTAGGTATACCTATAAGTAATATTGTTTTTATTTTTATAGTATTATATAGACTATTTTATTTATGTTTTTACTAGTGTTTGCTCGATAATATGTCAGATTTACCTATTTGGTGGTTAAATTAAAAAGAAACATTATTGCAACTGTAAAATTTAATTTGGTGATTTAACTAATAATAACAATTGACTGATTTTAAATCGACTAGATTTCAAAAGAATTCAGAATTATGTCATAGTTTTCGAAAATCAAATTATTGATCTTAAATTAAAATGGATGTATTCTGCTATCAATCTCTGTCGATTGCAAATTAATATAAATATAACATAGAAGAGATAATTTAATGTTCATATTTTATATTAACATAATAAGTGATATTGACATGCCAATCCTACTCATATTTCATAAACTTTGGATTGCTAATAGGTATCTCATTTTTTTTATAAAGTAGCGATTTGTACGCTTAGTTACTTGGTTTTTTCTGTGTAAACTTTCAGCTTCGAAAATATAAATATTTATTTATTTATTGATCAAAACATTTTTGAATTACACACATACATTAATGAATTAGCTAATAAGCTATTTCAATAAAATACAATTTAAAAAATTGTTTTAAAAACGTACCTAAAGCATTAAAAAATAATCTTTTGGAGCATAAAAACGTTTCGTTGTAATGCTTTACCAACCGATCTCTAACTTGAAAATCTGTCGATCGATATCGTAGGCGTTACTTAACCAAAAAATAAGAATAAATTTCGATTTACGATCACATTTTGTCTCTGGAACTGTTTCTTTAAATACATAGTTAAGCCATTTAATTTATGTCAACGTTTTTTTTTATTCATTTATTTCTGACCAGATTTAAAATTAGTATCGTAATGACCTGTCCGACGTTTTTATTTGTAACATATAATAGATGACGCTATTATTCTTTTTCGAAATTCAAATTAGAACAATGAAACTATGATTTAAAATGTGACAATGTAATTTAGTCGGTTATTATGTTCATAATTATGTGTGTTATAATAAATATCAGATATTTATCATTAATGTCTATTTAATAGCTATTTCGGCATCCGTTTGATGGTGCCGTTTACATTTGTGTATATGAAATACCTGAATTTATGATGCATACACACACTAGCGTTTATCAAAACACTTCAAAGTTTTTTTTAAGTCTATATCTGCGAAGGCTTTTTCGTTCGATTTGAAATCACCTTACGTAAAAAAATATCATAAAGTAAACAGTAAGCTAAAATTGCCTCAATCTTCACCGTCATCCCTAATATTGTCACGATATGATTGAACTTTAGTTCAACTAACTACCATCAAAGTTAACCTCAACTTATTTTAACATTAACAATGCGAGGTTAACCTGAGATTCGCCTGTCATAATAGTTAAGTGAAATACACGATCACGCTAAGTGAAATGCAGGAATAAAATTCTGAGAGGCTATTTGGCGAATGAGTAGTATCTTTTATGTTACTTTTTTACTATGGAAATACCTATTCTCGTGCTTCTGCACGTGACTTACTTCCGTTCCGTACCCAAAGGGTAAAACGGGACACTATTACTAAGACTTCGCTGTCTGTCCGTCTGTCCGTCCGTCTGTCCGTCCGTCTGTCCGTCCGTCTGTCTGTTACCAGGCTGTATCTCAAGAACCGCGATAGCTAGACAGGTGAAATTTTCACAAATTATGTATTTCTGTTGCCGCTATAACAACAAAATAATACTTAAAAAAAATTAAGGGGGGCTCCCATACAACAAACGCTATTTTTTGCCCTTTTTTGCTCGATATCAATAATGACAACAGGTAGGCACTTGAAATATTCACAATATACTCAGTTGTATTTTTACTTTAATAATAAATAATTAAATTAAAATAAAATAAATATTTAAGGGGGGCTCCCATACAACAAACGTGATTTTTTGCCTTTTTTACGAACCCTTTACCCGGATTTAGTTGGCTTGGTAATTTTGATTCAATTGTATGATTGTCTAAGTGGGACGGCCGTACCTACCGCTTACGGGCCGACAGGTTAAAATATCTGTTTATATGTACATCCATTCATACTCTTATACCAGAGTCTGATAAGTATTCAGGTGGGTTACCTAAAGGTAAGCACAGATGTAAGTATAAAGATCTGTAAAAAATCAGTCTTTGAATAAAAGTATAAAAAAATATGTTTTATTCTAAATTTTACTATACTTTTCATTCAACTTATTTTACAATTCTTATCGTAAAACTATGTGTTTTTTATTAGTATCCCGAAATTTTATTAATTTTGTAGTATGCAGAAATTTTAAGGCTGTTCAAGCTTTACTCTATAGCCAATCGCAAACATTATCGATAGAATTGACACGCCCATTACGATGATAAATTATACTCAATGTAGCAAAGAACATTCTTAATCACTTTTTTTTACTTATGTAAAAATTAGTCGATTCGATATACGTATGATACCATAACTTTATAGTAAACAAATTAAGTAGTTGCAATGTTAAGATATTGAACTTTCATAGAGTTGACAGTTCAAAGAAAAATAATTACCGCCATATTGTTTCAACTGTCATATACGTAAATGACTTTAAACAAAGCTGTATAAAATACTAAGGCTTCACCCGCGTTCCCAAACTTATCTATTGCTGAGATAAAAAGTATCCTATGTCCTTTTCCAAGGTCCCATCTATCACTATGCTAGCGCTCTATATAAAAAACGTAACAATCAGAGTCCAACCATTAACGATGGTCGTGTTCGGAAAAAAGATCATGAAAAGGAAATAAAACGTCTAGCCAATACTTGTCGCATGGCTTTATTAAGAAGTCAAGAGAGTGTAGAGGAACATGAAGCAAGATTTCTGCCAGCGCATCTCGCACGGCTTCATTGAGAAGTCAAGAGAGTGTAAATGAATATGAAGCGAGTATTTCTGCCAGCGCATCTCGCATGGCTTCATTAAGAAGTCGAAAGAGTGTAAAGAAACATGAAGCGAGAATTTCTGCCAGCGCATCTCGCATGGCTTCATTGAGAAGTCAAGAGAGTGTAAAGGAACATGAAGCAATAATTTCTGCCAGCACATCTCGCATGGCTTCATTGAGAAAATTACAGGCAAAAGCTACGGCAATTTGAAGTGAGTATCTTCAAATATGCGGACGTTATTTGTAGTGTTTGTAAGAAAATATGATATCAAAATACAAACAACTTCAGTTGATAGTCAGTTACCAATAGTAGCAGATGTGTTACCTGAGGAATTAAAAGGAGAAGCGGCTCGTATCACAATGTACAACAGCTGTGCTAACAGTGTTCGGCAACAGAGAATGCCAACACAAGCATATTGGAATAACATGTTTCTAGACACCATACCTCATGAAATTGCTTGTCTATCAGATATGGAAAAGCGGTTATTATCTAGAGTTATTCCTTTCATTAGAATAATAAAACTCGGGGGATGCTTCGGACAATGTGGCTTTCAAGGCCAAGCCGTATTGTACCTCTGAGAATATCTTCAGCAGGAATAGTCATCTTTGCGAACAACTTGAACCAGTCCAGAGACAACATCAGTTTTAGGTTGACATTCAACGATTGTAAGCGGCATTACATTGACCTAATGAAAACAATCAGCTGTACAGAGATGTACAAATTGATTACTCGAATGTGCATTTTAATATTACGGACATTTGCCAAATAGCACCTGACTCTACTCCACCAAATCGCACTGAAAGGTCCTATAGCGATGCTACCGCGACAAACCACCATCGTTGTTTTCTAGACATTGGTAACGAACGCGAAATTCTAAGAGGATCTTTTCACCAGGGACATCTGAACTTTAGGGAAGAAAGTCGTGGAAAACAATGCACAGCCGCAGCAGCTGTATCAATAGCCACCAGCAAAATTATGGATATAACTTTGTTGGACACTGGTGTCATTGATAATATTTTGACTGTGGCCGATAATCTGAATTGAAAGTATCAACACTCGTAATGTGCCTAATAGGATTGAGAATGAATATCTCAGACCACGTGAATTGAAAACGCAATTTGAAGTGTTTACTCATATTTGTAACTTAAGCATTGAAATGGAAGAAGAGACCATTAGTGGACATATTTTCATTGATAACACAGTTGATGGATTTCCGAACCTTCAAAATGGAATAATTTGATTATTTGACAAGTATGACTGAAATTTTAACATCCAACGGGATCTCAAATGCAGTTTTCAAATTTAAAATTTTCCTTGCGAAGGCACTTTGTACGCTTTGGTTAAAAGCGTGATACCTAAATCGTTATCGTTATCTTATCATGGAGATATAGGACGTCAACTTTTTGCAGTGTCAATGGCCATACTTAATCACAGGCGTGTCTCTGCGTGCGAAGCTGCATATAGACTTTGTCATTTATACATCTAATTTATAAGATATTCATCATAAACTCCGAGACAGTACAAGAAAACTCGTGTTTCTAAATACTTGTCTGAAAGAAGAACACTATCGCATGCTTCGTTTGGATAGTAACGAAGTACATGCAAATATATTTGATCGTTACGAACAAAGGCCAAGAAATCTAGAGCATTTGAGTTTGGCTGAGTTTGCTGTACAGTGCTGGTGAGTTATCACCGTAAAACCTATGTAAAAACATGCACCAATCAAACCCAAACTCATAACTGAAAACTGCATCAAAATCGGCTTACCAGTTTTGGAGAAAAATGGCAACATGGATTTGCACAAACAAACGAAAATTCTCTCACCCCAAACGCATATTATACCATCTGCTATCCGTTCCGCCGTGGCTAAAAATATGTAGCAATCAGCTTAGGAAGTGTCTTCCTTGGTCGTATTTTAATTACCTTTGTCGTAAAAAAATCTTATAATTATTGCTTATGTATGAAAGTTTTTGAAATACAATTTTAAAAAGTAATAAAAAAATATTCTAGTTAGGTAATAACCTAATTTAGAAAATAAATTAGGGTCGTCAATGATAAATTGCTACTGCAGTAGCAATCTCATATACGAATGCAGATTCTTTGTTAGTAAGGGTTTTCATAAACGAAGATTGGACGTCACTGCGATCTAAAGAATTAAATTTTTAGGTCAGAGGTCAGGAGCGAAGTTTCAATTTTCTTTTTACTCGAGGTTGTGTTTTTGACCACAATCTCTCCGTGGTAAGCAAACATGTGGCCAAAAGTGGTAAGAATAATAAGTACAGCACGATTCTCGTCAGTAAAATGGAAACAAACCACGTGTGGCATAATATTCGCGGGCTAGTTAACACAATGGTCAGAGCATCGTACGGCACGTCTCACAGTTGATGCACGGACGGATACGTATCTATAGGTCGGATGAGGAAACTGTTTCAACACATTTTATTATCAATATTTTTTAAGTCAATAAAAGAAAGAATAGTAAGACTAGTGATAGAGCGGAGTGGAAGAGGAAAACATGTTGTGCCGACCCCACCTAGCGTGGGATAAGGAAGAGAAGAAGAAGAAGAAGAAATGAAAATCTATACTAATATCTATATCTATACTAATATTATAAAGAGGAAAGGTTTGTATGTAAGTATGTTTGTAACGAATTGGCTCAAAAAGTACTGGACAGATTTTAAGAATTATTTCACCATTTGTTCCAAATTAACATAGGCTATATTTTATCCCGGGATAAGATAAGATCCCACGGGAACGCGGGTGAAACCGCGCGGAACAGCTAGTAATGTAATAAAAACATTAATGGGCTTGTCAATGTAGAGATATGATATCCTGACTACTACGTCAATCCAAGATATACAGGATGATTTTTTCAACTGGGCGTGGATGGCCAAATCCTAAGCTAAAGGGAATATCGAAAAATGCTGTAAGGAGTCTCGAGGTCGATTTTGATAAAAACTAAAACTGCATTATTAGATTTTCGAAAAAATGATTTCCCAAGCCAAGAATCGAACCCGATGAATTAGAAAAAATATATACCACCTGTATTATTACACCATCCGATAATGTTGCAAATAAGGATCAAATTCTCAGAAGTAATGTCATACGGAAAACTAAAAGAAAGTGTTCTTTTTTAATAAAAGTGAACAGAAAAACTTAGAAAAACTACTATTTTGGAATCTGGGTGTAATTAGGCTTTGAATTAGCATGTTTTTGAAACCTGAATTAAGATAAAACTTACATTTCGAAAATATGAAACCATTTTTACTGTTGAGAGATGTTACTTATGATATGAATGTGTGTCAGAATAAAATAGATATTGAGAAAAATTGAAAAAGAGAACTTGCTATGCCATAAGAGCAAACGAAAAAGACGTTATGGGGATTGGCAGAAATAATTCCAAGCCCATACTATAGATAACTATCACCGAAGCGGTAAACCGTCAGTACAGTCGATAGCACGAGACGCCTCGAGTCAGAGGCTACGTACCTACGTCACATCACTCATCGCGCCCCTTTACCTCTCACGTGTAACGTACCCTTCGCTAACTGTTAGACATTTGCATTCCCAAGCTAAACTCTACTTTATCATAACCACTTAGAGTTCACTCCACACTGAGGTACACCATTTAATAAAGAGAGAGCCACCACATGATTTTTTATCGTATCAAAATGTCTTTAAAGTTTAATTTTGCATGAAAGCCTGAGGATACATGAGAGCAGGCCAACGCGAACGTGTCGGTCTGTAATTCAATAAGGAGTACCTAAATTGACTCGGATGCGCTGCGAGTTTGCGGCCTGGCTAATTTGTTGGCAAACATATTGTTTGATGGGCCGCCTGGAAGTGTGACTGAATGGATGCTTAATTGAGTTGAAAAATGTACTAAGTACATGCTGTCATGTCATCTCGCCTTATCAATGAAGAGAACAACAGTACATTGAATGCATAACAACTAATGGACAAAGCCTAAGCTAAGGTAATACCAATATCAATTTGGCTCATCTAATGCTCATCTTCCCATTTTACAGAATGATAGAACTTACTTATAAAATGTTTTCATACCTATTATAAAATAGATAAGTCATTGTATTGCTTGCATTATCTTGCATATTAAGAATATACGTAAGGATAGTATCTCAATATACAAGAAGATATTATCATGAGATTGTTGTTGTTGTGTATCCTTGTTTTGTTTCATTCTGACTCAAAAGAACCTCTCTAAAACAATCATTTTGTTCGTTTTTCGTCTGCATTTCGAATGACCTATGCTTCTCAGTAAAATATCATCAATCAAAATGTTAGTTTTGACCGTTTCTCGTATATAAATGACGTTAATGTAAATTGGCTTGCGTTTAATTAGAAGTTTCACGCGTTATGATTTATTGTTGGAAATAAAATTTTGAACCTCTTTAATTTATGTACACATTAATATTTTGGGATATTAATCCTTTTTGCGGTCGTCATTCTGACGTCGCCTTTTAAGAGATTTAAAATTTAAACAGAATAAAAGCTTACCTATTTACATTTTTGGTAAGATTCCATATATTTTTTTGTATTAAAATATTTATTTGTTTACGAGTGCTATAAAAATATTATTGCTCTAAGATTACTACCTTTATAATAGTGTTAGCTGGGACTAAATAATCATTTACTTTGTGTAACTTCGGTGATTTTTCGTAATGATTTTGACAAATCTGTAACTAGGTACTTTATTTGAATAATGTTTCATTCTTAATGAATGTATAGTTGAAGAAAAGATGACGAATACTTAAACTGAAATTATAACTTGAAAATAAAAACAGAACTTTGAAACATGATTCCCTAAACAAAGCTTCCAAAAGTATTATTTTAGAACACTAAAATATATTTATGACTGCACCCATCAAGGATCGGAGCCTCCCAATACGTGAAGTTACGACTATTTTCAAGTTACGAGTGTTATTTTTTTCTTTCAGGATACACAAAGTGCATCGCACGTCACATAAAAATTAATTCCATCGTGATTTACGATGTAAAGCTTTGAAATATAATAACTTGAGTTTAAATTACTGGCCATGTGCAATAAATTTATGTTTACAAGCACGGCTTATGATATGAAGGATTCCTTGAACATTTTTATTGTTAATATGAGCTATTTATTCCCAATTTTAATAACAATCCAATAAAAATATGAGATTTTATACAAGTTTTATACATTTAATACTAGTTTTTTGCTCCTAAGTTTTAATCACTTTTTTTATGGCTTGAAGTACAAAATAGACTCCACCTTTCCAATAAGGATTTAGATCCCCAAAAAATCATTCACATAAAATATGTCCCTTTGATATTTTCGCTTAAAACAAGAAGAACATCGACACAGGCGGAAATCGAAATCCCATCTTGTCCGCGCCAATGATATATCGGAACGAATATTTTTGTTTACAAACACTTTTTTTTCGATGCCCAGTACAAACCCGAGGCCGCTGGCTCAAATTTTCGAGCGTAGACCAAACTCAATTTCACTGCGAAATGAATGAAACGACAAAAAATGCCCCTACAACCGAACCGGTGATTTGTGGGGCACATTCATTGTAGTGACAAGCTTGTTCGGACCGAGGGCAGAGCCACACTACTCGCTTTTTGAATTACGTTCTGGCAACGGTACGCAAACACAGAACGAATAGGAACACTGACGTGACTTGTTAAATCCATGTCCGATTCCATTGGATTGATGTTGATTGAGTTATGCGTTCTGTTTGTGGCAAATAGTTTTTTTTCTGTATTTATAGGTAAAACGGACGGAAAAGGTATTAAAATTGTGCGTTTGTGTTGTGAATTAATTTTTATAGAGAACTTTTTTATTATTTTTAAAATATTATTTACTGCGGGGTAGCGCATTTTTAAAGGATTTAGGTATTCTCAGCATATAAAAAATCATTAAGTTATTAATCTATCTATATTTTATCCAAAAACATAAAATAAAGTAGATATTAATATTTCAAGACCGTAATTTATTTTTGTTAAATATTCTAAAAAAGTGATTTGAAAAATACGTCCAAATGATTGCGCTACATAAGCTATTAAGCAGCAATGCCGCCGTAATATTATACCATTCGGACCTTATCAGTAACAAAACAACATAAAAATAATCGTTTGTGTTCATTGAAGCGCTTTCGATAGCCTAAACAAAAAATACAGTCGTTCCGTTATCTTTTTCGCGCAACAATAAATTCTTAGGGCATCCCAAAAAACATCCCGCTAATTTGTTTACAATTAATTAATTCCGATAAAAGGTTGCGAGAAAAAAATGCGCCTAATATGTACCGCGCCTACAATTTATTTTAGTCCGCCGGACCGCCGAGAGTTTAGTTAAAAGTATAATTGGTTTCAAGTGCTGCTTTTAAGTAGGGACATGAAGAATCGTTTTTATAGCATCCCCTGCCTTCAAACAATGGACACGCGTGTAGACAAAAAAGGTTCAGTACAATGTGAAATGGCTCCAAAATTTAATTAGTATTAAATCAACGTTTCGAATCGTCTCCCTGAATAGGATTCCCAACAGTTTTGTACCGTGTTCTTTTGTAAGACAATAACAGTGTCACATTGGTTGACTGTGACGCTATTTGTTCGGATTGCGTTGTTAATTAGCAAGGTGGCTTCAAAGAAATGTACGACATTATTTCATCATGTCTTTTACAACATATTGTTGGAAGTTTATTTGAAATACCTTGACTGATAGATGTGTCTATATTGTTGTACATTATCATTGTTCTTACCTTTATGAGTAAAAGTCTACGATTTATTGTACGATATCTATGTATATGATATTTCCTTTATTTAGAAAATATGTGTATTGTACCTAGCAAATGTGACAGGAAGTTTTCCCGCCCACTCATTAGATTTACCATCCAAAGAGGAAACGCTGCCAGTCTGCTTGAAAGCTTATGTATCGGTAGCAGCGGCAGGTTTGAGGAAACTTTACGTATAAAAATAGACAATTTATTGTTAATTTAATATAGTAATAATTATAATTAAGAATCAGACGAACTTACTTTGTGATGTCTGATTCCAATTATGCGAGGGTCTCAACCGAAGACGATTACTTTATTACATGCAGCAGTACATGAGATGGTGCCATCTTCGTCACACATTTAGAGCTAGTATATACTGAAAAGTAAAGCCCTATCTCCTGTCTCACTCCCGCCCTGCACCGACAACCTGCGCAAGCGGTGATCGTGACCTCATAGTTAGGTTTTTGTGTTGTCGTAATAGTTTTTTTTTTTTTTTTGTATTTTTTTTTTTGTTGGGATTAATGGGGGTTTGGGATGACGTAATCGTCTTCGGTTGAGACCCTCGCATAATTGGAATCAGACATCACAAAGTAAGTTCGTCTGATTCTTAATTATACTTCGGGTCTCAACCGAAGACAATTACTTTATTACATGCAGATGTTCAGAGCTATGCAATGTTAATGAAAAAATAAATAAAAAATATTTTTTTGATCAGGAATATTTTTATATAATTTGAACTATGAAGTAGTTATAATCATAACAAAAAGTTTTCAAATAGGATAAAGTTACATTTATCGCTCTCTTAACTTGTGAAAGTGAATGAAATAAATGTAATTAAGCCTTAGTTACATCTAAACATACAAACATTTGTTTATAAGTTAAATATAGTATTCACAAACTGATCGTCATTTGAGTGTACAATGTCTCTACAATGATATTTAAGAAACACATTATCACTCCAGCCTGCAGCCTTGCGAACAACCTCCAAATAAACTCCAGACCTATGAGAGCAATTTAATAAGAGGTTGACAGACTCCAGGCTTTGAAGTTTTTATAAGATCAGTTATTTTAATCATAATCATACATACAATCATATTATCATATGGATAAATATTAGAAACATAGCTGAATACATTATTTGTATCCCATGTCGTATTATATTTAGGATTAGGGGGAATGAGTCTATATAAGTACACCTTTTAATAAACACACATTCATTTAAAGTAACATTTGTACCTAATATAATCGATATAGCAGATCTATGTATATTTAGACTGCTATAGTTCGCGCCTTCCTCAATATATATATATATATTTTAATGGATATGACGCCGTGATAATACTATTTTAAAAGTACACCACGCCTAATCATCGATTCCCTGATAATTTGGCTGCCACCAGGATAAGATCCATGTGAAGTGGATGGCAGTCTCTGAAGGGCGAATAAAGAAGATATTTGTCTGGTCCAAAGAACATTTTTTCTGATATTACCAGCCTAGACCATAAGGGGTACCATGGTTGTGAGGGCCAGTAAGGTATAACTAAAATACCCTTTGCTTTGTCTATAGTTATTTTCTCTAATACTCTAGATATTAAGCTGAAGGGGGGAAATGCGTAAAAGCTAATATTGTGCCAACTAAACGTAAAGGCATCAACCACTTCAGAATATGGATCAAGTTTCCATGATGCATATCTAATGCATTTGTAGTTTTGAGCACTTGCAAAAAGATCAAATTCAGGGTATCCTAATAAATTTGTAATTTGTGTAAACACCTGTTCCGAGATCTCCCATTCTGTATCTATATTTAATTGTCTAGATTCCCAATCGGCTACAACATTTTCACACGATTTGATATAAGAAGCAAATACTGAGATGTTTCTAGCCTCGCACCATTGCCATATTTTCCTAGCTAGTTCGTTTAAGTGGGGGTGTTGTACGCCACCCATTCGATTTATATAGCAAATGGCAGTGGTGTTATCAATTCTTAGTAGGATATCAGTATCTCTTAATTCTGCAGTAAATATTTTTAGTCCATAAAATGCGGCCTTTAGTTCAAGAGTATTTATATGGAGGGCTAGTTCTATCTTTGTCCAGTTTCCATTTGTGCTTTGACCACCGCACGCCACGCCCCAACCCGTTTTAGATGCATCACTAAAAATTTCTAAAGAATAATTACTTTTACGAATAGGGCAGAAGGATGATTCTATGTTATCTTTCCACCATAAAAAATCTTTTTCGAGACAAGATTCTATTTTCATTTGTTTATTGTAATTATCGGAATAGTTTAATGATAAAAATTTCTCCCGTTCGAATAACTTAGTGTACATCCAACCATAGCTAACGGCTGGGCATGCGGACGTCAAAAGGCCTATGAATTCTGCAAAATATCTTACTGTACATTTTCTTTTACGCATGAGCTCCGTGGCTCTTATCTTAATACGTTGTTTCTTTTCATCAGGTAAAGTTATAATCATATCAACTGTATTGAAAATGAAGCCTAGGAATTTACATATTTATTTGGAGTCATAACACTTTTTTGAATATTGATAATAAACCCTAAAGACTCTAAAATAGTCTTTGTAGTATTTATATTCGATAAACAGTCATTATATGAGCTACCTATACATAAAAAATCGTCTAAATAGGCCACTGATGGTAGGCCACATGAACGTAAGTGATATAGGACAGGCTTTAATAATTTGGTAAAAACAAACGGCGCCGTGCAAAGACCGAACGGAAGGACGTTAAACTCATACAATTCTGATTTCCATTGAAAGCGTAACATTTTTCTGTCTTTTTTATCTATTAATATTAAAAAATAAGCATCTTGCAGATCTATAGTAGACATGAAATAATTATTATCTAATAATTTCAGTGCTGTGCGATAATCCTCCATCTTAAAATGTTGAACGTATATAAATTTATTTAATTGTTTTAAATTCAAAATAAATCTGTGCTTTCCGTTCGGTTTAGGCACTGTAAAAATTGGTGATATAAATTGTCCTGCGCATGGTTTGCAAGATGATATGAATTTAGATTCTAATAATTCTAAAATACAGTTATCAATAATTTCGATTTTTGATTGTGAAAAACAAGCATTGTTTTGTGGTTGAGTCATTTGTATAGGTTTATGTCGAAAAGGTATTTTATACCCTTTAACCCATGATAAGATAATAGGATCATCAGTAAAATTACACCATTTGTCGTAAAAATAATGTAAGCGACCAGCAATAGGTACCTGAGGCTCCTCTTCCAGCATTTCCTCATCTGGTCGCGCGTGTAGCCTGTGGAGCGGCGCCCCCTCGGTGAATCCTGTCGGCGGTCCCGCGGGGGCCTGCGGGGTGCAGGGGGCAACCGTGGCTCGGCCGCTGCTGCACGCGGCGTCCCCATCAAGTTTAAAGCCCCTCTGTGAGACTGTGAAGCTATTGACGCCTTGTATGAAGGGCGCAATGTTGATTTCTGAACCAGTCTTGGTTATCGCCTTTGATGACTTTATATGTTCTGTTAAGACGGATCCAAAAAGATATTCATCAATCTTTGTGTTTTTAATTGTATCTCTAATGTTTTTATTAAGAGTATTTAAAGCAGCGTATCTGCGTGACTGGGACTCTGTATAGTGGCTCTCACAAATAAGCCTTCCAGCGTCACTCAATGTTTTTATAATATGTTGAGGTACTGAATTTTTGGATTCAAGAGCCCAATTTAAAACTTGTCCTATAGCCGCAAGACTGCTGGCAAGTTGATTTTGCTTACTTTGACTGTACATATCCTTTTTGACGTTTATTTCCAAAAGGGCTGCTTTAATTTCTAAATTAAGTTTTGGTGCTCTCATATTTGAACAATTTTCAGGTGGTAAGTAACATTTGGCTAATTCCGCTTGGACATCTTTATGAAGACCGTTGGCCAGGATATGCATCCACCTTGGAGCAATATCTTTATGTAAGATATTTCCGTAACTTTTCTCATTTGCAGGGTCCTCACCAAGTAATTCCAGGATCTCAGGATCTAACTGCGGCGGAATATCATCATTAGTCTGTATGACTTGGGTATCCTCTGTGTCCGCCGCCGTCTGCATGACTGACTCATCTGGAGTGCGGCAAGCTGCTGGCTCGGATAGTTCAAGTTGAGCAGGCGGACCGTCATCATTTACATCAATATTATTCTCGTCCGAGTATGATACTTCATTAGGGATTTCCTCACCTAAAAACGGGAATGTTTAAAAACCCAATCGATGTTTAATGAATACCCATCACGGTTTACGTGGGGTGAGTTGTCCTCTACACTATAAAAGTGGAGCATAATATTCCTCAACACGGTTTACGTGGAGTTAAAGATTTATGCACACGATTTACGTGGAACATTTTTAAGTTACTTGTAATTTACTTTATCTTAGTTCAAAGTCTAAGGTTCGAAATAATTTATAAAAAAAAGGAGGGTAGGTAGTACTATCATGATATAAAAATCGATATTTTGTTAATATTCTAATCATGTTAAATATTTTATAGATTACAAAGCTTTGGTTATATGACAAAGAAATCAGTCAGTACCAATAATTATATTATTACCTTTTAAATCACGGTCATATACCGGTAGTGCCAATGGATCCGAGTAATCACTTCCCGATGAAGTCCGTCGTCTTTTCTTCGTTAGCTTATTCTCCAATTTCTTTATCTTCCTTAAAATCTTAGTGTAATCACAATCCTTAGTCCTTTTTCCCATCGTATCATACCCAAGTTCTACCAATAAAGAAAATACCGTGTGTTCCCGATAGCACAAAAACACGTAAATGAGGTCACGATCACCGCTTGCGCAGGTTGTCGGTGCAGGGCGGGAGTGAGACAGGAGATAGGGCTTTACTTTTCAGTATATACTAGCTCTAAATGTGTGACGAAGATGGCACCATCTCATGTACTGCTGCATGTAATAAAGTAATCGTCTTCGGTTGAGACCCGAAGTATAATAAATGTCTGTAGCTAATAAACACAATTTAACCATTTCAAATATTGGTAATGAAACATGAATAAAATGAACGAAGAATAAAACTCATTTGCGCCTCGAGCTATCATCTCGTGTTTTAGTATGAAGGATGTTTTTTGCTAAAACACTGTCGCGCGACTTTTACAAAAAATGCCGCGTACATCGCCGACATCCGTGGCGCAGCTCACAGATTCTATTCAATCATAGCACTCACCCGGGGGACAGATAAAAATACTCGTGTGAAAATTAACAACATATCATCCCTGTTCAAAGTATGAGACTGTTGCTAGGAGATGAGAGTTTTAATAAACGGTTATTTGAACTTCAATTGCGTAGCACATGCCTGCCAGGCATTTATGCAAGACAAGCTGGGCTCGGGAATGAGTAGGCTACTTACTTTGAGTAACGGCATTTTTTATTTTAACTTTTGAATAATGAAGGAAACTATAGTATAAAACCTCAAGAATATAAAAAACAAAAAAAACCGGTCAAGTGTGCGTCGGACTCACGCACCGAGGGTTCCGTAATAGAGCCTCAAGGATTTAAAAAAAAAAAAACGATTACTTTTTCTATTTGAGGTTGGTGCCAATTAAGCTAGACCTCTAAATTGTATGAGCGCCGATACAACTCTGAGGTCTATCTTTATTGGTGGTAACTATGTATGTACACCCTTTCATTTTCAACTTTTTTAATTTTTTGGAATTTTTCCTTTATTTGTGCTGTAAGCTGCTTTTTGCCAAATTTCGTGATTCTAGGTCAACGGGAACTACCATATAGGTTTTCGACCCAAAACCTATAGGGTACTTCCGGTTGACCTAGAATTGTCAATTTTCTTTAAAAGCAAGATCTTACAGCACAAGTAAAGGGAAAATTCCGAAAAATACAAAAAGTTGAAAATTAAGGTAAATTTTGGTACTTACAAGTTTTCGCGAAAATCTAAATTTGCCCATATCTTTTTATGGTGTTGATTCAGGACTTTGATTTTTATACACCTAATAGGGACTATAGACCTCAGTATCTGGTATACATTTCAACTTGCTAGGTCCATCCGTTCCTGAGATAATAGATGGTGACACACGGACAGACAAACGGACAAGAAAGTGATCTTATAAGGGTTCCTTTTTTTTACCTTTTGAGGTACGGAACCCTAAAAATAATTTAAATTAAAAAAAAATGTGGGATGTCTAGAAGGCATGATTTATGTCTAAGCCTGAATTCAGGTAAGATAGTACTACCCATGTCTTATTTGACTTTGGCCTATATTTCTTTTATTCTATTTTTAACCAACTAAATAGATTTTTAGAAAATGCTACCTTTTAGGTACCATCATCGAGTTATTTTAAATGTAGACAGATAGCTACCAAGTTTGTAATATTATAATCTATAAATAATACTCGTATGTGTATTACTTTTCTGGTTTACAAAGTTCTTCTTAGTGTAGATAAGAAAGCCATGCGTGAGATATATGAATTGGTGTGGGGAAATACCACAATTTTAATTTGGTTAGGGATAATTTTATTCAAGATGGTAGCCTAATAAGCAACAAATATATTTTTTGTGCAGGAACTTTAACGTTGCGCTTTCTTTATATCGTTTCGTTTTGTAAAATAAAGTTCAATCTTAGTGCACCAGTGAAGTAAAATGAAATGAATGCGTCTACCGTGACTTTTTGGGTGTCCCAAAAAATTTAAGTAGAACAGTCACCATTCATTATATTATGACCTGACTAAGACACATTACTAAGAATGTGATATAGCATTACAGAAAAATTATAATAATAACTTGAAATTGCCAAATGACGATGGCTAGCAAAGAAAAATAAGAAAATTCACACAAGCACAAACCTCAAGATTGTAAGCATAAATTCGATCATAACACTATTTGAACATCCCACATAAAGCGCATCCTTATTTTTAAGCTTGTCATTATAACCCATGATAGTTTTAAGGGAGAGACTTTTTATTAAAACCACTTCCAGTTAAAGTGGCTTCTGAGAGGAAACAAGGGGAGATAAGATAAAAGTTCGTGTGTGCAGTGATCCCGCTATAATCACATTAATTGCCTGACTACTGTAGTACTTAAACATATATTTTATAAAACGGAGAGACATTGTATCGTATTTTTGGTAGACTACTATATTTTTTTTATTCTGGATAAGCTTGTAATTGACCACAATCTCACCATGGTATGTGATGATGTGACCGAAGGTGGTAAGCACACAAAGCCTAGATGAGAACTGGTTCTCAAGTGCAGTTGTCGGAACACACTGATAGGTACTTGACGACAGATTTTCAACTTGAGGGTGGTAGCCAGCTAGTCGGGTACTATAATAAAGTACCCTACCACCGTGCTATGGTTTACTTACGATGTTTTCCTTCACCGAAAGCTCAAGCCCATTGTCGGATTCGAACCCACGACCTTCGCCATGGTATCCGACGTCACTACCACTGAGCTATCATCGCCATAAAAGACATAAATTAAGACTTTGCTATATGTATTGAAGAGATATAGGTAAATGAACCTTCTCTTTAGCTCTTTGTCGTTGACGGAAATTAGGATTTTACCTTTTCCATTTGCTTTTTTTAAAGGGCTTACGTTTGAGCTTTAAGAAGACCCTTTAAGAAAGCGATTACGAAGACAAAGGTCACGTTTTTTCCAGAAAATGTCGATGCAAATATCCCTGTAATTTTAATAACATAAAACCATAGTAAAACTTAGTAACTTCAAAGATAAAATTTGTGTCTATTAATTAGTAATTTTCACTTAACCTTAAACAATAATTTTTGAATTATTTTATTCATAGAATTAATACTTAAAAAGGATACAAATATCATTTATAATCTCAAACTCAATTTATTTATTCTGTTTAGGCTTTGGTTTAAACCTTCTTAGCTTAACTGTACGCGTTCGGAATACACATCAACTGAAAAGACTTGCCCTTGCCCTTAAGGCATTGTAATATGGTGTACAACACGTTGGCAGTCCACCTGGTCTTGCTAATGTCTATAGGCGACGGTAGTCACTTATCATCAGATGACCCGCCTGCCTCGTTGTCACTAGTGACATTAAAAAAAAGACTGGCTCAGCAAGGCAATTTATTTATTGATCTTTCTTAAATTTGTATAATTACATTTTCGTTTCAAAGATACATAATACATTAACAAGAGAGAAAGAAATAGATGAATATCAAACACGTATTAAATATATTAAAAGTTATAATAACTCAAGTTAAAATGCGACGCACGCAGTTCAACATAAAATATAATTTGAAAATAAATGTTTCCGTCTCAAAAAGGGCACGTTTAAGCTTTCCAGTTTGACTTCCAAACAGGTGGTCCTATTTAAGATAATCCGCACTAACGCCACATCTGTCTATACGATATATTGCGACTGCAGCTCGATGCACACAGCTCCAACGATTTTATGACGACGTGATCGCTTCGATTTGACAAGTAAGTAATAAATTGACATTAAAGTCACGAGCTATTTTAAGTGTGCTGTTTAGATTAACTCTTGTTTATTTTATACTTATAAGCGTTTGCCACTGTTAGAATGTTTGATATGTTGTGTGTTCGTGTTTTATAACGAGGTTAGTTTAATTTGTTTGACAAATTGAGGCGTAATGAAGAAACATAAAATTAAAGAGTATTATGTATTTATTATTTATTCAGATAGCCGTGTGTGAACAAATGTCCGAGGATATTATATTATTATTATTATATTATTCTTCTTCTAGCAGTGCCTCTCCAACTAGTGGAGGTTAGCCGTCAGTTCGGAAAACTTCTGTTTGTCCTTTGCGAGGCGGAAAAGTTCAGCGGCGCTGTTGATGCCGGTCCACTCGCGAATATTGCGCAGCCACGACTTTTTTCTCCGGCCTACTGGTCTTCTCCCAGCCACTTTGCCCATCATTATGAGTTGCAGCAGTTCGTATCTGTCATGTCGCATGATATGGCCCAGATAACGAACTTTTCTCTGTTTGACGGTTTGCATGATTTGGCGCTTCTGACCAGCTCGACGGAGAACTTCTTCATTGGTCACTCTATGTGTCCAGCTAATAGCCAACATACGTCTGTAGGTCCACATTTCAAAGGCTTCTACTCGTTTCTTGAGTTGCTCTTTGAGTGTCCAGGCCTCGCATCCGTATAGAAGTATGGGCCATATATAGCACTGTAGAAGGCGAACACGTAGGGATACCTTTAAACAGCGACTGCATAGTACCTTACTCATAGATTTAAATGCACTACGGGCTATTTCATACGAGTCTTTATCTCGAGATCGCTCTCCCAGACATCATTCAGCCATGTGCCAAGGTACTTATACCTGTGCACCCGTTCTAGTAGTTTACCTTCCACAGTGATACCAGGGTCGGCACTTGGGATCTTTGAGACGACCATGACTTTGGTTTTGTTGACATTCATTTTAAGGCCTGCTCTCAGGCTACACTCGTTTACCCGGTCAACAATTTGCTGCAGCTTGGCCGCTGTGGACGCTATTAGGACGGTGTCGTCAGCGTAACGGAGATTGTTAACATACCGACCATTCACCTGTACACCACCTTCTAGTCCCTCCAGAGCTTCTGCAATAATTGCCTCCGAGTAAAGGTTGAAGAGTGTCGGTGACAGTATGCATCCCTGCCAGACGCCTCTTTTTATCTCTACCTCACCGGTTTCCTCGCCATCAACACGAACAGTAGCCTTTTGGCTCCAGTAAAGGTTTCGAATGATCCTGATGTCTTTGTCATCTAACCCGACGTCGTTTAAGAGTAGTACCAGGCGGTCGTGAAGTACTCGATCAAACGCTTTTTCGTAGTCAATGAAACAAAGGAACACCTCTTGTTGTATATCTTTGCATTTCTGCACCAGTACCTGCACCGCGAACAGAGCTTCTCTAGTGCCCACTCCAGATCGGAAACCGAATTGGCTGTCTTCCAGTTGGTCGTCGCATTTGTTTCTGATGCGTTCATGTATTATGTTAAGAAACAGTTTTAACACTTGGCTCATAAGGCTTATCGTTCTGAATTCTTCACATTTTTTCGCATTTTTCTTCTTTGGAAGAGTGATAAAAGCCGATTTCAACCAATCTTCGGGCAATTCTCTAGTATCATTATATTATTAAAATGTTTTAATTATTATGGAATTTTGTGTTCGGTACATCTATTTTCTTTGATGAAAATATTATGAATCTAGACTTATTAAAATAAGGGAACAAAATAACAAAGGTATTGTTTTTTATCAAAAAGCTACTGTGTATTAATTTATACGAATTTTAAATAAACGAAACGATATGCGATACCATATTTATCATATTTTTTCTAGAACAATGACAATCTTCGGTCAGCTGCGGAAACATTATACCTTCGTTGCGGCTTTGTGCAAAGGCATTAAGATGTTTGCCTTCCCTTTAGTGCAGTTTGAAATATGCTACCATCTCTGACACATGTTAAAATCCTCGCCGAAATATGTGAGGCGACGACCCGTGATATATTTTCACTGTCTTTTACTTTTTACGTAAATTAATTTATTCCATTCGCATGGTATGATTACATCGCACATGGAAGGAATCAAAGAGTGTTTCTTATACCACTTTGATGTCAGATTATGTGATGATTTTGAGTTTGTTAGTGTTATTTATTTACCGGTTAATTTCAGTATATCTATTTAATATTAATAAAATATTTACATTATTATAACTATATTAAAACTAATCTAATCTAAAAACTACCTAAAATAAACTATAAAAGTGCGTCGAAGAATTCCTCCAAATCGCCGTCGACTGGTAACGTTCCCAAAAGACTGGCAGCATTGCCACGTTGAATGGCAATGCTTAATCTTTGGCCAAAGTAAAAGCCAGCCTTTTGGTCACGGGAAGCGTCAACCAATCTTTTGGAAATATCCTTAAATAGGAAATGAGCACTCGGGCCCCACGACCCGAGAGTTTCAACCCCAAACGGCTCGAAAATATAATTACCTATAAGGCTATTATATTTTCGCCGCTTGAGGTTCTCAGCAGATGCAGCGGTACCGCCGGCAAGACACGCTGTGCTAGGAAGATGGGATGGCGCCAGAGTGTCGACACACGTTGCGTCCCACACTAGAGGCCTACCCATCTTCCATGGAAACAATGACATTCCGTCAGGTCTCTTGCCATCGTCGCGTGCCAACCCATTTGGCTCTAATATGGCTGGAACGCCGACGGCAACAAGAGCACGACGGATAATGTCATTTAAATTCGCATGTCTCGCTATACGGCCCGCACTCCGACTGCATGACAAGCCGTGGTGCCCGAGGCTGTTGACAGCTTCCCCGCAGTGACAGCGATGAGGAGAACAGCAGGGTGCTCCCAGACGCAGACAAGCAGCGAGGCGGAAAGTAGTGTCGTCCAACATAGTTCCTATGTTGGAAGACGGTAGTGCTAGAAGCCATAAACCCGACTCCCACTCACCCACAGCCAGTAGGCGCGCTCGCTCAGCATTACACGGTGACGTGTCGATAAGATTCTTTTGTATACCTTTGCTGAGCGGTTCGTCCCACTGCCTCTGGGAAGATGGGTTGGCGGGTAGGTCAATATTCGGACAAGTGGCTTTCCAAGCGCTTATAGCCTCAGTGAAGCACGGTACCTCAAAGTCAACCAGTGTGGAAGCTAGGATTTTCCTGGTTAACTTTTCAGTCCCATGGACCGAGGATATAAAAGCCGGTAAACTTATACTTGCAATTTTGCGGACGCCGAGACCTCCCATACGGATAGGGAGGGTAGCTTGTGTCCAAGCTCGGTCGTCCAAGGCCACATTTAAAATTGATGTTAAAGTATGGCGGATAATTTTATCAATTTTTTCTAATAGGTGTGAATGTGACCAAAGATGAGATGCACGCAATATGTAGTTAAATTTAGGGCCAAAACAGCAGTACCTGATTATGGTGATAGCCGAATGCATGTTAATTTTTAGCAATCTTTCCGAAATATCACTAAAATTTTGAATTTTTTCCTCGATAAAATCGGGGAAAGAGTTCTCTAAGATTGGAGACCCTAAGAGGCGAAGAGAACTTTTTTCAATCATTTTTAATTGGGGGGAAATACTATTAAATTTTGCGAGTGTCGTTTGGTTGTCGGTCGTGTCAGATAAATAAAGTTCACATTTTGAAAAATTTAGGTCAAGGCCAATATTGTGGAATTCGTTGATTAAAAATTGCAGGTCATTGAATACGGTATCTACATCGCCTCCCAAAGTTCCATCATCGAGATACCAAACATTAAACTTGGAATTTAACTGGCGAATAATTGGATGGATAGCTAGGCTGAAAATCACTGGTCCGAGGGGGTCACCCTGTTGACAGCCTACTGCTGATAACAAAAGATTGTCCTGATATAGTAATTTTGATGGTTGCCTATAACACTGCCAAAGAAAACAAAAAATTTGGGGTGTTTCTTTTTTAGCTTCTGCCAGCAAGGTGTCCCTATTGACGGAGTTGAAGGCATTCTTTATGTCAACCTTCAGGATGATTTCTCCTTTTCCATAATTTAGGTAGGTCGACAAGGCGTGTACGGCAGCCTCACAGCCCCCCTTTGAGCCATAACCTAGCTGCAGGGGCTGAAATTTTTCCGAAAGGGCCTCACTATAAAATTTACAGCAAATCTTGGCTGCCATACGACGATAAGTAGTTCCCACGGCAATGGGACGAATACCACCATCCCTCTTGCGCAGAGCACATAAATTTGCTCCGTACAAGACGTCGATGACGGCATCGTTCACACTGCCGGAGAGCATAAGATTGATCAGAGTCGTGAGCTCCTTCAAAAGCAGCTCACCAGCATCCCCGGCGCTTGAGCAGGTGAGATCTTTTAAATGTTGTGGACTCAAGCCGTCGAGGCCACCCGCGGAGCCGCTCCAGAAAGAGCACACAGCTGCGATCAATTGTTGACCTGAAACAGTGAGGCTATGAATATCTAGTTCAGGAGGGTCGGGAAAAGAAAGATCATCCGAGGGGGCGGGGTGTTTACTCTCCAAAGCTGATAGAGTATCCGTAGAACACGGCGCCACTACATCGTTGCTAAAAAGAATCCTGGCAGCTCCCCTAATGTCACCTTCGCTTAACTTGGATTCTACTAAATTTGATATACCTCTTGTAGAGGTATATCGCTGTGTCGGTAATTTAGAATCAAAATTATAGGTCGAAATATTGCAGTTTTCTTTAATTTGGGTGGTTAAAGTTTTTTTGTTTGCCAGATTTTTTTGGACGTGTAGAATCCTGTAGGGGAAGGTGAGAAGTCGCTCCCAAGCACGTTGCGAGTTCTCCCGGGCTGCGAGGCGGACGCAGCCTGCTAAATGCTGAGCAACTAAAGGTCTAGCGCCACGAGGAACTCGCTTCAAAACAGGAACTGATTTTTTAATTGTGACAAAGTTTTCCAAAGTGGATCGGAAGTCGGTTGTGAAAGTATAGGTGCAGTGTCGGGGTCCAAAGTGCATGCATGTTGGGATTTATGGATTTTACCAATATGCACATTCAGACCCCGCTTACCTTTAAAATATCGTGCCTGGGTGCATAGGGGACATCTCTCCAAGATTTCCAGCGATGCTGAAGGTTGACACGCACTTCCTACATCGCTGCTACCACTGATCATTAAAACTTACGACTTATAAAATATTAAAAAATATCAGAAATAAAATTATCATACATCCTATTTATAGAACACAAATAACAATAATAACACAAACACGTAATTCAAAATTAAATAGCATGTCCTAAACAAAATACGAGTACGTAAACTGACGGTGCACTAGTGTGGCGGCGGGAGCACTGGACCATCCAAAACGTTGACGGCGCCCCGTCGAACGTGTGTCACTTTATTAAATCAGCAGATTTTTACGAACAGAGAAATTTTATTTCAATGATTTTGGAATTCTTCGGCACACAAATATATTAAAACAGAGCAACCGGATCACAGCTGAGCACTTGATTGTTAAAACAGCAAATTTTCGTGAAGTACATACTCGTATAACAAATGTGGAAATTGTATCTGAAAGCTTTTTATATTCTTCAGCGCATACAAATAATTAAAACCAAACATATATCACATTTATATCATCCAAAGTTAATTTAATTTCAGTTATTTCACTAGTTATTTCAAAATTCGAACAAGCATTCTCATTGTTACTTTTATGATTTAATTTGTACTGATACAATTTTAACATCATAGTACAAATAATAACACGTACTATTCTAGTAGTAAGTTAGTAGTTCTACGAATTTTAATCGTATAATTTATTACTAAGCTACATCATTTAGACAATCTTGAATTCGCTGTGATTCAGGAAAATTGAGTAATGTTTGAAACAAACGTTTCGACGAGAGACGCAGATTTCTTATTTTTAGGGTTCCGTACTTCAAAAAGTAAAAAAAGGAACCCTCATAAGATCACTTTCTTGTCCGTCTGTCCGTCCGTCAGACCGTGTGTCACCACCGATTATCTCAGGAATGGGTGGACCTAGCAAGTTGAAATTTATACCAGATACTGAGGTTTATAGTCTCTATTAGGTGTATAAAATCAAGGTCCTGAATCAACACGATAAAAAGATATGGGCAATTTTAGATTTTCGTGAAAACTTGTAAGTACCAAAATTTACACCTTCATTTTCAACTTTTTTAATTTTTTGGAATTTTCTCTTTACCTGTGCTGTAAGCCTGGTTTTTAACTTAGAATCATGAAATTTGCCAAAAAGCAAGGCCTTACAGCACAAATAAAGGAAAAATTACAAAAAATAAAAAAAGTTGAAAATTAAAGGTCCCCATACATACATAGTTCCACCAATTAAGATAGACCTCTGAGTTGTACAGGCGCTGATACAACTTAGAGATCTAGCTTAATTGGCACCAACCTCAATTAAGTAAATCGAAAACATAATCAAAAAAAAATGAGAAATTACTCGAGACTCCATTACGGAACCCTCGGTGCGCGAGTCCGACTCGCACTTGACCGGTTTTTATTTTTTACTACGAATAGGGTTGTGCTTACCACATTATGGTTCACCATTTTAAGTGAGTAGCTGTCCTCCGCATTTTCACCCATTCCCGTGGAATCTTATCTTATCCCGGGATAAAAATAACCCATGTTATCCCCCATGGAACTGATGTCCAATACAAAAATATTACACATACAAAATAGCTATTAGGTACACCATCAACTTAATGTTTAACGAAGGACGTATATAAAATAAACGCTGTATTTGATTCCCTTAAGAATTTGCGTTACTGGAATACCATTTATATATTTTACGGTTGTCACTCAATGCGACGTAAATGCGCGATATCAATCTCAAGCACCATCTTACCTTTGTCTTCGGCGGTGCGTTCTGAAATATGTATACAAATAAGTCATATTTTAGCCACTGTTTCACTGAGACACAATATTGCTACCAAACCTGTGCTACCAAATCAGTCTTCTTGTCTCTTTTTTCAACGACTACATTTTGACTGAAGTTCACAGTTTTAAATATATTTAAAGGTTTAAAAAATATAATGATTTTTCATAGGGGACTTTAATGATGCAATTCAATTAATATTTTTTCTAAATGGTTTTAAAGTAAACAGTTTTTGAAGTCCATTTAATGAAATATGTCGAAACCAAATTATTTGTTCAGTGGTGGAAAGTAAGTTTATTTCATTTCTCAGATAATTTAATTTGAATAAAAATCTTTTTATATTTTAATTCTCTTTAAAGACTAAAGTTTTAGACTTTTAGCTGACCGTAGATTTGTTTATGGACTGCCGGTAGAATCGGCTCAGTAGAATAGGGGTCTCAAGTTTACTCTTGCCAACGCGGTCGTTACGCCGTGACATATGGCTGTCAGAATTAGTCGGATTAGTGATTTCACGGGGCCCAACCGGCTCGGATCCAATTACACGCGGCGGAACTCGAGAATTAACAGAAAAAAACAAACATGACAATTGACTTTAAAAATGGAACGGAATCCGTTTATGAATATTAAATTTGGAACGTTCTGCGGATGTGAAAATTGACTTATGAAATACAGATGACTGCTTACTGCTTACACGCTGGAATGTGGTAAAAAACAGCAAGGTAAGAGCTAAGTTATTATCTTTTTTTTTAAGTACCTAACTTATTTATAAAATTTCCTAATTTCTTGCTAGGTTTACGTTATTTGATTGTACAGTTTTTGGTTCACTTTCTACCCATGCAGGACAAACATTTGAATACGTACGTCCGTTATGAGTGTACGTACCTACCTATCTAAATATTATTGTATGTTGACATGTAATTTGGTGTATGTTTTCTGGTTACAAAGTCAATACAACCTCAGTTAAATAGGACGAGGTAGCCGTACGTGATGAATGCCTGTAGATAGTATCTACATTTTTTTTATTTTATTAGGTTCCTACCTCATAACAACTATAAAAACCATATTTATGAATTTTCGTCAACGTCGCTTTCGTTTTATACTACTAATAATGTACTTAAATAAATATAATTAGGTATATGTTTGTACATACATTATTTACTTAAATACATACAGGTAATTGGTTATTTATATAAACTACTAAAAATATTTAACATCAATACTATTTTATAGATATTTTAAAATTTGTTAATAAATAAACAATCCTCAAAAAATAGTTTGAGAACTGTTTTTTTTATTTTTGTGTTTATTAAGTTTTTATTGTTTAATAAATAAGTAACTTCAAATGAGCAGAAAACTTTCAAATGCGCTTGCGCATTTGCTATAAGTAGCGCCATCTATTGATAAAAAGTTGAACTAATATGTTGCTGCTATTCACCACCAGCTGGCATTGAGGAATTATAAAAATAATTGCTTTTTCACGAGTCTGTCTGATAGATATTCAAACCGAAATTTAATCAATAAGTCGTGAAATAAGTAACAACTTAAGTAATCATTAACATAATCTGCGATACTCCATCCATCTCGCACAAATCCCTTGTCATCGCAACGTTTCCCATTCAACCCCCATTATTAATTCAAAACTTTAATTAAAACAATTCAGAATTATAACTCGAAAATTATGAAATAATTTCGCCCTTTAAGCCGCCTGTCAACTAAACAATTCCGTACAGTCCATCAAAATTAATCTAACCTAATCCCGAGGCTGTCTCAAGTTTAAACAAAGATATAGCAAACTGAATATCAAGTGTAGGGGTGGAAACATACTGCTGGGTTTCAGGCTCACAGCCGTCGCATTTGTTTGATAAAATAAATTTGACCGTAGAATTTGAACACATATATTATTTACTTTTATTTCAAGTTTGAAGTTCATTATTAAATATGAAACATTTTATATTTGAAAATAACACTGCACTTAAATATTACAATGAATATGAAGTAGGTATTTAAGCTTTCTGTATTTTAAGAATGTTTAAAAATACTTGACGAAAGTTAAGTAAAACTTACTTACATGGTTAGGAAGCTATATTCAAACGTATCCTATATGAAGTTCACCAATCCGTATGCTCATTTGATATAAACCGCTTTAAACCCGATTCAAATCCGATATAAATCCTTTTTAGGAGCATATTTTTACAATTTTCGCTTCATTTTAATACAATTTAACTTTAAATTCCTTTATCTGTTAATTACGTCACGAACGCAAACAGTCGTACGAATTATATTTCCGTGTATTTTATCCTATGGAAGCTAGAGTCCGTAGTGTTGGGTTGGGCCCGCTGTTTAATCGTCACTTATTATTGAACTCTCCCCTCTGTTACTGTTTGTACGAATAACGATCGAGTTTCAAGTAAACAATTCGATTCCCAACTTTTTAATGGATCATGAAAATCGAGGCGAGACGTAATTAATTAAATTGCATCAATTATTAAGAAACTGATTGTTTACATTACATTAGATATTTGAATATTGCAATAATTTATTTTGGTACCTATTGTTGTTTTTCATTCATGTTATTGCGTTTTAATTGAATCAATCAATCAGTTTGAAACATTATGGATTTCAATGAAAAATCTGATAGTAGTAAAGAGGTAGATACTATGAATAGGTTTATGATTGACTGCATATTCACCATGACTAGTGTTGTGCAGAAATGCCTAACTGGCTCCAATATGCAGCTGCCGAAATATACCATAGTATAGGCATTTCTAACGCCCATCAGTTCTTTATTAGGGCCTAAACAGTAAACACTCAAAACTCATTTAAGTTTGAATGTTAAGTGTTTGGCTACAGATTTTCTACTCGAACTTTATTCTGGGTTTGAGGCTACAAAACTTTTCCCATGACGTTTCCTTTCACTGAAAGGTCGAGCTAACTTTTACTTAGATTGTTAGTTCAAATCTTGGCCACGATATTCGACGCCACTCCTACTTATGAAATTAAATGAATTGTTTATTCATCCAAATAGGTCTTTACAGGCACTTATGAATAGTCAGACTCTAATGCACGGTTACGAAGGTTGCTTTTGCTGAGAAGAGCTGGCAATAAACTTAGCAAATACTCTTTTCAAAAACAACTTACACTTATTACATGACTCACTGATAATATTTGCTCATTATGGTGACAAAAATAGTAATATATATAATTGAATTATGACTCAAAATAAAAAACTCATTTATTCAGTTTAGACCCTGGTACGGTTAGGCACTTATGAACGTTACAATTGACTCTACCAACGGTTCGGAATACATTTAAAATGCAATAAGAATCTCAGCAAGGCAATTTGACTAACTTAGTAAACAACAAACTCAAGCAGACCATTGATGTCATACTGGTACATAACATCAAAATATCATCAAGTATTCGAGCCACCTACATCAGCAATTGTGCAACTATAATTTCTTCTATTTGACCGATAAATGTCTTGAGTTCTCCCCTCCGGCGCGGCGTTCCCTAAAGGGCAACAAAGCGACATGAGCGTTAACTTCTCGCATGAAAATTGCTATCGCGTGATCGTAAAGTCGCTCGCACAGCAAATTATATTTGAAAATCTATACCGTTTATTTGTAAAGGGTAAACTAGTTTTATTGTCATGCTGTTTAGTGCAATTGTGTTCCGATTTATTGAGGGGACTTGGAATAATGGATGGTCCAGTGCATAGCTTTTTTGGTTTTTGCCGTAACATTTAAGTGAAAAAGCCTTGACTCACAAACATTTATATCAACCAATATGTGAAACAAAAATATAATTAAATTAGTTTAGTTTAATTCCAAAAATAAAATGTACCTACACGTATTCTCTTTCCAACTTGTATATAAAACTGCTTACTCACAGCTATAAAAATAATGATAAGTGACAAAGCTCTATGAATCTCGAAATAAGGCGACAAAATACGACAAAACCTAATATTTATCACCAAAACGGTCTCATTATTTTTAACGAGCCGCCTCATATGATTTCGCGTGGCAAAAATACACCCAATTTATTGGAAAAAAATAAAATAGCTAAATTATCACCCTCGCATTGTCCAATACCCTCTTGGTACACCATTGATATAAAATATACTAGATGCACGCTGTACAGAGTTATAAACAAACATACACGATGATGTCTTATCAAAAACCTGCATTGTGTCATTAAAATTAACGGTGGATTAGTAAGTAGTTATTTTAATTAGGAAAATAATATTATTTCCTTATTCTGTTACTGATTTGTCCTATTATTTACTGTGGAAGTCACTGCGAGACTCAACACTTTTTAATTATCGGTTTATTTGGTATCTAGACTTTATTATATCAATGGCCTCCTCCATACATTGTATAGGTCCGCTATTATTTGACAATAACCAATCAGCGCCATACATGTCACTTGCCTGACGTACCCCAACAAAATGTCGCGGGGTACCCGCCGGTATTACTATTAATGATTTTAGGTTCAACCCACTGAACAAATAAAAAATGTTGAAGGAGCGTACTTAAACAATAGTCTCCATTGAAGTGAAGCAACATGCGTGACCGTGTGTCGGCTTCTTTTTTCAAATTCGGCTTCCTTTACTGTGTTTCATACTGTCGGGGATCTGTCTACCTTTTTTATTTGGTCTGAGGTTCAACCCTGTTTTGTATTTTCATTAAAATCATGCATACTTTATGTGGGTACTTAAACTCTATGTAACATGTACTTTATTTGGGATTTATTTATTCCAAAATCTCGAAATCTCTACGTAGAAAATATCTAAACAATTTCTTGTAAACAAAAATTAGGTTTAAGATTGAATCACTTAAGTTATTCCACTTCAAAAATACATAAAGAACGCTAAGAAATCAAACTTTGTACCTACATAATAATATTACAATAAACCTATGAAACGCTGTGTGAATCACTTTTCACACGAGGCTTGATCTAAAGTTTTGTTTATTTTTCATGCAAATGCATCAACAGTAACACGAGTAAACGTAAAATGGTGTTTGCAGTATAAAAAATGAGAGTTTCAGAACATTTTGAGGGAGGAAAATTACACACCTTTTGAAAGTTTAATATTGAAAATGCATTTTCATTTCTCCCTTGTATTTTGCGAGTGAAATATAAAAGAAAGGATCACTATTAATCGACGTGGAAACATATTGTTACTACATACTACACGGTGGTAGGGTACTTTGTAGCGCTCGACTGGTTGGCTACTACCATCAAATTGAATCTGTGATCAAGCACCTGTTGGAGAGTTCCGGCAGTTGCACTTGAGAGCCAATTGCCTTTTAGCAAACAACCAACAACCAGGCAGGCAGGTCACATCATGGTAAGTGAATACCGTCGCCATTAGACTAATGTCTAAAAGCAACGGTTTGTTGTCAGGTTTTCAGAATGTGTTACTTGAGCGCCGTTGCCGGGTAATATGGCAATTATCTGATATATTTTTTTTAATAACTTTTTAGGCAATTTTTTATGTGGATTGAATTGAATTCAGTCATAATCTAACCAATTTCTGAATTTAAAACTACACAAGGTTATTAAAGGACTGCCGAAGCATATTGACATATTCTGGCGACGTAATTTCATCGAAGTAAGTAGTTACCAACCAGCCCACACTAAATACAAAAAAACATCACTTTTTATTCGCTTTAACTGCGGACCATTGTAATGCAAAAACAGCAAGAGTTTTGGTCCAATGCTGCACTGTTCGATCTAAGAATGGTCCGAATTAAACCCATCCTAATCTTAACATGACCGATTACTACAACATACCTATTTACAAAGCAAAACATATATAACATACATTAAACACAATAAACATTCAGTCAAAGCCTACTAAAATGTTAATGAAGTTATAAGAGTGAAAATACAAAACCCAACAAGTACCTACAATGTACATCCCGAGTCGGAACTACCGAGAACCCAAGTCCACATTCACCTACGTCTAAAACAGTAAACTATTCTCCACTGCCCACACTAAGTTGGGACTCGAGGCTTGGGTAAAACAATAAAATCACAGTGCCGCAAGTTCGCGCGCTGCAATTAAACAAATTGAATGTCGTCGCCGCGGCGCAATTCATTACGCGGTCGTGTGCTAGTGACGTACTGTCCCTGTACTACTGCTTTATTTTGTACTGTATAGTTTTATTAAAACGTTTTTTTGTTTAGCTGTTTTTAAACAAGATTTGGTCAATCCGGATCAGCGTTGAATTAGAAAATCTATACTAATATTATAAAGAGGTAAAGCTTATGAGTTTGTGAGGTTGTAGGAGGTTATCTCTGAACCGATTTTAAACATTATTTTACCAATAGAAAGCCGCGTTATTTGTGAGTGTCATTGGTAAAGATAAAAAAAGATAAAAGACCACGGGAACGCGGGTGACACTGTGGAGAATAGCTAGTATAGTAAAAACTCAATATCGTTACTAATTTTAAAAACTTTTGAAAACCTTGAACCTATAGTACCTCCTAAAGTAATATCAAATAGAATTTGTACCCAGACCAGACATCTAAAGCTTATGGATAACATATTTTCCCTCACCCAATTTTGACCCAAGTAAACCAAATCAAAAATAACTTTCGTAAAACAAATCAAAACATCAAAGCCCACCTGAAATACGATAAAAAGATTCATCCACCGTAAAAGAGGGAGAAAACGATAACCTCGACCGGATATCCGGTTACGCACTCCAATCAAAGATGGTGGGCAAATTGCGCGAAGCTTGGAAAGATCATTCAGTATAAAGGGTGACAAAATTCCAATTTTCCATAAAGGGATTTGTCCACTGAATACAATAATATACATACTATAGAAAGCTAATTGAGTAAATATTAAGAACTAGCTTTTCGCCCCGCGGTTTCATCCGTATTCCGAAGGTAATTAAAATAAAATGTAGCTCATGTTACTCGCAGATAATGTAGCTTTCTATAGGTAAAATAATTCTTAAAATCGGTAAAAAAAAATGAGTTAATCCATTAGAAACATATTTTCTCTTTAAAATATTAGTATAGATAATTATTTTGGTGAAAAAACATCCTTTGTATAGAGAACATTTTCGAATAGTGTTTAAATAAAAATATACCTTTGACTATTTATTTTTATAGCATTTATACCGGCGTCATCATCTTGAGCTTTACTTTATATGTTATCCCCCTTCCGTGATACTTATTTAGTCTTTTTTTAATCTCCTGTCAAATGAGGCAATGGTAGCTATGGATAAACAATACCATGACGAAGGTTGTGGGTTCAAATTCTACATCACAGAGTACATTTTATATACTGTTCTACATAGCACGGTCGTATGGTACTTACTTTGTAGTATCTGCCTGATTGGCAGATTTTCATCCATATTTTGAGCGGTCGCTAAGCACTTACCAGTGAGTTGCGGTTACTGCACTTGAGATCTAGTTGCCTATCCTTTGTTTATTAATGTTTTGAGGTATTGAAATACCTAACAAATAATTTGATGTACTTAAAATCTACATTTGAAATCGCCTAGCTCGCTGTGTAGAGAGAGCCTAAGCTTCGGTATAGAACAGGGATGATTGAGTTGTCTGCCTACGGAGGTTAGGACAGGATTGTCATTTATAAAATTACTGACCCGGCCTGAGTATCAATACCCGGGTTTTTCTGTAATCCAGTCAATATGCCGATTTTGAAAATGACGGGGTTCATTTTATTTATTTTATTCGTAAGTACATCCAACTTACGAATCTGTTTAAACATAAAAAAAAACATCATAATAGAGAACCTCCTCCTCTTTTTTGTTGGTTAAAATTAATATTTATATAAATGGATTGTAATATAAAAATAATTAAATAGTAAAATTTGCTATTTTGACATTGCAAAAAATCAATTCAATTTTATTTATACGAGTATGTATCTACCGATTTGATTAAAATGATTTTCTGCCTTCATTCAGACGTTCAACGTTCCAAAAAACATTTTGAGCAACATCGTATAGGTTTTTCAGCAGGAAGGACGGTTGGGACCGCTAACTGCGAACGGCTCACCGCAATCACCCCTCGCCATTACTTACTAACAACGCCTAACAACGCCCGTTCATTACCGAAAACCTGGTTGCAACCCCACTATTCACTTCTACTACTTAGATTGTCAAAGAGTTGGATTGGTTCTGTCTAATTTTCATATGCAATATAATTCTTTTATAACAAGTTGTATTAAGACTATGTTATAATAGTGTTAAATTATGACATTAGAAACGTATTTTCTTGATGTCTGAAAACAACGAATATTTAGAAAATGTTGTTTTATAAATGACTATGAATTCATAATCCTTAACATAAGAAAACGTTACATAGCCACCCATATTGATTTATTCAATAAATACATATTTATTATAATCTATCCTGTGTTATATCGATCTAAGCATTTGTACAAATTCCGAACGTTTTGTCGAAAAACTGACCATTGTGCGCACGCCCTGCTATTCTAAGCCCCTGCGAATGAAATGGTTAATGAAATCGATTATTATCCGATTGTCGGTAATAAATTGTTATGGCGAATCCATTCCTGTGTTTGATAGTCTTTGTAATTAAAAGATACGACAGAAAATGTCTGGTTATAAATAGATACGATGTGTGAAAGTAACAGTTACTGCTAAAGAATTATGTAATGGACTTTAAAAATAAAGGAAGTCAACAATTGAACAAATAATTAATTTGCATGGATAATATTATCAATTCAGAATCATACTAGTGAAATAATCTTGTACTTAAGATCTTCAACAGTTTTTAATTACCCAATATATTTTAGTGTGTTATCTTTTATATGATAATTTAAACGACAGTGTTACATGGATAGTAATAAAAAATAAAATTAGGCGTGAACATTAAAAATGTATAAACATAAAACATAATAAAAAAAACTCTATATCTATCTTTTGTTGCAAATTCCATAGATTAATTTTATGTCCTCATAAATTTTACGATAAAATGTCACACTTTAGTATATTCTCTAGAAAACCAATTAAACGGTGGTTGTTGACCAACTTCGTAAAAATATCAACGTTCGGAAACGAGATTTATGACAACCGCAAGATAATAAAGAGCAAATGTTCATTTACATTATTTTGGGTAAATAAATTACTTCAAATATTTTGTACAACCAAACAAGGAACGCCGCCTTAAACATTTTGAAGTAAATAAAAGGCAGGAAGGGAAATACCCTAAATATTCGGATAATATTTATGTGACTCGAAAGTAAAATAGTGTGTTGTCAATACTACTTTCAGACTTCTCTAACCGCAAGGATTTTATTGACTTTATTAACATGACATTTAAAAATGAAACTTATCTTTTTCCTTTTAAGACTATTTTGCATTACATGTATGTAATTAAGAAATTAGTTAACAACAATAAGGTAAATATCGCGGTGATATCACGAATCGTGGACAATGAGTCATTTCATAGGGAGTTCTAATGGTCTTCTTAATTTACGACATTGATTAAAGTATCTACTTTTGTAGCCACTTTTACGATGTCCTGACTTTTAGCGCTTATCTTTATACAGAGTTAGGTAATTAATTTTGGTGTCAAATTCACTGATGGCGTAACGTGATATTGTTATGTTTGCGTTTGTTAACAGATTATAATTTGATATTTTAAACTATGTCAACACTTTGAAATGAATATTCATTAAGAGGTTTTAAAGTTAAGCTAATAATAATTAAAATATATTTTTATTGATGAATTCAAGCGTGGGCGAAATGGTCTAACGTCCGTTATTAGAATGGTGATTAAAATATAACTAAACTACGGCTTCTGTAGTAAAAGATTCAATGATATAAAATTTAAAAAAGCATCATAGTATTTGATTACAACAGTTTTAGGCGGCATTTTTGTTTTAAATGCTGTCGTGTGTTATGAGACATCGTAGTGTAGTATGATATTGCAATATTACCTACATTGTTCATAATAGTTAGTGTGCAATTTTTGGGACATGGGACATTTTTGAAGAGCGAATGCTGTTTAGTAGCCAGTTTTGTATAGAAAACCTTTTTCTTCATGTAACAAAAACAAATGTTAACTTTTTTAAACTGAATCCTTTGAGATGCCTGTACAAAAATAAATCTTTGTAGAAAACTTTGATAAATATTTCTGTTTCTGAAATAAGTTTCAGGAATTACTAACTTACTTATATACAAACACAAAAATCAATGTCTACATTTCTCGAATACGTCACAGCGTCTTGTATCGAGTATATTAATCGGAACTAGTCTCGGGAGTACATATTGATGTCACAAATGTAGGAAATTGGTTCCATTCGCGAAGCAAACTTTCCGAATTCCCACGCGGAGTACATTTGAACCAATGTAACTTTGCAGACAGTTCTCGGTTCTCCATATAGTCGTTTTTGGAGGCCAATTTCTGTACGAGTGAATAATTTATTTAAGTTCCGACTTTCTGTACACGTTGTTAATTTAACTTTTTTAATACGGCCCAACATTTCTTTTTGGGACTGCTGTTTGAGTAGTGTTTTACTGTGACATTGGTATTTTTCGTACATTAGTATTTTTTGTAAATACTTCATATATTTGTCTATATGCTTTTCCCTCGATGACCTCAATTTAATAGTGAGTGATGACGTGGCATCCACGAAGACGCCCCTCATAGGGGTTGAATTTCGAAAAATTCTGCCTTGTTCCTTAACTACATGAAAAAGGGAATTCAGCATTTTAGGGCCAAGATGGAAATTAATTGAGTAAGTCGAGACATTTTTTAAATTGAATTATTGTGTCGTTTTAAAAGATACAATTTCATTCCTCCAAAAATCGTTGTCAACAACAATGTAACGTTTTACCCACGCTTTTACCGATCACTAAGTATTATCTTATAAATATTCAATCTCATCTTGCATTCAAACCAACTGCACACGCCAGTAATAATTTATATTCAGTACATCACAAGTAATCACAACAATAACAAAAAAGTTAATTAAAGTGTAAGAGAAGTAAGGAGATTGAATGACGAGCGCCGCCCTTTTCGCATCGCAATTTATATAGTTCGTCTTGCAACCAACCTTTTGCGTGCTTCTGCATTTATAATTTGTTATCTAGCAATACTATGTCGTAGCCATTTTGTTTTTATTAATTCTGCTACAATTTATGTACGTATAATGACATTGCGCTTTTAATTAACGTTTGGTTATACTATTTCTTTCTATTTTTATGTCAATTATTGTATTTAATAAATAAATAAATACCCCCGGAAATTTTCACACGCGGCTATCTGATCCCAAACTTAGGAGAGCTTTTACTATGGAAACCAGATAACTGATATAATAATTAATAGTAATAAATGTATGTCCTGGATAGGAATCGAATCCACGACCTTTGACACGAAGTTAATTTGAATGTGCAGTGCCTGTGCAAACAAGATTTTATATAGGTATTACTACTAGAAAAAAATATTTTGAGTGGATGCACTAGCAGCAACTACGTACCATGCTATAGTTTCCTCACAAATTTTACTTCAAAGTTTATCCTAGCTAGGATTTGAACCAACGACTTACGCCACGGGATTTTCAGTCACTGCGAACTATCGTGGCCAATATATATTATGTTTTTTATCATTATTTGGAATGTACCTGTCGGAATTACCTCTAAATTCCGTCTAGGCTAAAATAATAGGCTTAGCTATACGCCCTAAGTAGGGGTATGTTGGGTATTAATTTTCACCAACGCTTGAAGGCTTAAGACTCGTGTAATTAATATTCCATATTTCAGTAGCACTCCTACTGTCTACGCATTTTATATGAAAAATATTTGATGAAATTCAGGGTCGTTATGCTACCTGGGTACAATTTAAAGGTAAGGTTTTATTACCTTATCTGTGGTTTTTTCTACACTAATATTATAAAGAGGTAAAGTTTGTAAGTTTGGATGTAGGAGGTAATCTCCAAAACTACTGATCCAGTTTTGACAAATCTCGTCATTTTACTTATAATATAATTGTTAGGCAAATATCACAGGATAGAGAGAAGTGGGCATCAATGGAGGAGGCCTTTACCCAACCTTGCTTAGTAAATAATAATATACTAAAAGTGAAATATATATATATAGTAACAAGTAATAATAATATTAGCTAAGAGGAAATGTACACTGATACCATGTAGCATGGTCAAATAAAGGCTTTTTTATTTATATAATTGTTAGGGTGTATATAATTCGAGAACTAGCATGGATTTCGATACGGTTTTTAGTTAAACATACGGTATCATTGCGTGTGACTTTACTAAAGTAAACAAGTTAGGGACAGATAACAGATAACCAGCTTGTGCGGAGCCGCGCGCATAAGCTGGTTGACAACATGTTTTTTTAGAATGAAGCACATAATGGTTCACGTAAGTAAAGAAGAATAACTTAATAAAGTACCTACTAATTTAATTAGTATAACCTTCACAGAAATAACAATGTTGAGATTGCGCTCGTTCAAACTTCCATAATCGCATTATATATAATAAATAATCTGAACTCCCCTCAAAGTTTGAACACTATTACATTATGGTCTCTAATCAATATCCTAATTGGATTTTAAGATGATTTTCTTTGAGCCGTAACTTCAGTAATTATCTTTGAAGTTGTCTATTGAATTACACGAATTTAGGGAAATTTGAGTAACGCCAATTTCCTTTACATAGTGTAAGTCAAATCTGATTCATTTAATATATTTTTGTCGAATTTAGTTTCAATATCAGCTTCTGACTGTTTAAATCTGACAAGTTTAAATTTAAATTTTCTGAACCTACATCTTTTTAAGAAAATTAAAAGAAAACAATGAGTAGAATGTGTGTTACAATAAATAGAGTAAGAAATACAAAATTAAATTAAAATGTAATAAATATTAAATCTTATTCCTCTGAATAGTGCAAACAATATTAAAATGTTATCAAGAACGTCGGTCGCAGACCGAGGTGTCTTTAATTAAACCTTTCATATCTACTCACATCTGAGGACGAATTAATACCTTAGTTAATAAATAACAGAACTTGTTTTCGTATCATTTAAAGCGAATCATGGAATATTAATTTAGTATGACTTACTGTTTAATATATTTCTAGTATCACGAATACTCTGAGTGAAGAATGATTAAGTACTACATATATTATGTATATACCTACCACTATTTTAAATTTTAGGTTTACCAGCTGTCTCACGCGTTCTTGTCGGATCTTATATTTATCCGGGATAAAAAGTAGTCTCTATATTCTCTAAATATGTATCTCCAAATTCATAAAAATTGGTTCTTTAGCAAACAGGAAGTTACTTTAGAATTTATAATATTAGTAATGGATTCTGAGTATTAACTAAATATAATAAATAAACTAAATATTGTAAATTTGTTTTGGACCAAAACAAGACTTTACGTGACATTTTATATCTCTATCCAACCTACCTAAAAACAATGATGATGGTACCTATATTCTGTCTGTCTTCGTATTAAAATTTGAAATTCTATAAAATAGCAAATGTCATTGTCAATTGATCAAAACGTAAAATAGTTAGATACCTAAGTATATTAGGTATCATCATCTTACGATGCCGATGTAAACAAATTGATAATCAAATTTAAAAAAAACTTAACGGGTACTGACGAGCTACATGATATCGTGTTTGTTGGTTTGTTCTTCTTTCATATAGTAGTGACGATGTGATCTTTTGAACGGAGATTAACTTTTTTTAGTGTAGGGCGGAAAGTCCTACTAATATTATAAATGTGAAAGTTTGGATATTTGTGAGCTTTGATGTTTGTTCCTCAATCATGCAATAACGGCTGAACGGATTTTGATGAAACTTCGCACACATGTAGATAATATCCTGGAATAAAATATAAGATACTTTTTATTCCGGAAAAATATAAGATCCCTCGGGAATACTAATATACTAACATACTAAAAACTAATTTATTAAATAATTTATTCAAAATCGCTCTTCGCTTATAGACATTCACTGGATATTCATTAGGCTCATGCAATATATTTTCCGTCTCGTTGTATCACAATTTAGTGAAATTGAAAAATTGTCGGGAAAGATTGCAATTGCTTTGAGTCACAGACTCGCTAGGGAGAGCTCGTCGAAAGACTTATTTCAAAGATTGCCCTGTCTCTTTGTGTTCGACGGTGAAAAATTTACTGAACATCGTGTAACTAGACATTTGGTAAAGGTGGAAATGACTTTTGAGCAATAACGCGGACTAGTAGAAGCAGGACTTAACGTACACTTTAGTATTTCATGTTTGATTTTAGTAGAGTTTTTGAATTGAAATAATAAATGATTTTCTTACACTAGAGAATTTATTATTAAGATAATTATTTAGGTAGTACATAAGAATATACATATCTATAATAATAATTTTATTATTATGATAATTTTATTTGTCTATAAACGAAATCAAAATGGCACAGAATGAAATTATGTACTAGTTGGTTACAATAAATTAATTAAAACTCATTTACGCGTTGTCAGGGGACTCTCTATTCTCATTTTGCTCCAGCTCCCTTTAGTACCCTTTATATGGGGGCTGGAAGCAGAATAAGAATAGTTAGCAAGTATGAAGAACATTCTAAAGTTTAGTGAAACAAGCGTTTGTTGGGTCCAACTATTCAAAATGTGGGAATCCATAGATTAAGTATAGGTATTCGTGCCGCGTGGACTAGACACCATCGCCGTACTTGAAAAATGCGCAATCAAATACGACGCCTAAATCGAACCCGAAGCGTACCCGAGCTGAACCGAGCCCAGTCTCGTTGCAAGAAATGACACCATTCGTTTTTTTTTTGTTACTGGCAATCATCCTTTTAGGATATTTCTGCCAATGTCAAAGTATTTGAAATGGTCTTGTTCTATTTATCACTCCTTTAATATATTTTTTTAATAATTTTCAATACAAAGTCTTTCAGTCGCATAAATTTTCTTGAGTTTTCTTCTTTTATGTTATAGTCACATCACATTCTCAAATTCACTGTAATGTCTAGTCCTCTCCTCGTCCGTACATGTCCAGTCAGGCTTTAGTGAAATTAGCGATTGTTCCACTAAAACATTCACGGACTTTTTGGGACAACCTGGAAAGTCACGATACACACTTTCATTTCATTTCACTTCACTTGTGCACTTAGATTAATCATTATTGGACAAAACACCGCCGATATTATTCAATAAAACTCAAAATACACGAATTTAATGAAAATAAAACGAAAACGCAACGTCACTCTGCAAGTTCCCGCCGAAAAAGTCCACCATTCGTGATTCAGTTGTCGCGACACAATTTTTCACGCACACTAGCTTCCTAGCAAATATACCTACACTAAAATATTGAGTTGCCGCATTTTCGGAGCTATCACGAAAAGGGAGCGCTCCATCTACGAAGGAGCGGCGCGACGTGTATGGTGGGAATCATTGGCCGTAAAAGTTATAAAATGTGTAGTAAACAAATCTGAGATATTTCAACGAACTGCCAATTCATTTTAATAATACAACTGAAAAACTTTTATTAAAACAAATGGTTCATTGTGATACCTACAGGTATACAAATATGCAATATATCTAGTAGGTAATTATAAAAGTGGCAACAGCTCTTCATAAAGTGACAACAACATACATTACCGGGTTATTGTGGTTAACCACCACTTATTGCAGGATAGAAAGGCTATGGATCATATACACAGACCTATTTTCTAACTAGATAACGCAAGTACCTCAATTTGTATGAAGACCAACCGTTTCATTTTTTGGTGTAAATTAACGTGTCAATTTACAGGAAAAACTTCCAATATTTGGGTTTGGCTTTTCCTACAGTTTTTACAACTTAATACGGAACAACCAGTAATTTTTCTAGATTTCGGTCGACTTCCGAAGGCAATAACGGTCGGTCAGCTTTGACTTTTATATATATATATAAAGATTATTTTACCCGAAACTATCAAAAAACATACTTTGTGCTTACTATAAGAGATTGCTATTAGGTATAAGTTATATTTATTTATTTTTATTTTGATACGGCTTTCCAATAAAGATTTAAATATCTGTCTATCTATAAAAGAATGAGTTGAGTTACTTAAATCGATAAATAATTGGGCTATTGATTAAAACATCGATATTGAAATTACATCGATGATAAACTTGGGCGAACCGATCAGGGCCAATTAAGTTCAACGAAGTTTAAGACGTTTGCATATATCAGACATTGTTTGCTTGTGAAACTACCCTGAGTGAACGATAACTGTAGATATGGATCTAATTTATAGCAATACTATGTACAGTAAATTGAGTCTCGAGAAAAATAGTCTGTTAAATAAAAATAAATATTTTCTAGGTATAAATTCAAAATAAGAACTTTCAAGTTGTTTCTTGTATGTTAATTAATAATAATGAAGTCAAAATTATAAAGAGTGTATTTAATTTTTATTGAAAACGCAACCCAATTCAATTTTAATTAATGCCTCAATTCAATCAAAGTCAAAGTCAAAACCATTTATTCAGTTTAGGTCCTAGAAGAGCACTTATGAAGGTCGAATTACAGAAGTTACAACCGGTTTGGAAGTCAGCCTTCAACTGAGAAGAACCGGCAAGAAACTCAGCAAGGTTAATTTTTTTATATAATAATATGTCGCAATCGAGTCGTTGCATCCTGTACGCCAGCGCCATCCGGTGGCGCTCGATGGAGTTGGTGGGGCGCGCGCCGTTGTTCGAGACGACACTCACTTTTCTGTTGGCGAGTGGCGCGTGCACACATCCACCGAACCATCGCGCGTTCTGTACCTAATTATCAATTTACTGTTGTGTTGCAAATAAAGTGATTTAATCTTCATATCGTTTCCTATACTGAGATCTAACACTACCCACCGACGCCCACTGTAAAAAATGAGTGCTAACGATAGCGAGGAGGCATCCATTCCGACATCCGAAGTGGGATTCGTGTTGGATCAGAACAAGGAAGCAAACGTCTGGCGTGCCATGTTCGAACAGCAAAATAAGAACATGCGAGCATTGATTGAGGCGCTGCAATCACCGAAACCAGCTTACTGCGAAGAACTACCTGCATTCGACCCTGCCAAACAAGATACCGATGCAAGGTCATGGTGTGCGACAGCAGATTTGTGTTTCTCCGAAAATCCACCAAGTGGCGGCCGACTTGTTCTGGCTGTCAGCAAGGCACTAAAAGGTGAAGCATCAACATGGCTATCTCAAATAGCTTACGAAGGTATGACATGGAATGAATTTAAGGTACTTTTTACAACACGATTTATTCTGACCGAGACATTGGCGGGTACCCTCATAAAAATGAATAGCGAGAAACCGAGTGAAAAAGAAACGTTACCCGCATTTGCAAGTCGTTTAATCGCTTCGCTTACTAATCGTTGGAAAGATGTGAACAAAGAAGAAATCGCCGTAGCAACAGTACTCGCTCACGTTTCGCAATTTGATCCGCGACTTCAACGTATGGCGTTTACTACAAAGATTACATCGAGGGACAAATTGCAGCAAGAACTCAACGCTTTTTCACATTTAAAGCGCAAGGCGGTTGGTGAATCACCGAATACGATGGATAATATAAAGCGAGCAAAAATAACCTCGATTAAATGTTTTAACTGTGGAAAAACTGGTCATAAGCGAGCTGAGTGCAGAGGTAAGCCGATGGATACGAGAGGAAGACCTTCAGCACATACATCATCGTCGAGTCAAGGAGCACAGCAGCCGGGAGCGAAGCCCTTAGTGTGCTTCAAATGTGGCAAGCCGGGTCATATAGCCGTCCGGTGTACGAGCAGTGGCGGTAGCGGGCCGGTCGACAGCGGGGCGCGGATCGAGCGGCGCGTCGATGTCTGCGTCGTACAACCACCATCGGGCACGTTACAACACGAAGGTAGACTGTTACGATTTACTTACGATTCTGGTGCTGAATGCTCGTTAGTAAAAGAAAGTTTTGTATCAAAATTTAATGGTAAACGTGTTGGTAATGTTGTTGCTATGACTGGTATAGGTCAAACGCGAGTATTCAGTACGGAACAGATTTTATGTTGTGTAGTGATTAACGATCACCCTCTCGAAATTTTGTTGCACGTTTTGGCCGACAAATATTTGCAAAGTGACGTCATGTTAGGTCGTGAGATTTTGAATCAGGGTTTTGCTGTGAACATGACGGCAACGGAGTTTTCGTTAACGAAAGTTTCTTGTGTAAATTCAGTGAGTCATAATAGTTTTAACAGACTAGAATCGGATTTAACTGTTATCGCGACGGATTTAACAGGCAGTGACAAGTCTAGGCTATTGCAAATACTTAATCAGTTTTCTGTATTTTTTATTACCGGTTTGCCTACGTCACGAGTGAATACAGGCGAGCTTAAAATAAAGTTGATTGATCCGAATCGAACGGTGCAGCGGCGACCGTATAGGATGTCTGTGGACGAACGTAATGTTGTGCGTGACCGTGTGAAAGAGCTGTTAGATGCTAACATTATCAGACCTAGCTGTTCTCCATTTGCAAGCCCAGCTCTGTTAGTAAAGAAGCGTGACGGTTCTGACCGCATGTGTATAGACTACCGTGAGCTTAATAGTAACACCGTCTCGGATCGTTACCCGCTTCCTCTAATCTCCGATCAAATCGCGCGTCTCCATAGAGCCAATTATTTTTCCAAATTAGACTGTGCTAGTGGTTTTCATTTAATTCCTGTAAACGAAGAGTCCATAGAGAGCACTGCTTTTATAACAGCTGAGGGTCAGTATGAATTCCTGACTATGCCTTTTGGTCTGAAAAATGCGATTTCCGTATTTCAAAGGGCTATCATGAATGCTCTAGGTGACCTAGCTCACGATTACGTAATCGTCTACGTTGATGACGTTTTGATCGTCTCTCCCGATGTAGAGTCTGGTTTGCAAAGACTTCAGACTGTGTTAGAAGCTCTGACTAAAGCTGGCTTCTCTTTGAACCTCAGGAAATGCTCATTCCTCAAGTCGAGGGTAGAGTTTTTGGGGTTTGAGGTAGAGTCTGGCCAAGTTAGACCCAATCGCAGAAAAGTAGAGGCCTTAACGGCTCTACCACCTCCAGAAACTGTGACCCAATTACGACAGTTTATCGGACTAGCCTCATACTTTCGCCAATTTGTGCAAGATTTCTCTAGAATTATGGCCCCATTGTACCGACTGACTTCACTGAAAGGCGAATTGTCATGGAAACCAGATCACGAAGACATTCGCCAAAAAGTAATCTCTATCTTGACGAAAGATCCGGTATTGGCTATCTATGATCCAGAGCTCCTGGTAGAGCTACACACAGACGCAAGTAGTTTAGGTTATGGAGCAATTCTGTTCCAAGTCAAGGCTGATGATAAGCGTTGTGTGGTAGCGTATTTTAGTAAGAGAACGTCTCCTGCAGAAAGCAAATATCATTCGTACGATCTCGAGACCCTCGCGGTTGTGAACTCTATCAAACACTTTAGGCAATATCTCCATGGCAGAAAGTTTACTGTCATTACGGATTGTAACTCGTTGAAATCTTCGCAAACGAAGCAAGAACTGACTCCCCGGGCGCATAGATGGTGGGCTTTTCTGCAGTCTTTCGATTTTGACGTAACGTATAGGGAGGGCAAACGTATGTCGCACGTAGATTTCTTTTCACGAAACCCTCTTCCACTCGATTCGAAATCAGTAGAGTCCCGTGTAAGTCCAAAGCGCGTTGATGTTACTGAACTTTCTCCCAACTGGCTTCAAGCCGAACAACAACGCGATGTAGAGATTTCTAAAGTCATAACCGATTTAGAAAATAATCAACTAGATGAGCAACTAGCCAATACTTATGTGTTACGTTCAGGTATCCTTCACCGTAAAATTCAACGCAATAGTAGGTCTAAATGTCTACCGTATTTACCTCGTGCTCTCCGATGGTCGGTAGTTAATAATTTCCACGACTCTATTATTCACCTCGGTGCTGAAAAAACGACTGAAAAGCTTTTCGATTATTATTGGTTTCCGGGAATGACTCAGTACGTTAAAAAATTCGTAGATAGCTGCGTTACGTGTAAAGTCGCGAAGTCTCATTCCGGTAAAGTCCAAGCCGAATTGCATCCGATACCTAAGGTGACGAGCTCGTGGCACACCGTTCATGTAGACGCGACGGGTAAGCTAAGCGGAAAGAATGATAAGAAGGAATACATTTTTGTGTTAATCGATGCGTTTACAAAGTACGTGCTACTCTACCATGCGGCAAACATTGACTCTAAGAGTAGTATTCACGCGGTAACTCAAAGTGTGGCTCTTTTTGGTGCTCCCACTCGCATAATAGCGGATCAAGGACGTTGTTTTGCTAGTAGAGAGGTTCGCGATTTTTGCGTGAGCAAGAATATCAACTTGCATCTGATAGCGACAGGTTCGTCTCGTGCTAATGGACAAGTGGAGCGCATTATGAGTGTCCTTAAATCGATGCTAACTGCTATAGAGACTAGCGATAATACATCATGGCAGGACTCTATAGGAGATGTTCAACTTGCTTTAAATTGTACAATGAATAGAGTCACAAAAGCTTCACCTCTGGAGCTTTTAATAGGAAAAGTTGCGAGACCATTATCGTTGATGTGTAGCGATGTAGAGACTGATGTAGACATTGAGGAAATGCGTGAGCGTGCGTCAGAAAATATAGAGAACGGTGCGGAATATGACAAGACCCGATTTGACAAAACTAAGGCAAAAATTAAAAAATTTGAGATTGGTGATTTTGTGTTGTTAAAAAATGAAGAACGAAATCAAACTAAGTTAGACCCAAAGTTTAAAGGTCCTTTTAGAGTGATTGAAATTTTAGACTGTGATCGTTATACACTGAGGGCCTTAAATTCTAAGCGTACCTACAAATATGCACACGATAGACTAAGAAAGATGCCAGCGGGTCACGTACCAGATGTTGATGATGATGATGTGCAAGCTTAAGTTGTGGTAATGCCTCGAGTAAATTTCTATCGGCCGTATTGTGTTCGACCGTACCAGTAGTTATTACGTAGTCGTAGCCCGGTAGAAATCGGTGTCTCTTGAGGCAACTCAAGTAGTCCGTGGGTGCGCGATGCGCGTTTAGCTCTGGCGGAGGTCGGGGTCTAGAGAGACCGTAATGTGTAGTCAGTGGGTGATGCACACTGGTGATCCACTCGATGGATATGCCATTTGATCCATGCGCTGGATGTGTGAGAGCAATGTAATTGCTAGTCAGCTAGAGTGTCGTGGCGTTAGAGATTTTACTCGAGGGTTTCAGTAAGCTTGCCAGTTTGTCTTAGAGTAGAGTTTTAAAGGTTGATTCAAACGACTATGGTACGTGGCCCAAGGTAGTTTTTGTTGTGTTCTCGATTATCCCCAAATTTACCGTTTTAATTAGTTAAACGAGAGTAAAATTTGGTTGAAATAAAATTGTAGTAGAGTTCTAAAAATTTCTTTATTTTCACTGACTTGATGAATCTAGAGTTTGGTCAGGAATGACCGAGTGGAACAAAATTCTTGGTAGAATTTTTGTTCGCAGAGTAACACACGAGGACGTGTGCAAGCAGGATAGCCGTGTCGCAATCGAGTCGTTGCATCCTGTACGCCAGCGCCATCCGGTGGCGCTCGATGGAGTTGGTGGGGCGCGCGCCGTTGTTCGAGACGACACTCACTTTTCTGTTGGCGAGTGGCGCGTGCACACATCCACCGAACCATCGCGCGTTCTGTACCTAATTATCAATTTACTGTTGTGTTGCAAATAAAGTGATTTAATCTTCATATCGTTTCCTATACTGAGATCTAACACTACCCACCGACGCCCACTGTAAAAAATGAGTGCTAACGATAGCGAGGAGGCATCCATTCCGACAAATATTTAAAAATATTTAAATAATTTAAATAAAAAATTCATTAACCAAAAAATTCAATCACATAATTATTTGGTTAATGAATTAAATAATTTATTTATTCAGTACTTATGCTCGTAATTAAGTTGTTATCTCTAAAGATCTTATGAAGCGACTATAAGTGGCTATAAGTTGGTCGTTATGTATGTCATTGTCGCCTGTCATTAGAAGTATGAAATGACCCTAATGAACATATTAAACTACTATGTAACTACGAAGTTACTTTGTGAGAATGAACTTAAACTATAAGTAGGTATATACTTGTTAAGTACTTAGTCGTGCCATAAATAACTATTGTATAAATGAGAAACAAATAAATTATTCTATATTAAGCGAGTTATTTTTGTTTTATTTTACAATTTGGTTGCTAAAATTTCAGTTTACATCGTCGTAGTTCAATAATCTAAATTGAATCAATTATGTTGTGTATAAACTTAAAATATTGGCTCAATAACATTTTACACCCAATGTAAAAAAAAAACATCACCTTAATCATTTACAGCTACTGGTAGAAAATAAAATTAATAAATGCATGATTTACGTCTTAAGAACTAGATTGAAGGCTTGATATCGCAATAAAACGCCATAAAATAACAATCTGCATTTTTCAATCCAATGTTCCTGACGTTATCTCTCCATTGATTAAGGCATGCGTACATCACCGTTTATAGCCGGCTCGGTTGCTTTGACGTGGCCTTCCGTGCGCTTATTAAAGTTATCGATAAAGCCGATTTACACTGATGAGAATCGTCGACTTGCATATTAATGTGATGGCTGCAGAAATAATGTGTTAAGTATGACCATGGTTTTTTACGTGTGAATTTTCTTCTGAAGTTATTTACGATATGCTTCTGTTTTGCTTAAGTTTTTAAGAATAAAATATATAATAAACACAAAATGGGCGTTCAAAATATATGAGTAAAATTTAAATTTAACTTTGCCGTGTCTAAAAGTTTTCAACGCTCTATGTTTTCAACTATCTAAGTAGGTAAATGGTCGAAAGTGATAGCTAAGGACTACATACTTATTAGCATTGCATAAATCACTGACTTTTGCCTTTAAGGCACTGTAATAAGGTGTACAACACATTGGCAATCCCCAATGGTATTGCAAAGGCGACGGGAGTCACTTACCATCAGATGACCCGCCTGCCGTGTTGTCACTTGTGACATAAAAAAAAACTTTTTTTAATTTAGGTACGCTTAACCGTAATGTCATGATGGTTTAAAAAAATGTGGATCATTCTAATTTTAAATCTAAAGGTGCATATAGTTCTCCTATTTGTTTACGTTAGGTCAACCATTAATAAGAAATAATAAAATGGGAACTTCTGTAGGTATATCGTCCTTCATAAGCACTCCTAGGGCCTGAAATGAATAAATGTTTTGACTTTGACATTGTCTTTGAATCCAACATAATTATATTTACAAAATGCAAAAGTTTGTGAGTATCTTTACAACGCTATCTTCGATCGAAAGTGTACCTATATCTGGAGGAGGAGGGAAATATATTACCTACATAATAAATATTGGATTAACGAAAATTGTATTCAATAGCAAAACGGAAACTAGCACTTTATATTTCAGTTCAATAGGCATCAAAACTAAAACACTATTTTATGAGCAATACGATTCAATCTGAGTAATTGATACGCGATATATTGGTAAATACATAAAATGAATGAGGAGAACATCGAACGCGAAATTTGAAAGCTATCCAATGATTGAAACTGGTACGACCTAGTTCCTGAATGTTCGATCTTTGTTTACATATCAACATTCAGTTATAATATGAATGATACATTAATTATTTGTATAATAATTAAGAGTTTAAGGCAATCAGTATTATTTATGCCATCAACAGGCTTGTGTTTAACCACATTATTGCTACGGTAGTAAGTGGAAAAAGTATAAGGAATACTGGTCATTAAGGTCACAGTTTTGCGGAATAAACATACGAAAGCTGAATTTTTATACTTACAAACTTAACATTTTCTTGAAAATTGCGTGATATTATATGGTACTTAAGTGATTATTTTCTTTTGACGCTGCCTGTACACATAAAATCCTCAGAGACTTGCCATTAGCGAAGTCGTTTCCAAGATATATAATTCAATTTGAATCAAACTGATTTTCGCATGTTTTGCGACAAGTTCAAATGGCGTGAAAGCTATGAGCCCTCGTCGTGGACTATGGCTCTTTTTATTAACTATTGCTAGGGCTAGGGGAAGAGTGTATCAGCTGTTATTGATGGATTAGCTACATTATTTTTTTATTCAAGATATAATAAAAATAAAATACCATCAGTTATATGAAATACAAACTAAATAAAATTTTAATACTATTTTATTACACTATAAAAATAGTGTAGTTTCAACAAAATCCGTTCAGCCGTTTCTGCGTGATTGAGTAACAAACATCTAAATATACATTTTCACACATAGATACGATAAATTATTTCATCCTGACTTATGCGAGGATCGAATATTTTTTAGGGATTAAAAATATTATGTATTCATATTCTGGAAAGAATTCCTAAATATAAAAAATAACACAATCTCTAGATATAAAAATACTAATAATCCTACTCAAAAATAGTCATATATGATAATATTATTATCAAAAATGAAAATTCCGCAAGAAAAAAAAAACAGGAACACTTTAACCCCATTTCAAAAACTACTTTCAAAAGAAGTCTTATATCACGTAACCATTGTGGCCCGCATAATCAGATCCACTATGTAACAAGGTACCAAAATAGACGAGTGGTTCTCTCAGACGGACACCCTTTGTATATTCCAGCTTGTCTCCGAAGTGAGCTGAATAATGGAACCTTTGTGAATGTAGACCGTTTCTCTCCTTTGGGATGAATTTTACAATATTTTCACCGTGTAAATAAATTAAGGTGCCGTAGATACAAATTTTGTGATAGATAGTATCACAAAATTTATTTATTGTTGTAAGAAATGCAATAAGATAAATGTATCTGTGAATGTTAAACATTTGAAACAATAGCCAATTTAGTCAGATTGTCCAAAAATATTTTAAAACCTGCCTGAGTTTCTTGCCGGTTCTTCTCAGTTGAAGGCTGACTTCCGAACCGGTGGTAAATTCTGTAATTCGACATTCATTAGTGCCTCCTAGGGCCTAAACTGAATAAATGGTTTTGACTTTGACTTTATTTTAGGGTTTCTTGCCGGAGTCTTCTCAGTTTAAGTGTATTCCGAACCGGTGGTAGAGACAATTGTAACGTTCATAAGTGCCTTACCAGGGTCTAAACTGAATAAATGATTTTATGGACGTCGGATCTAGATACTACCATATTAATATCTATTTTTATTCAATGAGGAAGGTACGAGCACGAGTATAACGCAGGTTTGAACCCTTTGTAACATTACGTCTACTTTCGCGAAAAATGCTGTATTTTAAATTGTCAAAAGATATATTTTTTGTATATTTACTACCTACCTATTGAAACGACTTTATCGTGAAAACTTTTTTCAGTGCACAAAATTCCAAGGCAAGATTCGCCCTAAGGAACCGCGTCGGAAATTGATAAGCCTTTTACCAAACGCTAGCAATTTCTGCATGCACTCTAATTCAAAGTTTTAAGTGTCAATTTTCCTTAGCAAAGTCATGAAAACTGTTTAAGTGTAAACAGATGTACTCCTGTGAGTGTCTTAGAAAATATTACTAAAAGTCCTGACTCAGGGTCCCTTATCGTAAGCATTGCCGGTTCACTGACAGGGGCCTTCATAAAAATTTAATGGCTTTAATCTTTTAAAGCCCTCCAAAGTTTAGGGTCGATGATAGCCTTGCTTTTACGAGGAACTCATAAAAGTTGAGATGGTACTAGGTACTACTTTGTAAAATAGATATATGGCCTCATATTATAAACCGTAGTAATAAATCTAAAATATTATTAGTATAGACTGCGATTTATAATTTAAAATAATTGGCTTGCAAAGTGATGTTTATAAGAAATAGGTCCGACCCGCGATTTTATCCGTGTTCCCGAGATAAATGTCTTTTTTTTTTTTTTTTATATTCGATAGGCTTGTGTTTGACCACAATCTCACCATGGTAAGTGATGATGTGGCCGACGATGGTAAGCACACAAAGCCTAGATGGGAACTGGCTCTCAAGTGCATCTGTCGGAACACACCGATAGGTGTTTGGCGACAGATTTTCAACTTGAGGGTGGTAGCCAGCCGTCTCTATGTCTTAGACTACGTACCTAGGAATTAAGACTTGATTATATTATACGAGTGTGTGTAAGTAGGTACCTACATCAAGTGCAATATAAACACGAAACAAAAGTATTGTATTGAATACACTACATAGGTGTCATGTCTAATATTTAATACGAGATTCATTATAAACTAGACCTTAAATTAATGGAAATAAAATGCATTTTAATGGACTGAAAACACATCAGACAAGAAGCAGTATTTTATCTTCACATATTCTCTGGGCTGACGTAGCACTGATAGCAAGTCAGACGATTTAACTGCAGGCATTTCATTCCTGGGGACGCTTCTTTTAGGTTTCTTTGCAATTTCATAGGACATGCCTTCAGTCTGGATGCATACTATTATTTTTAGGTTTCTATAGAGTTTTTAATTTCAGAACGGTTGACCAAAATTTGTTTATGGCAAAATGTTATAATTGAATATTCCCACTAATATTATAAATGTGAAAGTTTGGATGGATGGATGGATGGATGTTTGTTACTCTTTAACGCAAAAACGACTGAAAGGATTTTGATGAAACTTGGCACACAGGTAGATCATATCCTGGAATAACACATAGGTAGTATACTTTTTATCCCGGGAAAAGATAAGGTCCCTCGGGAACGCGGGTGAAACCGCGGGGCGGAAATATTGTAAATATGAAAGTTTGGATGGATGGATGGATATTTGTTAGGTACTCTTTTACGCAAAAACGGCTGGATGGATTTTGATGAAACTTGGGGCACAGGTAGTCCATATCCTGGAATAAAACATAGGATCCTTTTAACATACCTCGGGTATGCGGGTGAAACCGCAGGAGACAGCTAGTAAGATAAATAGAGAGCCATAAGAGCCTTGCTACTTTTTTCAGTAGAGTTTATACATAAGGTTTTTATTATTATACTTGATGAAATATTATCAAGTAGGTACTCGTACTACTAGATACTAATTACCAAAATTATAGGTAAATCCGTAGAAAATGATTAGTATTAAATAAATGAGTCATAACACAAGTAGGAAGTGGGAACGCAGGTATGTAGGTTACATTGTTAACAAAAAGTTCTTTCGACTATAATAAGCACATTTGCAAGCTCGTTCGAGCTTACGATGTGAGACCCCTATTTCAATAGGACACGTGACTCTACAATCAAACAATGCAACCGTTATGAAATACCAATCCTTCACCAAATAGACATAAAAATATGTCTATGTCACTTTCTAAAAGATACTTAGAGCACAGGTAGGTATATTTGTTACTAGCTAACCTATTAAGAATCTACTTACCGAATTGAAATTTTGTATCATTTATAGTATTTCGCTTTTTTATATAGATCAGAATATACAGGGTGTCCAGTAAATAGTAAGACAGAGTTAAAGAGGAGATAGGTGGGTGGGTGACCTACCAAATATGTAAAAATTACCTCAGTAAAAGTTTAATTTTGAGATATTTAAATTAAAAGATTCAAAAATCAGTACATAAAAATCTAAAATATCGAAATATCTCGAAAATGGTGATACTTGTATTTAGGTCACATCCTGTATAAAATTCCTGCGTTGATCCTCGATGAACTCCGAAACTACTAAACTGGTCTTGATGAAACTTGGAACGCAAATAGATTATATCCTGTAATAAGAGACATAATATTTCTATCGAGGGAAGAGAAAATATCCCGATCTAAACTTGGAACCAAATACACTCGGAGATATCCAACGAACATCTTATTATTTTGATCACAACTGGCAACAATCAGTTTGCTCAGTGCAATAGCAGGCTAACAAGTTCGGTTTGCGTGCTTACAAAGCATAAAGCACCGCTTAGAAATGAAAGCGTGCTTATTGTTTTAAATTGCCCACCGCCCATAATTTGACAGTGGGCGGAATGCGTAAGTCGACTGTAACTAGAGAAAGAAATATAAAAATCACTATGCCATTTGCAATCTGCTATAAGAAATTGTGGCATTTTATATATTTCTTGAGATAAGAATTTTTTATGCTGCAATATTTTAGCTGATGCTTCAGTATCGAAATCTTTATCTTGTAAATCTGTTTTAGTATTTTCTTCAAAAATGTTTTTTATCTCTGCATTGACAATATTTTAGATTGACTCAGCTGATAAAATATGTATTATATTTTTTATTAAAAAAACATGATGTTGAAACCTTACAACTTAAATTAAATTTATTATAACCTAAGAAAATAAAACTCCATCTTGTTCAAGAAGATGCAAAGGCATAATAGGAAACCTTTAGGAAAATGCAAACCTATAGAAGCCAGTTGATTTAATTAATTCTTTTCATAAATAATTTATTAAAAAATCCTTTACATTCACAACTTCGGCTAATAATTTTCTATAAAGGTACCTTTGAGAACTTTGAGAAAAAATAATACGTTGAGTAAAAAAGTAACTGATTTTTATTTACAATGTTTTTTCTGAGCAATGTATTTTTTGTCTACTAGTGTGCTGTTTTCTGTAATTGTAACAATAAGGAAGTCAGACCTTATAGTCACAAAATGTCGCTCAACCTGGACGATTGAATAAGAGTATTTACAATTTGGAAAATTTCATAACAGTATCAGCAGGATATTTCCCACTAAGTGGATTAAGAAAGATGAGTGAAAAAATCGAAACATTTTGCGAGTTGTTGACGTACAGAACTCCAACGCATGTCTATACTCATATATAATATAATATAATATTATAAAGAGGAAAGATTTGTTTGTTTGTTTGTTTGCATTGAATAGGCTCCGAAACTACTGGACCGATTTCAAAAAATCTTTCACCGTTGGAAAGCTACACTATCCCTGATGAACATAGGCTATATTTTATCCCGGGATAAGATAAGATCCCACGGGAACGCGGGTGAAACCTCGCGGAACAGCTAGTTATTTATAAGATAATGCCCTGTAATCGGTAAGTATATTATTAGGTATGTTTATCTCTAAAAGTGGATATGTATAAGTGGCTAATGATGATGTTTTTTTTTACTTTAGGATAAGCTTGTGTTTGACCACAATCTCACCACGGTAAGTGATGATGTGGCCGAAGATGGTAAGCACACAAAGCCTAAATGGGAAATGGCTCTCAAGTGCAGCTGTCGGAACACAACGATAGGTGATTGGCGACAGTTTTTTTTAAATTAACATACACCCTATGTGAGCGTGCGGGTCACCTGATGTTAAGTGATCCCCGCCGCCCATGCATACCTGCAACACCAAAGTTCAACTTGAGGGTGGTAGCCATCCAATAATGTACTACCCTATCATCGTGCTATGGTTTTCTCACGATGTTTTCCTTCACCGAAAGCTCAAGCTCATTGTAGGATTCGAACCCACGACCTTCGCTACGGTATCCGACATCACTACCACTGAGCTGTCATCTCCTTACAAATTAAACCGTACTTTACTTTCCTGACCTAAATAGTAAATGATACCTTTCCCATAATTCAAATTCCACCCAATTTCAATACCAACTTCTAAAGAATTTAGGATCAATTAATAAACTTCATAGTAACAAGTAAATTTTCAGGTATTACGTAGTTAATGGCAATTACTGTGCTTTATGAGTATTTATTACAGGTATTAAAAGTTTGTTGGTTTTAGTAAAAGAGAGTATATTACGATGTTCTTTATCTAAACTACGGACGTAAAATATTTTTTCATTTCTTTACACTCTCATAGGTTTTTACGATGGAAAAAAGAACTTTGAATAATAAAATATCGCAGGTTATCTTTTATAGTGTGACAAAGTCAAGTATTATCTGTCTACAACCTTCAGTCACGCAATGGCCACCTAACCTATGCAAATTCACCAACTAAGCTCCACTTCACTTCAAATAAAGTATAAATTCCCCGAATTCTATGTGCACAACTAAAAATAAAACATAAAAATAAATACTATGGAAAGGCTAAAAACCTTACAAGTTACATTTGCATAGGGTTTCGTGTTGTGTCTGACGAGGAATGTGGCATGCTATCTATTGTGCCCGCGACAGCTGAGTTATTATTTCAACGGTATTTTTTTTATTAGAAAAAGGAGGCGTTTACTGGAAAATAAACACAGCTATTGACATATTGCGCGGGGTTTTATACCTAACCTCTACCCACATCCGCATACCACCACTCAGTATCATACCATTAATTCCATTGCTTACGATATACAGACAATTTCATGAAAGTCTCTGCTACAACGCGCACTGTATTACCGCCAAAGCGAATCGTCAACGTTTTTAATTGATTTTCACATGGTTTATAGTGGAGAAACGGTTCGCGTGCGCGACTCGCGTGATTTGTACGGCTCGGCATCGCACGTGACGTCGCTCGGGGAACCTTCTCCCCACGGGGAGGGGTCAACTAGACCCCCGCATACCAGTGCCGGGTGCAGTAGCATGTCCGACCCCGTTTCGCTATGAAACGACAGTTTTATTTCCCCCTAACTCGAGCCAGAGCAAGAAATCTGATTTGTCCGTTCCTTATCTAGGCTGTTTGATGATGAGTTTGTTTCTTTAAAATGCCTACGAGTCTTCTTTATTGAAAACTATAACGAAGAGATATCAAACACATTTATCCATCATCGTGGTTTCAATACCTACTTACCAAAAAATAAAAAATGGCAAAATCAGAGAGACGAACTTCATATTTGAAAAATGTACTAATTTAGAAGGTGAGGAGCGCCCAAACGAGTGAAAAGGTGAATACTTAATGAATGGTTGATAGGTTTGATTACTTATTGTGGCCATATCATCGATAAGGACAGGAAGGAAGGAGAAGATAAGGACCGCTAGATGGTGTTTTCCAGTTCAATATATCTATGACTTTGCACCTGACAATACCCAATGTATTTACTGAAAAAGCACTTTCAGCTAGATATGCACTATCACATAAAAATAGGTACCCATAGAAGTAAGTATAACAAGAATACTCTTTATAAACGTTTCAATTTCAAGTAGAATTTTTTTTGTTGGCCCGCGCTATTCCTTAAAACTAATTATTTTATAGCTCTCTTTGTGTAATGATGAAAATGAAAATTTGCTGAAAAAATATAACTTATATTTCTACTAAAACAACAAATGTACAAAATAAACAAGCAAATGTACAATTATAATACATAAAAAACTTCTTCGAGGCTGCCGCTGCTGCCAATCGGCAAGGTTCCCAGTAGGCTGGCAGCGTTTCCTCTTTGGATGGCCAAGCTGATGCGTTGGCGGAAAAAGCTCCCCGCCCGCCGGTCACCCGAGACCTCGATTAATTTTTTACATAAAATATTTGCGAAACGACGAGCTTCAGACCCCCACGGACCTATGGTCTCAACCGCAAAAGGCATAAATTGATAATTTGGACCAATACAGGCGTACTTTTTGAATTTTGAATTTTCCGCACCTTTCGCAGCCGCTCCCGCGGCTTTACAAGTCACCGGTAAGTGAGATGGCGCAAGTGTATCGACACAAGTGGTATCCCACACCAACGGCTTGCCGACACTCCACGGGATCAAAGTCATACCATCCGGCCTCTTGCCGTCGCCACGCGAAATACCGACTGATTCGAGTACAGAAGGCACGCCGGCGACAACAAGAGCCCTACGGATAATATCATTAAGAGCCACGTGGCGTGAAATACGACCGGCGCTTTGAGAACACGAAAGCCCATGATGGCCGAGCTCATTGACAAGATTCCCACAGCGGCAGCGATGAGGATGATTGGACCTAGAACCAAGACGAAGACAAATGCACAAGCTTAATGTTATGCGGTCTAACAAAGTCCCGATATTACTAGATGGAATGGCTTGCAACCAGTGACCTGATTCACTCTGAGAGACAGCTAACAAACGTGCCCGGTCCGAATCAGTAGAAAAATCAGAAAATAAAATTTGCCAAGTTTTTTCGCAAAGAGGTTTGTCCCATTCTCTCTGAGAGTGACTCAAAGTCGGAATATTTGTGCCTGGACAAGCTACCTGCCAAGCATTTCTGGCATCGGATAGGTAAAAAACCTCAACAGATCCAATAGTTGGTTCCAAAACAGATCTGACGAGGTCACTCACACTGTATACCGAGGACAGAAATGCCGGCAGTGATACGCTAGAAATTTTACGCACTCCTAGGCCACCATATCGTACGGGTAGGGTGGCTTGAGACCACACTTTGTTGTCGTCTAGGCAACAATTTAGGATTTTAGAAAGAGAAATTTTGATCATGTTGTCCAAAGTTTCTAATAATTGATCGAATTTGAATAAGTGGGTGCAGCGGAGTAAATACGTAAACTTCGGCACAAAAAGACATAGTCGTATAATAAAAAATGCATAATGCGCATTTATGTCATAAAGTCGATTAGAGGATTCATTAAAATTTTGTATCTTTTGCTCAAAAAACCCAGGAATGGATTCATCTAAGACGGGGGCTCCGAAAAGAAGAAGCGAATCCCTTGAGATTAATTTAATATTTGGTGCCAAATCATTAAAATCTTGAATAATTTTGGATTTCTCAGATTCAGGAACAGAATCTGAAACTAGGATCTCGCATTTGGAGCAGTTAAAATCAAGACCAATTTTTTTAAATTTTTCAGTTAGAGATTTTAAATCTCTGATAACAGAAGTCGCATCACCTCCAAGAGTTCCATCGTCTAGATACCAAACATTAAATTTAGACTGTAATTTAGATATGATTGGTTGAATGGCCAAACTAAAAATGGCAGGACCGAGAGGATCGCCCTGCTGACAACCTACACCGGAAATGATCGGTTGTGTTTTATAAAAAAGTTTTGTAGGATGGCCATAACATTGCCACAAGTAAGAATATATGTCAGGACAAATATCCCTAATTTGTGTCAACATAGCGGCCCTATCGACAGAGTTAAATGCATTTTTTATGTCAACCTTAAGCAGAACATCACCTCCGTTATTTAAAAGAAAGGTCCGAGCCGCATGTACCGCTGCCTCACAACCTCCCTTTGAGCCAAAACCAAGTTGAATTGGTTGAAATAAATCAGTAGCTAACGGGAGAATGTGACGACAGCAAATTTTGGAAGCCATACGACGGATAGTATTACCCACCGCGATCGGTCTTATACCACCGTCTTTTTTGGAAAGGGCGCAAAGGTTGGCCCCATAAATGATCTCGGTGATGGGGCTCGGCACCTTTCCTGCCAACATAAAATTTATAAGAGAGGTTAATCTCGATAACAATTTAGTGCCAGCGGCACCACAAACAAGATCTTTGTAATGCTGTGGTGTAAAACCGTCGAGGCCGCCAGCAGAGCCAGGTTTAAAGGATAAAATTACATTTAGAAGATCTTTGGAGGTACAATTTAGACAGGTTTGGTCAGATGAGGGTCAAGTTTTCACGAAAATCTAAATTTTCCCATATCTTTTTATCGTCTTGACTCAGGACCTTGATTTTTTATACCTGATAGGGATTATAGACTTCAGTATCTGGTATAAATTTCAACTTGCTAGGTCCACCCGTTCCTGAGAAAATTGGTGGTGACACACGGACAGACGGACGGACAGAGAGACGGACAAGAAAGTGATCTTATAAACCTTTATAAGATCACTTTCCGTAAAAACTTTTTTTACCTTTTGAGGTACGGAACCCTAATTACAATTCTCTAGGAACAATATTATTTTAAATATTGCAAACGTAATACTAAAAAGCTGAAACTTTAAACAACTGAATTTATCTTAATACGTGAAAAACAGAAGAGGTATACATGCAATTATTCACCTTTTAAATACAATCTTTCTCAGTAATGTAAGTCACGACCAACTACTAATGATTACTGACAGTGTCAGCTTTCAATTACTAACAACAAAGTTCGTTAAAACTCGCAGCACTTGCGGGATGGAGGATCAAAATAATTCACACAAATTAATATTAAACCTATTGCCACAGATTGCTATACATACATCATAAATGTTCAACATTTTCATACATTCAACTGGTAAAGCCCAATATTTATTGATTCAAGGTTACGACTGACCAAAGGTACATGATTAATTTATAGTTATATTATTTTTTTTCATTATAAATAGATCATACATAAGTACTACCAGGTTTTTCTCCAAGTAGGTTAAAAGGGATCATAAAAAATCCAAGTCGTTTATCCAATCCAACCTCTTTACTTATTCTAACCGTACTTTTGTAGCCGTAATCAACAAGGGAAAGCTTTCTCTTTGATCTCATCGGGCAAATATTCAAGGAATTGCTATTTTCACTAAGCTCTTTCGAGATAAACAAAATCTAATTTCATCTATTTAGCGTTATCTGCGATACATTTATTTTGTGTTTCAGAACTTGGTATTTTTGGTAAATGAGATAAAGCTAAACAAATTGTTTAAATATAAGTTTGAATTTCAATTCATTTTGTTAAGTTTATTTAATACCAGACGTCGTCCCGCGGTTTTGTTCACGTTTTGAAATGTAAAGTAGGCTATAGCACACAGGGCGGTGGCTGCCACGCATCATACTTGTGAACAGATACTGCTTGTGGGGTCTGGTCGGCTTGAGTTTGTTGTTTACTAAGTCTGGCTGACTAATTAAATTCTATAGATTACCTACTATTTTTTCCGCCATAACACGCAAATATTATCAGTGAGACTAGATAAATAAATTATTTAATGTAATAGGTGTTTTGAAAAGACTAATTGCTTAGTTTATTGCCGGCTCTTCTCAGCAAAAGCAACCTTCCGAACCGTTCAGTAGAGTCTGGTGGTCTGACTATTCATAAGGCCTATTTGAATGAATAAACATTTCAATTTAATCAGGGACAATTTAGCGTTAAAAGAACTTTCAAATTCATAATTCATATCAGTAGTTTCAGAAATTACCTCGTACAGCCAAACTTACAAACTTTACCTCTTTATAATATTAGTGTAGGTAGATAGTTGTTACTTCTAGGTAGTTATAAATACCATCTCTTGGCTTTCTATTTTTATGTTCAGATTTGATTATTTTACTTATTGGAAATGTATATTTCAAACTTATTAAATAGTTATATATCTTTATACTTGACATTTCTAGAAAAACTACACTTGCTATATATGTATATAAAATCAAATGTAATAAAGCATTTTCAAAAGTTTACGTTTCCAATATCCCCATACAAATTTATTTAACCAGTGTAAATAATATCAGAATCATGCTTGTGTTATATTACACGGTAGCCGATAAAACTTAAAGGATATTTTTAAAATTCCCCGGTGCTTGCCGATGGAAACAGAATACGAAATTTCCTGGCGCTCGGAAGAATCAAGTGTTTTATCCGAACGGTAACTATTTCTGGCGCAACACAAATAAAACCAACCAATTGGGGTTTTCTAGTGGATCTTATAATGGACTTGATGGTCCTACTGGCAAGAAACTTTAATATGGCGAGGTACAATTTACCTCCCTCTAGAGTATACTACGGATTAATTAATACAAAGCAAAAGTATGGACATTTTTTATGCTGTTATTATTTAAACTTTATTAGGTATAGTTACCTATATTCATTCAGTAGTAAGTTTTTTCTGAGACATTAACACTATGTGAGTCCTTGAGAATCTCTACCTTTTACATATTACGTATTTATTATTTAATCATTATTGAAATTGAAGTCAAGTTTTATATTATTCTTTGTTCAAGTGCTTTCGTAAGAACAAGTCAATATAAAAACATTTAGATTTAATTTTTATTTATTAGTCCACAAACATTACAAAAAATATAAAAACACTCACAAAACCAGTATGATCTACTTGGTCACATTGCTCTAAATTGCATTACATCAACTCAGACTCATTCTGAAACTCTAAAGCATATTACTTAAGTATCATTACCAAAACCAATGCCCAACTTTACCTTACGAGCCCTCACACAAGTTTATTACCAGCAAGAAATCGAATTTCCCTCATTGGTCTTACATGGTAAGCTCTCTCAGAAATCAGGAGGCGGGCAGTACTGGCAAGGGGCCAACTTCGGAACTAGTGTGGTCTTTTTACATTTAATGCTCTTAAGTTTGATGTAGTGGACTGCCCAACTTATGAGCTAGCTGAGATTAATACTGTTTATTTTGCTAAGAGGTTTAGCTCAAATTGCTTTCTCGCAAAATTGATGTAACATGATGAAAAAGTTTGATATGAAGCAAAATTGTATGTTCCACCTAAGCGTATCATGTCAAATTAAGTATTTCATACAAGCTTTTTTACAAAATACATTCGATTTAATCATAAGTTTATTTACTTGATTTTTCGGAGAATTATAAACAAATATAAAACTTTACACAATGTTGAGTATTTTTCGTACTTTATTTAATAAAAATATTTTAATTTCCCCGAAGTCTGTCTCGTGCCCTGTAAACGTCAGCGAAAATAGCTTTATTTTCAGCTCGCAGCATTCATGAGCAAGTTTTTATTGTGCCCCCGTCGTTTGTCACTAGAAGACAGAGGGAAGCGTTAATTTGACAAGGGATCTCCTGCCACACTGACCCACTTGCGTTTGTGAGGATTACGCCATTCTACTTGTTACCTTGTCACAGTTTTTGGAATCATTATAAATTATACCAAAGTTTAAGTGGAGTTGTAATGAGAATTGTTTGTTTGATTTATGATTTGTGATTGGCAAACATTCAACTATACATTTTACTTAATGGAAAATGTTTGGCTCATTTGAAACCTCGAATATTTTGAATATAGTTAGGTATTCCCAATAGATGAGTGTATATGAATCAGACGGATGAAAAGTTCATAACTAGGAAACTAATTGGGCCCTAGAGTCCAGATAGTCGTTGTGGATGACTCTCCAGAGCCTAAAACGGGTCTGGTATTCGGGAGGTTTATTTTATTTAGGGTTTTGTGCGGTTACTAAATTGTTGGTACTTTATTATTTTGTTTTCCGTGTATTCCAGTATTTTATTGAATTTATGAATCAATAAAGTTTAGGTTTAGAAACAGTAAGTTTACACTTTTATCTCATTCTATACGTACCTAACTACCATTCGGTTCCGGCGCTCGCCAGCTCTTTAAAAAGCTGCCTAATAGGTTAAGGTTTTGTACCGGGGACCGAAGAGCTGGCAGTTTCCTCGCACTACGTATCAGCATTGCGATACAGCGAGGTAACGCTGCCAGCATCTTCAGAACCATGCCGAGGGGGCTTTTTTTAACTTTTTAAATTTATTTTAGTTATTAGTTTTAAAATGTATTTATTTAATTATTATTAGTATTTTATCATAAATACGAGGAAACTAGATGTCCGTGGAAATTAAAAAAAAAAAAAAGTTAATTTAATCACTACCATTCATATTTAAAAGATATCAAATTGTGATTTGTAAGTATGCTATATAGGTACTGTACAAGTACTTACTAAATAAATCGAAAAATGCAACATTTGAATTTTTTTCTCTATTATATATAATAGAGAAAATATTCATAAATTATATATAATTTATGAAAACAAACATATAGGTGTATCAGCTTTCATAGAATGTAGGCTTGCAATAAAAGTAAGGGCAAAATACCCATAAGATATTGTCCACTATCGCAAATTAAATTAAAAACAATTCTTTCCTCAGCATCAGATAATGTCTATAAATTGTATAATACTGACGTTAGCCACCACAACATGGCGCTGTCGACAAGTGCTTTCAACATAAACCAAATTATTTAGACACCCCTTTCCTTAAACTAATAGGCAGAAACTAAGGTGGGCGGCGAGATTACAAGGGTCAAATTAAATCAGACGCATGTATTCAAAGAGCGAGTGCTATTTTATGATCCGTGAATATCGCGCAGGCATTTCTAGATGTTCGGATCATATTTTTTATTGTTATGGAAATACGAGTTTCCCGTTAGTTGGAATTTCAAAAGGGTCGATTAGGACGTCTGGTTTTGAAGGTTCCGTACAATAAGGCGCCCCTTCTTATTTGTAAAATTTGCCCCACGGTCGAGTTCGGCTGCATTTCTTTCGAGGGTTTGGTAAATTTTTGGCCCCAAGATTTCTTTGTGATATCGCAGTGACTTTAAAAGTTTGCGTGTATTGAATTATGGGTTCCTCCGCTCGATTGGGTTTTACTACAGTGTGAAAGTTCTTACGAAGGCTATAAAATATCGTGTTCCATACATTTACATTTCATTTAAAATAATGGTATATCTAGATTTATAGTAGGTAAAAGGTAGATTGTACACGAACTACCAATGTATTATAGTTCTGAAATAACTTTTGCCAATTTCAGAATCACATGCTATAAAATATGGAATTAAATAATAAGTTTTGGAGGTTGATGTATCGTTTATGGCGAAGTTATTGATGTATCTATCTAGCAGCTAACTAAAGTTTGGTGAATTACCTCATATTTATGGTTCCTCTAGCAACCATAAATATCAATCTTATTTAGTTACAGACCTACGACAGTCATTAATTTTCCAGTCAAATAACAAATCTAAAAGCTATAAACTGCACTAGTATAGTTTATAACAAATGAAACCAACAAGTTTCTCACTGAAAACTTTAAGATCGACTGATTTTATTGAATTTTCCATCCAATATGAGAAGCGACCCGTTATTGATGGAGGCGGCATGACATGGCGCGAGCGCTACAACTGTGCTCCTATCATCTGAATATTATATCTGGAAGGTTATTCAAGGAAATTTTTTTAGGTAATCTCACTTGTTTTGTTGTTATCAATGAATAATATAATAACAATTAAGAACTCAAAAGAACAAGATTGTAATTTTTATATTGAGAACATACGTGAATCCGCTGGGCACGGCTAGTTAGATTTAATTGTCTGAAGTCTTCTTTATCTTTTTTTTATTTATTTTTATATCGCACTGATTTGCTTCCAGAGCAATGCTTTGTCATCCAGCTACTTATTTTATTAATACCAAATAGCGTTCAGAAGGAAAACAAGTTCTGTACACACTTTTAAATTTTATACCATTGGTCAGACAAGCGTCTTTTTAAAGGCCCAAACGCTACAAAATATAGAACAATACATCGTATCATATTTAGAAACGACTTTGTATCTCTTTTTAAGACTGCGAAGATCCATCACTCTAGCAGCGGAGATATAAGAAAATTATAGAATAACCCATGTCCTACGAATTATTTGATCGATTAGGGTAAAATCAATAGAATATAAGTGATCGATTGGTGGATTTATTATCAAAATGCTATTAAATGAATGATAAACTAGTAAGTAGTCTCTCCAATGCGTTGTATTCATGTAATATTAAAAACTATATTTTTATCCCAGGATAAGATAAGCTCCCACGGGAACGCGGGTGAAACTGCAGAGGACAACTAGTTCTATAAAAAATAATATTGCGTTTAAATATTGTCTTTTTGTCGATTTCTATACAAAATCCCTTTCAACGAAATGAATATTCCGCTGCATAAATTATTTATGGTCAATTTCCACTCCTTTGAACGTTGATAGTTCAGCAAAACGTTAACCGTTAACCCAACCATTCGGAGGCACCACGGCGCGTGCGTTTTATAGCACGGTTATGGTATGCAAGACCCAACTTTAACTTTAACCCTTTCAACGCCACTTTCGGCCAAGATTTGAATACAATAGGTATCTTTATTTCGCAGATATGGTAAGTTTCAGGATATTTAAAGATATGTTATTGCAAAAGAAAACTTGTGTATTGGTATTTGACAACTTCGTTTTTTATAGGCTTACGTTTGGCAACAAGCTATTTATATAAAAGCGAAATACCACTCACTTGTTAATCATGAAATCTCAGAAAGTATAAATGCTACAAACTTGAAATTAAGCAAGTAGATTCATGATGAGGAGAAGGATTTTTAAAAAATCAAACCCTTTAGATTTCCCTCGGAAACGCGGGTGAAACCGCGGGAGAGCGAGTATTGTAGCTGAACTTCATAAGCAATACAAAAGTGCAGCTCTACACATGTTGGTAGGTATTTAGCAAAATACATTTTACTTGAGGTTGGTAGACTAATATGTAAGTACTACTTGGTTTCCTCACGATTTTTTCCTTCACCGAAACTATAGCTTATTCTAAAATTCGTACCCCGACCTTGGCATTAAAAGGCAATACCACTGCATTCTTGATCTCCTCGTCGCAATGTTCTGTCACAGGTTCACTCTATTTCTTCGCAAGTGGTGATGTAAGAAAGTATTTGACGCATAATTTTTTATGGCACAATCAGTTCAGTCATTTAATTAAAATAGTGATTGATATGGTGGTTTATGTTTTATTTCTTGTTCATCGCGTCCTATGTTTCATTGCGGTGCGACACACTTATTATACAACTCTACATATAAATCACAACAAACTTCGAATATTTCAAGCTTTACATTCAACGTACGCATAAAATAAAGCATATTAGCATTATCATTAGGGTGTAATTATCTATTTAAGTATGTATTTACAAAAAAAAAAAGTAGTATATGTAGTATATCAGTTATCTGGTTTCCATATTACAAGCTCTGCTTAGTTTGGGATCAGATAGCCGTGTGTGAACAAATGTCCGAGGATTTATATCAAGCAAAAACTTATCAGTTTAGTACCTATGCTACTTTTGCTAGATTGAAACAAGCTTCAGACGAGTTGGTGGTCAAAAGTTAACTTATTTACGGAAAACGAAAGCCACAATATCTGTCTTGCAGACTTAAGAACCACACCAACATATATTTTTTTTTAAAGTAAACTTAGATGAAATGCGCTTACTGATTCACCCCTGTCTCTAACGCCAAATGGTGCGTGCATTTTAAAATGTTTAGTTTATTGTGCGATTATGATAATCAGTACCTATTCTTAGTTGAAACAGTGAACTTCTTAATTGCAACATTAATACGTTTATACGATTATAAATCCAGAGTATTCTCCACCATATTATCATTTGTTTAATATGGATTATGAACTCTGTGAATGTTGGTGTATTAAACAACACCCATTATGGGATGCTAACTGACTCGTATAACGACCCATTTGAATGCAAATTCATGTGTACCAAGATAATTTAAAGGATTTTAGTTCTTAAGATATTAGGGGTCGTAGGTCACTTTGCACATGGACTGGGTAAGTAATTACTTGTATTGTTATTGTTACAGAAGCATAATAACAATTCTGTGTAATACTTCGTTACTAATGATGTCAGATTTCTAAATATTCCGACGGAGATTGGTCAGAAAGAACATATTATTTTCACTATCAACATCAGACAACAAATCAATCTGTAGATGATGGGAGAGGAATAAAAACAGTTTTTTTTTGTTTTAACTTTTTTTGTTACAGCTATTTGACACTTTTTAGTGGCAAAAATATTTCTTTATTTTTCAAATTTGGGACACTTAAGGAACACTTATTGAACGTCATCTTATTGCTATGTTTTTATGCTATTGTTACAACCATTTCCAAATAAATTTATATAAATTTAGTAGTTTAGTATTTAGTACGCGTAATTGAATACAACTAAACAAGTTTCAATTATTTGTTTTAAATTCGTTTTAATTTAGTTTTATTTTTCAGTGCACATCGTCGTTTGTCGACACAATCTTTTAAAAATCAGTTGGAGCAACTACATAAAAAATAAACGACTAAAACAAGTCTCACTAAGTACTTACCTACCGGTATTGTATGCAAAGTAACCAAGTCCCTTAATAAGCTTTTGTGAGATCCTCATCAAAACATAATGAGTTCAACAGAACATTACAAGTAATCAAGCGAAAAGTAATCTCGATGTTTAACAAACAGCCACTCAAGGCAAGTTTTAACATGTCATCAATCATTGATAGATTGATCGATGGTGTTAGGTTAACCAGTAATGAAATTTTACGCCCGCATTCAATGCATTTTGTTACGGTAATTACATCTTTAGCTTGATGGAATGGGCGACGAGATTTTTTATTTACTTACGGGGAATCATTTAGATACTTAGTAATATTCATTTAGTTTTTCAAAACGATAGCATGCATTATAATTATTTGCAGAATATAGGCAAAGAGTTAATTCTTTAGCATAAATAAGTACTATTACTTAACACAGAACAAATAACTGTCGGACTCGCGCACGAAGGGTTCCGTAAAAACACGTTTGTTGTATGGGAGCCCCCATACAACAAACGTGATTTTTTTGCCCCTTAAATATTTTTATTATTATGTTTTAGTATGTGTTGTTATAGCGGCAACAGAAATACATAATTTGTGAAAATTTCAACTGTCTAGCTATCGCAGTTCTTGAGATACAGCCCGGTGACAGCCAGGAGGACAGACAGCGAAGTCTTAGTAATAGGGTCCCGTTTTTACCCTTTGGGTACGGAACCCTAAAAATGGTGTGAGTTACGTAATAAACAAATCGACGCATAGCTGTCGTATACTAGAAAATATTTAACGCTCACAAGATTTGTCTTGAATCATTTATTATCCCATTTCTAGAACAGAACACCCGCAAGCTAATAAGACATGTATTAAAAAGGCTTTTAAATCGAAACGGCATGACACAGAAGCAACAAAAACTGACATCGAGACGTGGATACGAATAAAGACGCTCTGTGACAGCCTGAGATGCCAAGATATAAGGAAACCAAGATAAAAACGCACATATTATTACAAAAGTTACTGTGAATTTGATTCTTATGAAAGACAAAATAAGAGCTAAAACTGTGTTTGATTGAGTGAATGATGTTTGCAAAGGTGAACAGTCTTTTAGGTGTAAATTATTCAAACTCGGCTCATCCAACGATGCTTGGCTGGGTCTACTTTTTTACCGCCGTAAGCCTGTCTTTAAAGGTAAACGAAGGAATTATTTAGAGGGGCCGGATCAAGAATTAAACCACAAGATGTCACTGTTGAATGCTGATTACGACCCAGATCAAGGTTTCCAGTTGAATTTTTGAATGATGCGTCAAGATGTGTTTTCGTTTTGGTTGATTTATTTTCTTAATTTGAGTCTAATGTGATTATGAAACGGGTGAATAAATTTATTTATTTTTTATTTTGTACATTTGCTTCTTCCATGTGTTTTAAGTTGAATTTGTATTGTGAGTTTATTGGTCGTATATTGGTTTCATTTATTATTTTGCAAATATTATAAATCATCGACAAAATTACAAAAAACAATATATGAAAACTAGGTCCAAATATTCATTTCATACTAAACTAAACAGTTCATAGTAAACAAAAGCTTCGAAGTGTTCATTTCTATACGCTGTTTCCAGAATTAGATATCCTGCTGTAATTTCATGTGATTATTGACGTTTTGTGTAATTATGTCAGCCATTTCAACCTCAATACGCGACTATGAAGCCTGAAAACACAGGGAATTGCATTTCCGAGTGCTTTCAGTCAATACATTATTTCTGATGAAACTATCGATAATAATTGTCCAGTAATACAATCATTTTATTTTTATCGATAACTTATACCTTTATTATTATATTTTAATAATTTTCATTTATATAGAGTTATCGCTTTCGTCACATTTAGATACCTATATTTTGCAAGAGAACAACTTTCTACACAACCCAATAGTATTTCCCCTTTCGATATTTAACAATGAAAGCATTTCTCATTAAATCACAGTCATGTCTCTTTCATCATCGACGGGCCGGTTGGCGTGGTTGGTCAACACACTACCAATCACGCCGCAGGTCATGGGTTCGATTCCCATCCAGGACATTCCATCCACATTTGTGTGCATGAACATGTGTGTTTGTTCTGAGTCTGGGTGTAATTATCTATTTACAAAAGAAAGTAGTAGGTATATGTAGTATATCAGTAATCTGGTTTACATATACAAGCTCTGCTTAGTTTGGGATAGCCGTGTGTGAAAAATGTCCCGGGATATTTATTTATTTTTAAATAATACCCAAAAAGATATCAGAACCAAAAATGACCTTGTATAGTCTAACGCCCAAGGTATACTTCGTGACCGCGCGACCATCCATTCGCCGCGCACCATACCTGCATAATGTACTACACTATCATAATAAAATAATCTATCGATATCGATAATCTTTAAAATTGTCCCATGTATTCACTCACATGTGGAAGCGACTAATGAGTGATTGTTTGCATAGTCATAGTTTATGAGCCAGAGAGATACAAGGGCTATTATTTATTCTAAAAACACAGGTAAAACTATAAGGCAGAACCTAGTAGGTTAATACAACAAGGATGAATGAAATGAAAAATAAATTTCTATGGATATTCGTTCGAATGTTGAATATTCTTTTCGATTAGATTTTTATGTTTCAGTAAATTCAAGGTAAAACTGACTTATGCCTCGATAAATTACAACCTATTTAATATGTGCATACGAGGCATGCCTTTTAAGTTCTGTCGTTTCCATATTCCCCGGCAATTTTGAATTTGGAACTGTTCTATATTCGAATGTGTTTAAATTTAGAATCTCAAAACAGTTGAAAGTATTAGGATTAATGCTATTGTTTAGTCACAGCGTCGATTGGAATCTGTCAGGTTACGTACGAAAATGAATCTTTCTAAGGAAAATGTTCGTGCAATAATTTTATACAACTTTAGAAGAGGCCTGACACGGCTTCAGTGTTATGAAGAGCTAACATCTGTGTTCAGTGATGAAGCCCCATGTCTGCGGACTGTCGAACGCTGGTATTTAGAATTCCAGCCTGGACATACTAGTGTTAGTGACAAATCTCGCGAAGGACGCCCAAAATCCACCTTCACTGAAGATAACATCATTGCTGTGAGACAACTAATTATCGAAGATCGTCATGTGACGTATCGAGAGATAGAGGCTCTATTAGGCATCTCAGGGACAACCATTCAGAAGATGTTGCATGAAGCGCTTGGTGTGAGAAAGCTAGTTTGCCGTTGGATACCGTATCTGCTTTCTGACGATCACAAGGCGGCCCGCGTCAGATGGTGTAAGAAATCTCTGCAAAGGTTCAACCGATAAGAGTCAAATCAAGTCTACGACATCATCAGTGGTGACGAATCTTGGATCTATGCCTACGATCCTGATTCCAAACAACAATCTACAATCTGGGTCTTTCAAGACGAGCCAAAGCCGACTAAAGTTGTTCGTTCTCTAAGCACTTCAAAGAAGATGGTGGCCACGTTCGTTGGAAAAACCGGCCATGTTGCGACTATTGCACTTGAGGATCGTAGAACGGTTAACGCAGAGTATACCACTGTATACCACAGTTTGTTTACCACAAGTCATCGCCGAACTTCGAAAATCAAACTCAAAGCGACGCATCATCCAAGAAATTCTTGACCATCCTCCATACAGTCCTGACCTAAGCCCTAACGATTTTTTTACATTTCCTAAAATTAAGAAAAGTCTTCGTGGTCAAAGTTTCCAGCCCGGTGAAGAAGCAGTCGACGCTTTCAAGTCAGCCATTTTGAACACCCCCACTTTAGAGTGGAATAAATGTTATAATAACTGGTTTGAGCGAATGGAAAAGTGTATTACTACATGGTGAATACTTTGAAAAACAATAAAAAGTACTATAAGGTTCTAGTTGTGTTTTTTTCTTCAAACGACAAAACTCAAAAGGCATGCCTCGTATAACACTTGCTAGAATAGTTTGTTATAGTTACTGAATTTATTTTTAAATATTATTAGGTCGGGGAAAAAGTTTTTTCGTATTATATATTATAAGAAAAAAAAGTTAAATTTATTTGGATATGCTGTTTGCATCTGGCTCTATATTTGGGTGCTACACGCACTAACTCACTGGAATGAATCTTGTACGCCTTTGCGATTCTCTATTGAAACGTAATGAAACTGAACCATTTCTTAAGAGATTGATTACTGGTGATGAAAAGTGGATTACCTACGGTAAGAACGTGAAAAAAAATCATGGTCAAAGGGCAGTCTACTATCCACAAGACAGATTATAGCTCCACAGATTATAGCGAAACCCGGATTAACTCGCAATAAGGTGATGCTGTGTATTTGGTGGTATTGGAAGGGCTTCGTTCATTATGAGCTATTACCACCAGCTCATAAGACTCAAATATAATAGATAAAAGGGCCGGAATTAATCAACAGAAAGGGTTTTTTCATCATGATAACGCCAAATCACACATGATAAAAAATTGCTTGAATTTGTGCATAAAATTCGATAAAACTTTTTTCCTATTAAAATTATCATGTAGAAAACATTTAACTGTTACCTACTCATCAAAAATGAAATAAGTAAACCTATCTTTAACAACTGGCGATTTCTGCGGTCTATCGATTATATTATATTGATGAACATACTACTAAAGTTTACTTTATGGAACAGCCGTCGGCCACCATGCCTCCGTAAAGACACGCCTACATTCGTGGCCACCATTTTTGGCTTCATGAGGTCTTGACATTGTCCAAGTGTTTCTATCTGGGAGAATTACTTTCTTATTACTTTCAAAGCGTTAGTTGTGAGATAGTAATGTGAAATAGCCGATGTTTGGTCAAATGTTTATCCAAACATTGGATTATTTGAAACCCTATAAGCTCCCATCCGCGTCTACACGGAATCTTCTAATATTTAACAAATTAAAAGGAACATTATTGTATTAGGATATAATCTATATTCCTATGTGTCAAATTTAAATCTGTTCAGCTATTACGGCTAACAAACAAAAAAAACAATTAATAGTAGTAATTTCAAAACAGGCATGTATGGTTTATGCCATTTGAACGGAAAAGAAATCAAGAAAAAGAACATTCAGCTAAATATTTCCGTGCATAAATTCCAATTTTAAATTTCCCGCTCTGTGCATATTAAAACATTTCATTCGCCATTTCAGTAGTTGCTCTACCAGGCGTGCTGAGCTCCACGGGAGGTCGGTTGAGTGCACACTACAAAGGTCGGCAGTGATGTGTTTTCCTTTTATTTATGTGAGCCTGGTACTTTTGCTTGAACATAAAGAAGAAAAATTCCAACTGCGTACCTATTGAATAAAGAAAAGTCGTCACCAAAATAGTAGCATTTTCCAACTGAGGATTTGTAAAAAACGAGCCATCGAAAACTTATTTAATAGGTTTAACAACGCGAAATCCAGCGTCTACAAATAATATCAAGGTAAAGACCGTTCAAAGAAGCAGTGATATTAAGCAATACAATTACTTAGCACTTTCCCCATTTGTCCGCGAAGATAGACCCCGTTCTCTATCAAAAAAATCCAATTTCGCATCCGTCTATAACATGTGACGCCGAGAAAAAAAACGCCGACTCTGACAAAGCTGTCATAAAGTTCCCAAGTAATTCATAAACTGGGAAAGTGCCATTCCGTTGGTGCCCTACTGATTCGTCCCTACGCGACAGAGCCCTATTAATTTTTACGATCCATTTAATTCTTTAACCTGGCAGAATCGATTTATTACAGTTTTATCGCCAGGCGAGATTTAACGCGAGTTGTAAAGCTTCTGTCGGTGTCTTGATACAGTATCACATTGGAAATCAGCACTGATGCCCGCTAATTTGATCCTACTTTATTTATCAATAATGAGAATGTTCATGTACCTATTTAGCTAGGTACTAACAATCTATACATAATAAATATATAAAATAAAATAAAAATCTATACATATTCGAACTAATATCGAACCCTAGTTGGCGTGATTAGTTAAACTACTACCTATCACGCAACAGGTCGTGTCTTCGATTCCCATTCAGGACAAACATTTGTGTACACGTAATTTATTTTCCCAGGATATTTATTATTATTATTATTTATTAATGAAGAACACTCTATAATTTCATATCAGACATAGCCTTATTAAAAGCTAGATATTTGAACAAACATGGCCGTAGAATATAACAGTTTGTATGTACAAAACAGATAGGCAACAAACCAGCGCGTGCATTTCAATCGTAAATCAATGAGAATGAATTCACTTTGCATACATTGCTATTAGCACGATCCACCGCTTTCATGCAGCACCGTTTCATAAAAATGTTCCCGAAAACACGACAAAGACATATTAATAATTGTATTTTCTTGTAAGTAAAGTGTAGTAGTATGTTTCCCGTAATAAATACGCGCTAGTTTGATTTCTTGATAACTAGAAACAGAATAATATTTCTCAGGAATATGTGGGTTTTATTTGTATTTGCAGCTAATTATGTGGTGCCATGTAACAACTGTTGTCGTACAAGATTGTATCAATTTTTTTATAGAACTTGTCCAAGAGTAGTAGCGTATATTTTTTATGCGGACAAGCTCTGATATAGCGACAATATTTTTTTTTACATTTTGTACAAGGTCGGAACATATTTTAGTTCTTCCTTGGTTGCTCTGCTTTACATATCTATATTAAAATATTATGTATTTATGATTGAACCACTAAATAAAATTTCCCGGTTTTCCATAAATTTTATGATGATTGTGTGTGCAATATGTAAAATTTTTAGAAAATAGGTTAAACTTCCGATTTTAAATTGCATTGCACGATAAGTATGTTAAATTATTATTACTATTTGATTTTTATACGCAAGCGTTATGCGTTAAGTCTATTTCTTTTTACTTTGCTTGCGAGAAATGAAATTTAAAAAACAGATTATTACACTTACTACCCTATAAACTAGGATAACATAAATTGAAACAAATCAAATATCAACAGCAAATAGTACAGTTACACCATTCTGAACGCGTTGTCAATAATGAAGGCTGATCGTCGGGATCGAATCAGCGAGTTTGCAGTGCATGCATTGAAATCATAAATCAATTGGATAGCCGATTACTGTGTGTGCTCAGCTATTAGCAATGCTTCCATCGTGAGTGCTTGTTCTAGTTGGATAGGTACGTTGCATATACATTATTATAAAGCTCAGAGTGCGACTAAATTTAAATATGCTTTTTTTTACTTCGAATTTAATTGTTCCAATTTTGAATTTGAACTAGTCCAATGGAATTTTGTTTCTTAGTGGACTGGTGTTACTAAAGTTGACTTGAATGACCAGTAAATACGCGAACCAATGAAATGACGACATCCAGTGGTCCGATTAGCCATATTTACGACTAGCTGTCCTCCGCGGTTTCACCCGCGTTCTTCAGACTATAATCTATCTCTTTGCCAAATTTCATCCAGATCCGTTCAGCCGTTCTGCCGTAAATGAGTTACAAACATACATCCATCGAAACTTTCACATTTATAATATTATTAGGATTAACAACTCCAGCTTTACAAACAAGATAAATAAAATCTGATATAGATTTTTTTTTAAATATCATCTAGGCTTTGTGTGCTTACCAATTTCGGTCACATCTTCTATTAAACATGGTGAGATTGCGGTCAAACATAAGCTTGTACAAAAGTTTAAAAAAATGTTCCCGCTTGCATGTCAGATTTCTGATTTAAAGTGACTCAAAACACTCTCAAGATGAAAAATCTTTAGCCACGCACTTACCCACTTTTATCGACAGATGCACTTGAGAGCCAGTTGCCTTTTCGACATTATAAAAATTCAACACATTAGCTAAGCCCTCATTATTGCTAGATTAGAAGCACCGGTAGTCACTTCCCATCAGCAAACCGCTACTCAGACCTTTGTAATTCGAGGCGGTCTTTAACACCAAAAATATTAAGCAAGTGCGAGTCGGACTCGGAATAAATAATCACGTTTATTGTATGGGAGCCCTCCTTAAATATTTATTTAATTTTATTATTAATTATTTAAGTGAAAATACAACTGAGTATTTTGTGAATATTTCAAGTGCCTACCTGTTGCCATTATTGATATCGAGCAAAAAAGGGCAAAAAATAGCGTTTGTTGTATGGGAGCCCCCCTGAAATATTTATTTTATTTTGTTTTTAGTATTTGTTGTTATAGCGGCAACAGAAATACATAATTTGTGAAAATTTCAACTGTCTAGCTATCACGGTTCTTGAGATACAGCCTGATGATGATATCGAGCAAAAAAGGGCAACAAATAGCGTTTTTTGTATGGGAGCCCTTAAATATTTGTTTTATTTTGTATTTAGTATTTGTTGTCATAGTGGCAACAAAAAAACATAATTTTTGAAAATTTCAACTGTCTAGCTATCACGGTTCTTGAGATACAGCCTGGTGATGATATAGAGCAAAAAAGGGCAAAAAAATAGCGTTTTTTGTATGGGAGCCCCCTTAAATATTTATTTTATTTTGTTTTTAGTATTTGTTGTTATAGCGGCAACAGAAATACACAATTCGTGAAAATTTCAACTGTCTAGCTATCGCGGTTCTTGAGATACAGCCTGGTAACAGACAGACGGACGGACAGACGGATGGACAGACAGCGAAGTCTTAGTAATAGGGTCCCGTTTTTACCCTTTAGGTACGGAACCCTAAAAAGAAACCGTATATAACTAGTTAAACTCTATGAACGCATACATTACTTTGAACATAAAGTCGTCGTGCAAACTCAAATAATGATATCATAGCAACTATAAAACGTTTTGTGTACACGGATGCATGTAAGTTATAACTGATGGCGGAAAATCAATTTCCATCGACCCCCGACATCTCACTTACGACCCTTACCCCCCTCACTGACGCTGGCTGTTTCGCCTTCGTTACACACGTCAAAATAACAAAAAGAATGATCAATGTACTCGTAATGTTAAGCTTTACAGACAAGATGGCAATAGCAATATCGTAACAATAGTGTTTTGTGTAAGATAACATAGAAAGTCATGGCCAAGTAGTTTTCATTTGTTTTTGCACTAATCTAAAATAGTTTTGTATCTGTAATAGTAGCCTAACTACAATAATAATTGTCATTAAATTAGAAATTAAAAAGGCGGTCAAAAGAACTGACTTTTTTTATCTCAGAAGCCGGACATCGGCAGGGTCAAATGGATTTCCAAGATCATTGTATGATTCAAACCCACGAACTTAGTTAGTACTTAGTATTCAGCGTCACCACCACTGAGCTATCATTAGTCAAGTAATAAGTAGTGCCCAAGTTTGGATGTTTGTTCCTCAATCACGAAAAAACGGCTTAAAAGATTTTGATGAAACTTGGCACAAAAGTAGATCATACACTGAAATAAAACATAGGATACTTTTTATACCGGGAATCGATAAGATCCCTCGGGGACGCAGGTGAAACCGCGGGGCGGAAAACTAGTAAAAAACGTTAGTTTGAAGGACTTCATGCGCTAACAATATGTAATACCACTTTTATTTTATTTATTTTTCTCTATAAACCTAGTGTGAAATCTTCCGATGAGTGAGAGAAAATCGTCTAATGTATATTTAAATGTTGCTCGGTGGCTAATGTCCGTGACTTACGTTCACGATTTAATCGTCCTAGTGAAAATTTATTCACTTCCGAAATATGGAAGGGGACAGTGGATAGGTAGGTACCCGGAAAATATAGATGGGTATAAGATTGTCATTATTATTTCAAATGTACAATTCAATAATAATAATAATTTATTTTAGTGATCAAGGAACAAACAATAAATACCTTAATGTAAACAAAGATTTTTTCGGGAGAGTGACGCTGTCTGTACACCTGTAGATAAATAAATAATTAAAAATGTTGTATCTGAGGAACGAAATACAGACTTCAGCATCAATATTATTATGCAGGGTCTACTAGATGTAGAGTTTTGTTTTAGGCACTACAAATAAATAGATAGAACTATCTCCAAGTACCCATTGTACCTACATTCCTTTAACAAAAACATCTTACATTCTCCGGACATCGCTACCATTTGTCGACCCCGCACCATAAGTTTGACACCAAACTTGGTCGTCACGAGTAGAGAGGGGAAAAAATAAATATTTCACGGCAAGAGGGGGGCTCTTGTACCCTTGTTGGTGGAATCACGCGTCGCTTGCGCGTGTTTTCACGAAGATGGATCATTGGTACGCGCGACAAGTGGTTTTGTAGACTTGCGTTTGAGACACTGCGGTTTTGCTACCACATCTATTGATTAGACATTTTTTTTAATGTCTGGTATTCCCAAGTCACTAGCAGTTCTCAGTAAGTACCTAGTATAGAAAAATACACCAAATTTAAAATTTGCAATGTGGTGAAAAGTCAATATTGGCGCCATTGCTTAAAAAATTAATGAATGTAGTTGATAGAAATATTGATAATCAGGTAAATTGCAGCTAGAAATCTGTCATTCCTAAATGTAAGTACACAAAATATTTGTATCTCAATTAAAAGTAAATGCTGGGAGCATTAGAACCGCTCGTCTGCAACAATCAAGCTCCCTAGAAGATGGATCATCGAGAACGACGGGGGGCGTCGATCGCGCGATAAACCGACGCGATATGGAAACTACGGAATGCGCATTGAACACCGCGACTGCACGACTGCTCATGTAGGCAAGTTTGCACATAAGCTACCTGTTTTGGTTCGACTTGCGCCTTTATTTTAAAGTACATTTTCTTTGACGTGTTTTTGAATACTATTTTATTTTATACTACGAGTATCAGTCATCTGGTTTCCATATTACAAGCTCTGCTTAGTTTGGGATCAGATAGCCGTGTGGGAAAGAAATCCTTGGATATTTATTATTTATATTATTTTATTTTTTACAGATACGGACTGAATTAAATCTAAATAAAATACGTCTAACCCCTTTCCACACATAAATAAAAATATAGAAAGAAACGAGGGATATTTACATACTTATTCGATATCGTTGTGTTTATATTAAGATAACAACTATTTAATTTTTACAAAACGAAGCAGTCTGCATATAAAAAGTAACATCTTGTATATACGCCTAATATATTATTATATTTATAAACCTAAACAAGAGTTTACCTACATCAAAGTCTAAAAGCAACTGCTATAAAGAAAATATATTTTCTGTTTCCCTCAGAATTATGTTAGTCCATTGTACAGCCTTAAGCTTTCCCGTGAAACGTGACCTAAGTAAGAAAACTTGTTAACATTACCTAACAATCTAGGCCGCCTGTCTCGGGGTAAAACAAAGAAAATAATAGCCCATTAAATTCGAGGAACTTGATTTCAATGTAAATATGTATAAATGGCATAGTGAAGTGACTAATGGAATTGTAACTTCCAACACTTAAGTAATTATATATTTATACACTAATATTATGGTACTGTTTTAAAAAACGGCCAGTAGTCAGCCAGTCGGGTACTTTGTAGTACCTACCCAAAAGCACCCGACTGGCTGGCTACCACTATTATGTTGAAAATCTGTCGCCAAGCTCCTATCGGTGTGTTCCGACAGCTGCACGTGAGACCCAGTTCCCATATAGGCTTTGTCTGCTTACCACATGATCACTTACCATGGTGAGATTGTGGTCAAACACAAGCTTTTCCAGCATAAAAAATAAATAAACGTACAGTGATTGTTGCGTGAAATGTTTTTCCAAACATTAATAAAACAATAAAAACATGATACAACTGAATATGTACCTATCTGCCCACCATAAAGTAAACAATTGTTACACATCTAACACATACATTTTTATGACGCGTGTTAAAATATAAAAAGCGTTAAGAGTAAATATTAACATTTACTTAGACAAGTCCCATGTTCCCCTCCAGCTATGCAACGACCCCCATAGTAGTAGAAAATAGAGGTGCCCCCAATTACCGATGTTTGAATAATATCCGAATGTATGTACTTCGATATTCGAAACATCACACATTCTTCATATAAGTTTAATTAAATTCTTTATTTCTTTTATCAATTTCGTTGTTTATATTATAAGCATGAAAACAATGTGTTTTATTTTATTTGTTGAACCAAAATCATGTGATTGATCGTATATCTTGTAGCAAATAATATGACAGAAAAAACGAACGTCAATTTCCATGAAATTGTGCTAAATCAATTTCTTACATAATTAAGCCCAAAGACAAAGTAATACAACATATTATTCTTTATTAATTTCTACTGGGAATAGAATTGATTAAATTTGTTTTTGTATTTGACAGTACCTATAGCAAACTAAATTCATAGAAACTTGTTATAAAATTAAAAAATATACTGCCAAAAATGGGCAACGGCTTGGTAGGTAACTAATATACGAGTAGTTGCGGCTTCAGACCACAACGTTCATTTAAAACGGCAGTATACATACATAAACTAATAAAATATATTTACCCAGCTAATGTATTTTATTTAAAAATATTGTAATGGCCAAATAAATAGGTGGCACTAAAAATGTTAAAGTTAAAATTGAATAATTTAATTCCTGCGGATATTTTAAAATTTAATCTGAACATCACTACGTACTCACAGAGAAGAAATAACAAAAGTTTCGAAAAAAAATGGCGGAGCACCAAAAGAACACATTCTTAAAACGGCATTATCTTCTTATTTTTATATTAAACTTGAACCGGTAGGAAGTCCTGTAATCGCATTGAGCTTTTCATCATTCAAGGACAGCTGTTGCCAAAGCTTCCCCCTAGAAAACACTTTCTTTTTTTCTTATTTGTCCAAGTTTTATTGTTCATAAAGTTACGTCAAAGATCTATAGCCTTCAGCATTTATGACTATAATACTTACAAGTTACTGGTTGAGTTAGCTTTTATAATATTATTAGTTTTAATACGGTCTTGTCATTTATTTCTCATCATGTAATTGGTAATATCTATAAACAAACATCTCAATCTAATATATTCAATGTGTGTTGTGTACAGGTAACAAAAGGTATTTTTCAATTTATGAACTATGTATCTTGAAATCTTAACTTTTTTATTTCTAAAATGGAATCTTTGGGTTTTTAATCGAAATCATTTATTACGATTGAAATGATCTTTAATTAAAAATAGGACTATAGAACAATTTATACATTTATAATAAATAGGTAGACAAACATAATCTACTTATTTTTAATAAATTTTATCTTAGCTTGCGTTAAAAAAAAACCTCTTACCTATATAAAAATATACCTAGTAGATACTAATACAGATCTACCTACTCACAAAAACAATATTTTCCTCGTTCGTACAGAAAGAACAAAGCTACCTTTCAAATGTTTTTATATCCGTTATGAGATTTTAGAATTATATTTATTCGTAAAATATCATTCCAGTATTATTTAAGGGCATTAATTGAGCATGAGGTTTTATGCTGGAAGATTTTCTTTTTTTCAGTTAATACCCATTTTCGAATAGAAATAGTCTTGAAATAGACGGATGTCTACATTCGTTTTCTAAGGGTTGATAACTTATCTAAGAACAAATTTCCATGTATAATTCATGAACTGCCCAGGTGACGGGGTCGGGAATTCCCCTTAAATTATGTACATATATTGTAATAGTTATACCTACTGCAGATTTTACTTGAGTAAATTGTAAATACCCTTCGCTTTTCTTCATTATTGTGAAAGCATTACTATTGTCCCTAAAGGGCCTACACTTGTATTTTATTGTGTATATTTTATTCATGAGAAAGTATGCACTTTATTTCAAATACAATAACTTTGTTTTTGTGTTAGATTTATTTTATTGACTGAACTGGTTTTTATATTTGTGATTAATTTTAAAATAGAGTGCCTCTGTCTGGCTCTACTTACTACACATTTTATTAAGTAGAGAGTAAAAATAATGCTGCAAAAGTACTTTTTGTAATACAATTATAAGACTATCGAAAGAGATTTTATGCGTCGACTCCCACTGATGTCTTACATTTCATGACACATTTTGGCGGTGGGTCCGCCTCACCACACAATCACTCTGAAATCTGTGCTGCAATCGTTTATCACCACACAAAGTTGCATTATAGCGGTTTCCTATGCTTCTTACAAATAATAATATGCCTATATTGTAACTGCTATAATTAATGTTACTCATAAAACCATAATATTGATGTAGTGTCAAACTTGAACTAAACAGGTAGTTTGTAGGTAGGTACAAGAAAATTATTTTTTTGTAAGTACCTACAAATTAATATAATAGTACCTACAAAATAATTTTCTTGTACCTACCTACAAACTTTTTATGGTCTCTTTAAATTACTGACATGGCGTTGAGAAAACTTTTCTTATTAGAGGTTGTGATTTTGTGACCAACGATGGTCATTTATTAGATTTGTAATTTTTGTTTTAAATAGCAGCTCTAGGTATAACTAAATTATGTTTATTCCCAAATTAATAATTTAATGGTAAAACCGAGGTAAAACAGGCTAATGACAATGTACATTATTATTTATTATTTTTATCACAATTCACACATATACAAAATTTTTTTTACTCTCAATACCACGTTTAAAACAACAACACAATTTATACTATAATATTGATACACACAACCGTCGTTTACGTTTAGAGTTAAAGATGCAATGGCATCGACAAGTTTATGGGACTTTTTGCAAAATTCACATACTTGTGTCTATTTAGACGCTCTGTGGCCATGGAGGTTACACATATACAGAGGTACATATATCAAACAATACCACAGGTATTGCAAATATGTTTCCCATCCTTTATAATGCCTGAAAAAAAATGATTTCCAACTTATGGGTGGTAGACAGGCATTCTAGTAGGAATTCAAACTATTACCCCGCGTCTGCGATGTTTTTCGTCACCAAAAGCTATAACTAACCCGCGACCTTTGCCGCAATGCCACCTTCGTGAAGTATGAGTACGTTCGCTGACTCGTAAATAACGATAATGAGCAGTGACTACTGGTTCATGTACGAAATGCGCTGGAGTTAGTGAATCGACACAAGCTGCATCGCTATTACACAAAGAGAGCAAATTATAAGAGAGCATGTTAATGCGAATCCCATGAAGTCGTATATTCTCATAACAATTGCCATGAAATATTCAAATCATCTTATTGAACCATTATGAGACATTTCAAAAAGTTTTAAAGATGCTTAACAGCAAAACAAATTTCATAACAAGTTGCTGGCTCTAAGGAAAAGAGGAAACGTGAGGGAAACTTAGGAGATAGATCTTTAACGCTCGATAGAGTTTTGAGAGATGGAGCAAAAGAACTTCTCGCAGATAATAAATACTTTTCACTGGTAAACTATGCAGGGGAGCGATGGGCAAAGTTAGACCACTGAGAGAGCCATGTTTTAAATATATCTACTTTGATGGTAGACATACATATTAGGTAGGTAGTTGTTGTTAAATAGGAGTACATAGTATACGAGATTTTATCTGGCTTTTCTATACACTTTTCAGTTTAACATTTATCTATATTATAGTCCGGGAATATGTATTCTCCTATCTATACTAATATTATAAAGAGGTAAAGTTTGTGAGGTTGTAGGAGCTAATCTCTGGATCTACTGAACCGATTTTGAAAATTCAGGAACAGCTGGTACCTATATAATAATAGATTTCCGCCTGCGGTTTCACACGCTTTCCCGAGGGATCTTATCTTTTCCTGGGATAAAAAGTATCCTTTGTTTTATTCCAGAATACGATCTATCTGTATGCCAAGTTTCATCAAAATCCGTTTAGCCGTTAGCGTGTTTGAACAACGAACATCTAGACTCGCGAACATACAAACTTTCACATTTATAATAGTAGGATAGGATAGTAGGGTAATATTAGTAAATAAATAGTATATAAATAAATATAAAGTCACAATGTAATTTTATTTTATTTTTATTTAACATGATGGCTTAACATATAAATTTGACAAGTAAATAGAATACATACCTACTACGTCTCATATTTGAAACTGTCTACAAAAAATATTTAATGATTGTTAAGTTTAATATTTTTTTGGACCAAAAATAAGACCTCATTGGACCTACAACAAACGTCCAAATGTAGTTACGCAATCACTCAACCATAACCAAATCGTTTTATTCCAGAAAGCTTTGATTTATACATTCGCGACCGTTTTCCATGTGACATAACAGTGGAAAAGCATTTTAATATTATCTCCTCTAGGGAAAACAACGAAAAATCTTCCGACGTTACTTCATATTCCCCTTATAATAAATCTTAAGAGGAGACACATCTGTCAAAAGTGTAAAATATGTATTTCTTGTAACGCCGTCTTCGTCTTACTTAAGTACAAGATGCATTTTTGTTTTCAGAGGTGATTTTAAGATGAATGTTATCATGGTAAGTTGCTTTGAAAAACTTATAAGAGATATTGAGTTGATGACTGAGTGTATTTATGAGTATTTGACTCATTGTAGTATCAAAGTAGAGGTTAGAGGCCTTGGGTAGTACTCAGTAAAGACATTTGATGATAGGAACTTGGCGTGGCTTAAAATATCTATATATCTTATAAATAAAAAAAAAACGGTCAATAGCGAGTCAAGTCTCGAAGATTTTTTTCCGAATATGTTGTATTTTTTTAATGTCAACAAAATCCAGTTTGTGGATTTATTCTTTTACTTGTGCTACATGACAGTGCTTCTATACTTTTTGAGGTACGATATCCTAAAAATATATATAAAAAAATACAAATATATTTTCCATTTACCTTTCTTTAGTTCAAAAGAAATATAAAATGTTTTACGTAAAATGGTTAATAGTTAATTTACCATCATCAAAAATATTCAGCAAAAAAAACACAGTTAGATTGCAATTCAATAATTTACGGCCCTAATTTTTTTATAAGATCTAATTAGGTCAGATGTAGCTAAAATAAAGTCAATCAGAAGCATCTGATCTCCATTAATGATCAAATAATCTATAATTCATCAAATCCATCATCATACAAATCATTCAATACTTGTGAATCGGTTCCGCTTTGATCAGTGGCATCCGCAAAAGCGCCAGTAAGGATGGCGCGCCGGTCATGCGGAAGCTATCGCTTATTGAAATCGATCCACTATACCGGTGTGGTGGACGATATTTTTCACAGCCATATAACCTTGTGCCGTACTCGTAATAGTGTTAGTCACCGATATGAATTTGTTATGTATATATATTTTATTGGTTTTATTGAGGACAGATTCGCTTACGAAACTAAATGAAACAGATATTGGCATGTTTATGTTTACTATTTGACGTAGAACTAAGTTTTTCTCGGTGAAAAGGTGTCACACTCTTAGAGCAAATATTTCCTAAAGTAATAATCATAGAACAATGAATCAAACGCCGATGGATCATACATACAACTCTTTATTGTCAATATGGCTGCATAAAAAATAAAAATTACAGAAGACTATTTTATTATCACGCTATCTTAGATTGTATCCTTGACTATCCAAAAAATATCAATCCGAAACATTAATAACGCTTGCTCGGATAAATCGGATCGTTGTCACCTTTTCAGTTTCGCATCAAAGGGTCCCTTTTGATCGGTTTCCACGTCCCTAATTAGCAGAACCTCGTTCAAGAACCGTCCAGCTGGAAGATATTGTTTATTGGCAGTAGATCCGCCGCAATGGAACGCCAAGGGGACTATTGGCACGGAAAATTGAGGCAAAATCGGGTACTGGTAAACGCCTGGCCCGATTTCGTATGAGTCTTAAATTATTTAGATCGAGCTTTAAACGTGAAACACGGATGTTTTTTTTTTCAAGTAGTGTTTACCACAATTTGACAACTAATTCAAACTTTTGCTCTTTATGAATACTTGAACGGAAACTATATTACTTCAACAATGTAAAGAAAACTAAATGTACCCACCCACGTAGGTGTTTGGACAGTTTATGAAACAACTTTTATTTGTATTTATTAGAGTTTTGAAATATTTCAAAGACTTAATTACGCCTATATATGCCTAAATGTATTTGGAGCCTATATTTTACACAAGCCTGGATATTAAAATTTATTCTATAAAGTGATGTTTTACCGATCATTTCAAATCATTCATCATTGAAAACTTTTCAGATATCACATTCCAAAACGCAAACAAGCGTTTTTTACATGAAATTCCTCTTCAACCGGTTATGAGTCGCTTGCATCCATCGGCTCTAGTTTATTATTACTAGTATTATTTCTAAATGGATTAAACACCGCAAATTGAGCTGGCAACATTTTCCTAAAGCAAAAGATATTTATTAGCAATGAATTATATACCTCAGAGTACATATTAATAAATACACAGACCAAAATTATTTATTATTCGTCTGATACATAGTAATAATTAATATTTTCTTGGCATGCAATTTCAAAGTCATCATAGAAAAAGAAAAGAAACACAAAAAAAAAAGAAACACACCATCGGATTCACTAAGTGTAGGTATATTAGCTTCAAAGACTTTACCGACTGCTACAACATTGGAATCATTATAAAAAATCAAACTTACTGAGTAAAAATGGCAGCGGACCGTCATTGCAGAAGCGAAAAACATAATTGAATCCTAGAGCCGGAATGTCAATACTAGACTTGTAAGCTTTTAGAAATAAGGCTCGGTAGCCTTGAAAGACTTGTAAATAAATTAGCCAGGCCAAAAGTTCGGCCATTCGGAAGTTATTGCTTATTGGAAACTATTACTACGCCGTAACTGTATATGGGCACTCGTCCAATAATATTTCAAAACTGCCATTACCGTATTTTTGATAAGTTCTTGTCCTCCCAAATAAAGACAAAATGAGGGTAGTTGAGATGTTAGTAGCCATAGTCTGGGACGAAATGGTGTCGTTACGATTCTACTGAAACAAATGGCTTGCAAATGTTTAATTCAAAAATATTGCGCTTTCTCGAATAAGAGTTTATTTTTATAAATGGTTAATGTTACTTTTTTAAGTTACTTTATGATAAGATTGTGTTTGACCACAATCTCACCATGTTAAGTAGTGATATGACCGAAGGTGGTAAGCACACAAAGCCTAGATGCTTTACTGATAAAACTGAAATATATAGAACATAAGTTAATTGGGTTTTCTTTATTAAGAAAAATAAGAGAATTGTTTAGTTGGATAGAAAAAGCCCAGACTTTCTTGAGGAGTCATTGTCCTTTTGTTAGGCTGATAAGAATCTGTCAAACCAACTTGCAATTTAGACTGACTGTCAGTTTTGATAAGCGGCATCAAGTTTTATCACCTCTGTCTGAAAAGTTTAGTCCCTTTATTATTGAAGTAAACTTTATATCTGTCTTCATTGTGAATATAATGATATCTTATACTAGCTATCCCCGCGGTTTCACCTGCGTTCCCGAGGGATCTATTTTTTTTCCGGGACAAACAACAAAACTGCACAAAATTGCGGACAAACAACGTGGGACAATTTTTTTTCAATGTTTATATACCTATTTATGATAAAATTTAACGCAACTTGGATAATTCAGTAATCTGTTTCACCTTATCAATTTGTTTAATTATATCAGAAGCCTGAGAAACAGGCAGGTTATCTGATGGTATCCATGGTAAGTGATGATGTGGCCGAAGGTGGTAAGCACACAAAGCCTAGATGGGAACTGGCTCTCAAGTACAGCTGTCGGAACACACCGATAGGTGCTTGGCGACAGATTTTCAACTTGAGGGTGGTAGCCAACCAGTCGGGTACTACAAAGTACCCTACCACCGTGCTATGGTTTCCTCACGATGTTTTCCTTCACCGAAAGCTCAAGCTCATTGTAGGATTCGAACCCACGACCTTCGCCGCGGTATCCGACGTCACTTACCACTGAGCTATCATCGCCTTGGTGGATTGCCAATGTGATGTCGAACATTTTTACATTGCCTTCAATGCAACTTTAAATGCATATTTAGTTGATTTGTATGAATAGTTAACTTTTTCACAGTCTTTGCTTTTTCTTCTCTTTGTACAATAAATTCGTGAACTTTTGACCTCGGCGGACAAAATTATTAAAAGTAATTTCACACCTACAAAAACAGTCGATAAATTTTGTAACATCTCATACCTGCCTAAAACTGCTGAAAATGTTTTACACCATTTTGATAATTCACAGATAGCAATAAATTCCAATCGTGGCCTAAAATGTGGCAATAAAATGCCACGTGGTGAGCGGTTTATTGCTAGAAACGGAAATTTAATTAGACATTTTGTCTTCCTTGCGGGGTGAACATTTTAGTGCTCAATATTTTTCAATTAAGCACTTACTCCTTGAGCGTGATGGCTATATTAAAACTGCCATTTTATGGTGGAAATTGTCTATAGTGTAAATTTTATAGAACCACATAGTGGGCAGGTCTCATAAAATAAGGCTCATTATTATTTCATTATACTCTTAAACTCCTTATTAAGGAAGAGATACACACGTTAAGAAAGGTATATGTAGGTATTTTAGATGTAAAGGACTTTTAAAAAACAATAAATTATGGGGAAGCGTGCTATATCCAAACTAACAAGGGTCTAGCTTAGGCTCCTTGATTAGGTATAACATTAGATTAAGATACAACATAGATTTTAAAGAAATGAAATAATGAAATTTCATTACATTATATTATTTATTACGCTATCCACATTCAGTGGCTTCCCGCGACCCACACAAGATCGTCGGTCCACCGTGTTGGAGACCTGCCCATGCTGCGTCTCCCAGTTCATTGTGAAGATCCTTGGAGGAGGCCTTTGTCTAGTAGTGGACGTCTAATGGCTGATATGATGATGATGATGATGATATTATTTATTATCTTTTCGGTCTTGAACTATCGTAATATGTTCAAACTACTGCATGACGTGATCAAATACATTTTATTTATGTTTGAATATGTCTATCATATTAAGGCTCCAAAAATGTTCACTGCGCACACATGCAGCTCTTACCTTCATTGATAAACACTTATTTTTGGGGCATGGGCTAGTATCTCGCAACGCTTGTACGTACAGAGGTATCATTTCGGCCAGTATCGATCGGCCGGCTAGACGATCCGACACGCTGGGGACCATACTTCTTCAATTATTCAGCTGCCTACTTCCACGGTGGAGCTCGTTTGTTACATCTCGGCCACACTCGTCTTCGCCTGAGTGTATTGCTATTCCTCTTTTACGGCAAGGGAATGTTCATCTGTCCCTGTCTCGTGTGTCGCCCTTCGACAGTTTCGCTGTAACTGTGGACTTTAATAAAAATTCATGGCTCACTTCCTCAATTTGGACATATTCATGACTGTAAGGGTTAGATGAAATTGGAATTGCTTTGGGCTTTTCTGTTAGTACAATAATATGACATACAACCAACTCCTTACTACGGAAAAAAATTAAGCCATCTAGGTTTTGTGTGCTTACCACTTTCGGCCACATCATCACTTACCATGGTGAGATTGTGGTCAAACACAAGCTTATCAAGAATAAAAAATTAAAAAAGCCATATTTACGTTTAAGTATTACACGAATCGTTCCGAGCAATTCCATTCAACCTACACATTTAATGTTTCGTATGTCTATTATAGAAAATCTAACATACCTAGATAAAACTACTTTAAACATCTTTAAAACAACGCTCTCACGTTCTTAACGCATATAACAGCCTTGAGTGAACCTTTAACAATATCGCAAGCTATTATTGTAGCAATAACACGCTGGGAAACTACATATGAAGATCCAGTAACAAGTCAATAACCGTTACGGCCCAATGCTGCCGATCTGCATAATATTGTCACTAATACCCATGCTTATGTTGTTACACAGTATTTGCACAATATTGGTCGTTCCAAAACCAATTGGACACATTGCAACTATTTATGTGTTAATACAATACGGGAAGCGTCGATTAGGTAAGTGGTTTTGTCTATTACAAGGTATATATGGAAAGTAGGGAATATTTTGTAAAATATCGCATGTTCACTTTGAAACGCGGAATTATATTAAAGTTATAATTATATAATACCTACTAGCTGTCTCCCGCGGTTTTGCTCGCGTTCCCGTGGGATCTTATCCTTTCGCGGGATAAAAGTATGCAATGTGTTATTCTAGGATTAGATGTAGATCTAATCCTGGAATTAAAGGATTATTATTATTATTCCCATTTAAAAGGCCGGCAACGTACCTGTGACCCCTTGGGTGTTGCGGGTATGCATGGGCGGTGGTGATCACTTAACATCAGGTGACCCACATGCTCTCTTGTCCCCTATTATATAAAAAAAAAACACATTGGATACTTTACTGTGTGCCAAGTTTCATCAAAATCCGTTCAGCCATTTTTGCGTAAAAGAGTAACAAACATCCATCCGTCTATCCAAACTTTTACATTTATAATATTAGCGGGATTTACAACACGAGTGTCTCATATGCTACGAATAAATCATTACTTTATATTGAAACCCTAAATAATCTCACAAATCAAAACATTCCACAGCCATAATCGTTTACACAAAACTCGACTAATAAAACAACTCTCATTAAATTGTCAACTAATAGCCACTTAAGGAAATTTCCGAATAATTCACCAAAAGCAATCCCCTCAAGCATTTGCATCATAACTCAGCGGTTTCCATATTATATTCGCCCTTTCCTAAAGCGAAGTTAATGTAGCGCATCGGCGTTGCAAAGTGGCCTGTGACATTTTTCAATCGCTTAATGGTCCAACATTATTGGTTCATGAGGCCGTCCATAAAGGAATAATATTTAGGGTAGCCATAAAAATCAGGTTTCTCGAGATAATTCTGTATTGTTAATAATTGTAATTATATTAAAAGAAGACTTCAATATTGTTATTATCTTACTAATGTTATAAATGTGAAAGTTTGGATGTTTGTTCCACTTTTACGCCAGAACGGCTGAAAGGATCTGGATGAAATTTGGCATAGAGATAGATTATAGTCTGAAATAGCACATAGGCTACTTTTTATCCCGGGATACTTTTTAGCGCGGAACAGCTAGTAATTAATATGATAAAATTAAAAGCGGCTAGATAGACATTAGGACAAAATGATAAATGGCGTGATGACGATTGAAAAAAATCTATACTTTGACGTACTATTTTGGCATACAAATATTTTGCAGAATGAACTATGGCAGTAGGTAAAATATTTTGTTTGATTTGCTTATCTTGAATTGCAATATGACGATCCCATTTGCGGGCCAAGTATTTTATATAATCCGCTTTTTTTTGGTTATGCTCTCCATTAATTCATCATAATTTACAATATCTTATCTTTTTTATATCTAATAATGAGCATTTTCGATCATTGTCAAATATTTAATCGGATTAATACATTTTAATCCATATTTAAGTTAATCCTGGTACTTATTTTTTACTTTGGTATGACAAAACATTTATTGATTTACTATTTATTAGGTACATAAAAATAAGCTAGCCACCCAAAATAATATATTCCTCAAATTCTCTTAAAATATAGTCGCACTATTAATGATCCTACAGCACATTGCATAGTGTGGGCATTTGGAGCGATCGTTTGCGAGTCATTACAACGGGAGTATAAACAAAACGCAAATTATACTATAATGTAACGAATTAACACTAAATTAGCAATTGTTTCAGGCAGTTAAACATTTTCAATTGGGCCGTGGTTTTTCTGAAACCACAACTGAAACTAATATGTTAATAGTTTTTTATTTGCTTTTAATTGTAACTAACCCTACGGTTTATTGTAAAAAATGTTACATATTTTGGTTTTGAAAAAATATATGTATTTTTTTGTGGATTGTTTAATATTAATACTTAGTAATATACAAACATTTTGGAGCCGCAAACTACTATTTGCAATTGTCAAGGTTCACAAATCAAATAAAATTTTGAAACTAAAACAAAATAACATTAAAATCGTTTAATAAATAATAATTTTACAATTAAACATAAGCCAGAACAGTAAATGTTATAACTTTAAAGATGAAACACATAAAATCTTAGGGATTACACAGCAGAATTCTATCATAACAGAGTCTTATCGTCAAAATTACAAAGCTATTAACCATATCTGTCGGGCGATTGTACAATTGCACAAGTTCGACGATTAGAAGACGGGAAAAGTTGAACATTTTGCTCGAAAGTCCTTCCGAGATCAGAGGCCAACCCAGATAAAACTTATTGAATTGCCGATTGAGGACGGGGCTTAAATCAAAATTATTGTACTGGTTGAAAACTGCTTAGATCCTGCAATTATTGACTCCGGTGGAAGAATCTGCAGCTAAAGCGAAACACATCAAGCTAGGCAGCCTTGTCCTTGCTTCATTATGTAGTGAAACATCGATAACATCATTAAAATATATATAAGGTACAAAATTGATTATCGACATTGGATCTCTAGCTGCATCTTCAGCGGCAGTGTCTAGTTCATCTCCTGGATTAGCTACACAGTGATCAAGGTTTACTAAATCAAGACCGACTCCTTGAGCGCAAAGATAAGTTCCTTGCGAGAAGGATGGGTAGGGAGAACTGAATTCACAGTTCATGTAGTGAATTTGAGCTGCTTGGTTGTTTTTCAACATGTTGAGTGCGCACCTGTGGAGACGGTTTGCCCAGCAGTCGTTCGCACCAAACTGGCAAGTGAAGGATCCGTTATCATTTCTAACTGTTCTACCCCATGGCACAAATTCAATGTCTAAGAAGTTACCGTACAGGGTGTTAGCTTCAGACAGCTGATTATTAATGAAATTAACTGTGTCACTACACCCGGAGGCTGTTCCAATGGTTATCTTTATTCTTCCGTTCACGGTTTGTAATCCATTCACATTTGTAAAAGTAAGCACGCATAAAGCGATATAGAAGATTATTTTAACAGCCATGACGACTATCCGATCCACTCGCGGAATTGAAACTGAATTTCTCAGTCCGCTATCTCCTTATCGTGGGACTAAAAAATAATTTAAGATTAACTGACATATTTTATAATGTTTGATAAGATATTGATAAAAGTGTAAGTATAAGTGATTTTAAATCCAAGGTAATTTGAATTAATCTTTTAGTCGTAAAGAAATACCATTATTTTTGTGTTCCAGCCCTCTCCCCTTTCGAAAATATTTCAAGGTAATCTCTTAAGATTACATCACAGAAATTTTTGAAACTCTTTAAGCCTCCATATTTTCTTTATGCGAGAAATATGTTTTTGTGGCAGGCACTTGCTGCGATGCGGGTGGAATAATAAAGAGCGAAACTTATTAACTTTTCTAATAAAAATACATGCAAAATTAGGGGCCCCAATGGTACTTACAATCTCTACCTTAATTTATCTTTTTTGTTCTTAGCCTGTTATAAGTTTATCAAAAATAAATTAACGTTATACTTTTATTTGTAAATTACTACGCACCAACTTTCTTTTATTACTCTTGGTGAATGACTTGCAGGAAATATTGTTGACATTGGTTTGATAGTTTTAATTACTATAAATTTATTTATTATGACTTGCTTCGACTTTAAGGTTCTAACCGTATACTTGAGGAATATTTTACCCATTCTTCTTCAGGTAAAAAATGTATTATATCTATGTGCAAAGTTGCATCATAATTATGTAATTTACATTATTAAATTGTTTAGCTATCTAAATGATGTCATCAGGTAAACAATTTAATAATGTGAGTGATAGTTAAATTAATTATAAATTATATTAAAAACTAGTGGGCCCGGCAGACGTTGTCCTGCCCTGAAAATAAAACTTAGAACCCGATTCCAGCGCCACCAATTGTGAAACTAAACCATCTGTCAGTCCGATCTCGAGACATGTCAAAACGTCGTTCTATACAAAATGTATGACAAAAATAATTTTCTTCATTATTCTTTTTTTTTGTGAATTTTTCCTGAATTTTCTTTGCTATAAACCTCCTAGAGACCTTTCTGGAGTTATAGCGTCTGGAAGGAAAACCCGACTTATTTTTATATTAAAAATAAAATGTTATTAGATTCTAACGTACATATCAATGTATTCTATACTATGGATAGAGATCCATGACCTACAGCACTAGCTACTACCAGAATTGTGTGTGCAAAATTATTTGAACATTTTATAACCTGACTTTTTTATTCATAATATAATTACAAATCTTATAAATGGTTGTTTTATAAATGTTGAGTGTTTTGCTTGTGTAAGATAATTTTTTAAGTCTTTCCTTACTTATTTCAAGAAATAAATTAATATTATTAAAACAAATTAATATTATAACAAATTCAGAATCAACCTCCTAAAATTACTTTTTAACAGCATAATATACCTATAATATTTTAGATGGTTAATTTTGATTAATTCAAAAGAAAAGTTTATAAAGCAAAATCTTCCAAAGAGTCACTAAAACCCCGGTAGTACGTAACGCGAGACACCTTAATCTTAATTCATTGCACAAAAACACCACCAGGTATTCAATTACGGTTAATATATTTAAAAATGTAATACTCCCCTCTTAGTGCGAGGTAAGGTACGGTAACCGCAGTATTAATGAAATTGACTTCCCCGGGGATAGAATCGAGACCCCTTGCTTACGTGACGTACCCTAGTTGCGGTCACATTGTTCTGAGTTTGAAACAAAGGCATCGAATATTAGTTCAAATGAAAACACCAAATCGGACGTTAACTTTAATGAAATTCATAGACAATATATTAAATATCAAATAAATTTCTCTAAAAGTGGTTACGAGTAGTTAGCAGAATACGTCATGGCGACATAAATTGAACAATAAAATAATTTTCCCAATACCTAATTGTTATTTACAAAAGCCAGGGTGCTACATAACATAGCTAAGCTAAAAAAAAGGCCCTAATATACATAAAGCAATAGAAAATAATATCTAATCCTACTAACATTATAAATGTGAAAGTTTGTATGTTTGGATGTTTGATTCTCTATCACGCAGAAACGGCAAAACGGATTTTGATGAAACTTGGCATACAAGTAGATCATATCCTGGAATAAAATATAAGATACTATTTACCCCGAGAATAGATGAGATCCATCAGGAACGCGGGTGAAACCGCGGAGACAACTAGTAGGGACGTATTATAAAATTCAATTGTTTCTGTAAAGTTCAAATATCACGAAATAAAACTTCCGTCTTAACTTTCTCAAATTGTAATTTCTGCTGCCACTCTCTAAGCTATAAAGCTATGAGTACCTACTCATGCTCATGAAAACTTTTTGAACGAACACATTCTGATTTAAAGTTTTTATGGGAGACCACACAATCCCGCATCGGTGTCGCACACAAGGGAAATGTGTTACGCCCTCGTAATTTCGCTAATTTTAATTAATTCTAACTGCACGCCTAAAGTCACAACTGTAACCCGGCGACCCCAAACCTGAATCCTGTCGGTTGTCTACAAACGACTGCTAAAACTTAACGAGTTCATACATCACCGTCTACGGTTACAATGGGGCTCGTAAAATTAATACCTTGACTCAGAATCGTTGTTACCTCTCTAGATGGTAATTCCCCCTAAATATTTAAGTTTTCCGTGCACCCTCCGCCCGCAACAAGATTCAATTTCACGCCCTAAAAAGGGGTCTTTGGACGATTCTCGGTTCCTCAAACGTCACGAAACATGAAAGCAGCCAGTTGTACAGGACCTTCAGAAGTTACTCTTGTATACCATTGGCTCGTTATTCTTATTACTATTGCAAGAGGCAAGGAAGGTCTAGTTATATTTGTGCTACCAATGAGCTGAACCATTTTGAAGTATTATCCGGTTGCATACTGAATGGGAAAGGCAGAACTCAATTGAGTCAATCTTGCGTCAAATTGGTAAAGCTTTGAAGGGAGGTACACATTTTAAGTTCATTTTCGATTTGAAGTCATTATTGTAAGACATTTATATAAATCTCAAGTAAATAGTAAATTATTTTATGTCCAAAACTTATGCGTGAATAATATTAATATCCCTTTGACAATACGGTTTATTGGAGTGAATTATAATGATGTATATTAATTAATAGAGTTCACAACTTTGGAACCCTTGTTATCCACGTACCATTATACATTCATTATTGTAACTGTACTTTAATATAAGTTATATTAAACTTTGCCAATAACTTACAAATTGCATCATACAACTCACTTAACGTGTAATATGTTATCTGTAATAAAACTGTATTAGTTAATATAATTTATGGTCATAATAAACTTACTTAATGAGGTACAGTGATTGTGGAAACAGTTAATGAAACTTATGAACACTACTCGACGATTACACTAGCGAACGATTCAGCTGGACGTTCCTTCTGCGTGCCATTAGGATGTGGAATGAGCTCCCCATTACGGTATTCCCTCCGCGCTATGATATGGGGTTCTTCTAAAACGGTGTAAAAAGAGATCTTTAAGTTCGGCAATCACCCTGGTATTGCAAATGTCCATAGGTGGCGGTAACCACTTACTATCATGTGGACCGTCTGCCTGTTTGTCAACCTATTGACATAAAAAAAACATTAAAAAAAAGAGTCAACAAGTTGAAGAGATGGAAGGACACTATGCTGATTACAACCAAAGAGGCGTTACTTCCCTCGGCACCTTAAAAGATACAGCAGATAAACTAAAGGCGGACCACTGAATGACAGCAGCACAAAGCATCAGTGAATAAATCCCTACAAAACAATATTCTAGATTAAATACGAGAAATCAAGTGAATAAAATCCATATTATCCAATGCTCTCAATTCTCACACCCTGGCATGCATGCATGGGAAAACAAGAGTTGCCCATAGTCCCTCTAAAACTATTAAAACTGTATTCATTTTTGTAGATAAAATATTTTGATAATATTCTGTGTGCGAATATGCCCGTTATATTACTATAATATAGTAAATAACGATCTAGAATATTTTTACAACAGACTAGCAAGACGTTATATAGACATGTAAAGTAAAGTACCAATATATAATTATGAGGTTAGTTTCAAAGCGTATTCGTAATTTAGTATACGAATCACGTAACGTTCGATTTAACCCCATAAGTCAGATATAACACTATCATAAACCGCGTGATTAATACGTGCTAACGTGCTTAGACTTAATTCGTACTGAGAATCATAAATTTACATGGAGCATTACTCAGAATGTATGCTCTATTAAGAAGACTTAAATGAAGATTGATTCTGACTATCTACAAAATTTCATTTGGTTTATGAACAAAATTTGAATCCAAATAAATCTTAAAATAAGAAAATAATACAGCATACAATATAAAAATTCCCGTTTAAATTATATAAAAAGCGGATACCGTAGACTATAGCAGCTTCCAACACCATGGGCTGAGTTGAAGACCCTGCAAAAATGACTTCACACCGTTCTTGAAGGAACCCATGCTGTACCAAGTAGCATCTGCGAATTGATTGATGATTTGAAAAATGAATGAATATTTTGAAAATTATAAAAGAATATATTGACCGAAAAATATTTAATTCCGTAAGTAATTTATTATTAACGCATTTGCTTAACAAAAGTCTATATTTAAATGTAATAAAACTTAAATTAATTATTAATATCATACCATAATCGGTCTCAAATATGTGCCCGGATAACGAAACAATGTTCATAGGTGAACTTGTTCTGCACGTATAAGGAAGGGTTTAAATAATCAAGGATAGACCTTACCTAATCTGAGGTCAAATCTATTATGTAAATAAATGTTGTAATGTCCAGTGGCTGTCATTTGTTTTAAGTTAATAGGTATCAATAAAAAAATATGACTGACATAGCTCAACTAAATGGCAAGCTGCAACCACAGTTAGAGTAAAACGGCATCGTGTATAGGAAAAGGCTGATGATAAAATGAATCGGATTATCATTATCATCATAGATGACAAATACAATTTAAAAAGCATTGTATTTGTCATCTATGATGGTCCGCGTCGCTAGGGCTTAAAAACTTATTAAACAGGCAAACGAATATTCTGAATGCAAGTTTATTGAAGATCGCTAATAAAATTAGATAACTGATTTACTGCGTATGTCAACCCTATAGCTCCGAAACAAACAGTTATTAACACACAAAGAGGTCTTATGCGTTTGCTCTACAACCATCGCCCTGCAGTCGTGCAGAGCACAAAATTTGCATCTGGACATGCCCAATAAAATTATTATAATAGGTGTGCCATTGCATTCTTGCTAACATTACGGAGATGAATGTATTAATTGTATAATAGTACACGAATCAATAAAATAAACAAAAATGGAAAGATACCACAGCCCTGTATTGCGATGACAGTATTTTTTTATGTCTGAAATGAATATGGGCAGGCCACGTTGCTTGAACAACCGACAACTAATAATTATTTTTGACAATAAATATTTTCGAATTGCACCCACCCACACATTAGAAAATGCTAAAGCGCCAACCACAAGATGAAAATCAGGGAAAATACACTAAATGATACACAATTTTTATGTCTGCAAACGATCCATGTGATGGTAAATAAAAAAATATTAGCAATACTAGAGTTGCAACCTTTGCAAATTCTATAGGGAGAACTATCACTAGAACACGACCAGTAAGACAAAATTTAGCAAGTTATATTTCCAAAAACAAAAATTCTGAAAATTTCAAAACATTCGCTATCAATTCATCAACTATGGAACTAGCAATGAAACATACTAGAGGGACCACACCTTTAACTCCGATAACGGACAACTTTAAGCTTTAGGATAGATAACACGAACTGCCTGGAATCTTGCACGATCCTCAAGTGAAGCCTTAATAGCTCCTGACTATTAGGCACAGCCAGGCTTTACTAGAGCCATTTAATTTGGGCTTTGGGGTAGACTTCAAAAATTATTCTCGATTATGCTCAAAGTGCTAACAAAACAAACAAACAAGGTAGCTGATCTTGCTTGCAAGTACTTTCAAAGGAATGTGTGATTGTGAATAATTGTGATGTTTTGTGTTATATTTTGATGTGTCCTATTTTACCTTTTTTATTCTGGATAAGCTTGTGAGATAAGCCACAATGATGTGACCGAAGGTGGTAAGTACACAAAGCTGAGATGGCAACTGGCTCCCAAGTACAGCTGTCAGAACACACCAATAGGTGCTGGGTGACAGATTTTCAACTTGAAGGTGGTAGCCAGCCAGTCGGGTACTACAAAGTACCCTACCACCGTGCCATGGTAGGTATATACGCTATATACATCTCTTAGGAGCTGCATTAAAGAAACCGTTCATCGTTAATATCTATATTATGGAAGGAATCTGAATGCAAAATTTATGTCGTTGCTATCAATCTGTTTAGGAGGCTGTTAAATTTCCATCTTTGGATGGTCATGTCAATGCATTGACGGATAAAGATCCTTACCGGCTGGTCCGCCGAGGCCTCTATGAATAAATAGCTAGAAAACGCCACGTGGGAATGGTGCATATTCAGTATTAAATAAATACTAAGTTACGTCTTTTACATATTTCGCAAAAGTAGACATATTAAACCAATAAAAATTTCATAGACCAATATTTTGATCTGAGAATCATTGACTATTAGATATGAGTGCCCATTAGATGAGTCTAAATTCTTAGCCATTACATTTTAACTGACCTCCACGTTATAAATTGAACCGCAAAGCTCATACATATATCAGCCAACTACACGTTCAGGATTTAAGTTATAGGCAATAATAGTTTAGTAGCACTGCAGATCTACCAAGATTAAGTGCCAGGCGGGAGATTAACCGAACTGAAGCTGGTGTATCGCTCCATTGACTCCGAAGCCAGGTCTGAACGGTCTTCTTAATCCTTTGACTCATTAACAGTACCTCAGTGTAACGGAATTTGTAGAGATAATCAAGTTATGCATAATTTGCAGTGAGAATGTATACATACCTTTGGAATATTCTTAAAGTAACTGTTTTGTTTCGCAAAATGTTAAGAGATTTTACACCTTATTCTTACATTTTTTATTATTATTGGTACCTTTAATTATTTTTTATTTTTATTGGTTACTTCCTATAATTATAGGTATATGTTTAAAATTTTAATTTCGAATATAAATTGTCTCTACATCTTATATCTACTATTCTAGAGGCAATATTATATGTCATTAAGTTATTGAAAACGGCTCTAACAATTTCGATAAACAAACAGTATTCTATCTAGATTCAAAGTGTGGACTTAAAGGGGTTTAATAATCGATCTAGCTAGGTTAAATTTCTAAGAAATCTCTCTTTCTCCGTGTTTCCACGGACAAAGCAACTTTTACTTGCCCACGCCAATATTTGTCCCGAGGCAAACACGGTCACCCAGGTACTTTCTAGTGACAGCCTATTCAGCGAAAATTATCTGATTATAAAATCATCTTAAAACAGTTTGGCATTGTTAGGTATTCTCCTCCAGATAGCTATTTCAATAAGAATATAGTAGGTATATTCCGGGTAAATCTATTTCTCTACGATATAAAAAATTAGTGGTAACACTTTATTGTGGTCTATCACAAGCCTTCTTGCCACCTACTGTTAACTTTATTATTTATATTTATTTTATTTATTGATTGGTAGCAAACCAAAGTTCATATTCAGTTCCGTGGATGAAAGTATCCTATGTCCTTATTAACACCAACTTTTACTTGAATAAACGTGTTTTATCGTCTTTTGTATTCAATTAAAAATCGTTGCAACCACTCAAGTAGGGTATTCGTTAATAACAAAATAATAATAATCACTCCACTTCGTCAAGAATCCAATTAATTGAATTTTGTTGACATTACTAACAACTCCATAAAATTACTTGTGCATTTACACACGCATGTATAAATGTATGTATCATTCCTTATTCATAGAGAAGTACGGGAAACGATGAAGCAATTAAAATGATCAAATATGAAGCCCCTTGGTAGATGATGCGATATTACCCTTTGGGGGACTTTCAAATTTTATAAGGTATGCGCACACTAGGTAGAAGTCTAATTGTCATAAAGTACATTATAAATAGTAATTGAGTTGATCATGTAGGTACCTATGTAACCAATCAATATATTAATCTATACGAACTTACTTTTGCCTGCAACTATGTCACCCATTAAAGGCTGGGTTGTTTTTAAAAAAAAGTATCCTTGTTATTTATCAGTATAACCAAACCACGTGTAACATTTCTTGAAAATATGTTCATCCATATATAACGATAAGACTGACAGATACCTACCTACTTTTCCATTTTTTATGTTAGTATGGATACCAGAATGCTAATAGTTTTACTGAAATAACACAAAATTTAGAAAAAAAATTTTTAGAAAGATTTATAGGATTTTTACATAAACTCCTGAAAAACGCAATGGTGTTAACCACACAATGGGATCTGGCTTTTAAGTGCAGCTGGATCACACCGGCAGGTAGAAGATAGATCTTCAACTTGAGGGTGGTAGCCATCCAGGCAGGTACCTTTTACAAAGTAGTATTTTATGTATTGATTTTAGTACGGTTATTGCATTGGCATGAAGGTCTTCTCTAACATTTCTATTTTTACACAACCAGGAGTAGTGCGCGGCAACCTTTACTCTCGAATATATTCTATAGATATATATAATAGTACCTATATCGCTATTTGTCAACAAAAGTGACGTAAGGACACAAAGAGCAGATTGGCCAGGTGTGTATCCAAGTAACGCCCAATCTTATCAAACGTATCTATGACATACCTGTTGCTGCTTTAGGCTTCGCTTGGTTCTATCAAAAGATCAAACGTTTGTAGTTTCTTTATTTTCTCTGAATACAGTGTTTATGGTTTTTTTTTTTATATACGTCCCTGTAAAATTTTATTTTTAAAACCGGTCAAGTGGGAGTCGGACTCGCGCACCAAGGGTTCCATACAAATTTTGTAGATTATTTTTTTTGAGTTTTTTTTTTATTGTATTTGCTGTTACAGCCGCAACAAAAATACATAATCTGGGAAAATTTCAACTGTCTAGCTATCACGGTTCATGAGATACAGCCTGGTGACAAATAGACGGACAGCAGTCTTAGTAATAGGGTTTCCGTTTTTACCCTTTGGATACGAAACCCTAAAAAAAAGACAAATCATAAGCTTTTTGGTACCTACGCGCCCAAAATATTCACTCAAGTTTATAGTTAAAAACAACACCGTAACATTTAAAAAACAAAAAACAACGTCAGTTACCTACATTTTCTTCAACAAAAGAATATATTTTCACATACCTTCATAGGTATGTACGGTACGAATGTAATATTCAATGCCACATCAGCAAAAGGCCGAACAACATACACAGCTAACAAATGCACATGGGTTTTCCATTCGCAATATGATTTCATACAGATGAATACTTACCATGACTGAGTAGCAATTAGATTGAGCAAACACATGAAACCACTCGTTTGGAACAATATGAGAAAGGGTGCAACGGGCCAACAAACAAAAGCTTTATTGGTGCCTACTTGTTATTGAAACACACCCGTGCTGTCTATCGAGCAGAAAAAACGCAATCATATCAGGTTTTTGAATGAAATAGTATGCTAAGTAAATGAAAGTCAGTTTTTTTTACCCGTTTACCAAAATTACCAATAACAATATTAAGTTTCAAGGTAAGAATCAAGAATAAAAACTCGAATCATTTTTTTTTATTACATATTTAAAGCAGGGAAATAAAACGGTTCCGAATTTTTTATTGATAACACAAAATTTCGTCAATAGCTACTAAACAAAAATATAAAAAATCTTTTGACAAACCGAGGATTAAAAAGATAACAAACTGTTTAGTTTTTGCCTTTTATTATAATATAATATTCTATTTACAACAAATGTACAAAATATACAAACAAATGTACAAAATATACAAACAAATGTACAACTATAATATATAAAAAACTTCTTCGAGGCTGCCGCTGCTGCCGATCGGCAAGGTTGGATGCGTTTCCTCTTTGGATGGCCAAGCTGATGCGTTGGCGGAAAAAGCTCCCCGCCCGCCGGTCACCCGAGGCCTCGATTAATTTTTTACATACAATATTTGCGAAACGACGAGCTTCAGACCCCCACGGACCCATGGTCTCAACCGCAAAAGGCATAAATTGATAATTTGGACCAATACTTACTTTTTGAATTTTCCGCACCTTTCGCAGCCGCGCCCGCGGCTTTACAAGTCGCTGGTAAGTGAGATGGCGCAAGTGTATCGACACAAGTGGCATCCCACACCAACGGCTTGCCGATACTCCACGGGATCAAAGTCATACCATCCGGCCTCTTGCCGTCGCCACGCGAAATACCGACTGGTTCGAGTACAGAAGGCACGCCGGCGACAACAAGAGCCCTACGGATAATATCATTAAGAGCCACGTGGCGTGAAATACGACCGGCGCTTTGAGAACACGAAAGCCCATGATGGCCGAGCTCATTGACAAGATCCCCACAGCGGCAGCGATGAGGATGATTGGACCTGGAACCAAGACGAAGACAAATGCACAAGCTTAATGTTAACACAAAAATTTAATTTAAATTAATTAATTAATTTAATTGATATTTTGCCTTTTATATAGATATATGCCACGCAGAAATTTCGGAGTGCATTATACAGTGTAATGGCAGATACTAAAACGTCGTAACCATTTAGGTTTTATAACATTACTGTTTGTTTAGTGTTCACATTTGAAAAAATAATTATGTAATCAATAAGAGCGATTATGCCATATCATTACAGTGCGTCTGTATGACACAATTTTATCGATGTTAATATATTTTTGTTCGTGTAACCAATAATTCATAACATTCGTGACTTTATTCCCGCGCATTAAAGATGAAAGTGGCGTTTAGTTCCACCACCGAATACACGAGCCATTGTGATTCGAAAAATAATAACTTGATCGTTTTCACATTCACTGATCTGAACGCAAAATTTGTACGCAATTTCATAGAGGCCAGTAATTATTATCATTTTCATGACATAGTCTGCGTATTATTTTCACATAAACCCTTTAAAAACCGAAAAACATCTACCCCGTTCATGAAAATTGTACTCCAACAGTATCCACATTGTATACGTTAGGTATAATAGATAGGAAAGGAAGATTTTGGATAACTAATTTTGGTCAGTTGAGAGAAAGTTATGTCAAATCAGTTACTAAGGATCTAGTAGTGATGATAGCTCAGTGGTAAGTGACGTCGAATGTCGTGGGTTCGAATCGTACAATGAGCTTGAGCTTTCGGTGAAGGAAAACATCGTGAGGAAACCACAGCACGGTGTTAGGGTACTATGTGGTATTCGACTGGCTGGCTACCACCAAGTTCAAGTTAAAAATCGGTCGCCAAGCACCTGTTGGTGTGTTCCGGCAGTTGCACTTGAGAGCCAGTTGCCCTTGCCCTAAAGGCATTGTAATAAGGTGTACAACACGTTGGCAGTCCCCGTGGTATTGCTAATGTCTATAGGCGACGGTAGTCACTTACCATCAGGTGACCCGCCTGCCTCGTTGTCACTAGTGACATAAAAAAATATTGTAGTTATATTTTATTCTAATCAGAAATAAAATCAACTTTTTTGGAAATCAGGATAGTTTTATCTGTACGTAGGTTTGCTTATGCTATCTATACCTTTTTACTTCTTCTACTACCATTGCTATATATGTACAATCAAACTCGTTTAACTGGTAAAGATAACTGTACGTTTTTATTTAAATAACTAAACCTACTTATACGTTTTTAATCTCATAAGTGCCAAACGAATAACATTTTTATTTGCACCTAGCCGCTTGGCCGTAATACGTTCTATGACAAATTGAAATTTCAACGCAGTTGGACAGCCATAGCGCTCCTGCAACGCAGAATGCTCGATAATTAGTCTTGGGACCATTCCATCGTCGACTAACCAGTCCCATTCACATTGAAGTGACAGTAATAAAGGCTCGTTCAGACAATTACAAATGAGTTTTCTATTTATAAAGCATTGAGTTGATTTTACTATTATCAACCATATGTTGCAAGATTTAAAAGCGAAATGGCGAAGACGATGATAGCTCAGTCGTGGGTTCGAATCCTTCAATGAGCTTGAGCTTTCAGTGATGGAAATCATTGCACGGTGGTAGGGTACTTTATAGTACTCGACTGGCTGGCTACCACCCTCAAGTTGAAAATCTGTCGCCAAGCACCTGTTGGTGTGTTCCGGCGGTTGCCTTTGAGAACTGTCTTTAAGGCATTATAATAAGTGTAGCATCCCCCTGGTATGGCTAATGTCTATAGGCGATGGTAGTCACTTAGAAACTATAAGGTGAGCCGCCTGCCTCGTTGTCACTAGTGGTGTAAAAAAAATCGACACAACTTAATTTCTTGGTATTATTGCTACTCACTTATAACCTTAGATGGATACCTTAAATTCTAAAAATATCACAACAGATATTAAGTATCTAAGCGTCCCCTATAACTCGTCTAACCTTGCCATTTTCCACCGGGTTATTTCATAAGCAAATTCCATAAAATTTTACCTCTACGAGTAATACAAGGCGCTCGTTTTCCGTGGACAGTCGAAGAGAGAATTGTTTTTGCATATTCAATTTCAGATATCTAAAGTACATAAATTATATCTATAAATAAACCTGTGATAATTTTTTTTTAATTCATGTGCCTTCGATAGTTTCATACACTTAATAGAAAAAGCTGTAAATACAAAAATAACTAATATTTAACACCTTCTAGTCCATTAATTATGAATAAATCAGAGATTTTACTGAGATCCTTATACCAACAATCATCATAGCACATTTCTACAGAACCCAATGACATAATTTACGACAACGAAATCCAGCCCTCGCAGTCATTATTTAAAACCTTATAATGTGTTAAAAAATCTCTATGCATTTTTTTCTCGAATGTACCCGGTCAAATGCCGCCGGCTTGACTAGACCAGCTCCTTGTGCCGCCCGCGCCTGTCAGTCGCCTGTGTTTAATCAAAATGCAAATTAAAACGCTTCCGCGGCATCAGTCGGGTGACGTGACAAAACGTCGTTTCACTCAGCGTCGGATGTGTATTTTATGTTAGCTTGAGGCACGTTTACGCCGCATCAAGTAAGTAACGTAAAGGCGTCTACTAACTCATCTTTAGCGCCAATATTTGTGTGAGCGAAATTGAATTCAGGATCGGTTTCAAAATTTTGTGGGAATTGTTTTGCGCGACGATATTCTACATTGTAAGGTAATGTAACTTTGTATTGGGTATATATAGCTTGAAGCGAGATTCCTGGAAATCTATTTATTTTGTAGTTTTCGACCGACCCATCCGCGAGACAAGGGGTAAGGTACATTTATAGAAAAACCAGTTTTTCATTCCGCGGTTTCACCCGCGTTGCCGAGGTATATTATATTTTCCCGGGATAAAAAGTATTCTATGTTTTATTCCAAGATATGATCTACCTGTGTGCCAAGTTTCATCAAAATCCGTTCAGTTTAGATGTTTTGGATATTTGTTCAAACATCCAAACTCACAAACATACAAAATTTCACATTTCTAATATTATTATAATAGTAATTAGTAGGATTACAAACATTTATATTCATTATCTATTATGGATAAGATATCACAGTCTTAACAAAATATGATAATAAAGTCTTAGTGTAATTTTGATATCTGAAATCCTTACAAAAACAAATTTAACTTCATATTGTAATAAAAATATGAAAGCATAAAGTAGAGACATTGAAATTGGACCGTTCAAAGCCAGCTGTAAAAGATAGTTGAGAATATGCATACGGAGTTGGGTATATAAGAGTATGCTCTGCAATTGAATCAAATAAAAGTTTCCCATTCGATCGTTCGCTTTATAAGAAACTTTATTCGATTGAACAACTTAAACTAACAAAGTTTCTCTTTAATTTAATATTTTCAAGACTCAACAATGTCTTGAATACTGATTCGTATAAAATCCAGTGGGTAGAGTGCATGCAACATTAATCGAGATTAGTTACTTTTAAAGTTGAGAATTTGCTTTTTCGATTTTCACTTCGAGTTAATGTTTGCTACTACATTGTTTCAGGGGTGACATCAATACAGCTAAAGGCTAAAAATATACAACTTTTTTTGTTATTGTGTCATTGATCTGATAACAGGCAGGTGGGTCTCCGGTGGAGTATAGATATTAGCAATAACAAGCAAGGGGATTGCCAATGTGTTGTTGATGTTGATGAAAATGTTGCCTTTTTACAACGCTTGGCTCTCAAGTATAACTGCCGGAACTAACCAATAGATGCTTGGTGACAGATTTTTCAACTAGAGAGTGGTAGTTGAGTGAGTAGCTTACGGTGGTAGAAAAACATCGTAAGGATACCACTCGCACATTGACAGCTGCACTTGCCAGTTGCCCTCTAGACTTTGTGCGCTTACCACTTTTGACATCATTACATTCTATGGTGAGATTGTGGTCAAATACAATACAAGCCTATCAAAAATTAAAAAAAAATATGAATCTATCTAATTTATCTTTTGCTTTCAAAATATTTTTTAATTTAAAGCTTCTAATCTTTCATCAATGAATTTTACGACCGCTATAATACGTATATTAGGCAGTTCTAAAAAGACAAATTGTATATACGTTATTTCACACATAAAAACATTTAATACCAAATTATGTGCCAAAAATAGGAGCATAAATAAATATTATCGATAATTAGTAAATAAATAACACAGTAATTCAAGCGTGAATGGGTTGCACTAATTTCATTAAAATTTTAATGAATGCTATCCAAATCATGGATTAATTATCTGACGTTGAGTTAAATTACTGAAACGATTTTTCACGGTAGATGACATATTTGAAATCTGTAATAAAAATTAATTGACTATAGTGAGAGACCAATAAATATTTTACCACAAAATGCTGGCGTGATATAAAATATTCTGTGAATTTTATTCAGCAATACTACTGCTCGAGTGGTCTTTTTAAGCCCTCATTTGTGGTGAATCAATGCGGGTCATTTATTTAGTGTACTTGAACGTAATATTTTTAATAGAAAATGTAAACTACATCAATCATTATTTTTAGCTAATGGTGAAAACTGTGAATAATAATCACGTGGTGATGGAGCAAGACAGTGATTTCAGTACTCGAGTTAGCCGCCAATATTTTTTTTTATTCCTGTTTTAGATAAGCGCAAAATAAATTGTTTGATTTGTTTTGGAATTTGTATGGAAATATCATTGTGCTATTTTCAGTTGTTTAACATTTTTTGACCCTATTGAAGGTATACTTTAAAACTCTTTCATTCTACAATACCCAACCAACATTGTTTTTAAAACTCAAATTCTTATTCTCGTCTATCTTGTCATGTTGGAAATTCCAAGCACAGCCCCTGAAAAAGCTACGAGTGTAAAATTATAAAAATGTGAATGTTATCTAATATGACTTTGTCTATGAAATCCACGTCCTGAATGTTATCGGTTTTATATCGGAAACTGGTGACTGTTTCCATTGCTATCATTTTAGGAAAGATACAAAAAAGATCGACGCATTTTTCTCTTCATTACCCTGTTTCTTATTCGCGAGTCATAATATATTACTTTATCATTGCTCTTTTAGACAATATTCATTGACCACGGAAGGCAACGGGATGCAAACTTTTCTAGTCTGTAGGTTAACGCATCATTAACGATTTATGACCATATTCATAAAAATCTCGACGATGTTTAGCAACTGCTTGGCAGATTCTAAATTCAAGTTTTCTAACGAGAATTTGAATTTAGAATCTGCTTCGCGCTTGCTAAACACCGTCGAAATTTTTATGAATAAGGCCATTTGTGTACATCAGTATTTCTTTCTATAACTAGAGATAGAGATAATCAAAACCTGGGAGAGGCTTTCATAGAAATTATTAACTTCTTAGACTCATTCATTAAGGATACATTCACGCAAGAAGTGGATAAGTAATATTTAATTTTGTTTGAAATACCCGTTAATTATTTTTGTAGGAATTATGGCATGCCAATCTGAGCTCTCCAAAATCGTGTCGTATAACCAATAACATTGGAAACAAACATTTCTATGCGCATCTCGATAAGTGCTGAGGCCAGCAATGGTTTCTGTTACATTCGCAGACGAAATCTAATTTACTTTTCAAACTTTTACGGTTCGCTCCGTCTAGACTTAACGTCCGAAAACACTCTGTTCTTAACACCGTACGTACGTTGTGGTGTTTCATTTCAATTATGTGGTGACGGGTTTTCGTGGGTATTGTGTTCTCACGAATTTTCTTCGTACTATTATGTACATTTGTATTGTTAGAGATAATAGCTAATGCTGTATTGTTATCCTTTCAGAATGTCTAGTCAGTTTTACACGCTTTCATTTACATACAAAATAATGTTAAGTAAAACTGTTGTTAAATAAAATTGTATGTCCCTTTTCTGCTTTTACCTAATTTTACGAAAAATTTAATACAATACAATTTGTTTAGTTTCTATTATAGCTCTTTATCAAAAGTCTTTAGACTCAAATACATACAAATATACAAGAATTACATATCTGAGAAAAGCTATATGAGTATTTCTGAACAACCACACCGTATTCAATATTTTTATGACTACAGAATATTGCCTATCGACCAATGCGTTAGTAGGTACCTTATAGATCAATAATCAAAGGCTGTCTACACTAGGGTTTATTTATTCCACCTCCTTGAATCACGGCACGCCTTCGACACTGCCTTCATCGGCTAACTGTTAAAATAACCCCTACAGTTCAATGTTGTATGTGTATAAGGTGGCAGTCTATAGTCTGACTCTAATATCGGTATGAAAGATTATTTTCGCTCCGATTAGATTAAGATAAGGTTAGTTAATAACCTAAGTTTTTTTTGTATTAATCTATTGTGATCGGTATATCGGCCTCATTAACCAAAACCTATTTACCAGACTATGGGTAACTATTATAGTAAATATTATCTAATTTATCAATTACTAATTCGTACAATAAAAGAGAGCAGAGTATCTACTTTATTTTCATCGTGTGTATTGAAAAAAATAATTTCAATAATTAATAATATATTATTTAGCACGGTGGTAGGGTAGGTACTTTGTAGTACTCGACTGGCTGGCTACCACCCTCAAGTTGAAAATCTGTCGCCAAGCACCTGTTGGTGTGTTCCGGCAGTTGCACTTGAGAGCCAGTTGCCCTTGCCCTTAAGGCATTGTAATAAGGTGTACAACACACTGGCAATCCCCCTGGTATTGCTAATGTCTATAGGCGACGGTAGTCACTTACCATCAGGTGACCCGCCTGCCTTGTTGTTACTAGTGACATAAAAAAAAATCCTAATAATGTATCTCAATATATCATTTTCTTTTTTTAATAACACACTTTTAAACTTGAATTCTTGTTAAAACGTCACCTGCACAATTTCATTTCCGAAACTAAGTTTTTCAAGGGGCGATGCATCTGCGACGCTCCATATCGATTTGAGAGGCGAAGGCAGTAAATAGCGAACAGTATGAAAGTGGACTCCTTTGGGACCTTTCGGAGGCTATTCTTGTAACCATAGGTGATATTATATCACCATAATAGGAATATCTAAATAAATCAGATAAATTTCCGATTAAGTCTTAAGATAATATAATTAAATAAAATCTACATACCAAACACAAACAAATACCAAAGTATTAACTGACTAGCTGTCCTCCGCGGTTTTGCCCGCGTTCCCGTGGCATCTTATCTTTTACCGGGATAAAAATATTGCGTATGTTACTCAGGGATAATGTAGCTTTTTAATTATGAAAGAATTTTTAACATCGGTTGAGTAGTTTTTGACTTAAATCGTAACAAACAAAACATCTTTCCTTTTTATAACATTAGTTTCGAATACAGTGGCCCTCAATTAATATACAAATTCCACTAGAAAGTAGGTACCTACTGTTAGCTTAAAGGAGAAATAATTTATGAAAAAATATTCTACGTCAGCAGTTTTTCAAACAGTGAATTCAAGTTCAACATTTTAAAGAAGATCTGAAAAACCCTGATTTTCTTTATGCACAACATGACCTTTAGAAGTTGATTACATTTCCAAGGAATTTCATTTATTGCCGTGCTTTACAGATATGTATCGCGTGATGTTGAAATAGTTCGCCAAAAAGAGGAAGTTTCGACTAAGCTATCACATGCTCGACGCAACTATTTTGCCAACACTCTAAAGGCTACAAGGATTTGGAAGCTCTTTTTACGGGCTGACTAAAAATGGAACGTTTTATTGGAAAGTACAAGTTAGCAAAGTTTTAGTGATATTGCTTTCATGTAGATGTTTCGGTAAATAGATTTTATTCACTTTGAAGATGTTTTGGATTGCTTCGAGATAATAATAAAATCGTGGATGCATTTTTTATTATCTAATAACATTTTGTGGTACACTGTACTATTTATTTTGATTACACATCTTTTGATTTAAAATTTCATATAGGTAGCAATTTTTATCATGTCTGTGGCATTAGTATTTTATGTTATAGGTATGCGTTAATGCTTTATTTTCAAAAGTGAAAACATTACAATAATTGGCATTAAATAGATAATTTCCCCTTTAATAGCTTAATTAAGATATTAAAAACTAGCATAATTATGTTAAATAAGAAAAATTCTGTATGAGGAATAAAATAAAAGAAATGTCTGGTAATTATTGGTCTAATTATTTATTTAAATATATTTTTTTATGAATAATCATAAAATCATCTATAAATAACAGTTAGATACGTCGGATACATACATTAAAAGGTAAAATATTAAAGTAAAAAAATCTTGCGAAGTAATAAAAGCTCTTGAAATTACTATTTATGTTTGCTGAACTCGATACGAATGACAGAAGCCAAATATTTACGAGACCACTTTTTTTTACTTTTCTGGAATTATTCCACAAAATAAATCCACATGTATGACACTGGATTATTATCTTGTCACCATGACATACAGTTTGGGACCTAAAAGTTGACAATGTAATCTACATTAATTAATTATAGCGTTATTAACATACCTATGCATCATATTTAAAATGGGTAGGTGCTTATTTAAAACTAGCTTCCAGCCCGCGGTTTTGTCTGCGTTCCCGAGGAAATTAAACTATAGCCTATGTTAGACAGTAATAATTTAGCATTTAATTAGTGAAGTAATTACAACAAACAACAAAGTTACAAAAAAAAAAAACATAAAATTTAATTCTTAAAAATACCTATTAAGTACCGTTAGATATGGTATGTATGTAGGTACATAGGGTACTTGTTACTAGGCCAAGCGATTCTGCCGACGTTCTGAGCGATTTAATTTTTGTAGGTATTGATAGCTTATAAAAAAGGCATAATCCAATGGAAATTACAAAGGTTAGAAGGCGTTCAAGGTTTTGCGATGGTGTGTTGCCGAAATATTGGCTACGGACAGCAGCTAATTACCATCAGGTGGATCATGAATCTGCATGGCCGTCAATCAAATCTACAATTTTTATCATAGTTTTTACCAAATTATTTCAGGAGACATCCTGGTATTGCTAATGTCTATAGGCGACATTAGTAACTCACCATCAGGTGACCCGCCTGCCTCGTTGTCACTAGTAGTAGGTAATAAACAAAAAAGAAGAAGTATCAGCAGTTTTTACACATTCAAATTTAATTGGAAATCATTCTGCCAAAAGTTATTTTGCATGGAATATAAACGATCAGGGATGATGTTGATAGAAAGCAGGCACAAATACAAACACATCTTCCAAATATTTAGGTACCTGTACCAACAAAGTCAATACCCCCAATCTGTTAACAATTATTCAAAAAGAATGAACGTCCAAAGGGACAAAGGACCTAATATTGCCTCGGTTGCAGTCGACGTGAGCTTGGACATTGTCAGAGCAACTACTGTCGCGGAATACCGATGACCCCCCGCGGGCGCATGCATTATTTATCCACCTAAGCCCGCCCAAATGAATGCACCAGCCAAGAAAAACAACATGCCGAGACGAGGTACATGGCTCTACGGTGGCTGGAAGTATCTTGAGAGGAGAAGGAGATGTATGCTTTAATAACCTAAAAAGATATTAGTTATTATTATGATCTTGGGGTAGATGTACTTTTAGCGGTCGAGTCTTATTAGTGTATACTATTACTGGACAAATATAATGTGAGATATCCCACGACCTAAAGGATTGAAGAAACTCATAATGATAGTAAATGATTTGATACCTGAGACTTATAATTTTTTATATTTCTTTTGTTTAACAAATAGAGAGGACAGTAAATCAAAACACAACAGTAAATGATGAGACTTTAGTATAACAAACAGAGAAGACAGTAAATGTTCATAAATTAGTATTAAAACATGAAATAATATTAATGAATAAGTAAGAACTTAACAAAACATAATGCTGGTAATGGTAAGATGTATCTAGAAAGGCGAACTGTCTCATCCAGTTTAGTTACTCGTCCATCGTGCTCCCCTACCACCGTGTGTCGACGTGTATCCGAGGCTAAACGACGGAAATAAAAATCCTATAAATATTGAACAACCATATTTTTCTCACTTTGTCGTGTCGGAGTCCGCCGCCGTGTCGTCCGTTTGTCGCCTTCTACGGTCCTGTTAGAGTGTTTACACACGACACTTTGAACTACCGACCATTTGTGCATTGATTTTGTCTGTACCTATCTAGAATGCCGTTAAATAAATTGTAATCTTTTATTTATCTTTATCAGGAATCATTTCAGTATTTTCTAATTAGCAGTTTCTAAGTATGTAGGTAATTTACGATACGAGAATCATTATTTGACCTTCCAAAGGTGTATGCAGAATTCTTTATAAAAAACTTCATATCAATAAAATAATGGACTCGTAAAAAAAGAGCTTGAAGTTAAAGATCTCATAATTCTAAAGAATTACAAAGATAGACTTAAAAAAAGTAAACCATCGTGATAAAAAATTGCCAAAAACCGCTGTTATATTTTTGTCTGGAAGGACCACAAAAATGTAAGTCTATGCACTGCACACACTGCGGCTTCGAATTCGATTTTTTGGGGTTTCATAGGGGACTGCGTTTATTTTTATAGACGACCATTTTTGGGGATCAAGGGAAAATTGCTTGCCTTTGTACATGCAACGGATTTCAAAAACGAATAGGACGATATCTTACAATATAGTGTAATCCTCCATGCATTGAGGGCCACAATATTGGCAAATATTTTTATTACCAACACGATTTGCTGTAACTGCACACTTTGACAAAAGTATGTATTTATAAATTTTATGTCAAATTCAAACTGCAATCTCGCCAGTAAATAATCTTTGATGTCAGTGCTGGTTACTAAAATCGTTTAGTCTTAAATAAAATGATGTACAAGATTATCTACTTTAACATAAAAAAAACTTATGAAAGATGAAAATTATCCTTCAAGTTTAAAAGTCTAAATAGTATTTTACCAATAATTATCCAAAATAATAACAACTTATTACGCATACGGGCAATCATTGTAAGTATATCAGAAATAAACTATATATTAGCTCTTTATTTACTTGTTAAATTCAATTATATATTTCTATTTTGGTTTGCTCCAACATGGAAGAATTTCTCATAGCATATGCAATGCAATGTAAATAAATATTATGAATAATTATCTCCTAATAAAAGCGTACCAGTGGTGGTCGTTATTGATAAACTCGTCCCAGATTATAATGTAAATTGAACGATAGATTCTAAACTAGGGTCAATATAAGAAGTGGACAAATGTGGATAAATTTACAGTATTTTTTATATATGTAAATAAATCTGTGTTTAACCACTATTCTCAATCATGAGTAAAAATATGGCTAAAGGTGATGTAACAAAATCCAGAGGGAGGTTGTTCTAAGTATAGCTGCTGGAACACGCCATGTTTTATATGAATAAATTGTATCAGCACCATATACCAATGTTAGTAATTTAGAATTTTAATAATTTAGAATTTTAATTATTTATTTTTGTTATTATTGTATTTATTATTGTAATTTTTGCCGTGTTATCTGTTTGTGCTTTCTGTGATGTCCTGTAATTGAAGAAGCACTAGGTGTATAAACGCTACTGTAATTATTGTTTTAAATGTGAGGTGTATTCTTTGTTGGATATCCAAAATAAATAAATGTTAACGCTGTTCAGAAAAGCATTAGGTATATTAGTAAAATTAAATACGAAAGCATATTAGTAAATAAGAATAAGATCAAAGTAACAATGAAATTATTTGCAATTTCTGCTGTCATGTAACAAAATTGAGTCAGAATGGATTTTTCCAAAATCTGTTCTTTTTATACAAAAAATATCGATATTAGCAAAAATCCGATTGTAAACAGATGGGTCTAATACCAATTTTATGTTTTATTGAGATAAAAAATATTGAAATATTGTCACTGTCGTTTTTGGGTATCTATGTTTGTGCGAATTTACAGCTAATCTTAACAGTCGCGGAGCAAACAAACAAGTAACAAATACTCATACAACTTTCTTCTCTCTCGAACAAAAACATAATTTATATTAAACCGAAACCAAGTCCTATCTCATGGTCACCCCAAACACTCGCCGGCGGTAATCCAGTAAACATTACGACTTAATCTCGCTTAAATTGCCAGTTATCGGTTCTACTCCTATTTGTGAGTTAGGACAATGCTGTTATATGGTTCTTGCGACCATGGATACATAATATTAATCATCTTACTAAGGAAGGCAAGGAATACTAGGAACTCTGGCTGATTAATTAGGACGGACCTATCTTGAAAGCCTGAGGCTGTGAATTCCATACCTAGCCAGACACGACAAGATAAATCTATCTTGGCTATTATGCCAACTAGTTATATAATATATACCCGTGTATTTGTAATCGCGCTCATTTTCCAAAATGGTTTTAATTAAAAAGAGTATTGAGCATGAGTGTGGATGGATATAGAGGTAGAGGAAGGCCGAAGAAGGTATGGATGGACTGCGTGAAGAATGATATGCATATGAAAGGTGTGAGTACGGAGACGACTAGTGATAGAGCGGAGTGGAAGAGGAAAACATGTTGTGCCGACCCCACCTAGCGTGGGATAAGGAAGAGAAGAAGAAGAAGAAGGTTTTAATTAAATTAATTTCGATGAAAACGATAATATGGGATTTACGGGAGCAAGAAGTCGATCTAGTTAGGTTTTAATTTCTGGGAAAAATAGTTTTCTCCGTGTCAACGTGACTCTCGCACAAATCATCAGATTTGACTTTCCCGTGCCATAATCTGTTCTAACTTCTGTGGGTACCTACTAGGTGTTCTGTTTTGAAACAAAATTACTGATTTCCAATCCATACTATCCATATCCATACTAACATTATACCTAAATGCGAAAGTGTGTCTGTCTGTTACCTCTTCACGCTTAAACCGGTGAACCAATGGAGACCTTGGAGAAAGATATTTTATCCCGGGAAAAGATAAGATCCCTCGGGAAAGCGGGTGAAACCGCGGGGCGAAAAACTAGTAATCTAGAATAACAATTTGAATGATTATTACATGTCAACCCTTTGTAGGTAAACATTTCAGAATCTGAATTATAATTTCATCCCTTGCTACCGAAAAACAAAAACGGTTTACGAACTGTTTCTGGTTCATAATAACATTTAATGTTACAATGAGTAACTACTATGATCTGTGATTGTGAATCATTCTAGGTAAGTACATAATTTAAACATTTTTCGTGACACGTTTGATGTCGCAAAAGTAGATTTTCGTATTGCTGTAAATTATTCAGAACGTTATCATATCTCGTGAGCGTTCCTCCACTCCATCCATTACTGTCATTACTGTAAAAAGCCTTCTTTGAGTTGACGTCTACAATTTAATACCGTCATATTCAATTTATTTATACATTCGTTTATTTCGACTAGATATAAATGCCTTAAAGAAAAAAAAATCAGACCGGCTGTTAATCATTTCAGTTTACATTACTGTAAAAATTGTGTTCAAAAAAAATGTTAAAGTGGCCTTATTGACGCAAGGTTCACACTATTTGATTAAAAATAAAATCTTTTTGAAAATCGAATAAAATAAATATGTACCTTCGTAATATAGGTACAGCTACAACTCCTAATAGAAACCGAGTTGCGCTATCTATTAACTTTGCCGTGTTGAATTAAATATATTTTTGCGTTTCCTTTTCCGAGCATCGTGTTCTTAGTTCCTTCTTTATGGGGGCCTTCGCGGGTGGCCATTACACTAATTTAAGCTTTCCCGCTATATTGGGGAATTCTACTTCTTGTCTGCAGTCGGGATTGCATTCGGTTTTCTTTTAATTCTATTCCATTATGTGTTTGTATGGTTTATAAAGATTTTTATAATTGCTTAAATTACTGAATTTGTAAATAGAATTCCTTAATTTACAAATAAATGACATTTCACATGGCCAGCATTGTAGAACGGCAACTTCGTACATACTGAAAAGACCTATTATAATTCAATAATCGAATATCAATTTTCAAAATGGTAATTCTAAATTCAAATCGTTTTTTAATAACAATTAAAGAAACAAAAAGGCCATCATTAGTAGTATAGGATTATTTTTCATTAAATGCATACTTCTGCCACCGGTGGGGTATCTATTGGTACGTGGATAGAATCGTAAACTAATGGTATAAAGATAATGGAAGATAGTGACATGTTTGCCGTTTAATTGCTGTATTAAATTGCGACAATAGGACATTTATTTTTGTATAATGTTAAGGGGATGCGTATACTCTAAATGTTAATTTGTGAATTGTTAACAAAAAATAAAACCTTTGTATAATAAATAATGCAAACGTAATATTCAATCCCACCAAAAACATTCTCATGTAAAGTGTTGCCAAGAAACCATATGGCACGCACTGTCAAAAAACCATATGGCACGCACTGTCAAAGAATAATTTGTAGTAACGAAACGGCCAAGTCACATATTTTGACTAAGGTGTACAGTTTGTGAAGTTAGGGCTTGCAGAGTTAGTGCGTGTAGATTTAGAAGCTTGGCTCTACATAAGATCTAATTACTTTTTGACAGTGCGTGCCATATGGTTTCTTGGCAACACTTTACATGAGAATGTTTTTGGTGGGATTTCACTTCTTTTTGTAAATTGCTTGTGACAATATTTTCGTTTCAATAAGAAACAACGCCATGTAGTTTTTCTCCCTAGTAGGTAGTGCCCTTACGCCCCCAGATCGGAATCATGATAGGTTTCCCCAAATTCGGCACAAGTATACAATTATTGTAGTTCATCACAGTGGTCTACAACAAATCGCACGATAGTAGTCCTGACTTGCGACGGCACCTCAACGTCTATTTCTTCATACATAAAATATGTCAAGGAATAGAAGAGGCAGGAACCATCTCCCGGCATATGAAACATACGATGACGGCGAGGTCCCACCCAGCTCTACTTCAAGTGAAACTATTTCACAAACAATCCATGCTAACTTTTAAATCAGTTGGAAAATCGACTATGTTCAAACATTTTTTTTTTTTGAGGAGGACTTAAAGGTGGCGGTCTGAAGGACCATAGACACCCTTACGCGGACTATTCGGCGAGCGCTTAGGGCTCTCAGCCGTGTTTGTTTGTGACGACTCACCGCTGAGGGCGCCCCAGTTGGGGCCCGAACCTCGGCTCAGGGCGTCGTCGGGGGACACAAAAAGTGGGACGGATTTCGCCTAAGCGATTTAGAGGAGTTTTTAGGGGACGGTCGGATTGCTGTCTGTGGCGGCTCGGGCCGTTAACGACTGACTAACGGGGGGACGAGACTGAATCTGAGTGGGACGTCGCGACGGGCCTCTCCGGCGAGGGCGGAAACGCGGGCGTTGTTTCTCGAGGGCTGCGCGAGCCTCCCTATCCTGAATTTGAGCTAAAGTTATGGGGTCATCCGGCTCGCTAAGGGCGACCTTAGGCCTACGGATTTTTGAGATCTTTGAAGGAGTATAGTTGGCAGTTTTGACTATTAACGGATTCGCGTGGTTTAGGGCACGATCGTAATAACGGCGAGAAGCGCACTTAATGAATTGCTTAACTGTGGGCAGATTGAGGTCTATGTGTAGATCTAGGTTACGCATGTACCACGGGGCGCCCGTGGCTTTGCGCATGAAGCGGTTTTGAACCACTTGGAGGCTATGGATCAGCTTGGGGGATGCATGAGCGAACACAGTGCATGCATAGAGCATAATGGGGCGGATGCACGCGGTGTAAAGTCTGACCTTGCTTTTTAGGGCAAGTTTGGACTTTGAGTTTAGCATGAAGTGAAGGCTACTGGACACAAGGTAGGCGCGTGCACGAACCTTCCTTATGTGGTTGGAAAAGGACAAACGATCATCCAGGGTAATACCGAGATATTTAGCTTGCCTCTCCCAAGGGATCGGCTCGCCAAACATGGTGACTGGAGGGGGGAGAGTGGGAATGTATTTCTTGGCGGGACTGAAGAACAGTACCGCCTGACTTTTGGTGGGATTTATTTCAATTCTCCATTTCCGAAACCAGGGACCTAGGGTGTGAGTTGCGGCTTGGAGGACTTTGGCAATTGCCGTGGGGCATCTGCCTGAATAGTATATTGCGGTGTCGTCCGCGAAAAGGGCTAGCTCTGCTTTGCCAGCTTTGGGGATGTCACTCGTGTAGAGTGTGAACAGTAAGGGGGACAGCACAGAGCCTTGGGGGACTCCGGCTAAGACGGGATGGGGTGAGGATAGCGCTCCTGTTATTCGGTAGTTGAAATGGCGATTCGACAAGAAGTCTCGTAGGATGGTCACGAGTCTGACTGGCACTCCGAGTTTGTACAGCTTAAAGATTAAGCCGTTGTGCCAGACTTTGTCGAATGCCTTTGCAACATCGAAAAAGAGGACGCCGGTCATTTGACCTTTCTGGAAGTTGGCGGAGATGTGTTCAACAATACGATGGACTTGTTGAACGCACGAGTGTCTGGTTCGAAAGCCAAACTGCTCGTCGGGGATGAGTTTATTAGCGTCGGCGTACGCTTTGAGTCGGAGGTAGATTTACCTTTCGTATATTTTGCCCATGACGTTGAGCAAGCTGATAGGTCTGTAACTGGAGGGCTCGGATTTAGGTTTGCCGGGTTTGGGGATCCCAATTACGTGGGCTGTTTTCCACTGGTGTGGAAAAATGTTGTTGGAGAGGGCAGCGTTAAAGATCGCTGTCAGGAGCGTGATGAGGGTAGCCGGAAACAGCTTGACCACTCTGTTTGTGATTTTATCCGAGCCAGGGGCTTTTCTCGGGTGAAGGTCCCGGATGATCTGTTTGACCTCGTCCGGGGTCACGGGCGGGACGGGGTCTTCCTCTTCGTTGAGAGGAGGTGGGGGTAACGGGAGTGAAGCTCGCCGTTCTACTTCCGAATTAACTTCCTCCAAATGAACAGGGTCGATTGGGAGGGAACTGGGGGTACATTGGAGCTCCAGGCTTTCGGCCAGGCATTCCGCCTTTTCCTCGTCTTCGAAGGCGAGTGGGAGGTTGGGCCTTTTTAGTGGTGGAATAGGGGCAACCGTGTCCTTGCTTAGGGCACGTGAAAGTTGCCAAAAGGCTAGATGGGAGGGTTGGATGTCTTTCATAGTCTGGTCCCATTGGTTTTCGCGTGCCTCTGCCACTCGCTCCTTGACGGCACGGTGGAGAGTACGCAAGCGGACGCGGTTGTCTTCGGTTGGATGTCGGTCATGGGCGCGCATGGCTACGTTCTTTTCCCTGATCAGGTCACGTACGTCGTCGGGCAAGCGCCAGCGTCGATTGCTCTCCACTGGTACTGTCCGAGAGCAATCGCTAATAAACGATTGCACGTGGCTGGTCAGGGAGTCGATTGCGCCGACAGCTTCGTCAGCGGTGACTATGCTGCTAGGGATTTTGTCGAGGTGAACAGATGAGACAGACTTGAGGCTTTCGCCTAGTTTGTCCCAGTTCGTCACGACTTTGGTGAGAGGGGTTTGACCTGAATCTGGGGGACCTGCGTTCGGTGTAAGTTCTAAGATTACAGGTCGGTGGTCGGATACTAACTCGTGGTGCACTGTCACGTCGTGTATGCCTAGGCTTACATTCTTCAACAGTGCCACATCGAGGATGTCGGGATGTTCAAACAAACTAACTTTTTGCCTATATAAATCTCTAAGAATGAAACCATAGCTCGTTTCAATTAGAGACAACGCCATGTAGTTTTTGAAGTGAAAACTTCTTTGGACTGCCTCTGTATTTTTGTTGTTTATTAGTATTATAAAGGTTGTATTATTATTGTATTAGGTACCATCGTAAACTGTTCCATACATACCGAAGAGCACTAAAAGGAAATATAGATATCCAGTACCTACCTTGAGAAGTACGTTTGCCCGCAGACTTTATGATTACAGTGCCCCACGATTGTACAATGTTTTTAAGTCTACATTCAATAATTATTGTTCACTAAGTAACTTTCAATTTAAACAGAAAATTGTTAATTGGTTAAGTAAATATAGTTATGAGGATACAGAACAAATCTTATATAGTATTCAATAAATATTAAACATGCTAAATACACACAGACACACAGGTCGTGGGTTCGAATCCTTACAATGAGATTGAGCTTTCGGTGAAGGAAAACATCGTGAGGAAACCACAGCACGGTGGTAGGGTACTTTGTAGTACTCGACTGGCTGGCTACCACCCTCAAGTTGAAAATCTGTCGCCAAGCACCTGTTGGTGTGTTCCGGCAATTGCACTTGAGAGCCAGTTCGCCTTAATAAGGTGTAAAACACATTAGCAATCCCCTGGTATTGCCAATGTCTATAGGCGACGGTTGTCACTTACCATCAGGTGACCCGCCTGCCTCGTTGTCACTTGTGACATAAAAAAAAAAAAAACACACAAACACACACACACACACACACATAACACACAACACACACGCACACTTCTTATATCACGATTAATTTATATGGTTAATTGCATGACACTTAATTTAATTTGATTTCTAGCTTTTATTTTTAGATTTAACTTTATATTGAACACTTTTAAATGTTGTCAACTATAAGTAGGGAAGGAGCTGACCATTAGTATACAGGCTTTGCCTACCATAAAGGTCAAAGACTTCAGCCTATATGTGTTTTTTATGTGGTCAAATAAAGATTTTTATTTATTTATTTTATTTTACATTATTTTTAGCATTCCGTACCTCCGATCACTCTCTTGTCCGTCTGTCAGTGTGTCACCACCGATTTTCTCAGGAACGCGCGAACGGGTGGACCTAGCAAGTTGAAATTTATACCAGATACTGATGTCTATAGTATCTATTAGGTATATAAAAATCCGGTCAAATGCGAGTCTGACTCGCGCACCGAGGGTTCCGAACAAACTTGTAAATAGTTCGTTCATCACGGTAATGGAGTCTTGAGGATTTATTTTAAAAAAAAATCGATTACGTTTTCGATTACCTTATTGGAGATAGGTGCCAATTAAGCTAGACCTCAAAATTGTATGAGCTCCGATACAACTCAGAGGTCTATCTTAATTGGTGATACTATGTATGTATGGGGACCCCCTTTAATTTTTACATTTTTTTACTTTTTGGAATTTTCCCTTCATTTATGCTGTAAGACCTTGCTTTTTGCCAAATTTCGTGATTCTAGGACAACGGGGAACTACCATATAGGTTTTCGACCCAAAACCTATAGGGTACTTCCGGTTGACCTAGAATCATCAATTTTGGTTTAAAGCAAGGTGTTACAGCACAAGTAAAGGGAAAATTCCGAAAAATAAAAAATGTTGAAAATTAAGTTAAATTTTGGTACTTACATATTTTCGGGAAAATCAAAATTTGCCCATCTTTTTCTCGTGTTGACTCAGGACCCTGATATTTATACACCTAATAGGGACTATTAGACTTCAGTATCTGGTATAAATTTCAACTTGCTAGGTCCACCCGTTTCTGAGATAAAACCGTCGAAAATCTATAGGGTAGTTCCCGTCGACCTAGAATCACAAAATTTGGCAAAAGGCAAGGTCTTACAGCACAAATTAAGGAAAAAATTAAAAAAACAAAAGTTGAAAATTAAAGGTCCCCATACATACATAGTTGACGCATTCCCTAGTTTAAGGGGTTGGGGGATAAATGTTTCAAGTTTTAATTTTTTTTGTTGTTTGTGTACTAATATTAGCCTAAATACCAAATTTCAGGAAGTACCATTTATGAGTTTTGATGATCATCAGTCAGTCACGAAATCGGGGATTTTTAGATATCAATAAAATCTAAAGTATAACAGCTATGCAATTGAAACTTTATGAGTTTAATAAGTCTGCTATAGGCATCATCGAGAATTTTGTTTAACTGGTATAATCCAAAGCGAAGTTATGAGGGTTCAAAAACACGACGAAGCGCTTCGAGAAAAGGTAGGTAGTGCCCCTGCGTTTTCGCTTTGCTGGCTTTTCTTGGCGGGGGGCACGACCGTGCCCCCAGATAGAACGAAACGTTGTAATACCCTATTTCTTTTCAATTGTTTTTGTTTCTAATAAATAAATAACCCTCCTTCTGGCGCAGTCGGGTAAAACGTGACGTAATGGAACTGTAGCTTAATAAACATTAAGTGATATGCCTAAATAATTTACAAACGATTTCAATTCTACACAAAGGATGTTTTTGTAGGACAACAGAGGACATGTACGCAAAGAAAATATTGCTGGAATTTCACCACAATATTTCCGGATAAAATTAGGTAGGTTGCTGGCCAGTGACACAACATTGCGGCATGACAAGGGTCAACCTCGTTAAATTTATCCGGTAACAACTTCAGGTACACTGTTAGACTGTTAACCTACTGATGCACCGCTTTTGTAAGCGTAGCTGCAGCCATATTTAAGAACAGGTTATACGAGTAGGTTAAAAATTATACGGTAATGATACAGCTCTCAAGTCTTTGATTCGAAAATTTCTATAATTAAAAATTGTGAAACAAAGATTTTGCTTACGGAAATTTTGTGTTAAACCCATTTGATGAGCACTTAATCAATAGCAAGAAGTTCGATGGTAGAATGAAGAAACAACTGTTCGTTTAAATGCGGTAGAACATTCATAAAAAGGTAAAATCTACTTAAGCTAAAGGAAGCTCTAACTTCTAAATATACTGATGATTAAGAGTTATAAATCCATACTAATATAATGATTGCTAATATGACTCTATCTGTCATCTGTCTATTTTGTTTCACATCTAAACGGCTGAACAGACTTCGTATTTGGACACCCTGAACCCTCATTATCAACCCTTATAACATAAAAAGGGGTAAAAGGTAGTAGCAGATAAAAGCCTGTACAAAACAAAAAATAATGTTCAAATTGCGGTAACGTTACCTCAAAACCACTAGTCAGTATGTTACAGCTCTTAGAAGGAGAATGGACAGATTTATGTTATAAGGAAGAAGCGCAGAGGTAAGGAAAATCTACTCTTGAAATAGATGCGAATGTTAGGAGGAAAAATTTGACAATTTGTTTGGGTGAAACATGCTTTTGGGTGCTTATATTTACTGCTTATAAAATAGCTCTGTAAATACAAAAGTAAGAGCAATTATTTGGTTTAGAAATAAAAGTGTTCTTTTTTAATGAAATTATTAACATTTTTTGTATTTCCATTAAAACTTATCCTATCATACTATCAAATTGTTTGAAATAATTTTTAATTTGGTACACTCGTTGGACTTGACTCATAACCCACTCGCATTAAGCACCACAACATAACCTTATAATTTCATGACATGGGCATTGTATAGAACAGTTTGACTAGCTATACGTAACTACGGTAGGTACTCATATAGTACATGTAGTAGGAAATGTATGAAAATACAAAAATATTGATAAATTTATTAAAAATGAACACTTTCCTTTATTTTTCCGTATGTTATTACTTCCCAAAACTTGATCCTTATTAACAAAATTACTAGATGGTATAATAATATTGAATGTGTAAATTTTCTCAAAATCAACGGGTTTGATGCCTGACTTGAAAACATATTTTATCAAAAATCTAATGATGCCGTATTAGTTTTCATCAAAAACAGCCTCGAGACTCATTGATAATGCGAGTGGGTTATCAATGAAGTCCAACGAGTGTACAAAATAAAAAAATATTTCAATCAATTTGATAGTACGATAGGATAAGTGCGATAGTTTGTATGAAAATTCATTTTTTTTTATCATTTTATTAAAAAATAACACTTTCTTTTAGTTTTCCGTATGTCATTACTTCGGAGAATTTGATCCTTATTAGCAACATTATCGGATGGTGTAATAATACAGGCTGTGTATTTTTTTCAAATTCATCAAGTTCGATTCCTGGCTTGGGAAATAATTTTTTCGAAAATCGAATGATGCAGTTTTAGTTTTAATGAAAATCGGCCTCGCGACTCCTTTCAGCATTTTTCGATATTCCCTTTAGTTAAGGATTTGGCCATCCAATATGAAAATCCCATCCCAGTTGAAAAATTCACCCTGTATATGTGTGTATGTATGTATTTGTGTTTGTATGTATGTGTGTGTATGTGTGTATGTTTGTGTGTATTATGGGCTTGTGATTGTGTAAAAAGTAGCCTATGTCACTCTCCTGTCCATATAGAAAAAAACATGTCGATCCATTGCACCTTCGCTGCGTAAAAGAAAAACGAGACATAAAACCGACAAATATACTTTCACTTAATATTAATATACACTATCCGCATTAGTTATACGGCCATAACAGTCCTGGTTTTAAAGACGACGTGAAGCTGAAGTCAGCTAAAAATATCATATTTTATACGAACCTTTAACCTAATCTAAAGTTAATGTTTAGTTTTACTTTATCTTCAAAGATTTCAGTAGCAAACGCTAGATGAAGGGCTCTTATTTCGATTTCATCTTTTCTCCTTGTTCAGTGGCAGTTCTCTTTGTGGCTACAGAAGACGTATAAATCTGTTTAAGGAAACAAAACATTCATTCTTTTATTTTTGATTTATTTCTTTGTTCTACAAAAAGCCGTCGTTACCGACTATTGTTCAAATTCGATTCAATTTTCGGACCAACATTACAAAAGTTACACAAGTTTCACAAGAAAAAATGTTTCTTCCATGTTCTATTTTTATGATTTATGTTGATTAACTTTATATTGATTTGAATACGTAGGTATATGTAGAACTAGCTGTTCCGCGCGGTTTCACCCGTGTTCCCGAGGGATCTTATCTTTTTCCGGGATAAAAAGTAGCCATGTGCTATTCCAGACTATAATCTATCTCCATGCCAAATTTCATCCAGATCCATTCAGCCCTTCTGGCGTAAATGAGTAACAAACATACATCCATCCAAACTTTCACATTTATAATATTAGTAAGATGATTACACAGAGATTTTAAAGGCATTTTCTTACATAATATTATTCGTTACAAAATGAGAGAATAGTTTTAGAAAAAATACAATAGAACCTGCCTGATACTAACAAGGGATTTCACATGCACCATGTGATCCTTTTAAATAGAATACACGAGACATCGAGCGAGCCCACTAATTGTGCTTACTATCGAATTCACAGTTTATACACTATATATTTCCAATTATATGCAATTTTTATTAAAGTCATTTTTCTTGGAGTATGTAGCTATACAATTAAACTAAATGAATCTTAGTCGTATTGATTTTCTTATTGAACAATATCAAATATACTTTCTGACATTATTAATTTGGAGATGTGTAAATAACACATTTGCCCTTCTTTCACATGGAACAACGGATCGACGTGATATTTGCAAAGAAATATTTTATGGACCGGAATTGACATAATATTATTATGTAGCTTAATTTCTATACTAGTTTACTATATCAAACAAAAATTGAGAAGTTAACAAGTATAGAGAGTTAACCTTAATGAATAAAAAATAAAGAAATCGCTTCAGTAGAATACCATTTATTTTAAATCCCGCATTTTGTCGTGTCCCAAGTCATGTCATTTCACGTCACAGCTGGAATAATGACGCGACAAACGTAACTCTGGAAAGTCACTCGCTAATTGCGTGTCAGGCCCTTAATAACGATACGGGCTTCCAACATGCATGACGTTTCAGAGAGTTTACAATAATAAGCCCCTATTACAGACGTATGATAACATTTACTTACCGTGTCATCAAACCTTAACAATATGAAATGTATTTTACTTTTATGTTGAAGTAATTAGTGCGATATTTTTTAGCAGTAACTAAACTAAAAAGTTGTAGGTACGAGTCATCATCATCATGTCAGCCGCAAAGGCCCCCCAAGGATCTCCACAATGGCTGATCTTGCGCTATCCGCATCCAGTGGCTTCCCGCAACCCACACAAAATCGTCGGTCCACCGTGTTGGAGGCCTGACCACGCCTGCGTCTTTCGGTTCGTGGTCAGTACGAGGTATATACATCACGAAAAAAAAAATTTTTTGGGAGGACAGATAGTTGGAGGTCTGAGCGACCGTAGACGGACTATTCGACGAGCTTTTAGGGCTCTCAACAAAAAAAAAATTCAGAAGATTTTTTGGCTGTTTAACATTTGTTGCATTTTAAAAGCCCAATGAAAGTGGTAGATGCTATCCGACTGATGGCAGTAAATGGATGAAAATGGTTTCATCATCGTAATTCCTCGCTTCATATTTTTTCTGCTGAGTATCAATCTAAAATATAAACATATCCGTCTCATCCAGCAATTAATGACTAAAATTGCATTGAAATTCAAATAACCTAATACTAGTACCGCGTGCAGAACAATGCAATTTAATTTCTCACTTCAAACAATTGTATGCAGACTCTAGTCAAGTTACTATTTGTCTCTCGACATCCCTCAATAGCCATTATTCGATTAGACCGACAGAGGAAGTTTGTTGTACAAATAAATCCAACTGCATTATTCGCTTTGGGGCGAGTATTGCAAGAGAATCAGGGTTTAATCTGGAGTAAATTGCTTACCGTCTACCCGCCTTGGACGATTATCTACTCGGCCGGTCTTTAGCGCCTTCGAATATTTAAGGTATCTTTGTTACCAGGATTAACAGAAACTGCCTATCTTTTCGTTGAAATAAAATTATTTTCAATGTTCTTTCATATCTATTTGACATATTTTTATGGATATATTTTGTTTGAAGCTTGTGTTTGACTATACTCGTATATGTACAAATCACCGTAGTTATAAATGTGATGATGTGTCCAAAGACACTTGAAGACGAATAATCTAGAACAGATTTATTTAGAATTTGTGTAGTAAAACATAAATACATTTTAATAAGTACTTTCGATGTTGATGTCTGATCGTTATCCTATCACATTTTTCATAAAGCGCCCAATTAAGCTCACTCACTAATAATGCTTCACTCAACTCATCGGAATCCCACATTAAAGATGTTATACCAAAATCAATAATCTCAAAAGGACCAATATTGGAGACGCTTTTCTTTTTAACTTCCTTGGCATGAAGATTTTCCTTCAGTTCTCCGTTCAGTATGGAAAACTGGATGCGCTATTTTTATATCGCGGTCTTTCTAAATTGTACAAAGCCATTAGTAGTGTGTGTAATACCATTCCTTTCGCTTTCCTGCATTCTGTCATGTGGGAGTGATTTCGTAAAAAGGCACGGCAGTATGTATCGAATTGGAAGCCACCTGGTAGAGATGACTGTCAAATAGGGCATTTCCTCTGTTGTAGTGCAGACAAGGCTCACTCGGTTTTTTATGTGAACATATTCATTATCCAAGGCAGTATTAGAAATGGCTTCTCGTCTACTTAATAGGTCCCATTAGATAATACATAAGATATAGAAGCATTGTTCGAATTTGATACTCAGAAAAATAATAAATTTATCTTACCTATGCAAAATGCTTAACACATCCAACCACACCAATTCTATCTCCACGAATCCTTATTCCACAAAGAGGATTCTCGTTTTGTTTCTTAATTTTACGCCTCCGTGCGCACATCCCTACCTACTTAAACGCTCACACAAAGAAGTTACGAATGCCGAGGGATTCGATTGTTCCCAAGTGTCATATTGTATCACTCGCACGTCACATTCGATTACAAAAGGAAAAATCCGTGTAATAATACGTTTATCCATGACCTATATTATCTTTTGACAACCCTACCTTTGTTTCTTTTCATGTGTCTATTGCCTGTTAGTTACTTTTAGCAGAGAATGAAATGTAAACGGATTGATTGTTTTTCTGAAATAATGTTTAGACATACTTTAATTTATGTAGTTGGGGTTTCACTTGCACTACTACTGAGCTGTTTGTTATCATGAAATCTTAGTCTGAATGTAGGTATCACAATGAACAATTTTAAACCTATGAGCTTAACTTTTAACTGTAGTAATGAATTGAGTCGTCATATTCATCTATTTTATCTAAACATCCCAATCCTAAACAAACAATCCCTAAAATACTAAAATAATGTCTCTCATGATTCTACGGCCCTCAAATTCGGTTCTGTTAACCAATCTTGACCAGTTATCTCGCCATTGAAACTTACGGTAGGCATTGGCTGTGGCTGTGAGCTTTAGTTGTGAAGTAGTCGTTATTAGGACGCCCACTAATAATATGTTCTATAGCTTCTCCAAAAACCATAGAAATAGTTCGCTAGCAGTTTTGGATAAGAGCCGCCGGTGATAGTCGTTGATCCGATAGCGTGGATACAAATGCTGGCGTCCCGCAAGGATCTGTGCTGTCCCCGACACTGTTTCTGCTGCATGTCAATGATAAGCGGATGACTGTACTAGGGACGCTCATGATAAGAGCGGGGTAGTATATCGTTCCGTGATGGAGTAAATCCGAAACCTCCTTCTACCATCGCACTTCTCATCATCAGGAAGCTGGATAGAATCATCACACGTTTGAACCAAATGGTCTTGCTCAACCAGATCTTGTTCATTTTTAATCCCAGACGAAAAAGAAGGGCGTAATAAGTTTCTATAGAGAAAATATAAAATATTTTTTTTATCCTCATCGCCACTTTTAAGTATTTGGATAGGGATGACTGAAACAACTCGTAGTAGATAGCTCACTGACTGTATTCATTAACTTATACATAGACATGAGTGTGCGTATACGAATAAATTACCATTCATACATATCATTTACCATGTTTTCAGTGACATAATATTTTATACATAAGCCATAATCTATAATTTAACAAAACGATTAGACAAAAAACTGTCGCTTATTAAATAAAATGACGATATTTTTAAAAGATCCTTTTCATCAACGCCACTTTATAGTAACACCGAACGCTATTTCAATTGCCAGCGTAATGGATATTAAACGTTGAATCGGGTAAAAAAGTGGAGCGACCCATAAAGTCACTTGCTAAAAGAATTTCCTTTGCACTTTTTAGCCCTATCTTTAGTTATTGGGAGGAAGTATTGCTTTTTAATGTAATTTCCGAAACGGAAGGCTGCGTCGCTGGCTGCCTCCTTCGGGATTCACCTAATGGATTTTACCCATACTTTTTCACTTAAACGAGTCCATCAGGCTTTACTTTTTAGATATTGTGAGTTTTATCCTCAATTTTACATGTTTAATATTGTTATGATATTCTTATGTAAAATGCCGGAATTAAATAAGAATCAAAATATAACATGTGAGAGGAATGTTTTTAAAAGAATTCATTTAAAATAAATGTAATTTAATTCAATTTGCTGTGATCTACTATCACTACGCACTCCAGGATAAACCATTAACGAAAACAAAATATTTCTTACTCCAAACGAAACACAAATTAAATTTTCTACTTCTCCCAAAGAAAAGACTTGGAAGTAAAAAAACTTACCCTCCTACATTTCATTTTCGAGCTATTCTTATTATTGTGAGGACTTTAAACCGGGACCTAATTTGATCTCGCAATTTTCTTCCCGTCGGCCGCTCGGGGCTCAGTGTCAACGTTTCATTTGGATTACACATTACCAACTTTTCTTTTCGCCTCCTTCACATTTAATTGCAGTGTAATAAGGTTCAAATTAACACGTTTTTTATTTATTACTAAAATTGTGGTAAGTCTGGATGCAGTGCAGCGGTCATTCTGTAACAGTCGTTGGGACTTGAACGTCTTCCAAGACTCTTGTCGTCATTATTAAAGGAGAATGAACATTGTTATGGCCGCTGTTCCACTCTTATTAAAATAGTGGCTTATAACATCAGTGTGTTATATTACATAAGTTTAATTTATCTAATCGTGAATTAAATCGAGCTCTAATGACAGTTTGTACAGTTTCATTGCTTTTATTTAGGGATACTTGCTGTGGTTTTGGACACAACAGGTATTCCCATCAAAGGAGATGTTTCATTTTTGGACTGGACATTGTACACATATTAAAAATAAGCTGAATAATTATTCAAACCGATAAAAAATATCTAATTTTATTTTTGCTGTCGATAAACGCTGTACAAAAATATTTTTTATTACTGACAAATATTTTACAGGGCAACTTGCATTTGTGCAATATGGCGGTCTACGCCATATTGCACAAACGCAAGAATACATGGACTTTTTGGCGGGAACTTGCGAAGTGACGTTGTGTTTTCGTTTTATTTTCATTAAATTCGTGTATTTTGAGTTTTATTGAATAATTTCGGTGGTGTTTTGTGCAATAAAGATCAATCTAAGTGCACAAGTGAAGTGAAATGAAATGAAAGCGTGTATCGTGACTTTCCAGGTTGTCCCAAAAATTCCATGAAATGTTTTAGTGGAATAGCCGCCAATTTCACTAAAATTAGACCGGACTTGTATGGACGAGGACTAGACATTACAGTGAAAGTGATAATAAAACGTGACTTAACATAAAATATGAATATTTAAAATAAAGAAATGGCTTAAAGGTCTCGATACCAATCCAAAAACATTGAAAAAAAAAAGCAAGAATACATATACTACCTGGATAGGAAGCTCTCCATACCTAACTATCAATTGCGAAAAAAAGAAAGATAACAACTACGTTAGGACAAATCTCTCTTTCTAACCCTACTTACCCTTAATGAAAGAAAGATAGATTATCCCAACGTAGCTGTTATCTTTCTCTTATTCGCAATTGATAGGTTGCTTCAAGTTTGTATTTACAGTTACCTATCCATTTAGTATATATAATTCTTGGATGTGACAGACAGCGCGTAACTCGAAAGCCATAACTTTTGCTCTCATTTATTGTTTTTAACGTGTATAACTTGCTTGTATTTTAATGCGCTTGAGTTCTAGATTGCTCAATAATAAAATGTTTTTTGAGTATTTGAATTCAGACTTTGTGTCCAGCAAGATGTACAAAACAGATTCGACTTTCACATAATAATAACTCTCAATATCAATAATTTAAAGATTCTAACTTGATAGTACAGTATTTATTGTAAAAGTAAAACTAGGTGTTGAATCGGTCAATAAATCATTGTCAGTCAATCAATTATAGTACCTACCTACCTATATATTCTCTTTGTTGTATTGGTTGTATTTAACGTCAGTTTGACAGTTTGACGTAATTGTAATCGTCGTCGCCATTGAAAATAAATGCAATTAAATTGCCATTAGAAATGTCGAAACACGCCTAAAATTATTAGAAATAAGTATTTTTCTCATGTTTTATTTATTTTTCCACGACTTTTAGTCAAGTGTACAATGTGCAGTCCAAGACTCCATACAAATCTGAAACATCTCCTTTATAGAAATTGATATTATATTGATGGTCAAGAACACGAATCAATAAAAGTTGTATAAAAACTTTTCTTTGCAATTTAATTTCAATTATGTTGTTTCCTAGTGAACATAATTAGGTAAACTTTTTTTAATAGTATTCTATAGATGTATATATATATATGACTTAGATATCAACAAACAACATTCTCTTAAGAAAATCAAAGAAACCTAAAAGGGGAAACAAAGGCAATAAATAGTCTTAAGACAATCCCATTGGGAATAAGAAAGTCGTGGACACTTATTTGTTTTTCAATTTTACGCTTTACCAACTTGGACAAAAATAATTCACTTGGAAAATTAATATAGCTGATTAGTTTCGAAGTTCAGCTGGTACGACTAACTAATAATAAGTTATTATTATAGTTTTTGTAACAGAAACCAATTTAATTATTATTGTATTTAAAAATAGGCCGAGGTCCAGCAGAGGATGTGTTTCGGTTGAAATGATGATGATGGTGTATTTAAAAAAATATTTGCGTTCCTCCCAAGAGTCAAATCGCCAGTAGTAGTAGTAGTAGTTCAATGCCTCGAATATTGAAGAAAGTAAAGTAAACGATCAAAAAACAAATATATACGAAGAAATTATACATAGCCCACTCTTAATTTTGTAAGGTTTATTTTAACGCGATACCTGTGAAGCGGCTATATGCCGTTACGATATAGAAGGTGCAGATGGATGTATATAGAAACAAATTATATTAAAATAGTGTAATAGAAACGAAATTAAATTAAATTATAATTGACTCCAGTAAAAATAACAACAATGACATTCAGATATCAAAATATTCTCTCCGCGCCGCGCGCATGTCACGCATGCGCGCAACGGGTTGAATTATCTAATAAGAAAATAAACGTTCTGTACAAATGTAGTAATGACAAAGGTTTAACTATTTACAAACTAAAGTAATATAAAATATTATTTACGCCACATTACCCCCCTCCAGAAATCGTCTCATGGACGATAATACTCTGGAAACCTAACTACACGGCCAGAACGTGTCTTTTTTGGACTATCCTGAACTGGGGCATTTAGATGTGGAATGGGATCAGATAAGGTAGTAGGTATAGGAATAGGCGTTGATGATGATTGGTCTACCAGGTCTTTGTGAATAAAAATATTTCCTTTATTGTGGCGTGCAGCAGGTGAAGGCTGAAGTTTTGTAACATCTGATGTAAACGACTGCTGAAGTCTGAAATATCAGTGGTATCAGGAAAAGAAGTATGAAAGTATTCCCCTGGTAGACATAAGGGCTCACCGTACACTAATTCAGCGGATGAGGTATTGAGATCCTCTTTAAATGAGCTTCTAATGCCTAAAAGTACCCAAGGTAAGGTATCAACCCAGTTAACATCGTCATGGCACATAATTGCAGTCTTTAACTGTCTGTGGAACCGTTCCACTAGACCGTTGCAAGCCGGATGATATGCGGTCGTGCGACGATGTTTGAATCCTATTACTTTTCCAAGATATTTGAAAAGTGCAGATTCAAACTGTCGTTTAACTATTTACAAACTAAAGTAATATAAAATATTATTTACGCCACACCTGTATTTAATAATAAAAAAAAATATGACAAAAAGAATACTACTGAAATACCAAAACCATATGAAGATCAGATTACTTTATCTAGTGTCCCAGATCACAGATGAGATAAATACCTAGTTACTACACAGGTTATGAAACTCAAAGCGCATATCTTTATTAAATGAACTCATTACAAATGTTTTAATCATCACTTTTATTTTTATAACACACTAGCTTTCCGTCCCGTGGTTTTACCTGTGTTCCCGAGGTAATTAAAATATTACCTTAAAATGTTACATTATTAGTATGTACTCATGTACATACTAATAATGTAACTTTCTAAACGGGAAAGAATTTTTTAAAGGCTATAGCTCAGTGGTAAGTGACGTCGGATACCGCGACGAAGGTCGTGGGTTCGAATCCTACAATGAGCTTGAGCTTTCGGTGAAGGAAAACATCGTGAGGAAACCATAGCACGGTGGTAGGGTACTTTGTAGTACCCGACTGGCAGGCTACCACCCTCAAGTTGAAAATCTGTCGCCAAGCACTTATCGGTGTGTTCCGACAGCTGCACTTGAGAGCCAGTTCCCATCTAGGCTTTGTGTGCTTACTACCTTCGGCCACATCATCACTTACCTTGGTGAGATTGTGGTCAAACACAAGCTTATCCAGAATTAAAAAAAATCGTATGAGTATTTTTTTAATTTTACAAAATATCAAATCTCTCATACCCATATTAATATGTACATCAATTTCAATTAAATTACGTTGTACTATAAAAATATTCACACGAAGCTCCTTTAGCGTCTTAGTGTCTTCCTCCAGCCTTCACTCCACTTATTACCATATAGAGTGTCATTTACACTGCACTGCCTTTCAAAGGAAAGTCAGCATTGCGGTCTGTGTTTCGTAATGCAAGCGTATGTATAAGGATTTTTTTTTTTTATTTTTTTTTTTATACCACTAGGTGGCAAACAAGCTTACGGCCCACCTGATGGTAAGCGGTTACCGTAGCCTATGGACGCTTGCAACACCAGAGGCGTCTCGAGCGCGTTGCCGACCTTGCATAAACCTTCTTACTCCTCTTTTGAAGAACCCCATACTGTAGTCTTTAGGGAACACCTCTACAGGGAGCTCATTCCACAACCTGATCGTGCGCGGGAGAAAATGTCTCTCAAACCGCACTGTACGCGACCAATTTGGTTCTAAGGTGTGAGGATGAACTCCCTGTCGACGGCGGGCGGTGCGATGGTAGAAAGTTGCCGTGGGCATCATATCGAACAATTCCTCTGAACACAACCCATTGTACAAGCGGTAGAACACACATAAGGAGGCAAAGTCTCTCCTTAGATTTAAAGGCTCGATACCGCTTGTGAGCTCAGGATCGCCGACAATTCTCACAGCCCGTTTCTGAACCGAGTCAAAAGGCTCAAGTTGGTACTTAGGTGCTCCAGCCCAGAGGTGACAGCAGTACTCCATGTGGGGGCGGACTTGCGACTTATATAATTGTAGTCTTTGCACCGCAGTGAAGTACCGCTTAGCCCTATTGAGCACACCGAGCTTTTTAGCAGCCAACTTGGCCTTCTCTTCTAAGTGACTACGGAACTGAACGTCACTGGAGATGTCGACACCAAGGATCCCGAGGCTCTTTGAGATGGAAAGGGGTGTGTCGAGGAATTGTGGAGCCACAGAAAATGGGGTTTTTTTGGCGGTGAATACGCACACTTGTGTCTTGTTGGGGTTAAATTGGACCAGATTGGCACATCCCCAATCGGAGACAGTGGACAAGGTGGTCTCAATTACAGACACAAGTTGTCTGCGACTTTCCTCCACACTAGTACGAGGGATGTTTGCTCGGCCCGTATAATACGTGTCCCCAGTGCTGTCGTCTGCATAGCAATGAATGCCATCAATAGATAACATGTCATTGATATGCAGAAGAAAGAGAGTCGGGGACAGCACGGAGCCTTGTGGGACACCAGCATTTATGTTCAAATTATCAGAGCAACTACCGTCAACCACGGCTCTTATGCTTCTATTTGACAAAAAGCTGGCAATCCAATTGCACAAACCCTCGGACAGTCCAAAAGATGGTAACTTCGACAGAAGACTCAGATGCCAGACCCGATCGAACGCCTTCGCTATATCTAAGCTTACAGCTAATGCCTCACCTTGACTCTCAATGGCTTGAGCCCAGCGGTGTGTAAGATACACCAGAAGATCACCCGTCGAGCGACTATGGCGGAAGCCGTATTGGCGGTCGCTAATCAGTTCGTGTTCTTCCAGGTATCTGAGGAGCTGTGTATTAATTACACGCTCCATAACCTTAGAAAGAAGGGAGGTTATAGCAATAGGCCTGTAATTCGATGGGTCAGATCTATCGCCCTTTTTGGGTACTGGGTGCACGTGGGCAGTCTTCCACGAAGTTGGGACTGTTTGTGTGGAGTATGAGAGCGCAAAAAGACGCGTCAGTACAGGACACAGCTCAGGGGCACACTGCTTAAGCACCACTGCAGGAATGCCGTCCGGCCCACTCGACTTATGAATGTCAAGAGAGCTCAACTCCCGCCGGACTTCTCGTTGTGTAATAGAAATCTCTGGCATGGAGATGCCGCACCACGGGATGGAAGGTGGCTCGGTCCCTCCATCATCCAAAGTCGAGTTCGAGGCAAAGAGAGTACCCAGGAGATCGGCTTTCTCTTTAGCGCTATGGGCCAGACTGCCATCGTGCTTACGGAGTGGTGGCAAAGATGACTGACAAAAGTTTCCCTCGGCAGCTTTGGCGAGGGACCAGAAAGCACGGCTCCCAGAAGGATAGCTTGCAAGTCGCTCCCCAATTCTGCCGATGAATTCGAATTTAGCCCTGGCAATTTCTCGTTTACTGGACCTCGAGGCAGCATTTAATTTGCGTTTCGCAACAGATATGTTGGGGTCCTGATTAGTGTTAGCCGTGGTCCAAGCCTCAAAAGCAGATTGCTTGAGGAGCCTAGCTTCTCTGCAAGGCCGATTAAACCACGGTCTTTTTTTTGTTCCTGCAGCAACTAACGGGTTTGGAATGTAACACTCCATACCCGCTAGTATCGTTTCAGCGACGGCAGCTGCGCAGGTGTCAGGATTATCTGAAGCGAAACATATCTGCCTCCACGGGTACGATGCGTAAAATTCACGCAATCCATCCCAGTCTGCTGCTTTGTAGTGCCAGACGCGACGCCATCCGATTGGCCGGCGTGAATCTTGTCGCGAACATGGCACTTGGGCCCGAACGAGGCAGTGATCCGATGAGCCTAGAGGCGCATCCACTGCAATGGAATATCCGTCCGGGCGCGTAGTCAGCAGAAGATCCAGTAAAGAGCTGGTGTGGTTCTCGATGTCTGGCACTCTCGTGTGAGAATGTACCATCTGCGAGAATCCATAGGCCAGGGCAAATTCATAAGCAGCCCTCCCCGCATAGTCAGTGGACCGAGATCCGAGCCATTCAACATGATGGGCGTTAAAATCTCCCAAAATCACTAACTCTGCAGAAGGGTACTGCTCAACAACTTTGTCAGTCGTAGTTTGCAGGTGTTCAAAAAGTCGAGCTGTGTCCAAATCACCGCTGTGAGACCTGTAAAGGCACGCGTAGATTCGGGTGTGGCCGCCATGGTCCGCGCGTACCCATAAAATCGACAGGTCCCTGTCTTCGACGCCACGAAGACGGCGACAGCAAATATCCTCCCGAACGTACACACATACCCCAACACGACGCACAAAATTGTGCTCGAGCTTGTACCCGGGGTAGGAGAGGTAAGACGTATCGGCTGGGCAAGATATTTGCGTCTCCGTGAGAAAAAGCAAGGTCGGCTTTGCAGTCTCGAGATGTTGGTGGACTGCGTTTAAATTTGAGTGAAGTCCTCTGATGTTGCAAAAATCCACTATGAACGTGGAGGACGATGCCGCTGAGTAAAACTTACTTTTTTTTTTCCGTGTGACCATTTTTTTTTTTTTAAGAAGGTAAAAGGAGTCACTGTGCCGACGGTAAAAGAGGCAAATATTGCGATATTGAGCAGCTAAAGAGTAAATGGCAGGATATGCAGCTTGCCCGCGCGGCAGTTGGAAGGGCCCCCGGTCCCCCCCTGACGCAGTAGTCGGGTCCACTCCGGTCTCCTTCTCCGGCACGACAACTGCTTCAGGGATTTTTCGCCAGATGGCAGTTCAGCCTCCCAGGGTGGAAATTAAGTAATCCCTGGGTTCGGGAACTCATTCTATCTGCGGGTGGCCAGCGGTCAACCGTTTCACCGGGTCTCCCTAACCGCACGCCGACATGCTGCGCCTGCACCACTCAATAGCAACTCCACAATACCGTCGGTCCCTACGCCGTCAGCACAGTGCCTCCTCTAAGGAGCTCTGGCAACCTTACTCACCGCAGGAACACAACACCACTTGAGGGCAGTGTTATTTGGCTGCGATATTCTGTAAGGTGGAGGTACTTCCCCAGTCGGACGGCCCCAATTATGAGCAGATGATATGCTATGTCCTACCTCCTAAAAATGCTTTAAAAGGATTACTAATCATTCTCAAAACATATGTATGAGGAATTATATAATGTATAAGGTCGCTAAGAGTTTAATTTGATCTTCGTTCTAGAGTATCATTTAAAAATTATATTCGATCTTGGTGCTGAGTTCCGAAACGTGCGTTAGAATCTGATATGTCAAAAGTGCCTGTGAAGGCCTATTTGTATAAAATTCATTAACCCTATACAATTTCTAATGAGCAATTTTGTGTTTAGATAGGTTTTGCTTTAAAGTTTATCAATATCTTTCTGAAAAAAAAAACGCGAACTTGTAATGATAGTTTGTTAGATGAAATGAAGGTAAATTAAAATAGCAAAAAAATATGCTAAAACTAACTGCTTACATGGGCTTAAGAAATTAAATGACTAATTTAATAGATAATTACACCCAGACTCGGGATAAATAGAGAAGTTCGTTCTAGCTGAAAATCAAAAAATATAATTTCCGTGCTTGATTTCTTCAATAACTCTATACAAAACTATATTAATGTAATCTTAAATCAACACAGTATCTACTACGTACGAGTGTTTGCAAGTCAGGGTATAATTAGTTATATCCAACTTTGCCTCGAGCCAATCGCTTTATATCGCATTGAACGCAATTAACATCAGTACACTGTCAGCCCTCCAGTGTTTTAGTAAACGTTATTTAGTTATACAGGGTATTACGACAAACTTAAGGGGGAGATAGGTCGTGGGGTAACCTACCAAATATACAAAAATTACCTCAGTAAAAATGTGAGATACATATTTAAAATCAAGAATTCAAAAATCAATAAATAAACAATCAGAAATATCTCGAAAATGGTGACCTTTTTATTAAGCAGATTTTTATATATTTAGTAGGTGACCCGCCCACCTATCTCCCCCTTATGTTTGTTGTACTACTTAACGGACATCCTGTATATATATTGTATGGAAGTCAAATTAATTCATATTCAAGGCGATGATAGCTCAGTGGTAGTGACGTCGGATACCGCGGCGAAGGTCGTGGGTTCGAATTCTACAATGAGCTTGAGCTTTCGGTGAAGGAAAACATCGTGAGGAAACCATATCACGGTGGTAGGGTACTTTGTAGTACCCGACTGGCTGGCTACCACCCTCAAGTTGAAAATCTGTCGCCAAGCACCTATCTATAGCACTTGAGAGCCAGTTCCCATCTAGGCTTTGTGTGCTTACCACCTTTGGCCACATCATCACTTACAATGGTGAGATTGTGGTCAAACACAAGGTTATCCAGAATAAAAAAAATATATATATACCTTCTATTTATGGTTATTTATTTTAATATAAAATTTTCTTTATTTGTTTTTAAATTATACATAGAAGTACCTATTATGATTCCAAATTAGAAATATGTAGTTTCTATCGTTTTATCATTTGCGTTTTACTAGACGCCCAGCGCCTCTCGTGGAAAACTAATGAAACTAATTTATCTCGTACAATTTTTTTGTAGACCCCTACGCAATAGTATGTTATTCAAAGAATATTTTTCCCTCTGGGTACTGGTACCAAAGGAATCTCTTAAATTAGTAATTATGTATGTAGCCTGTAATCTAATGGAAAATACCTACAGGTTTAATTTCTATTCTTTATTATTCAAGAAAAACTCAGTATTCTTGCTGGACAGCCGCTCCACTAACAAAGTTTATGTTGTGAGAGGACCTCATTTGTAAAATCGTTAAAAACACAAACTCAAATGAACTAGACCCATATTTTAATTTCATGTAGTACCGCAGTGCTAGAGATTTTATATGATGGCTTAAGTTATGGGCAATTGGCATAGCGTTATTCTTCGTCTTTATTGTTTACTAGTGGGCCCGGCAGACGTTGTCCTGCCATGAAATAATTAAACCTGCGAAATATTGTTTAAAGCCATCAGTTTTAAACAATATTTAGAAAATTGAATATGGTCGTTAAGTTTTCTTAAATTTTCTAATGTTCCGCGCAATTTTCATACTTTTTTCTTTCATAAAAACCTTGTCCTTACAATAACAAATACAACAAAAAAAGAATTAGCGAAATTGGTCCAGCCGTTCAAGCGTGATGCCGTGACCAAGGAAATTGGGATTCATTTTTATATAATAAATTATTTGTGATTATTTATTTCTCAATAAAAGTTACTGTCTTTAGCAAAATTATATCTAATTCAAAATGTTTGTGATATCACTATTGGCTATAGGTAACATATTTATAAAGTAAAGGTTATGTATGACTATTTAGATTCCTATCCTTTCATAGGAAAAGAACACCTGAATTTTGATCAATACATAAAATTTTTAAAACGTTCCCAAAGCTGATAAACTTGATGTTGAAATAAGCGTCTCTTTGTAGCAGCTTTGTTTCACTAAACGCTCTCGCTACCTGCCGCAACTTGGCACCCCCCACTACTGGCAAGCTGCAAGCCAGTACGCAACTTCATAATTACCTATTTCCCATTTCGCCTCGGGCCCGCCGGCTTTACTGTGAGCCTTAATTAACTGCACTATGTTGTAATATTCTGTGCACAAATATAACAAAACAAACTCTACTTATATTCTATACCTTCTTGCATTACAGTTTAAAGTCTAACCCTTGATGGCTTTGTGGAAAACACACGTCACAAACATTATTTTAGACTGGTATAGAATCTATTTCAGGAAATCAATAAACCCAGAATCACTTTTGAGAGGCAACGCTAATGATGTTACTATTGTTTTTTTTTTATATACTACAAGTGATAACTGGTCACCTGATGGTCAGTGACTACCATCGCCTATAGATATTAACAATACCAGAGGGATTGCCAATACATAAATACACTCAATTTCATCCCGAGAAAGCGGGTAACCCCAGGATGAAACCTAGTCATAGACTTTACCGCATAGGTCATTACACTATAAAAACGGCTAGAAGTACTCAAACTATAACCACAAAAAGGAACTCCGTTGTCTTATCAGATCTCCAAATCAATTTAAAAATGTGAAAACCAAAATATATGTTAATAGGTACACCGTAACGACTTCCAGTGCTCGTACCTAGTACGAAGCCGTCCCAGTACTTACTCAAACCATATACCACGGCCAAATGCACGTATAAATCTTTGAAAACGTTAATTCTAGTGGCATGACACTCATTGTATAACAAGGTCCTATACATTGCTAACAAGTTAAAATAGCTCTTGCTAAAACTCTAATTTAGGTACACGATATTTGCAAACGGAAACGAAACTCCGGCCCGCCCCAGGCTGTCAACTGCAAAGAGCTTTCGTGTAAGGAAATTTAAGGCCGGTCACGCGGCCGGATTTAGAACTGGATTGTGTTTCTATAAAGGTTTTGTTTTGGTTGATGGAGTTATTGGAAGTGAAAGTTATTAATTGGCCTCGCTGCGAAGTATAAGTAGCAATAGATAACTTTCACAGGGTATGTAGGTACTATAAAAATCTTCACGTGGTGTAGAAGTCAGCGATCTTTTTTGGCTATTCAGTTTTGGTTGTCCCATTACTAATGACAAAAATGTGATGTGGCTCTGCAAAAACTCCAAAATACTTTAAATAAAAAAATCTTAAACCCGACTTCTGAAAATTCACGCTCGTTGTTATGTACAAACTATTCGATATGTATCGTGTATCGTAAACAACTTATTATGTAATAAATATTTAATTGTATTTCATACATATTCATTCATAGAGGTGTTTAGAGGATAACCGTAGTCGTATACCACCTACAAAAAACAAAACAATGCATTCTGCAAAGTAACTAGAAATATTTATGAAATACAATATTTCTTAAAAAAAATTACCTGATTTGATATGACAATCAACATCCCTATTATAATTCAGCTCGGCTTGTCATTTATTCTGTTCCTAACTGTCATTAATAATAAAAAGGAAGCATAGTTACTTTTTATTATTTACAAACTTAATCTCCTTCAATCCGTAATTCCTGAAGAACCATAAAACCACTTCCATTATAAACTATGATATCCTTAATTCAAGGTTTGTACAAACACGCTACGTTCACGTCAAACTGTCTTGGATTTGAGATTCAGGTTTTAAATTAGCACAGACTAGACTGAAACAAGGAGGAAACCGACCTTAATTTGTTTGGGTCACGCTATTGTAGCCTAACTTGAGTTGTTACGGTTTTGTGCTAGGATTTAGAACATTTTAGAACCGAACCGTCATACAGACTGCACAAATTTTAGAATTAGCATCAATACAAAATAAAAACACGAGGCCAATTTATTATTATTATCATATTCATAAATAAAGTTATTACATAAGTGCTATTTAAACTTAAATGTTTCGATTTAATCAAAAAAAAATATTCTACTTAATTTTTTTTAAATATATATACGGAAGATTTTCAATAATTCCATTAAAATTTATCACCATTTAGCGTTAATTATCCTAATTAGTTTAATACGCGCTTATCTAAGTTATACATACGGTTTGAAATTCAATGTAGTAGATAATTACGCTCTAGCACTTATCAAAAGGACTGCAATGGGGTTATGGCCAATTATAAAGTTTCCATTTCAGCACCAGTTTAATTAGAGCTACCATTCCTTTCCCAATCTACGCAAATAAATACTAACGAAATGAAATACAGAAAATTTTGAGAGTTCTTTGAAAATCGGTGGATGTTTACTCTCAATTTGTTTTTTTTTAAACGGTACAGTAGCTTATAGGCATTTGAAATACCATGGGGATTGCCAAAGTTCTGCTAATGTAGAAGGATATTTCATACCATTTTTGAAGCACCAAATAATGAGGAAACTCAATCTACACAACTAGCAATCTATAATTATCATATTATTATGTATAGTAGTAGGTATAGAATGGACTAGTTTTCCCCTGCGGTTTCACTCGCGTTCCCGTGGGATCTTATCCTTTACCGGGATTAAAAGTATCCTATGTACCTATTATTCCAGGATATGATCTACCTGTGTGCCAAGTTTCATCAAAATCCGTTCAGCCGTTCTGGCAAGATTGAGTAACAAACATCCATCCAAACTTTCACATTTATAATATTATGTTCCGCGCGGTTTCACCCGCGTTCCCGAGGGATCTTTTCTTTTCCCGGGAAAAAAAAGTTGCCTATGTGCTATTTCAGACTATAATCTATCTCTATGCCAAGTTTCATCCAGATCCATTCAGCCATTCTGGCGTAAATGAGTAACAAACATCCAAACTTTCACATTTATAATATTAGTAAGATAGTAGGATAGAGTAAGATTAGTGGGATGTAGGATATTTCGTATTATTCTAATTACTATAAATTTTCTTAAAAAAGAAAATCTGTACAACATTCTGGCTTATTTATCAAGTTATTATCATAAACATCGGGCCAATAATTACATTTCGCTTCCCAGAGCGTCGGCAATGTAAACAGATTACCTCCTCACGTAAATAAGTGTCTTTCAACGTGTTAAAAACCTTAATTGGTGTCGTTATAGGATCAATTTTTCTATATTAACGATAGATTCTCAACGTAATAAAAATATTAGTAATCAGAGATCATTTGATAGTAAGACATATTATGTTTGATTTGTTAATGAACCGGTGGTAGAGTTTATTGTAACGTTCATATTTACCCTTATAGGGTACATAAACTGAATAAATGAGTTTTGAATTGGTTACCGCTCTCGCCGAACAGTCTGCGTAAGGGTGTACAATTGTACATGGCCCCTAAGGCCTTCCTTCTTGTCCCAACAAAAAAAAAGAGTTTCAATGATAAAACATTACTTATGTAAGAGAAAAGCAATTTATTATATAAGTTATTTTTTAAGAAGAGTAATTACCGAGTTTATTAGCGGCTCTTCTCAGCAAAATCAACCTTTCGAACCGTGCCTTAGAGTCCAAACTATTCATATATGCTAGCATTTGTTGTAATAATAGACGATTGCCCATTTAAATATTGTCATTTACTTTCAAACACATGACTATTTATTATGAAACGTAAAAAAAGCGGTCAAAGTTATAATGGTAGCTCCTAATTTAGATAAACGTCGTTTCAGTAGTATAAAGGTAAAAACGCAACATTTAAAAATATAAGACTCCTGGGTGTAAGCTGGTAATGAAAGATATTTTTAACCACTATGTTTATATTAAACTCAGTTCAAGGAAACTCTGCATTAAGTCTTCATACAAATAAAATTAGCAAACATGACGCATAAAACCGGCGCCGTTGAAATACAGTATTTTAATTAAACTTGTGTAAGACGGAACTTCAGAGGAGCATTGCTTAAATTAAGGCTATGTTCTTACACATATCGTCGGTTAAGCCAGCTAAAGCTTCCCGAGCTATGAGCACCGCGTTTGAAACAAAATGTCTACATACTTTGACTTGGAAGTAGGAAAATAATTATAATTAGGAACTTCTTATTTAAGCATAAGGTGCCTTATTTAGTAATTTAGCATTTATTACATGGTAGTTTAAGTTTGATTCTCGTGTAGCAACGTCTGTCAGTACATAGATAATAACAAAATGCAAAATAAAATCGTACATTGATTAAAATTATTTCTTCATCTGTAATTATATTGTTCCTTTACTAATTTAACTTACTGCCACATGAAATATCTCGATTGTTATTCGTGAAACTTAATAATACACTGTTGGAGGGAAGTATTATTATGAAAAGCCTCGATAAAGGAAACAAGAGACAATAACCAGCCACTTCAGGGGAGCGGAACTTTATTAATATTGTCATTATTAACCTCCGTCAAGTTATTACACAATACCGGGGCTTATGTAACTCGTGCTATACATTTTTGGCACTTAGTGTACTTTGATTTAAGTAAGATTTTAAATAAACTTAATTGACTTCATATGTTCTTACGTTAAGAGTCCTTTTTTTATTTTCCATAACTTACATAAATGCTAAATTTACGACATCGCGGTTATACATACATTTTAAGTCCTGTTAAAAATATATTTTTTGAGACACAAATTATAAATGCAGTAAGTATATCTTTTCATGGTATGTTTTAGTGAAAAATAGAATATACTTTAAGGTATATAAAGGAATATTTTGGTACCTACTTTTCTTAGATTTTTATTTTTAGATGAAAAATTCTCTCCAAAATGGTAGGCATAGACCTACCTACATATTTCAACGATGTAATATATAAATACAAATTAATAACATTAGATATATTTCATTGTGTTTTTTTTAGTTAAAGTCCCTGTCTGGTATAGGCCTCCTCCAACTAGGTAGTCCTTATCTTCACTTTCTTTGTTTAGTCTTCTACAACATTTTTTTTAAATTCCATACATCCATCGTTCTTTAGGGCGTCCTCTGGCTCTCCACGGTTGGAAAGTAAATAGAATTTTAAAGTCACTAATTGGTAAGGTCCAAGAGGCAAGAACAGCTCTAAAACATTTTTCGGAAAGATATCAAGGACTTCTATAGGATAATTTGTTAAGTGTCAATTTTACCGTCGACTTGAACCTCGGCCATTATTCGAGCGACATGTCTAGTCAGCTTAATAGCTACCATTTTAGACTGCGATTCAGCAAAATAGGACCCTTTTCAAAGGACTCTAAGTTACTTTCATTACAGTAAAAAAACTGCGTAATACCTAAAGAGAATGATGGTAGCCTTTATCACAGGCGAATTGAGTGAGGTGAAAATTTGTTGTCAAGCATCTACTCGTGTTTGTTTAGGCGTCGTGCTTTCTACCTCAGCACGACACTTATTTTTTTCATGTTAGTAAGTGATTATCAGACACATAATCACTTACTAACATGAAAAAAATATCGAAAAAAATTATTCTTCTTCTCGTATTTTTACTCTTGTGGGCGTTGCGTTTCGGTTCAAATTGAAGAAGACCTTATCAGTGCTACAGAGGTTTTAACACTTTAGAAAATTCAAGTCTTCAAAGAGTCTATGGAACTATCACTGATCTAAACGTTCCATAGACACTTTGTTCATTAGTATCTGACATAATAAACCTAACAAAAGCAATGAAAAATATTGATCATAAAAAAAATTAAAACAAAACACAGCGGGCACATGACCTGTCGATATCTATTGTAATTAAGTTTTTAGAGCGCATTCATTATCATGCTAGTATAGTACTAACCAACAAAAGGTTGTAATTCTAAACGAGTAACCCTCAAACACAACACATAACATAGACCAACAATAACCCGGAACAAAATGGACACACGCATGCAATGCATGTTGGGAGTTTCGTACAAATAAATCCAACATGGCGGCTATATGGCTTACAAGCTGATGTACAGTTGCTACACACCAATTCATTGCTAGCTCGCTCTGATATATGGTAAGTGAGCGAGACCAGTCGTTTTAGAATAGACTTTAGTAGTGGACATAATCTTTTGTGAAGGTTATATACATTTATTTTTATTTTAAAAGTAATTTAACCCATATGGATGGACCATAAAATTCCAAGAATTGTGAAAGTTATTAAACTTCAATTCGTTTCTTAAAAGTTTACACTTATTGGTCCAAACTTTAATTGTTAGGTTAATGATAGGAAATCCGGGAATTTATTAAATATGATTTTCAGTATAGTTCATTAAAATAAACGGCCCACCATTCATGACCACATTTGTATTAAACTCTACAACATTATAACTGTAAATACATAACACAAATAGATAAGTACAGAAGGTCCATTCTATGCATTATGTTCGAAATCCGAGCACGCACACACTGGGAAGTAGGGTCAATTTCGTATCTATGTGTGCACTGTGCATACGACGTATTAATTAAGGAGGACCTTCTGTTTTGTGTTGTTACTGTACTAAGCCTCATAAAACATGACTTGTTTGAAAGTTAGTGAAATACGATCAATTAGAATAGAGTAGTTTCGAAGCTTCGTCGTTTAGGGGCATATTATTTACAATGGATGGGATCTCATGGGAAATCTCTCAACTATCGGTTTATATTTCTGAAACAAAGAAGGTTTGGAATACTCAATATTTTATTATTTTTATTTATTTTGGTTATATTACTTTGAAAGTCAGTCAAACAATATGAAAGTCTTCCTCGTACTTCTGAACCGTTGAAAATGTCAGTAGCTTCGACTTTCTTATCTTATTACCAAAGAGCCTAAACAGAATGAATGACCGAAATAACCCAAAGAATTGCCAAACTGAAGTGGCAGTGGGCGGGGTACATAGCTCGTAGAACCGACGGCCGATGGGGCACAAAGGTTCTCGAAACTACGAATAGGAAGATGCAGCGTGGGCAGGCCTCCCACACGGTGGACCGACGTTCTTGTTAGGGTCACGGAAAGCCACTGGATGCGATTAGTGCAAGACCGGCTATCGTTGATATCTTTGAGGGAGGCCTTTATCAAGCAGTTGACGTCTCCTGGCTGACATGATGATGATGATCTTATATAATTCAAGAAAAAAGTCGAATAAGAACTCTTTAAGATCAAAAACACATCAAGCTTAACATCAACTTTAAAAACTTGCAATACATCCAAGTTATTGTCACGCACACATATAAATCAATATCTAAACAGTGTCAAATTGAGAACGTCCTCCTTTAGACTTACTGCTACAAAGATATGGCGCAGTTTTGACAATGGTGCATTGTGTGGTGTAATGGCCATTCCATAAAAATTTTACTGTCATGTGAGACTAGAAAAAAAATATGATTCAACTACCCTTAACAATTCACTTTTTTCTATGCTTGTAAATCTTCTGCAACCATAATTTTCATCTAGAAGCAAATAGTTAGGAATCGTATAGTTTAGTCTGCAGGATTTCTCGGTGCGCTGGACAACGTAAACATCTCTGAGTTAAGCTTACTAAAGCTGCGCTCATTAAATAAACTGAAAGGAATTAAAAACGCCGCAGACTTCCTAAGCAGCTAAAACTGCTCTAGTAGTTGACTACTATTTTGAAAACGTTCGAAATTTATCATTTGTTTATTTTTAAAATTCAAATTATAAACCATCCTCTGATCCTATCAGATCCGATCCTTATTATAGTATGAAATCGGATAATGTGTTTCGCAGTTCCTAACTATACTTTTATTCTAAATTGTGGAGATCGTGTTTATTATAGTATGACTGTAAATAAATAAGATATTAGCTACTCGAATAGCTTATATAAAAGAAAGAAAATTGTTTTTTTATTACATTGAAAAAAAAACACAAGTGCATATAAATGTTACAAAAAATAAAATATAATAATACATGAAAGAAATAAACATAACGAGAAAAAGTTCAAAAACAAAAAACAACAGAATATAACCATGTGATGTTGCGTGATGTCACGAATAAAGGTTCCGGCTCAGCATACAACCAAGGTCAGTAGACCTCAGTTACTGATTTTCATTCAGAACCCAAAAACACGACATCACGAACGATCAGCAACAGACATAATATGAATGAGAGGAATAGTAATAAAGCGAATATTTGTCTAATATGTAAAATGAAGCAATTTTCTTTACTAATAATACAATTCATTCTTTTGTTTCCGTCAAGGTATCTTACCAACAGTGATTATAAAGGCGCAAATCTTAATCTTTAATTTACTTTTTTTTTCTTTATAATATAATTTGAAGTAGGAAGGGTGCTTTGTAGTAAACTAACCTAGCTGGTTCATGTGAAGTGTTTCGACAGTAGCACTTGAGAACCAGTTGCTTTCTAGGCCTTGTATAAAAGTTTGATTACTTTGTCATCATCTCTGTGACTGCCAATGTTCACAGGCGACATAAACATGATAGGTGTAAATTAAAACAAAACAGTGATAATTATCGAATGCTTCAAGAATACCACTATCTTACTAGTAGCCGTACACGTTCTAAACCCACTATATTCCAGCCAAAGTAAAGGGTTCTTTTAGTTCAGTAATGAGCTCTCATGTCGTCTTTGAAACTAAATATTCCGAAAACTCAGGGTATAGAGTATTTAGGTAGAGTCAATTGTATCAAAAGCGCTTTACGAGAGCCACAGAACAGATGAGTTTTCAGTTTTAGCTTTTTTAGGCGGTAAGCACACACTTAGAAGGAATCTGGCTCTCAAGTGCAACTGCCGGAACACACCGATAGGTGTTTGGCGACAGACTTTCAACTTGAGGGTGGTAGCCAGTGGGGTACTACAAAATACCCTACCACCGTGCTATGGTTTCCTCACGATGTTTTCCTTCACTGAAAGCTCAAGCTCATCGTAGGATTCGAACCCACGACCTTCGACTATTCGACGTCGCTACCATTGAGCTATCATCGTCTTAATATCATAAAAAATATCTCACATTATATGCACTAAAGCAATTCATATACTTCGCTTTTAATGATCCATTAAGTTGTGAAGCGCATAAGCGTCTCATCAAGTGTGCAATTTCATAAATTAACTTTAAATAAACTAGAATGTCCCAGTTCCGTAGCTCGTGCTACGAACTAGCTACGAGGTGAGGTGACGCCTACGACGTAGCCTTAAGGCGTTGTTACATCGTTACTAGATTAGTGAGAACGTGGCATCTTGACCCATTTTAAGGCTCGACTCGACACGTTGCCGCTTGTTTACTCTGACGCTAACGACCTGAAAGCTGTTATATCCCTACACGTAAGGTAAATAAATAGGCGTGAAACTTAATTTTGACTAACACATGTTCTATCGCTATTTTTGTTAAGCAAACATATTTAAGTTTTATATGAAACTAGTTTTCCGCCCCGCGGTTTCACCCGCGTTCCTGAGGGATCTTATATTTTCCCGGGATAAAAAGTATCCTATGTCCTTCTCCAAGGTTACATCTATCTCTATACCAAATTTCATCTAAATTGGTTCAGCGGTTTAAGCGTGAAGAGGAAACAGATAGATAGACAAGCAGACATACACACTTTCGCATTTATAATATTAGCATTGGATAATTTTTTCGGGGATGATTTAGCACAGGATGTGTGTTTATAGAACAAATCCTATCGCAATACAATTTTACTCGTAAACAATCAAAACTGCTTCTTTGTTTATTTAATTCTGACGAAAACTTTCATATGTGTATAGACTGCACTGCTGAAGTAATGTAAATGAAAATAAAAATAAAGAAAATTAACTTTAGTTAGCATACCTACGTGAGAAAATAACACACAAGTGTAATTATATGCATTTCAAGTTGAAACAACATACGTTTCCGCTAAAAATGTAGTTTGAAAAATTCAATTTCACAAGTGCAGAGAACGGAAGTACTTTAATTGCATAATTGTACTGTTCGCGGGAATACTTAAGCACCGAGTAGTGGGCAAAGTAAGCCCTAATTAATACCTACTGTGGCTACCTACGTACAAGTACATACTTACTTCAAACAGGTACTTATATTGTGTATCAAAATCATTTTACATGGCAATGTGTAGGTACTGTGAAGTTTTATATATGTACCTATATATAATTATTTTGTACGTGTGTATGTCACTGAACTCCATCTAAAACGCTGGACTGATTTTGATGTAGGTCATTGTTTGTGATAGACGTTTGTCAATCAGCCAGTATAAAAATAAATACGTAAATTATAGGTTTAAAGTTTATTATAATAAAGTTTTCTAGACAACTTTTTACCAGGAATAAAATCAAATTACTACACAAGAAGATGCACTAAATGCCTTGGAAGAGTTTGTTTCCCCACGTCCAGCTAACTTCTTTAAGAAGGGTATTGCTAGGTTCTGTCCAATAATTTAATCAACTTTCCCGGGACTAAAAGCATGCAAATCATGTCGATTTTTTGATCTATTGCAGCGTAAAAGAAGAATAAACTATCAGATACACACTCACATTTAGGTATAAATATATATTTATGAATACCAAATTATAATTATTATTTATTCGCATTCGTAAACAACGTGCTGTTGTAAATTCATAATAAACTAAACGTTAACGAGAACACAAACAATCTTATATTCAGACAAAACAAAAACAAACTACCAAATTCAATTTTGCCCTTTTTGCGTTTTCAGAAAATCGCTTGTTTATTTTTCGAGTAATTAGTAGCACAGAGAGAATTCGTGGAGTTGCTCAAAGTTTATGGTAGGCAGAGCGTGATGCGAGCGCTTACTCTCTTTGGACTCGTACGTGCAACAAATTTTTAGTTTTACTAAACTATTTTTGCGTAGTTTGTGTGACGCTTTAATTTTTTGGAACGAAGTTCCTTATCGCGCGTTGTGAATGTGAAAGGGGGCTAGACGGAAAATTTTTCACGACACTTTTAGTGTCAGTTGTCGGGTCGGGTCGGGTAGGCCAGCAACTGTCACCCGACCAACTGACACTAAAAGCTGTGCGGCGTGCGCATGTTTCTCTGTCTCTCTCTCTCTCTTATAGAAAGCAAGCCAGATATTTTTATTTCTATTTATATATATATATATACTCTCTCGACTTATATAACTTCGTTCCATCCGGGTGTCCCTTGACACCTCTCAAGTTTTTTAATTCGCTTTATTCGACTGTTAAGTTGACAGCACTGGTTATGTACGTTGATTATATAAGTAAATTAAAATGAACATTATGCAGGCAACTGGCTCTCAAGTGCAACTGCCGGAACACACCAACATGTGCTTGGCGACAGATTTTGCCTTGACCCTCAAGGTAGCCAGCCATTGTAAGACTCGAACTCTCGAGCTTCGCCGCAGCATCAGACGTCACTATCACTGAGCTATCTTCGCCTTATACTAAACATCAATAAAATTCCTATCGCTAAAAAGAGCTGATATAGAAAGATTCACTTACAGGCATGATTATAATATTATTTATTGATATTTAATAACAACAAATAATTTTTGTATTTGACGTATTTGAGCCATAAATAAACCGAGAGTAAAAATAATTGAACTGTGAGGAAGGTACTCGTAACTAATATCTAACTTTACATACGGTAAATATAACATCCCAAGGCGGCCATTTAATAAACCTTTAATTGTTCTAACATAGTAAAATAAGAACAGTAGATCATCTTCATGAAAGAGTTAATGTAATACACACGAGCTAATGTCCTATTCGCACTATTCAGCATTTCTGCAGCAACTCTCAAAACATGCTAAATAAAACATAAGTATAAAATCATTCGGACCTTATAACTGCTTTTCTGATTTATCATAAAGTTTAAAAAAGTTTCAAGTTCACTTACCTACTATTATTTTTTACTATGCTTATAATTAGCATTAAATATTAGCGTAGCGTAATTCATAAAGTTCATGCTTTATCAGGAATAGTTGGTAAATGGGTTCACAATAATTTAACAGTTGACTTCTGTCTCGAGCTCAACGTTCGAATTTAGTAACGGTTATTTGGAAAATTTTAAGTTATACATCTCATAATTAGATACACCAGTATTATTCATATACTAACCATATGAATAATACTGGTGTATCTAATCATACTCTGAAATAGCAAATACGTTGAAAAAATAAAATATAAAATAAGCTAACTAGAAACTCACTAAATATACTATTACAATTAATACATAATGTGACTAACTCCGCCATTGACAAAGGATCCACCCACATAGAGACAAATTCGATTCACATACGTTGTTGAATAAAATGTTTACAAAACCAGGTAATGCTACTTCACGGAAAAATACAAAAGACGCACCTAATGAGCTACTGAACCGTAAAAACAATAGAGTTTACTCCGCAAGGTGGAAAACTAACCTGTAATAAAACAGCGTAAATGAGTTATTAATACATATACACATAGAACGAAACAAATAACATTACAAAATCATTATCAATATGACATATTAACATCGATGGTGTAATTTTGGATATAGTTCAAAATTTTTTTCAAGTTCGTTTCAATTTTGAGTTCATTTTCTAGTTTTCCAATCTGAGCATTAATCGAATTATAATATTCTGGCAATAATCCAACCACACTAACCAATTTGTCAAATTTTTTTTCAAGTCTGTCCTGATTGTCTTTTAAATTATTAAATATTGTTTTCATTTCTGCTGTGAGTTCATTGTTCTCTTTTTCTTCTAATGGTTTTAGTCTTATTAGTTTTGTTTCATCAGAGTATATAATATTGTTATCATTATCAAAATCTAGACCAATGGCGCCGTCAACAGACACGATCCTTTCAACTGTAGCATTACTTTTTATGATTTTATAAATCCCATCATGCGAACAGGCATAAACTTGGCCATTTTTGTCTATAGTCAGTGCAGTTACATCTGATATTGCCTCAAATAAAGTTGTATTTTTTGTATCATTCTTAAAACAATGCAAGCCAGTTTCACTTGTAAAGAATATAATATCATCGTCATCATCAACAACAAGTATGTCTACTTTCGTACCTACCAAGTCCAAAAACCTTACAACTTTACCATCATTGATTGTATATAAATCAGATTTTGATTTAGTAAAATATAATATATCTTTAAAATAAACAGTTCCAACATCCATTTGTTCCATCAAAATACCTTCTGTTCCATTGGTATCAAATTTGTACAAACCAAAAAATGTTCCTATGTATATTGCATTGGACTTCCGATCTATAGCTTGAACTATGTGTAAAGATTGGTGGTTCAAAAGTTCACTTTCGACTTTTTCATACTTTTTAGAATGTATATCTAATATCATAGAATGGGATGTATCTGGTTGTGTGTTAACGAAAAATAATTTGTTCAATTTATTTTTAAATACTAGTTGTCTCGGTTTAACTAGACCATCGAGTAATATTTCTTTCTCATGATAGACTCCGTTGATAAGGACGCCATTTTCTATTATGGCTGCTTGAACGACAATGAAACTGGACAACAGTGCGTAGAGCTTCATTACTGCCTATAAACAATATTATTTATTTATTATTATTATTAAATAAATCTTTTGTATAAATAAATATACGTCATATATTAAAGGATCGCTAAAATTATTGAACACAATAGCTTTTATTCGATTAAACTTGTTGGTTGTTTTAATTGATATCCAGGTTATGCATGATCTAATCTATCAATCTATCATGCAAAAAGTTCTTTATTATGTTAATAAACGTGCGTTTTTATCGTATATCCTTCCATGGAGTATGCAGCTCTGACAGCGATGATGTAGTAATGACGTCGAAAGCCGTAGCGAGGTCGTGACCTCGAATCCTACAGTGACCTTGAACTTTCTGTACAGGAAAACATCGTGAGGAAAGCACAGTACTTTGTAGTGCTCAGCCACCATCAATTTGAAAATCTGTCACCATCATCTACCGGTGTGTGCTAGTTACCTTCTATGGTCTGTGTGCTTACCACCTTCGGGTACATCATCACTTACCATCGTGAGATTGTTGTCAAACATAAGAATATCCAATGTAAAAAAACTCAAACTCCCGAACTTATATTTTTGTAGTAAAATCTAACGAAAATAATTATAACAATTAAACTTACCTTACCTTATATTATAAATTCCCCAATTATGAATTGTACGTGATTTATTATGCCTTTAACTTGTAATGTTTTCTAAATAACCACCAATATTAATTTTAAAAAATATATTATCTTAAACTTCACATACTCGTTTGCCAACATAGACAGTCGACAACTACAATATACTAGGAATAACTTATAGGAATAATAACATGAAGGTATGTAAAAAATATATTTAACAACAGAATACAGTAGGTAACTATATACAATATTTTCCTCAATTAAATCCCAAAGCGCTTATTAATAAAACCGCATCTTCTACTATGTTCCACTTATCTGAGGTTTTTTTAATACATGAGGGATATTCTCATTTATTAAGAAAGATATTAGATTATTTTAAGAGTTTATTTTCTTAAAATTGAATATTGGCTGCAATGTACGAGCCAATAGTCAAAGTAGCCAAGTTGACAATTTTGTTTTGGAAAATCGCGTATAATTAGTACGTAAAATGTGCTACGAGAGTTTAGCAAGTAACTTTAAAAGTTGACACTTGGTACATTAGTTCTTAAATTGTGGACAAAAAAAATGGTAATGAATACTAATTCTGAAAAAAGTTAGAATGATTTACTTAAAAATGATTCTAATGTACCCAAGGCTTTTCTCAAAGCCTTAACTTTAAGATTCTAGTTTGGAGTGAGATGGAGAGAGTTATTTTCCGTGCGAGCGACTCAAAAATCTTATTTTCAGGTAATTCAAGGGCATTACGGACCGTAGTAATGATAACTTACTGTTTTTTTGTTCATGTTAGTTTAGGGTTGATTTTGTAGAAAACAGAAAATTTAGAATTTTTAATAAAATACATAAGTAAAAATTATGTTTCTTATTCAATTAAAAATAAAATGCGATAGAAGTCTCCTGGACTAACCTTGTACTGTTTTTAACTATTTCATGAGAATGACCCACCAGAATGAAATAAGTAGGTACTTATACATATAAATGATAACTGTTATCGGGCAAAACATAAAATTAAAAATATATTTATCTACTTTGTCCTGTTTAACATACCTTTTAAGGGAATATGTTCAATGCCAAAGCAATATCATATTATCCTGTATATTGAACTTTAATTAAATAATATGAAATGATTTGAATATAAAAGGTAGGTACTATAATGAAATCAAATCGCAATGTCCAGATTGAAGCAATTGGCAACCTAAACTTGATGACATAAGGTTTATTTGCAATGTGACATAAGACGTAGACAAGTTGGGTTTTATTTTGAATAGGATTGACCACAATCTAACCTGGTAAGCGTTGATGTGGCTAAAGGTGTAAGCACACAGAACCTAGAACAGGGGTCACCAAATGGCGGACCGCGGTCCGGATCCGGACCGACGACCTATTTTGTGTGGACCTTGAATATACAGTACAATATATATATTAAAGCCCATGCAACTATCTGTCTGAAGTTTGTACAACGGATGCCAATCTTCAGACAGAATAGTTAATAATAAAGCAAAATATTGCAGAATTTCAAGGCGATGATAGCTCAGTGATAAGTGACGTCGGATACCGCGACGAAGGTCGTGGGTTCGAATTCTACAATGAGCTTGAGCTTTCGGTGAAGTAAAACATCGTGAGGAAACCATAGCACGGTGGTAGGGTACTTTGTAGTACCCGACTGGCTGGCTACCACCCTCAAGTTGAAAATCTGTCGGCAAGCACCTATCGGTGTGTTCCGACAGCAGCACTTGAGAGCCAGATCCCATCTAGGCTTTTTGTGCTTACCACCTTCGGCCACATCATCACTTACCATGGTGAGATTTTGGTCAAACACAAGATTGTCCAGATTCCAAAAAACAAACTAGTTGTAACAAAGTAAATACGTATTCATGAATTAGGGTAACCAATGGGACTGTGATAGATTAATTTATGATCCCTGGCCTAGAAGGTAACTGACGCACACTGTAGGTGTTTGACGACAGATTTTCAAGTATTACTTCTTGACCTTTCGTCACAGACAATTTTGTCTGTGCCTTTCGTATATTCAAATTAAAATAATGTGGATCGTGTACCTTGGAAGATCTCTTGCAGGTGACGTGGCGAATACCAATGAAGCTGCTGCTGTAGGCATTGGTATGAGAATATTAATAGATTTTTCACTAATTTGTTTATAGGAAAAAACCAACAACAATAATCCTTCGTGTTTTTCAATGTCCAACAGTAAAATCTCAGTAAAAAAAAAATATAATTTCCCAACTTTCAATAACTTAAATCGCTACACCTGGAATTATATTTCTTTTGGGATGACCGTCCCATCCGTGAGCTTAATTAATCAAAGGCTCGATTATCAATTTATTTTTCTAAAACTCATCTTAGAATGTTTAGCAAAGGACATGTAGTATCTATTATCTCTACAAATTATTTTTACTACCTGTGTAATGCATTGCTAATATACTGTTGAAATGAAATGAAATGAAATTGTTTATTCATCCAATTAGGCCTTCACAGGCACTTATGAATAGTCAGACTCTAAATGCTCGGTTCGGAAGGTTGCTTTTGCTGAGAAGAGCCGGCAATAAACTCAGCAATTACTCTTTTCAAAAACAAATTAAATAAGTACTAAAATATCTATACAATAGTTTAGAAAGATTTTCACTTCCGATAAATTACTCAAATACTACAACATAGCTAATACAAACCAGCGTACCGCATCATATCACCAGTCATTTGCCTGATCCGTGACCGCAATATCCTGTCCGATGCAGATTTGGTACGCAAATTAAGCCATCGTCGTATCTAGTATGTTATAATACGCTGTAACATGCACCGAATGTATACGATATTGTACCGGCTAGTTAAACAGAGTTCATAGACCATCGAATATTATGTGGATGAAAATAACAAGAAAACCAAAACTAGAACAAGAGACTACTTAGGCACAAAGAACAGGCTGTATACAAAGGAGCCCTGTGCTTTAATTAGAATTCTGCGGAACAAATTTCTTTATTATATGCGAGCTAGATTTGCATTTCATTATTGTACAAACCGGAGTATTTCGGTAGCTGCACTTGAGAGCCACTTCCTTTTAGGCTTCAAATTTACCATGGTGAGATTGTTGTAAACAAATACACTTTTATTCAAATAAAAAAATTATAACACCCAGCTAAGGCATATTATTCGTAAATGCAAACCACTCATATGAAGACGAAAAAATTACCAAATGCAACGCTAGGTACTTAGACACCGCGAACTACAGTTTAACAGGGTAAGTTTATTTTAATTGTTATTGGAACTTATTTGAGGATTGTTCTTTTACTTACATATTGATACATCTCAGTTGTACGTCCATATTCTAATATCAGTCCAACGACAAGATAAATAATAGCACAAAGTCCAATAACATTTTGTATTACACGATTATCGATACGCTCCCTTAAATAAAATTGTCTAGCTGAACAACTGTATAACAACATACAACTTTACAACAACATAAAAAAATGTTGTCTAGCTTAACAACTGTACAACAACATACAACTTTACAACAACATAAAAAAGTTGTCTAGTTTAACAACTTTACAACAATATACAACTTTACAACAACATAAAAAAAGTTGTCGAGCTTAACATCTTTTTATAGGATTTTGAACACACCATCTCAAAATGCTCACCTAGTAAAGTGATCTCATTATTTAAGCATACATACATTTCCCAAAAGCGAAGGCACCAAGCCATCACTTGTCTCAATTCTGTGTCTAATTTATTGTCTTTGAACCATCGCGTCACTCCCAGGGGCCTAACGTCACTGCTGTAGATGCATTAGATACGTTATCCCAAGATACCATAAACTGAGCGCAAATGAACCATAGCCAAATAATTTGAACTGAAGAATTAAAAAAAAATATTTCAATTACCTATCACACCACAGATCATGGGTTCAATTCCCATCCAGGAAACTTTATGTCCATGAACAAATCTTGAGTCTGGATTATATTACCTATGTATTTTAAAAGTAGTATATCAGTTACCTGTTTCCATAGTGCAAGCTCTGCTTAATTTAGAGTCAGATGGCCGTGTGTGGAAGAATGTTTCAGGATATTTATTTATCACTATATTTTTGTTCTTTTTTTATTTATGTATCTTATAAACAATTTACTTTACACGTGGAACCAGTTTCAGAATTTCCAGTTGACCGGGCGTATTCACCCGACAAAAGTTCAAAGAAAGTAACAAATACCTATCAACAAAATAAATATTACAAAGAAACGGCAAAAATACACCTCAATTACTTTTCCTTGGCGTGAAGCGTGCAAAGCGAAATTGTTACGTGTTATTATGCCTACACTTTATAAAGATGTAAATCCATTAAAAAGGGGGGGAAAATAACATCATAAAAGTTCCTTACAAAAGTCTAAAGAAAGGTAATAAGACAGCTCTCATCTTAGCACCGCAGAGCCCATTCCAGAAGTTTTTCGCATTCGTTCTACCTCCGTTTTATATTCTTAATGGACTCACCTGCGGCTTCGCGTAATATCTAGAAATTACGAGTATTTGCATCCCTTTTATTTATTTTTTTGTTTATTATTAGGTATACTTGATCTGCTCATTTGCGAATATCATGCACTCACGTGAGTAAGTAATTGATCATATTTTAGATATTATTCAATTTATTTGATACCTACTTTTTGTTTTTAATAATTCTAGTACATTTAAAAAACTTCGGGAGTTTACATGTACAAAAAAACTACAAACCTTTGGCTCGTACTGAGACGGACGTCCAAAAAATTCAACTCCTGGAATCGAAATTATTATCTTAATTCTTACTTATATTAAATTCTCGTATCATGATATTGGTCCGCGATAAACTCCGAAACTACTTAACCAATCTTGATGAAACTAAACACAAACATATTATATCCTGGAATAAGAGATAGGATACACTTTATCCTGGGAAAAAAAACTACCATTTCAATTCGTAAACGTACTTGAAATCTTTCACCGCAGCTCGAAACAGTAACGAGATATCTTTGCAAACGTATCGCTTATGCTCCAACTAAAACCATCCGAGGATGAGAGACTTTCATGAGCACTTTGTTGTAACGAGGCACATATTTACAAACATTTAGTTGAGTACTAACAAGTTTTATTGTTACACTAGCTGTCCTCAGCGGTTTCACCCACGTTCCCCTGGGATCTTATCTTTTCTCAGGGATAATGAAAATGTAGGATTCTAATGGTGAAAGATTTTTTGAAATCGGTCCTGTATATTTTGTGTTTATTCATTACGAACACACAAAAATACAGATCTTTCCTCTTTATAATATTAGCGTATGTAGATATAAAAAATTATGGTCGCTTTGTTGGTAGGTACAAGATATAGTGAAAAAGTTTGAGGCGATGATAGCTCAGTGGTAGCGACGTCGGATACCGCGGCGAAGGTCGTGGATTCGAATCCTACAATAAGCTTGAGCTTCCGGTAAAGGAAAACATCGTAAGGAAACCATTGCACGGTGGTAGGGTACTTTGTAGTACCCGACTGGCTGTCTACCACCCTCAAGCTGAAAAGTCTGTCACCAGTTTCCATCTAGACTTTGTGGGCTTACTACCTTCGGTAACATTATCACTTATCATGTTGAAATTGTGGTCAAACACGGGCTTATCCAGAATAAAAAAAAAACGAGTTCACATGTACAGTCATGACGATAAGTTTCTTGGCAGAATAAATTGTAAATGTCCTAGGGCCTTAACTAAATTAATTAATTTTTAATTTAATTTAACCTATTCAAAATTGTGTAATATTAAAAAGCAGAAAACACTAATCAAGTTTTGTTATCTTTTTAATTAATTTAATATTAAAGTGTGGTTGCTATATAGAAGAAATAAAAGCTGTTTTCATTACCGCGTATTACACTCCTCGGACGCAGTTCCCGGGAATATTTATATTTTTAATGCAAAATAAGGTCAGTGTTTCTTTGCAGCATCTTGGTATTATAAAATACTAGTTTCCCGGGATAAAAATATCGTATTGGTTTTATTCCAGGATATGATCTACCTGTGTATCAAGTTGAGTGCTGTTTTTGAGCCACAAACATCCAAACACACAAATTTACACATTTAAATTGGATTAGGGGGAAATAGGATGATAATATACCTACATATTATATAATCTTTAACGTACCTACCTACCTACCTATATAACAATGGTAAATTTATTTTATTTTATACAAAAATATTTATTTACAACAAACGTACAAAATATACAAGCAATTTTTTTTTTTATTAATTAAGATACACATTAGTTGATCATCATGCAAAGGTTATCGATTAATTTTAATGATTAGACAGACTCCAACATAAACTTTAAAGGCATATAACAGTTACATTTAATACAACTAACTCACTCCTAGTACTCCCATCTAGCCCTCTCAACCACTCCATTAAAAGGGAATCATTTAAATAAAAGGAACAACAATTCTTAATTACGTTTCAAATTGAAGAAAGTTTCATGTTAATTTCAATGAGAGACAGTCCTTGAAGATGCTTTTGTAGTTTTAAACGATTTATCCTTGAATAGGGTTTTTTACTTTAAGGATTTGAATGGGTTTCTTCATGACGTTTTTCTATTTGAAAGTTTTGTGTAATTGATCAGTTTCAATGGTTGCAATCTGTCACTCATGTCACCATTGGCACTTGTAAGTGGGATTTCGAATTATGTTTCATTATTATGAAATATTTTTCATGAATGCTCAAATCTGATGTAAGATCTCCGACTTAAAAAATTCTAAGTAGATTTAAAGACATAGATATGGACTTGTACTTATTTGTATCGGATAAAATACACCATACTTGCCGCATTCATCATCCGTATCGTAATCGTATGCCGGTAGCGAGGGCTTTATTTTTATTCCGCTAAAATATGGCGGCGCATTTTAAGATATTAAACTTTTCCACGTAATATATGCTCCCCTCTGTGCCTATTCACTTCGTGGCCATTTGTATTCACAAGGGAGGTACACTGAATGCATTTTGTTGTACTTTACATGAGGACTCGCGACGAATTTTTGCTCTAAAATGAATGAATGCGCGACCTTATTAAGCTGTAGTTATTTGGAGCATGAAACCAGATTAAACCAGACTACAACTTTGTTATGTATTTTTAATTAAATACAGCACTTTACTAATCGAATTATACCTACAATATTTTGTGTTTAGACGTTTTAAGTTCTCTAATTGATTCAATCATTGAGACCAATCAGAGAAGTAGTTTAAAATCAAAAGGATAGATACAAACTTTTTACTTAAATTAACTCACAAAAAGATTACAGCATACTGACCTATTTATAAACCATTAAATGCTGGAAATGTAACGCTGTAGTCGATTCTTGTATGTCCATAAGACCCCAGTTTTCCTGCATCCCTAACCGCTAATAATGAGCACGGTCCATTTGCTCAGCTCTGAGTCGACTTACTGTGTCAGAATAACTGCTGCACCTATTCTATGAATCTGCAACACTATGGCACTGCGATATTTCTTCTTTTTTTTTTTTATTCTTAGGATTTCGCCACATGAAAAAAGAGTGTAGTTTTTTTATGCTAACCTTTTTCTTTTCCTGTGGGAAAATGCTCACAGATACCCGATCGCTTAGGAATTGTTTTTTTACATTAGATATGCATATTAATATGTTTAATCACTATCTCTATCTCGCCATTGTAAGTGATGATATGGCCGTATATGGTAAGCATATAAAGACTAAAGGCTGACTCTCAAGTGCAGCTGTAAGAACACGCAGAAGTTCTTAATAAAAACACACCAGTGGATGCTTGGCACATTTTCATCATGAGTGTGGTACGCAATCCTACCACCGAAAGCTCAAGCTTATTATAGAATTTTACTGTCACAGCTATCATCGCCTTTTCGCCATTGTTTTCGCATATTTCCGAAACTCGCGATAGAAATCTATAGACCAGAATACGGTCACTGGACTAATGAGTTTTAACCCTTTCAATCACTTCCCCTTCATGAAAAAAAGATCAACCCTTAGAAGCGCACTTCACTGATTAATTACTGACTTGCTGATTCTGCTCTGTTTAGTATGGGTCTGCATTAAATAAATGCTTGTAAGCACTTTTATTTATGTCTTACATGTGTTTGTTTATTGATCACTATTTATGTATTTATTAGTACCTACTGTAGTAGCCGTGCGAAGTAGATATTTGTCTGGATATTTATGTATTGAATAGGTATTCTCCTAATTTCAGCCTTTCTCTAGTATTGCTAGTCTTTATAATGGGATATATATGTTTGATTAGTATCATAACAAAAGTAAATTAAGAGCCACCAACGTATTGAATAACTAGATTATCGCCCCGCGGTTTCACCCGCGTTCCCTCATTTGGTTACGGGTTGAATTTCAGAAAATCTATGTAGGTACATTCTATGTTATTTCACCCTTTATTTTGGTAATAAGAAGCTCCTCTGTACAATCAAAGTCTACCTAAGTAGGTACTTACTCGATGCCATAAAAACATTGCCATACAAACATTTTTTTTTATGTCACAAGTGACAACGAGGCAGGCGGGTCACCTGATGGTAAGTGACAACCGTCGCCTATAGACATTGGCAATACCAGGGGATTGCTAATGTGTTGTACACCTTATTAAGGCGAACTGGCTCTCAAGTGCAATTGCCGGAACACACCAACAGGTGCTTGGCGACAGATTTTCAACTTGAGGGTGGTGGCCAGCCAGTCGAGTACTACAAAGTACCCTACCACCGTGCTGTGGTTTCCTCACGATGTTTTCCTTCACCAAAAGCTCAAGCTCATTGTAAGGATTCGAACCCACGACCTTTGCCGCGGTATCCGACGTCACTTATCACTGAGCTATCATCGCCTTAAAACATCTTATCCTGCTTATTTTTTAATTACATATTTTGAAAGTTTTAATAAATTTTTACAGAAAAATATTATAACCTATACAAATATCACCATTCCTTTCCTCCTATTAGGGGCTCCCCCTTTTTAAAGGCCAGGCAAAAGCTTTCTTGAACCCACATGACCTTTGTCACTGCATAAGCATTGTCATCATCATGGCCTTAAAATATAATTCTTATTAGTTTTATTTAACGTAACGCCATAATACATCAACTAAAACCAATACTCATACTCGGAGCAACAACTCAAAGCCAATCAAAGTGATCGAGACTAAAGGGAACAATTCACTCTGCCTTGTTAAACAAACTTCGGCGAACCCTAATATCCTACTTATTAGGGATAAACCGATGAAGTCATCAATTTGAATGAAACCTACTGTAAGGGTTCCGTCCCTCCTCTGACTCTCAGGCTAATCAAACGAGTGCAAAGGTTAATACCGGTATTTTTTGTAAATTTTTGCATAAAGGTTTTTGTGGGGATCTTTGCTGTTTTGCACATTGTTAGACAATTATACATTTTATAATAGGTCTAGTTCATTTAGCAGATAACTAAATAATAATAATTTCCTTTCGGTGTTGAGACCCTTGGTCCGTGGGGTTCTGGCGCTCGCCAGCTCTTTAAAGAGCTGGCTAATAGGTTAAGATTTTGTACTGGGGACCGAAGAGCTGGCAGTTTCCTCGCACAACGTATCAGCATTGCGATACAGCGAGGAAACGCTGCCAGCATCTTCGGAACCATGCCGAAGGGGCCTAACTTTTTTAATTTATTTTAGTTATTAGTTTTAGTTTTAAAATGTATTTATTTAATTATTATTAGTTTATATTAAATACTCTTTAGGTAATGTCTTATAGTTAATCCATAATAATTTTACTATAAATATAATATAAACTCTTCATATTGTTGGATATGTCGTAGGTACTGCGAAAAGGGAAGATCTTTCGCAGAACTTCCTTTGTGAAATGAACTGCAAGCATATACTCATATAAGTATCTTCTATAATACACATATTAATATAGTAGATTCCTATACTTCATTCTACCTAACACTAAGTTTATTTGATAAGTTTGTACACTACTAGTTTTCACCCGAAAGCTATATCCACGGATCCGTAGAATCTGATGTATTCCAAGGTTAAAAAGTATCCATATTTTTTACAAGACATAGTAAGTGTGTGCAAAATTTAATAGAAATATGTACGTAGGTAATATTATCTAGTTTTTAAGCCGTCGTTTAGTATCAAACGTGCACACAAAGTTCCGCAATTATAAAGATAATTATAGTAGGACCAGCTGTTGATACTCTGTGATTTATTTTGGGCTAAATAAAAATTACTCGAAGATACTAAAGTGACTTTGCCAATCATGAAAAACTATTCAGTCGTTACAGAGCTTAGTGGTAACAAACCATACACACATTTACATACACAGTTTCCCATTTATAATATTACTAGCTGTCCTCCGCGGTTTCACCCGCGTTCCCGAGGGATCTTATCCTTTCCCTAGATAAAAAGTGTTATTCCAGGATATGATCTACCGGTGTGCCAAATTTCATACAGATCCGTTCAGCCGTTCTGGCGTGATTGAGTATAACAAACATCCATCCAAACTTTCACATTTATAATATAGCAGTCCCCGGCGGTTTCACCCGCATTCCCGAGGGATCTTATCTTTTCCCGGGATAAAAAGTAGCATAGGTATGTGCTATTCCAGACTATAATCTCTATGCCAAATTTCATCTAGATCCGTTCAGTTGTTCTGGCGTAAATGAGTAACAAACATACATCCATCCATCCATCCACCCATCCAAACTTTCACATTTATAATATTAGTAGGATTAGTGGGATTAAGGTAGATTTTTCAAAAAGCTTATTACATACACCCTAAAAATAGGTTAAATTAATAAATAAGTTTTTTTTTTACTTACAATATCATTGGTTTAAAATCTATGTAGGTATTACAATCGATTCTGTTAGTGATTCTAATCAAAATACTTTCATATTAGGATAGGTTCTAAAAATAATGTTGTTTATTTGCACATCATAATCTTATCGTAGAAGATACATGGAGCTCCGGTAATGTTAGTTGACGTCTTGAGTAGATCCATGTCGCAAAGATGTGCTGTGCTTGATCGATGACGACACAGTAGCTTCATGAACAGTAAATAAACCGTGACTAATCTTTAAAATATGACTTTGATGAAATTAAAATTCAAATGATAGGCCTTTCGGAGCACTATATTAACCACTTTTTAGAATTTTTCAATCGGCATGGAACAGCATAGGTAGTGTTCGTCCGGTGCAGGGAAAAGCGCGAAACTGGCAGAAAATGTTACTCTTAAACTTTTTTGACATCTAGTATGGTAGCAAATAAAGAATCGGAATTTGTTTCAGTTCCTAGCTAGGACTAAATTTTTTATAACCAATCAACACTTCCATCAATAACATTGTTCATGAACAGTTGTGATGCTGTAAGACCATTTTCCTATGACAATGTCTATCCACTTTGCACTTGTGATTTCCCCAGGGTAACCTTAGTTAATAATTCACGCCGTCCCATGTCCGAACCTTACCTTAGTTACAGCGCGAATAATTAATTTACAAGTGCTAGAGAAACTTCAGGCTAGTGACCTACTTGAGCACGAATATTTTACGGTGTTTTGATATATTATGATACTGTTTCAAATTAATAACGGTCCTTCAGGTGTATATGCTTTCATAGAGACACGTCAAACTTTACTAACTAATTTGACTAAATATTTCTTATATAGGTAAATTTAATGTAATTATTTATTAAAACTAAAAATTATTTATTAAAACCTCTGGTGTTGCAAGCGTCCATAGGCTACGGGAACCGCTTACCATCAGGTGGGCCGTAAGCTTGTTTGCCACCTAGTGGTGTAAAAAAATACATACATAATTACATGGTAAAAATCAAAATAAACCATGGTTTTAAAATTCTATGCATAATATGATACGTGCATTTTATGATAGCGAAAGACAACAGGTGTTACCATACCATTCAATTTCAACAAACGTTTAAATCAAACAAAATCGCTTTCAATCTTCAATGAAACGCACCCCTTCGGAACATATATTTTCAAGGATCAATAACCTAAAGGAATAAAATAGAAAATGTACCAAACCAATATGTCATAGTACAGTTAAGGCGCAGGGCACAGGTACCCCAATAAGAGCTCAGGTGCAATATTGCAATTCTCGAACGCGTACCTACAATGTAGCAAGCCACAGACTTTTAATTCAGCCCCAGTGGAAAAATATTCTTCTTCTTCTTGCTTTCTTTATCCCACGCTAGGTGGGGTCGGCACAACATGTTTTCCTCTTCCACTCCGCTCTATCACTAGTCGTCTCTGTACTCACTTTTCATATGCATATCATCTTTCACGCAGTAAAATTATAATTTAAAATAATCATACTATTAGAAGGAACATTATATTCATGTTTTTAAATTAATTATGTTTGAGGTTATAGTCTCACAGATATTATTTTTCAATTTCAAGCATCATTATCATTAAAAACAGCGTAACGTATAGCGTATCAACATCGCAACAAAAACAACAAATTGCAAAAGAATCTGACTTCTAAATAATATAAAATGGTGGAAGGTTTTTTGAAGTGAATATAATAATATATCTAGTTAAAATTTGTTTTATACAAATGAAGTTTTCATGGTACAAAAATAATAATTACTTAGAATCAATTCGTAACTTATCTTAAAATATGAAATTCCCATGTCACAATGTTGGTCCGAAACTACTAAACCGATCTTTATGAAACTTGGCACATATATACATTAAATCCTGGAATAAGAGATAGGATACTTTTTATCCCGATAAAATATAAGATCCCACGGGAACGTGGGTAAAACCACGGGGGGCAGCTAGTTTGATGTAAGTATAAAAATATAAAGTCAAATGTCACGTGGCAATTATATTTTCAGATGGCAATATAAAAACTTTCAAACACACCAACCGGTTCAATGACCGGTCAATCGATTAATCAAACTTTGGGCACTGAATAGTTACGGTTCATTGATATTCTCGACAATATCTTTCCTTCGAATGTAGAGGTCATAGCATTGTAGTGTTGCTCGCCGTATATCCGTGATCCATATCGAAAGAGCCAATAACTATAAACTTGTAAAAAATTGGTAAATACATAATTAAAGCATTATGTTTTATTCAAACCATACCCCAAGTCTCACCACCTTCGGATACATCACATGATACATACATAGGATACATACATGTGGTCAAATACAAGTCAATCCATAGATTAAAAATTTAAATTTAAAGAATTTCGTTTGAAAAATAAAGGAATGAGAATTACATTATTTCTAATTTATCAAAAGAGTAACTCATATAAAATGTTTCAGTAAGACGAGATAATACATATAGAAGAGAGAGAGACTTTGTCAAGTGAATTCTTGCCATTACGTTTGTACAAAATCAAACGAAGATAATTAATTTGATAAGTACCTCTGTGTAACAAATATAAAAAATAAGCTCTATTTAACTTTATTTAAGTATATTGAATTTAAAGAATTTTCTTTTATAATTAATAATGATGTCCTCTCGTCTTGTATTATATCTATATGTATTTATTTACTTACATATACATACCTATAGCGTAGGTATGCCATACTTTAAATGTGGTCACGTGACTGCATTAGCGGGACTCGATTTAATCGTAAGTTTAATTGCCTGTAAAATCAAACTAATAGACATTTTTGACTACAACATAAACTAGTGTATTTGTATAGGAAGCTTTACTGTAACAAACTTTCAACTGATTTGGCATACCTATTAACATTCTTCATTCTTGGTAAAACTTAATTACGTAATAAGTATTATTTTCCTCAACATCCGTATGACCGTTTGTTTCTTTTAAATAAATAAAATAAATAAATCTATTAAAATTGTTTACTAAGCCGATAAATTATATTGATGCTAGAGGAACAAAATCACAAGTAAATCTCTCGATAACGGGCATCACTAATTGTTATTGTTATATAAAAGGCCCATTAAAGGCCATTAACCCGGCATGTGTACAAAAAACAAGCAATAAATAACCAGACCACAGCCATGTGTCTTCCACCCCTACTCAATTTCATTGCGAACGAAACCAGTATTTAGTGCTAAACCCATGTGTAGGTACATTCTTAGATTGATAGTGCTCGATTTTGTCATTTTACTAAAATTATAACCGATATCTTTAAAAAAAATAGTACTTTGAAAGATTGTAGTGTACCTAGTAGCAGAATGATATATTGCTGTGTTTCTTGTCGGAGTCTTCTCAGTTTAAGTGTATTCCGAACAGGTGGTAGAGTCAATTGTAACGTTCATAAGTGCCTTACCAGGGCCTAAACTGAATAAATCAGTTTTGAGTTTGAGTATACTTCATTCGAGAGCACCAGCATTTTAATAGAGTACCTACAGATTTCTTGACAAAATTATGCTTAAAAATTACTTGCTTTTTATTATCAAGTACCTGCACTTCTGACCTATACCACACTTTCTAATCAAAATTAGTGAACTTGGTGATGATAATATTATCCTAATCCAAAGAGATTTAAAGATACTAAGTTAAAATTCTTTGTTCTGATCACACCACACTTTTAGGTAATTTTTGTGAACTTTTTTATTGTTTACTATAATAATTTATTATTTATTTTTATGTTGGTAAAACTGATGCAATAATAAAAACCTCTTTCTAATACTAATACGGTAGATACATCTTTAGAATTTGGGCCGAACCCTTGATATAAAATGCCATACATCTCCAGAAATCAGGCAAATATTCATGGCTGCATCTACATATAATCCATAATATGACAAAAATTCTCGTATATAAAAAATGCGTGTTTCCATCCAATGTCTTCCTTTTCGGCGGTGTAATATTCTCAATATTACGTTTTTTATTACAAATGAGGATCAGTTGGTGCGCATTGAATAAATTCTTGTCGGCCGGCTCCCAAGTCTCTGACGTATAATAAATACGTCTCGCATTCGTGCCTACATTGTATTCATAGAAGGCCAAATCGAATTCCAAATGTTATCGAAGTAGATACCTACCTAGCCTACATAACATATTTTATTTTACTATGCCATAAACTTACTGAGTTATGTCCGGGGTATCCTGATGATTAGAGTTATTTTTATTTTTGAAAAAGCTTGTGTTTGACCACAATCTCACCATGCTGAGAATGAAACTGGATCTCAAGTGCAACTGCCGGAATACTCCGATCCTAGATGCTTGGCAACAGACTATCAACTTGAGGGTAGTAGCCAGCCGGGTACTACAAAGTACCCTATCACTATGGCTTTGGTTTCCTCACGATGTTTTCCTCAAGCTCAAGCTCTGTAGGATTCAAACCCACGGCCATCACCGCGATATCTGACTTCGCTACTACTGAGCCCGCTACTACTGAGCTATCATTAATTTTTTCAAGCTTTTATTTATTCTGGGATAGTATAGAAATAATTTTATCTTATCATTATTAATATCTTAGATCGCAATTCCTAGAATTCATTTAATTTGTTGGTAGTTTTGAGACAACCGTCCCATCTGCGAGCCATGAGCTTTTCTCACAAGAATGAGCGTGACTACAATACCTGATTTTCTTAAGAATCGTCTTGCAAAAAAAAACAATTGAATAATGCTAGACTAGCTTGGCTATTATAATAATAAAATAACTATGGAATATAAAAATAAAACTTTATACATTATTTGATTCACTTTACCAGATTGCAGAATTTTATTTAATACTTGTTTACCGTAATAAATTAAATAGTTTTCAATCCATTTTCACACAAAAAGAACAATGCAATCAGCTTTTAAATTTTAGATGAACGTAACCACATTAAATTGATTACTGAATTCAATCCACTCTGGTAAAACGGTTGTGTTCAATTATTCAGCCGTGTCCAAATTAAATGACAAGACTACTTACCCGTAAAAGTGCTACATTTATGGTGGGAAACTATTAAAAAAACACATAATTATAAACTACTAGCTTCTGCCCCGCAGTTTCACGTTCCCGAAGAATTAAAATAAAATATAGCCTATGGTTATAGAGGATAATGTAGATGATTTTTTTAATCAAATAAAAAACACAAACAATAATATATAATATCTGATATATTTACTGTGTTAATCAAAACTACAGCAGACACGGTAGCAAGTCTACAGTTGCAAGACGCTACATCTTGGCGCTACATTATTGGAAGTAAAGTAAAAGCGACACTTAGCTTTTACAAAATTATTGTATACTCTTTGTAAATAAGAACTACAGATCCGAGAAGGTTGACCGGATAAAACTGGTAGGTGATTCCGAAATTCGAACCCAAGATATGATCAGACCGCTTACAATGCCGCCATATCAGTGACGAATGTTGGTAAGACGTCATCGCGTGTATGACAAAGGTTTTTAGCTAAATCCTGTTTTTAGAATAATGTCATTGCGTCCTTTTATCTGCCCGTATGTCCAAGCGACAAAAATACTATTATTTCCAGTATACAATAGCTTACAAGACCTCAAACAATCAAATAGCACATAGTCAAACATAAACAAGACCGCTGGAAACAAACATTAGGTAAACAAACGTTAAGTCGACTGAAAGTCAGCGTACGTGAGTGGAACTTTTATCATAAGGTCCCTTACTCATTACTGTCGTAGAAAAGGACGCAGGGCATAGTGAGGACTTCACTGTGCCTGAGATAACACATACATATACCTACTGCGACATTTGTACGATGACATAGTTCTAGTATAATAGTAAACCTTGGCTCCTTTTTGGGTGAGATTGAGTGAAGGAATTTCGAACATACCTATTATAATAAAATGCTCTGTTGAAATAAGATCATAACTCATATAACTGAACGCTTTTTCATTGTGGCAAAATATAAATGTTTACTTCAAATCTACATACATTCCAAAAAAAAGTGAACAAGGTGAACCAAGATCAAAATCAATCATCGTAGGTACTCATGAAACTTTCAAACATACCAAATTGAAACCAATTCCAACTAGGCACATTCGCGTAGTGTAAATTCAATTTGCCCCAGATCAGAAGCAACAACAGGAACTCTGAGTGAAATATCTCTTACAAAAGTATCAGTTACTTGGGTAACTACATTTTGGTCGGAAAATAAAATTATAGAGTACGTACCTTTTCGCCGAAGGAGAGCGTAACACACTTGGTACGCGATCCGCATACTAAATGTGAGGAAACACCGACATGAAAGCTTCAGGGTATTGATCTCGTGAAATTTCTACCGCAAACACATCTGCTTGATAATAAAATTGTTCAAACTGTGGCAATTTGAATCCCTAATCCTTTATAAGTGTGTAAGGAAGGCGTGCTATGTTTTGATAAGGCGTCTTCTTCTTAACTTCATTATCAATATGTATGAATACATTTTATACAGCTGTCATTTCTCCTACCACCGTGTCTTTGGTCATGCGCAATTTCATCATCATTTATATCATCAGACATAACGGTAATTATTTTTCTATATCTAAAATTCAGCGAAATTGCTAAATAGTACTTGCTACCCTTAAATTTTATTGAAACTGCACCAAGTCATCAGCTAATTCAACTTTATATATTAAAAACAATAGATGAAAAATGTACACGAAAAATGCTTACCACTAAAAACGCAGACGTAGATACTTTGAAAATAAGAGAAAAGTGAAGTCCCGTGTCCGCGATACGTACTGCACCTGAATACAAACGACAAATAAAATTGCTGCGGTCACCACATACGTGGCTGAGAAGGGATCAACCCTTTCAAAAAACGTGAAATTGAGACGGGAAACGCTCTCCAGAATAATTTGACGACGTTTTTAGAAACAATCAAAAGGAAAACATGGTTGAAAGGACATTGGTACGACTAAATTACAAAGCAAAAACGTTTTAAGCCTTACTGTGTCTGATTGAGTGGGATGAGGGTTAAGCGAAAAGAGCAAAGGTAAATCCCTTCTGACCAAACAGCACTTAAGGATGTCCACTTAACGTTGAGAGTAGGAATGAAAGCGGCCTGAGACCCAATAGCTGGGACCGGCCAGAGTAAATAGATGAAATTTCTTTTCACTCGACTAGAAGTCGGATTCTCATAATAAAATAATAGCACTGTATTATCAGTCGGTTTTGTTGAAGCTAAGATCTGTATGAAAGGTAATAGAACGAGGTCGGATACGAAATTATATTTTGCTTATTCATACGACCTTGTTACCAAAGGTAGCATTCGAGTGGTATTAAATTTATATACAGCTATAACCTCAACTAGAAAAAGGTAAATAAAATATTTTTCATTTCGTAGTCCTCTTTCATCATCAAAGAGTTGCTTTGAAGTCCGTTTCGAGTATTTACCAGAACGTCTGTGAAGTAGGACTGGTGCCTATATAGTTCCGAAAATTGTGTTGACTTCGGTATATTTTAGGAAAAGCCTCAACAAATAACTTTAATTTATTTAGATCCAATTTAGCTTCTCGCATATTATTCCTCGACAGGTCGTAGACATTTATTTCATTGTTATAGAAATGTCTATCGTTAAAAATACGCTCCATATATTTCCATGACAAATCTTGAGTCGCAATTAATGAATAATCGTCAATTCGTATTTCGTAGGCAGAAGCTACTATATTTTCCATAACTTTTTGGGGAATTGTTTGTCCCTGATAGTCAACTCAACATTAATTGCAATAAGTGAATGACAGACATCTTATATAACTACAACAGAGCGGGTGAAACTTTGTTCCTATCTTTCCTTCAAATAACTTACCTCACCTTTTTTCGGGTACACTTAATTAGGGTCGCCTAACTAAGTTAACCTGAAGTAAGTGAAATTTACAAAGGTAAAATACGGTGGAAGGAATTACGTTTGCTTTCTGTAGGTATCTACTTATTTAAATAAACTAACTGTTCCCCGCTGTTCCACCCGCATTGCTAGGTAAAACATTCTTATATTCTTATCCGTGATCGAAGCTAAGGTAAGCCAAAATTATTTTTTTGTTCTAACTATTTATTTTTGAAATATAACCCTAAAGTAACGTAAAACGTTCATCAAATTTATATCAAAAACAGCCTCCTATAATGAAGAGCAATACATGAAAAATAATTCAATAATAAACAACATTAGTGACATAGATTAATAAGGGATAGCGAATGATTGAAACAAACTGCATTTGTATAATATAAAAATTTCTTCAAAATTTCAAAACGATATTATTTTTTTTTATAAATTACTTATTTTACAACCTATTCATATATTAAGACATTTGATATAATTCATTGACAAAATAAAACTAAAAAGCTAAACTAATTACAAATAAAAAAAATTGCCCCAAATCGCTGCCCGATGGAAGTATTATAGTTATAGTTTTAGGTTCAGTCTAAATAGTTTATTTTTATGCTAGAAGCCGGCATGCGACAAGCAGGCATGCAGGTCACCTGCTGGTGGATGGTCAATATTTTCTCCACCCTTTTATAATGCCTTGAAGGCTCTCAAGTTCAACTGCCGGAACACATCAATAGGTGTTTGGGGACACATTTTCAACCTGAGGAATAAAACTTTTAAGATTAATAAACCTGAAAGATCTACGGATTTTTCTATAGACATTGTAACTTTTTATATTCTGGATAAGCTTGTGTTTGACCACAATCTAACCATGGTAAGTGATGATGTGGCCGAAGGTTATAAGTACACAAAGCCTAGATAGGAACTGGCTCTCAAGTGCCGCTCTCGGAACACACCGATAGGTGCTTGGCGACAGATTTTCAACTTGAGGGTGGTAGCCAGCCAGTCGGGTACCTCCAAAGTACCCTACCACCGTGCTATGGTTTCCTCACGATGTTTTTCTTCGCCGAAAGCTCAAGCTCAT